>OZ024930.1:27992613-29421693 GCA_964017235.1 Sabellastarte sp. h YS-2021 | reverse complement strand
GAACAACTGGACCTACACAGTAGTAACTTGTCTGAAGCCTGGAAAAGACTGGTCACAGACAATGAATTTATGTTTGGATGGACCTCTCTCTAGCAAATCTGACACAGCAAAGTGCTCCTACTGTTTACTGTACATATGTCAGGATGCACGGGATGTGTGCAACACTTGGACATTATCCATACACTTGCACACAAAGTGAACATTATACCATTGAAGAAATTCAAGCAATTGAAAATCAAAGACATTAAACTTGAACACACAAAGCTTACTGGATAGGGAAGTACTAAGCTAAAAGTGAAGGGCAAGTACTCCTTACAATGCTCATACAAAATTCTGAAATCATTGGAACTTTCCATGTTGTTGACACTAATTTACCTGCTGTTCTGGGTCTACAAAGTTGTACTGATTTGGGCCTGATCCAACTGGTTATCTCAGTCACCTTAAACAACAGTGTGGACGAAATGCTGAACAAGTACAAAGTGTGTTTCAAGTTTTAGGATGTCTCAAGGAGCCATACCACATCAAAATTGACACAAGTGTCAATCTTGTTATACACTCACCTAGAAGAATTCCAACAGTATGCAGGGGCAAACTCAAGGCCTCCCTTGATGAAATGGAAAAATTAGGTGTCATAAGAAAGATCAATGAGCCAACAGATTGTGTTAGCTTCATGGTTTTGGTAGAACAACTAGAACTCAAATAATCTGAGGATGTGTCTTAACCCAAAAAAATTGGACCATGCAATCATGAGAGAACATTTAGATTTGCCTACTGTAGAAGAAATTACATCAACGATGAATTGAGCAAAGGTCTTTTCATAAATTGACCTAAATCATGGCTACTGGCAACAAGCAGTAGATGATGAGTCTGTTACTGACTACTTTTAACACACCTTTCGGACACTACTGCTATAAGAGACTCCCTTTTGGAATCAAAAGTGCACAGGAAGTGTTGCAGAAATGAATATCACAGCAGTTTGAGCACATACCAGGCATGGACATGTTAATAGATGACATTCTGATATGGGAAAAGTCTGAAGCTGAGCATGAGGAGAGGTTAGAACAAGTTCACCAGAAGTGCACCAAACTAAACACAACACAGAATAAGGATAAGTGTGTGTTCAAACTTCCAAAGTAGGGTACTTAGGTCACATTATATAATATGAGGGAGTAAAGTCTGATTCAGAAAAAAAACATAGCAATCAAAGATATGCCTGCACCCTCTGACAGAAGAGGAGCTAAAAAACTATAAAGTACATTAGCACTATAAACTACAATAGCAAAAGAAAGATGTAGAGTTTATGTGGATGGAACCACAAGATAAAGCATTTAGCCAGATTTTGAACATATTAAGCAAGGAACCAGTTCTCACATACTATGATGTAAAGAAACCAGTAACTTTAAGCTGTGATGCTTTAAAATCTGGGCTTAGGGCACTCCTTCTTCAAGATGATGAGCCATAGAGAAATAACTGTTAGCTGTAGTTTTTGCCATGGAAATATTCAACCAGTGTATATATGCGCACAGTGTTACAGTTGAGAGTGACCACCAATGATAATGAAGAAAAACCTGAGTGCAGCACCTCCCATATTACAAAGGATGCTGTTAAGGCTACAACGGTATAACTTCTCATTGAAGTACAAACCAGCGAAGGAATTAGTCATAGCACAAACATTATCCAGGGCTTATACATCAGACACTGACAGCAAAAAGGAAAAAGATGTCAGACAACATGTGCTTACAGTGGTAGAGAAAATCCCGAGAAAATCCCAGTTGAATCCAGCAGGGCACAGAGTCTCAAAACTGCAACCTCTAGAGATGAAGGTCTATGTCCGTTGCAAACCATTATTTTAAATGGGTGGCCTGACAATAAACCAAATGTTCCATTGGAACTACATGAGTATTAGAGCTGTAGGGATTAGTTATCAGTAGCAGGATGTCTCATATTGAGAGGAGACAGAATTGTCCTTGCAAGGGAATTGCACCCATCCATGCTAAAGCTACTCAATGTTGAACAATTTTTGTGTTGAAAAACTAACCAGGAAAGCCAGAGGACCTGTGTATTGAGGCCTATTATTGATTCTCAGATCAAAGATGTGATCCAAAAGTGTGGTACATGCCTTTCACATAGATGTGCCAATCAACAGATGGAGCCACTGCTACAACATGAAAATCCAAATGGCTGACAAAAAGTGGCAACACATATATTCCAATGGAATGGAAACGATTATGTTCTAGCTGTAGACTATTTCAATAATGTGAGGTAGCACAGCTGGCCAATACAAAAAAGTACCACAGTTATCAACAATATTAAAACTATGTTTGCAAGACATGGCATTCCACTGAAACTTGTGTCAGATTGTGGGTATTCTTGCAGAAATGGATTAGCTGAACTCACAGTACAAACATTGAAGAACATTTTAACCAAAAACACTCCACAGTAATCAAGATCCATTACTTGCCATCTTGGAATATAGAAACACACCAATTGATGACACTGGGTCGCCCGCTGAACTGCTGATGAGCAGGAAGTTAAATTCACTTCTTCCTGCAACACAAAAGAAGCTGATACTTACACCAAAGCCACAAAAAGTTACCAAGGCTAGAATGTTAAGGAGGCAGACAACGCAAAAACAGTACTATGGCAGACGAACAAAACCCCTGAAGGACATTATAGAAGGAGAAACGGTTAGGATACTCCAACAACGAAAATGGCAACCAGCTATTGTGAAAGAGGAAATGGATGCTCTGTGTTCATATATACAGGAAACACCTAGTGGCAGTCAATACAGATGCAACCGATCACACATTCTTAAGTCTAATGAGAGTGCCCAAGCTGAGAAATGGATAGCAATGTGACCAATACTACAGAGCAAAACAGTGGGGACAATCACTCTGTCGAAACAAAGAATAAAACTGATATATTGTACATAACAAGATATGGAAGACAAGTCAAACCAGTCCAGAGATATGGTCACGATCAGTAAAATGACACTTGGCAATTGACACAATAACTGTATCTATTTTCATGTATATATTGGTTCGAACAAACAACAAAATCTTGTATCAAGTGCACATACATTTAAGTCATATAATCTTGTGTATTTTTATTTCGATTAGTTCATATATGTACATTAGTTCTTATCGATTCTAAAGAAGTTACTAAGTAAGCACATTGTTTAGTTGAAAATATGTAGTCAATAGACTTGCACTCAAATACACAGTGAGTAAAATACATTGGAGCATAGTATAGACTAAAATCATGAGTCAAAATAACTTCCCAAAATATCATTTTCAGATTTGGAAAATGTAGGTATTATCAGAGTGCAAGATTTATCATCCCTTCACATACTAGGCAAAAACTGGCTGTTGAACGGGACGTAAAACCCCAACTTTGACCTTTGACCATACTAGGCAAAAAAGTGTAAGGCAAACAATATCAAACCAGAGTTTGAGCTATGTTTATGTGGTTTATATGTGTGGGAGAAATAAAAGAGCAGGTCTGTCAAGTGGTAAATCACACCAGTGTTTATATCACAGTCCAGGAGATGTGTGTATATAACAGATAATGGGGGAACGGTTATAGAAAGAGATAAAAGAAAACAGTTACAAAATATGTGAGAAATTACATTGTTCTGTATAATTTGATGTTTCAAGTTTTTCTAACGTTTAAGTGGAACAGAGTATCATAATGCCCTCATGCAAAGTACATCAATTACAGGTCTTCTTGATTTATTTGACCACTTAATTTATTAATAAATTTTTAAAAGGGGACATGTAACATAATTATGGTTCCTAGTGTACCTTATGAACAATTCTCTTTAATGCTGTTACACAAGTTAGTTGTTTGTCTGAGCTTATAGAATGAAGTAATGCTTTGAGGATTGGTGTTTCTCTTCACACAAGCAATAGTAAAAAACATTACACATTCTATATGTATCACATTCAATTCAATATATTTAACATTTTAAATATGGTTTGCTCAGGCCACGCTATATTAACATAAGTTAGATATCAAAATTTAGCAAAATGAACCCACACCTCCCAAAATAAATTAATTACTGCCAATAATAAGAAATGTTATGTTTCAAGTTTGCAGTGATGATTTATAGAAATGAGATCAATAAATAAATTAAATTTTAAGAAACAAAATCTAGTTAGACATGTTCAGATTTTTCCAAAAGTAACAAGACATTTTGGTAATGGTAAATCCTGTGCTAAAATACCTTTGGATTTCCCTGATTCTATCCATGCTGTGTTGCAAAGACAAGGTGTTCTTTTAATTTCTATAGAAATCAGCCGCAGACCTGCTTTGTAAACTGGGGATTGTTTATTGCAGAATGGACTTGATAACTCCTTCACATTTCTGCAATAAACGTTAAAAGTTGCCCCTGTAAATTCTTCCTGTGTTATATTCTTTTCATCTCTCATAGCTCTCCAGATGTTTGACATTTGCTGTTGAATATTAAATTAGTATGCAGATATGTTAAACTTATTATCTTAAACCAAAAAGTTAAAAAACAAATACAATGCAGTTGTATCTGTTTAGGATTTCATTCAATAAACAGTAATAATGTTTTCAGATAATCATGACAGAATCATCTTATTTTACTGTCCCATATTTTATTTTACATTTTTATTTAAATTTGTTGCAATGTTTGTTACAATACTTTTCTCAAAGTAAAACAGAAATTTTTGTGACTCATTTTCAGTGCTTTCTTTTCTAAAATTATGATAGATTAGTAATCTATGTTAATGTCAATAAATAATGAAATAATTAATTGTTTTAGCTTTTTCATAAAGCTTACCTGGAAAACCAATTCACGTCGACTCAGTTTTTCCCCATCTATAGCACCACAAACTATCACCAATTGCCCTCCTTTATGAAACAGTTACACACAATGTGATGCTTAAGCAGTTTGTTTGACAATTTCAATCCCCTGGCGAGACTGCAGTATATTTTTAGATAAAGTATTCCACTCCCTCAAACATTCCATTTAGTAATAATTTTTAACATTTATTTAATTACTTTATTTATATCTATTTAGACAAGTATTTTTGCAATAGCAAATTTTAAAGAGCCCAGACCGGCTCAATGGCACATCATAAGATATCTGACAAAGGGTCTTATCACATTTTCAGGCTTAAGGTCAGATCCATGATGTTTGCTTGAAAAGGTATATCTTGAACCTGTGCCAAAACAGGTATAGAGAACAGCAGACCTTTAATTCATTTATGCCTGTTCAGGAAACTAAGAGATGAGAAGTCACAGAGGATTGCTGCAATGAATTTATAAGTATTTATTAATTGGTTTATTAACGTGGAAATCAGATATCCTGACAAGAAAAGTCCCTTACAGTAGATGAATAGAAAGCTAGATGATACTCTTCTTTGAATATGCAAAAGGGTAAAATTATGTTAAACTGCTTTGCACGGTAAAATGCTAGATATAAAAAATAATATGTTAAACTGTTCCGAGACCTCTGAGAAGTGAGTTTTTGTCAAAATTTGCTGAATATATGAAGTGTATGTTTTGCATTGTTTATATAATTTGTAGTTTTTTCTATATCTTATCTCCATAATGTACAAGACCCCAGCTGCTGGGTGACCTTCAAGAAATGCAAAAGGCAGAAATAAAAAATATTTTGAATGAAAAATTGCTGAACATTTCAAAAATAGAACTACTTTTGTTTTGGCACACATGCATAAACACAATTCCTCAATCTTGTTTTCAAACTGTGGATTGATAGTGGTAAAGAATATATTTTGCAACACATTCAGAAGGTCATGTATTCTTATTTTAACTAATTAAATTTTGAGATTAAATGCTTAACCACAACACTTTTGAGTCTATTTCATGGAAAACTTATGGAATATTATAACGCCTGCATTTTGTTTTATCAGGAACAATATTTGTTAACAATGTATTTTTCTGCAGTCAACAAATTAACGTGGCGTAACTTATTGAAAATTGTCCTTCCTTTTGTTGCATTTATCGACCTACCAGGCCTATCTAAATGAACAAATAAACTGTCGTCAGCATACATATATGTCAGAGTGCTCTTGGTCAAGATTTAATCACCACAAGAACCTTTCTTGACACTATGAGAGTTTGGGTGGTGCAATATAAAAATACATTAAAAATGTATTATCTGGTGTAGTTTTGTCATTTCCCCTCAGTCACTGAGCAGTCAGAAACAAGTCACTCAATCAGGTTTTCTTATGAATAATTTAAACAATCAATCCAAGTTTATATGTTCAAATTGTAAGTGAATTGAACCTTTCTCAAAACCAAGGTCAATTTTAAAAATATTGTCACCTTTCTTCAGTTCTGTTGCTCTTTTCAAGAGTATCCTTTCCCAGTCTTTAGCTGCCTGCACTTCAAAGCTTCTTCTTTCTTCAGGATTGGAAGACAATGCATGAAACAATGTCTCTTTCAAGCAGCATGGTCTTAAAAAAACATCATGACAGACTAAATTTTTGCACATTCTGTGCTGTGCAAAGTACAATATGATCAAGCATTAAATTGATATCAATATATAGAGGCTTTTTGTATTTAAAGGTGTATAAAATCAAACACTTTGGGCTGAAGTAGGCAGTAATCTATTCCCCTTCCATCTCAAAGTTGTGGGTTACATAAAAATGCTGTTGTTTTGTCAATTTGGCAATTAACTTATGCAGAATCTCAACAACCTATCAATTTCTGACGATCCTATCTGTGACACATGGCTGTTATTATATGATCCATAAAGGGTTATTAGAGCAAAATGGTATGAATAACTGAAGGGTCTTAAAGGTCATAGGAAACATTTTTCACAAAAATTGTGAAGTTAACTTAATTCAATAGACAAACAACCTATAAAAATGGAAATGTGGTTTATTTTAAGAAATATATGGTACAAGAGCTATAAATAGCATTAGAAAAAATAAATATCACGAAGTGGAGTAAAAAGCTGACATATTTTTTTTTTCGAAGTAGATGATTGATGACGTCACAGCTTCATAACGAAGTTCTGTTTAGTTGGCAATATAATGTATATATTTACAAACTGAAGGAAGATAACATGTTTCTTTGCCAGAAAAAAACTCACTAGCCTTTAATTTTTTCCATATCGTGTATTTTTCTCTCAAGTTTTACCTAAGTTTTAAAGTCCACAGTGCATGAAAGAAAAAGTTTCTTTAAAGCTTTGTATGTGTGTGCGAGAGAGTAAGACAATCCCAGTAAAGAAAACTAGACATCAATCAGAGCATCCCCCACTGAGATACAGCCTCTCAAAGTGGCATATAGAATAACATCCCTGAAAACATGTGTGGAGGTGTTGTGATGAAATAAAAGGTACACAACTGCACATTTGCAATGGTTTCGGTTAAAAATGTATTGGGAAGGATTGGATGTAATTAAATATGTATCTGATTAAATTGTATTTTGAAGTGATTTTTTTTAAAGTTTAATTCTAAATGAATAAGGATAATTTTGTTTGAAAAGTTTTTTATAATTTAACATGATAATTGGCATTTATTCTTTAATATGAAAGCTGTCGATCAGACTCCATCTAAAATTGTCAGTGACAGACAGGAACAGAGAGTGTGTGAGAGTGAGGATTCTGTACAGATACCATTTCAAATATTAACCACAAGTACTGTGATTCTAAGAGATGCTTACAGTCATACATATATGAATGTGTATTAATCATTGTTAGTAAATTGTTAGTTTTTTTCTTTTGGCTTGGGTTGCAAAACTTTTAATGAAACCTTTAAGTATAGTCTTTAACTTGGTTATTTCTTGCATACAATTCCAACAAATTACATTAAAATTTTTATAATCAACAAACTACGCTACTCTTCTCTATGACTACAAGAATTTCATACATTTAAAAATCCAAACTTTCAGGTGCACATTTACATGATCATTACAATCTGATGCCTACAGTTATTAAAAGTAGATGTATGAAAGACACACTGTTGTCAATAAAATGTCAGAATGTGGTTCCAATCTCCAGTGTATTAAACTCTACATCCTGGTACTGAACCATTTCAGACTGCTTACTTTCAATATTGGCAGCCTTGTAGCCCAACATAATGACCAGATGGTTTTATAAATTGTCACTGTCAGTTCTTAATAGTCAACTAGAGCTAGTAATGAATATTGATCTGTTCATTCAAAAATAATACAATGTACCATTTACTTTTGAACCTTGGGCTAACTTTTGCTGTTCTGATAATAAGGAGTTGGATAATCATATATGCCGTAAAATTGATCCCACTTTGAGAAAATGTGGAAAAGAACTGGGTGAAGAACATGTTTATCAATACATTTAAAAACTGACACACTATCAGAAGCTGCATTGTTACACTATAAAACTACACACTTATTCCCTATTTTGGACACAAGTTACAGTCAAATTGTAGTGTTAATTACTAATTATAAGACTATTATTTGTGTGTGACCAGAATATATTTCAAGTTCATTTGATAGAAGAATCTTTGCACTAAGTATTGGAAAAAAAATTTATTTTTTGGACTGAAGCTGACCCTTTCCACGACAGTTTATAAAACACTAATTTCACTTCATTTTACACTATTTTGTATTGCAAACATTGAGATCAGAGTTCTAAATCACCTTGTATGATGTGGCACAGTTTCAGAGAGGGATCTGTTTGTTTTTCCCAAGTGTCAGATTTAACTGGCTTTTAATGTGCTTTCTAGTGGGAGTTTGAAAATGGGACTTGGCAGGTGTGTTGTTACACACATAATCTGCACAGGGATGCAAAATAAATTTCATGCACTGTGGTCTTTAACCACTAACAGTGCTAACAAACACTGGAGAAATACTATAAGTAGACTTGTCTTGGAATGCAGAAAACAGTAAACATCTGTAAGAGATATTGCCTCCTCCCATGTTTTTCAAGGTTTTAAAACTGTGGTGGGAATGTAGCCTTTCACAAGTTAGATATTTACATAAAACTAAGAATCTGTTGACAAATTCAAAAGTTGTCGTGAAAATGTACTGGATACTGTTTTTTGCCTTTTATCACCGGTACTTCTATCAAGATAAAGTATGATGTAAAGTGAAATCAAAATATGAAATTTGTTTATATTTACATAAATCATTTATAAAAGCATAGTGTTGTAGTCAAATTTATTGAACTTATTCTGAAAGATTCCTTAAAGTTCTAACTTTTATATTATCAGTTCATGAAATAATTCAGTATATAATGGGTTTTCCTTAAGATAGTAGTTCAGTACTTCTTGAACTTAAGTTTGGACAATTTTCAGTTTTGGAAATTAGTTGGTAACATTTTCTTCTCAATTTAAGCCTTTGTTGAGACCAAGAAAAAGGAAATGTGTTTGGGGGAACTGTAATCGGTCTCAAGAAAGGCTTAAATTGAGAAGAAAATGTTACCAACAGTATACACTGTAGATGGCTAGATGCATTATGTATATTATGAAAGCATTGTTTACACTTTTGGTGGGAAAGTTCTGAACTAATTTGGGGAACATGCATGATTATCCCTGCTTGAGGCCCAGTCCTAAAGAATTTAAGTTGTATTTATTTCATGTCCTAGCAATAATTAGTTTCAAAATTGAAAAATAACTATCAAAATTCATCTCAGAGTTGAACCTGGTTGACTGGATCATTTGTGATTTTTATCCAACTTGCTTAATACCTCTCTAAGTAATTTTTTCATCTGAAACAAATATATTCTCAATGCTATTTCAGAAATTTACTGTGGCAGACTGGTGTCTTATAAACAAATAAACTTCATAAAAACAGAAAATGCAATCTTTTAAATATATGTGTATGTATTAAAAGGCTTACAAAAATGATACCTTGTTTACATTGTCATGAACCTGTGATGACAAGGCTAGTACTTTTTACGGGAGTTGTTATGGCGATAGTTGTGAAAATGTTGAAAAAAAACAGACAGAAAGTGACTGAATATACAATGTAACCTTGTCCAGATGCATCTTATTTTTGCAGAAATTGAACTTTCATATGTATATGTAATTATTAATGAATGATCTGAAAATGCTTCCTATGACCTTTAATGCTTTGCTGTTAGAAATGTTTGACAGATTTAACACTCTTTTAATGTACAAGAACATATTGATTTATAACTTAATTGTCCTCATAGTTTATATGAGAACAACTGGAGGAACTTGTTTGTGGCCTGTGCCCCAGGTGGGTTGAAAAGGGTCAGAAGAAGTATGTTCTAATCTAAATGTTAAAAGTTCCCTGCAAGACATATGATGCATTCACTGCTTTAATGTAATAGTTAAATTTAGTGAAATAAGTAGATTGTGCCTCCTTCATAAGATTAAGTCTTTGGAACAACTCTATTTGTTCAGGAATGTGTGATATTACAATATTGCTAGAGACCATAGTGGGGGAGTGGTAATACTCTAGAAAGAAAAGTGTTATTTTCTTGTTGTTCACTGGCAGTTTACAGTATAGATCCTTGACAAAATACTGGTTTCTTCTGCCCTTCCAACTACCCATTTTAACCAATAAAAATTACTAGGCATAAGATAATACAAATTTTAACTTAATGGATGAAAAGATACAATATTTTCTAATTTGTAAGAAATGCAAGTAAAGTACAATGTATTCAAATGCGAATTTTCCATAAGCACAACATAAAATAATATAAAAAGTTAATATAGTATAAATATATGACATCAAAATTAATAAGATTACAAACCTTTTGTATAACCAATGCATAGCTGTGGATGAAAACCCCAGATCAACAGTTTCAAGTGGAAAACACTGATCGTAGAAATTTGTACCACATACAGAAACAAATACATTCTCATACTCTTGCAAGAAACTATTGGCTCCTATGTAAAAATTAGAATAAAAAAGTTATTAGTATTTTATCTGACAAACATGTTTCAGTAGAAAATATAGACACAAGATATATTATTTTGTGTGTTTTATATATCATTTGCATTCCTAGTTATGGATACAAGCTAAAATATCAGTTCAAATGCAAACATTTTAGCATGTAGCTTTTCTTAGATTATAGAATTTCATTTCAACATTAAATGGTCAAAATAATGTAATGTTATAATATTCTCATACTTTCAGATGATGTTTACATATTATGCTGTTGTGTCAGTGTTAATACTACAACATCTTGTCCCACACACCATATATTCTGGTAAACAAGGAGTTAAAATCATTAGTAGGTTGATCTTCATAAATTATTTGGATGCACTGATCATCGCCATGTTTCCTTTTGCAATGTTCTGAAACAGAAATGGTGGCAGTTTCACTATTTCATTTTAGCAGAAACAGTCTATTAGGCCTGTAAAGCTTGAAAATTAAGAAAGGGAATATTTGACCTGATAAGAGTGGTAGGATGTAAAGTTACCAATAGTTGTCTGTTTTTCCATGTTACTGTGTGCATTTGTTAAAATACCAGTATGGTGCATTCTGTTACTCTCATACTTTATCTGATCTAATTCAGGTGTTATAACTCATCTTCATGATATTACCACTTTGCACATTATTCTGTAAAAGTGAAGCTGAGTAAATATTTTCCAAGAGAACATAAGTTGCAATATTCTGCATAGGTGTCATCAGGGCTCATATATACAATTATTTTCAAGTCTTTACAGTCGAAAGCCGGTCATAAGACAAATGATTTTCATCATATGACTTATGTTTTCACTCACAATGAATCACATGATTTGTCATTTATACCACCTATATTCAACTGAATGAGTCAGCCTCACAAATTATAACTACAGAAGCTCTTATAACAACTTCCAAATATGGAAATGGGGCAGTGTGTATCACCAAATAATCTCCAAAATAGCTAATAAATATGAAAAACATTATTTTATTAAATGAATATAACACACGTAGCATTAGTTTTAACAGACATAAAGCTATGGAACTACATTTAACATTGTAAATGAGATTTCACATTGTGATTACCTGAAGGGGTTCATTGAAAAAAAAGTGAATCATTAATATACCTATATTGTCTATTTAATACTCAACACGATGCATTTAGTTTAGCATTATGTAAATGATGTCTTTAGTGGAGCATGACACGGCATTCAGTTCTAAAAATACCAACAATTGCAGTAGTAGTTACTAGGTTCAATGCAACAACAACATTGAAATAAAGCAAGTTGCTAAACACCTTTGTAAGTATGTTACGCTAAATTTATGTAAAAGGAGGTGAAATGTGTCCTGAGAATTTATTTTTGCTTCAGCAGTATTTCATAGTATTTAATATACATAAACAAAATGTTCTAAAATATTTGTGCCACAGTTGTTTTCTGTGGTGGTCCGTAGGTACCGGGTGGTGGCACTTCATTGATTAAAAGTCAATTTGACAATTTGAGATGTTTATTTAATTTTCCAAGATGATAATATCCAGTCTTCAAGAAGCAAAGTAACACCATCAAACAGTTCTCCAAAATATAAATACACAATGTACAATTTTCCAAAAACAAAGTTCAACTTAGCAAATCACAAGAATTTCCAAACAGTTCTCCGAATGATGTTTTGTGATTAATTTCCTGAAATACTGTTGATGTTAGCTAGATCATCAGTATCACAACCCAAGCAACAACCACACAATAATACAAGATCAAAAAGCATTTATAAGATAAAAGTCGGTCAAGAATTGAGGTAAGGTAAACAGAACTATGTCAGGAAAGGTTATCTTATATGTGTAAGATAAGTAGAGCAAGTTAGCTGGACAGTTGGTCAGGGAAAACTATATCAGATAAAGTTATCTTAACTGTGTCAGGTAATTAGAACAATAAGGTAAGTCAGCTGTAACTCGGTCAGAGAACTATGTCAGGTGGGATTATCTTAACCATGTCAGGTAATTAGAACAATAAGGTAGGTCAGTTGGAACTCGGTCAGAAAGAACTATGTCAGGTGAGATTATCTAAACCATGTCAGGTAAGGTTACCAAAACTGTCATATAATCAATTAGGACAGTCAGATACAATTAGGTCAGTTATTAATCATGTCAAATAATCAATTAGGTTGGTCAGCTACAATATGTGTTAGGTTATCTAAACTGGGTCAAAGGACAAGAAACAGGAGCATGAGTAATAATATATTAAAGAACAGATTAAGTGCAAGCCATATCCTAGGTAACTACACTAGGGATGTATAGATAAGAATAGCCAGTGCAGAGCTGGAGTTCACTCACAGTTTAAACAAATAGTGGTCACTGGTGATTAGTGGTATTGTTACTTGGCTTGGTGCTTTTGCTAGTACTCTCATTTTTTTATTAATATATCCCAAAAGATAAAAGAACAGTCAATTTTGTGATACACAATATATTTAGACTGATACACAAATATAAAACACATATATAATGAAACTAATTATACTAATATGACTTTTCATAAGAAATAAGTATTATCATCAATAATAAATAAGTTATAAAATACACAGAAAATACTGTGGAACACACCCACTGTTGAAAAAAAACACTTCAACCCTGAAGTGAAACAGAGGGGAAAAAACATTGAGATATACAAGAATTCCAAAGATTTACATATAAGAACAGATATACAAACTCTAGAGGTAAATATATGAAATCTAAATGCATGAATAAGTGCATACTAGTTACAGAGAAGAATATATAATTTTAAAACATATTAAAACTTGACAGCCAAAGTTTTTAAAGTAAGCTATAGCAGCAAAATTCTAACAATTAGAAAAAGTGAACATACTTATAAACAGTGAAGTAGAAGACCACTTGACCATTAAAATTCAAATTAACAAGATTAAGGCATCATACGGCAAGAAATGTTTCCAGTTCAACACTGCAAAAAGTGTTTGCAGTAGACACATCAAATTAACAAGATTAAGGCATCATACGGCAAGAAATGTTTCCAGTTCAACACTGCAAAAAGTGTTTGCAGTAGACACATCAATGAATGAATATACAAGCTTTATAAAGAAAGGTATACATGAATATACATTAGAAAGTACACAAGATAATAAACATAATAGTATATGTAATAAAGTTGTAATAAAATGCGTATGTAAAGGGATGTATTATTATTATATAAATGGGTCAGTGAATGTGTTACAGCTTTCAATAGCAAATTTTCTTAATAGCAGATTTGTTTTGTTTTCTTAACCTGGGTGAAGACTCTAATATGAAAGAATAATATATGATAAATTCATGTAGTAAAAGGAAGAAGATGGTAGAACAACATGCATGCAGGTGGTATCATAGGAAAGAGGAGTCAGGAATCATAAGCCATGTAAGAGAAGAAAAAAAAGTTGCAAATGATATTCAATGAGTGCAGGGGAATCTGTCAATAATTTAATGGAAAACACTCCAGTACAGAGAGCTGGAACATTTGAGGGTAATTGTAATTTAGCAAGGTATTTCATCATACTGACAAAACTAAACTTGGGATAAAATTTATCAAGCCTGTCAATGTTAATTGCAACATGGTCTGAACCCTGTGTCAGTAATCCTGGAAGGTGGAAATGGGGGACACCATTTTTCACTTCTAAATAGGTTTTGGCTAATTGTAGTTATGAGTTAGAGGTGGAAGATTGATCAGAAGAACTTGTGTTAGTAGGTGGAGGATCAGGCACAGATGTTGAAGGAGCTGAAGACTGGGCAGGATTTGAAGTAGAAGGTAAGGAAACAATATTTGGAGGGGGCATCATGCCAGCAGAGGTTGAAGCAGCAGGAAGGATGAATAAGGAGTAGGATCCAGCAAGTAGATCAGTTGGAGATAGGGTGTTGACAGAGTGACCAGGTGTTATGGAAGGGCGCAAAACCTTGATTGCAGTTGTAGATGCATCAGTTTGTAGGAGGTCCTGGATATTTCGTATTCATCACTAGCTGAAATTACAGGTTGGGGATATAGTTTGCATCAGAATGGTAAGTTAGTAGGAATAAAATAATGAATCAGTAATGGGAAATAATGGGAATATTTTAGTAGAATGCATGAAAGAATGTATTAGTATTATGAGGAAGGCCTTGGCTACTACATTAACAGGTTTGGTGACAGTGAGGTTGTGACCAACAATGAACCTATCATATGTTTTATGTCTGCCTTCATCATCCAGGCGCAATCGGGATAAGTGAAGATCTGGAAGAATTTGTGATGGAGAAGTTGGTGGATTATGTGGGTACAGCTGTACCCAGGGTAAACTTTTATCATCAGTCTCATCTTGCAGTTGTGACATGGCCCATTGAAATAGGCTCTGATTTTCTGATGCAATGGAACTGTTTGAAGCCACATCAGCAGCATCTGTGGCATCACTGGGAGGAATACTTGGTTGTTCCTGCAGTGACTCGATTTCAGAAAATGAGACGTCCTCAAGGTCATGAGCGCCTGTCAACAATGGGTTGTTCAGAGTGGCATCTTTGTGAAATGGTGGTGGTAGTGGGTTTTCTGGCATAGACTCCAGGGAAGGCAAACTCTCATCAGTGTGTGAAGTGGCAGAGTCATCCATATGTGAGCATGGGGATTGGCCATCTAACCAACGGTGGACTGACTGCTGTCTGTTCACATCAGTGGGGTTTAATGACATCTAAAAGTGTTGAATTCAGTGATTGAAACAAGTTATACAAGATAAAATGCAAATAGATAAATCATACAAGATAAAATACAAAAGACAAATCATATAAAGTAAAATACAGACAACTTAAGATTAGTGGTGTTAGTATTGGTAATAAAGTTAATGGTAAAAATATATATACAAAACACAATAATAAATATGTGCAGTCACAATGAAAGTTCACTGGTAGGTTGTGATGGGCCTGATACTGGTGTGTTTCTTAATACACAACTGTATTTCGACAATATTTGTGGTTTGTCTCATCAGAGGCTGGAGTTTATAGACCAAGTTCCTCCCTGAAGTACTTTTTCAGTTGTGCAATTGCACCGGTTGATTGCACCGGTGCAAGTACATGTGTTGCACATGTGCTGTAGTGCAATGTGCAAAGTATGTTCAACTGAAATATACTGTCACCAAATTTAATGATTTTTGGGGGGATTATAGTCAAAATTAATTATTTAATGAATAATATAATAATTTGATTATAGTGTAGGGAGTGAATTTCCTTTTATTTAATTATTCATCAGTATGTGAATAATGTGAAGAAGGAAATCCTTTTGTCGCCTATGAATCTTGGATTTTTTATATAATTGCCCAAAAATGTTATTTTGTGGAAAGTTTATTACAGGTGCATTTCCCTAGTGTTATTTACACTTTTTACAGGATTAAAAACTTTCTTAACATTTTTAAAGTTCAGTTTAATGCATATGTCCATTTATTTATTTTATAGGTGGAGATCCATGTGACTTGGGATGAGTCAGATGAGTCAAGATATGCATTAGACCGCATTTCCCAATCAATACCTGAGAGGGATGGCTATGTCTTAATTAAAACCACAAAATGAAACAATATTTCTTTTGTCTGTTTTTAATATGGAGACATTTTATTGCAAAAATAAATCATTATGTCTGTTAAGGTGTACATTTGTTTATTTGGGGTTTTACGTCGCTTTCAACACTGTACAGGTCATATCACGACGGGTAGTTGGAAGGGCAGAGGAAACCAGTACATAGAGTTCGCTAGGGTTGTGTACTGTAAACTGCCGACCAACGGCAAGCAACTACCAGCTTTCCCACTTACGGCCATGACGAGGATCGAACCCCGGCCGCAGAGGTGGGAGGCGAGAGTGTTACCACTCTGCCACCGTGGCCCCTGTTAAGGTGTACAAAAATATATGATTATCCAATTATTTTTATTATTGGGTTCTACACAGCATATAAATTAAGTATGCCAGTTTATCTATATTTTATCTCTTTTGTAAATATATGAATAAACGGACAATTGTATATGAATAAAGCAGGCGAATAATAAAATTTGGTAGTTTCATTTATCAGTTATTATTTAGAGCAGCTTTGGCAGATTCCACATATATATTTTGTTTTATCCATAGTGTAATGTTATAACACTAAATACTCAAACAACTGGTTTTGTTAATTCAATTGACTAACTGTGTAATATTACAGTGTTACTCCTGGCCTACTGTAGCACAAAAGTGAACTGGTAGCTATGGCTGTGACGTAATATTGTCTATGACGTAATATTGCATCATACACTGTCCTAATTACGTCACAGAAGTGAAAAATTACCTCAATCAACCGTTGCAATTGCACAACTGAAAAAGTACTTCAGGGAGGAACTTGGTCTATAAACTCCAGCCTCTGATGAGACAAACCACAAATATTGTCGTAATACAGTTGTGTATTAAGAAACACACCAGTATCAGGCCCATCACAACCTACCAGTGAACTTTCATTGTGACTGCACATATTTATTATTGTGTTTTGTATCTTCTACAATGAGTGAGATGTCCACTGATGTAAGTCGCACTACTCTGACTAGTGCCGTGTCCAGATTAGACATACAAACTAGTGAAATGGACATCAGAAAACCAGACACTCCTTTTCCCCAAGAGAAATTCTCTGATGACTTATTACCTGCAAGAAATGTAATAAATATTATGCGGGCGAAACTGGCCGAGCATTCAGATCAAGAATGTATGAACATATTCTCTCAGTGAAAAAACCCAAAGGAGAACAGAATTACCCCAGTGTCTAAACACTTTACAGACAAAGGGCATTCTGTCAGAGATCTGAGATTCTCAATATTGGAATGGTGTACTCTAAAATACAACACACCTAATCCTGAACACAGAAAGAAGTGCGAAAGGTGGTGGATGTGGAATATTGGAGCAATACACCCAATAGGCATTAATCAATTTATTTAACTATATACCATTCTTAGCATTCATCCTCACTCAGAATGCTACTTTGTCTTCTTGTAAAAATATATATACAGTTAGCTTTATACAGGTGATCCAACAATGATTTCTGGGGGTAACCATCTATTGGATTGTAATCTATGGTAGTGGAGGTCTTACATTTATATCTGATCTTGAGAAAGTCCATCAGTGGACCTCAACATAGTCATCCAGAGTACATGCAATTAATTGCATTTTGGTTAAGTTGTTAATTATCCTTTTTGCAGTAAATAATTTTCTCAAAGGTATCTTTAATTGTTTTGGGAATTGATGAGAGTAGTCGTGATGTGACTTCAGTGAAAATCTCTCCCATTCAATTCTTACAGATCTACTGATGACTGAACAAGTGACATCAAGTTTTGGGTGGTTTTCTGGTACAAGTGTTAAATCAGTAGCTAGAACTCCTGTGTGAGTTACTTCAAGGGGCAAATATCTATCTGCACCAAACAGAACTACACTAACTTTAGTGTGTGGAATTTTCTTAAGGTCGTATTCATTCTGAAAATGGTACCGAGCATACAGAAAGCTTATGGCAAAGACAGCAAATGAAATAAATATGAATAAATAAGTATTGTCAACTTGTAACATAGGAGTAGAGTCAATTGGTGTGGTTGAGGCATATACAAAATTAAGGGCGCTTGCACATCTAACCAATAACATCATTCTACAATAGATACTTGTGGTAAAGGCGAAAGCAACAACAACTAAGATAAAGTTAAGGCATGTAACAATGGATATGCTAGTGCTCATTCCTGGTTTGGAAAGAATTCCAAGATCATCACTGAATCTTGATATATCATTAGAATACATCTTTTTATTGATTTCGAGGCTGTCAGCAATATGTGACAATGAGAATTTCACTTTGTCTTCCTGTTTCACTACATTGTTAAATTCCTTGGAAACAATATTTATATTTGGCAAATCTGGGGACACAGGTTTTGCAAAAAATGATTTTGATGTTAAATTGTGGAGGCAGTCATTGTCCTTATAAAAGTGAAACAGTGCAGCCAAATTAAGGGTGTGATTGATTGCAGGGAATTTTGTATGATGGCAATTTTGCAGTACTGGTGGAATGAAAAATGTTTGTCCTTTTAAAGAACATCCACAGGGTAATTTAATGACACATAACTTACAGGTGAAAATTTGAAGTGGGGCCTTATTGGGACAAGTTGGGATCCAATAAATAACCTCACTTGAAATGAGGTAAGAATTCTCAGAAACTGTAATTATATGTGTTTCATTTGAATGAGATTTTGGCACAAATGTAAACTGACACAACTCAGTGATGATCTTAGGAAGATCATAAAACAGTGCTAGAGCACAGTCTGGACTGCTGCTTTCTAGCATAGTGAGTGCTTGATTGCATCTCTTAAAATGGCTACCAGTACAACATTGGTATTCACCTTCAGATAACATCATATAAAATAAGTTATCAAAGCTAATAGCAAGATAAGGTTTTGTTATTTCTATAAAAGTCTTGTCACTATGATTGGCACTTAACGATATGGGCAAACTGTGTACTCTGTAGAGAGTGAAGGCTGTGGTGGTAGCAGTCAATGGTATTCGGATTTTAATGAAAAGTTGTTGTTGATCCAATTTGTAAGAGATGTCCTGCAAATGATAGTAATATCCTATTTCAGTGTGAGATAATTTGAAAGGTCCAAATTTGATAACTTCATCAACTATTGTGTCCAGGGCACTTTGTGCACAGGAAGAATAGTGTCCAATGGACTGTATGGTTCTCTGCCAAACATGAGATAAAATGGTGAGTATTGTGTTGAGTCAATGCAAATAGATGTGTTGTAACCATAGCAGACACCTTTGACATACAGGTCCCATTCAGTGTGTTCTCTTGTAACATACATGGACAGATTCTTTGCAAGAGTTGAGTGAAATTTTTCTAAAAGTCCATCAGTCTGGGGATGATAAGGACTGGTATAAATCCTTAGAATTCCCAACAGTGAACATGTCTCCTTCACAATTTCTGATATGAAGTTACTTCCAAGGTCACTCAGCAATTTTGGAGGTGGAGAGTACCTGAAACAAATCTCATGAACCAATATCCTAGCTATGGTCACTGCTTGAGTGTTTTGAAGAGGAAAGGCTTCAACATATCTAGAGAAATACTCTGTCAAAGTCAGAATATATTTGTTTCCTCTTGGAGTTACCGGCATGTGGACAATGTCCATTACCCATCTTTCATTTATTCTTGCAGGTGGCAAAGGTTGCAGAGGTGCCTTGACAGGATTTGCTGGATTTTTTCTAGTACTGCACTTTTGGCAACAAAATTTTTGCAGTCTCTGTACATGCCTTTCCAGTAATATTTCAGTCTGAGGGTTGAATAAGTTAGAATGTCAAATTTTAGCTCCTTTGGAACAACTAAACAAGCTCTTATTTCTTCTATCTGTCTTTTGGGGTCTTGACTTTTGGTATCAAGAAGGAGGTATAACACACTATCCTCTAAGAAGTAGAAGTCACTTGAAATTATCACTTTTCTGGCCTTTTTCTTGTCATGTGGCAAAATTCCTTCCTCCAAATACTGGATCATGGGAGCTATAGAGTCATCCTTCAGTTGACATTTTATGATAGTGTCTTTTGACCATGCTACCTTTGGCAAGATTATGACTGGATTTGGTTCTTGTTTGATTGTTTGTCCTTTCAGTCTTGTTCGTCTGCCTCTGAACTCTAAAGGGGCAACATTCACAGTCTTTTGGCTACAGTTAGTATCATTTGGGAAAATCTTTTTGTCTAGATCAGCGTCAATGAACTTTCATATGGTTCTGCTGAAACATCTGGATTTTCATCATATTCACATCTACTGAGGCCATCAGCATCCCCGAATTGTTTGCCTGGTTGGTGTTTAACAGTATAATCAAACTGCTGCAAAATGCTACCCATCTTGCAATGCGACCCTTTGGTTTCTTCTGGTTCAAAATCCACTTTAATGCAACATGGTCAGTTACCACAGTGACTTGCACACCTCTGAGGTAGGGCTCAAAGTGCTTAGAAGCAACTATAACAGCCAAACATTCTCGTTCAGTTGTACTGAATTTCTTCTCAGCTGAACTTAGCTTTTTACCTCCGTAACTGATGACACATTCTTTTCCATCCTGAACTTGTGACAAAACCATTCCAATTGCTTTAGAACTGGCGTCAGTATACAGGGTATAGTCATTATTGTAGTCTGGATAAGCCAGAATTGGGGCTTCCAATAACTTTTGTTGGAGTGTCTGAAATGCAGATTCACATTCATCAGTCCATTGAAAGGCTACTTCCTTCTTGGTAAGATCAGTCAGTGGTGATGCTATTTTTGAGTAGTCCTTTATGTATTTCCTGTAATACCCTACAAGTCCAAGGAAACTTCTAACATCACACACTCACCTTGGTGTTGGAAAACTCTAGACAGCTTAATACTTTTCTGGTAATGGGGCTAAACCTTGTTCAGAAACAATATGTCCAAAGAACTTGGCACTTCTTAATCTCTCAAATATAGTTCTCAAATTGGCAATGTGTTCCTCAAAGTTCTTACTGAAGCATATTATGTCATCTAAGTAAAGCAAGGCAATTTCCCAGTTTAAATTTTGAAGGACTCTGGACATAAGTCGGGTGAAACATGCTGGAGCATTTGTCAAGCCAAAACTCATACGGTTAAATTCATATAAGCCGTCATGTGTCACAAATGCAGCATGTGACATATACTTGTGAAGCATACTTCTTGGAAGACTCTGCAATGAGTACTTGGAAATAACCCGATTGAAGATCCATGGTTGAGAAGAATTTTGCTCTGCAGGATCCAAGAGATTGGAGACAATCCAACAAGTGGCAAAGTGGGAAATTGTCATGAATTGTCATAGAATTCAGTTTTCTATAATCAATTACAAAGCGATAAGATCCATCTGGCTTTAAAACAAGCAGCACAGGACTCCCATATTGGCTGGTGCTTGGTCATATAATATCATCCTCTAGCATTTCTTTGACCTGTCTTAAGATCTCCTTCCCAAGTTTTGGGTTTCTTTTGTAGGGAGCAGCCTTGAAGGGTTGGGTGTCATCCTTCAGGTTGACTTCAAACTCTAAAATATCTGTACATCCAAGTTTGTCACCCTTTTTCAGGAATATATCTGCATATTCCCACAGCAAGCAAAGAAGTTCTTGTTTCTGTTATGTATTGAAGGTTGAGCTGGTCAAGTCAAATAGCGCACAAAAATCATCGGATGGATGGAAGCGCACCTTTTGGTGACTCCTCACAGCAGCATTAGAAGTCTTCAAGTTAGTCGGTGAGAGTTCAGTAATGTGGTCAGCCTTGGTTAACCTTTCAGCAATGGCTATTTTTGTCCCCTTTGTAACAGTCCTTGTGGTTGAATAAGGGTTTAATAACCGAACTGGTACCCATGGTTTCTGATCATCAAGGGTGATGAGTGAATGTGCAGCAGAAAATCCAAGCCTTGTAATCTTGTTATGTGCAGTTAGTATGGCTAGTCCTGGTACCACACGTCCTGTTAGTTTTACCCAAGTAACTGTTTCACTGCAGGGGTTCATGGTAATACTGTATAAGTGGTTATTTTCATGCGGAATTAATTTTCGCTATATTCGCGAGTTACTACTAAATGCGAAATTAAATTCTCGCCAATATTTATGCACGCTTAAGGCCATGATATCCACAGATAATGTGGATATTTATATGCATGAATAAAATAGTGCACACTAACAAGTGTGTAATTTTATAAGACACACCTTTTATCCGTTGTATTATAAATATTGACAAAGGAAGTACAAATAAGCACACAGTTTTATTCGTGAAAGATTTATTACGACATTTAGCCAGAAGTATAAAACATTGGAAAGTAAAAACAGGAGGGAAAACTTTGGGAAAAACATCTCACATAAAACATCAGTACAAGGTTACTTCACACACAATGAACATCTTTATTTGTCTTCTATACCAATAACCTCCCACTAGGCGTGTTTTCCTCCAGCCAAGCTTTGCAATCATGCGGCTAAGAAAAGATTAACAATATAAACGGGAAGTTTTTTATCCTCACATTTCTCAGTACATCAGTGTGAGTCAGTATGTTTTGTTTATGTGATAACTACATGGGATTTAGTGGGTAGGTAGAGGTTATCATTGGTTCTTGTAAATGTTTAACAGTTAATGTAAGCTGATCACTTTTTTGTTGGGCGACAATAAGTATCTTTCACCGCGAAAATTAATTCCTGCGAAACAAGCCTTCTGTGTTGATTCGCGAACTTAACTTCCAGCGAAAAAAAAACCACTTACGCAGTATCTGTGGCGGCAGATATTACATATGTCTTTTGTGGTTGAACTATAAGTTTTCCAAAGTTGATAGTTAATCTGGCTTCTTTGAGCAAGTCATATCCTAAGATCATGTGATATGGCAGTGTTAGAGAAAAATAAGCATGTACTATAATCTTCAAGCTGAAAATCATCAATATTTACCTTTAATGTACATTTACTAGTCTGTAGACAAGAGTTCACTGTAAAACCAGATTGTTCTTTTGTGTCCACCTCACTTGGTTTAGTTTGCTTCATCCTCATCAACTTCATCTTCGTCATCTTTGTCACCCTGCTCCACCCCCAGTTAGGAACAGGGTCACTTAGTTTCCCTTAAACTGTTGTCCAGGTGCAGATGGGGGACTGCGGAAGCGGCCATTTGGAGACCTTGTTCTTCTTGACACTCCTGGCTCTCGTCTTACAAACTTTTGCATCCTGCAGTTCTGTATATGTCCATTTCTCCCACAGTTCCAGCATTGAGTCAGTTTTTGTGATCCAGCCTATGTTTGTTGCTTAGTTTGTTGTCAGGGGGCAGATTTAGTTGGATCTCTTGTCCAATTACTTCTCTGATTAGGCACATAGGGTCTCATCTTCTCAGTTGAGACCCTACATAATTGCTTGTGTAGGCTATCAAACTTGTCTGAGAGATCTTGCATGCTGACCTTTAAAGCTGTTATTTGTTGCCTTTGAAGATCATCTTTGTCAGGTACACAGGTGTTACTGGACATCAAATTTACTGAAATAACCCGGAAGACTCAGGCTATTTTGGGTTCTCAGGGCAGACACCACATGTCTTGCTTTGGTGACAAATTCATCCAGTCCATCGAAGGGCAGATGTTGCATTACCAAGGACTTGATTTCTGGCCGCAATCCATTAATAAGTAATTGTAATCAACCATTTTGGATCGAGCGTCAGTTATGTACTCATCAACGGTTTCAGCAGGTCTCTGTGTTCTGCTCAGGACGGCCATCTGTCTCTGAAGCTGAGTATGTTGGGCGGCTATGTATTTTTCTCTAAAGGCAGCTTCTAGGGTCTCAAAGTCATCCCTGGTTTCTAAAGGTAGGGAGTTAAACCAAATCTCTGCACTTCCTGTTAGGAGTAATCCCAACAGTGTACATCTGCCATAGTTTTGATTTATTTATTTATTTATTACGTCGCTTTCAACACTGTACAGGTCATATCACGACGGGTAGTTGGAAGGGCAGAGGAAACCAGTACATACAGTTCGTTAGGGTTCTGTACTGTAAACTGCCAACCAACGGCAAGCAACTACCAGCTTTCCCACTTCAGGTCGGGATCGAACCCCGGCCTCAGAGGTGGGAGGCGAGAGTGTTACCACTCTGCCACCGTGGCCCCTGCCATTGTTTTGAATCCCACTGAGTGCTGCATAGTGTTCAAATGCATGCCACCATCATACTGCTGTTTCTGGATGAAGTCCATTGAAACATGAAGGTTTGAACAAAACAGCAAGTAGGTTAAGGTGAGCAGGTGCTTGAGCAGCTGCTTAAGCTGGCGCAGGACCCATTTGTAATGGTGGATGTTGGACAGGTTCTTCAAGCTTTTGAGGTGGGAGGTTAATTTGCCCTTGGTCTTTACCGTCTTTAAGTGAATGGTAATCCTGACTGAGATGTTTTGTTGTAGTAAATGCTGGTGTTGGTACTGGTCCCTGGGGTGGCTGTGGCTGGTGTTTGTGAAACTTCCAATCTGCAGATTTGTCTTGTTGTATTTCAGTATTTTTCTCGCTATCGAGAGTATTTTGGGTAAGCAATCTAACTTTTCGACTTGGTACTAGTCTAAGTTTGTAAGTTGACATTTAAAATACTATTCTAATAGGTAACAACCAAATTTTAGTCAATTTTAACACGTACTTGGTACTTAACACGGACTTGGTACTAGTCTAAGTTTGTAAGTTGACATTTAAAACACTATTCTAATAGGTAACAACCAAATTTTTCAACAAAACACGGACTTGGTACTAGTCTAAGTTTGTAAGTTGACATTTAAAACACTATTCTAATAGGTAGCAACCAAATTTTAGTCAATTTTAACACGTTAAAAACATCAATTTTAATATACATGTATATATATATTTTATATTCACAGTTCATTATCAAAACAGTTCTTTATAGGCTTAATAAAAGTTGCATTTCTAGGTATGTAAGCAATACATTCAGAGCTTCAGCATCATTTTTTCCATAAATTATCAGTTTTCCTTTGGCTGGCTCATTTATAAGTACACCTTCTATATGAAAAGCTACCTAGCAAAGTTCATGAATGATTTGATTAATAGATTTTCCAAACAAGTTGATCAAATAAGAATGCTGCACAGTTATCAAGTTTTGACCGTTAAATAGTATGTAAGTTTTCTCCATTTTAAATGTACGAAGCACAAAAGAATAACTCACCCTGAATTGCCCTGCTGACTTTATATTCCCAAACAAAGAATATCCAATGTAATTTATTTTTATATCTCAAATTGTGTCAATTAAAGTAACCCGGCCTGTCCACCATGTGCCACAGTTGTTTTCTGTGGGGGTCCGTATGTACCGGGTGGTGGCACTTTGTTGATTAAAAGTCAATTTGACAATTTAAGATGTTTATTTTAATTTTTCAAGATGATAATATCCAGTCTTCAAGAAGCAAAGTAACATCATCAAACAGTTCTCCAAAATATAAATACACAATGTACAATCTTCCAAAAACAAAATTCAAAAGCAAATCACAAGAATTTCCAAACAGTTCTCCGAATGATGTTTTGTGATTAATTTCCTGAAATACTGAAATCACAAGAATTTCCAAAGAGTTCTCCGAATGATGTTTTGTGATTAATTTCCTGAAATACTCTTGATGTAAGCTAGATCATCAGTATCACAACCCAAGCAACAACCACACAATAATACAAGATCACAAAGCATTTATAGAGTAAAGAATTGAGGTAAGGTAAACAGAACTATGTCAGGAAAGGTTATTTTATATGTGTTAGATAAGTAGAGTTAGGTTAGCTGGACAGTTGGTCAGGGAAAACTATATCAGATAAGGTTATCTTAACTATGTCAGATAATTAGAACAATAAGGTAGGTCAGCTGTAACTCGGTCAGAGAGAACTGTGTCAGGTGGGATTATCTTAACCATGTCAGGTAATTAGAACAATAAGATAGGTCAGTTGGAAACTCGGTCAGAAAGAACTATGTCAGGTGAGATTATCTAAACCATGTCAGGTAAGGTTACCAAAACTGTGTCATATAATCAATTAGGACAGTCAGATACAATTAGGTCAGTTATTAATCGTGTCAAATAATCAATTAGGTTGGTCAGCTACAATATGTGTTAGGTTATCTAAACTGGGTCAAAGGACAAGAAACAAGAGCATGAGTAATAATATATTAGAGAACAGATTAAGTGCAAGCCATATCATAGGTAACTACACTATAGGTAACTACACCAGGGATGTATAGATAAGAATAGCCAGTGCAGAGCTGGAATTCACTCACAGTTTAAACAAATAGTGGTCACTGTTGATTAGCGGTATTGTTGCTTGGCTTGGTGCTGTTGCTAGTACTTTTTTCATTAATATATCCCAAAAGATAAAAGAACAATCAATTTTAAACAAGTGATACACAATATATTTACACTGATAAACAAATATAAAACACATATATACTGAAACTAATTATACTAATATGACTTTTCATAAGAAATAAGTATTATCATCAATAATAAATAAGTTATAAAATAGACAGAAAATGCTGTGGAACATATTTCTAAATAAGAACCTAGGAGATCCCTCATCAATTGCAAGGACACCCCTCCATCTGCAGTGCCATAATCACAGATCACTATCGGGTTTTTTTCATCTTTCTTATGAATCATTTTATCTGAAAATAGACAATATAGCATTATTATCTATTTTGTGGAGCGCATAAGTGAGCCATCAGTTACCGATTTTAACAGAGTTTTCTTTCACATTGTTCAAGTCAGCTGTTACAACTTAGGTGATGCACTGTAGGCCTGTCCTGAAATGACATTAGGCGCCAAAACGGATGTAAATTCCTTCAACCTTCGATATTATGTGGGATATACTGATGCTTTACTCTGATTAGATATTTCAAGAAGTGATCCATATATTTAGATACAATTTTTGTAGCTACCGAGTATGATAGAAAAAAAACTATTAAATTTTTCTGACACTAATACTGTCACCTCGAATGGCACATGTCATATGGTTTGATACACCAAAAATAACAGTGATCCATACTCCATTTATACAGGTGTACACGGTTAGATCATTGGAAATGTTGGCAATTGCTGAACAGGGCATCATCGATGGTTATAAAGCTTCATTGCATCTTCCAACTTTTACCACTTAAAGTCATGGTCACTTAAACCCACGACTAAAATGGCTTTCAAAGTCAAAGTTTTATGTCATGTTCAACAGCCAGGGTCATATTGGGACAGGTACACAGTATTGTCACTTGTGGGACTCGAACTCACACAGAGGTGATAGCCTATGATCAGATACCAACTTGCTAACCACTAGGCCACCGAGGACATCAAAATAATTTTCAAATAAAATATCTCAATTCAACGACCTGAAATAATAAGTAATTTTTTAAATTTAGAGATTATCATTTCAATGATGTCATATTAGATTCCTTCCTTTCAGCAGAAAAGTGGTCAAAGTTTGATCTACATTCTGTTGGTATGTAATGAATCCGTCAGAATTTCAATAATGACTTAACAAACGTTTGCTTGTTTATTTGTTTTATTTAGTGTTATGCATCACGCCTAGTTCCTAATCGGTTAATTTGTGAGGGCTAGTTGAAAGGGCAGAGAAAACCAGTACATACAGTAAGTAAACGTTCTCTTCTGCTGTTGGCCAACTGCTGGCCAATGGCAAGCAACTACCAGCTTTCTCACATGAGGTCAGGCCAGGATTCGAACTGTGATCTTAGAGGTATGAGGTGAGTGTGTTACCACTGTGCTGTTGTGGCCCCCTAAGCAATGTTCCAATACCCGAATGATAATTTTGACAATTCATGAAATTATCATTTTAAGTTTACTGATTTTTTGTTAGTTAACAAACAATTATTGACACAATTTATCCTAAATTTTATGTGCTTCATTTAAAACAACCTTGTTTGACTTAAACAGTAAATTCAATAACAATAAGGATTGTTTTTCCAATGCTTTAGCCACTGTCTCACACAGACGTCCTAATGACGATCCACTGTATGTCACTTGCATTATACATCTGTACACATGCGGTGATGCACTCACCACTCTCAATCATGTATATCAGTTTGGGACTTAAAACACTTTTATTGTCATACCCTTACTGACCATTGCTTTGTTGAAACTTTATTAAGCTAAAATGTCTGCCATTGTATATGTGGTTCTCAGTGAGAGATCACTAAATTTTAATGACACACCTGCAGCAAACAGGGTCAAAGGTGTAGCAGTTTTGATGACATCATATGGTGTAGTCGAACGTTCACTGTAGAAACAGCCTGTACCCCAAAAAGGCAGGTGGCTATGTGGCTTCAGCTCAGACACTAAGCAGTTTATAAAACATAAAAAAATTATTTGGGTACTTGGTTATACAGTTAGAAACAGGCAAGAAATATCAAGGAAATTATGTAATAGATTAGATGAATGGTCGAAAACTTACTTCCAAAAGAACACCCAGTTATTATTTTATCTACTAACGTCATCTTATTTAGATTACTCAAACTGAAAAAGCCCTAGCCATCTATGAAAGATAATACCAGAATGCTATTTAGGCCAAAGTTAAAATAATCTAATAATCTACCCGCATACTAGTATTTATGAAATCACTCTAACATTACCTCTATTAAAAACAAACATCAAAAACATGCTGAACATAAAATTACACTCTAAGCCTCTAAAAATCAAAGCATCATAATCTGGTATGGCAAGCTTTTACCCAGTTTACTTTATCACATGAATATACACGAGGGGACAGCATTTCGCCAATTAGTTTTGTACTTGATTTAAAACTAACATCTACCATGATACTGCAGGATCTTTATAGCATTGAAAAGTGTGCAATTCGTTTTGATAATTTTCGAAGATTTTAGAACTGACAGCATGCAGGATTATAAAGATTAAGAAAAATGTTTAATTATATTTCAGTGAAAAATATGCCAAACAAATTGCATCTGACTGATGCAAAGAGCTGTATGTTCTCGAAACCATTTCTGGGGTCAATATAAATACTATTTATAACTTCATCATATGCTAGAATACAATGAGAAGAATCAATCTTTAGCTTTAATTATTGTATGCAAATGTTTAACAGTCTTTGTAACTTTCTGGGAACAGTATAAAATTATTGGCGAAATGCTTTCCACTTTTCCACTTTGTACTTGCCACAAAATATATTTTAGGATACCACTATCATTTTACAGTTTGAGGAACCTCTTTTCATTCTGATAGCTTTTATAAAACCACACTGCATATTTGTTCTCAAGAAACTGCTTTTTCGTTCTTTTTATGGTCGAAATGCTGTCCCTCCTTGTAAACTTACTTTATGACAATTTATCCATATTACCACAAAGTGTAACTGACGCTAATTACCCCAAATGGTGACTGATACCAAACCCTTTATTCTCAGAGTAAAGCAGTGGGGAAACTAATATTTTAACCGAAAAAATAATTACACATTGGTCTCACATGGTCGAATTTCTAGAGCAGGCACTAATACTTACGACAACCAATAACCAAGAGCGTGAATTCTACTTTGTAAGTTTAATAAATTACAGTGTTTGTTGCACTTGTGGTTTTATCTGTACTCTAAGCTGTCGAGGGTCGTGTAATGAATGACATCCATCCATTGGTTTTTGTCTCACATTTTAAGTGTGAGCTGTATGAGGCTCACGTTTCGAGATATGCCTTTTTGGTGTCTCTGGACTGTCATAGAATTGCACTTCCACTGAGGAATCTGCCTTTCTAGTATGCATTACTGTTTCTGAATGCTTCCAAGCTCTGATGTCAGCGCCCTAATGGTGGCTATGTAGGTCATGTCTGTAGATCAAAAGACTTTTGGGTGTTGTTATCAAGGGAATTACTTGACACCTCAGCTGCCCAGTAAAGTATAATGTTCATTTGCAACGTTTCCTAACATTTGTCATGAAACGTTTAATAATAAGTATACAAAAAGACGTTTTTTGTACTCATAATTTTCTAACCTTCACCAAATGTTTCCTTTCAAACGTGAACAAAACCCCAAAATGCTCATGCTAAAAATGTTCATGGCAGCAAGTAAACTGTCTGTGTGCCAGGTGTATGCCTTGTAACTTTCATCTAATAATTTTTAATACATTGCTATGGATGTTTAAGGAATAATTGCACTTCTGATGCAATTGCCCATCTGATCCTCATATGTACAGTTCATTACTAGGATTTTCTTTGGCTTCCTGCAAACATAATTTGGTGACATCTTCCATCAAATCTCCCATATAGGCTATCGTATGTTTAAACTAAAATATTCTGAGACCATTGTGAGCACTGCAAGGACCTGTTAGCATGGTTTTATGTGGTCAAGCTTTCTGGGCTTAGGGTCGACTTTGCATGCCTACTGAGCTCTTCGGGGATGACAAATTTGGAATATCCAAAATCGTTATCATTGATTTCACCAATTAAGCATATCTTATTGAATATTATGAAACAACTGGCTTAACAGTTTTATCAAACCTTCATTTGACAATGCTTCTTTGACACCATATTAAAACCAGGATTACTAAACGGCATTGTTCATTTTAACAACAATGTTGTGGTTACTCTCTTCTGATTTGTACGACTGTTACTTCATTTTTCATTTTCACCACTACAACCTGGAACTGAATCTTGCAAAAGACTGGCGTCTGTCTGGTGAGAGTACCTGTACATACTTCTTGAAATCTACACTAAAGTATCATTGTTTTGCCTTGAATCATACACAGACATGTTTTACCAGTTGACAAAATACATTTATTGTTATACGGCGGTCAACAAAGCACAGGATATTCACCAAAGATTTATACTACCTGCATTTGAAGACACAAAATAAAAAATAAAACATATCCTGATTTAATGGATAATCCTAAATAAAACAAGAAAGCTACTGATGCAGAAATCAGTTTGTCGACCTTGGTAAATCATATACCAAAGGTCAAAGTTGGGGTTTTAGATATCCTGTTCAACAGCCAGGGTTGAATAGGGATGGGTTCTCACTTTTGTCACCTGTGGGAATCGAGCCAACACAGAGATGACAGCCTGTGATTCGATGCCAAATATGCTAACCCACTAGGCTAAATCATATACCACACATTTAATCTAGGGATGCTAAATCATATACCAAACAGTACAATATTGTCATCTTCAATCATGATACGTATGTTTGCATATGTCACTGGTAAATTTCGAAATGTACATGATTTACCACTGCCCACAAACCTGTGTGTTAAATGTGTATGCAACCATAGATAAACAGTCTTATTTCTGATTCATCAAGACAGCATCCCTTATGTGGGTGTTCCGCCACACGACTAAGCTTCCCGATTAAGGGTTTTTTGTAGTCGGTTTCAAAAATTTGCTTAGTCCCAGGCGTTCTGTATGGATCAGTAGCTGTTGGTTGGGGCCATGAGAAAAATCAAACATGTTTGATATTTTTCACCCAAACCAATTCTTATTTCCCGCCGTCAACAAAATGTCCAGTCTCAGGCTTCCTCAGGCCTCCTCAGCCCGAAATTTGCACAGTCCTATGTTGTCTGAGGCCTCCTGCGACCCTTAGTCCCAGGCGTCCCTAGCTTAGTCCCAGGAAGCCTGTTGTCAGTCCCTGACTCATAACAGATCTTTGAAGTTTCATGCGCACGAAAAAGAATCAGTTTCATTAGTCTGAAATCTGGGTCTGGGACTAAGCCCCGACTAATGTGGGTGTTCCACCACACGACTAACGCTCCCGATTAAGGTTTTTGGGGGGTCGGTTTGAAATATTTGCTTTGTCCCAGACCTTCTGTAAGGGTCGGTTGTTGTCGGTTGGGGCCGTGTGAAAAATCAAACATGTTTGATATTTCTCACGACTACAACCGATTCATATTTCCCGCCGTCAACAAAATGTCCAGTCCCAGGCGTCCTCAGGCCTCCTCAGACCCAAATCTACACAGTCGTGTGTTGTCCCAGGCCGCCTGCGACCCTTAGTCCCAGACCTCCCTAGCTTAGTCCCAGGAGGCCGGTTGTTAATCCCAGACTCAAATATGATGCGTATGAATTTCATGCTTGTGAAAGTGGGTCGGTTGCATTAGTCCCCGGAAGCCTCAGACCGTCTGCAGTGTCCTGGGACCCAAAAATTAAGGTCTGGGACTAAGCCGCGACTAAGGGTAACCGACCCTAACCGATCCAAACTGGCCTCCCCAGGATGCCTGGGACAGCACAAATTTAGTCTGCGACGTCTGAGGACGCCCCAGGAGGCCTGGGACTAACAACCGATTAAGAACCGACTGTTTTCCGCGCGTTGGAAATTAAAATGAGACAATGAGCAGGTCTGGGACTATATAAGCGACCGCGCACACTTTGTCATTGTTACTGACTGTTTGGCTACTGAGAGACGTGTGTCACTGATTTGTAGGGGTTTTCAGTTTTTATTTTATATATATTATACTTGAGCTTAAGGCAAATGTCACAGTTAGGAGACACATTTTACTATTTTTTTATTATTTTGTCGACTGGATTATGAGGAAAGAGAAAGGAGGGAAGAGAGGAAGGAAAAAGATGGATGAGAGGGAGAAGGAAAGTCAAGTAGAGGAAAGAGTAGAAGTTACAGAGGAGTTGATTGAGAGGAGAGAGGAGGAGGAGATTGAGGAACGTCCAGCTATTGAGGAGGCTGTGGAGCAAGAAGAAGAGAGGTGTGAAGAAGATATAGAATGCCATTCTTCAACCAAGAGAGCCAGGGTGTGTGCAACTTTTACAGACAGTCAGGAAATTTCCATTGTGGAATTTGTAAAGCTGCACTGAGAACTGTATGACAAGGAACATACACGTTTCCATGACAGGAACAGAAGAGAGGCTCTCTGGGCAGAAATATCTGCAGAACTCAAGCTCCAGCCCTTTGATGTGAGACGTTGGTTCGAGTCCTAGCGAACCCGTTATGGAAAGCTGTCTAAGCTCCAATCTGGCCAAGCCCCGAGGGAGATGACCAAGAGACAGTCCTGGGTCTACCAACAGATGTGTTTTCTTAAAACCCACATCAGAAGAAAGGGGGCCAACAGAAGTTCAGGTTTTGAGGCCAGTCCAAATACCAGCAGGCAGGACGAATCACGTGGGTCAACTACTGACACAGAACACCTTGAGTCCAGTGTCCTGAGGGAGAGGAGTCAGTCCATCATTACATCAACACCCGTTTCAACTACAGACTCCAAGATTCTCGAACACTTTGAGCAGAGGAGGACACTTATCTCAGGTTTTCTGCATCAGAAGTCAGACAGGCAGCCCTTCTTTGACTACGTGGCATCAGAGGCCGAAAAGATGACTCAAGAAGAATTTGAAGAATTAAAGGGCAAGATATTTAGAGACATCGAAAGTATTAAGAGTAACCGCAGACGTCAGCCATTGCCCAGAAGATCAGCCACTGTTACCACGGAGTCCCAGAGGGTCGGCCTACTGCCAACAACCACTCCACAGGCGTCTAGTTCCACTCAAGCAGCAGCTAGCAGCAGTTTTGTGTACTATACACCAAGCCCCATAGGCTTCAGCAACCCTACATCTGTCCTAACTGTACAGGACGAAGGGAGCAGACACAATCTGAGTGGACTATTAAGCCAGCTACCTGATCTGACATCAACACAGATCGTCGAGCAGCCTCAGCAGCAGCAGCAACCGCAGCAGCAGCTCTTTACTATCACCACTTCAGCACCGCCTCAACAGCAGCAGCAGCCTCCTTAGTAGCCATCCAGTCAGGGCGGGTCTTTGACCTGCCAGGCCCTTTTCAGGGCCACCCAATCTTCCAAAAACAATTATTTAGCTGCAAGTTGTTCCAATTCCCCTCTCAAAACAAAAAAGTTCAGTACAAATACTTATCACAAGAAAAAAAAATTAAAGTCCAACACCCACACCACCCCAAACATGAAATAAATAACCCATGGTACCACACATAACAAAAAAGGCCACATAAAAAAATTTAAAAATAACTCCCAATATGGCCATTAATCAGCCCATTTTTAGATTAAAATCCATGGGATAGTTTAAAATCTGTAATTGAAAAGTCCAACACTTACACCTTCCCTAGAGTTAAAAGGCATTATTACATACTTACCAACCCACAAACAGACAAACCCAATACCAAACATAACCCCCAAATAACAAACCCAGTACCAAACCTAACACCCAACCACCAAAAATAAACCCAACCCCAGTAACCACCAACCAAGAAACACACAAACCCAAAAGTAAATAGAACCCATGCCAACGAACTGACAAACTATTTTGCAAACACAATCCCCCATTATTGAAAACAAAACTAGTTCCATGGTTATATTTTCCACATTTGAAGATTTCCATAAAAACATTTCTGCTACAAATAAATTTCCAACCCATGAACAAAAAAAATTGGTGAAATTAGGATGTGGATTTCAAAATATATAAAACAATAATTCAATTTAGGATATTATGTATGACTTTGTGTCTGGCTTTTGGTTAACACTGGGTTTGTATGTTTGTTGGGTGAGTAAGTTGTGGTTGTCTGTTTGTCAGTCTGAACAAGTTATGTTTGGCATGGGGTTTGTCTGTTTGTCTGTCTGAACAAGTTATGTTTGGCATGGGGTTTGTCCGTCTGTAGCAAGCATAGCTGATTAATTGTTTTTGGAATATTTGGTAGTCCTGAAAAGGACTGTTTGTTAGTCCTGAAAAGGACTGTTATAGTTAGTCCTGAAAAGAACTGTTTACTGCAACAGGACTTATATTCTGCCATCTTGCCAGGCCATTGCTCCCTCATTATTGAAGTAGTCCTTCAGGTAATCCCTCTGTCTTTTGGCCTCTCTAGCAGGGTTTCTGTCTTGGCCACCACCAGCAGCACCACCAATCAATCCACAATCACCAGGCACATCATCATCATCATCCTCCCCAGGCTGCTGACCAGCAGGTTGACCTTGATACTGGCTTCTGAGTATGTTGTGCAGAACCACACAGGTCATGACCACTTCTCTAACTGTTTCTGGGGGTAGTTCAATGGTGGTCCTCATCACTCTGAATCTTGAAACCAGGATGCCAAAAGCGTTCTCCACAACTCTCCTGCCCCTTGATATTCTATAGTTGGCAATCCTTTCCTCTCTTGTTAACAGCCTTCTGCCATAGGGTTTCATGAGCCAGGTCTTCAGGGCAAAGGCATCATCTGCCAGAATGAAGTAGGGCACATCTCTACCACCCTGTGTTATAGGAGCTGGGTCAGGGAAGCCTATCCTGCCATCTTCAATCCTCCTCTTCAGCTGAGAGGCATTAAATATCTGGGCATCTGAGCAAGATCCAGCTGTACCCACATCCACCCATCTGAACTTGTACTGTCCATCTACCAGGGCCAACATGACAATGGAGAAGAACCCCTTGTAGTTGTGGTAGAGGGCTCCAGAGTTCTTGGGTTTCTTCAGGGTCACATGCTTCCCATCCAGGGCTCCCAGGGCATGTGGAACATTCCACCTGATCCTGAATTCCCTTTCCAGTTCTTTCCACTCATCTGGAGTAGTAGGACATCTGAGGTACTCTCTGGTGAACTCATCCTGGATGGCCCTGCAGACCTCTGGTAGAAACTTGGAAATGGTGGATCTGCCAACCGTGAAAAGACAGGATAATGATGTGTATGACTCTCCAGTAGCCAGATATCTGAAGGTGAGGGCTACCTTTTTTCCAACACTGATTGGAGCTCTGTAGTTGGTGGCCTGCCTGGCTAGACGTGGTTCCAGTCTGGTCTTTATCATTTCAAAGAATTCTGGGGTCATCCTCATGAAACTGTTGAATCCTGGAATGTCTGTGGCATACAGTTCAGCCATAATGTTGTGGTAGGCCCCCCTCTCCTCTCTCTGTAGTAGCCATTGCCTGACCCACATGTTGTGCCTTCTTCTAGTTCTCTGTCTGGCTGGTGGTGGTGGTGGAGGTGCTGCTGCTGCTGCTGGCGGTGGTTGCTGTCGTCGACGTAAAAATAACAAATACATCATTATATATAACTGAATAAAAACTTAAAAAGCCCTAAATTGTTGTTGAAGCTGTCGTCCATTGAAAGGTGGCATCCTGCTGTGTTCCTAGAAATGTAATGATGATTAGATCGCGGAATTTATATATATACCCAGAAAATCCAGTTTTTTTGCAAACCAATGAATCGGCCATCTACCAAATGATCTAGGGTATCAGGATACGGGCAATAACGGGTGAAGAAAAAAAGGACAGGTGAAGTTCCTACCTTAGAGAGCGTACAAAGCGACGTTGAAACCCAAAAATAATCCATGCATACACAGTAAGTGGAACCGGTAAATACAAAAAAAATCACTCTGTATGTATTGATATGTGGAAAAATATGTAACCCTATTCTGATCAAATACAGCATGTGGTTTGATAATAATAGAAACACAGTTAGCCTGTGTACCCCATGAAGGTGGCCTACAACATGCGACACCCGAATAATAACAGCAATTTTTCCTACCTTCTCATTTTTTTGGGCAATTTGCATCCAGTTTTTACTATGATTTTACATGTGCTCTGATTTTTCGCCTCCTATAGCTAAAATTGCTGTAGCTAATCGGAGATTGGGTTTTCAAAAATTGGACACAATCACACATAAACATCCAAACATAAATGAGAAGGCAGGTAAAATTGCTATCGTAAACTGGCTGTTTGTAGTCCATACTGAAAATTATCATGCAATGAACACAATATCACTTTAACCAATACTCCAATGAACAGAATATCCAATGAATTGTCCGATAAACAGAATATCCAATGAACTGTTAAAATACACATACGCAGAGAAGAAAAAACACATCTGCACTGGGCAACAACAAACCAGAAACTGACTGGGTTATCAACATTCCTTATCTCATGTAATCCGTAGTAACTGTTTGAGATGAGTAGAATGGCTGTTTGATGTCATAAGCCACAAAAATACGTATTTAGACTAAATCCGGGGATTCAGATACTCTACATAACATACACGTTGTCTGTAGTTATGAATCACAAATAAAACCGTCATTCTACAGCTGGAGAATATCACAATAACACACAAGTTTCTCAGTCATAACGAATAATAAACAAAAATGTTAACCAGTGACTGCAGACAGAAAGGGAAGCAATAGCACAGAGGCCTCCTGTTGTGGTGAAACACAAATACAATAATTTAAAATCAACTAAAATGAAAATCGCTTCCATATAAAACATTCATGTAATGTTATTGCTATACCAGGGCCGGGATTCACAAAAGGTCTTAGACCAAAAAATTGTCTTAACTTTAAGAAAAAAGTCTTAACTGTGCAAGAATTTTGTCATAAAGTTAAGACTTTTTTGCTTAGACAAAATGGGATTCAGTAAAGGTCTTAGACAAAAATTTGCCTTAGATTTTGTCATAATTTTAAGACCACTGCAGGGCATACTTTAAAAAATATTCCATTGCATGTATTTACATTTTACCCTTTGTTATGAAAATAACATATATATAATATGGGAAAAGTAATTTCAGTGGATTGTAATAGAAATTTACATAAATTAATTACCCATAAATTTCCACATTTTACCTTCTTGTGGTAAAAATATTGTCATAAAAATGGCTGACTCACAAAAAAACACAAAGTCTACTATTTTTACATACTTTTACAAATAAAAAGGTAACAAATCTGTTTCGTAATTTTGCAGAGCATGTTTGGTGTATTTATTGATGAAAAATGTTTTTGTTTTACTAAAATTTGTTAATTTGAATTCAAAGTAGTTAAGACTTTTTGCACAAACTTTGTCTCTGCTAAGATTTTGCTAAGCACTTTTTGTGAATCCCAATTTAAGAGAAATCTTAGCTGGACAAAAGTCATAACTTTAAGACTGGTCTAAGCAAAAAAAAATTGTCTAAGACTGTGTGTGTTTCCTCCCCTTGCCCTCTCAGATCGTATTAAGAAGTTGTTAAAATATGAAAAAAACCATGTGCATGAATGAAACTCAATCAGCAAAAATTCTTAGAAATTATAATTTACTTAAGTAATGTCTAAGTGATTTATAGAATTATTAAAATGATTTGAAGTTCCCGCTTTTTACCTTGGCTTGTGGGTAATCCATGGAATATGAAAACACTGATCTCCTGTAGAAGATGGATCAGCAGATATTTATTTATTTGGGGTTTTACGTCGCTTTCAACACTGTACAGGTCATATCACGACGGGTAGTTGGAAGGGCAGAGGAAACCAGCATATACAGTTGGTCAAGGTTCTGTACTGTAAACTGCCGACCAACGGCAAGCAACTACCAGCTTTCCCACTTGAGGTAGGGCCGTGAACCGAACCCCGGCCTCAGAGGTGGGAGCCGAGAGTGTTACCACTCTGCCACCATAGCCCCGGATCAGCAGATAAATAATCGATATAACATCACAACAAGCAATTACTGCACATCATTACAGAATCCATTAAATCTGAGGAATTGAGAGTCAATGAATTCTTTTTATGAAACATGCTAAATATTGGATTTAGCATTACTTATCCACATTTTACAATTAATGCAGTAATGTAAACAAGAAAATGAAAAATAAATAAACAAGAAACCAGCATTAACTTACTTTATTTGTAGACAGAAATATTCCAAGTTTAAGCAAGTTAAAAATGTGTTGTAATACTAAACAACTGGCTTTCGAATGGGCTCTGAAACATCAAGTATAATTATACATTTGGACATATGCGGGATCACATGCAGACTTTACTTGTAAAAACGCCTTGGTGTGAAAACACTGAAAAAAAGACATGCAAGATGTGGAGCCCCGGTTAGATCATTGCAGAGAATATTTTATGTGCTAAGTCATGCACACAAGACGGTATTGTGCATAAAAAATCTGTTCATTCTTTGAAGATACTTAAGTCGTGTGCACAATATCATGTAATATTCACAAGATTTATGAGAGTGAGTTCATCTCTTGATCACAAGATCATCTTGCGCCACAATACCATCTTGTTGGTTGTCACTGGGGTGTATGATAATAGGTCATGCACATCTCGTTGTTACAGATACTTAAAAATACTTATTGTTTAACCCCCTTTCATTTCGTTGGGTTATCTTTGACCCTAGTACAAATACTCGCCCTGAAATCACAGATTCTAATCACTTTTGAAAGGAAAGGCCAGCTGAACCATTTACGGAAAATTCAAACAGATTGAGTGTAAAATTGTGAAAATAAGTTTTGTTTTACTTCTTTTATCTCAAGTATTTGTTTTTAGGTTAAGTTTTACAATATGTAACATATTAGTGGCGTCTATTGTGTTGGCTGTACATTTAAGGTTAGTTGGCGGGTTATACTTTGCTCTCGTGCGTGTGTGTGTGATACTGTATATCATGTTTGTTATTGTTTTGTAGTGTTACATTCCCCAATACTGTTTACTGTGCTCTCCTGTGTAATACTGTTTTAGTTCCTGCTCGATATTACTTTGTAGCGTTACCAGTTACACTTCCCAATACTTTTTACATTAGTATGCTGTAGATTTTATGCAGTACTCTTATACTTGCTTGTGGATGGTGTAACTTTATGCAATACTGTTTATATTAGCATGCTTCAGATTTTATTTGGAAGGGCACATTTGTTTGTTGATTTTGTAATTTTATGTTGTAGTTTGATAGTAACATCATTTTGCGAAAGGATTTATTAATCAAGCAACTTAAGCATTCTGTGTAATTTTGTTTTATAACTCGCCAACTCATATACTATACAAATTGCTATAACTTTATGTTTGTAATTTGATGGGACATCATTACCCCACAGCCCTTAAGGGCTGTTGGGGTATTGTTTTCACCCATGGTGTCCGGATGGGCGGGCGGCGGGAAGAAGTTTGTCTGGCCTGTGTCTCAAAAACCGTAAGGTGTAGGAAGTTGATACTTGGTAGGGACATTGGCTAGGGGGTGTAGGTGTGCAACATCACCTTTGTGACCTTTGACCTTGCTGTAGTGACCTTGAGTTTGAAAATCCTGTCCGGGCTATATCTCGGAAACCATAATTTGTAGGAAGTTCATACTGGGTAGGGACATTGGCTAGGGTGTGTAGATGTATAACGTCATGGTGTGACCTTGATTTGACCTTTGACCTTGCCGTAGTGACCTTGACCTATAATGCCTTGTCTGGGCTATATTTCGGAAACCATAAGGTGTAGGAAGTTGATATTTGTTAGGAACATTGGTCAAGGGTTATAGGTGTGCAACGTCATGGTGTGACCTGGATTTGACATTTGATCTTGTATATCTGATGCTATTTTATGTCTCTACGAGGATATCTGATATTATTTTATCTCTCTTATATCTTTTTACTTGAATCTTGGTTGTTGCACCTTTGGGTGTCTTTTGATGTAGATTATGCACTGTTAAAGTCATATTAGAATTCATTAACCATTTTACTTTTGCAACTTCCCATTGTAACAGATGGTATTGCATTAATTGAGCCACAGGTCTTGCCCCAACTCCACATAAAAGCATGTATTGCCACATCTGTATGCATGGGTAATATTCAAAACATCCAAACCATAATTCGACCATACGAATGAAAATCAAAATGGGAAAAGCCTTAAAGCTTTATAATTTTTAGTTTACTGAATTGTCTTGTTTTAATACTTAATCTTTACATGCAGTTTCTTTCTCTTAGATGTTATTTTCTCTACTTAAACATTATTTGGACACTGACACTGCTCTGAAGGTATGCCAATCTGTGTACTGTTTCACTATTTTTACTGCATTCTATACCCACCAGCTCTCATACTATACAAATTGCTATTATTTTGGTCAAGATTTATTAAAGTAGTATTTCTCTTGTCTGGTGTGAAATGTGGTATTAATAATCTTTAAATTCCATAAAACACAGGCAAGGTGCCTCAGTAAATTAACTCTCTTTGGACTTAACACTAGAAATCAATAGTCACATAGCACACCGCCTCTAATAATAGCCTCAGCCAATCCCCGCTTCTGTGAGATAGATCTCTTAGAAATAAACCCAGTAATTGGTGACAGAGAATATGTGTTAGTGTACAGTAACTAGTATAAGAACTTCAGCCTTGAGCTGAGAGAGAGAGACATGAGGACAATAACAAGTGAAAGAACATGAAATAGTATGCAGAGGGAGAGAGCTTAGTTGGCTCTCTCACTCGAGAGAATGTGTTGAGTTGTAATTGGGACTTGTGTTTATTGAACTAGAATAAACTGTGAAAGAGTTATCAAGTGTTTTGCTTCTGTCTTCGTGGCGATCCTAGACCTCTCAATAGTTGCTGCCAAGCGAGTACAGACAGAAATGGACATAGTGGAGATCTGGGAATCCACAGCTGCCCCAAGGCACTGCTGGAGTCCACCTTAAACTACCCCCAAAATAACATTTGGACATGGTGAGATGCCGAAGTGCTAGATAATGAAAGTGGATATTCGTTATAAATACACTGTTTAGACAAATCAACCACAGAAGTGTTTTTGAAACTAAAATATGGACTTATGGCATCATTATTAGATGTTTATTATGCTACACACGTGGTACTACCACCATCTTTGCCGGAGACTTCATATAGACCAGTGGCACCCGGGTTCTAATCGATGGCTCAACAGGATGGAAGCATGGCCACTAACCCAGTACAAACAGGAACACAGACTGGAAACCTTATAGACAATGAAGTTGTTCTGCACAATCAGGACATGATAAACAATAGTGAGAATGTGACTCATAATGCTGCCCTTGACAATGATGCTACAAACACTAATACCACTATGGCTAATGCTGCAACCGACTTCTTACCTCACCAAGACCTTCCACCACACAAGTTCAACAATCATAGTTACTGGCGGAAGATGTTCAGCACAACCCTATCCACAATCCACTGAGAACTCCCACCCAGAAACATTCACAACCATGTAGATCCCAAAATAAATTTTAGGGCACAAAACTCACAAGACAATACATTTCCTCAAAGATCTCACTATAATTTATTCAATCAGACAGATTTCCCACCATTGCCTACCAGGTTTCCACCGGTCATGCAACAAAATGTTAAACTCGACAACTTGCCATTCAAATTGGACTCATTCAGTGGAAATCCGGATCAGGAAGCAGAAGAATTTCTTAACAATTTCAAACTTGCAGCTTATGTTTTGGGCTGGAATTTTGACAAACAGCCAGGTATTTTTCACATGTGTTTACAAGGTACAGCTAAGATATGGTTCCAACAACTTGACATATTTTCTGTTTTTCTTTTAAAATTTAAACCTTTAGGCCCAGATAGTAGTAGGGAAGCTTGTTTTCTATGCCTTAGACACATGCCCCAGGAAAACTCCCAACAAAGGGCACAACATATAGGAAAACCAGACAAAGATCTTATGACCCAGGTTATTAGGGCCCTGCCCACACCTAATAGAAACCACACCATCGCACGAGACACAGACACCTTCGACGGCACTACCAGAATTGCCACTTTGTTTGAAACCGCACAGACATTTGGTCAGGATGACAGTACAGCTACTCTACAACAACAAGGGACAAGTGTGAAAGAACAGAACTTTAACATTGTAGACTTTAGAATTCAGTGTGCTTACTGCAAGAAAGACGGCAACCACATTTCTGAGTGTCACCTCAGGCAGTCCAGCAACCACAGGAGACAACACCCCTACAGTGCACAGTGGAAGAGAACGCAGCACAGCCACCCACAGAAAGGACCCACTAACAGACAAACTAACAAACCCAGGTCTGTGTATTATGATATTTTGTGTTTCAATTGTAATGGCACAGGTCACGTTGCAAGTGATTGTCATAGGGAACAAATACAAAAACCTAAATTGCAGGGTACTAATTATCATAGACCCAATTTCAAGAAACAGGGCCATCCATTCCAACAAGATAATTATTAAAAACCCCGTCAAAATCAACAAACTAGGGAGAATGTTTATCAGGGCTATAGACAATCAATTTTCCATAAACGGGACCTTCCCAATACACACAATGGCAGATGCAGGCAAAACTACATGAATAGTCATTTAAACTAGCAAAGCCCAGAGCACAAATACATAAACCCCCTTTTGGCAAACAAACAGTTTCACAGTACTCTGGGCGATTTTCTCAAACATTTCATCCCCCTCAACATTCAGAAATCACTGGCAATGAACCTGAGTCACTTCATTCTTGTCAAAATGTACAGTACAGAGACAGATATTTTAACGAGACTTGTGATTGTATTCAGAAAAGGTCAGGTATCTGTTTTGTTCCTGCAAAGAAGGGTTCTGTTTGTAAAAAATCATTCAAAGATAGTGGCAACAAGTTACATAGAACACGTTATCAAACCCCATGCTATAATAGATTTTCACCACTGAGTGATTTTCAAAATACAGACTGTTTCAACACATTTACCATCAGATAATAACAAAGAAAAACATTCCAAACAGGCCTTGTAATAAAACCCCTTCCACAGACTTAATTAAAGCCGTCCATTTATTGAGCTCCACAAGCCATAAATCTCTCCAGGCACATTTTCCAACGCTTGAACATAGTCTTTCTTCAGCCTCAACTTTAACTCCCCAAGAAAAACAAAAATTATTGGAACTTTTGAAAGAATTTGCTGATGTTTTCTTACACCCTGGCCAGAAGCTTTCTTGCACAAATATAGTAGAACAGCACTTGGGGATTCCAAAAGATACCCCAGTTTGGCCTTGTCGTTCTCTCAGATTAAACAACACAAGAATGGCAATACTGGAAGAATGTGTTAAAGACCTTTTACATCAAGGTATAATACAACACAGTGATAGTCCTTATTCAAATCCTATTGTGGTGAATTATGAGGGCAAATTCACGGACCCTAATTTCTTATATTATCGCCCATTAAACTCTTTTTTAACACTAAATACTTGTAATACTTACAAAATTTGGGGGTTAAAGTTATTTGGTGTTATATATCCATGTTTTGGCATAGTTATTTTTTGGTATTACCAAGTCATTTTAACATAATTGATCCTTATTTTATTTTGACAGAAGTTTAAGTGTGGTGGGAACTCATCACTCTTGTTTTGGTATTTCCATGTAAGATATAGTTCCCAAGGATTTTTTTATTAATTTTATTGGAATATGTGAATATTTTAGCTGGAAATGATATTGATAATTCAGGACATTTGATTTTAGGCCAGGAATTTAATTATTGAGTTTACTCATGTGAGTTTTGTAAATGTTTCATATTTGGACTCATTGAGCATGTCAGGAAGTGGGTCAGGTGTAGGGATTTATGAATATGTAATTTTTAGAGGTCAGAGCACCTGTAAATAGTTCTTTGTAAATGGTGTTTTAATTATGTATTTTAGGGTTATTTTTTATTTAAAAAGTACTGATTTAGGAATATATTGTGGATTTAAAGTAATTTATTTGTGTAGTGACTCATTTATGTATGTTTTAGAAATGATTTATAGTTATGCTCCACTGAGCATGTCAGCCTTTTCACGGCGTAGTAATTTGTGAATAAGTGTATAAATATACCTTGTCCTCAATTGAAGGGGGGTTCCCTTGATAAAAGTGAACCTGGAAGCAGGAGGAATTCTGAGGAGTGAAACTTATAATTTCTTTGCAAAGGAACCACTTTTAAAAGAATTTTACTGGACAAGTATGTACCATATTTAATACATGAACAGCTGTAAAGGCAATCAAAGCATGGTTACTTAACAGGAAATTAATATATTCAAATCCCCCTTTGTCCCCCTTCTTTTTGTCCCCCTTGTTTTGGCTCTCCCCTTTATTTGTTCCCCCTGGTACCTGTTCCCCATGCCCCCCTTCAGTACAGGAAAGTTGAGATTTATCTGCTTAATTTAACATTAGAAGAGAAAGTGCTTATTCAGGAATATATTAAATTGGAATAAGGTATTTTATTTATTATTTCTGAATAGTTATCTAATTTTTATTGATATCTTTGCAGGATCTAAATATAATTTTAATGTTTTTGTTTTGACATGCTCTTTTGTTGGTAAACACCCAGTCATAAGTCAAGGATAATTTTCTTGAATTAAATAGGAGTGTCATTTTTTTATATATCCAATAGAAGCATGTTATTTAGGGGTGTGGCTTCTTTGCATGTTTAACTTGTGGTTTTAGTAGTCTAACATGTAGTTTTCCTGGCACTGTAGGGGGCCACGGTGGCAGAGTGGTAACACTCTCGCCTCCCACCTCTGAGGCCGGGGTTCGATCCCCGCACGGGCTCAAGTGGGAAAGCTGGTAGTTGCTTGCCGTTGGTCGGCAGTTTACAGTACACAACCCTAGCGAACTCTATGTACTGGTTTCCTCTGCCCTTCCAACTACCCGTCGTGATATGACCTGTACAGTGTTGAAAGCGACGTTAAAACCCCAAATAAACAAATCCTGGCACTGTAGTTGGCTGTATTTATTTAATTTATGGCTGTTTTAGTTGTTTTGTATAGCATTGCTTTTATGTGTCATTAATTCACTACTATGTAGTTGTTTATAGAGTTGGTTGTTGGTTTCTTACCCCTTTTATGCACTTTTAATATTTTTAATAAATTTCCTGTTACTAATTACACTGATATTTCCCTTTCATGTTAGCTGCATGCTGCCTGTCCTGCTGTAACTTTGTTTCCAGTTGTCATTTCTAACTTTTAGGATTGAACCAGGAAAAATTTTCCAGGCTTGGTACTATTGAGGCATATAGTAAGGTCAGCACCAGGATGGTGGTGCTCACCGTTTTAACACTAGATCATGCTGAGGTACCAGTGTCAGCCGTTGATTATGTTTGAAGCGCAAAAGTTAATTTATACCGTTGAGGCATATTGATGCCTGCGCTGTGAAAGCAGCCTAGGTGTATACATTACTGATAAACATGCTGAGGTATATGTTCATGTTCTCAGTATATGGCACTAATTGAGGCACAGTTAGGTCTGCACTAAATACCGGTACATTGTGCACACCGTTTTAACACTGGGATATGCCGAGTTGCCTGAAAGAGAATGTCAAAATTTAAGAAATAACATTTATTATACAAAATTACTTATTTTTGATACTCTTAGGTTTTTGTGACAAGAGATTTAAGGATTTTGGGCCGTCTTCCATTGGTCGTTTGGCACTTTGGTTACCCCTGTAGGGTCTAGCACGGTAAATTGGTCTGGTCCTAAGTATTTCAAGTAAATCATAATCTGTCCTAATTCTATCTTATCTGATCTAGGGTCTTCATCTGAGGTCTGGCCCGTTACAAAAATTGGTGTCAGAAGTGGGATCTATTAGGCTTGCACGAGATGGACGAGACGGACGCAGGATCAGTGACTGGTGATAGGGAGACTAGGGCAGAAGGTACAGGACGTGGAGACCATGTAAGGCCAGGGCATGACTTGGGAGCTGCTGATGCACTGTTAGGAATGCGGCGTGAGGGTGATAGGCGCTATCAACCTAATGCAGCAATGCATGGGCAAAGTTTATTTGATGGAGGTCAGCTTAGGGACAACAGGAAACAAGGACAAAAGGTTAAGGTTATGCCTGATTTATATGATGGCACAGGAAACTGGGGAGATTATTTAACACATTTCAATGTGGTTGCTGAGTTAAATGGATGGACCCAGAGGGAAAAGCAGCAGTTCTTAGCTGTTAGCCTTAGAGGAGAAGCATGCAAAATGCTTCCTTCATTGCCTGAAGACGCACGATGGAATTTTGATGCTTTTGTAGAAGCATTAGGTAGGAGATTTAATCCTGGAGACAAAACGGAACTATATAGGATCCAATTGAGGAACTATACCAGAAAGGACAAGGAATCCATACCTCAGTTAGCCCAGATGGTACGGAATCTAGCTATTAAGGCTTACCCGGAGGCACGTGGAAACCTTTTAGAGATGCTTTGCAGGGACCATTTTATAGATGCTTTGAATGAGCCAGATATGAGATTCAGAATATTTCAGTCAAAGGTAGCCACTTTGGACCAGGCAGTTGGAGTTGCCGTAGAGATGGAAGCATTCCAGATGGCTGAAAAGCACCGTGGCAATGCTTACAGTAGGAAAATGGTAAGGGAAATAACCAGTTCTTCTGGTGGACAAAACAGCCAGGAGTTTGAAGCCAAAATGAGGGAATCCATGGAATCACTAACTAAGGTAGTTAGTTCCTTGAAGGAGGAAGTACAGCAACTCAAGTATAAACGGAATAAGAATTTTGAGAATTTCAGATGCTGGAACTGTGGTAACCAAGGACACAGTCGCAAGGACTGCCCAAAAGAAAGGCAAGGAGATGGCTTTGGGTTCAAACCCAGGGGAGACTGGGGGGTCTAAACTGTCAAACTAGGAGGGTCTGATTTGGGGGGCCATGAATCAGTCCAGGGAGATAATAGGCCTCATAAAGTTTTAGCAGTGCCTGGAGACAATGGGATCAGTATCAATGGAAAAATTAGTGAAACTAATGTAAAATTTCTGATTGATACAGGCTCAGCAGTGACTTTGTTGTCGAAAGACATATTTAAGGTTATCAATAGGGATTCTAGTTTTAAGTTAGAAGATGTACCATTTCAAATAGGACTTGCGGATGGACAGGAACTTGAGGTTTTAGGACAGTTCACTTTTATGTTAGGTTTTGGTAAAAATCTACTGACGCATACTTTGATTGTAGCTGATATAAAGTCTGAGGGAATTCTTGGTATGGACTTTATGATGAAACATGACTGCAAAATAGACATAAGCAGATCAGAAATGATCCTGGATGGATAGAAAATTTTGACCAATGTGGATGGAGACATTGAAGTGCAATGTTGCCGGGTGGCAACTATCAGTGATGTAGGACTTGGACCCTATGAACAGCCTATAGTACAGGCCAAGGCAAGTAAGCGAGGCAAACTGGCACAAAATATGATGATAGAAGGATCTGCTTTGCTGGCAGAAAGGCATAGCATTTTAGTTGCCAGATCTTTAGTGGATGCCACTCAAAATACCGTTCCAGTGAGGGTATTTAACTTATCTGATGAAGAAGTTTTGCTTAGAAAGGGAACCACTTTAGCAATTGGACATCCTGTGACCGATGTTATAGATCTTGGCTTGGAGCAAAAGACAATTAATCAAATTAGCAGGAAGGAAGGACCAACAAAAAGGACAGAAATGGAAGACCACTTACAGGACCTCTTAGTGAGAAGTTCTAAGGACTTAAGCGAACAGCAAAGTGAGCAACTCAAGGAGTTACTGTTAGAGTACCATGAGATATTTGTGGATGGCAAGGGAATTATTGGCAGGACCAGTCTAGTTAAGCATAAAATCGATACTGGAAATGCTGTACCAATCCGTCAAAGACCAAGACCAATACCAATTCATTTGAGGGAAGAAGTGGACCTAGCCATGGAGGACATGATAACAAAAGACCTGATTGAGCCATCCGATAGTCCTTGGTGCTCACCAATTGTCCTGGTCAGGAAGAAAGACAAAAGTTTAAGCACCTGTATTGATTTTCGAAAGGTCAATGATGTTTCTAGAAAAGACTCATATAATGTGCCCTCCATACAAACAAGTTTGGACCATTTATCAGGAGCAAAGTACTTTTCAACCTTAGACTTGGCTAGTGGGTACAACCAAATTGAAATGGATCCAGCAGACAAGGAGAAGACGGCCTTTTCAACTGGTAGGCATGGCCTGTACCAGTATAAAGTGCTACCTTTTGGCCTGGCCAATGGGACAGCTACTTCTCAGAGGCTAATGGAAACCATCTTCACTGGCTTACAGTGGAAGGAGTTGATACTGTATGTGGATGATATATTCTCTTACAGTGTGAGTTTTGACGAAGGAATCAAAAGGCTGAGAATGGTATTTCGGAAGCTAAAGGAAGCAGGCCTTACATTAAAATCTAAGAAGTGTATTCTATTTCAAAAGAAGGTGCAGTTCTTGGGACATGTGGTATCTGAGGAGGGAATTTCAACTGACCCTGAGAAAATAAGTGCTATTAAGGAGTGGCTGGTCCCTACTTCTGTCACTCAGCTGAGGAGTTTTGTTGGAATTTGTGCATACTACAGGAGATTTATTGGATCATTTTCTGAAATTGCCAAACCACTTCATAAACTTACTGAGAAAGGGGCCAAGTTTATATGGGATGAAAAATGCCAGGCAGTATTTACAGAGCTTAAGGAGAGGTTGACTAGCACTCCAGTATTAGCTTACCCTAATACAGAGGATCCATTCATTCTGGATACAGATGCCTCAGATGTAGCTATGGGGGCAGTGTTAAGTCAGGTTCAGGAGGGTCAGGAGAGGGTGGTTGCTTATGGCAGCAAGACATTTTCAAAGAGTGAAAGAAATTATTGTGTAACTAGAAAGGAACTGTGCTCAGTAGTGCACTTTGTGAAGCACTTTAGACATTATTTACTTGGAAAGAAATTTCTGGTACCGACAGACCATGGCTCACTCCGCTGGCTAATGAACTTTAGGAATCCCGACGGACAGATGGCAAGATGGTTAGAAATTTTAGCGCCATTTGATTTTGAGATCCAGCATCGTCCAGGCAAGAAGCATGAAAATGCGGATGCCTTATCCAGAATTCCATGCAAGCAATGTGGCAGGCATGCTCGGGAAGTGCTCATCCAATCTTTGACAGCAGAAAGCCCTGAAAATAGAAAATGGCTAGAATATTGGAACATTAATGACATTAAGAAATGGCAGTCAGAGGATCCAGTATTGAGGGAAGTGGTCAAATGGAAGAATGAATCTGAACAGAGGCCAGCATGGGAGAAAATCTCCATAGAAGGGCCAGAAATTAAATTCTACTGGAGCAGGTGGGATCATCTTGTTTTGGAAACAGGATGTCTGTACTATTTGTGGGAGGAAGGAGAAGGAAACAAAACCAAAAAACTAGTTGTACCTGAAAGGCTGAAAGATGAAATTTTGAAACAATTGCATGACTCTTTGACTGCTGGACATCTAGGAGAGAAGAAAACCTATGACAGGGTGAAGGAGCGATTCTTCTGGTATAAGTATAGGGAGTTTGTAGAGAAATGGTGCAAACACTGTGACTCTTGTGCTGCAAGAAAAGTGTCAGCAAAGAAAAGGGTAGCCCCAATGCAGCTATTTTTGAGCGGATGCCCATTTGAGCGAATTAGCATTGATATATTAGGACCACTTCCAAAGAGTAGGAGAGGGAATCAGTATATACTGGTATTGGCTGACCACTTCACAAAGTGGACTGAGGCCATACCAATGCCCAACCAGGAAGCTAGGACTGTAGCAAGAAACTTTGTAGACCGTTTCATATGCATATTTGGAATGCCATATGAAATAATGTCTGACCAAGGGACACAGTTTGAGTCAGAACTGTTCAAGGAATTGTGTGAACTATTAGGTATTGATAAAACCAGGACCACAGGGTACCATCCAAGCTCAAATGGTTTAGTGGAGAGGTTTAATCGTACTTTAGAGAACATGATTAGCCATTACGTTTCAGAGGATCAGAGAGATTGGGATGTTCATATTCCTTTACTGATGTTAGCATATAGAACAACCCCACAGGAAAGCACCCGGATTTCACCATACAAGATGATGTTTGGAAGAGAGGCTACCTTACCAATTGACCTTTTGCTCGGGAGATCACAGATGCAGGAGAATTCTCAGGTTGAAGCCTGTGAATATGTGGATGAATTAAGGACCAAGCTAGAAGATAGCTCTCAGTTAGCTAGGGAACATCTAAAATCCAGTGCAGAGAGACAAAAGCGTCTGTACGATAGAAAAGTCTCAGGAAAAGGGTTCAACATTGGGGACCAGGTATGGTTGCTGGTAAAGGCCAGGAAAAGGGGGCTTTCACCAAAGCTACAGGAGAAATGGCAAGGACCATATAGAGTAGTCAGAAAGTACAGTGAGGTGGTGTATGAGGTAGTTAGGCCAAAGTCAAAATCCCTAGTGGTTCATTTTAATAGGCTCAAGCCATATGGGGGACGGACAAAACTAAAATTCTTGTCATCAAATGAGTCTAGTTCGGGGAATGGTGACCAACTGGATAAAAATTTAAATCACCATGAGGTAGGTGTGGGGTCTTGGCGGACACCACACCTGATTAGTGTTAACACTGAATCATCCACGGAGGATGATACTGAGGACAGGAGTCCTGATTATGGGGGGCATTCTAGGGATACCAGGGAGGCAGGTTCAGGAGAACCTGGAGGGCCTGGGTCAAAGGATGCTTCTCATGGGCATGTTCCTAGCAGAGACTTGGCCAGCTCTGGGGAGCATGAGGAACTTGAGAAAGAGGAGGCACTGTCTGGACTTTCTCATGAGGAGGAATCCTGTCGCAGGTCGACCAGGATACGGAAAACCTCCTGATAGATTAAGTTATTTTTAATCAATATTATTTTTTTTTAGAATCATTAACATGGAGGTTGGTCTGGACGGGGCCATGGAGATATGGTTTGTTCACTGAAACTTAGTAATAAAGAATTTTCAGAATCAGTAACATGGAGGAGGGTCCGCACAGGGCCATGGAGAAATGGTTTCTTCGCTGAAGCTAAGTAGTTAAGAATTAACCTTCGATTTCTATTTCCCAGGCAAGGAATGGAATTTTTACACATTTGTATTGTGTAACTGGACTTCTGACAGAGGAATCTAAAACAACATATATATATTGATCTTTGCAGGATGCCAAGAAAAGAATTGTCGAAACCGGCCCTTTGTGACATCTGCCAGGCAAGTTTTGCAAGTAGATCTAGCATGAAGCGGCACAAACGGTAGAAGCATGGGGACAGACGCTTCGAATGCCCTGTATGCAGAATGGTGTGTAGGAAACGACTGGATGCCTTGTTGGAGGAACATATAAGGATCAAACACCCCCAGAGGTTCAGTTATTATGAGGCAAACCGGGAACTTATTGGGACAGTAACAGACAGGACACCCAAGACAACCGAGAATAGGAAGGTTCTGGCACCCCTGCATGAATCCTCCAATTTGACGCCACTAAGTATGTCACCAACTGTGGCAAAGCAGTGTGAGGAGATCTTGAAGGGGGTTGATCTCTTTGAGGAGCAAGAAGGCTACAATCCCATGAACCTTGATGGAACCTTCCCAGAATTGGACAAGGTACACCACCCTACCCCAGTTCTGGCTGTAAACACTGCAACACAGGCTTCTGAGGAAAGGACAAGTATATGCACAAGGGCTCCACTTTCACCAGTCAAAGAGTCCAGGAGAATTTTCATTTCCAAACCCAAGGAAATACCTTTGGAACGAAGGACTGGATATCATCTGAGTGATCCCAGGGACCCTCGAGATGGAAGAGCCCAGGGCCCAGTCTAAGTGCAGCCATGGAGTGCCTTTTCCAGTGGTGGAAATCACGGAAGCACACGGGGTCAAGACTGTGAAAGTGAACTGTTTCAGATGTTATGTACAACCTGAGAAGGAGGGGCTAATAAAGGCTACTGCAAGTAGTGTAGCTGTAGGCACAAGTGACTTTGTGTCAGAGGATGACAGGGCTGCCAGTGTTCTGGCCAGACAGATTAAACGAAGAAGGACATTAAGTGAGTCCAGTAGTAGCAGCAATAGTAGCAGCAGTAGTAGCAGCAGCAGCAGTAGCTGAGACATCAGCCTTGACTAGGACGTCCACCTGTAGAGACTCAATAATTAGTTTTTCACATAAGATTTGCATGAACATTTTAATAGAATAGTTGTTTTACTTTAAAAGTTGGTTTTCGTTGTGTCGGGAATGTGCGGGACGCTACATTCCGAAAGTAGGAGGTATTGTGGTGAATTATGAGGGCAAATTCACGGACCCTAATTTCTTATATTATCGCCCATTAAACTCTTTATTTAACACTAAATACTTGTAATACTTACAAAATTTGGGGGTTAAAGTTATTTGGTGTTATATATCCATGTTTTGGCATAGTTATTTTTTGGTATTACCAAGTCATTTTAACATAATTGATCCTTATTTTATTTTGACAGAAGTTTAAGTGTGGTGGGAACTCATCACTCTTGTTTTGGTATTTCCATGTAAGATATAGTTCCCAAGGATTTTTTTATTAATTTTATTGGGATATGTGAATATTTTACCTGGAAATGATATTGATAATTCAGGACATTTGATTTTAGGCCAGGAATTTAATTATTGAGTTTACTCATGTGAGTTTTGTAAATGTTTCATATTTGGACTCATTGAGCATGTCAGGAAGTGGGTCAGGTGTAGGGATTTATGAATATGTAATTTTTAGAGGTCAGAGCACCTGCAAATAGTTCTTTGTAAATGGTGTTTTAATTATGTATTTTAGGGTTATTTTTTTATTTAAAAAGTACTGATTAAGAATATATTGTGGATTTAAAGTAATTTATTTGTGTAGTGACTCATTTATGTATGTTTTAGAAATGATTTATAGTTATGCTCCACTGAGCATGTCAGCCTTTTCACGGCGTAGTAATTTGTGAATAAGTGTATAAATATACCTTGTCCTCAATTGAAGGGGGGTTCCCTTGATAAAAGTGAACCTGGAAGCAGGAGGAATTCTGAGGAGTGAAACTTATAATTTCTGTGCAAAGGAACCACTTTTAAAAGAATTTTACTGGACAAGTATGTACCATATTTAATACATGAACAGCTGTAAAGGCAATCAAAGCATGGTTACTTAACAGGAAATTAATATATTCAAATCCCCCTTTGTCCCCCTTCTTTTTGTCCCCCTTGTTTTGGCTCTCTCCTTTATTTGTTCCCCCTGGTACCTGTTCCCCATGCCCCCCTTCAGTACAGGAAAGTTGAGATTTATCTGCTTAATTTAACATTAGAAGAGAAAGTGCTTATTCTGGAATATATTAAATTGGAATAAGGTATTTTATTTATTATTTCTGAATAGTTATCTAATTTTTATTGATATCTTTGCAGGATCTAAATATAATTTTAATGTTTTTGTTTTGACATGCTCTTTTGTTGGTAAACACCCAGGTCATAAGTCAAGGATAATTTTCTTGAATTAAATAGGAGTGTCATTTTTTTATATATCCAATAGAAGCATGTTATTTAGGGGTGTGGCTTCTTTGCATGTTTAACTTGTGGTTTTAGTAGTCTAACATGTAGTTTTCCTGGCACTGTAGTTGGCTGTATTTATTTAATTTATGGCTGTTTTAGTTGTTTTGTATAGCATTGCTTTTATGTGTCATTAATTCACTACTATGTAGTTGTTTATAGAGTTGGTTGTTGGTTTCTTACCCCTTTTATGCAATTTTAATATTTTTAATAAATTTCCTGTTATTAATTGCACTGATATTTCCCTTTCATGTTAGCTGCATGCTGCCTGTCCTGCTGTAATTTTGTTTCCAGTTGTCATTTCTAACTTTTAGGATTGAACCAGGAGAAATTTTCCAGGCTTGGTACTATTGAGGCATATAGTAAGGTCAGCACCAGGATGGTGGTGCTCACCGTTTTAACACTAGATCATGCTGAGGTACCAGTGTCAGCCGTTGATTATGTTTGAAGCGCAAAAGTTAATTTATACCATTGAGGCATATTGATGCCTGCGCTGTGAAAGCAGCCTAGGTGTATACATTACTGATAAACATGCTGAGGTATATGTTCATGTTCTCAGTATATGGCACTAATTGAGGCACAGTTAGGTCTGCACTAAATACCGGTACATTGTGCACACCGTTTTAACACTGGGATATGCCGAGTTGCCTGAAAGAGAATGTCAAAATTTAAGAAATAAGATTTATTATACAAAATTACTTATTTTTGATACTCTTAGGTTTTTGTGACAAGAGATTTAAGGATTTTGGGCCGTCTTCCATTGGTCGTTTGGCACTTTGGTTACACCTGTAGGGTCTAGCACGGTAAATTGGTCTGGTCCTAAGTATTTCAAGTAAATCATAATCTGTCCTAATTCTATCTTATCTGATCTAGGGTCTTCATCTGAGGTCTGGCCCGTTACACTATTGTGTTAGTTACCAAAAAGAATGGGAGTATTCATCCATGTTTAGATTGTAGAACTCTTAATAAAAAAAATCCTCCAGTAGCAGTAAACCCTAGACTAGTTAATGACATACTGGCGTCCATACTGCCTAGATCAAAGCATTTTTCGACCTTTGACCTTACCTCTGCTTACTTACAACTGCCTTTGGCAGAGGAAGACAGGAAGTATACTGCTTTTGATTCAGGGCGAGGTAAGATGGAATATTGTAGAGCAGTAATGGGATGCAAAGTCAGCTCAAGTACATTAGTTATTGCTATAAATAAGTTATTTCATGACATGATACACACTGAGATTCATTATTATCTTGACGATGGCCTCATTAGTTAACCTACTTTTGAACAACAGATAGTAACTTTGAGAAAAACGTTTAAGAAAGGCTAAGCTTATGCTTGGACATAAAAAATGTTCCTTTGCTACTCCAACAACAGAGTTTTTAGGACACAAATTGTCCTATTCAGGCATTTCTCCATCAGTCGATAAATTAAGGGCTGTAAAAAATTTCCCACAACCACAAAGCCCTAAACAGGTTAAAAGCTTTATTGGCTTAGCCTCTTATTACCGATGTTTTATTCCGGGTTTCTCACAAATAGCTCATAGCCTCTATGAATTGACAAAGCAGAGTGTACCATTTCACTAAAGTGAAGATTGTGAGATGGCCTTCCAAACATTGAAAGACAAACTTTGCACTGCACCTGTTTTAATTTCTCCAGACCCAAATCTTCCATTCCACATCTTTTCAGATGCTTCCAAGAAATTAGTAGGATTTGTTTTAATGCAAAAGAAAAATGGTAGATTACACCCAATAGCATATGGCAGTAAAAGCCTGGACAAACACCAACAGAATTGGAGTATAACTTGCTTAGAAGCATTTGTCCTTGTCACAGGTGTACACCATTTCCAATTCTATATAGAAGGCAATATAGTAATTCTACACACTGATCACATATATTGCCAAACAACATCTCTTTCATAAAACTTGGTTAAAGTAATGTCCCTGGTTAAGGTTTTACTCATTTATAATAATAATAATGCTGGATGGTTTTCCGTCTGTAATTCCTAGTAATTTGCCATGACTGGTAATTGTCACAGTAGAAATTTAATCCGTTTCACTTCAAAAATGAACAAAACACAAATTTTTGGAAGTAATTATGTTCTTGCTGGCTACCAATATATCCAATTCGAATCCCAGTCTTTTTACAGTGAGAATATTTAAATTTGATTTCATATTAAAAATTCACTTTTCAGACAACCAGTACATTTTTCTCTTATCCCCTATTTAAGTCAATTTGCCTAAATGTAAGGTTACATTTTTATTTTTGACTGACCACATTTTCTAAATGCATTCCCAAAATTTTATTTACAAGTCATTTCACTCAAGTAACCCCAACCCCAGTAATAAACCTCATGCAAAATGGTAGAATAACAAGTATAATTAGTGGCCTTACAGAATTCATATAGCCTGAGCTTTTCCTGACATTATGCTGTATTTCTGAAAAAAGTGCCACAAAATTGTCCATGGCAAGCCACAAACACAAATGTTTGCAGTCAATTTATGATAGCATGTATACAACATGCTTTTAACATCATAATTAGGGACACAAAGATGACCCATTATTTATTCAATTTTTTTTATTTTCTCTATTTTTTAAGTTCGGTACAGCCAACCAAACTATTTCTATTTCTATTGTTTTATTTCCAGACAAAAATGGCAAATTAAAAACCTAGATTTCTGTCCCTGATAAAATAGTGAATTTTCCTCAAACTTTTGCAGAAAAATGCCTCATAAACCCAATTTTGTAAACCCCTAGTTACTAATAAGGAAGATTATTCTTCTTGCATTTAAAGGTCCATCTCTTAAAGGAGCTTTTGGTGAAACACATTAGTAGTGACTCACCATTTCCCCCCCCCCCCCCCCCCCCACCATCATAGCCATAAGATGAGAACATAATCACCCCGTTTATGACAATTGACTTCTCAAAATAGAATCCAGTCTCGTAAAAGTGTCTCTAAGATGTGATTAAGGCAGCTGTTTATGACTGGCAATTTCCGTTTATAGTCCATAAAAATGCTCATAAAAAGAATCCCAAATGTCACCATAATGACAATCTCCGATCATAAAATGTCTGGAAATGGGCAGAAACAAAGATCTGTCCCAGACTATGAATCATACATCCTGCGCAGCAAAAGCTGCACATAGACCCCAGCCACTGTCTGCGAATGACACCAGACCGGCTTGGCCTTGTCAAGCCCTGTGCACTGCACTGGGCTGATTAACATATAGGGTTCCTTAGGCACCATTTAAACCAACGTTTGGTGTTAGCAAAAATGGCCCACAATTTGCCTACTGAAGAATTTTAACTTACTTGTGACTTGTGAAAGTTTACCTAAAGAATTCCACACTTGTAAATAATTACAAAATTTTCGAAATATTTTGCACCCACACCATATGGACTTCGCAAATTCAACAGCATATATGAACTGAGAACACATACTTTAATAACTAATGACAGTGACTGATGATAAACTCAAGATACACTCCCCACCGACAAACACCATATGAGACACTTATATAATACAATTTAACTTAGGTGATTCAAGAGTGATAATTAAAGGACTGAGCTAATTTGAATCCACTTCCAAATCCCTATTGAATAATGGTATAATAAACCACTACATATTCAGTTGTTCTTATTCAGTTGGACAGGACAGATACTCTGACTTGAGCTATCTTTTGTATTGTAAACACCAGAATAGTGAAGGGTAAAAACAGTCATTATCTCCACTACTGATTAATTAAAATTGTGGTGTCAGACTTTATTATAAATTTCTGCACAATGACTACTATGTTATAAATGAAAAGTGTATTATTATGTCAGTGTTTATTATATTCAAACACACTACAGAGTAATAAGTGTTAAGGATGATTCAGTTTTCAGCAATGGTAGTGTTTAAATACAGTTATGTATAATTACAGTTGCTATTTACACTGTTAGTGGTTATTATCAGTTCTGTATAATAGACTGAGACTGATGTGAGTGGAAGTGATAATCAGGCAGAACTATTTATTACTTATTTCATAGTGTCAGTTACATTATTGAATTCAACTTTGTGATATAGATGAGGAACATGGCACATAGAAAAGATATATTTGGACTTTAACAGTTATGATGGAACTTTTGTAAGAGAAACTTGGGATCTTTACAAGGTGAGCAGTAATAGGGGATTTTACAACATGTAAACAAATATCAACAAAAAGATTGACTGAATATTGAACAAGTAAATGACTGCAAATGAAATCATAAAAATGTTTAACATGAATAGATGAATGTGTTATGAAAGCAAAAAGAACCAGACTGGGATGTTGAGATAAAATGTACTTTAACAGTGAGCAGTAATAGAGGATTTTAGTGACTATACCTGTTAGTATATACAAACACATTGCCAAAGATATTATAACTGAAAGTGATATTCAACTGGACTAAACTCAAAGCAATCCTACCTATACTCTTTACTCATGGAAAACCATAAGACACCTTTGAAAAAATCACACCATCTATCACACAGCAACCCAAATCTTCTAGGTTACCAGTTGAGGAAAAGCTATCATGCAGTGACACTTTGATGGACAAGAAAGTGATGAACCTTATGAAGGAGGAAACTCAAAGTAATTTCCGAATGATACTACAAGAGGAAATAGCACGAGGTAACAATGAGCTCTTGGTTCAGTTAACTGAACATGAAACATGAAACAACAAATTGACAGTCAGAAGAAAGAACTAGATACTTGTAGACAAGAACTGTACCAAGAAAAAGTTTACACAAAGAACTTAGAGGACAAATTACTTAAGTTAGAGGCTTACTCCAGAAGAGATAACTTAATATTTCTCGGGATCCCTGAATCGAGGGGAGAAACATCAACAGACTGTGAGTGAAAAGTGATTCAAGCGATCCAGAATGCTGGGCTGGGAGAAATTCAACCAAGAGCCTTTGTCAGAGTCCATAGGATTGGTGCTCCCCCTCACAGCTCAAGTCAGCGTTCAAGACCAATTCTTGCACGCTTCTTTCATTACAAAGACAAAGAATGCACACTTAGAAATGAGAAATTACTCAAGCAGGCAGGAACTCCAGTAGCTGAAGACTATCCGGAAGAAATCGAAAAGCGTCGTCAGATTCTTACTCCAATATTCTGGACCATCTTTAATTTCTCAGACAATGGACATTCTTACCCCTACCGGTCACGAGTGAAATTAGTTAATGACCATCTGATCTTTAATGGCATGGCCCAATTCCAACCTGAAGTGGTGGCAACACCTTCAAAACAAGGTATAACAGCGTTCTACTCGGAAGCAAGCCCACTATCAAATCACTATCCATGCAGATTTATCCACAACTGTGTGGAACAAAGATACTTTCATCAGAAGGCATTGATGATGGGAGATGAGGAAACAGCATAACAAATCATGAAGTCGAACAATCCACGTCACCAAAAGAAGTTGGGTTACACCATCAAAAATTTGAACAAGCAAAAAGACATGTGGGCAAGGAAGTGTGATACAGTCATGAAGGAAGCTGTTGCAGCAAAGTTTGAACAATCTGATCACTGCATGAGCTTTCTTAGCAGTACCAAGAGGACAACTCTCGTAGAAGCCAGTCCAACAGATTGATACTGGGGTGTAGGGGTGCATATCAGAGACCGTAACATCTGGCAGGATTCACAGTGGAAAGGGGAAAACAACCTAGGTAAAATGCTGATGGAACTAAGGGATAGCTAAAACTGAGGTAAAAACTGAAGAAAGACAATTTATCAAGAGAATATTTTGAGACATTTATTGATAAACATATCTTAAATTGTTGTAATTTGCTGAATATATAATTAATAATTATTCTCAGATTCACCTAATTATGAGAGACACTTTAAATAAAAAATTATTTTCATTACATTTTACATAGGTAATACAATTAACTTGAATATAACATTAAAACTACTGACAATTTGTTACTTTTGTGTATAAGAACATGATAGAATGACAGAATGATTCTATAATCTATCAAATATGCTTTCATGTATTGTTTATAGATTCTGTTACATTTTGTGTATAAGAATATGATAGAATGACAGAATGATTCCATAATCTATCAAATATGTTTTCAAGTATTGTTTATAGATTCTGTTACATTATGATGAACCATTTAACCAGTTATGATATTAAAATGGTTTATTATTTATTGATTGAAGTAACATGTAATTTCATATAATATATTAAAGCTATTGACAATTTATTGTTAATTTTGTGTATAAGAATACCTTCAAATGACAGAAAAATTCTATAAGCTGTCAAATATGTAACCATCTATTCCTTTTGACTCTATTAAATTATGATAAACCATTTAAAATTGTTTACATTACTTTGTTATAATGTAGATTGTGTCATAAGGTAAAATAACTAACTTGATTGCAACATATTAATTGTTGCTTTTATCTATAACAATATCTTGAAGTGATGCAAATCCATAGCAAATGTCTTATAAGTTGTCAATAATGTTCTCATTTAATGATTGAAGTAAAATAATTATAATTATTTTAGATATAAATAATTGTTGCTTTTATTTATAACAATATCTTGAAGTGATGTAAATCCTATTAGTTGTCAATTATGAATATGTTTTTTAATTGAAGTGAAATAATTATAGTCATACTAAAATTGATTTCATTTATCCTAAATAATAAAACCAGATTTATAGTACCGGGTACCTACATATGCATAACTGAAGTATAGCAAATGTCTTATAAGTTGTCAATTATGTTCTCATTTAATGATTGAAGTAAAATAATTATAACCATATTAAAATTGATCTCTTTTTGCCAACATAATACAGAGTATAAGATACTGATGCATCACTGAACTATTACAATTATTATTAATTAGTGGTAATGTTGATATTAAAATGGTTTATTATTTATTGATTCGATTCATTTGACAGTTGTATTACAATAAATTCAAGCATAATATATTTAAGCTATTGATGCTTTAATGTAGCATTTGTGTATTAGAATACCTTCAAATGACGGAGTGATTCTATAATTTGTCAAATATGTTATTTGTTGTATTAAAATACCTTCAAATGACGGAGTGATTCTATAATTTGTCATAACAGGTATAATAAGAGGTATATATGATAATTTAAATGACGCTGAATTTTTGTTATGGAAGTCCAAAATTCTGAAAATTTTTTAAACTTCTACTTGTAATTGATAGAAACAAATGGTTTCATTTAATCTCTTGGTAAAAATGTATAAAATGCATCAATAGTTAACAAGTTTAATTTCAGTTAAGCTGACTAATTCATTTTGTTTTACTGCTTATCCTTGTAAGAATCCTGTGGCTTCTTTATTGAATAATGTCAAATTGCAAAGTGTATGTTTATCATGTATGTATTTCTGTTATTGTCTTTCTATGTTACTGTCCTGTAAATGTAATATTTCAGTCAATTACTTTAAGCATTTCCCAAATGTATTATCACTCACAGTGCAATGACATAATTTTCACTGGACCATATAATTTGATAGAATTTGCACAAGCCTTTGTTGATAAACAGACGGCATGTTTAAATAAGTCTTGACAAAATATGGAGAAAAAAGATTTCATAAAAATTAACTCCTTTAATTGCAGGGGTTTACGTAATAAGCAAAAAAGAACTAATATATTCTCTTGTCTACATAAGTATCATTATGGCATAACACTTCTACAAGAGACACACTCTATTCCAAATGACGAACAAACATGGAAGAAAGAGTGGGAGGGTCAAATTTTCTTCTCCCATGGGTTAAATCATAGTAGAGGGGTAGCAATTTTAATTCACCTGAAATGTAAACTTAATGTTGAAATATTATCTGAATATAGAGATACTGAAGGTAGAATTCTACTTGTTGAATGCAGTGTTGAACAAAACAATTTCATAATAATAAATGTGTACTCACCCACTAAAGACAAACATCATGAACAATTATTATTTCTATCAAATCTGAAGAATATTGTTAACCAGTATAGTGACAAAGCTCTCATTATAGGGGGTGACTTTAACACATATCTGGATGTTACCTTGGATAAAATGGGCGGAACAGCAGAAAAACAGTCGACCTACAGTGAAAAATTGAAAAGCTTCTGTGAAGAATTCTCACTTGTAGATATCTTTAGAGTCAGAAATAAAAATCAAATCTTCACACGAAGAGAATTCACCAAATCCGGCTTTATACAGTCAAAGTTAGATTACTGGTTCACCTCAATTCAACTTGAATACCTAATTCAGAATACATCAATAAAAGTGGGTAATAGCTCGGACCATAGTATAATATCATTAGATTTAGAACTTGTTGACACACAAAAGAGAGGAAAGGGACTATGGAAATTTAACAACAATTTATTAACTGACCCTGATTATGTCAGACTAATAAAAACTTTGATTACAGATGTAAAAACTAATGTTAACTTAGAGAACAAAAATACACTATGGGATTTTGTAAAATGCGACATAAGAAGCCATACAATATTATATACCTGTAAAAAAGCAAAACAGGAAGCAATTACTGAAAAAGAACTTGCATCAAAATTGAACAAGTTAGAACAAAATGTTAAAATGAATGGAGAGGAAAACTTAACAGCATACCTGGAATTGAAAAGAGAATGCATCTAGGTGTTATAACTAGGTCAAAAGCAAAATGGGTGGAAGAGGGAGAAAAAAAATACCAAATACTTTTTAAATTTAGAAAAAAGGAACTTTAATAATAAGTATATTCGCAAATTGATTACAAAAAATAATGAAGAAATAACTTCATTAAAAGATATAATAAATGAAGAAATGCAATTTTATCAAGACTTGTAAACTTCAAAATTGAAAGATGAAGGAAATATTACTGAAGGTCAGAATTTTTTCGAACAAAACAGGATTCCTCAATTACCAAATTTAGAAAAAATTATGTGTGATGAAGTTCTAACTCTTGAAGAGATTACAAAGGCCTTAAAACTGCTACCAAATAATAAATCACCAGGATCTGATGGGTTTACCACTAATTTCTATAAATTCTTTTGGATAGATATTAAAGACTTTCTGTTTGACAGTTTTAGATACTCATTTATACATGGAACTTTAAGTAATGATCAAAAATTGGGTGTGCTCAATCTTATCCCCAAAACCCAAAAAGATTTACGATATCTTTCAAACTGGCGCCCAGTCAGCCTTTTACAAACTGATTATAAGATCCTAACTAAAACCTTAGCTTTAAGATTACAAAAAGTTCTTCCTAAAATAATAAGTACGGACCAAGTAGGATATATACCAAATAGATACATTGGTGAAAACATAAGAATAATACAAGACATCATGATATACTCTCAACTTAATAAAATTCCAGGATATATTGCCCTTATTGAATTTCAAAAGGCTTTCGACTCAATTGAATGGGGTTTCATGTTTAAATGTTTGTTGCATTTTAACTTTGGGGAAAATTTCATTAGATGGATCAAGCTACTGTACACTGATATATCATCATGTGTTGGTAACAATGGATTTTATTCTAATTACTTCAAGTTATCACAAGGGATAAGACAAGGGTGCCCAATATCAGCTCTTTTATTTTTATTAGTGGCAGAAGTAATAGCAATACACATAAGGAATAATGCTGATATTAAAGGTATTATAGTTGGTAACACTGAAATAAAAATTAAAATGCTTGCTGATGATACAACCTTACTATTACAGGATCTATCTTCAGTTGAACTAGCAATCAAAGATTTTGATATATTTTCAAAATGCTCTGGTCTAAAATTAAATTTGCAAAAGACAGAAGTTATACCTATAGGATCCAACCTATACAGAGACAAGCTACAAAAAACACTTTCAGGGATAACATTGAAAAGGGGTCCATTTAAAACGCTTGGAATTTGGTTTTCTTACAATGAGGCAGAGATGATAGATTTAAATTTCAATGAAAGAATTGGAAACATGAAAAAACAACTAGATATCTGGATGTCAAGGAATTTATCACTCAAAGGTAAAATAATAATATTGAAAACACTAATATTGCCTCAAATTTTATTTCTCTAACTTAATCTATGTACCAAAAATGTGCTTGACCAAATTGATGAACTATTTTTCAGTTTCTTATGGAAAAGTAAACCTTCCAAAGTAAAAAGAAGTACAATCATTGGATCAATAACTTCTGGAGGTTTAAAAATGGTTGATATATATCATGCATAAAGTTGCAAAAGTTATGTGGATTAAACGTTTAAGCAGTATAGACAAGTGTCATTGGAAAACTTTATTTTTGAAATTGTTAGCAATGAAAGAAACTTTGCTAAATAAAAGGTTGGATAACACTTCTTTTCAAAAGTGTGCGACAGCATTTCATAAACAGGTTTTAGAAAGTTGGACAGAAATATATTGTTCCAAATCATTTACTTATAAAGAGATTTTAAATGAGTACATTCTTTACAACAAATATATCACCATAGCCAAAGGAACAATAAGCGTAGAGAGGTTTCCAAATAATCTAGGGCATAATGTGAAAATAATTGACATGTTGGATAATAGTGGCGACCTTTTAAAACGAACCAAACTAAATAAAAAGCTTGGTTCAAATCTTTCTCAGATGACGTATAATTCACTTGTTAGTGCAATACCAAATGAGTGGAAAATCAAAATTAAAGAAAAATCAGTGAATATGACAGACAGGCTAACAGACGATATAAGACTTACTTGTAATAATGTATTAGTATCACTTGAAAAAATAACATCAAAAAAATTGTCCAATGAATTAATCAGAAGAATTGCAAAACCACCAATAGCTATTGAGAGTTGGACTGAACTATACCCATTTTTGGAAAATGATGATTGGAAATGTACCTTTATTCTGCCACATAAAATTGCTCAAGAAACTTACCTTCAAAGTTTTCAGTATAAAGTAGTCACTAGGATATTAAATTGTAATTATAATCTACATAAATGGGGAATAAAAGACTCGCCAGTCTGTGAATATTGTAATGAGTTGGATACAATAACACATCACTTGTTTGAATGTCAGGTAGTAAAAACATTCTGGAATGAAGTCGTACAATACCATTGCTTGAATCTTTAATTTCATAAATTATCTTTTTGTAATAAGTTTTAATGCTTGGGATATCCTTTAAATAAAGACAGTGTCATAAATGTTTTTGTCAAGGTGTGCAAGTAATGTCATGTTCATAGTACTTGTTGGTGTATGTTTAACTTTGTCATCAATTGTTAAATACATGTGTGTGATATTTGTACTCTTTGTATTGTATTTGTATTGTAATATGTCTTCTTTCTTGTTTAACGTCTGTTTTAACTGTGTAATAAGTTGTTAAGTATCTGTGTGTGGTATTTGCAGTCTTTGTGTTGTATTTGTGTTGTACATGTATCTGTTTATGAACAATAAACTATTAAAAAAAAGTTCTGTATAATTGCAGTCAGTAATTATAGTGGTTACAGTCATTCTCAGTTCTGTGTTCATCTTTATTTAAGCATAACAAGCATGCACAATGCTACAGTATGTTTGTCTCCAGGTCTTATCAGTAACTAATCCATATGAACTACGTATAATTGTATTGTGAATATATGACATGTCATATTTATCTGTATATTCAAATATTTGTGTGTCAAATGAATTTATCAGTTCTATGGTTTACCATGCATAATAACCAGAACAAGGAGCATAATGATATATTTAGGAATATAATGTTGTTCTGTATTTCACATTGTATTGTATATGAAATGAACATCTTATAATTTTTAAAGATACTCAGCGTGAAGTGTATACTAGCATATATCTACATTCACAATGTATACGTATAGTACAGTATTGTTGAGGTATTGACAGAAAATTTGGGTATCACATTCATAATGCACAGATACCTGTACACAGGAACACAAGTATTACATATATGGATTTTGCATCACTCTATGGGCAATGGTCTTGCACTGACCCCAGTTTAATAAAAAGTTATGATGCAATAAAATACCATGTAATTACATGAACAGATATGTTCCATAATTATTTACCTCAACACTTGCAACTGTAGAGCCCATTCTTGTCAGAAGCTTACATTTCTGGAACAGGCTCCGGACTGTCCTTAAAGAAAAATGTACTCTTCTACTTTATAGAAACATGAATGGCATTCTACAAATTGTTTTGAATATTGGACACATGGTAACATGTTCTGCTTTTAGTATTCGTACAGCAGGTACCATGTTTGAAGTCCACATTTGTGTCACAGTAAGCATTGATAAATGACACAAAGTACAGCTAGGTATGTTAGCACAGGCATATAGATTTAGCCAGTTTGTGCAGTCTTTTGAAATATCCACTCTAGCTATTTATACTGCAGTGTCCTACTTTATTGAAGGTATACAGGTATAGGTTATTCCTGTCTCATTGATATAATATTCTGCTATGTTCATTTATATATTTAGAGTTTTGTTAGTGTGACAACTTGATATTTTGTATTAAGTATTACTTGTGTTGTATGGACATATATGTAATATTTAGGGATATGTAGTTTGTACCTTCTTAACTATTAACTTTGACCCTCTAAGCCAAGGTATATTAACAAAATGTTGTCTTTATTGGCCACAGTTTAGTATATTCGTCTAAATGTGTTATTTGCAGAGTTCTTACCTTAATTGGTTGGTTCTCTCATACAAGAGTTCTTGCCTTAATTGGTTGGTTCTCTGATAGATGTTATCCTATTGTTCATGTAATAGTCATGTGTACCTTACCTTTACCTGTACATTTTTCATTACCTGTTGTTTTCAAGTGTGACCAGTTTACTTTACTTGTATCTTTGTTATATATACTAGTTCAATATTTACATTCCAAGTGACAGGTGGTAACAGTTGTAACAGTATCATGTATGTTAATTCAAGAGTACAATGAATTACTTACCCCAGTGTGTAATGGTGAATAGTGTTGAGTTAAAATTGGTAAAGTTAAATCTAAAACAAGACTATTTGGTCTCCAAAATAAAATAGTTCATACGTCCCAAGATTCTCCAATTTATTTGTAACAAGTTCTTGTTAACCATACTTTTAACCTTTGTCATTTATAGCAAACAAAACCATAGTGTCAGATTGTAAAGGAATATAAATAAAACACGTATAAAATGTCTTATTTCATGATGTTCTCTACTACTAGAGTGGGTTAAAGTATTTGTTCCAAATTAATCTAAATTTACTTGTACATCATATTGTTTGTTTACCAGGTAATTGCTTTAAGATGAGTACTATAAACATTCATACACAATGATGTAACTTTTTGTCTTTAAGGATTAATATGTAACAAGGTTTCCGAGTTAAAAATTGTGTTTAGAATTTATACCATTATTATATGTAGCAAATTTTAAATCCTTTTTGTGGCAGCATGGACGTGCCATCTCTTAGCCCCGGTGTGTAATGGTGAAGAATTTAATTGAAAATGTTTAATTATTAATAATCTTTAAATTCCATAAAACACAGGCAAAGTGCCTCAGTAAATTAACTCTCTGGACTTAACAGTAGAAATCAATAGTCACATAGCACACCGCCTCTAATAATAGCCTCAGCCAATTCCCGCTTCTGTGAGATAGATCTCTTAGAAATAAACCCAGTAATTGGTGACAGAGAATATGTGTTAGTGTACAGTAACTAGTATAAGAACTTCAGCCTTGAGCTGAGAGAGAGAGAGACATGAGGACAATAACAAGTGAAAGAACATGAAATAGTATGCAGAGGGAGAGAGCTTAGTTGGCTCTCTCACTCGAGAGAATGTGTTGAGTTGTAATTGGGACTTGTGTTTATTGAACTAGAATAAACTGTGAAAGAGTTATCAAGTGTTTCGCTTCTGTCCTTGTGGCGATCCTAGACCTCTCAATAGTTGCTGCCAAGCGAGTACAGACAGAAGTGGACATAGTGGAGATCTGGGAATCCACAGCTGCCCCAAGGCACTGCTGGAGTCCACCTTAAACTACCCCCAAAACCAACATTTGGACAATGATGCTATCATCCTAAGTGCTGCCTTTCTGAAGGGGTCTAGGAGGATTCAAGATGCGGTAGACCAGAGGCTCCAGGAGTTAGCCCAACTCAATGAGAAAGGTACGCTTAAATCACAAAGAGGTAATAATGACCAAGTTTCCGTAAAACATAAAGTACCTTGGCCACAAAATCATGTCTTAGCAGGTACCTCAAAAACAAGGGTTACCTATGACAGCTTATGCACCTTTCAATGGATGGCAGGATTTTGCACCATAAACAGAGAGGAAACTAATATACAGTTAAAGAATGCAATGCTTGAGTATATCACAGATACTATGGAGGATGCCCAGGATTTTGGCTGGACATCCGCCTAAGGGACACATGCCTTTATCCTTTGTCACATGGAGTAGGGAAAATTGAACTGGCTCATGTTGGACAAACAAGATAGGCTCAGACGAGCCCATGCTCAGAAAATTACTTCTAACACCTCAAGTTCAAACAATAAGGGTAAGGCAGACCAACCAGGAATACCATGTAAATTCTTTCAAAATGGTAGGTGCACACACAAGAATGACCACATTACTGGTGGTTAGTCATATAGGCATATCTGTAGCCATTGTTATAACCTTGGAAAAAGATTTTCTCATCTTCTCAGAGAATGCCGATATAAAAAAACATGACGCAAAAACAAATAAGGCACTGCAGTAATGCAAAAATAACTAAGAATGTTACTGAAAAAGGTAAATTGTACACAGATCACAAGCACTCACCTAAAATGGTGGGGGTTCAGATCCAGAACTATTCAAAACTCTTCTGTCACCATAGGTGAGAGTGTTGACCGGAAGCTTGACTTCTATAAGTTTATAAAAAAAAGACTTTCATATGCTCAGGTTCTTAAGCAAGCCATTACAAAGCGAAAAATTAACAAACAACAGATAACTCATTTAGTCAAAGTCAACCAAAGTCACCACTCTCCCATACATAGGTGTCACATGGCATCTCATAGAGAAAAGGTGGTTAAAAAAGTCCCCAACTAACAGCAGTACCATCACCTGGGAGCACAAAGCTAATAAAAATGCAAGGTAAGTGATAAGCAACATGGTATACAGTGTCATAACAGATTTGACATATTGAAACTCTTTCTCATGAGACTATGGCTGACACACAGAATATTTTGTCTGGCGCTTCCAAAAGCATCATAGTAGAGAAAAACCCACACTAACTCATAGATTTATTTTTATTTTATTTATTTATTTGGGGTTTTATGTCGCTTTAAACACTGTACAGGTCATACCATGACGGGTAGTTGGGAGGGCAGAGGAAACCAGTACATACAGTTGGTCAAGGTTCTGTACTGTAAACTGCCGACCAACGGCAAGAAACTACCAGCTTTCCCACTTGAGGTCCGGCCGGGAACCAAACTCCGATCTCAGAGGCGGGGCAGTAACTCATAGAGGCCAAGCTGTTGTTAGCAATGCATCAGATAGTGATGCCATCACAGTTGCCACTGCTAGGAACTGCCATATAGATGCTTAACTCCATGAAACCACAAAATATGGTTTACCAACTTTGAAACTATGGGATGTCCAAAATAAGTTAAATTTGGATTTATCCCCTTGGTGGAACAGCACTTACCTGAAATATTTAGCCATAGAAACAGTGAGGCTGACCCTCTGGCTTTGCATGCCATTATCAAATACTCGAACCAATTCAATAATGATCAAACTCAGATAAACATAAAGTCCCAACTAAACCCTGGGGCATGGGATAAACACCTGCAAGGCTACTGGGATAAGCAGTTCCCTTTGTTAATCCGTTTTGGATTCCCCCTACATTTTGACACTTGTTAAACCAAGAGGAAAATCATACTTCAGCAAAACACTTTTCTCAAGATATTCAGGCATACTTAACAGAGAAAATGTACCATAATGCAATTTTAGGCCCTTTTCACCAACCTCCCATAAACAATCTACATATATCATCTATGATGACTAGAGAGAAGGCAAATGCACAACATCGCAGAGTCATCATTGATCTGAGCTTCTCTCAAGGTTACTCAATAAACTCAGGCATAATAAAGGACAACTATCATGGTACACCTTTTACACTTAAACTACCAACAATTGACACTATAACTAATCAATTTAATGCCCTGGGCAAAGGTTGCATGCTATATAAGGTCTGAGCTTGACCCCATAGATTATGACCTTTTAGGTTTGCATCACGCAGCATACTACGTTGATACATGTCTGCCATTTGGTTATAGGAATGGCAGTGCTTTGTTCGACAGCTTGAGTGATGCTGTGTGTCACATCATGCGCCAGTGTAATTTTGACATAATTAATTACATAGACAATATCCTTGGAAGAGATGTTCCAAGCAAAATTGATGCGTTTTTGACACTTTGGATAATTTTCTAGGGGAATTAGACTTTCAGATCTCTCAGAAAAAGGTAGAAACTTTCACAGCCCGCCTTAAATGCCTAGGTATCATTGTGGACACCACTGACAGTGTTCATATCCCCTGATAAACTCAAAAAAATCACTACAACGTGTAAACAATAGTGTTGCAAGTCACATTGTACCAAACATCAGCTCCAGTCACTATTCAGAAGCTTGATACATATCAGCAAATGTGTTCGAACCTCCAGGTTCTTCCTCAATAGGTTAATTGATGTTTTACGCTCCCTTGACAATAGACGTCAGATATCTCTCACTGTAGAAGCAAAGAATGTTTATTTTTAAAAGAATGTTTAATTGAATGTTTTAAAAATGTTTTATGCATACCGTATTTTAAACATGTATTGATAAATGTTAGAAAAACGTTACAAATGAACATAACAATGTCTGAATAATAATGGAGTCAGAGGTCAAATTCAATATCTTTTGAAGGTCTCTCACTAATGAAAATATTATTTTTATGTCTACAATTGTAAAATAGTGGCTTAGAAATTGTCCCCCCATTCAATTCTTACTTTTAGGGAGTCCTCTAAAATCCCCTATTACTGCTCACCACCAATTGTGTTTGCACATGTTTGAAGGTAAAGGTTTAATAAGCATTCTGAAAATATGAGTTTAAAAAAAAAACGTTTTTGAAAGAATGTTTTAAAACATTTGATCAAAATGTTCTTTAAACATTTTATGTGCACTGTTTATCAAACATTTCATGATAAATGCTTGAAAAACATCTCCAGCATAACCTTCATGTCTTCAGTTATTTTATAAATGGTTAAAAGACGTTTCTGGTCAAACCTAGTTTCTTGAGTTATTTTATTAACGTTTAATAAATGTTTTCAGTAAAAATGTTTGTATAGAGAATGTTTGTAAACATTACAACATAAATGTTTACTTAGAAACATTTAGAAAGCTATGAAATAGGGTTTAATTAGTTTTTAAATTTAAAACCTTTCTAATGTTTACTGGGATTGCATAATAACCATTTGCCTCCTTTATAAATTTGTAGTTGAGATACGCTCTATGTTCATTATGTTTATAACCATTACACCATAACCTTTACTCTCCATGTATAAATTTTGAATTTAAGAAATACTTTATGCGCAATATGTTTATAATCATTCGACAGAACAATACCTCTACATACATCAATTTGGGATTAACTTTAGATGCTATATATTTATTAAGTCTATAACCATTGCACTGCAGCCATTCCTATACAGATATAAATTTGGTGTTTATTTTTAAAAACAATGCTCAAATATTATTATTACCATTGCAAAATTTATTTTTGTTAAAATTCTTCTGAACCTTCTTCAAAACATTTGTATACATGATGTTCAGCAAACACTTATGACCCTTTTATTGCCTAGCTATAGACTAAATGTTGACTATATACTACTGTTCAGTTGTGCATTATCCTAAGAAACGTGACTATTGTACAAATAGATTCCACACTGGAGCCTTGTTAATCTTTGAGCAGGCAGAGCCTGCATGTTTGTCAAAACTCACTATTGGACAATCTTATCAGCCAATCAAAGGAAAGGTGTTCTGGAGTTCTGAAAAGAGTTCTGGAGCAGGGCACATTAACACTTTACTCTTGGCCTTCCGTCCACTGAGATGTCCAAATTCTAAATGCAGTGGAACTTGGGGCAGATATTGGACTTGTTTCCTTTTTTCACCAAGTGGAGTTTAGAAAGAAAGAACCTAACTTTCTGCCTCTTACTCTACTGAGATACACCCTCTATCCCTTGGGGGGTAAAGCATGGTGGAAAAGCAATAAGTGTTTTTTGTGGCCCTAATTATTGACTGAACAAAATTTAAAACAAAACTGGTTTAAGTTTTAATATTTAATTACTTTACTGATCTTTAAAATAATTCCCTCTGGTATTTTAAGAAAATGATTGAAATAAATATTCAATAGTTTTGTCATACTTATACATTAATTACATTGATATGATTAAAATCTCAATAATACAGTAAATTTAATTCTTAGTTAGATGGTAACAAAAGTGTTTGATAAGACCTTTGCCCTAGCTGCACCAGGTAGGAAAAGCACATTCCATCAAGATACACTCTTTACATTAACTTTAGGAGCCTAATGGTTAAGATATGTGACCAGTGACCGGTCTTTTGTGTTCAGTTTCGTAAACGAATCAGTGGGGTCAGAGACAAGGTCAAAGGTCAAGTTGCAAGGTAAAAAATGACAGAAAATTTGGTTTGCGAATTTTATTTTACATGTTAATATGTATGTACAGGGTTAAAATAGTAAAAGGTTTGAAAATTTTAGACAAAATTTGAAAAAGCACCAGCCCGAAAAAGTAGTATAAAGGCGCGCATTATAACAATCCAAAGTTAACCTGAGGTGCAGTTTTGAGCTCCTAAAATTGGATTCCCAATTAAAATTAACGGGGTGGTTAACCTGAGGTGCAGCGAATTTGGGAGGCACCTCAGGTTAACCGGAAGTGCGCATGCGCGAGTAAAAAGTGAGGGGAGTGCGCATGCCCGCGCAAAAGGGGAGGGAGTGGGCATGCGCGTGCAAAAGAGAAGGGAAATGAGCATGCGTGTGGAAAAGATTAGGGGTGTATGAGTTAAATTTTGAGAAAGGGTAATATTTTGTTTAAAAGATGGGTACGAAAGTGGAAATAGATATTGGTTACAAAGGTTTTGGAGAGCATGTATTAAGTGTGAGAAGATATCGTTACGAAAACGGGAAAATAAATGTGAGTATGATAGAATGTCGTCACAAACTTTATGATAGATTATATGAGAGTGTAGGACAAATTAATCAATGGATAGACAAGGGTGCTTTTGAAAAATTGTGGTTAAATGAGAGTGTTTGCGTAGAAGTAGTTCAATATAAAGGAGAGAGTCAAATTCACATGAGGAATACAGATGAGGGTGTGATGTTGATTATAATGCATTGGGAGAATTTGGTGCGTTTAATGGAGAGATATGAGAAAACGTTAGGTTTCGACAGATATTTTGGGGTATAAGCAAAATAGTATGAAAGGGGATAGAGTGCGCATGTGCGAGTAAAAAAGTAGTGGAGAGCGCGTGCAAAAGAGGAGGGAAGTGGGCATGCGTGTGATAAGAATTTAAATTTGTGCGCATGTGTGAGATAATATTTAGTGAGTAAGGGTATAAATTCAAAGTATTTTAATGATATCAAAAGATGAATGTTGAGGTGGAATTTTTTAAGCAGGAGGAGAAGAAATTGGTGGTTTTGCGAAAGTTACAGGGAGAGGGCAGAGTGACTGATTTTGAGGCTTCAATAATATATGAAGACGAATATGACGCTGTGTTTAAAGATTTAGGTAAAGTAAATCGTCAAATAGAAAAGAATTATAAAGAATATTTAGGGGGTAGAAGTCACGTGAAGGTGGAATTGGACAGTGTGGTGTATATTGGGAATTTTAGTTTGACGTTTTCTCAGTGGGAGGAATTTTCTAAGGTGTGGAAATTATTTGAATCATCAAGGGACGTTTACGAGAGGTATACTTTGGAAAAGCCAAAATCAAGAAGAGAATTGAGGAATGGGTTTCACTTTTAATTTGAAAAAATCTAAAGTGGAACTAGAAAAAAACGGCAAGAAAATAAAGTTTGAAAAGGAGGATTACAGGGATTTGTTGAGGCGTGTGAGTAAGATAAACAGACGTTTGAAAAAAAAAGAAGATTTATTCGGCTGCACCTGGTCCGGTTTTACAGTTATTTTAAAGAGGGTGATAAACATTGGTGGGATTATCTTAGAGGCTAACCAGTGGGATCAAGTTTTTGCAGTTTGGCGAAGTTTAGAAAAGGGTGTGTATTATTTTCTATGAATGAGGTAAAGAGACTGGCCAAAGAATCGATAGAATTAGATGTGGTGGAAGTGATTCGTGAGGTACCTTTAAAGAATATTGGAAGGATTTGGGTGGTTACTGGCTATTCTTATTATTCTCTGTATTACGACTTTTCTTTGAAAAAATTAAGTCGCCTAATATTTCATTTGTCGGGGCGTTTTATGAAATATTTTCGGGATGAGTTATTTTTCCGACTAAAAGCTTATTTTGGGGATAAATTTTGAAATGTTGGCCAGTGAGCAGGATTTAATATTTTTTAAAGGAAACAGCGAATTACTGTTGATGGGGATGGTGAGACGTTTAAAGCCTGTATTAAAAGATTTGAGAGAAAGTGTTTCTTTGAAGGAATTTAGAGAAATGACATTATCGGACGGGTGGTCTTGTTGTGTTTCCAAAACGGGATCTTTGCACGTCTTTTGTTATTTGCAGCCAGTTTTGGATTTGAGCAGTAGTAGTGTTCTGCATTTAATAGGTTTGCTTCAGAATCATTATAAAGCTTATGTGATTCAATTTACAGAGGGAAAAACCGGCAAAATATGTGATTGTGACTTTTGTGATTACAATATTTTTATTTGGGAGCACATGGACACGTTTGAGAAAAACGGTTTAAAAATAAAAGTGGGAGACAAGGTGACCGGTAAAATGCTTTTGGAAATTTTGGAAATTGAGAAGCGGGTCTTTTCAACCATGCATGGTTTTTCTCCGAAACGATTGGAAGATTTGTGCATGGAAAAATTGGGGGAAGAAGAGCAGATGTTATTACCGGAAAGTGTGAAATATAGCACTTTGAGAAGCACTTTATCCAGGGACATTCCTTATTTGGTGCACGATGTCAATCACACGGCCTGTTTAGTTTACGGTGTGCGACAAAAGGGCTTGAATTATGACCTTGAAAAAGAAGATGAATTTTGGGAATTTTTTTCCCTCTTTTTAAAGCACAAGGGATTTCTGTTATCCAAACGTTGGGTTTAGAGCGCCTAAAAAAAAAATTGATGCGACGTCGTTAAAACTATTTAAAAGTATTTCAGGCGCATGCGCGTTCTAAAACATTGAAGAGTTTTTAAATGTGAGTCGTTAGAGATTTAAAAAAAATATTTAAGGCGCATGCGCGTTCTAAAACAAGTTTTTTAAACGAAAAATATTTAAGGCGCATGCGCATTCTAAAACAAGTTTCTAAGTGAAAGATATTTGCGCATGCACGTTCTAAAACATTGGAAAGTTTTTAAACGAAAGATATTTAAGGCGCATGCGCGTTTTAAAAGAAAAATATTTAAACAAAATGCGAATGCGCATGCGCGTGGTAAATTTTAGGAAAAAGTCTTTATAAGGGAGGGGAGCAAAAAGTTTTAGTATAATTTGAAGAGGCGACAGCTTGTGCACGGAAGAAAAATGGAATTGAGTTCAACTCTGAATGTATCCGTAAAGCAGGGTTTCAGCAGCTATTTGAAGTTGCTCAGAGAAAAAATGGCAAAACATGGTGGATCAATTTGAGTCGCAATTGCTTTGAAAAAATGTTTGAAATGAAAGAAGATATGATGAAATGGATGCAAAATGGCGAGCCCAAGGAATGTCTTCAGATGGGGACGGTCACTGTGGCGATTAAACTTTTTGAGGGGGAATATTACATGTGTGTTGAGAACAAAAATGGGGATTACGTAAACAGAATTAATCTGAACGGAACGGAATGGGTTAATTTTCAAAAGCTGTTTGTGAAAATTATGGGTCAGTTGGATCCGAAATCCCAAGCATGGGGAAAAGGTGTATTATTTTCACGAAGTGGCAGCAGCTGCGGATTATCCGGATTCGAAAATTTTAAAAAAGAAATTACCCAGTCCCTCTAAATACGAATTTGCTTTAATGGGTCTGAGTTATTTGATTAAAGAAAATCTGAAGCATTATTTGGTTCAAAATTGTGAGGGATGCATTTCTCAATACATGAGTCAGTCGGATCACAATTTATGTCTTTTGGAGTGGCACGATCAGGTGGACGGGTACTTTCACCGGGTTAAATCCTCTTTGGATGCAAAAGAAGTTGCAGAATTTTTTGTTAAAGTGTTGGTGAATTTGGGGATGGAAAGTGATGGTGTGTACGAAAAGACATTGGATTTGAACGAGAAAGATTTGCTGGATCTGGTGAGACCCGTGAATTTTCCTCGAGAATATGAAATGTTATTTAAACCTTTCGTCACCTTTGAGTAAAATTGTTTTCAAAACGTGTAGTTAAGCTGTACATAGTATTATAGTTGTCGTCATAACAGAAAAAAATGTGACGTCGTTGTAAAAGGTCGTCAAGGGGGGTAGTGTAAGCAAAAAAAATGTTATTGATACCGTCGTCATAACGAGTTAAAGTTGCCAAGTGACGGACTAAATTTAAGCTTAACTCTTTTGAAGAGAATCATTTGTAAATGAGACGAGATGGGGATAAGAGTGCTTTTTAAGATCTGTGAGAAGGGGGAGGCCTGTCCTCGTTTCGAGCAATTGAAACCTTATTTGCAAGGCAAAGAATATTTGGCGGTGAAATTGACAAAAAAACCCAGACTTTATTAAAAATTTTTTTGAGAGATGGAAATCTCCCTTCCGAAATGATATGTGACTTTAAATCTTTTGAGGTGGTTGATGTAGATTTTTCAAATTTAGAATATAGGGGTTACACAGAAATTCAGCACAGTGGTTTTTTCGGGGTAAAATCCTATTTGAATTTAAAAGAAAGTGTGATCCAACTGCAGAAATTTTTAGAGGACAACAGTGTGGACCTGATGGCGTTTCAAGAAATTATTCATGCCTGCGGACTCGTTTCTCACACCAAAGCCATTGAAATTTGCCAATGTTCTCCAGTCATGCTGAACTACTTTAAACCCCTGAAGCAAAGCTTTCAGACTCAGGTGATAAATGAAAACTTTGCGCCCACATCGAAAGGACTCGGACAAGCGGAATTTATTTGGGTGAACGGGGTAGCAGAAAGAAGTGAAATGCTGATGCCTTTTTACATGGGTGATTCGAGTGAAGATTTCAACAAGTCTAGCAGAGTGTTTGTGAAAGCCCAACAAGTGATCTTTAGGGTGTCCCTGCCTAAAGAAACGGGGTATGATCCAGATGATCCAGAAGGACTTGTAATGCATGTATTTCACTGTGGAAGTCACCCCTTGAAAGACTCTCAAACTAAAATGTCCGCTTTAAAATGGGGTCAAATGAGGTGTCACTGCTCTGTTTACCAAAAGCTGCAAGATTATCTGGACGGGAAGATACCTTATCCCTTTTTTGGGTGCGAGGCCGCAGTTCAAACAGAACCTTTCGTGGAGAATGTGAGAGCTCCCGAACCTATAGTGATTCATCCAATGGACGGTGCAGAAGAACTGTCCACTTTAAAAATAAAATTTGAAGAGGGTGAATTCGAGGTCAGAGTGGGGAAGAACGGCAAATGCACCACGTGCTTCAACGGCTTTGAGTGTGAACTGTATTAGTCGAGAAGTTTTCCAAAGAATTTTTAAGAAGTTTTCAAAGACATTTTCCAGTTTTCCAAGGGACTTTCCGAGGGACTTTCCAAGGGACTCTTGAAGGGACAAGGAACTTTTATCTGTGCCTTAGAAAACAACATTCAGAGTGTTTCCAGGTGTGTTTTTAATGATGTTGAGATATTTAAAACTTCATCGTTTACTGAGGTAATTTGTTGTAAGACAGGCAAAAAAATGTTAACGTTAAAACCGACCAAAAAAATAATGATATATAAATAATGCTTTTACGCGACGCGTCAAAAAATAATCTAAATTATGGGTACAAAAGTTTGAATATTCAGCAGTAATTAAATCTTTATTCAACTTTTGTTGTAATTTCGAAATTGCGGTGTTTCGACCTCGAGTGACCATTTTAAATTCTTATGACTTTTTTTGCGTGCCAAGAATTATTTGTAGTTTACTAAATGTTTTAAAACGTCTTTTCAAATCCACGTTCTGTAATGGAATAAGTCGACATTTTCAAGGGTGAAAAATTGTCTTATTCGTTTATAGAAATTAGATTTAAAAAAGCCTTTTTTAAAACCTTTCTAAAAATAACTCTTGTACAACGTTTTTATGCGTCCACAGGAGGTTTAAAGTTTTCTAATGTGTAATTGATGGTTTTGCACGTTTCCTAAAAAACTTTTGAGTTTTTTCAACGTTGAAATATGTAATGATTTTCGCGTCTTTTAAAAGAGTTTTTTCCGGGTTGGAAATCTTTAGTGAGACTTAAGTGACATGTAAATTTAACTTTATAGCTCAAAAAAACTCTGATGGTTAGCCCTTATTCTTCTGACTTGGTCCGAGTCGGGCACTGCTCGTGTCCCGCATTGGAGTGAATTAATTTTGAAATGGCTTTTTGAAGCTCTAGTGATGAGTAATCTTCTTAAAGCATTGTTCCGAGTTGGGCACTACTCGTGTCGCGTATTGCATTTTTGTCTTTGCATTTGTAAAAACCGTAAAGGTGTTTATTGTGCTTTTCAAATGTAAAATTTATTTTTAAACTTTTTAAAAACTTTTTAAAATGGGGAAAGTGTAAAAGAATGTCACGTCCCCCCTCTTTGAAAACTTTTTTAACGGAATATTGGTGAGATACCCCGTGTTTAAATATAAAATGATGTAAAATAATATAAAATATTTGCTTAAAAATAGATGTTAGATTTTATTTCAAATTTTTAAAGATTTTTGTTGATGAAAAAGTTTCAAATACATTATTTTTAATGCTGATTATCCATTTTAGTGCGTGAAGATGTAAATATGACTTTTAGTGCGTGAAGATGTAAATATACTGTGACTGATAAATTTTAGTGCGTGAAGATGTAAATATAACGGGGTTCTGTGATGGATAAATTAACCCTAACCGGGTCATTTTTTCTGTGATTAACAAATAATTACTAGAGTGTTTTTTTAGTTAATATTTTAAAGTTTAAAAATTTCTGTTAACCTTTTTAAAAAGGGATGTTTAAAAAAATGTTATGAAATATTGTACATTTTCTGTGATGGGTTTAGTTGTTACATTTTCTGTGATGGGTTTTAGTTGTTACATTTTTTATCGTTGAAATGTATTTGAATAAAACAATTGGTTTCAATCTTTCTTTTTTTTATGGTAGGGAATAAAAATTCCCCTTGATGTTTTTTAGGAGTTCTTTACAAGTACTTAGAAGTACTTTGATGAAGAGCCGTCCTCCAAATGTTGATATGGGATCGGCATTCAATTTCTTTTCAAAACCACCCTCGCAAGGTATTCCAAGGGAAGCACACGATTGTACACCCCCTTTTCAATTTTAACCTTGTCACTGTGCTGCCTGCCGAGTCGTACAAATAATTTTCATGGTAAAAATCCAAAAGTTCATCTTTGGAGTCAAAACAGGTCAAATTCAACTCCAATCTGTATTGGTTCAAAGGGCTTTCTCGCACTATTTGTCTGGTAAATAGCTTATCTGGTCCCATTTTTACCACCAAACTTATTTCCTGATTCACAGAATCAAGCAGCACAATGAAAGAGAGTGGCTCCGATAAAAAATCAAAGCAATCCTTCAACTCTTTAGCGTGAACTAAGTAGCTCGACATCTTGAAAAAAATGATGCGGGACGAACGCCCAAATGCCCAGACGTCATCCCGACGTCGCAGTTTTGGTGACGTAAAGTGAAAATGTCGTCACAATGAGGAATGACGTCAAAAGATTTTTTTAACTATTTTATTGTCGAAATCACATCTTGACTATTTGTACAGTTTGTCACTGAGAAAATTAAAACAACATCTTGACTATTTGTACAGATATGTACATTTTACTGAGAAAATTTTTACAAAGGTATTATAACTGTTCACTTTTAAATCGTTAAATTTAAAGCGGGATGAATAAAACTTTGAGAAAATTTTTACAAAGTTAGAGTCTACTTATGACTGTTGTAAAATGCAGTCACTTTTAAATCGTTAAATTTAAGGCGGGATGAATAAAACTTTTCCATGATCTTTTCCATGCTGTAACCCCTGGCCCGGTAGTAGGCATAAAACAGGCAATATTCTCCGCATTTTACAGAAAAAGACGGCTGCACTTGACGCGTATTTCTGTAAAAAGCGGATTTATTAAAACACAAACTTGCCCGCATTTCTGGAGACGGGAAATGAGCCAAAGGATCAAAATATTCGGGTATGTCGTGGTACCAGATTAAAATCCAGTGCTGCCTCTCTCTGTGAGAAGGATCCGTATTTACAATGTATAGAGTTTTATTGGGAACTTTTACTTTGGGTATTTCATCCGAAGAAATAACTCCTCCATAACACCGCCTTATCCAAGGATCTTTTAATATGAATTCCTGCAGTTCAAACCCAAACATACTTGCTACGTATTTATATTAAAGTGACATTTCTGGTTTTATCCACTTTAAACATCGAGGGAAATTGAGAATAGGCAATCAGAGTGATGCTTTCAGCCAAGGCGGTAGCAAAAGACATTTCCAATCGACACTGTCCGTGTTTTTGTTCCACCATCACATCTTTGGTCCCCTGTCCGTCCAAGTTAAAACAAAAGAAAGCGTATCCGTTCTGAAAATCTTCAGGAGTAACAAAATTGCCTCCCTCTTCGGGATATTTATCGAAAAACATTCTGTAATAAGCATCGGTGTATCCGGCTCCACCAAAATCAGGTTGAAAAGCCTTTTCGGGAACACTGTTCCCGTCCACTGTAAACTGGATGAAATTTACCATGTAATGATGGAAATTAAAAGGATTTCTTTCAGAATCACCCGTATAAGCGGCATTTCCCACCATGGCGATTATAAGGCGACTGGGTTTCATTCCATTGTACAAATCATCGATGCTGTAACTGCTCACACCCGCTGGGATGGAAAAAGCTTTGACATTACTTTTCCAGTAGGGATACAACGCTTCTCCGTGATTCAGAGCCTCATTGTGAGCCAAAATAATTTTGGGATTCATTTTTGCGTGACGTACTTTCAGACTCGCTTCTGTAATGACCAATTTGTACGGGGTTCCCGAGGGACTCATGGTAGCAAAATTATTGTTGGAAGGAAACATTTTAATAACCACGGGAACTCCGTTAAGCAAAAGACGGGACTGTTGGGACAAGTCAATTTTAAGGGGTCCCGTTATCTGCACTTCTACTCCCGCAGCAAAGTATCCCACTCTAGACATCAATCCGCTGTTATTCCCGGGAGGGACCGCGTCCATTGAGGCCGTGTCTTTAAAGTACATTTCGGATTGCAATTCACTCTCTTTGACGCCCATTCCGAAAAACAAGATAATATCCATGATAGCTTTGTAAGGGTAATTAATTCCGACTTCAGAAGTAATATTTTTCCCGCCCACCAAAACATTGACTTGACGAAACAGAGATTGCAAGGTTAAATTAACGGGAGCTCCGGTATTGGGGCTGGGTGGTGGACTTCCGTCCGCCTGAACCATTCTCACTTTAAGGACTAGGCGGGTAGTGGACCAATCCCTGTACAGAGCTCCCGAACCCGGAATGTGAAATTCAAAAGAAGATCCTTCAGACAAAGTGGAAGAGGGTCTGTATTCCACAAATTGATAGGATTCTATTCCCTCTTCCACCAGAGGTTTTTGAAATAAAGCGACGTCTGAAGAATACCCTTCCATGTTGACACTCGAATGACTAAACTGAAGATAAAGTAAAAAAATGTAAAGTGACCTCTATTTATAGCTTTTTAAAATGCAGGGCGAGCTGAGTGCGCGAATCCGCAGGGGCCGGGCTGGGTGGAGTCAAGTTTGTCGACTTTAAAATAGAAATTTTTATTCGCTTTATAGAAGAGTCTTTCACTTTCATGTAATGCAGGTTTGGGAAATCTGAAAAATAAATGTCTTGCTCCGATATCTGACGCAGCACCGGTTTGTAGGTGTTTTGTATAAAACTGTAATCCAATATATCGCAGAAAATAGTCACATCATCGGAGACGGGTTGAGAAAAGCTAAGTAGGGCACAGTGCCAATTTCCTTCCAAATTAAGAATTTCTGGTAATTCGACTGTAAATTCATAAGGTTCATTTTGGGGATAAAATTCTGGAGAATCTGAGGAGCTTAAATATATAAACATGTTTAGTCGAAAGCTTTCAAAGGTTTTGATCTTTTAGCCCTCTTTGCGGGTCTATTTATAGTCTCCTCTTTTCTGATTTGTGCTTTGGCTTGAGCCACTTGTACTTGCGTCGGTTCCACCAATTGCACTTCGCCTGTTTTTCCTTTTTTGGGCAGAGTGTAAAATTTATTGGGTGGAACGTCCCCTTTAGCCATTTTTATAAAATCTTGATTTAACGTCTCTTGAGAAAACATGCTTACGTTTGAAACCGCCCGAAACAAATAAACTTTTTTCGCGTTGCAGGGTCTTTTATACTTTTCCAGAGGCTTGATAGTCTTTGACTTGACTTTCTAAAATCCAAGAGTTAAATTTGGAAGGCCAACCCAACCATTTCACCAAGACCTCTTTACGTCCTCGTCTTTTTCTGCTTTTTAAAATATTTTCAATTTTATAAACGGTATCTTCGTTTACAAAAGCTTTTTGCATTTCACCTTCGTAAAAATAACCCAGAATGGGGTCATTGTTATAATCTTTTAAAGTGTACACCGGAATACCCTGTTTCATCATTCTTTCTGTGACATGAAAAACTTCTCCGGTAAAGGTTTGGTCGTAAGCTCTTTCAAAAGGTCTTTTTAAAAAGCTTAATTTGACTTGCTCACCAATTTTAAATTTGAAGGGAGTGGAACGCGAAGGCCTCTTTTTGAGACGCGTTCCTTTTTCTCCCAAATACTGTTTCACCCATAAATCTTCATCCGACATGGACATGGCTTCTGAGGGAGACATTTTAATACTCCGATGATACGTTTCATTGTAGCTGGAAGTAATTTCCGCCAAAGCTTTGGCCCACTCCCTCGTCTGTTCGTTGTACATATATTTACTTAATTTCATTTTTATGGTTTTAATGGCCCTTTCCGTGTAATTGGCTTTGGTCTCATTAAGTGTCACCACATGCTTTATGTCTCGATTTTTCTAAAGTGATTTCACCCATCTGTTATTAAACTCGGACCCCCCGTCGGTTCTAAAAACTTCTGGCTGAACTTGGTCGAATAACTCTTCTAAAACTTTTTCCATTTCTTTTCCCTGTAGGGTTTTTAAGGGGCGAGTCCACACATAGCGGGTGAAAATATCGATGCAGAGTAAAAAATACGCCTCACCTTCGTTTTCTTTGGCCCATTTGGCATAATTTCCCGTATCGGCATTCCACTGCTTATTTTTCCCGTACACAAAAACCCTGGGACGCCTTATTTTTCGCTTCAAACCTCTCAGAGAAGTATAAGTATCTTGTTTAGCCAACCAGTCCCTCAATTGTTTTCTACTAATTTTTTTTCCGTCTTTTCTAATTTGTTTCATAAGTTTTTGAATGCCGCTAAAAGACCCGGCTTTTCCGGGGTCGTAATACAAAGATTCTAAATACTCAGTGTCTGCCATTTTATTTTAAAATTGACTTTTTTGGGTGATTTGTCCGGTATTCCCGGGGGAATAATAATTGGTTGCGAATTTTCCTCCTGAGAAGCGCCCTGAGCTTGAACGGGTTTCACAACGGGTTCCACAACGGGTTCCACAACGGGTTTCATGACGGGTTCCACTAAAGACAGGGGTACAGAATCAGAGAGCTTTGCGTACCAACTTTCTAAATGTTCAACGGGTTCAACGGGTTTTCCCGGTTGCAAAGTGTCTTTTAAAAAATCTGTGATGTGTGAAAAATTTAAAATGTTCCCGTCAATAATGACCCTCCCTTTTTCATCCCAATCTATGGAAGGTTCAGTTTTTAAAAAATGGAGGAATTGTTTGCCTTTGTCTCTAAGTTTTTCGGGAAGTAAAGACAAAATATCTTGGTCGCTTAATTTATTTTCCTTTTTTGTGTCCATGGGTTCCAAACGTTCCAAACGTTCTTCAGAGGGCGAAAATAACCTGGCATACTTTTCATACGGAATTAGTATGAGTTTCTTCATTGAGATGCTCTAAAATAAAAGACGAATGTTCCTGCAAAAATTTTCACAATTGTTCCCAGTATTTTTTCAAAAAGTGATTACTTAAAGGTTTGTGAACTTTTTTGGCAAGCCTTTTATAACGATTGGGATATCGACGGGAGACGTTGTAAATAATTTCTCTGACTGCCGAGTTTTGAGCCGGAGTTAAAGTCCCTAACAAAGCTTGGGCTTGTTTTTTTGTTTTTACGTCCACCAAAAATTTAACAAAATTCCCCGATTTTTTTAAGTGAGACATGTTGTTTCATGCTTTACCAAAAAAAACTAAAACTAATTTTTAAAAAATTTCACCTTTTATAGATTTTTTCTCTCAACAGCACTGATACACCAGTGTATCTTCATCGGGCCAAATATCGGTTCTAAAACGATACGCCTCATCGCTGTGAGGATTTAAATCCACCACCAAATACCCGTAAGGTTTCGAAGTCGCATCCGCATAAGCTTCTTTTAATAATTCTGTCTGTCCCAGCTGCCTTCCGAAAGAGGCCATCTGTCCCACATCTCTGGGATTTCTAAAACAGATCACGTAATGGGCATTTAGGGTAATATTACGCGCGTTTTTACCCTGGCGAAAGAGATTTTGTGTCAGGTAAAACAGACAAATTTTTGTGATGACTGCCTTGAGTAAACAATTTTTCTACAAATTCGCTGTTCACCGCCTGCTGCTGCAAATCGTCCAAAATGACCATGCAGTGCTCTCCTTCCGAATTCTCAATATCTTGACTCGGAAGACCTTGAAAAAATTCAACGCCTTCTTTCTCCATGTCTTCAAACAGAGGTTGCCAAATACCGTAAAAATACAAGATTCTGGTAGGGGGAGAATCAAACATTTTATTTTTATGTTTAATTAAAGTCTGCAACCACGTGGTCTTTCCAGATCCACTGGCCCCCGATAAAATAAAGGTGGAAGGGACGTGAAATAAAATCATGTTGCCCTGTTAGAGACAAAAATAAAAATAACTCAATTTCCCAAAGAAACCCTTTATTTATATCGAAAGCAGTTCACTCAAAAGTTCTCCCCACTGATTGGCTCCGGGCATGCGCTTTAACTCTGTCACCTTAAATAAAACTTTGCTTAATCCGCATCCCCAAAATATATCTTCGTGCACCCACACAAAAGTTTTTCTTTTCTGTCCTTTTAAACAGTCTTTAAAACTTTGATCCGATTCCCATCTTTTTTTTAAAATCAACTTAACTAAATAATATCGATCAAAAACAGAGAGACGTTTTAAAGTTTGACAGTACGCATAAATATTTTGAAAATGTTTAGGTCCCACACTAAAACTGAAAGGGTAAACGGGAGATAAAATATCATCCGTAATTTCTGTGCACTGCTGTTCTTCCCAGGGACAAAGAACGATGTCTAAAGGTTTGGTGTGAACGTCATCTACCAATTCTCTTTTGCAATAAAAATTCCTAATACCGGCTCGCATTTGTTCATAGGTGAATAAGGTGTTGTCTCTCACCCGAAAACCTTTATTTATCCCCACATCGGTTTTACCTGTGAGTAAAACTTCTTTGCACTTTTGCAAAGCGTTCCCAATATCCCCTTTATTTAAACCTTTTAGAGCACTTTTACAAAATCCGTCTTTGTCTTCCAACACGTAAGTTTTAGAACACAGAGCCACCATTTCTTGTCCGTGGTCCTTTTCAATTTTAAATAAACCGGCTTGGCGTTTGTCATAGCCCTGTGTTTTGCACAACATTCCCTGGGGAACCAGTAAGGATTGGGGATCACTTCCTTTAAATGACAAGATTTAAATATCTTTTCCAAAAACTCTTCTTTCAAATGCGGTTTTACAATATCGACCAGTGTTTTTCCAGACATGGCAAAGTAGGCGCTGTCCGTGTCCATTTCAATATATTCGAAATCACTTCTTTCCACGTAATAGTCTAAACAGTCGTAATACCACTCCAACATTTTCAGTTTTGCGTACTGTAAAATACTGTAACCTATTTGGATGGGCAAGTTCAAAATCTGCTTCGATTTAGACATTTCCACTTCACAAAAGTCTTCCGAAAATTCTGTCAGTTTCTTAAAATGGGGATAATTGACTTTCATCTGGATATCTTTATCCCTTTTCACATAAATAATTTTTTGATGTTTTTCCTGATCCATAATCATAGAACCAAATCCACTGTTTCCAATTAATTTCATCGTATCCGCTAAAATACTCTGATCCTCGTGAACATCACCGGCTCTCCGAGCTTCACTCACTTTATCGTGAAATTCTTTAAAGCAAGAGACGGGAGAAAATTCAATCACCTGATACACGTGCGTGACTTGCAAACCGTGGTCCAAGTACCATTTTAACAGAGGGGACAGCAGCAAAAGCCTTTTGGCTTTCATACCGCCCACCAGTAATTTGCGAGGATGTTTTCCTAAATTCAGTTCCTCAATTTGCTTCTGAGTATATTCGCCCATCGCGTCAAAAGGAATCAGACAGGTGCAAAATAAAGGTGACATTTCACTGAAATAATCGTATAACTCATCCGGCACTTTCACATCCACTTCCACCATGCCAAACAAAGACTCTGCCTGAATATCTTTCAATATTGTTTTAACACTCAGTGGACCTTTGTGCTTTCCATAATAAGCGGGTAAATATCTGTCGTAATTTAACAGGGGTCTTAAATGCTTCACGTAGTCGCATTCCCTTATCTTTTCCACTCTGTAACCGTTTATTTTTAAATACTGTTCTTTTTCCCTTGTTTTTTTTTGCTCGTTTTTCCATTAACTTGGGACTCGTTTTCCAAGCGTTTTCGGTTAAGTGACACCTGTGTCCGTGAAAAAAACATCCGTCCATTTCATAGACCACATTGTTCTCACTGTCAAAACCGTCACAAAAATATTTGCCGATTCTTTTTTCTTTGCCACTGTTTAATTTGTGTTCAATGTCGAGTTTTCCCACGTCCGACAAATGATCCATCCAGACGTACATGTCCAAATATTTATGCGACACCTCCGGCTTAAAATCGGGAAAATGCCTTCTCACAAAACAACCCGTGGGCATGGGACGGGACAAAGCCCACAAATACAGGGCGCTACAGTCATAGCCGATGATATTTTTGCACACTTTCTTCCCACGAATCAGAGTTTCACCCACCTTGTGATGTCGACAAAATATAATGGAAGCCCCACCAATGATATTTCTTTTCACCGTTTTGTACAGAACTTGATCCTTTTTTCCGCACAGCAGAAACAACGCGTCTTTAGACTGCTGAAACATCATTTTCCTGGCAATCCCGGGTACAGAAATCGTTTCTTTCAAATAATCAATGCCGTTGTCTCTGTAAAACACGTGCATTTTTTCAACGGCTTTGACAAAGGGTCCCACATCCAAATTGTTGTAATACATTAAAAAATCTTGAAAAGTACGCATATTTTCTTCTTTCCATACTTTTTGAAGAAAAGCGTAATTTTTCGTAATGTCCGATTCCCTTTCACCCAAAGTGTTTTGAACTTTCAAACTGGAATAAAAAGCGTCCGGAGGAGGTAAATGCGTCCAGTCCAGTTTTTTCTTGTCATCAAACCATTCGTAAGGAAAATAAAATTTGCTTTCGCTTATTTGAAAGGCTTTCAGAAACTTGGAGTAACTGCACCCGGGAGCTAAAAAGTTAGAAATGTCTAAAAAACGGAAGTTTTTGTCGCTCAAACACATGTAACTGTTGTTTTTCTTTATCACAAAATAATTGCTCTTCTGTTCGAGTTCTAAAAGTTGTACAATTTCAGTTTTCATTAAATTCATGTCATATTTCCCCGAATTAAACCCTAAAACTGGAATTTCCTGCAAATAAGTTTCAAATTTTTCCCTGATAGAAACTTCCTTGATCTGATCTAAAATATGCCCCCATTTAAGATGAGCTAATTCGCAGATGACTTGTCCTATCTCAGTCATGTAACTCCACATGTCTTTTAAGAGTTTTTTCAAGTCCCCTCCCACAAAACAGCGAGGTTCCCTAAATCCCTCCACGTTACTGCAGACACTGACACTGACGGGCACGTGACGGGCTTCCCATTTTAATTTGTCCGACACTCTGCAGGGTTCTTTTTGCAAAATTACTTCAAAGTCATACACGATAAACCAGGGAAAAAAGGCGTCCTGAACCCCAATTCCACAACTTTTTATTTGATCAAACATGGTCTCCGAATGCGCATAAAATGCCCCCGGATATTCCCATTTGGTTAATCCTTTGCACTGTTTCATGTGTCTGCGCCACTCATAGGCTTTATAAAACATCTTTTGACAGGCGACACAAGTAAATTTTCTGGCATAACTGTGAAAGTCTTTTATGTAACTCAAAAGATTTTTGTACCGGTTTAAATACATGTCATTTTCAAAAGGAAACCTGGATATAAACAGAGGAATCACGGTTTCATCCGGTTGCAATTCGTACACGTGTATATTCACGCGAAAACACTTTTCCAAATCAGGCATATCCGCCAATTCCACCGTCTTCTTATCTGAAAATTCTTCCCACCTCTGCAACAGGCTCTCTTTTTCCTGAACTCGATTTCGATGATAAGCCAAACAGCGAAAAAAACAATGATCATCTCTGTACGGTTTGTTGTGCGAATCCACTTCCATACTCACAATGCTCCGCTTTTGCTTGACATAATCCGGTAACACGCCTTTTCCCAGAGGAAAATTCGTCGGAGTGACGTCAAATCTCACATTCGTGATCATAAAAGGCCTCCATTTACTGTTGGGTCTCAAATTATTCACGTATTCCAAAGGATCCAAACGACGAATTTTATTCTGAAATATTCTCAGATATTTTCTACTCCCGATCAGAAAAGGCGAGGGAAACAGAGAGTCGCTCACGTGGGGTGCAAAATATCTGTATTCTCTGGTTTCCATATTCCTTAAAATAAGACCTAGAGAAAGATTGATTTTAAAAGCACCGTTTTGATCCGTAAAAATCTCATCCAATTTCCACCAAATTTCATCTACACCGTCCATCAAATTATTGGTGGGTAAATTGTAAACCACCTTTCGTCCTTGGTCGATTTTACCGTCGGCTAATATCACGTTTTGATTTCCCTCATAAATCTGCCTCAAAGGATCGTCTCTCACCGGATCGCCCCAGGGAGGTTCGTCTAAATGAGCCTCTTGACGCCAAGGTCTGTTCTGAAGAGCTCCCCCGTGCTGCATGTTTTGATGCACGTGCAATTCGTGACGTCCCTCAAATATTCCGTCGCACTGACGGCATTGGCATTTTCTCTTTTTTTTAGGCAATTCTTCATCGCTTCTTTCATGCCCGTTTGCTCCGTCTGCTATTTCCTTCGTTTGACCCTTCTGTACACATACTTTTTCGTGTCTTTTTTCATTAAACAAGGACGAAAATGTCTTTAAACAATCTTTACATTGAATCACCAGGGTGCTCTGCTTGACACTAGTTTGTTTCACTTTACAACGATGCTGTTCACTCTTTTGTTTTGAAACAAATGTCTGAAAACATTTTTTACACTGAAATTTTTTTAAATCTTCCAAAGGACAACCCCCTACATTTACACAGGTCAATTCGTGTTTTACACGTTTTTGCACATTCACAAAACCTTTACCACAAATGTAACAATGTAACCTCGTTTTAGCCTGCAATTTAAAACATATTTTTTCATGTCTGTTTTTACTAAAAGCACGCGCAAACGTTTTCAAACAATGTGGACATTGACTCATTTTTGCAAAGCCTTTCTTTCCAGTTTGGGTCAAAGGTCAAAGTTGGGGTTTTAAGTCCCGTTCAACAGCCAGGGTCATATTGGGAAGCAAATAACCACTACTGGAAGAAAGAATGCTGATCCATAAATCTTTTTCAACACCTCCTCTCGACAAATTATAAAGAGAAGTGGCAATTAAAAGAAATAACACCAAAACCTGAACAACAAATAAAATTAATGATTTAAGCGTGAAATGGTCTGCTGGATTCATTTTTCAATTATGCTCTCGTCTTCAAAAAGAACGTCTTTTTATATTAAAGTTTTTCTCGTGCATGCGCAGTACCACGCTTTCTAAAATTTACGTCGCGCATGCGCGTTCTATCTTTTATACCCAAACGTCACATTCACCAAAACGTCAATGTCACATTCTCGACTTTTCCATTACCTCGCATAATCTACTTCACTGTCACGTTTCAATCATCTTTCACACGTACTCCCTCGTCTTTTGCGCGCGCATGCGCACTCCCCTCACTTTTTACTCGCGCATGCCCACTCCCTCCCCTTTTGCGCGAGCATGCGCACTCCCCTCACTTTTTACTCGCGCATGCGCACTTACGGTTAACCTGAGGTGCCTCCCAAATTCGCTGCACCTCAGGTTAACCACCCCGTTAATTTTAATTGGGAATCCAATTTTAGGAGCTCAAAACTGCACCTCAGGTTAACTTTGGATTGTTATAATGAGCGCCTTTATACTACTCAAAAAGAAGCATAGCAGAATACACAAGTAAAGGCGACTAGCGCCAAAAACCAAATACAATTTGTGATATTAAAAAGAAACTAAAATTCATATCTAAGAGCGGGCTACCAGGAATTGCTGGCCCTGCCTTGATCTACAATATCTACCATTTTTGTGATATGTCATATCCAAGAGGGGGAATCAGGGTCCACCTGGCCGAACCTATTCTCTAACCTATTACCCAGGTCTGTTAACGCTTTTCATTACATAATCCTTTGTACTGGGGGGATGGGTTAGGAGGGAAATTAAATTTAAAATAACCTTGTGTGTCCTTTGACTTCAGGAATCAATATGGGAGACCCTATCGATACAGAATAAATGATAATAAATAAAATCGTTTTGTATATTTATTGTAAATTTTTACCACTTTCTTAGTTTTATTTCACTGTTCAGCCATTTGTTCACTGTCATTGTTCTGTATGGCGGCCATATTGGAATTATGTAAATTAGACCAACTTCCACCAACTAAAACTTTTTTTTCTTTGAAATTGAGCATATTTGGGAGGTAATGGTGGTAAAATTGTTTCTGTTGCAATTTGTTTGAGGTCAAATCCTATTTTGACTGGACTACTAGAAGGTGGATTGAAACGAGAATTTTGAACTACGCTCTTCAAGTAAGAGAGGACCAACTTATGAGACAATATGGAAACATCCCAATTATAGCGCCTGGCCAAGGACCTCGGAGAGGCCAAATAGTTCAGAATTACTTTGTAAGATATATTATTCACATACCAATACTACAGAGCTGAGTGTAAAGTAAAGGACAAAGGTAAGTCGATAAAAACAAAAAAAAAGATACACAAGTCCTGAGGCGCGTCCTGTGAGCAGATCTTGTTGAAGGTCTGTAGGCTGTATTAATTCTACTCCAAGCAGAGGAAGCCAGGAAAATGGAGGGAGCACCCAAATATGTAATTATATATGAAGACAAAGATAAAAAATGAATGAAGGACAGTTTCTCACAGATAATTATCTGACAAATCCTGTAAAATTTTATTATTCACAGGTTTTTCTGAGTAAATACGCAATGAGTTGTCTGCTATGGTATTTTTGACACCTGGGATGTGACGTACTTGCAAATCAATGTCGCTATGAGCCATCAACAAGCATATATTTCTGATACAAAGGGCCAAGAAGGAGTCCCTAGTTTTGCCAGTCATGATCACCTGGACTACACTGTAATTATTGCAAAAACGTAATACGCATGCGACGCCATTGATATCTCCATAATTTAATTGCTATTATAACATTTAATATTTCCAAATGGACTATAGTTAAATGAGAGTTAGGTATATCCGTAACTGGAGTAGCATAAACGTGTTTTCTCCATACTCCACCAATCCCCGTGAGAGAGTCGACAAGAAAGAGTGTTTGCCCTTGATCAACGTCAAACTTTCTAAAGAAAGTTACAAAGTTAAAACTGGGTAAAATTTTGAGAAACCAAGCAATGTCTTTTTTGAATTCTTGATCCAAATAGATTTTATGTAGCAGTGTAACTTGACTTGGTCTCTCATGAGATATCCTATAGCGTCAGAAATTAACTGGAATGAAACTGTCCCATAGACCCAGCCAAACACGACCGACTTAGCAAGGACATACTGATTATTCCTTTTAATGTCAAACTTAAGAAAGTCGCCTGGGTCCACAGGAAAACGCTCTTGCGATGACTACTTTGAACAATACAGGGTCATCTTCAGTATTTATAATGTCATCAGTCAGTGCATCAAATGAGGGAAGTTTTCAAAACGAACAAAGTTCCATCAAACAAATCTTTAGGTACATGATCATTTAAAGAATTACCCTTGGGATATGACAGATCCAGAATTACTCTTCTTCTCTTCTTCTCCTTGGGATGCGTCATCAAAGGTGAGTAATGAATTTTTGTGTGATTTATCACACCACTGGAACCAAGCATGGCCCAAAAAATGGGTTCTTTTGTTAAATATTTAGTGATATCATCTGGAAATTGCAAAGCGGAGTGATGATTGCAGATATCTGTATTATGTTACTCTGAGCAACCATGAACCGAGAGTGGTAAACCAAACCTAATATACTGAGGCAATCCATCATCTAGATAACTGTGCAAGTATTTCTCCCAAGCATTAATATTTAAACCAGAAAAAATTGGAATTCTGGCTTCTCTATAATTAGGCTTATTAGTAGACGAAATTACACCAGCTACTGCTAATTGAATTGACGTGCACTGGAGGCCTATCCAGGTCTATAAAACTAAAGTCTGTGGCTTCTAATGCCAAATAACCAACAGCTTTAGTAGGGGTGTTAAAATCCCTAACTGTGTTGTAACACAATTGCCTATAAAAACTCTGAGCTATTCTCTTTACAGTGCCTGAGTCAACGTTTTATAGACAATGCCTCGTGTGTCTGACTTAATATGGTGATCACAATACTGCACTTCCTCTTTGGAGGACTCAATCTCAAACCTCTGACGAGCTAAATCTGCATCAAGTATGATTTTATCAATAATGTGTACCATATAACCTGTATTGTTTTTGTTTATTTGAGGTTTTACGTCGCTTTCAACACTGTACAGGTCATATCACGACGGGTAGTTGGAAGGGCAGAGGAAACCAGTACATATAGTTCGCTAGGGTTCTGTACTGTAAACTGCCGACCAACGGCAAGCAACTACCAGCTTTCCCACTTACGGCCATGACGGGGATCGAACCCCGGCCGCAGAGGTGGGAGGCGAGAGTGTTACCACTCTGCCACCGTGGCCCCTATATATATATAACCTGTATTGGAGCACCCATGAAGGTCCAGACATAGTAAACAGTTTTAGCTAGTAAATCTTCTTCCGTTGCATGATAATTCACTCTGGTATCCTCAAATATCTCAATCTGAAGAGTACCCACAATCTCAAGATAACCCAAAGCCCCCATGAAAGGGGTTAAGGTAACAAGCTGTTCCCTTTCTGTTAGTGACCGTAGAGAATAGCCCTTGGAGGATGTCAGAATCGTTCTGAAACAGATACACAACCTGAACCATGTGATTGGTGCTCCAATAATTCGTAAATCAGGAAACTGTAATTATTATTATTTATATAAAATTACAAAGTGAAAAACTTTTATTACTGAATTATGAATGTCTAGAAAAGTATTACAATAACTTTTAGTTAACATGTGTGTTGATACAATGAGCTTTGAACACCAAACTTTGGTGCAAACTTTTTATAATTTAAACAATACATTAAAAGTTTAAATATTACTCAGTGTTGGTGGTGGAAATATATTAGACTTTACTTCAACTAGATGACTTTACAGTACCATACAGAACCAAGTAGGAAAAATAAATGCAAATATCAAACCAATGTGTCTAAATATAAATTAGTGTAGTTACATAGATTCTTGAATACAGATAAATGACAATACAAATGACAATACACTTCAAATAACACAACTGAGCAAATCTAATTAACTTTGTATGACTTGAATCATTCAAATAAACTTTCTTGGTTAAATGTTTGAAAATACAAGTCAACTCAATACCAGGAAACAATCAGCTGGATCTCAGATTAAACTGAGTTCAGGTAAAAAACGACAGACCTTTTGCATTGATGTTCAGGAAATAAGTATCAGCTGCACGTTGATACAAAATGGTTATAATTGTGACAGGAAATTGTACACCATGTAATTCTCATGTTTTCCATGTACCCAATTCATTCGAAAATCATAAATCAGCAAATAATGATGGTCTCCAGAATAATGCACAGCATGTCAACACAATTGTTGAATAGTATTCCACAAAAAATAAAAATATTTTTGCAACTAATTTAAATCTTCCTTTGCATCCGTGTGGACAGATAGCTAGCATGATCTCCCAAATGATAAACTGCAAATCTACACAATTGTTGAATAATATCCCACAAATACTAAAACAATTTGAAATCAAAATTTGCAACCATAATTTAGCTTTTGATATATGGATGCATCATAAATTCATATGGAGAGAAAATATACTAGTCTGGGCGATAGACAAACAATGAAAATCAAATATAGGCATACAATATATATGCTAGCTAAAGAAATACATAATAAGGCACAACACATTTAACATAGTTCTCTGGGGTAAAATCAATCTAGGATATCACAAAAGCTTGTCTGAAAACTAAACTAAGTGTAACACAAAATAAATAAAAAAATATGTATGTACATGTTACTGGAAAACTTCCCAAATGACATATACCAAAACTATGTATCACAATTAAAAATGACAATGGTATAGGACTGTAAAGTACAAATATTATATTGTTCATCTTCATGAGTGATATATTTTTCATAAATATCTGATTATATATGTTTAACGTTCATTATCACCAATTTTGTATGAATTATAGTAAAAATATGTCTGTACTTAAAACGAGAATGTAAAAGGCACCGATGTGAAAAGGAGCACCAGTGAATATAAAACCTTTAACTTTAATTTAAAAATATTCCACAATATCTGCATAAATTTTTAAGCAAGAAAAGATGGTGGAGGCTTTGTAAAGATACCTTTTAAATTATGTAACTATGTGTAATTAACATAAGTTATTAATTACTGATGAAAAATAACTGATTGGTGGTTGGATCGAGTTCAGGTAATAGGTATATCATGGACAGATAGCTATCATGATCTCCACAATAATATACTTCAAATCTACACAATTGTTGAATAATATCTCACAAATGCTATTACAGATTTATATCCAAATTTGAAAATATAAATTAGCTTTGGATATATGGATGCAAATACTTTCATATGGACGGGAAATTTACTAGTTGTGGCGATAGACAAACCATGGGAATCAAATATAGGCATACAATGTATATGATAGCTGAAGAAAGACGCATAAACAACGCATTTGAATAGTATACTGGAGTAATATGAAACCGGGTTATTGCAAAAGTGTGCGAAAAACAACAATGTGATATGCAATCAATACAAAATTATATATACAAAAAATCTTTCCATACTACATACACAAATATATACATATCATCACTGTCAGTAATGTATTTTTCGCATAATGTCCATACCCTGGCTAGGGGATATAGCAATAGACGCAATGAGTTATAGAAGAGGTGAAATTATAAAAAGATTAATAGATTTTGAGAAAAAAAGACAGTCTAAGTTATGTAAAGTGTAGGAAAATCACAAAACCAATAAAAAGGGAAACTAAAAGTTATGAAGCTGTAAAATGTCTTAATTGAAGTGTAGTTATCAATAAAGATAACACAATTATTTGAAAGTACATATGATAATCTGTAGCAGCAATCCACATATCTTTGTGAGCTAAGTCAAAAGTCACATCAAAGTCCCATTGTAACACTGCACATCTACATCCACCGAGCAAAGTTGCGACAAGGGATCAACTTCTTATGCCTTACGGTTTCCGAAATATAGCCAGGCAAGATTAAGCTCAAACTAGACCTACACATCGGAGAACCGATGCAAATTTGTGTCCACTGGAAAGACAACTCACCAAAGCCAGAGAACCATTGTTTGACCTTGAAGGAGGGGACCAGGGTCACATCTGTCCACATCAGAAGATTCCCAGCCCATGATTTCCTATACGTTGGTTTCACATTGCAAACCTCTAGGACCAATAATAAGCAAGTTATAAGTACTTTAAAGTTTGGCTGTCCTCATTTGACCTTGAAGGAGGGGCCTAAGGTCAAATCTGACCACATCAGAAGATTCCCAGCCCATGATTTCCTATACGTTGGTTTCACATCCCAAACATCTAGACCCATAAAAAGCGAGTTATAAGCATTTTATGTTTGGCTATCCTTGTTTGGCCTTGAAAAGGGGCCCAAGGTCAAATCTCACCACATCTGAAGATTCCCAGCCCATGATTTCCTATAAGTTGATTTCACATTGCAAACCTCTAGGACCAATAATAAGCCCATTATAAGTACTTTTAAGTTTGGGCACTCCACCTTGAAGGAGGGGTGCAAGGTTAAATCTGACCACATCAAAAGATTCCCAGCCCATTATTTCCTATAAGTTGGTTTCACATTGCAAACCTCTAGGACCAATAAAATAAGCGAGTTATAAGCACTTTTAAGTTTGGCTGACCTTGAAGAAGGGCCACAAGGTCAAATCTGACCACACCAGACCTATAAGTTGGTTTCACATGGCAAACCACTAGGACCAAAAATAAGGGAGTTATAAGCAGTTTTAAGTTTGGATGACCTTGAAGAAGAGCCTCAAGGTCAAATCTGACCTTGAGAGTTTAAGTATCCTCGTTTGACCTTGAAGGAGGGCCCCAAGGTCAAATCTGACCACATCAGAAGATTCTCAGTCCATCATTTCCTATACATTGGTTTCACATTACAAACTGCTAGAACCAATAATAAGGAAGATATAGGCACTTTTAAAGTCAGCTACGTGGGGTACTTTGGCACTCTGTCAATGACCTTAAATTAAGAGCTTCAAGGTCAAATGTCTGCAAGGTTGTAGAGGACATGTATATCTGTTTTACATATCACCTTTGAAGAGATTCAACCGAGAACCAGCCAGTAGAAAAAGGTAAATAATTTTCAAAGAAATGCCCGCGGTGGCCATCTTGTTTTTCCGAATGAGCCTAATTTCAGTCAAAGAGAAGCTTATATCCCAATGAAAATATCCTGCAAATTTGGTTAACCTAGCTGGTGTAGTTTTCCTCTGAGAGCATCGAAAATCTCTCTACGCACGTTGGCAGCAGTGTAGTGAACCAAAGTATCCACCAGATGCTTCTGGTGGATGCAATTAAGGGCACATATTGATGTTGTACACTTACACCATTCACCCATTGTCACTACCAAGTATCAACTTCCTACACTATACAGTTTCTGAAATATATCCCCAACAAGATTTTAAAGGCCAAGATTACTACAGAAAGGTCAAATCAAGGTCATACAATGACATTGTACAGATATAACCCCAGAACAGTGTCTCGGTTACCTATCAACTTCTTCACACACCTTACATTTTTCGAGATGTTGCATGAAAAATATTTTTAAGGACAAGGTCACTATGACTAGCTTAAGGGCTATGATATGGCACACTTACACCCCTACAAATGTCCCTGAAAAGTATAAACATTCTACACCTTACATTTTCTGACATAAAGAAGGACAGGAGTTTTTGTCGCTGTATACCATGGGTGAAAACAATACCCACACTTCCTTCAAAGGCTGTGGGTAAAAACTTAATATTTGACTTCAAATTTAAGTAAATCGAAGTTTTGTAAAAGCAACTGTATACCTGGGGTCATGTTTCTACACTCAAAACTGTGAAACTGCATTGGCTAGCCATCATCATCTTTTCCACTTCAGGTTGGGCCCAGACTAGAACGGACAACCTATGAGGTGGCATGTAAATATGTTACCAAATGTACCACTACCCTCCCTAATACTGAATAGCAACAAAAATATGAAAATAGAAGTTTTAAAGAAAAAACAGCTTAGTTTCTTATGCCCTTTTCACACTACAGGCGGTATGTCCTGCGAATAGAAGTTTTACTTGATGGCAGAACCGCCCCCAGGTTGCCCCATTTTGTCCGAGTTGTTCACACTACTGCAGGATGACCACTAACTGGACATAGTTTTTAAACGATCCCTTTTTAAACCATCAATAACAGTAAGATGACAGAATTAAAATGTTGGTCACCGAGAAGCAACCACCATTAGCCTCAACTCACCTTCAGAAGCCATCCGACAAACACATGCAAAACGACCAATACCTTAACTTGCCATATTACACCAAAAGACGACCGAATCACAACCTTATGTACACTGTGGACCACACCTTCAGTTACCGTAGTAAGAAATTTATATATGCGCAAAATCTTTTGCGTCTGCCCGCAACATCTGATTAATGTGTAAGGATTGGGATGGTGGGCTCACAAGGTCGCAAACAGACATCTGGTGGTGATCCAAGGATAGGGACGTTTCACCAAATGTGGGTTACTGCGGGTGATATTGCCTGTAGTGTGAATGGGGCATTAGGAAATCATCCCCAAGGAAATTCCCCAATCTCTGGTAAATCAAAATTTTCTTAAGTTGAATGAAATAAAATCACACTGCTTTTCAATATTTATATAACATTTTATAGTTGAGCAGCCCTAATATGTTTACATGATGAACATAGTAAATGATCATGTTTAATTGATATTATCAGTATATATTTGGTGATAAAAAAAAATTTATTCAATTACTTTTTTTTCTCTTGATTCTTTTGATGTGACGGTTTCCTAGAAAATTAGCTATAATTGTGCTTTGAAGAATTGACATGTATGAAGGATTTCCATGGAATGTGACCCTGGGGGAAGATTTCAAGGGGGGGGGGGGGGGGGGGCAGATTTTGTGGCACAACATTTCATACAAAGACATCGAATTTTCTTTATCATTCTTGTAATCCCTATTTAAATTGGTGAAGAATGTAAAGAGGTTGTTAAAGAAGATTCCAAGCTTGCCCCGGTTTGAAGCTTTGAATCCAAACTACCAGTACTTAGTATGGAAGCCTGTCCTTCTTCATCCGTCAAAAGATAAGTCACTCTATCGTCAGTGGTAGGTATAAGGTGTTTATTCTTGTACACTGTTTCCTCTTGCCTCACTAAGCTCGCATTCATGGGATCTTCGTCCTGCCTATTCCAGTAGGTGGGCTTCTCTGTAAACAAGTTATTGTTACAACTAAACCAGTTTTTACAAATAAATATATCACAAAATTAATGGTGTTTTGTCATTAGGAGAGCACAGATGCAGGAGTTTAACAGAACTGTAAATCTAAAGATATATTACAATGTACTGATGGGACAAAAACACAGAGCTACACAAATATTTATTATTTTCCAATCAGATATCCTGTTTTGTGGTTTTGAAAGTGTTTCGGACACAATATCTGCTACAGTGTCTGCGATCCATTTATTTTGCCACAGGGGCTGATATACTTGTTTTCAGTTCAGGTTTCTTCTGGGGCGTCCAGGCGCCCCAGGTGTCAGTCCTGCCCCAAGGCAGTCAAATAACTTTTGCCCCACCTTAGACGGCATCTGGTGACCAGTCTAGTGGTCAGTATATGACATCATAAGGAATTCCTGTGTACTTTACATAGTTTCTTGTGTATTTATGCCTAGTTACTGGGGCAACCTGTCAACAAATTATGTAATTGGTTTCTCACCTTTCAGTTGTTGGGTCCTTGGCTTTGTTCCTCAGTTTAAAATTTGACTTTGAGCGAGAGACATGGGAAAATTTTTTACATTTGCAATAATTTCTTTTAGTGTTTTATGATATCTTAGGCTTTTAATCTGTACATATGTAAATACATGGACGGTCCTTTAGTGTGCAACAAGTTTTTATATTATTGGAGGAAGCAACAACTATGTGGTGTCAGAAACCATCACTTGCACGGGACTGAGTTTGAGGCTGAACTTAATTTGACAGAATTTTGTGGTCATTGAGTCTTCAAACAGGCTTTGTGTTTCAGACTAAGAGGGATGGTCTAACCTCTATTTTTCATTATTTTTGCGCAAGCTCGTAGCCATTCAGCTAAAATTTAAGCCTATTTCCTGACTTGCCGACCACTAAAAATTCTGAGTTCCTTATATATTTTCAGTGGACTTTGACTCAAATATCGGGGCAAGAAAAATGCCTAATAAAAAGTATTGTAAAAAATGTGACACAAAACACGTACCACCCACAAGGAGAAACTGTAAGATTACAGCTGAGGAAGCAGAAGAGGACAATGTGACTGTGAATGAACTGTATAGAGATGCTGCCGTATCCAGTGAGGTTGATGGTGTAACCTACAACGGACAGCAGGTGCAGCTTCAGATTCTGCAGCAACTGGAGAGAGTAACGAAGAGGTTAGACAAGGTGGAGGACAGGATGACTGCAGTATCACCAACGTCCCCTCAGAAGTTAAGTACATCAAAGTTAAGTACTTCCAGTGTTACTTCTTCTGTTAAAAAAGTAAAAAGTAAAAGAAAGTCATGTGTATACACTGATTTATCCTCTGATAGTGACACACCTAGTCTTGATGTATTGAAATCTCCCCAACTTCAAAAACGTGTTGACAGACGAATTAGGGAGTTAACACATAGTTCACACTGCTCAGGTACAGATGTATGTGGGAAGTTTAAATCAAAAACGGGGGGTAACGTAAATGTAACTGTAAAAACCAAGGTAGCCTGGCCACATGAGACCGTTTTTGGGGGGGCGAGTAGACAGTGCATTAACTATGATCAATTATCCCTGACCCAATGGGTCCATGGTTTCTGCGAAAACATTCTAGATGAACCTTCGGTTAGTCGCAGAGATGCTATGGTGTCCTACATGGGGGACCTCATGGAGGATGCCTCAGATTTTAGCTGGCAGGGGGCTAAGGCGGCTAATACCGTCTTACTCTGCGAGATGGAGCGAGACAACAAAAATCACAGTTCAGCTATTGAGTATCCAAATGATGTGGAAGCCTACATCAAAGAAGAAACTGAACATCAAGCAATACTAGGCCCCTTCACCAAAAATCCCATCCCAGGGGGCCATTGCTCACCGTTTATAACCAGAAGCAAGCCAAATTCTGACAGGCGTCGAGTCATCATCGACTTGAGTTGGCCCATAGGTGAATCTGTTAATGCAGGTATTGACAAGAACATGTATCTGGGAAGCCAGTTTGACTTAAACTTCCCTTCGGTTGATCACATCACTGAGGAAGCCAAGCGTTTTGGCAGGGGTGCGTTGCTCTATAAAGTTGATGTCAGCCGCGCGTTCTGTCATGTCAAGGTGGATCCCGGTGATTATGATCTTCTGGGCCTTCAGTGGGACGGAACATACGTGGATACGTGTCTTCCGTTCGGGATGCATCACGGGAGGCAAAGTTTTCAACGTATAAGCGACACAGTGCGTTATATGATGCATCAGAAAGGCTTCTGCATCATCGATTACATTGATGACTACATTGGCGTGGGCGTCCCGAGCGTCGCGCATGCGTCATATCACTCCCTACTGAATCTAATGGGATGTCTAGGTCTATCAGTCAGCCAGAAGAAGCTGGTTCCTCCAAGTACTCGAGCTACTTGTCTGGGAGTACTTATTGACACTGACGCAGGTACTATTTAGATACCTCCTGAGAAACTAGCTCAAATTAATGAAACAGCCCAGCAGTGGCTCACAAAGTGTTCTTGTACTAAGCATCAACTCCAGTCCCTCCTTGGATTGCTTCTTTACATCCATAAATGCATCAAGCCTGCTCGAGTTTTCCTAAATCGCATGTTGGAACTGCTTAGAAGTGCCCATGGTAGCAATTTCATCAGCCTTACGTCAGATTTTCGACACGACCTTCAATGGTTTGCAAAGTTCTTGCCATCTTACAATGGCATCAACTACTATGACCATAGAAATGTTGACCACATCATTGAGCTGGATGCGTGTCTCACTGGCCTAGGTGGTTGTGTGGGGAGATTTGTATACCATCTCCCACTGGAAAAAGGCTACAGGCAATGTGGCATAGTACAACTTGAAATGATTAACATCCTCTAGGCCATGAGGCTTTGTTGGCGCCTCTGGTCTACCAAAAAGATTTTGGTTAGATGTGACAATCATGCTGTAGTTACTGTACTCAGATCTGGAAAGACCAGAGACCCCTTCCTGGCTGCTTGTGCTAGGAACATCTGGTACTGTGCTGCCACCTATGATATAGATGTCAGTTTTACCCATATTCGAGGTTCTGAAAATAAGGTAGCAGATTTGCTATCCAGATGGAAGGGAAACACTCAGGTTTGGGACAATCTTTTACAGTGGGTCCCCCACCCTTGGTGGGTAAGTGTGAACGAGGACATGTTGTCCTTCTATCCTGATCTGTAGGTGTTGACTCTCTCTCCCTTCCCTTTCTTTGTATTGTTCATTCATGAATTTGCATGTCATCTTGTATTCAAGGCCATGTATTTGTAATTAATTACTTTATTAAATGGTATGGTGCCCCTGCGGGGGCAGTTGTAATAAAGTTCATCTATTTTTGTCAGTTTTTCTGTAATCTCATATATCCCCGGGGCAGGGGCCCAGATGGTTATGGTTAAAAAACTTAAAGATACTATACTTTGTTGTAGGCACACAGAAATATAGTTCACTGGCTGGGAAGGCTTCTTCAAGGCTACATCGAGCCTTCAGGCCAAAGACAAGCAGAGCCTACTGTGCAATGTTCAAAGTGTTTGTGGCTTTCTGTGTCCTCATGGGAGTCTCCTTGCGTCATCTGTCTGTGGAGATTCTGCTGGCATTCCTGGAGTGTCTGCTAGCCAATGATGTGTCAGTTGTTGTGCTATGTAATTATCTGTCGGCCATAAAGGCTCAATGTATCATGTATGATTTGCAATATAATGTATGTAACATTGTATAGTATTTCATAAAGTCTGTCAAAATATCCAGACCCCTGTGTCTGAAACCACACAATGTCATGGACCTTGCAATTTTGCGAGCTTTGATCGCAAAAACAGCTAACCTCAAGCATCATAAGGTCATAAAAGCCACAATATTGGTAGGCTTCTTTGGCTTCCTGCGACTTTCTAACATGGCCCCACATTCCAGAACTTCATTTGATCCTTCACGTCATTTAACCCGTTCAGACATGTTTTTTACTCAGGATTATGTCAAAATACTACTAAAATGGTCAAAAACATTGCAAACCAGGGACAAGGCCCATGTCATTACTCTTCCTAGATTGAAAGACAAACTCATCGGTCCAAGAAATGCATTGAAATGCTTGTTTAAGTTGTATCAAATGTCACCTTCCACTTCCTTATTCCAAATTCACACTTCCAAAGGTTGGGCTCTCTTAATTGACTCCATAGTAAGAAAATCACTGTCGGCCTTGAATGTGGCTCTGGGCTTGAACCCACACCATTTCACCTTTCACAGCTTACGTCGGTTGGGTGCGACCTTTGCATTTAAGGCCCATGTCCCAATACAGGACATAAAGAGACATGGAACTTGGACCTCTGAATGCGTCTGGACCTACATACAAAGTGATCATGCTTATGGAGAGAACAAGGAGAAACTGTAAGATTACAGCTGAGGAAGCAGAAGAGGACAATGTGACTGTGAATGAACTGTATAGAGATGCTGCCGTATCCAGTGAGGTTGATGGTGTAACCTACAACGGACAGCAGGTGCAGCTTCAGATTCTGCAGCAACTGGAGAGAGTAACGAAGAGGTTAGACAAGGTGGAGGACAGGATGACTGCAGTATCACCAACGTCCCCTCAGAAGTTAAGTACATCAAAGTTAAGTACTTCCAGTGTTACTTCTTCTGTTAAAAAAGTAAAAAGTAAAAGAAAGTCATGTGTATACACTGATTTATCCTCTGATAGTGACACACCTAGTCTTGATGTATTGAAATCTCCCCAACTTCAAAAACGTGTTGACAGACGAATTAGGGAGTTAACACATAGTTCACACTGCTCAGGTACAGATGTATGTGGGAAGTTTAAATCAAAAACGGGGGGTAACGTAAATGTAACTGTAAAAACCAAGGTAGCCTGGCCACATGAGACCGTTTTTGGGGGGGCGAGTAGACAGTGCATTAACTATGATCAATTATCCCTGACCCAATGGGTCCATGGTTTCTGCGAAAACATTCTAGATGAACCTTCGGTTAGTCGCAGAGATGCTATGGTGTCCTACATGGGGGACCTCATGGAGGATGCCTCAGATTTTAGCTGGCAGGGGGCTAAGGCGGCTAATACCGTCTTACTCTGCGAGATGGAGCGAGACAACAAAAATCACAGTTCAGCTATTGAGTATCCAAATGATGTGGAAGCCTACATCAAAGAAGAAACTGAACATCAAGCAATACTAGGCCCCTTCACCAAAAATCCCATCCCAGGGGGCCATTGCTCACCGTTTATAACCAGAAGCAAGCCAAATTCTGACAGGCGTCGAGTCATCATCGACTTGAGTTGGCCCATAGGTGAATCTGTTAATGCAGGTATTGACAAGAACATGTATCTGGGAAGCCAGTTTGACTTAAACTTCCCTTCGGTTGATCACATCACTGAGGAAGCCAAGCGTTTTGGCAGGGGTGCGTTGCTCTATAAAGTTGATGTCAGCCGCGCGTTCTGTCATGTCAAGGTGGATCCCGGTGATTATGATCTTCTGGGCCTTCAGTGGGACGGAACATACGTGGATACGTGTCTTCCGTTCGGGACGCATCACGGGAGGCAAAGTTTTCAACGTATAAGCGACACAGTGCGTTATATGATGCATCAGAAAGGCTTCTGCATCATCGATTACATTGATGACTACATTGGCGTGGGCGTCCCGAGCGTCGCGCATGCGTCATATCACTCCCTACTGAATCTAATGGGATGTCTAGGTCTATCAGTCAGCCAGAAGAAGCTGGTTCCTCCAAGTACTCGAGCTACTTGTCTGGGAGTACTTATTGACACTGACGCAGGTACTATTTAGATACCTCCTGAGAAACTAGCTCAAATTAATGAAACAGCCCAGCAGTGGCTCACAAAGTGTTCTTGTACTAAGCATCAACTCCAGTCCCTCCTTGGATTGCTTCTTTACATCCATAAATGCATCAAGCCTGCTCGAGTTTTCCTAAATCGCATGTTGGAACTGCTTAGAAGTGCCCATGGTAGCAATTTCATCAGCCTTACGTCAGATTTTCGACACGACCTTCAATGGTTTGCAAAGTTCTTGCCATCTTACAATGGCATCAACTACTATGACCATAGAAATGTTGACCACATCATTGAGCTGGATGCGTGTCTCACTGGCCTAGGTGGTTGTGTGGGGAGATTTGTATACCATCTCCCACTGGAAAAAGGCTACAGGCAATGTGGCATAGTACAACTTGAAATGATTAACATCCTCTAGGCCATGAGGCTTTGTTGGCGCCTCTGGTCTACCAAAAAGATTTTGGTTAGATGTGACAATCATGCTGTAGTTACTGTACTCAGATCTGGAAAGACCAGAGACCCCTTCCTGGCTGCTTGTGCTAGGAACATCTGGTACTGTGCTGCCACCTATGATATAGATGTCAGTTTTACCCATATTCGAGGTTCTGAAAATAAGGTAGCAGATTTGCTATCCAGATGGAAGGGAAACACTCAGGTTTGGGACAATCTTTTACAGTGGGTCCCCCACCCTTGGTGGGTAAGTGTGAACGAGGACATGTTGTCCTTCTATCCTGATCTGTAGGTGTTGACTCTCTCTCCCTTCCCTTTCTTTGTATTGTTCATTCATGAATTTGCGTGTCATCTTGTATTCAAGGCCATGTATTTGTAATTAATTACTTTATTAAATGGTATGGTGCCCCTGCGGGGGCAGTTGTAATAAAGTTCATCTATTTTTGTCAGTTTTTCTGTAATCTCATATATCCCCGGGGCAGGGGCCCAGATGGTTATGGTTAAAAAACTTAAAGATACTATACTTTGTTGTAGGCACACAGAAATATAGTTCACTGGCTGGGAAGGCTTCTTCAAGGCTACATCGAGCCTTCAGGCCAAAGACAAGCAGAGCCTACTGTGCAATGTTCAAAGTGTTTGTGGCTTTCTGTGTCCTCATGGGAGTCTCCTTGCGTCATCTGTCTGTGGAGATTCTGCTGGCATTCCTGGAGTGTCTGCTAGCCAATGATGTGTCAGTTGTTGTGCTATGTAATTATCTGTCGGCCATAAAGGCTCAATGTATCATGTATGATTTGCAATATAATGTATGTAACATTGTATAGTATTTCATAAAGTCTGTCAAAATATCCAGACCCCTGTGTCTGAAACCACACAATGTCATGGACCTTGCAATTTTGCGAGCTTTGATCGCAAAAACAGCTAACCTCAAGCATCATAAGGTCATAAAAGCCACAATATTGGTAGGCTTCTTTGGCTTCCTGCGACTTTCTAACATGGCCCCACATTCCAGAACTTCATTTGATCCTTCACGTCATTTAACCCGTTCAGACATGTTTTTTACTCAGGATTATGTCAAAATACTACTAAAATGGTCAAAAACATTGCAAACCAGGGACAAGGCCCATGTCATTACTCTTCCTAGATTGAAAGACAAACTCATCGGTCCAAGAAATGCATTGAAATGCTTGTTTAAGTTGTATCAAATGTCACCTTCCACTTCCTTATTCCAAATTCACACTTCCAAAGGTTGGGCTCTCTTAATTGACTCCATAGTAAGAAAATCACTGTCGGCCTTGAATGTGGCTCTGGGCTTGAACCCACACCATTTCACCTTTCACAGCTTACGTCGGTTGGGTGCGACCTTTGCATTTAAGGCCCATGTCCCAATACAGGACATAAAGAGACATGGAACTTGGACCTCTGAATGCGTCTGGACCTACATACAAAGTGATCATGCTTATGGAGAGAAGCTTGCGAAGTCCCTAGCTTCCACCATTGATGCATAAATGCCTATAATGCTACTACGTTCCCTAGGGTTGGGCTTGGTGGCTTTGATATGCTTTAGAACACTAAATTTTACACCACTCTTTCCTCTATTGTGAACCTGGGGGTTTCCTCTTGTGTGGCAGTCCCCTCCTCCACCTGTTGTCTCATCAACTTAAGCCTGACAGGCCTGGGGTTCAAACCCCTTGGGGGCTACTATTCAAAACTGTGGGGGTCTTTGGTTTACACTGCCTCACCTTAGCTTTCCTCCAGGGGGCTAGTTTTACATTGTATTTTATTACATTTTATTCTCACAGTAATTCTTTAACTCCAGTATTTGGATGTTTTTTGAACTGTAATAGACTTTAATTTGAGACTGGAGTTTGTACTACATATATATTTACTTCTTTCCATTCTAGTCATTGCTTATGATCTTTACAGAACTGTAATTTACTGACTAGAAACTTAATTTGTATTTACTTTAAATGATCTTATGTGGAACTTTTATCGACTTGTAAATAATTTTTAGTATAATTATGTATATTATTAATAAATTACCTAGTACCCGCAACTGAGTGTCTTACTGTCTTGGGGAGTGGGGACTGACAGTTTGAGAATCCATTTACAATAACAGCTAACTTAAATCAAACGTCTCTCTTGGAAATCTTCATTGTTTAACAACACTAAGTATCACCAAAAAATCTTACCTCAAAAGAAACCTTGAATTCTCAGAGCATCTTTCTTAATTGTGGTCTTTATGATGCGAAACACCTACTCTCAATTTTTGGAAAAGTCCTTTAATAAATATTTAATCACTTTGGAAAATAAAATAATACATCTGGTTGATATATATTTATTATTTGTTTATATCTTATCCTGAGACACCCACTTTTCTCTCGAAAAAGTTATAGCATCACCCCATTTTAAAAATAGGGCAGGGCCTTTGATTATACCTAGTTCAAACATAGATAAAACAAAATAAATTTCAAGCTTGTCTGGACTTGTGTCTTGTTCAACGCATTTTGTTTGTGGGTAGTCCATCTTCATGACAACACAGCACAACACGTCTACCATTTTGAGCTCACAACAGCGTTTTCAAGTGTTTAAATCATTTTGGGGTTGTAGGCTTTTCCACATAAGTGAGTAGTTGTAGCTCATTATATGGCCATGATAATCACATTCCAGGGAGAAATGAGCAGAAACGGATAGTGCCAAACATGTAAATATTAGTGGTAACTAGTAAAGAGGCCAAGGCAGTAAGCAGCAATTATGTAGCCAACATAAAATAGCTAATACTCACTTGATTTTTGACCCCAGGCCTACAAAAACGATAGGGTGGCAAGAAATCATACCTACCACTTAATGCACGAAATATGAAATAAATTTGAAAGAAAATGTGCTCTATAGATTGAACCCAAGAAATAATCAAAGTTTTTGATGTTTTTGAGTCCTCAGAGCTTGAACACAAGAAATAATCAAAGTTTTTGATGTTTTTGAACTCCTCGGCTACCAAAATAATAGAGTGGCCAGATCTTTGCTATCATAATCCACTTGCAAAGTTTAAAAGAAATTAAAAAAGAAATATGGCTTGTAAGTTGAACAGAAGTAATCTCTGCTGACACGGATGCATATGACGATGGTACATGATTGTGGCTTTATGGGGGATACAATTAAACAGGAACAATGCTTGCAACAAAAAAGTTCCCAAAGAGGTGTTTTGTAATTTTTGCAAAAAAATTCGAAAATTTAAAATGGCCGTCATTTTTGGCAAAAATTTTGTGAAAAAATAGGTTGACTACTCTAAAAAGATATCCTCTGAGTCAAAAATATTTTTGAAGTCTATCTCGCACAAGCATTTTTATGTTTTGCAATTTTTGTGAAAAATTCGAAAAATGAGTATGAGTGCCATTTTTGGTGAGACAAAAACTTTTTCAGAAAATTGGGTTACCTACTCTGTAGAGATACCCTATGGCTAAAAAATTTCGTCGAAATCACTCTATCTCGCACGGTTTTAGAGATACAAGCATTTTTGTGTTTTGCAATTTTTGCAAAAAAATTCGAAAATTCAAAATGGCCGCCAGTTTTGGCGAGACAAAATTTTTTTGAAAATTGGGTAAACTAATCTGCAGAGATACCCTGAGGGTCAAAAATTTCGTCAAAATCGCTCTATCTCGCATGGTTTTAGAGATACAAGCATTTTTGTGTTTTGCAATTTTTGCAATTCAAAAATTCAAAATTGCCGCAATTTTTGGCGAGACAAAAATTTTTTGAAAATTGGGTTCACTACTCTGCAGGGATACCCTGTGGGTCAAAAATTGCAGTTTTTGCGAAAAATTCGAAAAATTCAAAATGGCGGCCATTTTTGGATAGACAAATAATTTATGAAATTTGAGTTCATTACTGAGAAGAAAGGCCCCAAGGGTCAAAAGTTTCTCCGAAATTGCTCTATCTCGCACGGTTTTCAAGATATAATCACTTTTGTCCTCACTTTTCCATTTCCTGCTAAAGTCCAAGATGGCCGCCCAATGTTGCAAAATTTTAATATTTTGATATGTAGGAATTTGAATCTTTTACTACCCTGTAGGTAAAAAATTTGCTCGAAATAGCTCTAACTCTTACGATTTCTGAGATATTTGCATTTTTTTATTTCCTGTTAAAATCCAAGCTGGCTGCCGTAAAAAACAATCCCATCAACATGCAATGAGGAAACATGATAGTCCCCTACCCGAGGGAGTTCCATAGCAAATTTTTAAAAAAATCGGTGCAGTAGTTTCTGAGGAGAAGAGGCTGGAAAAATTGTAGACGACCACGCCGCCGTCGCAACCGATGCCAATAGCTTACGGCCGTTGGCCAGTAAGCTAATAAATTGCTAGATGAGCCACAAACAAGCAAATCCGAGCTCCAAGTCCTAATACTCCAAGATTCAACCAGTAACTGAAACAAAGACTCAGCCAGCAGCTGAATCAAATACTCAGAAAAGTCCCCTGGGGGTAAAAAGGAGGACAAAAGAAAGACCCATTATATTCCCAATCAGAATCAGAAAATCCACTAGAACAGAACTGATGCAGCAATGTTGGACTATGTCTAGGTTTATTCCAGTTTATAACTTTAAAGCATTGAAATGAAATATTCCACCATTCCAGCTGTCATGTACTTTTGTGTGAAATGTCAACAAATGCGTATTATTGAATGGGTATTGTGAAATTGTTATGCAACAGACTTGTTGTGTTGGTGTGTATTTTATTGTACAGTTCAGTGCTGTTCAATGGAAAATGCACTGCTTAGTACCCAAAACTCCTGCTATCCAAGCAACTTTAGTTTGTACTTATTACCGGGTAGTACTAGAGCAACCTGTACCCATTTCATGTTCAAGGTCTGATTGTATAGTACCAGAAAACACCTGTTATCCAAACCATTTCTCATTCTTCTGCCACTGTGGCCTAGCGGGTAGCACACTTGTCTAGGAACTCAAAGGAGGTGGGTTCAAACCCAGGCAGATATATAGTGGCTCGGATGACCATTTAAAATGGGGGTACTCTGTCATTTGGTCCTATCCCCAGTGGCAGGCTAAAGAACCTCAAGGATGTTGATAAATGGCTATCCTTGAGCCTCTATCATTCCAGCAATGTCAGTTACTTGCCAGTTGGGGCTGTACCTGCAGTCAGATGGGTTTAATAGTGCTTTTAGTCCTGTAGTATATGGAGTTATTGCGCTTAGTATAAATACACAATACAATACAATTCTTCACTTTTCACATCTGACTGGGCAGTACCAGAGAAATCTCTTCCCTAAACCTTTTCTCTTTCCAGTTATGACTGACTAGTTCCAGCTAAATCTGCTATTCAAACCATTCATCTTTCTAGTCATAAACGGTTGTGCCAAAAGTGTTGATACCACCATATTCTACCAGTTTGAGCATATACATATGACTGTGATATTTTAATTTACAATCTGTGCAAACTGTCTTGGAATGCTTTAAGTACAAGGTTGTATGTTACTGGAAATGAATAAAATGTTATTTTTCATACTGCACTCCATATTCATTGTGTAGAGTGTGATAGTGACCGAACTTTGGTAATTATTTAAAAATCTGCTGCACATAGTGGTCCATTGGTGTGACTTAATAGTTGACAGTCCTGTTTGAGAAATCTTCGACAGGGGGAATCTTGAAAATAAATTTCTCCTTTCAGACATTCAGTGTGCAGCTTTACCCTAAATAATTATTTTTAAAAACTTATGTTTAGTTCCTGCTGGTAGCTGTAAAAGGACCAACGGCTACAGAAGTGGTCCCAAGGCCTGAGGGGTCATTTTGTCAGGTTTTTAAAGCCTCCATCATTTGGTACATGTGCTCCAGCCTACACAAACAATCAGAAATGGGTCCTGGACAAGTGGAGCAGCTTGTGCACAGGGCAAGGAGCAAGGGCAAAAAAACCGATTTAGGGCCCCACATCTGCTAGTGCTATTGCAAATTTGGTCCCACCATCTAATCGGGGAGGTGAGGGTTAGAACAACCTTGGTCTGATAAAAACACCAGAACCCCCAACATGTGACCAAAGATCTAGTAGGACAGTGACGCCAACAAATGTCACTCAAGGTGTTGGAAAACAATGATCTGGAAGACGAAAAAGAGAGGACCAGAAGTGTGTTTGAGTATATAACTTCAAGGACTGACTCCATGCAGGAGAGTTTGAAGAACTTTTTTTTATATTTATTTATTTTTTATTACACTCCAAAAATAAACATACATCAGTATACAATACAAAGGTTATTGCATTATTACAACATTTATATTATTCCGTTTACTCACATTAGCATATTATATACTATTATTATAATAAAAAGTTATTGCCATCTGGTATGAATGCTGCCTTGCCAACAACTTACTTACTATATGTCCTCAAATAAAGGTTCCCATGTAAACCAGTTTTTTAGTGACACATTTGTTTCTATTTGTTTTAGTTTCAAGAGTGTGAACTGTTCAGCAAAGGCTGACTTGTACTTTTTTTGAAAATTGTAAATATTCAGGATTTTGTCATTTTGTGCACATTGGAAAATGTACCACTTTGCACAAAGAATTAACAAATTTATTTGGTCACAATTTCTGTCATTAGACAGGTAGCCAAATATAACTTGCTCCTCATCAAAAAACCACGGCAGTTTAAGTTTAATTCTTATCCAGTTGGAAACATTTTCCCAAAAGTCTTTAGTTTTGATACAGTTATAAAAAGTTGTAAAATGGTTTCTTCATTGTTTGTGCAAAGTCTACATATACTAAGTTCTTCAATATTTGTTAATTTTAAATACTTTCTCACTCCTATAATCCTAAAAAGAATTCTATATTGAAACCATGTAAGTGAGGCATCACTTTTAAATTTGAAACAGACTTTAAAAATCCTTCTCCATTTACTCTCCTCTATATCTTGACCTAATTCAATTGACCACTTAAGCTTCATCCTTGGTTGGAATTCAGTTTCGTTTAATACTTTATACATATCGGAAGCGCCGCTGCTGCTCTTCAATAGAATATTCAAATGGGCTGGTCTGCCTGGACCTATTGGTTTGGTCAAATTGGAACAGCCACATTTCCTTATAAATAATTGTACTATTTTTTTTATTCTATAATACTCCAGTATATTGACAGAATCTAACTTAAAAAAATTTTTAAGTTCATTGAATGTGCAAAAACTGCCTTTTGTATCCAGAAGATCTCCAACAAAAAGAATACCTTTTTTGTACCACTTTGGGTAGTTCAATGCCGGTTGTCCTATTTTGTTATTAAACCAAAGGGGAGTGTAGAGGATATCCAGGGTATGTTTCTCAAATTTTGTTTCTGTAATGTTTTGCCAAGCTTTTAGAACATCAAGCCCAAAAGGATTTTGCACCTTTAGTGGTAATGTCTCGTACCAATAGGGACCAAAATTAGTGATGTAGTTTAAAGGACCCAAAATATATACAGCAAGGTGAACCCATGGTGCATTTTGATCAACTAGTAGGCGCCTTATCCAAGTTGATTTGATGGCCAAGATAAAATTTTTAAGATCTATCATTTTAAGCCCTCCTTCTGTGTGTTCTTTGCATATTTGCTTTCTTGCGATTTTATCTATCTTGCCACCCCATACAAATTTGTAGAGGATATTAGATATCTCCATAATTGTAGTTGGGGCTGGACTAGGCAGTGATATAAAGAGATGGTTAAACTTAGAAATCACAAATGTTTTGATTATTGTAATCTTTCCAAATGGTGTTAGATACCTATTTTCCCATCTATTGAGTAATTGCTTCGACCGCACGATTGCAATATTTTTGGCATTTTGTCCAATTCGACATTGAATTCTATACCCAACATATTAAAGTCAGTGATGCCCCATTCTAGTCTCGAATTAACATTTAATTTATCCTTACTATATCTTTTCCTAGAAATCCAGATGATTTTTTGTTTTTGAAGAGTTCATTTTCAAACCAGACATGGAACCAAATATTTCAACTGTATTTAAAGCTGCTTCCAAGGAGTCTCGGGACCCATCCATTATTATTGTGGTGTCGTTGGCAAACTGAGTGATTTTGTATTCTTTTGAACCAAGAACAATACCTTTAATAGCTTTTTTATTTGTATCAAGGATTGATAAAATTTGGCCACAGAGAAGAAATAGGAAAGGTGCACACGGGTCACCCTGCCTACAACCTCGTTTTATGTTGAAAAAACTTGAGAGAAAGCCACATTGTAGAACTGCTGCTTTGATGTTAGTGTTAAACAATTGAATCCACTTTATGAATTGTTGCCCAAAGCCTAGAAACTTAAGTATATTGTAAAGAAAAGTCCATGAAATGGAATCATATGCCTTGGCAAAATCTATGAGCATTAATAAGCCATCCATATTGTTCTTTTCAGTACAATGCATAATATCGTACACTAAGCGTGTAGAGTGGCCAATGTATCTCCCAGATATGAAACCTGTTTGTGTTTTGTCCACTAAGTAATCTAATGTAGTCTTTAATCTTGAAGCTATAGCAGATGATGCTATCTTATAAGGGACAGACAGGAGTGATATGGGATGCCAGTTCTTTAAAGAACTTCTGTCTTTATTTCCTTTTGGTAAGCAGGACAGAATGCATTGTCTAAGGCTAAGAGGAAGTTCTCCATTTTCAAAGCTAGTGTTAATGGTTCTCATAATAATATGTTTTAGATATGGCCAGAAAACTTTAAAAAATTCGGCTGGGAAGCCATCAATTCCTGGCGTTTTCCCGTGCTTCATACTTTTTAGGGAATGTCCTAACTCTTTTAGTGTTAATTCCCCTTCTAAACATAGTGATTGCTCAACAGATAATCTATTGCAATCATACGGTTTTAATAATTCTTCTAAATTTTCATTCTCTGAATTGTGGTCATAATTATTGAAAAGAGTCTCATAAAAGGATTTTACTTCTGTTAAAATTTTATTTTGATTGGTTATTGTTGACCCATCATCAAGTCTAATGGACTTTATGTTTTTTTTCTGTATACCGTCTATTCTCTAACGAACAGAAATATTTACTGGGTTTTTCCCCTTCTTGTAACCATTCGGTACGGCATCTTATCATATGACCTCTTATTCTTTCAGCCCTTATTGATTCTAATTCTTCTTGATTGTCATTTAAAATATGCATCATGGACTGAGTGTTTCCACTTTTTTCTATATTTTCTATTTCTTCTATTAAGAGTTGCTCTCTCTCAAGTTTTGACTTTTTTAACTGTGATGAAAATTTAATTGATTCACCTCTTATTCTCAATTGTAATGTTTCCAAAAATAAACTATCATTTTTTGAAATTTCAACATTTTCTAAATAATCAGTTTCTAAAAATTTTTGATTATAAATAGGGAAAGCATATTTACAAATTTCCTCTCTGATAGCGTTATTTATTAAAGACAAGTACTCTTGGTTTTTTAAAAGAGCTGTGTTAAATTTCCAGATACCCATTCCCTATTTGAATTGTGACACTGTTATTTCGAGTTTCATTATACAATGGTCTGTTCTGTACCCTGGTATTATTTCACATTTGTCTATTATGTCTACTAATGTAGAAGAAGCTAGAAAATAATCCAGACGTGCCTGTTGCAGAGGGTTTTTTCTCCTCCAAGAATATCTCAGGGTATCTGGATGCAACTCTCTATATATGTCTACAAGGTTTAAGTTTTCCATTGTATTTAAAACGACCATTCTTGATTTAGGGTTGTTTATAGTAGAATAGTTGTGGCAGTCCTTTTTGGGATCCAAGGTTAAGTTTAAATCTCCACATAATAGCGTATAAGTATACTGAGATGATGCCATACAATCAGTAATGGTATTGTAAAAATCTGGTGAATCTTTATTAGGACCATAGACATTTATTAATTTTAAGCTGAATGAATCTATTTTCAAACTAACTGAGATCATGTTGCCTAATTCGTCACTCATAATTTCACTCTTTTTATATTCAAAATTTTTCCCCAAAAGGATTGCCACACCATGTGATCTATTGCCATTTAGTATACACTCCCCTTCCGAAATCTTCTTAATTTCTTTAATATCAGTACTTAGCCAATGTGTGTCTTGTAGACACAATATGTCTGGTTTTTTATCCTTTAGATAATTTATCACATCTATTCTTTTTGACAGAGTACGAAGGCCTTGGCAGTTTACCGACAACACCACAATATTTTTACCTTTACACGTTGGTACAGACACAAATAAACTGTGGGTCCCTGAAACAACCTATGGATGCACTTCTACAATTATTTTTCTCAACAACAAGTATGGCAGGCAGCACGACACAACCTATTGAACAGAATAAGCTTAAATATATATTTTCTCTGATTACTTGGAGTGGAATTTCTATTAAAACAAAAATAAACAACGATGTAACAAGATATCTATAATACATTATGTGCATAAGAAAAGAGGAAGAAAAATATGCCTCCAGTTTCTTGCAGCATTACTTTTTTCATATTTATTTATCAGATTTTAATTTTCTTGCAGAATTTTTTTTATAGCAGATATGTGATTTAAAAAAAAAGGAAAAAGGGTTCTAATTTTGAAAAGATGAATAACATCCAATTCCCACAACTCCCCAGACGTGTGTTCTTGAGGGAAGATTTAAAAAAAAAAGTGCTGCCTATTTACTCTCTTCTCCAAGGTTTTCAACAGATGGGAGCACACAGTGTACATTTGTATAATTTTTTCACCTTCAATAGATACATTAGAGTTGAATTTTTTTATCTTATGGCATGTACAGTTTACTTAAAAGAAACAAGAAGCATATGTGAATTATTATTTCGCTTGTGGTATTCAAGCCATAAGTCATTTTCAATTAACATGTGATGGATAAAAGACATTTGTGTCTTTAAGTCTATTGATTTATAGAAGGCTTGACTAGAAAATACTAATCTTTGTTATAAATTACAGAAAAAGCATTTTTAGTTTATATGCACTAACACACATTATTTGTAAAAACTTCCATTTCACATGACAGTACCCTATTGTTTTCATTCAAAGAATGAAATGTGCATGGTGTTATTATAACTTGGTATTCTTAATTAAGGCCTAACAATCTCTATTTTAAATCAAACTTACCATTTTAAACGTAAATTAATTATGCCAAGTATATAACCATTTGGATATGAAAATAGCTAGGTAGGAAGGTCATGCATATTATTGGCTTATTGTACTGCCGTAAGTTCTATCATTATTCCGGTACTTCTTTTCTTAGTATCAGTACATGTGATTCATTTTATAATCTATTGTAACTAAGTTAAAATATGTCCACATATAGTTAATCAATGAAACATAGTAATGTATATATTAATTATTGTTATATATTTCCAATTATTACTTAGTGTTATTAATTATACACGGTATAACAGTTTTAGGTAGAAATTCAATATACTATAAACATAGCAATCTATTTGTGTTAACATCTGTTTTGACCAGGTAGTTCTAATTCCAGACACACTTTTAATAATGAATAAAAAAGTACTATAAAGTCTCTAAGAGTCAGTCCAAGTCACCCCAAGTCACAGTTTTAATATGGTACTGTAAATTGTCTTACAATCAGTCAAAGAGTTCATCTCTGATCTCCTCAAGGAGGGCTCCCATTATGTTCTGTCCTCTATCCTAGTTCTTGATGTCTCATGCTCGTTCGTCCTCCAGGTTGTATCCAATAGCGAAAAAGCGGTCAAAGGGATTGGCTTCTGCGATTCATCTTTTTCCGGTTTTGCCAGATACTTGCTGGCTGTAGTGCTGCTGGAAGATCTGGCACGTCGTCGATCGAAAAGGGTTTGTTGTCCAACATCAGATGATTTCTCACTAAGTTGGCTCTATATCCAGTACCATCTGCCTTTTTAAGCTGTCTAGCCTTCATCATAATGGGCCATAGTGTGCGCCTATTACTTTGCCACTCTTGGGGTATATCTTCTTTTAGAAGTGGTTTTCCTGTAGAAACTTCTCTGTAATGTAATGGCTTTTCCCAAACTACCATCCTGGTTCTAATTGATGTGAAGCAGACAATAACAGGTCTGGGTGTTCGTGCCTGTTGTCTGAATTTGCCGATTCTATGCACTTGATCCACATCGCTGTAACAAACAACAGGCGATTCTCTATTGAAAAGGTCTAAAATGTAGTTTCTCAAATGTTTCACATCCTCAGGTATATGCATCACTTTCAGATTACTTCTCCTTGAATATGCCTCTAATGATAGTCTTTTTTGTTTTTCTTGCTCTAATTGAGACTTTAAGTCCACTATTTCTACCCTTTGCTCCTTTATTTCTTGGCCAAACTCACCAACTACAGACTTGACTTCAGTAAGAAGGGTAGAACAGCTTTTGCCTATTTCTTGCTTGACCTCATCTAATTTTACATCAATAGTTTCACTAAAGTTTTTTTGCAGTTTATCAATTTTTGCTTGATTACTTCGCACAATATCCTGTTTCAAAGTATCCAGTTTATCTCCCCATTGTTGGATTCTTTTGTCTATCATTACATTTATTTTACTCATTATGTTAGCATCTATTGCTGGTGATGGGGGTGATAAGTCAGCATTAGACTTAAATGTCTTCAGTGCTGAAGTCACAGGGGTTGCCAGAGATCCCAGTGAAGTCTCATTGTCCGCATTTGACACACTCCATTTGCTTGTTTTGTTTTTTCCATCACTGAATGATTTCCTTATATCTGCTGACATTTTCACTTTCCCTGATAACACCTTTTTTAGGAGTTTTCACCAAAACCCTTGTTTTCTCCCACTACAGGTTAATATAGAAGAAATCCTCAAAACACATGTAATGCTGCAGATTCATTTGACACCTTGTTTGGAATTGACCCAAAATAGCCATCAGGTGATGATTGTTAAACACACCCCTTAAATCCTTTATAAAGTCACAAAGTCTTTTCACAGCAAACAGTGTCCAAAACCCACATATGGTCCATACACAGTCTAAATTAATTTCCAGCCCTTTCTAAGATCACTGTCAATTAAAGACTTCAATATGCATTTTCCATATTCTTGTGTACTATATTGCACACATATTGATTTGTATTTCTCACAGAAAGACTCTTTGCTAATACGCTTTCTTGTGCTTTTTCCTGAATTTTTAAATTTTTAATCTATTGTTTACATATTATTTATTGTAATGGCTATAAATAATCCAATATTACATTTTTATTACTACAAGAAAAACTGAAATCCTTTTGGTCACTTAAAAACCATGTCTTCACTCTTCACTCTTCACCTGTTAAGTCCTAAGTCCTGAGTTTGAAGAACTTGATATCACTTGAAATGTTCTACTCGCCCTGTTGTTGGAGAGAAAGGTATCAGTTTGGACATGTGGCTTGTGTCAGAGATGAAACAGTTTGACACTTGGTTTAAGGAAAACATTTCCAGTAATGAAGGTTTTACAAAGGGTAAAAACTTCCAAATGGGTATTAAGGGATTCCACAGTGGCAATACAAATGTACAATATGATTTAAATTTCATTTATAATATAGTTAAAATGTCTCTAAGAATAAATAACACAAAAATTAATCACAGTCCAAGTCTCTGGGAAGGGGTCCACCAAGACCGATCCTTTTGCCATGGAACAGTCCACGCTGGGTTGAAGTAATAATGCTTAAGATAAAGGATCTGCGTCTTTGACGTCTGTGTGTCTTGTTACTGGTTACCTCCTATGCATTTGTACAATTTGGATAGTTAGGCATCTTCTCTCCATGCTCCTTGCACTATCCTGCTGTTCGCATCCTCTAATAAATAAGTCCTTGATGAATTTGTGGATTTATCATCCTTTCTGTTGATTCCAGCAGGCATTCCATTTTTAGATCATTCATTAATAATTACATATACATATGAAAGTTCACTTTCTGTAAAATAAGATGTGTTTGGACAAGGTTACATGGAATATTCAGTCAAATTCTGTCGGCTTTTTCAAGGTTTTTACAATGGTCGCCATTATTTTTCACTTGATAACTCTCGTAAAAAATACTAGCCTTGACGTCAAAGGTTCATGACAATGTAAACAAACTATCATTTTCGTAAGCCTTTTAATGCATACATATATATTTAAAAGATTGCATTTTCTGTTTTTATGAAGTTTATTTGTTTATAAGACACCAGTGTGCCACAGTAAATTTTTGAAATAGCCTTCAGAACATCTTTTATATTTGTTTCAGATAAAAAAATTATTTAGAGAGGTAGGAAGCAAGTTGGATAACAATCACAAATCATGCAGTCAACCAGGTTCAACTCTGAGATAAATTTTGATAGTTATTCAATTTTGAAAGCTAATTATTGCTAGGAGATGAAATAACTACAATATAAATATTTTAGAACTGGGCCTAGAATAATCATATATGTTCCCCAAATTAATTTAGTTCTCACCAAAGCTGTAAACAATACTTTTATAGTATACATAATGCGTCTAGCCATCTACAATGCATACATGTTGAATATATTTCCCTCAAACACATTTCCTTTATCTCAGTCTCAACAAAGGCTTAAATTAAGAAGAAAATGTTACCAACTAATTTCCAAAACTTAAAATTATCGAAACTTAAGGTAAAAAAAGTACTGAACTACTATCTTAAGGAAAACCCATTATATACTGAATTATTTCATTGACTGATAATATAAAAGTTGGAACTATAAGGATTCTTTCAGAATAAATTCAATAAATTTGACTAAAACAGCATGATTTTTATAAATGATTTATGCAAATGAAAACAAATTCTATATTTTGATTTCACTTTACATCATACCTTATCTTGATAGAAGTACCGGTGATTAAAGGCAAAAATCTTTATCCAGTACATTTAATGACAACTTTTGAATTTGTCAACACATTTTTAGTTTTATGTAAATATCTAACTTGTGAAAGGCTACTTTCCCATCACAGTTTAAAAACCTTGAAAAAAATGGGAGGAGGCAATATCTCATACAGATATTACACCTTCTGCATTCCAAGACAAGAGTACTTATATTATGTCTCTTGCCTTTGTTATAACTGTTAGTGGTTAAAAATAAGGTGAAACTTGAGAAAAAAACAGCATCTGGAAGAAATAAAGGCTAGTGAGCATTTTTCTGGAAAAACTTAAATCTTCAAAGAAACACATTGTTATCTTCCTTCAGTTTGTAAATATATACATTATATCTCAAACTAAACAGAACTTTGTTATGAACCTGTGAGGTCATCAATCATCTACTACCAGGAAAAACAATATGTTGGCTTTTTTCACTTCGTTACATTTATTTTTTCTAATGCTATTTATGGCTCTTGTGCCATATATTTCTTAAAATAAACCACATTTTCATTCTCATAGGTTGTTTGTCTATTGACTGAAATTAAATTTACAATTTTTTGTGGAAAATGCTTCCAATGACCTTTAAGAATGTAGTGGACGGTGTTGGGACTAACTCTACAGGAACAGGAAAAGGCTAATATAGGTATCCCCTGTGGTCAGGTGTCTGTGATGGGTGATCTGGCAAAGGTGTCTTCCTGGGCTATGTGGGGTCCCATTCTGTCTAGCAGCTCCCTACATATAACTACATCAGCTCTCTCAAAATTTCTGAAGGAAGACAGATCCCCCATATCCACTTCAGCTATGAGCTGCTCTTATATACTGAATTGTGGTCTTCCAAACAGCTAAGGTTTCACCCACATAGTTCTTGGTCTCCACCTGTTTCTTCTTTTCATGTAGTAATACATAAACATGATAAACAAGCTGCACATTAGATTTGTTTTATCGATTACAAGAATTGGCCTTGTTGTTCAGGCACAAAGGGGGTCAGTCCCTCAGTTCCCGCAGGGTCAGGGTACCAGTATAATTATTTACTTTCAGTAGGGTATTCCTTGGTCTTGGTAACTGAGGTTTATTGGTTTAAATTGATTGGTACGGTCTAGTGTTAGTGAGTAAATGCAGGGATGTCCCATGTGGCCTTGTGGTCGCCTAGGTCACCAATCAAAACAGTTGTTGCAATTGGGCCTCTTTGAGGGCTTCCCATGACAGTCCTTCTTGGAGCAAAAAAAACAAGATTTGAAATTGTGTGGGCTTGGCTTTGCTTGGTGTCGACAATTAAGGCGGTATCTTGGACAAAAAACTACTTTTATTCTGTATTTTTATGTACATTATTTATTGAAAGTTTTTAAACTATTTATCGCATGATGGTCTAACCTTTTCATTATTTGTCATCTACACTATTTACAGTATTTACACCGTTACGTCAAGCTTAATGTTGCCAGTGACAGCAGTTTCCAGCTGTGTTTTATGCTTATATAATTTCAGAAGGAAACATTGACTCATAAATAAATATGATAAATAATATATCTCATCATGCCAAAAATAAAATATAAAGTTTTGCAAATTTTGTTTGCAAATATGAAGTTTTGTAAAAAGTGTGGGGACAAGCATTTACCACCCACTGGGAGGAACTGTATAAGATCTTTGTCACCAGAGCGTCAGATGTCTGCGTCACCTGTCAGTATAACTTCTACCAAGGCGTCATCTGGAGCAGGGGATGAACAGGACATGGTGACAGCCAAGGGAGCTGCACACAAACAGACTCATAAGATAAGTAGTCTAAATAAACCAATAATGTCTGTCAGTGAATTGTAAATGTCTGATTCAGAATCATCATCAGATGATTCATTAGTTCCAAGTTTAAATGTGTTGAAATCTAAAAAGTCTGTACAGAAAAAAAGTTGATCAAAGGCTGAAAAAGTTGCAGGACGACAGTGCTGCAAAGTCAGGTAGTTGTGAAAAATACAAATCAAACAGAGGTGGAAATATAGATTGCGTGGTTAAGTGGTTTGGCCAATAGATACAGTGTTGTGGGGTCAAAGTCGCCAAAGGGTCACTTACGATCAACTCAGTTTCACCCAATGGGTCCAAGGTTTTGCTAAAATGTTATTGAGGAAATTTGTCAAGACACCAAAGAATATATGCTTTGTTATCTGTCTGATATCATGATTTTAGTTGGCTAAATGCTAAGGCTGCTCATGTTTTCTTACTATGTGAAATGAAAAGACGGGCAGATACAGGTCTGCAATTTTACTATGTTATAGCTGACTCATAGGTAGGTGAATACTATATTTAAACAAAATTCTCTGAATGCAATACGGGTCTATAATTTTACTATGTTATAGCTGACCCATAAGTAGGTGAAGAACATATTTAAACAAAATACTGTTAATGCAATAGTTTTCAAGTTACAACTGATTTACTCAACAGTGAGAACCTAAAAGTAGTTCTCGCCGAGCTATGCCATGAGCTATGGGTCTACAATTTCACTACGTTATAGCTGACCCATAAGTGGTGAATAACATATCTAAACAAAATACTCTAAATGTAATAATTTTCAAGTTACAACTGATTTACTCAACAGCTATACTCTGAAAGTAGCTATAGCTCAGCTATGACATGAGCTACAGGTCTGCAATTTTAGGATGTTATAACTGACAGAAAAGTAGATGAATAACATATTTAAACAAAATTCTCTAAATGCAATAGATTTGAAGTTACAAATGATTTACTCAACAGTGAGAACCTCAAGGTAGCAATAGCTCAGCTATGCACTGAAGTACAGGTCTGCAATTTCACTATGTTGTAGCTAATTGAAAAGTACATGAATAAAAGACTAAACAAAATTCTCTAAATGCAACAGTTTTCAAGTTACAAGCAATGTACTCAACAGTGATCACATGAAAGTAGCAATTACGCAGCTACACAATGAGCCACAGGTCTGAAATTTTACTATGTTATAGCTGACTAAAAGTTGCTGAATAACATTTTATACAAATTTCTGTAAATACAATAGTTTTCAAGTTATAACTTATTTACTCAACAGGGATAACCTCCAAATAACTATTGCTCAGCTATGATATAAGCTACAGGTCTGCAAATTTACTATGTTATAGCTGATCCAAAAGTACTGGGCCTGGGCAAAAAGTATTCGTATTCATAAGTATTCGAATACATTTTTAAAAGTATTCGTATTCGAATACTTTTGTGAAAAATGCAAAGTATTCGTATTCAAATACATTCCAAAGTATTCATATTCATGAATACTTTTACGAATACTTTGAAATTTTTCATTTTGTTTGAAGTTTTCATTCTTTATACTTGTACTTACAAAACCTTTTATGATTACTGTGACATTTGGCAAGTGTTGTGTTTGGCACCTTATAGGCAATGGACTATATATCTTGAATCAAACCATTTAACTTGAATGTTGCATGCCAATATAGACTGTATATTTATTGTATATTTGTGCTGTACATCTGTATTTTTACATTGACTTTTTATATCAGGAATACATGGCATATAAATGTATTCATCGGAATTCTTAATATAGTATATGGTCATTGCTGTTACTATATCTTGTGTTAGTTAAATCAAAACTATGATAACAGGTTATCTGGGTGTTAAAAATTTAAATCCAATTGTCTTTAAGATCAACTTTAAAAATAGCAAAAAAAAATACTCATGAATGACTTATGCATTAATTTACTCATTGATGTTTGCAGTAGTGAGCAGATAATTTATTGTAAGGCCTCACATGAAAGAACAAAAAAGTGCTCAGGAATGAGTTAGGTGTTAATTTTCTCATTGATGTTTGCATTAGTCAGTAGGTAATTTATTGTAAGGCCTCACATGAAACATAAAAAGTGCTCAGGAATGAGTTAGGTATTAATTTTTTCATTGATGATTGTAACAGTGAGTAGGTAATTTATTGTGAGGCCTCACATGGAAGGATAGTACAATTGCCCTGATTGCAAGTAATAAAGCAAGAAATAAGTGCTCAGGGGTGAGTTAGATATTAACTTGCTGAATGGTGTTTCCAGTTATAACAAGGTATAAAGACATTAGATAAAGGGTTAAAAGAAGTAATACAATTGCCAGAATAGGTAAGGGGATTATGAAACATGTGTATAAATATGGGTGTCACTTGTCAAGTTGTCACATTGGATTAAGTCTGAGTAATGTTTATGTGGCAGCTATTGTACCAAGTGAAAACTATCTTGATAATTCCATGAGAAAGATTACAAACATAAAGGAATGATGGCTAGCTTTAAGCAAAAGTCTGCAGTGTTTGATTACTTTGAAATGCCAGATGACACTTCTGGGAAATACAGAGCAAAATGTAAACATTGCACAACTACTGTAGAAACTTCCGGAATGGCAACTTCCAATCTATTGATTCATTTAAAGGTAAGCCCATTTGTTTTAATAGACACATGATGTTCATTTGAATAGAGATTTATTAATGTTTTGTAAGGGAGTAATTCTTCAGTGACAAATAGTGTCAACAAGTAATACACATGTATGTATAACAATAAATGCAAGGGAGTAATACACATGTATGTATAACAATAAATGTAAGGGAGTAATTCTTTAGTGACAAATATTGTCAACAAGTAATACACATGTATGTATAACAATAAAACACTTTCATTAAACTGTGAATTTAATTTGTGAATATAAGATTTGGGGTTAATTTTCAACATTAAAACACAAGCTTATGTAAAAAAAGACAAGGACAATGTAAAACTCATTAAAATGCATGTATTACAAGCCACTGTAAGGAAAATCCTTATAAGTAAGTTATATTTCCATTTATGTATTTGTGGAAAGTAAGATTTTTATTGTGGCTTAAATGTGTTTTCATGATAATTTCTGATTTAATGATCAGTTAAATAAGGAAAACTAACTGTGTGAATTTTTTATTGATTTCAGAGAAAGCATCCCAAGCTAGACTGGTGCAACCCCAGTGAGACTTCAAGAATGAAAGAGCTCCTACAGGCCAAAATAGCAGCAAATGATGGGGTGGAGTCCAACTGTTTTTCATCTAGAAATTCACCAGCAAAGAAAAGGACAAAGCTGTTCAGCTTCATGAAGCCAACTGTCCCAAGTGAAAGCCACCATCAAAATAGTTCAAGTGATAGTGAACTTTATCAGTATTTCAACCAGCCATGTGAAATTGATTGTGTCAACCCTCTGCAGTACTGGAAGGAAAATCAGCACACCTTTCCTGGCCTGGCCAAGCTTGCAGCCAAGTATCTTGCAGTTCCTGCATCATCTTCTCTGGTGGAGCGTGTATTCAGCATTGCTGGCAAGATTTTTAGGCCAGAGAGATGCTCCCTGTCTGACAAAACATTTGAGGAACTCATGTTTATTAGATCTAACAGCCATATCTTGGAGCAATAAATATGAACCTGTAAACCAGAACTAAAACATGATTAGGGTGTAACTGTGAATTTCTTTCAGTTGTCATTTCGACCTACTTCTTTTTGTGCGATATGTTCAGAAGAAATATTAGTTTAATACATGTATAAAAAATGAATTGGTAATGGGAAAATATGTTTTAACACAATTTATGTTTACAATAAAGTAATGAAAATAAAGCTTATTTTTTGTACAATTGTATTCATCAATGTATTCGAATACTTTTCAAAAGTATTCATAAATGTATTCAAATAAATTTCAAAAGTATTCGTAAATGTATTCGAATACTTTTCAAAAGTATTCGTATTCGAATACTTTGGTAAATGATGTATTCGTATTCATGGATTTAGAAAGTATTTGTATTCGTATTCAAATACTTTTCAAAGTATTCATCCCAGGCTATAACTTATAGCTGATCCAAAAGTAGGTGAATAACATATTTAAAGATAATACTCCAAATGTAATAGTTTTGAAGTTCTAACTGATTTACTGAACAATGATAACCTCAAAGTAGGTATTACTCAGCTATGCAACGAGCTACAGGTCTGAAATTTTACTATGCTATAGCTGATCCAAAAGTAGCTGAATAACATATTTATACCAAATTCTCTAAAGGCAATAGTTTTCAAGTTACAACTGATTTTCTCAACAGTCAGAACCTGAAAGCAGCTATTGCTCAGCTATGCAATGAGCTACAGGTCTACAATGTCACTATGTTATAGCTTATCCATAAGTAGGTGAATACCATATTTAAACAAAATTCTCTAAATGCAATAGTTTTCAAATTACAACTCATTTACTCAAGAGTGAGAACCTCAGAGTAGCTATTTCTCAGCTATGTAATGAGCTACAGGCCTGCAATGTTTCTATGTTATAGCTGACCAAAAATTAGAAGAATAACATATTTAAACAAAATACTCTAAATGTAATATTTTTCAAGCTACAACTGATTTACTCAATAGCTATATTCTGAAAGTAGCTATTGCTCACCTCTGCAATGAGCTACAGGTCTGCATGTTCACTATGTTATAGCTGACGGAAAAGTAAGTGAATAACATATGCAAACAAAATACTCTAAATACAATAGTTTTAAGTGACAACTGTTTTACTCAACAGTGAGAACCTGAAAATAGCTATTGCTCAGCTATGCCATGAGCTACAGGTCTGCAATTCCAACATATTATAGCTGATGCAAAAGTACATGAATAACATATTTAAACAAATTTCTCTAACTGCAACAGTTTTCAAGTTACAAGCAATATAGTCAACAGTGATAACATGAAAGTAGCTATTACTCAGCTGTGTCATGAGCTACTCATCTGCAATGTTACTGTTATAGCTGACTAAAAAGATGCTGAATAACATATTTATACAAATTTCTGTAAATGCAATAGTTTTCAAGTAATAACTAATTTACTCAACAGTGATAACCTAAAAATAGCTATTGTTCAGATATTATATAAGCTACAGGTCTGCAAAATTACAATGTTATAGCTGATCCAGAAGTAGGTGAATAACATGTTTAAATAATATGCTCTACATGTAATAGTTTTCAAGTTCTAACTGATTTTTCAACAGTGATAACCTCAAAGTAGCTATTAGCTACAGGTCTGAAATTTTACTAGGTTATAGCTGACCCAAAAGTAGCAGAATAACATATTTATATGAAATTCTCTAAATGTAATAGTTTTCAAGTTACAAGTGATTTTACTCATTATGGAAGTTACTAAAAAGTCAAAAAGTAGCTATTACTCACTTAGCTATTGGGATAGACACCCAAGTTACTCACCATGTTACTCACCTATGGAAAAAGTAGCTAAATAACAAATTTTACAAAAATGCTTTAAATGCAATACTTTTCAAGTTATAAGTGACTTAGTGCATGATTTCATGAATTTTAATGCATTAAAAATTATTTAAAAATTTCATAAAAAAATAAGAAAGATCCAGGCCTGATACTCACACAAGTGAATCTACTAGTAGCCCAGTACAATAGTGAATGAGAAAATTGTGATCAAGTGTTGAAATTTTCACACTTTGGGTGGGGGTACCTCACTTGTAATGGCTCTGGGGAACAGACGAACAGACAGATCTGCATACACTTTATGATTTATCATCCTCAATAGTTAAGGTATCTTTAAAAAAACAGCATGTCTCTGGGTCTTGTAGTTTTGAGCAGAAGTTGAGCGGATGCCGCAGAGTGATGCCATAATGTCAGCTGATTGGCAAGTCAGCTGACATAAAAAACCTTGGACCAAAAATTCTGACACCAGTGGGGGTAAAAAAGCAATTTAAACTGGCTCATGTAACTTCAGTAGGGATCATTAGGGTAATGGCAAATGGCAGAAACATATTTGTGCAACCTGTTTAGACAAAGGTAATACACTTCCTCACACTGAGAAACATTGCAAATAAGCCCAAAACAAGTGATGGGCTGTCCTGGGGTCAAATTGGCCCATGGCAGCAGTTGCCTCTCTCATGGCCCCTCCTCAAAGATCAGTAAAAGTAATAGCATTAATATTGTAACCAATGATAGTGTGTGCAAAAAGGTCAGATCTAGATATTTCTACTCATTCAAGCGTAGCACCACTGCTGTTGAATCCTTACTGGACATGTTAAGAGAAAAAGTTATTAAAGTGGTCAATGGTGAAGTAAATGGCAGTGCAAGCCCTAAAACAAGTATTTGTGGTATTAAGGATCAAATAACAAAGGACATTGTGGTTGCTAGGGGTTTGTCCCTAAAAGGTCATATGCTCAGGTAGTCAAAGGCTCATGTCAAAGTGACTTTAAAGAAAAGGATTTTAATGCGAGCAACTGTATATCACATGGTAGGGCAAGCCCTCACATAAGCATTCGTGGTAGTATGGAAAAAATATCAAATGAAGGTATGGTATGACCAACTGTAAATCACTGTAAATCAACTGTAAATCAGATGGTTGTTGAGGTTCCAACCCCAAAAAGGTTGTATGATCAGATAGGTAAAGATCAAGGTCAAAGTAAAGCAACTACCAATGCTCCTGCAAACTTAGCCCTGAATGCTTGACCTTTAAGGTTGCTATCCTACTGTTGATCAAAGTTCAAGATATACAAAAGCAGTGAGATATACAAAAGCCTGGAGAGATCAAACAGATTTTGAGTTTGGCTTTATTAACCAATTCAATACCAGTTGTTACACAAATTAAAGGCACATCTTCACAAATTGCTGACAGCCCTTATTTCTAGTTTACTAAAGGGCACCAAAACTATGTCAGCATCAGAAAGTTGTGCCACAGTAGTTGCCTCCAAAAGCACTGCCATTAAATTAATGACTTTGCAGAACAATGAAAAGGCCCTCTTCACCACTATTTTAAAAGAGGGTGCCCAAGTAAGCAATTGCTCACCCATTTTAGGAAGGCTTATGGGAAGAAAAAATACAAGTCCTTACAGAAGGTAAACAGGACAATATTGATGAGTATAGATCAATACTCATCACTCAATACCAACCACTAAAGCCAATCTTAAGGAGTATTATAAACAAACACTGGACCATTATTGAATTTAAAAAATATTATTTCAGTCTCTTCTATTGGACTACTTCTTCCAACTCAGTGGTGTATAGATTAGTCAAAGCAGTTCAGAAAGAAAGAGTAAGTTTCTGGATATAGAAAAAGAAAACCATCCAAAACTGTGGAATCAACCAAATGCTGTGAGCTAACCCCACTCCTCCTCTCTGGTGTCTGGAGGAACTGCTCCATTTTCTGTTTCAATTTACGGGGTTTTCACTTTGCATTACTGTCTTTTAATTCTACAAATTCCACGGAATTATTACAATTATTGTAACATGGATTTTACGCATAGTGACCCAATATGTTCTCAATGTTTTAGAGCGCAATACAGCTCAATATAAGGCTTCAAAATTTTTTAAAAAAAATTAGAAACCAAAAAGTGAAAAAAAATAAATATAAAACTAGATTGGGCCAACTCGGCGCCAACATATCCCCCAGACAGGTCATCACTCACGCAACATGTTTTGACTGGTTTTTTTCCATGGGACCCATCTTCTGTGTGACACAATTTTGAGGAAAACATAATCAACCAAGAACTTAAGTAATTCAATCTACAATATTTTCCAGACGACAGATAATAATATCCCCAGACGACAGATATCAATCCAGGAACTTTGCCCACAAGAACTTTGCCCAATGTGAACTCTACCCTCAGGACCTTTGCTCACAAAAAACAGAGTTGGCCGAAACCTTTGCAATGAAGAATACATGTATACTAAAAAGGTTTCAAGCAAGTCCAACATTCATTGAGAATATTATTATATTGTAAAGATTACATATTTATAATTCAATAACATAATAAGAAGATGACCTTTAACATGGTAGATATTGTACGCTTATACTTCAATAAAACATTAAAAAGTTAAGTTTGTGATTATGGTAGATATTGTACATTAAAAAGTTACTTTTGTTATTATGGTAGTTATTGTACACTTATACTTAAAAAACATTAAAAAGTTAATTTTGTTATATTATTTCATATCATTATTTTGTGCAAAGTTCCTCCCCTGTAAAAATGTGGTGGGTAAAGTCCTTTGTAGGTAAAGGTACTGTGGGAAAGACTCCTTGTGGGCAAATGTCCACACACAAGTTTATCACTTTCTATGTTTTAAATATTTTAGTGGATAGATGAAATATCAAAAAGCACATATGTGATTAGATCCCAACAAATTAAGTTATACTTTTATAATTTTGCTTTTTTTCTTCATAATTTGACATATATCCTTCCATCACCATACTGCTTAAACAAAGAGGGCGAGTACTTTTTCAATATATCTGTGTACAGAAAAAAAAAGATATGGTATAAATCTGATGTATGCTTTGTGCATATACACCGGTAATTAAATATGCCACACTATACCCCATTCAGCAGCATAGTTCTTTTCTTTCTTATCTGTTATCATTTCTATTCTTCCATTCAAGTGTCAGGGATAGCTGGGGTGAGGGAGTGGACTCCATTACCTAATAAGCCAAGGGGAAGGGAGTTAGGAGTGTAAATAATCCCAATATAATGTTACCTGCTTGAGCTAATGAAGTCCTACACCAACACTTGTGTCAATATAGAACCACTGATACTACATATGAATGGTATGAGATAACAAACCTTCCAATATATATAAAACGGGTAATAAAAATACTAAAGTCCAGTCTACCCATTTTACAAAGTTGCCCTAAAAAGTTCAGTTAATTATATTAGCAATAAAAAATCAAATATATGAATAAGGAATGTCCAACAAAAAAATTATACCTCCAGATTTATATATAAATTATTAAAGCCACAAGAATAGGACAAAGTGTTGTATAATTTAAATAAAACTGGGATTTATAAATGTGTGATTATCAACTGAAATAAGTTCATAACTGCAGGACCTGTGTCAAAATTAACTGAGCCAATGTCTCTTTTGGCTACTTTAATATGTGTACCCCGCTTGACAACATATTGAAATTATAGGTAATACAGTTTGAAACTTGCCACACTTACCATTTCGAAATTACATCGAAAAATATATGAAAAATGTTTAAAAAGGTCACTTGGGTGGGCGTCTATGGTCCTCATACACAAGTTAAATGTCTATTTAAAGCCTTGATTTTGGCACATGTAAATAGAACATAATAATATATTCCCAGATGAAATTTCAGCTCTATCACTCACATAGTTTGACAGCCACAGGGCTTAAACGTGGCAAAACGTCCAAACATTGGGTCTCTGTGGGCCTTTCAGAGACCTCAATGTGACTTTAAAATTAAAGTTTCAGAATTCAAAATTTTAAAAAATAAAGATTACATATAAAATCTATATCTAATACAGTTTGAGACTTCTCAAACTTACCATTTGCAAGTTATAGCGCCAAATATGTGAAAAATGTCAAAAAAAGGTCACTGGGGTGGGTGTTCATGGTCCTCATACACAGGTTAGAAGTCTATTTAAAGCCTTGATTTTTGGCACATGTAAATAGAACATAATAATATATTCCCAGACGAAATCTCAGCTCTATCACTCACATAGTTTGACAGCCACAGGACTTAAAAGTGGCAAAAGTCCAAATATTGGGTCTCTATTGGCCTTTCAGTAACCTCAATGAGATTTTAAAATTAAAGTTTCAGACTTCAAATTTGTCAAAAAATCATGATTACATATAGAATCTATATCTAATACAGTTTGAGACTTCTCAGACTTCCCATTTGCAAGTTATAGCGCAACATATGTGAAAAATGTCGAAAAAGGGTCACTCGGTGGGGTGTTTATGGTCCACATACAGAGGTTACATGTCTATTTAAAGCCTTTATTGCTGGCATATGTAAAAAGAACATATTAATATATTCTCAGATGAAATTTCAGCTCTATCAGTCGCATAGTTTGACTACTATAGGGCTTAAAAGTGGCAAAAAAATCCATAAAATGATTATCTGTGGGCATTTTAGAGAACTCAATGTGACCTTAAAATTACAGCTTCAGATTTTAAATTTGTCAAACACAAATATTACACATAGAACTTATATCTACTACAGTTTGAGACTTTTCTGGCCAATTATTTCAAAGTTATAGGGCCAAATATATGGAAAAAGGGTTACTCGGGTGGGTGTTTAAGGTCCTCATACACAGGTTTAATGTCTATTAAAGGCCTAAATTTTGGGGCACATATAAGAAAAAACATATCGATATATTCCCAGATGATATTTCACTTCAATTAGAGACATAGTTTGAAAGCTACAGTGCTTGAAAGTGGCAAAAAGCCCATAAATTGGGTCTCTGTGGGTAATTTTCAGACCTTAAATCGACCTTATACCTTAAACCTACAGCCTTTAAATTTTTACAGACAAGGATTACATATAAAACTTATACCTAATGCAGTTTGAGACTCATCAGAATTACCACTTCCAAATTATAGGGCAAAATATGTGAAAAATGTAGGAAAAAATCCCTAAGTGGGATCTTTATGGGCCTCAAACACAATTTTCTCCTCAACTTTAAGTCTTGATTTTCGGCACATGTACTAAGAATATATTCATGTGTTCTCAGGTAAAATTTTAGCCAGATGAGCCTCATAGTTTGTAACCTAGAGGGCTCTAAGTGGCCAAAAGTCAAATTTCTGACCATAAGCTGGCCATAAGCTCTTTATTTTTGGGAGTTTAAGGTCATCTTAAAATAGGGATCTTCCTTTGGGCACCCTTAACATGTGTACCAAGTTTGAAAAGAAAATACTGATTCGTTTTTAAGTTATCACGTACACAAGGAAATTTTACGGCGGTGCGACGGACCTGAATCCAATATATCCCCAACTTTTGTCTGGGGATATAATAATTAATTGACGTAATCACCATAATTACGTCACCAATACAATATTACGTCACAGAGGCATTTTACCAGTAAACTAAGATGACCCATAAACCGGTTTGCATTATAATCTGTTTTATGTTTTGTACAATCATTAATTTGTTACATGGGTTATAAATTAATACAGCAGAACCTTGATTATCCGAACCACATGGGAGACATACATACAATCCAGTCCAGATAATCGAGGGGTTTGGATAGATGAAGGAAACCGAAATTCACCGAGTGGGTGATAATTGGAGAAATGTCGTTTTTATGCAATAAACAAGGACATTGGTGGTCGTTGATAAAATAATTTAATATATTTGTGTCATATAATATAAGTGTACCTTCAAATGTTGTTTATTTGCTCCATATCTATGGATATTATTATTTTTATTTAAAATATTACGCAGACTTGAGCTGGTTGTGTTCGTGTGTTGTGTTGGTACTTGCATTGTTGACGTTTTAATTAACATCGTCCCGCATATTGTCAATTGAAAAACTCTGGGAGACGTTTTATTGTAAAACCCCAAGCGAACACGCCTTCAGTGATACGTCTGTTTGGTTGGTAATGCATTGTTGACGTCTTTTCTTTTGTACACGTTGTCAGTCTATGAACCTACTCCGGGAGATTATAAATTGTGAAACCCCCATCGAATACACTTTCATTGATTAGTGCATTATCAAAGAAGTTGTGTAGCAGGGTCATGTAATTGAATCAATCCCTCCCCTATTGTAACAATGGTTATAAAGATCAAAGAAGTTAGGCATTTCTGTGAATGGTACGTTTTATAAAGCACTGGAATTCATCGTTTCTGAGACTGTGTAAAATCCTGTATTATTGCTCACGCTAGACTGTGCATTATATGCAGGGAGACAGGATTTCGGTTCGGTTAATCCGGAGATTCGGATAATAGATGGCTGGATAATCGAGGTTCTACTGTATAACACATTTGTATTACAGAGTTTTTATTTTTTTCAAAAAGAAAAATTCTTACTCTATATACATGTACAACTCCGTCAAACCACAATGTACTGTTAAAATCTCCATCAAATAATTAAATAAGGGAGAATTTTCAATACATTTGTGCTTCAAAAAAGCCCCAAGCAATAGAAAAATCCTGATTATCATTCAATCTTTATACATAAGATGTGTCCTAAAAATCTTGTATATGACAAATATCATATACAATATAAAAATATGTATACATGTAACACATACAGGCAACACACCGGCAACAACGGTATACACTGCAACACACAGGCAACAAAAGGGTAACATACATGTAACACATGCCGGCAACACACCAGCAACACTGGTAAACATTGTAACATACAGGCAACAAAACGGCAACATGTAGATTGTTGACTTTTTTCTCCAACAATGAGAATGCAGTATTTCAAGATTCAGTATACAAATGGTATACAAAGTGGTAAGCACATCTTCACAAATTGCTGACAGTCCTTATTTCTATGATTTAATAAGCTATACAGAAAATATAAAATTCTGGGATTGACAATTTTAAGAGATTTTTAAAAAGCATTTGACTCTGTATCGTGGAATTTTCTTTACAATGTACTGGAATACTTTGATAAAAGGTTTACAAACTGGATAAAGCTCTTTAACAAGGATTTTATTGCTTCTGTTATTCAATGTGTAATGATATGCGATCCAATACTAACAAGATGCACTCAGAGAGAGCAAAACGCTCGACTCCATGTGACCAGTCTCTCAAGTAATATAAAGTATTTTAAGGGAGACAATAAAATAAAACCAAATATGTAAATTAATGTTCATAGAAATATCAAGTAGAAAGCCAAAGTCATTAAAAATACATTGAAAGGGGACATCTGGAAATTCATGATTTTTTTATATCCAAAATAAGATCCAGATCTTTCTTTTAGTAACTTCTGCCTTCGGTCAGGTCCTACCCACATTTTTTTTAATTAAGATCTGTTTATTAGTTCTGGAGTAATCTAAACACACACATAACCCCCCCCCCCCCCAAAAAAAAAAAATAAAAAGAAAAAAAGAAAAAAAACAGACACATAGACAAACAATTAGCACACAAAAAACATAAACTGGTGGAGGTAAAAATATTGCTTAAAGGTCACTTCTTGGTGAAAATCATGCATGGTAAATTGGTAATTTTCTTGTGATGCACTGTCAAGGGATTGAAAGAAAAAAGAGAAAATAATAACAGAAATAATAATTAATAAAAATGATAAATATACCACCTCCCTCTTTATTATCTTTATGTCAATTTCAAGACATAAAATGAGAAGAAATATTTTTACTTAAAGACAGCAAGTATCAAAGGCTAAGTTTGTGACCTCACAATAACAATTGCATTGTGACATCACAGAGTAATGACATCATCAGAAAGCAAAATATTGATTTTTTATGTTCGTGAGGAAGAGAAGCAGATTTCACTGTAAAAGCCCAATTAAAAATAAGAAAAACTCTCTCCTGGCTTTAATTTTCACACAAATTACACCAAATTTGGAAGAATCCGTCTGTACCCCATGAAATACCTGCCCACTAAATTTGAGCTTGATTGATGTTATAGTTTTTGAGTTATAAGGGCGAAACGGTGCACAGACAGACAGACGGACAGACAGACAGACAGACAGAAACAAACTGATCACAATAACCCTCTCCTATCGTCGAGCGTTAATAAAAACGGGTTGCAGATAGGGAGATCCAATTGCCCCTTATCTATCTTTACTAGTAGCTGAAATATTGAGTCGTATTATTTAAACTTAAATCCTTTCTGGAAAATGGTGTTCACATATTTCAAAGAACTGTGTAACAATATAAAAGTTCAATCAAATGAAGATATTTTTTCCAGTGTCATATGGTCTTAGACTCATACTGGTACAGACAAACATTTCTTTCCTGATTGCTTCAAACATGGTATACACATTTTTGGAGATATAATAAATATAACGGTAAAATTTTGAGTCTACTAGAGACAAAGAATCAATATAATTTTCTGGTTAACTTTCTTAACTACTTCACAATTATAAAGTAAGACCACAAATTTACAGATATTTGTGGGCATAAATCTGTGTATTTACAATTACAAGAAGTATATGACACCAAGGAGTGACATAAAATGGTCTCTAGAATTATATATCGAAGATTTGTGGAAATCAGTGTTAATTAAAGTCTTAAAATTAGTCATATTCGAGAGGGGGAACAGGGTACTGCCTGCTCCTGCCTAGTCATATGTTAGTAAAGGGCATATTCTTTGAGAGGGGGCTAACAGGGAATTGCCTGGCCCTACCTTGTACTACAAATTCTTGAATTACTACTGTGTCACATCGAGAGGGGGCCATCGAGGGTCAGCCTGGCACCGCCAAAAGGTCAAATTCAATTGACCTCAACCATAGCCCTATGTGTTTTAAATGTTGCATACACTTGTTTGCTCTTCAAATCCTAGTTTCAATATGGCTACACCCCATAGGGTTCCAAAATTGAACCCCAAGCGCTTTGTGATTGGTTGTTATGTAAATAAGGTTGACTATTCAAGAAAGAACCGTAAAATTAAGGTGTGAAGCTTACTGATGTAGCAGGCCCCTCACAGGCCGTTCTAGTCACAGTTTCCTAAGTGGCTAAAGTGGCTCCACAATGCCTGAAGGTGTGGAAGCCGTGTCCTAATAGTGGAATGCCAATATGTGTCAAAAAGTTTCTCAAACCATCCCTGAGGGTAGTGTCAATCACTGGGTAGAATGGAAGAGATTTGTGAGCAAACAAAGGAGCTGAAGGAGGGAGAGAACGAGATGCCAAAAGCTACTTAAGGGCCAAGACTGGACATAAGTTCCTATTTTGTAATGCTGGAATTTGGAATCTGGTGATGGGAGAATGGAGTCAAATCCCAATCAAAATGTCTAGCAGCCTGTTATATGGAAGAAACATAGTTGAGAATTACTTTGTGAGAAATAGAATTAGCATACAAGAATTCCATAAATGCAAGGAGAGAATGAACAGACGGCTGATGAGGCAAAGACATGAATATTGTGAATGAAAGATAAGTCCTGAGGTGAGTTGTATGTGCACTCTTTGTAGAAGGTCTATAAGCAGTCTTAGTCCTGTGGAGAGCAGTTTTCACAAGTACAGCTGCTGAAGAGCTGGTATCTGAAATTATAAATGTGTATCCAGGTCAAAATACTATGCTGAAACTCTGTCCCAAATGAAGTTAAGCTCTAGGTCAGCCAAGATGTGAGAATTCACTGGCTTGTCAGAATAAATTCGAGATAATGTGTCTACTATAACATTTCTAGATCTATGCAGCTGTCAAAAGCCATATGTTCCTGATGCAAAGAGCCAAGAAATAATCTTTTGTTTTTCCGGTCTTAACCACCAGAACCACTCCAAGGTTGTCACATTTGACAGAAATGGAACCATGCTGCCACAGTTTTCCCCAGACCCATAAGGCCAGTTTAAGGTCACCACAGTTATGGATAGGGGTAGCATATACTCTATTGCGCCAGACAGCTCCCATGCCTGTCAAACAAGCATCTAAGAAGAGTGTTTGCTCATGATCAATCTTAGTTTTGATTATGTATGAAATGCCATTATATGATGGGAGAAAGGCCAAGAACCATTGTATATCTTTGTGAAAATCAGAAGTCAACTGAATTTTCCTATCACTAGAGTTGTTTCTAAATAACTCAAGAATTCTGTTGATAAATATGCGAGACGGTTTAACACATTTCTGAATATAAATAAGTTTGCCTAGTAAAGATTGAAAAGCCTGTTTAGAAAGGTAGTTCTTTTTACTGGCCACCAAGCATGCTTCATAAATGCTGTCAAGCTTGTCCTGTGCAATACTCATGGTATTGTTTTCAATGTCAATATCAATACCAAGACACGCGAGTCTTTTAGTGGGAGGGCTGACCTAATTAGCATTTAGTGGTTAACCCAATTCCTGTAACAGGTCGCATAAAAGCGAGAATTGCTCTGTGGCTTTAAGTTTTGGCGTAACTACTATGTAGTCGTCAATATAGCAGTGCAACTTTACACCCTTTTTGGCCATGATATGTGCAATTTTGTCGGACAAAATCTGGAAAGATCCGGACCCGTGCATCTAACCGAATGCAATGGCTAGATCCACATAAAATGCCTTATTCCATTTAATTCCCGGCTTAAGCGCATCGGCTGGATCAACCCTAAGGTTGCGAAAAGCACAAGCCAAGTCTACTTTGAATAATACTGTGTCCCCAGTTGCATCTTTAATGCTTTGTGTTATATCGTCAATACATGGAAATTGTAATATGAAAGGTGAAGAATCAAATGCATTCTTGTGTACGTGATCATTCACTGAGTGGCCATAGGGGTGAGAAAGGTTCAATATAACTCACCTCTTGTCTGTGTTTTTAGGCCTGGTTAATAGAGGAGAACTATGTGTAATATTGTCAATAGAGCCTAATAAAGCACCCCATTCTGTTTCTCTGTCAAGATATATCTGAACCTGTTTGGGTTATTGACAAGCCGAATAGTGATTAGTGATTTCTTGGTTACATAATTCATGTGGATAATTTAGTGACAATGGATAACCAAACTTAATGTATTGGAGGAGGCATTTGTCTGCATAATCACGAAGGTGATGTTCCCACACTTCTACATTAAGACCAGTTTTTATGGGTATTCTAGCCATTTGGTAGTTAGGAACTCCAGTACTGAGAATAATATCCGCAGTATGCAGTAACTTATCAATCGAATCGATTTGGATGGGCTCCCTATCAGGACCCATGAAAGAAAAACCAGTGGGTGCTTGGTTCAAGTAACCTATTCTCTTATCCGTATAATTAAAATCTGCAAATACTCTGTTATCCGAATAGTGATTGGTATTCAGGTTATCACAAGTATCCATCAAATCTGCATCTTTCGACGAGCCCAAGGTCAAACTTTGAGTGAGGTAGGTACCACTGTCATTCCCACCATATTGTGTTACCATAGGGTAGTCAACATCAAGATTTTCATTTTGCATGATTGCATCAATGATGTTTGTTAAGTAAGTCTCATAATTATGACCATAGTATTCATAAGCCCTGGTATCTTTACAGTAATTGTCATAGACTGTTTTAGGGGTATTGTATCCCTCATCCTCATAATCAACATGGCCATGTTGCCTAGATATGGCCACCATATGAATTTTCACATCTTTTGTTATATACAGGGCCCCTTCTATAGGGCATGCATATGGGGCCAGCCCACAATGATCACCTGTTGGAGAACTCTAGTACAAGTAAAACCCTTTAAGTTTCGAGTTTGCCCTATCATTAATGTAAACTAAACAAGCCCATTGATTCTGAAAGCAATATTCAAAATTCGTAAAGCTCATGATAGCCTGCTGATAGTCCTGGTTATCTAAATTATAATCGTGATATATTGTGGTCTGATCCATGTTAACATTGTTATCAACCAGTATTGCATTATAAATATGCTCATTCTTATCATTATCTATTGGAATAACAGTTCTGTTAAATCCATTCGAATTAACTTTTTTAATACTTTACATATAGCCATTAACTGGGATCTTGCCAGCCACAAAACCGTTATGGTCAACATTGCATCTGTGGGGATAATATTCGAACCCACAATCATAGTTATGTAAAGATGATATAGGAATATCACATAAGTCTACAACACCACCACCACAAAATGTATCGTAATTTACTTCACTTTTCAAAGAGTCAATGTCAATAATAATAATAATAATAATAACTTGAGCCTCCAATATCACATAAGTCTACAACACCACCACCACAAAATGTATCGTAATTTACTTCACTTTTCTAAGAGTCAATGTCAATAATAATAATAATAATAATAATAACTTGAGCCTCCAGATTGCAGAGCACAGTTCCAGAGTGATTCAAGGGTCGACCAAAAACCTATTTCCCTGTTGATGACCTATGCTCCTGGTTAACGGTAGAGCTACGGTTGAAACATTTAAACTCTGGGTGTCCCAGGGAACGTCCTTGTTTGTAGCAATGCGCACAGAAATGCTTGTATGTACCATGATGACATTCACTGGTGCACATACCTTCATTGAAATATCGACAGATTCTCACCTTGGAACCCGATGTTGCTACGGATTGAGTATTATGCATTGCGAACTGTCAATTGCTAATTCTATTGAGGGACCACTGCATAGAATCAGCCCATCCCTATCTGCCTTCCTCGATATCAGACATTAAAATGGCCCAAGCCGACCTTACACCAGGCCACAGAAGAGATACGGCATCCCTCATTGCAGCTGCCATCTGGGTCAACATATTCTTGGATAGTGCCTGATCTTCAATCAAAAGAATGTTTGCAAGTTGACCTGACACCCACTGAGCTAGACTTCAAATCCTGGCCTTGTCTCATGCTCTGGTTTTTCTTTTGCCTTCAGTAGCAGGAGATTTTAAATGTTGCATACACTTGTTTGCTCTTCAAATCCTAGTTTCAATATGGCTACACCAAATTTGTACCCCAAGCGTAAATAAGGTTGACTATTAAAGAAAGAACCGTAAAATTAAGGTGTGAAGCAAACTGATGTAGCAGGCCCTCACAGGCCGTGCTAGTCATACTTGATAATTAATATATTTGGTTTCTGTATTGTCTTTTACATTGGATTTTAGGTGCAAAGGAACTATTAGTTAAATGAAAATATCTGAATGTAAACAGTGCAGGTTATGTAATCAAAGTTTTGAATCAATAATCCACTTATTTCTGAGAGTACTGTGTCAAACACTGTGGAACAATATCATATCCTGGATTAAGAGACACAACTATAGGACATCTCCACCAATACAGTTTTTCTGGCTATTAAACTATTTCTAACCCTTACTAGACAACTATATTTTACTTGCACTTCTCAAAATCCAAACATATACCGCCTTCAATATATAACTAAATGCAAATACTATGACCAGGAAATGCTCTCAAAGGGTTATAATACAAATGAAAGGTTTAAAAATAATTGGTTAGTATGGCATAATGTTTTGAGGATATTTAATAATTGCTTGCTATCAAATAGGTTACATTTTTCCGTAACTCAGTTAAATCACTTCTAATAATGTTTGAAGATATTTTCGTAGCTGTAGATGTAAACATGCAGAAACGCAGAGCAGCATACCTTTTGATTATTACTGTGAAACTAAAATGCATGAATAAGATAAAACAAATTATGACAGTTGTAAAATATAAAAATTATAGCCATGTGTAAATTAGAGTAAAGAGAATATTTTAATGTTTATCTTTGTCCTTGTTTTGTTCTTTGTATTTGTCTTGCACATATAATGCAAATATGTGAAAAAGAACAATAACAACTCTGAAACACTGCTGATTCTTTGCTGTAATTGGTCAAGGGGGTCATTCTAGGCTTTGCTGATAGTTTGTGGATGTGTTACAGCTGCTGTGTGTGAACATATCATTATATCCCAATTCCAAAACCCTTCCTAAGACGGAAAAAAATCAACCTCTGATATACCAAAATCAAAAGAAAGATGGACGTGATAGTCTTACTGGAAATTATAGCATTTGGAAAATTAAACAAACATTCGTGTGGACAATTTGCATCCACAACATTGCCTCGGGTTTGTATTAGGTAAAGAAGTTTACTGTACAGTTAATTGAGAAAATGGAGAGGACAAAATTATACATACGCAAGTAATGTGTGAATACACAAATAATCACAACAAAATGGTGGACAACAAACAATGAAATACAATTGATAATCCTTACATTTTCATGGTGAAAGCTTTCTCATCAAAAATAAGGCTGGATATCACTGTTACTTCTATTAATGTTCTGCTTACCATAGTTGGGGTCTTGGTCATTAAAGCTAGTCTCCAATATAGAACGACCCTGTTGTTGGTCCTCTGCAGGTTGACCCTCGGCAGGTTTCTAAAAATTAGACATTTTACACGTATTTCAAAGACTTATCATCATACGTGTTATGTTTCAGATTATTTAACAGACATTTTTAAAATTTTTTTATTTTGCAGTTGTTAGCATGTAAATAATGGAACGAAATAACATGTATAGTTATAAATGCAAGAGAAGAAATATTTTTTTGTAATTGCAATGATTTTTAACATAAAATTGAAAATTGGGTGTTCCAGTTCTAAAATGATGACACCTGTACGTTTGCTATTATTTTCCACATATAAAGGAAATCAGCTGTAACACTGTCCCAGTAACCTATTACCTTTTCAGTTCTTTCAATTGGTGTGACCTCTTTCTGTTTCCTTTTGTAAAAGGTTATTTTCTTGGGTGATTCTGGTCTTCTTTTCATTTTCTGCTTAGAAGTAAAATTAAATGTGGTTTATTTAAATGTAGCACGGCATATATTGAGATATATTTGAGACTAAACTATTTTATTGCACTACAATAGCGTTCCCTGTGGGACATGATGCTGCCTCAGATGGGCTCGGGCCCTAAAAAAAAAGAGCATAATAATGACCGAGAGCCCCATTTGGTGGCAGCACTAGATATTGACGTAGTACACATCTTCCTTCTTCTTTTTGGCCACCATGTTGCAAGACACCCACAAATTTACAGAGACGATTTTTGTGTTTTATTTGTGAAAATAAGTATTATTGAATACTCATAATTTATCACATGGGTTATATAATATTATAGAATAATATATTTGTGACAATTCACAAAAAGATAAGTACTTTAAACATATTTTACAACTCAATCCCGGATTCATGTAAAGATTATTGGTAGGGTACAACCTTGTTCTTGCCAAACAGTAAAGAGTGGACGACCAGGAATCGATGTATGTAGCTGATATACAGGACCTATGCCTGTTGAAATACAAACATATTTTAGTGGTTTTAATCCCTATGTGCTGCGTTCTTGACCATTAAAAAGGTCCAAATATAAAATAAAACATCGAAAAACAGAGTCGTTTAGGTGAAGGGAGTTCAGGGAAAGCCATCTCAGTGACATCATTGTCGTCTGGAAAGCACTTCTTGTCAAAAGATAGAGTTGGTGTAGGGTACAATCTTGATATTGCCAAACAATAAAAGTCATCATTTTGTGTAGTTTTGAAATATTAAAAGATATCTTGATGGATATGTCATGTAAAATATTTAGACTATTTTACACACCAGGAAACACACGGATGTTGGCAACGTAGGCTATCGCCTACTAGTTTGTCTTTTCTTCCAAATATTACCTCAATTTAACAGGAAATGGACGTTTTTCAGGTTTTTTATCATGGTACTTTTTGGGTGTAACCTGATAATGAAAAGCTACCGGGAGAGTTTCCAAGCAATGGCCAAATGAGCCAAAAATCAAATGGGAAAATCCTGTAAGGACAGAACGAAATGCCTCTGACAAAACCTGTGAATTTTTGTATATCCTAGATAAGATGATCTATATTCAACAGAGGGTATTAGCCTGCCAGAGTAAGGTTTTATTTCATATGCTCCAGAGAGATCTTTATATTGTAGGCAAGGCAGGTATCATTGGGAGCGATGTGAAAAGACACATCTCTAACCCAACCTGGGGGACCAGATGCCAACAACTCGGGAACTCAACTTTCTCCCAATCTCTGTTATTCCATTCACAACTAGTGAATGAGACTTCCCACTCACACAATGTGCCCTTGAAAATCCTCAGGGATCTTGGTGCTGTCAAAATCTAACCTTTCATGGCCCCCAGCATAACAAAAGCGGCTCCCACAGGAAACGTCCTTATGGAACACACTCCACCCCAAGCAATAATTGCTTTTCTCAGGCAGGGGGAACCCGAATAACAGGGGCAACCAGGGGCGCTTCAGACCATAATGTAAAGACAGGTTGCGTAGAAATCCCTCTTCCTAATTACTACCAAACCTCATAAGGTCCACCAGTACGAGGTAATATCTGTTCTTTCAGCAGAGACTTGCTTAAAGAAAATTTCTTAAACATTATTACGAACGGTTGCATTCTACCATTAATCATGAAGCCCAAAGTAGCCAGACAACCCCTGATCACCTCAGGATACAATGACCATGCAGGTGTTTTATTTTGTGGGCTACGAATTCATCCCTTGTAACACCCAGACAATTAACTCAAACTACAGGATTTAATCTTGAAAAATAAGTCAAAGACTAATTTGACTGCAAGATGTTTGTTGTCACTAACTGGGTTGCTCACCTCAAGAGAGAATATGGTCCAAGAGGTTTGCCTTCACATGAAACTTTTTCAGTGGCAGCTGAAGAACTGCAGATATCCTCTGTTGCTGGAAAACCTCCTCCTTTGTCAGAGACCATATCAATGCACGTGGATTGGTTGCAAAATTCCCTCTACATGCTGAAGGGTTCAGACCTTTATCCCAAAGACCACAACATTCAGATCTTTGCCAGAAACGCAGGACTCGTACAGGTAAAAAAGGCAACACATAAACATTCTAGAGCTGGAGGGGGTGTTCTTGGCCCTGAACTTTTTTCAGGGATCAGTGCCAAAATAAGACTTGTTTACATTGGTTCTCTCCCCATGTAGACATTTCGGGGCCACATGAGGGTGTGGGCTAGGTCAGTTCTGAAGAAGTTGGTTACTAGTTTAAACTACTTAATTTGGTTACTACTTTAAATGATTTTACCTGGTATCAAAACACAGGTGGCTGTTTCTGATTGGTCAGCCCTTGGTCCTCGTCTGTAAACCTTCCATTTTGAAGTTGGAGGCACATGGGCACACAGCAAGAAAATTTTTGAAGAACGATTTCCAACTTCAAGTGCAACTTCAACAGAAACTTACATGTTTAAGTGGTTTTAAATCAGTGGTTTTATATTTTATTTTATTGTATTTTACATTCATGTTGTGTGTATAATGGCAGAGGTTGACAAACAGCATTATAACTTGCGTTCTGGTACTAATATAGTACAACTCCCTGTACAGATTCAAATGGAAACTGATTCGGATTTCATTTAAAATATTTCACAGAATGATCAGAATTCAGATTCAGATGATTCTGCTTTGTCGGAGCTTGATTGTAGAGCTATTATTGATGATTCTGATAGTGAACAAATTCCCGGGAAAGAATGTAAACAAAGTACTTCCAGTACTCCAAGTACTTCGTCTGCTGGAAGTACGTTGTCGAATGTTGCCACTCAACAGGCAATAAACGTTCAAATTTTAGCACAGTTGTCATCTATCAGCGATAGATTAAATGTACTTGAGAACAAAAAAGTTAAGAAGGATTCGGATCCGAAAAAAAATCACACTGCCACAAAATCAGTGCCCTCCATCCAGCATGCCAAGTTTACAGTGTATCAGACAAGATGCATTCACCCAAAGTAAGGTGGATCAAAGACTGAGAGATCTACCCCAAAATACAACAGCAGGTACAAAAATTAAATCCCTTAGGGGTGGACCTGTGGAGGTCTTGGTTTCGAACTAGGTTAAATGGCCACAAGAGTTTGTGCTTTCTGGTTTTAAAAAAGAAAGAATTCAATATGATCAACTCTCGTTAGTCCAATGGGTGGCTGGCTTCTGTCGGATCCTAAGAGAAGAGCAGAATCCCCAAGTCAGGGAGCATATGCTTGATTACTTGATCACTCTTATGTAGGATGCCAATGACTTCTCTTGGGATGCGGCACGGGCCAGCCACGCAGTCCTTCTTTGTAGAATGGAGCAAGGTGAAGTAAAAAACTAAACTGAGACTGAAAAATTAGATAGGATTAGGCGAGCAAATGCTCAAAGACACATGGCCAACACTTCTGAGGGAGTTTCAAATTTCCAGAAGAAAGCAAAAAATAAGGTACTTAACATAACATAACACATGGTTTTTATATAGCGCTTATCACTTAGCATGTCTCTAAGCGCTGTAGGATCTAGACATTGTATGCAAGTCTGAAAAAGTATGTTTTGAGCTGTCTTCTGAAATCTAACAGTGAATTTGAAGATCTAATGCCAACAGGTAGATTGTTCCACAGAGCTGGAGCAGCATGAACAAAAGCCCGTTTTCCATAACTGTTTCTAGGAACCTTGACTGGAAATGCTATATTGAAATTTTTGGATGATATTGTTAATCTTGCTGGTTGTGCTAACGAAATGAGGTGAGTGATGTATGTTGGTGCTAAGCCATGTAACGCTTTGTACACATCAGTGAGAATACTGAAAGCAATCCGTTGTTGTATTGGAAGCCAGTGAAGTTCTTGTCTTGCTCTACTAATGTGGTCATACTTTCTCATTTTGAGGATGACTCGGGCTGCTGAATTTTGTACAATTTGTAGTCTGTGCAAAAAGACTTTATTTACTCCACAAAGCAGGCAGTTGGCATTGTCTAGTTTTAATGTTACCTGGCCTTGAATTATGCAGGAACATGTATCTTTTGACAAATATTTACAAATTCTAGCAATTTTATGAAGTTGTAATTGACAGGCTCTGCACTTATTGATGATAAACTCTTCCATGTTCACCCGTGAATCAAAATAGGCACCTAGGTTGCGAACAGACCTTGTCGGGGTGATTGTACAGTCTCCTACCCTGACAGAAATAGAAGGCATTCCTTCCAAATATTTTCTAGATCCAAAAACAATAACTTCAGTTTTGTCTTCATTCAAGTTCAAGATGTTTTGTGACATCCAAGATTTTATACCATCAATGCAAAGTTCCAGATGTTGTAAGGATGCAGCCATTGAGCTTTTGTTGAATTCAACATATAGCTGAGTATCATCTGCATATAGCATGTGACTCACTCCATGTTTATTTGCAATGTTCGCCACAGGAGCAACATATAAAGTGAAGAGTATTGGTCCAAGGACAGACCCCTGAGGAACACCAAAATTAAGATACATCTTTTCAGATGAGCTGTTATTTATTCTCACTGCCTGACTTCTGTTGGAGAGGTAGGATCTAAACCAGTCTAGTGCTGTTCCATTAATGCCAAATCTAATTTCTAGACGATGAAGAAGTTTTTCATGGTCAATAGTATACTTCCTTGCTCTTACTACAACCAAGGCACGTGCATGCATCAAAAGTCACATGACACCAAAGGTGTCAATTACAGACACATTTGTGCCTACTGTTTTTAACAATCTGGCAAAACCTACCCACATTCAGAACAAAATTGTAGGAATAAGACTAAGAAACTGACAAAAAACGAGTAAGACAGGGTGGGTTTGAACCCGCTCCCACCCGAAAGTTTTTTACCAGATCTTATTTTAACACAGAGTTTTCTTCTAGTAGGTCACAATCAAAAGCTTCGAGAGATCAAGCAATATATTGGTTTAAACAGTTTAAAGCTTTTGATAATGTTAAACCAAATAAATCTTATGCTCAGGCACTAGTTTCAAACATGAGTATGGATGCTTTTGCATACCCTCGGGCTGAGAGGAATCTTGGGGCTACTGACAAACAAAAGCCAGGTATAGTAGGCAATAACCAATGTTATAGCAGTACTAATACAGTTGCTAGTGTCCACAAGTTGACCCATGTCAAGTTACCCAGCAAAAATCAGTCACAGCCCTTTGGTAAGCACATGGCTGCAAACGTGAAGAAATCCACAAAAAATTGTCAGAAAACTTGGCCTGATGGCATTGTGGCCGGGGTTGTTATTAAAAAGCCGGATACATTGTCAAATAACAGGTTCCATGTTTTACAGCATTTGGATGCTAGTTATCCATTTGTGGCAGATACAAATACAAAAGAAAATAAGCAAAACATACGTGGTTGCATGAATCAGCCCAGGTTGGCTATGCAGGTCAAAAACAAATTGGTGGGAAAAAAAAACAAAAATGGGTCTTTTGATGGGGATTCTAAGGACGTATGCAACATGATATCTGACCTTGAGGTCACAAATGCCACCCAAAACACACCCAAAGCTTGTCTCAGCATGCACCAGTCTATTAGACAACATATGCAAACCAGAAACTTAGAACCTCAATATTCAGACTCAATTATGGAGTCCTTATCTAGTCACGAGTATGATGCACCATATGACCATATGTTCCACCAATCTGACCTTAATGAAAATACCAAACAATTTGGTTTCTTACCAAAATCCGTTTTAAAGACTTATACGGGGGAGGTAGTGAAATGGGATGACACACCCCATATATTGCAGGCTCACCAGTTAATTAGAGATAGCAAGCTTCCAAATTTTTTATACTGTCGCATACCTGTTCAATCTGGCCTTAACATCAAAGCTTGGAGGCATTATTTGTCCAATTACTGGGACCAACAACTATGCAATTTACTTGAGTTTGGATTTCCTTTAGATTTTGATAGAAGGTGTAAATTAAATTCTATTGAAGAAAATCACACCTCTGCTAATGAAAACATGGAGGACATTTCTCAATTTTTACAGGACGAAATGCAATATCAAGCCATCTTAGGCCCATTTGATAGCAAACCTATAAATTTGCACATATCTCCATTGTTAGTTAGAGATAAGCAAAATTCTACTAGCAAAAGAACCATCATGGACTTAAGCTGGCCAAAGGGGGCTTCTGTCAATAATGGGGTAGCTAAAGACATATACTTGGGTACTCCTTATGAGTTAAGCTATGCCTCAGTTGATTCTATAACGAATTCATTGTGAAATTTGGGACCTTCAGCAGAGATTTACAAAATTAATATCAGTAGAGCATTTAGGCAAATAAAAATAGATCCTGGTGACATAGATTTATTAGGTATAAAGTTTCAAGATAAGAGAGGTTTTGAGCTCTGGAAGGGCTAGGGACCCTACCTTGGCTCTGATTGCCAGGAATATCTGGCTTATTTGTGCAATCTTTCACATACATATAGTAGTGGTACACATACCAGGTAAAAGTAATATCTTGGCCGACCTCCTTTCCAGGTGGCAATTTACTGCTGATAACTGTAAAGATCTGTAAAGCCCACATTTTGCCAGATTATACTTGGATTTCAACTCACCTGGATTTAACATTGTTCAATTACAGAATATAAATTTTCTTTTCTTTTCCAGATGATATGGGAAAGGCAGCCCAGCTGGCCACGTCTGCTGTTGATAAGCTTATGTCAGGTTTCCGCCCTTCCACATTGAGGCAATACTGTAGTATGTGGTCGGATTTCATTGCTTTCCAGGTGGCAGCTGGGCTGTCTTCCTATCAGGTGAATGTTCATTTGTTGTTAGGATTTCTAGAGTATTTGAATAACAATGGGATTGCTTGCTCACAGTTACAAAACCATCTAACCGCCATTAGGGCTTTGCATATTTTACATGGGCTCGATACTAGTGCCTTCAGAGATGAGAGATTGGGTCTATTTGTGAAAGCCCTTAAGATACAAGCTCCATTTAACCCCAGAATTTCTGCCCACTTGGATGTTCCATTATTGGAACAATGCGATAATCTGGAGTTTCCAGTGGTCTTCAAGCCTCTGTATCTAGGGTTCTTTGTCTAGATAAAGTACTTACATTTCACGATTTTCGTAGGGGTGGGGCTGCTTGGGCCTTCAGACATGGGGTCCCACTTGAGCATATAATGAAACATGGCACTTGAAAGTCAGATGCCATCTGGACTTATCTTTCCTCTTCTGTCACTACTTCCTCACTGGTAGCCCTTGCATTTCAACATGCCCTACGTCCCTAGTTCCTACTTGGTTTGGGTGGTTCTTATTTTCACCCTGTACACTGTGAACACACAGTACCGTCAGTATGATACAAATATAAATACTAATTTCAACATTTTTAAGTACAACCCCCTTTATGGGTTATCAGCTGGAAACACACTGACTAGCATTGCTGGCCACTTTACCTTGCCTTGCTTCGTGTGTCAGTTTGATCTTGACCTCTGGTTTGACCTTGGAGGTCATTACTTCAGGACCTGCTTTCATGACCTAATTGTTGCTGGATTGACCGGTGGGTTGGGCAGTCTTTGACACAGGACCTATGGACTTTAGAAAGATAATTTAGTACTTTCTGCCCAACCTGCCTGCTTTTCACTGACCGTTCGTCATGTTGTGATCTTGACCTTCCATAGCTGAAGGTCAGCTGTATGACCTTGGAGGTGACTACGGCTGAAGTTCGCTTTACTTAGGGAACTGCTAGGCAGGTTCTTTGGCCAGTTAGGGTACAAATACACCATTAAATTATAACATTTTAAAATATATTTTAAATGTCCATATATTGTGCCTGGTATAAAATCAGGTAGTAAAGTAGAAGAAATAAATATTATATATCCCATGTTGCCTCTCTTATTACTTCTTGGGAACTGATTTACCACTGCTGAGACGCACAAGGTCCCACTGTATGTATCTCCAGTTCCAGACCAACAAGCATGGGAGATAGACTGGCTGAACATAAACTGGTTGGGTCTCATTGCACATGCTTAACTTTCTATGGCTCTCCTTTACATGTTGTTCCAGAAAATACACCAATGCAATTGCCTCATTATTGTAATGGATAGGGATGCCCTAATTTTACGACCTAGTGAAGCTGTCAAAAGGGATCACACTCAAACTATCAATATCAACTATCAATATCAACAAGCACTCCTCAAGCAGCCAGGTGTTTCACGACAACCCACAACATCTGAACCTTCATGCCTTGTGTCTAGGAGGGTTTTTTTCCTGTGGAAGTGGCAGAGAGAATTGCTGCCCTTTACAAGGACCGTCTATAAAGTGTGACCTGTGGATTTCTTCACATCCACTGTGAAACAAATTTTTGTACCATTACCAGAACCTAAACAGAATCCCACCAATCATTGGTAAATATAGGACTGCCATTGTTGACACTTTGGGCCGAGTAGGACTCTACATCTCTCAAAACTCGGACTTCAACAGGTTGCTCTTAAGTTTTCACAGGGATGAACCAAAAAGTTTCAGAAACTCACCAAAGTGGAACCTTTCCATTGTATTAAATGAGCTCATTATAGCACCCTTTGAGCCTATAAAAGGAACATACCTCAAACGTGTAACCTTTATACTCTGGTTAGCCCCATAGTGAAATTCATGCCTGGGTTGCAAACAAAGTGTCAAATTTAGGCTGGTGGGAAAAAGTAGTTCTGGTATCCAAAACTGGATGGCTGGCGTGAAATTGAAACTCAATCCCGAGAAAACTGAATTTATTATAATAGGTGATAGACAAGCCAGAGAGTCCCTCATAAATAAATTCCCTACTCAACTTCTCGGAAATTCTATTTCCCCTACTGATACAGTCAAGAACCTGGGTGTAATTTTTGACTCTGGAAACACCTTTTCCAACCACATAACTAATATGTGTCGAGCCTGCTACTACCACCTTAAGGACCTAAGACGTATCCGTAAATACCTCAGTATGGAAACTGCAGCCTTGCTTGCAAACTCAATGATCAGTAGTCGACTTGACTACTGCAATTCCCTACTTTATGGCATCAGTAAGTACAATGTTGCTAAACTCCAAAAGATACAAAATGCCCTTTGTAGAATTGTTTTTAGACTTGATAGAACTAGCCATGTCACTCCTTTTCTTCAAAAACTACACTGGCTTCCTATCACTTACCGTATATTGTTTAAGTACAATCTAATTACTTTCAAGGCTATAAATTTCTCTCAACCCACATACCTATCATCCTTGATCAAAACCAGTTGTCTAACACGTGGAAATCGTCTTTCTCTTTCCTCAGCCTCTCACAAAAAGGCCATCGGTAGGAGAGGTTTTGCAGTGGCTTCCCCCATAGAATGGAACAGACTCCCACAATCAGTACGATCACAACAAACAATAACAGGTTTCTGTAGCCAGCTAAAGACCTACTTGTTTAGATTAGCATATCCTCCACCATAGTACATCTCCCTGGCGGGCGCTAACCTTGGATCATGACCTCGAACGTCCCTCGACTTTCCCTTTTTGATTTCAAGCGCATTAGAGGATGTTGCATCAATTTTGCGCTATATAAATGTTTCTATTCTATTCTATTCTATTCTATTCTATTCTCCTCTTCAACGTTCATAGCCAAAATCAAATAGCAAGAAAAGGTTCCCGAAGTGTGTCACAAGTGATCATTCCTGCATTAACTACAATTGTGGATAGCCAATTCAAAGAAGATAGAGGCACTACCTGGATCACACTAAGGAGCTGAGTGGTCTTAGTTATTTATTTATTTATTTGGTGTTTTACGTCGCTTTCAACCCTGTACAGGTCATATCACAACGGGTAGTTGGAAGGGCAGAGGAAACCAGTACATACAGTTCGTCAGGGTTCTGTACTGTAAACTGCCGACCAACAGCAAGCAACAACCAGCTTTCCCACTTGAGGCCATGCCGGGAACTGAACCCAAGCCTCAGAGGTGGGAGGCGAGAGTGTTACCACTCTGCCACCGCAGCCCCTCTGAGTGGTCTTAGATCCCTTATTTTTATTTCCTTTAAGAAAGGGCATACATTAGATAATAGACTGACCACCCTGTCTTCTTGGTTACAGAAAGCTATCCCCTTGTGTTATAAACAAGATCAACAAGCCCTGGACTTGGCCCAGGTTAAAGCTCATGACATTAGGGCCTTCACCTTGAAGGCTTGTGTTCTAGATGATGAAGTCTTTGAGGGCTGCTCGTGAAGTGAGCATAGGTCTCACCTACTTCCTTCATAAATCCAGATATCCAGACAGTAATTGTAATTGTCTTCTTTTTGTGACTATCATTCAGGTTTTTTGCTTTCACAGTGCCTGGTTTTGACTTGTGCACTGTAATTGGGACTTGTACTGGTTCTAGAAACTGATATCTCACATAAAATCACAAGAAAAAGTTCACATAATTCACATAATACAGTATCATGTGTAATCCCTGCATTCCCAATCTAATCCCACATGGTAAGCTGTTGTACTGCAATAAAATTCAAAATTTTAATTATCTAAATGTAGTAAGCTACAAGCTTACCATATGGGTCTAGGGAGTGTACCATCGCCTCCTAACTGTATTACAGCTGAGTGGAATTGGCAAAATTCCAATTCGAAGGAATATGTGTAAGTCACTGTATAGATTACTTCAGTGCAGTAATTGCTGCCACCAAGTGGGGATCTCAGTCATTATTGTGCTCTTTATTCTAGAGTTGGCCGAGGTCCTGCAGCCACCCAAGACAGCAACTATTGCCAAATAGTACGCTTGTAGGTTATAAAAGCTATATTTAACTAACTGAAATTTTCAATTTTATGTGTTTTCAATACCACGTTAAACACGGCTAAATTTAAACTTGGCTCAGTAAAATTCCTCGATTTCATCCACATGCTGTTATGGATCAGTCTACAAGTGTAACTTTAGATGAAAATTAAACCATCACAAAGGTTGGCAAACAAGAGCTGCACATAATTTTAACATCTGAAACAAATAACAATAAAGATACAAGATGAAAATGAACATGTTTGATGAGGTTTATTAAAAACACATGAAGAAAGTGTTCAACAAGGGCTTGTCATTTCCCCCCTGTTAATCATACTCGTTCTCATGCGTAGGTAGTACCACAGTGCTTGGAAACGTGCCTGTGGTCTGCTTTGACTCATAGGTTCATTGGTTCAGGCAAGAAACATAAAAATAAAAAAATCAGTCTTGTGGTACAGATGCCTAATTTCGCCCTCCCATCTGGTTTTCATTTGGGATCACTTCTTTTTTCAAAACTCAGTGACTCAATTGGGTTTATTAGCACTCAGTATGGTCACCCATACCACTCAAATTATATTGATGATGTTATATACTGTGGACTTCCTCAAGAATTGCCTCAGTTTATCAACTTTTGGTTGCTTTGCCCAACGAATTAGGAATCAATATTTGTCAGCAAAAAGTACATCCACCAGAAACCCCAGTTGTATGCCTGGGCATCATATTTGATACGGTTAACATGATTCTTTCTATTCCCTCTGAAAAGTTAGAGGGAATTTTGCAAACCTGTTAAAATGGTCGAGTAAAACAGTTGTACTAAGAACCAGTTGCACTCCTTATTAGTCTCTCTTCTATACATTGCTAAATGTGTTTTACATGCTAGACTTTTTAAACAGGATGTTGCAGGTATTGAGGGACCATGCTCATTTATCCAAAATTTACCTGAATAAAGAGTTTCATAAGGGGTGGTTCTTTACATTTCTCTTCTTTTATAGATAGATTGTGATGACCTATACATTGCCATTATTTTAAAATACATTATCATATGCAAACTCATAACATATATCTCTTTTTTCTCTGTGAAACTTTGAATATAGTTGGCAATTTAAACACCAATTATATAAAATACCCTTTCTCCTTTCCCAGGAAAAAACATATATATTTGGCTAGAATTTTTTGACACATCTTGTTAATAAATATAAATTTCTCTTCCATGGTCATTGTGTTAAATTCATGTGACACTGTAATGCTGTTGAATAAATTTGCTCTATAGTGGAGTTATAATAGGGTTAGAATGTATGATGTTAGACCCATAATTAAAAATATTTATTTAGATGCCTCTCTTGCACGTCTAGGTGGCTGTTTTAGAAACTTAGTTTATGGTATTCCTTTGCTTAAGGGTTCGGGCAGTATAGTGTAGTCCACCTTGAAATGTTAAATGTCATGGTTGTACTTAAAACTAGAGTCCTGCATTGGCTAAGATCAAGATTCATTAATTTTCCCCATATTGCAGCTGTTAGCAATTCTGTTGCCGATTTGTGATCGGCACAGTGAATTTCCTGGCTCTTAACAGATATGTGCCTAACCCAATATGGATAAATACTCATATAAATCATCAAATTTTTCTGACCTGAGGTCACCTCAGTTTCTCTAAGCTACTCAGAAATTGTAATCTTCTTTTCGACCAGATAATTTTGTTACTTAATCCAGGATGCTTGCAGATTTCCTGTCCTTCCTAGTGGTCCTGGATCTGACGTGGCCTCAGGTGTCTACACTGTGGATTTTGGCCTTGAAAGAGGATAGACAAAACTGTGGTATACCTTCTATTAATATAACTAGTTCTATGACAACCATTAGATCTATGTGTGTCATTTATGGCCAGGATAAAGTTTCATGGGAGATCAGAGAATCCCCATGTTTACAAAAGCTATAACTATTAACAAGCCACTTCATCTTTCTCTGTATGTTCCCAATGATGAGAAGATACTCTTTGACATTGTGTGTGCTGCTCCAGTATCCTTTGTTATTTCAGGCTTTATGTCTATTGTGCTTCTATTATTTTTAAGAATATCAGATATATTCCCACATACTCCTACTTTGATATTACAGGGCAATTACGTAGATGGGATTTGTTTTTGCTCATAACACATCCTAGTTACATTTATCTATTATTGTTAATGTTTTAATAATTTTTAACCCTTCAATTGCTTTCTTCTTGCTTTGGGGGCCTTCGGAATGATTGCCAACCTATGATTTCCTGTAGGTTGGTTTCACATGCAAAACCTCTAGGACCAATAATAAGTGAGATATAGGCACTTTTAAAATTCCTCTACATGAGGTATTTTGGCACTCCGTGGATGACCTTGAATGAAGGGCTTCAAGGTCAAATGTCTCCAAGCTTGTAGAGGACATGAATATCTGTTATACACATCACCTATGAAGAGATTCAACCTTCTACTTATGAGAACCAGCCAGTAGAAAAAGGTAGATAATTTCAATGGCCCAGGGCGGCCATCTTGTTTTTCAGAATGAGGCTTATTTCAGTCCCAGAGAAGCTTACCTCCCAATGAAGATATCTTGCAGATTTGGTGAAGCTAGCTGGTGTAGTTTCCCGCTGTAAGCGTTAGCATCAAAAATCTCTATACAGGCAGCAGCAGCGGCAGCAGTGGCAGCGTAGCAATCACTAAAACAAAGTATCTAATATATTTAGCATACTTGTTCACTAGCAGCAATTTTACTTTTTTGACACTATGAAATGACGTTCAACACATAAATCACTATCATGTAACATAGCGGAAAATAGATAAAGGTTTCAAGAAAATTGTTCACAACATCTGTAATTCACTCATGTTCATGTTAATGCAGGTGTTTCACTGGAGCTGACAAGTCGGTAACTATGTATTTTTGTGAGTCGGGACCAATGTTTACATAGTCTGTAACAGTCAGTTGTAGTTTCCAGGCTTGTTGGGAAGAGTCGACCGATCGTATCCGATCCTTGTAACAGACCCTAACTACATCCACATAGCAACAGGCTTGTCGGATAACTTAACGGCCTGTCAGTTACACCTCCCCCCTTGTTGGTAAATACAACAGGCCTCTCCTGTATCCGGCTTGTCCCAAATATGTTGATCCAGGCTGTACATGATGACAAGCAGACTGTGCGGACAAAATAACCACACAGTCGGTCACTTTAGCTGGTCTATCTGTAAATGTTTTCCAGGCCAGTTGGGAACTTTTACCTAATTAGTCCTAAAGTCAGGAATTTTTATAACCGACAAGCCCAGAAGTGAAACAGACAAGCCGTAAACAGTAACCGACAGGCCTGTCACACCTACAGGCAAGCCGAGATCTGTAACCGACAAGCCCACAGACTGTCTGTTTTAAATCTGTGGTTATAAAAGGGTGAGTCGGCAGACGCACTTCATTCATTTGGGTTTTGACTGTCGAGAGACAAGAGGTGTGCTGCTTTAAGTTTTCCCTTTTTAAATTAGTTTAATTTTTGAGTTGGACTGACTGGGAGTGAAACCTGTTCTCTGAGGTTTCACTTTTAAGTTTAAGTTTTTGTTTGTTTGTTTTTTTGAAGAAGAAGCTTTACATATAATTTAACATCATGCTAAGGGGCAGAAGGCGAAAGATTGAAGTACCTACAGATTCTCAACCACAGTTTCAGTTAGGAGATACTGCTGAGGATATAGAGAGAAGAAGACAGAGAGAGGAGAGAGAGGAGAGGGAGAGGCAAGAGCAGGAGAGGGACAGGGAGAGGTTGGATATAGAGGACAGAATAGCCCAAGCAGATGGAAGAGACTGAGGAAAGAACAGAAAAGCTCTCGACCTCGAATAGACACAGATACTGATCAACAGTCAACCCCATCTAGGCAGAAGATGAGGCAAATGAAGTCTATTTTTCTTGAGTGATTCTGATGAAGAGGCCATTGTGGAGTTTGTTAAACAGCATGAGGAACTGTACAGTAAGACTCACGCAAAGTTCAAAGACAAGCAGAGGAAGGAAGGACTCTGGGAAAGACTAGCAGCTTCCAGGAATTTATCTGTCAACACGGTCGAGAAGTGGTTCGAGACTCAACGTACTAGATATGGCAAGCACACTCACACAAAGACAGGCCAAGCTGCAGTGAAGAGCACTGAAAGACAGACCTGGTTGAGAGACAGTTTTAGTTTTCTAAGAGGTCACATCAGAAGGAAGGGTGTGTCTAAGTCTTCATCGGTCACATCACCACTGAGACCTTCTTTTCCCACAGCTTCAGTTCCAGATACTACACGAGAAACTGAATCTGAGATGGAGATCAACATGGCACACAAGCCAGATTTAGATCAGTTCAAGCAGATGAGGTCGATGATTTCAAGTTTCTTGGGTGCACGTCAGGATACTACTCCAAGTCCAAGACAGATGTTCTGCAACTATCTCTATTCCGAGATTGAACACCTGGAGGAGCGAGATTTTTTGACCTTCAGGAATGAGGCATCAAGTCTCCGCATCAGTATTGCAGCCAACTCAGACAGCAGCACCACAACCTGCAGATAGATTTTGCCCTCCAGGTCCCAGTGGGTCTGGTGGTGGTAGCCCCAAGAAGAAACACTGCCCCCCCCCCCCCCCCCCCCATTGACCCACAGGAACTTGTATTCTGCATCGACCAGGCCTAAGAATACTAAGGAAAAGTAACCCTTGTAGTTGAAATATTCACTGCCTGACTTTTTGGGCTTTTTCATAGCTGTATGTTTGCCAGCTAGTGCACCTACAACATGTGGGGTATTCCATCTGTTTCTAAATTTCTCCTCAATATTTCTCCACTCTTCAGTATCTGTGTGACAGATCAAATATTCCTGCTGAAATTCTTCAAGGATGGCTCTGTAGACCTTGGGGTCAAATTTACAAATAATAGATCTGCCAACCCTCCAATGGTACTGCAGTGTAGCTTTCACCTGTAGACAAGTGCCTGAGTGTAACTGCAAGTTTCAAACCAACTTCCAGTGGTTTCCTGAAATTTGTGTATGACTTCCTAATGCGGTTGTAAATTCCTTCTTCAATTAGGTCAAAAAAGGCAGGTGGAATCCTGATGAAATTCCGGTAACCTGGTATGTCAGTTGTTATTAGCTCATCCAAGAGTGTTCTGTAGCATCCTCTCCTCTCTTGGCAATATCCAGGGCATAACCCATGGATCCTGTGGATTCCTCCTACTACGTGGTGCGGGCTGGGGCTATGGTGGTGGTGGTGGCCCCTGGGCAGGTGCTGGGTTTTGTTGCCTTCTGTGTCTTGAAATCATGAATAAAAATAACATATTCAACTCAATAAAAAACCAAAGGACCCTCTACTCTACTCAAACAGTTCATCTTGATGTTTAGCTGTCATCTTTCCAGTGAGAAATAAGTGGCTCATCACAGGTGATTGGGGTTTATATAGTGTGATATGGATCCCAATCATGGATACTGACCCCTAAAATCAATCAGTCTTGTCGTGATGGGTTGTGGACATGGCTTTTCTGTTTGTTGTTATGGCTTGTCTGTTGGCGATGCCGCTTGTCTGTTAAGGGTTTAGGGCTTGTTGGACTACTTCTACGACTGATTGTGCAAAAACTGTCCCCGACCCTACATATTGTCAGTGTAGTCATCACGTCGGTAACTGTAACGTTCTGTAGGGGTTTTCTTAACCTATGCATTTTCACATCTTTTTTGTACATTCCCATGACTTTCACTACCAACCCTAGAGTCATAGGGGTCGGTTACAGGGTCGGTTCTAGTGGAACACCCGCATTAGAGACACATTTGATAATGTTCACTACCACAGCAGTCTAAAAGACTTTGTACAAATTTAGGCCAAAGGTACTTCATTGTATGTTTCATATGTATTAAAAACCTATTTTAAACCTATCAACATAAATATATATTGTGTAAATAAAGTATATTTTGTCCAGGTAAAGAGATCTAGACACATACTTTCATTTATAAAATAAAAGCCAATAAAAGCTTTTATTTTCTTTTCATTTATAAAATAAAAGCCACAAAGCACAAAAATTGCATTTGAAAAAGAAACTGTAGAGAGGTTGTGCTCTACGTTTTTTACAACCGCTAACGTTAAATCGGTCATAATACATAAACAGTATATTTTCTGTCACAAACCATTTCACGGAAAATGTGAAAATAATGAGGACAAACATTTTAATTGCCACACAAAACGAAACACACAAAATATACTTCAAGCATAAAAATGCCTGATATGTATGCACTGCTCCAAAAAAAATAGAAATTTCACACATTCAGCCACTTTAGTACTACTCCCTAGTGTATTGGGACTTCAGCACAAGATTTAAGTTATTTGCTTAAAAACCACAGTTATTCTTTTCCATTTATTTCTGCAAAAAATTACAGTAAAAGTATGTACAATATGTTTAACACAAATCACTCAAACAAGTTTGTTTTAGTATTTATTTGAGAAAAATGAATATGTTGTGTATTTTTGATCACCAAAAGATAATTAGAAGCAGTACTCATTTATAATGTAACACTGCATGTGCTTTGTTGACACCTTTGGACTCCTGTATATCTCTCAGTGCTGAACCTTTGGTCTTTTGGCTTCAGTAGTGAACAATTAGGCAGGACTTTTTAATTAACTGGTTTTATAAGTATTCAAATCCTGGTTATATCAACTGATGATAACAAATTAACACTTCCCAAAATACAAGCACTTGCTTCCTCTAGTCATCAGCTGTTCCCAAAATACAAGCACTTGCTTCTCCTAGCCATCCCTTTGAATTAACTTCTTTTCAAAATTTTCTTTTGCTAACATGTTTGGCTTATGCCCAAAAATTGCTTAAAAATAAATTAACCAATTGAAAGTTTCTGCCTCCAGTTATGTGACATTTATAATCGTCTATCCCATAATTATTTCTTCATTTTTTTAGCCAAGTGCATTGTGCCTGTACCTATCCAGCAATGATGCTGCAACAGCTAACTATAGACTGGAAAACAAACCAACTTGTTTTAGGGTTAAACTGGCAAATCAACTGAACTTTCATTCTAAGTGGGTGGTGAAACTGTCAGATCTGTGAAATTGATTATCATGTTGCAAATGTTTACATTTGTACAAACCTGGTTTATGACAGTAACATTGGTGGTGATTTGCTCCAGATACTTTGTAAAGTCAATAAAAACTGGACATACAGAGATTCTCAGTATCTCTAAATAAAGCCTGAAATATATAACAGTGTGCTGATATTTTTTATTGATGCAAAGACTTTAAATCTCATAGAAATACCTCCTTCGCAAACCCAATCCACTGTTTCAACTATTTCTCTTCACATCAGAAAGCAAGGAATTTTCCGTTTTCTGCAAAAGATAGAATGTGTAAGTTCCTGGAAAAAAATAAAAATAGCATCAGAGATGCTCGTACCCCACAGCCTGGGAAAATAGTTTTCAACACCAGGAGATATAGAAGTAGTAAAACGGAACACAGATTGGGATACTTTCAGAGCAGTGTCAGTGTCCAAATAATGTTTAAGTAGAGAAAATAACATCTAAGAGAAAGAAATTGCATGTAAAGAATAAGTATTAAAACAAGACAATTCAGTAAACTAAAATTATGAAGCTGTAAGACTTCTCCCATTTTGATTTTCATTTGTATGGTCGAATTATGGTTTGGATGTTTTGAATATTACCCATACATACAGATGTATCAATACATGCTTTTATGTGGAATTAGGACAAAACCTGTGGCTCACTTGATACAATACCATCTGTTACAATGGGAAGTTGCAAAAGTAAAACAGTTAATGACTTCTATTATGACTTTAACAGTGCTTAATATACACCAAAAGACACCCAAATTTGCAACAAACAAGATTAAGGTAAAAAGATGTGATGTTGCACACATATAACCCTTGACCAATGTCCCTACCAAATATCAACTTCCTACACCTTATGGTTTCCGAAATGTAGCCCAGACAAGGCATTATAGGTCAAGGTCACTACGGCAAGGTCACAATGACGTTGCACACATACACCCCCTAACCAATGTCCCTACCAAGTATCAACTTCCTAGGCCTTACAGTTGCCAAAATATAGCCCGGACAAGATTTTATAGGTCAAGGTCACTACGGCAAGATAAAAGGTCAAATCAAGGTCACGTCATGACATTGCACACCTACACCCCCTAACCAATGTCCCTACCAAGTATCAACTTCCTATGCCTTACAGTTGCCGAGATATAGCCCGGACAAGATTTTATAGGTCAAGGTCACTACGGCAAGGTCAAAGGTCAAATCAAGGGCAGACCATGACGTTTTACATCTACACACCCTAGCCAATGTCCCTACTCAGTATCAACTTCCTACACCTTTACGGTTTCCGAGACATACCCCAGACAAGATTTTATAGGTCAAGGTCACTGTGGCAAGGTCAAAGGTCAAATCAAGGTCAGACCATGATGTTGCACACCTACACTCCTAACCAATATCCCTACCAAGTATCAACTTCCTACACCTTACGGTTTCCGAGATATAGCCCGGACAAGATTTTATAGGTCAAGGTCACTACAGCAAGGTCAAAGGTCAAATCAAGGTCACACTATAACGTTGCACACCTACACCCCATAACCAATGTCCCTACCAAGAATCAACTTCCTAGGCCTTACAGTCTCTGAGATATGGCCCGGACAAGATTTTAGAGGTCAAGGTCACTACAGCAAGGTCAAATCAAGGTCACACCATGACTTGCACACCTACACCCCCTAACCAATGTCCCTACCAAGTATCAACTTCCTACACCTTACAGTATCCGAGATATAGCCCAGACAAGATTTTATAGGTCAAGGTCACTATGGCAAGGTCAAAGGTCAAATCAAGGTCAGGCCATGACGTTGCACACCTACACCACCTAACCAATATCCCTACCAAGTATCAACTTCCTACACCTTACGGTTTCCAAGATATAGCCCGGACAAGAATTTAGAGGTCAAGGTCACTACGGCAAGGTCAAAGGTCAAATCAAGGTCACACCATGACGTTGCATACCTACACCTCCTAACCAATGTCCCTACCGGACACCATCGGTGAAAACAATACCCTGACAGCCCTTAAAGGGCTGTGGGGTAAAAAGGGATCCTGTAAAGCATGAGGAGTACTTACAAAAAGAACAAAATAGATGGAAAGAAAGAACGGACCAAGGCAAAATACTTAAAATTGATCAACTAAGTGAACATGCACAAAGAAATAAAAGAAAGACCTGGCATTTGTCACACAAAGAATACAGGTTGGAGAAGAAACTTCCTGAAACCTCTCCAAGCAGTGGGGCGGAAATGGCAAGTCAACGAAAGTGAGGAAGGAATAAAAGAAGCAAAACAGAGCGTGATGCTATAAACAGATAAATAAATTAGAGAACAACTACAAATGAAAACTAAACAAATATAAACAACAACTTTCTAGACTAAATCATTTGGAGAAGAAGGACTCGCCAAGAACAAAGACAAGGAAAACTCTAACATTTCGCCATGCCCTTGTCAATAATTTAAGGTCAGGATATAAAAATGCAAATTGTGAGCAGGTATGTCAAAATATAAGTACATTGGTTACAGGTAAAATTCTGAAGCGATACCGCATGCAGAGACTAGCACAAAATCAAGGCATTTGGATTTTCACAGAAACGTCTGAAGAAATTGGAAAATGGTGATGGAGGAGTGAGACAGAACATTAAAGACATTCAAAAGATCAAGAAAGACAACAAGCTATTCTAATCAAGAGTTGACAACAGTAGACTTACAACAGGGAAAAACAAACTCTTACATACAAGAAAGAAAACCAAACATTTTTACGTGAAAACCCTGCATATAAATTATGATATTCTTTGTTTTGCCAGATGAGGCCATTCTTTGTGGTTAAGCCAAACTTGCAAGATAGACAAACTTGCGAGTACAAAATACATGAAAATTTAACCATGATGGCCAAGAAACTGTTTTCTCTAAACCTATTTTAAATAGCATCAATTGAAAGACTAGCAGAAATTATCTCATGTGGTCTGAATGAACCAAGCAGCAACTTTTTACCTGGGAAAAAATGTATATACAATAGCAGTGACATTTGTAAGGACAAACAGTTGGAAATTGACAACAGCAATCAGAACCTACAGAAAACTATTCAATTCTACCAATTGAAATTACTTGAAAAAATTTACAGAAAAGCTGGTGAAAGTGAAGATAGCAAAATGAAAGTGACTGAAAAAATCTTGGAGAGTGGCATACTGGAAAAGCTAATTGACACATTTCAGGTTTACATGGGGAAATTTAGGAAACATCATTTCATCATATTGCATCAGTTTGGTATTTATCGAGCCTTGAAACAAAATCTGTCATCAAATGAATGCACAGTACATATGGACTTTTCAGATAACTATAATTGTAAATATGCAAATGTAATCCAGAGTGTTAATTTTGGTGGTTCACATCAACAGGCATCGTTTCACACAGGCTTGTATTTAGCTGATTGTCCAAAGGTTACCACTTTTTGCTCTATCTCTGATGATCTGCAACACAACCCACTTGCTATTTGGGCACATGTTGAACCTGTACTAAGTGATGTCAGGCATATCTATCCAAACATTGAAAGTGTGTACTTTTGGAGTGATTACCCATTTGCACAATATAGACAGAAACAAACTTAATTTTGACCTCCTTATTACAGAGTTGTATAAGCTAGCGTTTAAGAAAGGGATATGGAACTTTTTTGAATCAGGACATGGTAAAGGTGTACCTGATGGTGTTGGTGGAGCTTTGAAATGAACTGATGACAGACTGGTAGCACAAGGTCAAGATGTGCCAAATCCGAAAGTTGTGTGAAGTCTTGCTGCAATCTGAAACAGACATTAAGTTCTATTTTATACCTTCGGAATGCATCAAGAAAATTAAAGGGATTCCATCCCTAGCAACAATCCCTAGAACCTTGAAAATTCATCAGGTGGTTACTCATGCCAGAGGTACAATCCACTATAGAGATGTATCATGCACTGTGGCTGCTTTGATGTCAAGAGTTTCACGTTTCCTGAGCAATCTTTCGTACCAGAATTGTGGTAATAACATGTATGTTCCAAAAGGCATACAACAGGACTTATAAAAGAAACGGATAAAACTGATACAAGGATGCAGTGTATGCACAGAATTGGAAACAATCGATACTACTGGCCAAATATTAGGCCAGACATATGTTGGTATACATATGGTGACATTATTACCATTATTCCTGAGCCACAGTTGTCTCTCTGATACATGCTGAAATAAGCAAAGCACTTGTAAGTGTATAAATGATAACCTGAAAGAATAAACGATTCTAATAACAACTAGAAATAGGACGCCCTGTTGATAGCAGCTGCGACATATGAATAGAAACAGGATAGCTTAGAAGAACACACATTATCATGTGTAATGTCCACCCCATGAACCTTTTGCCAAAATTGTACAGTAGTCTTACAAGACTCTGTTTTATTTAATATATCAATGATGGTTAAATATTTATTAGTGTACATGTAAATTATTTCAGCTTCATGCCTTTTTGCATTGGTTGGGTCGAAAATTTTGACGAAATCACTCTATCTTGCACTGTTAAGAAGATAGAAGCAAATTTCTGTTTTTCTATTTTTGGCAAAAATTTGAAAATTCAAAATGGCAGCCATTTTTGGGGAGGAGAGATTTTTTTGAAAATTGCAAAGATTACATTCCTTAGATACCCTGTGGGTCGAAAATTTTGACGAAATCGCTCTATCTCGCACGGTTTAGGAGAGATGAGCACATTTGTCTTTTTCAGTTTTCAAAATAGCCAATTACTCATTTATTTAATTAATTACTCATTCATCTATGAAGCAATCACCCCCAAAAGCAATCCCATACAAGCTATTAACCCAATGAACCTCCATACCAAATTTCAGAAAGCTAGGCTTAATAGCATTCCTTAAAATGTGTGGAAACCAAAGAGATACTCAAAAGTAGCAAAGTAGCTATTACTCAGTTAGCTATAGAGCTATCATCACCAAAAGCAATCCTGTACAAACTATTAACCCAATAAACCTGCATGTCAAATTTGGTAAAGATAGAATAAGAACTGTTGCCTAAAATGTCTGGAAAGCAAGTGGGACGCTGGACGCCGGACGGCAGACAGCGGAAAAAGCAAAAATAATATGTCCACCCCCCAGTGAGTGGACATAATTAGTGACATTTGTTTTATAGATCATGTTAGACCTTAGTTTGTTTATGGCGGTAATGACACTAAAACACAATTATGTTTTTACAGAAAAACATGGTAGACTCTTTGAGAACCTAGATACCCACAGGACTTTGTGTTTGTTGTGGCTACTACCGCTCAAGGTTTTTAGGTAAATGTTATGTTCTATTTGTGAAAAAAGTAATAAATTCTGAAGTTAATAACTGGAGTGAAATCATTTTAAGTGAAAGTTTTGTGTTTGGTCAATTTTCATGAAGAGAAATCTGCAGATCTGCGCAGATCTGCTGAGGGCTTTGTTTTTGTTAACATGCACTAGAAATCTTGCTGGACTAAGGACTTGTATGAATTTTATTTGGTCCATGGATGGCTTAAGAAGGATTAAATGTTCAATGTTTGTGCATATAAATAAAGAAGTTTCTTGAAACGTGAATTCTAAAAGGTTAAATATTACAATTTCATTATTAATTCTAAAATGGTACGCTGCAGAGTGACCTTAAATGAGTCTTTTGTGCAATTCTGGATTCGCGAATATAGAACGGTAAATAAAACAACACTGTTGAATTCTACCTACATTGTCCCTTCACGTACAAATGTAAACAAACAACTCGCTGTAAAATAATATGCAGCAAATATGAAGTTAAACTAGAAATAGGACGCCCTGTTGATAGTAGCTGTGACATATGAATAGAAACAGGATAGCATAGATGAACACACATTATCACGTGCAATGTCCACCCCATGAACCTTCTGCCAAAATTGTACAGTAGTCTTACAAGACCCTGTTTCATTTGTAAAATATATCAATGATGCTTAAATATTTATTAGTGTACATGTAAATTATTTCAGCTTCATGCCTTTTTGCATTGGCTGGGTTGAAAATTTTGATGAAGTCACTCTATCTTGCACGGTTAAGAAGATAGAAGCAAATTTCTGTTTTTCTATTTTTGGCAAAAATTCGAAAATTCAAAATGGCCGCCATATGTGGGGAGGGGAAAATTTTTTGAAAATTACCAAGACTACATTTCTTAGTTACCCTGTGGGTCGAAAATTTCGACGAAATCGCTCTATCTCGCACGGTTAAGGAGATAGAATCAATTTTGTGTTTTGCCATTTTGGGCAAAAATTAAAAAATTCAAAATGGCCGCCATATGTGGAAAGAGGAACATTTTTGAAAATTGCAGTGTGCATTTCTGAGATACCCAGTGGGTTGAAAATTTCAACGAAATTGCTCTATCTCGCACGGTTAAGGAGATAGAAGCAATTTTGTGTTTTGCCATTTTTTTTGGCAAAAATTCGAAAATTCAAAATGGCCGCCATATTTGAGGAGGGGAAAATTTTTTGAAATTGCCAAGAGTACATTGCTCGGATACTCTGTGGGTCGAAAATTTCGACGAAATCGCTCTATCTCACACGGTTAAGGAGATAGAAGCAAATTCGTGCTTTGCCATTTTTGGCAAAAATTCGAAAATTCCAAATGGCCGCCATTTTTGGGGAGGGGAAAATTTTTTGAAAATTGCCAAGAGTACATTCTGTGGGTTGAAAATTTCGACGAAATCGCTCTATCTCGCACGGTTAAGGAGCTAGAAGAAAATTTGTGTTTTGCCATTTTTGGGAAAAATTCGAAAATTCAAAATGGCGGCCATTTTTGGGGAGGGGAAATTTTTTTGAAAATTGCAAATATTACATTCCTTAGATACCCTGTGGGTCGAAAATTTCGACGAAATCGCTCTATCTCGCATGGTTAAGGAGATAGAAGCAAATTTGTGTTTTGCCATTTATGGCAAAAATTCGAAAATTCAAAATGGCTGCCATTTTTGGGGAGGGGAAAATTTTTTGAAAATTGCAAAGATTACATTCTTTAGATACCCTGTGGGTCGAAAATTTCGACGAAATCGCTCTATCTCGCACGGTTTAGGAGATATGAGCACGTTTGCCTTTTTCAGTACTCAAAATAGCCAATTACTCATTTATTTAATTAATTACTCACTGATCTATGAAGCAATTCCCCCCAAAAGCAATCCCATACAAGCTATTAACCCAATGAACCTCCATACCAAATTTCAGAAAGATAGGCTTAATAGCATTCCTTATAATGTCTGGAAACCAAAGAGATACTCAAAAGTAGCAAAGTAGCTATTACTCAGTTAGCTTTAGAGCTATCATCACCAAAAGCAATCCCATACAAGCTATTAACCCAATAAACCTGCATGTTAAATTTGGTAAAGATAGGATAAGAACTGTTGCCTAAAATGTCTGGAAACCAAGTGTGACGCTGGACGCCGAACGGCGGATGCCAGACAGCGGAAAAAGCAAAAATAATATGTCCACCCCCCAGTGGGTGGACATAATAATTCAGTGGGATTTTTATCAATATTTCATTTAAAGATCGACTACTCATTAATATTTATGAGATCACAGAATTCTGTTAGGGATTTCCTAAGAATATTTTAACCAAAAGGCTGTTTGCACATCCATCACTATGTATGTTTAGTTAATGGAACAGCCAACATGGCATTGGATTTGTTTTGATTTTTGCCTAAGATTTACCCCTTATTTTGAACAAATTATCATTCTAAAAGGTTAAATAGAGCTTCGTGACTTTAATATTCAGCCTATCGATAGTTTAAAACCATCATAAAGCACTCGAATATGTCTTTCATTCCTATAATAAAGACTGTTAACACAACAGTTGTCAGTACCGTGGCTAGTGCACATTTATTAAACTCTTTAACATCTAAGCTCCTAGACGTTAAAGTATGGATAAAATAGACATTTATTTTCCATTCTTTATTGGTTGTTAAATGTGACCTTCTATCACTTACATGTTTAGTATGTAAGTGTAAAAGTAAGTTAACTGAAATGCAACTTGTTTATATTTTGTTTGGTTTGTTCATGCTTTTTACACTGACTATTGAAATAAAACACTTTTTCCATCGTTTACTCTTCTCAAAAAAGACTTGTTAACTGGCAGTGGACCATTGTGGTCAACTCTGTCACACTTGTCAACACCATGACAATTTGTCAGCTCCGTAACAGGTCTAAACTGCACAAAATACAGATTATGGATCGACTTATAAAACTTTGCAAATATAAAACTAATTTCTTTCACAAAACACCAAGAGGTCTATAATACAATATCAAAGAATTTATTACTGGAGAACTACACACTTAAGATGACACATTACCCTGAAATAAACAAAAATGCATATATTATTAAAAACACTATTGTATGACATAAAGGTTACATTAATAATAAAACATAACACTGATCAAAGGGTGACGCATATTTAATTGTTTGGCAAAAATGAAACTATTATTAAAATTGGTGATCTATAAGAACAGTATCTCAAAGTGTTTGAAATGGTGTTGACATTTTTATCCATACAGATGCTACATTTTGCTTCATTATCAGGTTTTGTTTTGTAAGATATGCGTGGCCATTGTGTGCCACTAAAGTAATGAGGTACCTTGTATAACTTAACCCAGTTTAATTTCATCCAGCTTTCTGACAACATTGTACTTTTTGACATTACCAAATTATACCTTTTATATGGAATGATCCAAAATTTCCTTTCTTAAGGAAATGGTTGGCTGTGAAAATTTGTCCTTGTATTGGTAATTTTACATTGTATGGATATAATGAGTGTTATAAATGATTGTACACATATTTCTTTAGATATATATTCATCAATTTTCAAAATATAAAATTTATAAATACACTGTAAACATTAAGGGTGACTGTGTATGTAAATCAGGGCTGCTATTCTTAAAACTTGCTGACCAAATTTTGTCTCAAGTCTCAAGTTTTGGTCTCAAATCTGAGACTATTTTTGGTCTCAAACTTGTTAGCTATTCACAAAATAGTTAAGACCAAATTTAGTCTCAGATTTGGTCTCAAACTTAAGACTGGTATATAGTTGTCTCAAATATTTTGGTAAAAGTCTCAAGCATTATTTTACCTTAACTGAGATTCATGGTTTTACTTTTTATGGCTTAATGTAAAGTAGAAATAATTTACAACATATATAATACTTGGCCTAAACTTATGTAACAACGGATAGCCCAAACTTTGGTTTGAAAAGTACCTTACTTTGAGACACTTTTCAACAGTGTTTTCTGACTGCATAACAACAAAGAAGTAGATCATGTGACATGAAAAATAAAAAAACAGTTGACACAATTTTCTATTTATTTTTTTTATTTTAATAGACAGAATAATTTTTGTTAAGAATTAAAACACACAAAAACTATTGATCTTTAAAAAAATGTTGGATATATTTGCAAGTTTATGGTTTGTATACATTGGAAAGACTTGAGACTGGTCTCAGCTTTGTCTCAGCTGAGAACCTGTTTGTGAATACAAAGTTGAGACTGGTCTCAGCTTTGTCTCAGCTGAGAACCTGTTTGTGAATACAAAGTTGAGACTTGGTCTCAGCTGAGACCAAATCTCAAAGCTGATTCTATTTTTTGTCTCAGACTTAAGATCTCTTTATGTATACAGCCCCTGGCCTCACTTGCATATAAAGCCTTAATTTTTACCACAGTTCTGTCAAGACATGACATTTCACACAACAATTTATGATGTCACACATGCATTTTTAACATTAGCGAATGTGAAAAAGGTAGTGCGCAACCTTAAATTTCTGTTATCACCCAAATCTCGTACCCCTAAAGAAAGCAAACAAAAAACAAAAAACAAAAAAAAAAACAAAAACAGCCATACACTTCACAAGAACGTAAAAAAGACAGTGTATATGCATACCCAGCAGGCACACGCCTTGAAATGTCATTGATTCAGAGTTGAAAACAGGTCCTGACGTTGAAATGCACATTATCAACTACTAAATCTAAGTTACTTAAAAGTGAAAAAGTAGTGATATTTTGACCAGAAATCATGGTGATTTTAGATTGAAAAATTGACACTGACACAATTTCAACATTATTTCAAAGCTGGATTTCTGACTGGAAAAAGTAGTGATACTTCATAAAATATCACCACTAAATCAAGTTAGGTTTTCTAACATGAAATTTTAGTCATGTTATTGAACAGAAAACAGGTTGAATATTGGGAAATGAATGACTAGTGATCGTTGATTAAAAATTCTTTTTCTAGAGGGTGATATAGTGATTAAGTCTAACTTTTTGAAAGAACTATTATTGCAATAGTTTTTGAATTTGTAGGTATTTGTAAAGCAAAGACTAATTTTTAAAGATTATAAAGATGATAAAGATTATGTGTGCATGTACTTGTAGCTTTTATCCATTCTCCTTGTTAATTTATAGCAACAACAAAACTGATGCACCCAAATATAATTTTTTATAATTTATAATTATAGTTTGATTAATGCAATTCCTGATAATTAAAAAAAAAACATTTTAAAGTCAAACTTATCTTGAATAAAAAAGGATGAATTCAAACTTATTCATCAAAACTTAGTAATTTGAATTTGTTTCTCAAATTCTCCCATACACAAAAAACTAGTTTTCAGTTTGCAAGTTTACACTGAAAACTTCTCTATACAGAGAGCCTAAGCTATAACATTTTATTACACAACAGTGAGGTTGGGGGATTCCTGGCTTTTCTTATCTATACACTGCTACACAGAATATTAGACCTGTGACTAAAAGTAATTTTACATCACACCAATCTTTCACAGTAGAACTTATGTGAGATAGCACTCTACCGACATAGCCTCACTTGTGCATTCTGCTTCATAGCCTTCACATGTGTTTTTTTCAGTGCCCTCTGGATAGTTGTGTTTGTGTTAAAATCATAAGAATACTGTGACTGTACATGCATTTCTGTTGTTTCTTTAGTAGATACAAATATTTATGTATATGTGTGTGTGTAACTGTATAATATATACACGTGATTAAAGCTTCAATTTAAATTCAGAATTAGAAAAGCTATACTTTAATATTGAAATCTATTTGGTAACTTCTTGCATTGCACTGACAGGGTGAATCCAGGCAGGGTGATGAAGGACCCCCAGCAAAATGTGCTCATAAAGAGTGCATACATGAGACTGATGCTGATCAGTCAGATGATGATGATTTAATGTACTATATTCGGCCAAAGGCACAAACTGCAGAGGATGCTGAGTCTGATGATTTGGTTTTCTTAAATGGGATCAAGAAGGATCTCGGGAGTTACAAAAATTGTGGTCCTAATACAATGAGTCACAATGAGCTACAATGAGTCAAATAAAGAAGACAGTGTAAACAACCTGATTTCACCCATTGAATTCAATCCTATTTCATACATTGGATTCAACCAAAAACGGTTTGCAAAATCTACATGTATTTCAACCAGATTTCACCCATTGAATTCAACCTGATTTCAACATTGGTTTCAACATGATTTCACTGGGTACATATTTACACACAATTTCATAAGTTTTGTATATTTTCCCTCTGTTCATTGTTATTGTATTTAGAGTAGATCAAGTTTTCTGTCCTAAAATATGCCTTTTTAAAACTGATGGATGGCATTTTGGAACAGAGTTCCTCGCCACACAAAAAACTTCAATATCAGGGGCCGGATTCACGAAAGGTCTCAAGTCTCAAATCTGAGATTTTGGTCTCAAATCTAAGATTTTTCTTAGATTTTTCTCAGATTTGAGACGTTTTAGTCAGCTGGGATTCACAAAAGTTCTCAGGCTAAGATTTTTCTCAGATTTGGTCTCAAATCTAAGACTGCCTAGGGGGTGACTTAAGATTTCATCAAATAGAGTACATGTAATAAAAAGTCACAAAACAAAATGAAAATAGTGAAGTATGACATATTATTTAACTTGTAACACAAAATATGAACATATATTAAGAGTTTGTACAAAAACAACAGTAAACATTTACATTACAAATTTATATGAGTGGCTTGTTTTGCAGTTATTATCAGTTCTTTTGAATGTCTGTACAAATTATAGTAAAAAGACAAAGTTTTGCTTGATTAAAAATATTATAAAATTCCTTTCATGAATCTCAACTTAAGCAGAATCTCAGCTGAGACCAAAATCTCAGATTTGAGCAAAATCTCAGCTGAGATTTGGCTAAGACTTGAGACCTTTCGTGAATCCGGCCCCTGAACATTACTGTCACTTTAAACTTTAAAATATCCTCTTAAATGTACTAAAGGTACAAAGCATTTAGATGTAGGACCACAATTTTCTGTGTTTGCAGTAATATAAACTCTTTTTCTGCACTTCTGTTTGCATAAACAATGATGAAACTTTGCAAGTGAAATAAATTTTGTTAAATATATCCATTAACTATGCAACAAGTTTAAATATTTCTTTTAATGCAGGACACATCCTTGATACTCAAGGTGGTAGCCCAGTACATGTTTAATGTCAGGATGTGTGCCATTTGTTGCCTTTCAGGACATTTATGTTTTTTGGATACTTTAATTAAATTTTGCCATCTGTCTCTCGCCAATACATCCATCTTTTAAATATTAGCTGAGAGACAGATTAATCGGTCTATATTTAGAGCGGCACATAAGCCTGCATGTATGTATTGGAATTTCTTATTTATTTGTAACAATTATTTGTACATTGATTGTCGCTATAAAAAAAAACAAAAAAAAACTAAGCAACTAATTACCTAACAGCAACAATTTCAAGCCATGGAATGTCCCCTTTGTTTACAAATGAAACTCTACTCTGCAATGAAACAATACACATGCGCACCATCATAAGCACGAAAGAATGCGGTTTAACCACGCAAATAACCACATTTCCCATAGCAAAAGTTATGACTAATCATCGCGACGAATTACATATTACAAGATAAAAAAAGTTTGCGTTGCCTTTTTTACTCGATTTTTATTGATCCAAATCATACAAACGATTGCACCATAGAAGCAAATGTCATTAAAAAGGTGGATAGTCTTACACCTTTTTTCTCTTCTTCATTTTGTCTTTTCTAATCACATAAAAGACAGTTGAAATGTATATCATGGTCACTTAAATAACTTAGATTATCAGAGTGTCTTCGGAACCGACGAGGACGGGTCACAATTCTTTTAACTTCAGAACCGTCACGTTCATATTATAACTATTTGATGTGTGACTGTTGAATTAAAGCATGCTGTCGATGAAAATAGATACATAAAACCAGGAAACCAGTCTACTTTTCATCTGCAAACGTGATTGTTAGTGAAACCTCACTCAGACCAATTAGTATAACTTTTGTCTGCAAACGTGATTAATTTCATTAACCAATGCAATAATTTGTTACTGAAACCTCACTTGAGACCAAGTTTTACAAAGTTTGTATATTTTTCTACAAAATAGCTTCAAAACTAAAGATATTAAAAAATGTCATGTTAGAATAGAAATTTTGCGGTTCCGATTTTGTTATGAAAACATTTATAAAATATATCAAGGGTAAAGACATTTTTCTTTAAAACGGGTCTTAAAGCAAATAATTTGTGAGCCATTTCCATTGACAGTATTTTGTATTATCGCCCTATCAGTGTTTTCCTGTTTTCTGTTTACATGGATAAACATTGATAGCACTGAGCAGATAAAATCATATTTGGTGTAAACAGTATAAAATGTATCAACCCACCTGAAAAAAACAGGGATCCAGAATTTATAAAATGGTATCCAGAATGGTAAAACAATTATAAATCAAGTAAATGTATGTTACACACTTGAATAAATGACAGCAACACTTACTTCCGCAAAAAAGAAAACACAAAACGGATATGACATACATATAACCACAAGGCAAAGTTACAGAACATACACCTTTAATGTAAAGTATTCAGACAAATTTCACTAAACTACTACGTAGTGTTAAACTGATGCACCAGTAGCAACAAATAAAAGGTCAGCAAATAAAAGCAGGATAAACTGAAATAAGATTACCATAGAATAAGTAAAACTTTACTTGAAGTAAGGTATACATTTTTTTTTTTGGTATTGATGAAAGGATCCCCATGACTAAGGTGTGACTAACACTGATGCATGAAGTCATCAGGTTAGTTTTACTACAACCATGGGAAAACCCTTCACGTGAATTGCACGTGCAAGGGACAATCTCAAAGGTTTCGTACAGAGTAAAAATATTATATATCAAGTAAATGTATGTTACACACTTGAATAAATGACAGCAACGGATATGAAATACATATAACCACAAGGCAAAGTCACAGAACATACACCTTTAATGTAAAGTATATTCAGTAATTTTGTAAAAATTGTGTGGACAATAAAAAACTCAGTAGCTGACAACTGTGCAGTTTAATAACTTAATTCTTGTCTTTATGGTTTCAGTTTTGAATCTAACTGGTGCCAGCATGAGGGAATCACTGGGTACCTGTCCTGGGCCGGGATTCACAAAATGTCTAAAATCTTAGACAAAATTTTTGCTAAGACCGGTCTTAAATTTCAGACTTTTGTGTTAGCCAAGATTTTACCATAATGGAGGTTCACAAAACATTCTTAGCAAACTCTTAAGGCACACTTTTATCTAAGCTTTTTTCTTCATCACAAATCATATAACCACACCAACAAATCACTGTCAGTCAATCTGATTGGCTAAACTCCATGGTACAGAACATTCTGTTGTGGGTTTTGTTTCTCTTTTTATGTCAACTGACTTGTTAGTCAGCTCACATTATGTTGTCACTCTGCGGCGTGGGCGTCCGCGTGATCAACTTCTCCTAAACTACAATACCCAGAGACATGCTGTTTTTTTAAAAGATACCTTAAATATCGAGGATGAAAAATTGTTCAAGCCATGCAGATCTGTTCATTCGTCTGTTCCCCAGAGTCATTACAAGTCAGGTACCCCCACCCAAAGTGTGAAAATTTCAACCCTTTATCACAATTTTCTCATTCACTATTGCAGGGATTTTTCTCATATCTTGCATATATGTACTAGGCCACTATAGCAGATTACCTTGTGTGAGAATTAGACCTGGATCTGTCTTAATTTTTTTTTATTAATTTTAAAATAATTTTAATGCAACAAAATTCACGAAATCATGCATTAAAACACTTATAACTTGAAAAGTATTGCAGTTAGAGTATTTAAAATATGTTAAAATATGTTATTCAACTACTTTTTTTATAGCTACAACATGGTGAGTAACTTGAGTGTCTATCCCAATAGCTAAGTGAGTAATAGCTACTTTCTGATTTTTCAGTACCTCCCATAATGAATAAAATCACCTATAACTTGAAAACTATTGCATATACAGACTTTTGTATAAAATATGTTATTCAGCTACTTTTGGGTCAGCTACAGCATAGTAAAATTTCAGACCTGTAGCTCATTACATAGCTGAGCAATAGCTATTTTCAGGTTCTTACTGTTGAGTAAATCAGTTATAACTTGAAAACTATTCCATGTACAGTATTTTGTTTAAATATGTTGTTCACCTACTTTTGGATTAGCTATCACATAGTGAAATGACAGACCAGTAGCTCACGGCACAGCTGAGCAATAGCTATTTTCAGGTACTGACTGTTGAGTAAATCAGTTGTTACTTGAAAAATATTGCATTTGGAATATTTTGTTAAAATATGTTGTTCATCTACTTTGGGGTCAGCTATAACATAGTAAAAATTCAGACATGTAGCCCATTGCATAGCTGAGTAATAGCTACTTTGAGGTTATCACTGTTGAGTAAATCAGTTGTAACTTGAAAACTATTGCACTTAGAGTATTTTGTTTAAATATGTTATTCACGTAATTTTAGGTCAGCTATAACATAGTGAAATTGCAGACCTGTATGTCATGGCATAGCTGAGCAATAGCTACTTTCAGGTTCTCACTGTTAAGTAAATCATTGTATCCACTGGATAGCCGCAGTGTGTAGAGAGATTTCACTATTACCACTCCAATGAAAAAAATATTATAGCTAGCCTTCTCTAGTTTGCAGGATATATTAATAACCATAAAATGTTGCCTGGGAATATTTTTGGCCTCATTTTGAAAAACAAGATGGCTGCCAGGGACGTTTATTCAACTTAAAGCAAGGACTTTTGTTGGCCCTCTAGAGCAAAGGGTATTATAGGTATAGATCTCAAATTAGCAGGATATGTTTGTCATTAAAAACCTTGACTGGGAATATTTTTGGTCTCATTTTGAAAAACAAGATGGCCAACACGGCTGTTTCTTTGTCAGTCATGAAAAGTGCTTATATCTCACTTATTATTGGTCCTAGAGGTTTGGGATGGTAAACCAACCTATAGGAAATCATGGGCTGGAAATCTTTTGGCGTGGTCGAATTTGACCTTGGACCCCTCCTTCAAGGTCAAACAAGGATAGCGAAACTTAAAAGTGCACCATCCTAGTAAAACATCCTATAGGAAATCATATGCTGGGAATCTTTTGGTGTGGTCAGATTTGACCTCTGGTCCCCTCCTTCAAGGTAAAATGAGGACAGCCAAACTTAAAAGTGCTTATACCTCACTTATCATTGATCCTAGAGGTTTGGGATGGTAAACCAACCTATATGAAATCATGGGCTGACAATCTTTTTGTGTGGTCGGATTTGACCTTGGACCCCTCCTTCAAGGGCAAACAAGGATATTGCATTTGCATTATTTCTTTAAATATGTTTTAACCTACTTTTTACACTTAAACAGTTACCTTGTTACTTTCCTTCATAATACCATTTGCAGGGCACAACTTTTGTGTCCTTTTCTTCTGTCACTTCTAGTATTTATATATAGTGGCGTACTAGTAGATTCTCTTGTGTGAGTACCAGCCACACATCTATCTTAATTTATTTTAAATATTTTTTTGTGTGTTGAAAAACATCAAATTACACAATTAGTCGTCATATTTTGCTTTCCTCTCATTATCACCTTCACAACTCAAAAACACTCAGTCAGCTGACACAGTGCCCGTTCATGGGCACTCTACTCTTCTTTTCTTTTCTCATTTGTTTTTGAGGAAAATTATTCGGTGTGAGGATGGGTACAGATAAACCTTGTGCAAGGTCCTTCCTTAGTGCACTACGACTCTCTGAGAGCATTTCCCTCCAGAAGGAAGTGAGAGAGATAAATCCAGACTGTTATAAAATGCACTCATTCATTGTCTCAAAAAGAAACAGAAAAGAAAAACTGGTCAGGAAGTCTAGGGTATAGAGGACATTGTGACAGAGAGAAGTGAAGATTGTTGTCTGGTACACTTGGTTAGTTGTGACAAGCACTGACGGAAAATATTGACAAGTGAGTTGATTGAAACAATTTTGGGATATCTTATTCTGAGTTTTATCCTATAGTAGTCAGGCAGCATAGCTCATATATTCAAGGAACTGTGGACTTTGTGATAAAAGCACCAAACTTCCCAAACAAACCGCAAAAAGAGGAAGAATATCTGGCTACACAAGGCAAGGCAGTAGTGTTAGTATGGAATAATACTATCTATATCAATATCAAACAATATTTTTGCTTTGTGTATCGATCGATATTGAAATATCGGGTCATAGATGAGCCTTCCAAACTTTCTCGCAAGTTTTAGTAGTTTCCCGAAACATAAACAAATATGGACTTTCCGCTTTAGCGGTAAGTGAAAGTTGACAAATATGATATAAAAACTAATATATTCTTTAAATTTTGTACTTTATTTGAATGGAAAACAGCTTAATTTCATCTATTAAATAATATATTCCGATATTGATATTGTACCCTGCCCCAGTAAACATTAGAAACGTTTTTAAATGGTTTAAACGTTTAAAAAACGTTTTTAAAACCTAAGTAAGCCTTATCTTTGGTTTTCTAAACGTTTCTAAGTAAACGTTTTTGCTGTAATGTTTAAAAAATGTTTTATAAACATTCTGGAAATGTTTTTCAAACATTTATCATGAAAAAACTGACAACATTGCTTGTCAAATGTTTTAAAAACATTCTATCAAAAACGTTTTTTAAACCTATAATTTTAAACCTTTACCTTCAAACATGTCCAAACAAAGATGGCGGTGAGCAATAATAGGGGATTTTAGAGGACTTTGTCAAAAATTGCCCCGCATGCAATCCCTAAAAGTATGAATTCAATGGGGGCACAATTTCTAAGCCACTATCTTACAATTTTAGACATGAAAATAATATTTTCAATAGTGAGCAACCATACAAAGATACTGAATTTGACCTCTGACCCCATTATTATTCAGACATTATTATGTTCATTTATAATGTTTTTCTAACATTTATCGCTAGACGTTTAATAAACGGTTTTCATAAAATGTTTTAAAAACATTCCATTACAAATGGTTTTCGTACCCATCATTTTTTAACCTTTGCCAAACGTTTCCTCTCAAACGTTTGAAAAACCTAAAAATGTTTACTGGGGCATTATCGATATCACTATACTTGGCATAAATTGATGAACATTTCAATATCGATAAACAATACCATTACTACAAGGCAGGTTTTAGATGGCAAGATGGGGCACAAGATACCATATCATGGGCCGCATTTGACGCCAGTCGTCAGCCACCAGAAGCTCAACCCATCTGTCCTACGACACTGCTTTCAATTTTCCAGGAAAGTGCCCACATAGTGGCCATGATCCGACACTCTATAGACAGATAGACAGACACCAGGGTTTACCTTTGATTTCAGCCTTTGTTGCCTTAGCCAAACAAATTCAGTGGAAGTGGCCAGAGAACTATGGTGAAGACAAGGTTGTGGTGATGTTTGGTGGTCTCCATATTGAGATGGCTGCTCTGAAAACCCTGGGAGACTGGCTGGATCAGTGTGGTTGGTTGCAGGCACTGACTGGTTCAAGCTCAGATTACCACCCCTGGAAAGGCTGACTCCTTTGTGCAGCCCATGTCACCCACACAAGGTGAGCTCACCAAGTCACTGCATCTGCACTCTATATCCTGCAGCAATATGTATTTAGATGCCTTGACAGAACTGGCTGGTCGGTTCCATGCCCTGGACCACACCAACTATGCCAGGTGGATTTCAGTTCACATGAAGGGCATGGCTGAACTTCCAGAAAGACATCCAGAAATAGCCAGAAAGTTCAGAGAAGGAAGCTTTGATCCAATCGACCAGGCACAAGAGCAGAATAATGCTTGCACCTTTCGGAAGTTTTCATCCAGTGGTTTGACATTGAAGACAAGCAACTTGTAATCACTAATGGGGAGGGAGTCTTCAGCAAGCCTCTACGACTGCCAGCTCCATTGACTCCTTTTAACCATGAGGAAGCAAACAGCCGAATGTTACTCCATGCATCTCACGCAGCCCAGCATGGCTACCAAAAGATTCTCATCTGAACAGTTGACACCGATGTTGTGGTATTGGCTGTGTGAATGGCTCAGTGTCTGCAGCCAGAAGAGGAACTGTGGGGGCTTTTGGGTATGGAAAGGGGTTCCAATATCTTGCAGGTCATGAAGTATCTGTAGGTCTTGTTTCAGAGAAAGCACGAGCACTCCTGATGTTCCATGCACTCACAGGGTGTGACACTGTATCCAGTTTTGCAGGTCATGGAAAGAAGACTACCTGGGTGGTGTGGAATGTGCTGCCAGAGAGAAATGAAGCTCTGCAGAAGCTATTATCTGCATGGGAGTTCATATCAGGAGATGTTCTACACACCATTAAAAGATTTGTCATCCTGGTCTATGACAGGATATCCACATGTACAGACATAGACATGGCTCGCAGGAACCTCTTTGCAAAGAAACATGATGTACAGCTGATTCCTCCAACCAAGGCTGCTCTGGAGGAACATGTAAAGAGGGCAGCATACCAGGCTCGTCATGTTTAGAGTAAGATGCTGCTCCCTGCACCGGTACTGCAACCGGCAACCAAGTGCGATGGATCAAGATTGGGGAGGGAGTGTGCTAGCCATCCTGGAAAGTCTACCTGAAGCAGCCCACACCTGCCATAAACTACTTTCACACAAATGCAAAAAAGGTTCCGTGAAACGCAGCAAGTGCAAAAAGGCTGCACTTGACTGCACTGCCCTATACCAGTGCAAAGGAGAGTGCACACAGAACTGATCATGCTCATCACTCATAACAATGATAACCTACTGTTGAGAGGTCTGCTGGACATTGCAAATTATGAGGCCAGTCAGTATTTGTAGATATTAAAGAGAACCTAGCAATATTATCATTTATTTTATTCTGAATTAAAAGGCAGAGATACCCATTTTCATTTTAACTGTATTCAGTTTAATATAGTACATCTCTAATCAACAATATTAACTGTTGAGGTCATAGAACACTAAAGTATTCTTTCAAGCAGTGCTTGAAAGTACATGTACATGTGAATCTAAGGAGGTTACTACAACAGGTTAATTGTAACACATGTATTAGTGGATCTATAAGAGATTTTCCATAATTTGTTTCAGTGGTTAGTTTTCACGTAAAGAGAGTGTAAAGATGGATTCTGTTAACAGCATCACTGGAATAAAACTGGTTCTGCAATATTTTTTTTTGTGTTTTCCGTCCATTTTAATCCATTTTTCCATACACATTGCCTATAATTTTGCATAGCCTACTTGAAGCTTATGATGCTAGCTGACTCCATTTGAGATCACATAAGACTTCTTGGGACCCTATTCTGATTACTGGTTTAATTGAACTGGCGGCCGTTTTGGAAAATGGCTGCTATGGCCATCAGGGACCAAATCAGCAGTGGCCAAATATCTAGATCTGTTCAGAATATGCTTTTCTACAAATGTTTGGGAAGTTTGGTGCTTTTATCACAAAGTGCACAATTCCTTGAATAAATGAGCTATGCTGCCTGACTAACTGGAAGTTCTCTCCCTGTAGGCCTGAGATCAAGTGGTGCTAACTTTCAGCAAAGGAGCTAAGGGGGGCATCTGTATAAAGTTTATAAAAGAGGGCTGTCCTTCAACAGAACAATTAGGTTGTGTTAAGGTCCCCTGTGCTCCAGTCTCCTGAGCCACAGCCCAACCCGAAACTGTGGTGCCCTTCTCTTTCTTCTTGGGACTAATAATTTTTTAAAGATGAGAAGCTATGATTTTTAATTTGGTGCACCCTGAGTTTTCAGAAAGTTGTGGCTATGTGCAATATTTGTCAGGAGGTGGGTTATTATATATCTCATTTATGATTCTGCTGTATGCCTGTAAGTACCGGTTTATCCATAAGCTATACACTGTTCTGAGCCTCATTATGATATCTTGCAACTAGGATTCCCTGAACAGTTGAAGAATTAAATGCTTACCTGCATTAGTTCATTTACTCATGGATCCATGTTGGTCAAAGTCTAAATTTGACCTCTGTAGTGATCCCTGTATACAGAGATCTGGGTCAGATAATGAGGCAATCGTGAAAAAACAGGAGGGAAATGGAAAAGTATACTCAATGATGTTTTTGGTCTTTTGGATCACACACCCCTTCTATTTCATTGTATACACCTTTTGATGGATCATGTGGAGCTTCAGGGTGTTCATACACTGATCGTGGCCATCATATCTTGATACAAAGTTATGGCTAACCTTTGCTCTGAAAACATTGGCTGTATCACCTGCTGTTGATTGCTACAACTCATTAAGCTAACTTATAAATATAAATCCTGACTAATCTTGTGCAGTACCCAGGGTACGTATAAGACCAATTGTATCGTGAGATCACTCAGCAGACATTTTACAGAAGTGTGAATAAGAAAGCCTGTAGCAGCAAGATATAAATCACTACAGGCATGTTCCATATTGGCAATGGTCCTTCCCAGTTTGTTTACAATCCTAAAAACAGCCTGAATGCGGTCCGATACAAATTCCCCGAAACACGACACTTCATCATATTTACAGTATAATGAGAGAAGATCAATGGGAATGATTTTTATATCACCTAATACTATAGGAAAGACTTTTTGAAATTTTATGATCCTTTTTATAGTGGTATTATTCTCTAATTCATTATGCCTCTAAGAAGGTGACAGAAGAAGAATGCTGCTACTGTCACTTGGGAGGAATCACAGGAGAGGGTTCAAAGCCAAGAAAGTGATGCAAAAAGGGAAACCTATGGGTTGGACGTGGATAGTTGTGAAAGATGGTTCCGGTGCCTGTGGATCTTGTATGGAAAATAAACATAGTCCACCAAGTGGACCAGCCGTGCAAGTTATAGAGCTAGTAACGGAAGGGACAGTTTCAGCAGCCATAGCCATCACCAGGGCATCCAAAGAAGATTCACGGCCATTTAGAAAATTTGGCTTCTCCCCTACCCGTTCTCAAGCCCCATCCACAAGTCAATGGACATCTACCACGGAAACCAACAGTGAGTCTGACTCAAAGATGGAAGTCCCAGAATGAAGAAAAGTTTAAAGAGATTGGCGACTGCCTGCAATAGATGTTAGGCCAACATGGGGTCATTTGGGATGGCACTGAGTCTAGAAATAACATCTAGGAAGTCTTTCTGACTCACAGTATGTTGTGAAGGGACAATCATAACAAAGATAATACTATAAGACTGTTTCTTGGTGAGTCAGAGTATGTGTACCTGATATTATTGCTTTTACTAGCAGCAATTGTATTTCGACTGTCAAAAATAACATGGACCAGTCTCATCAAAGAGTCTTAGAGAGTCTGGAGTAGTCTTATAGTATAATCTCAGATTGTATAAAAAAGCTGATATTATGTGCCTATGTTTAATATGAATTTAAGAATCTTTGTAAATACAGGCCTGGCTGTTACATTAGTCAAATATGAGCTTATATCTCTAAACGAAATAAGAAATTCGAAACGATTTTTTTTGTGTGCACATTAAAAGATGTCCGTACAAAAGACAGCCCCAAGCAAGGGCAGTAAGTATGAAGAAGTTAAAACAGAACTAAAAATATACTTCTGAACTTTCTAGCTATATTGCAGATCTGATCAACTTTACCTTTATGCCTAATTTTATGCCTAATTATGCCTAAAATGAGGACTTCATACATTGCAGGCCAACATAATTCTGTAACCCAGAATCAGTATTTATGATTGGTTTCTGCAGCATGCAACACAAACACAGCCTAAATGGTTAAATAAGGTTTTTGATTGGAATGCAATGCCAAATTTCCCAAAAGTCAATGAATATTATTTGGTTCAAACTTATAGTCATGCTACGGCAAACAGGAAAGCAAAGACAGTACAGGGGCCCAGTATGGTTTAAATATTTACAATATGTCGCTTTAAAATATAATAATATCATGTATATATAATTTCACTGTCTAACAAAATTAAAGTTAAAACATATATGTCATGCAATGCAATGCTAAAGAATTACCAAAATGTAAAAGAAAGAAAAAGCAACATTCGTAGCAACATGAGAAGAGTGTTTGCTTAGAGTTATGAAATGTAGGGTACCCAGTACCCATGGGGCATCAAAATGGGGCACCACAGCAATTTTGTTTTATGAGTTTGGATTTTGTTTCCGTGGAGAGATCGTCTTTTCTTTCAATTTATAACCTTTTTCAGCAGATTTACTAGTGTATGACACCATCATTCTCCGACTGTTTCGGAAGGATCTCATCATGTCTAGCTCTGGTTTGGCATGAAATGTGGCATAACCTGGACAACCAAACATGTCGCCAAGTTTCAAAAGAAACAAATAATGAAAGTGTTTCTAATAACAAACAGGGGGTCGAGTAATACATAAAAATGAATCAATGACATAATAAGAATAATAACTATTAAGAATTAATAAGGTATATAAACAATACACATGAGAACCCAGCTTATTAACAGATTTTGAGCTAAATAATTACTAAATAATGATTACCAGGGACCATCCCAATTGCAAAATGAAAGACAGCAGGGGGGAATAATACATAAAGTAATACTGCTAAAATCTTTTATTATATATTAATACATTTTATGATAAATCTAAGTTACAACCACATGACTGGTGTATTGTATTAGTACTGTTATCATGACACGAGTATAATCCAAACTTTCATGTATGTACATTAAATTGCAGCCTAACCCAGGGTCAACTAACACAGAAACAAACCAGAAATGATACAACCTTGTTTTTACATAAGCAAACAATAATAGGAATTTTAACTGTATTAAAGCTATAAAAGTAGTTGCTACTAAAATTTGTCAAAATAGGTAGCACATGGGCCTTACCTACCACCGGAAAATTTACAGATTCAACTCAGCTGTACGTAAGAGCCACATAACAAACAGAAATTGGAATTAATTATCCTCAAGCATAACGTACCCCTGACTTAAAGATGCCTGCCTGAGAACATTGTGACTCAAGTAAAAAAAAAATCCACAATGTCAGCATAAAGTATGGTCAAAGAATTAACACTATAAATGTAGGTGACCTTTAAGAACTTGTTTTAGAAATTTGGCATGCCGAGATTTATCAACCATTAAAATAAGTTTAACATATCAAGGGCAACGGTTGATAAACCCCACACAAACAAGTTATGATTTCTTTCAATTTATACCAGACCCTAATCTATAGATGCATTTGCCAGGGCTGGTGCATAGCAGGTCATAACACATGCTGAGATGTGCATTAGGGTGTCAAATCAAAGATCCAGGTTCAAGTACACCTTATAATAATGTGTTAAAATAAAATGATTGTAAAAGACAGTAAACGACAATTGGCATTCAAGTGGTACAAGCAAAAACTGAAACCATTGTGTGGTATTTATGTTTTATTTACACCACATGCAGTACCTCCCTCGGCTATATGTTCATGTCTCCAAGGACTCCACATACCTTCTGAGCTTTGGTGCATCATTCACACTACAGGCAATATAACTGGGAGTTATAGGTGGTGGGTGAATTGCCCCTCTCCTTTAACTACTGTGTGAGGTTTGTATGCGACCTTGTGATCCAGTGGCAAAATGACCAATACCTCAACTCACCTTATGTCACTGTGTTACACTGAAAGCTGACTGAGTCACAATCTTATGTACACCCTGGACTACAAATTCAGTTACTGTAACAAGAAATTATTTGCACATGCTTACATTCGCCTGCGCATGCAAGTGGTGTGAAATTCAGAGGTATACATTTTTAATGTTCCAAAACTTCCATAGGACGGGCAAGGTAAAGGACTTTTTCAGCTGTGTCACATGTTAACATATGAACCTTGGATGTCAGTTGAATGACAGGGGTGTTTTGCCCTACACCTATAACCACGAGTTATACCACCTGTAGTGTAAATGGAGTATAAGTAATATCTATTCAAACATACATTAATATTACATTAAAAGTTTTTCATAATAAAGCACACAATAACGATGCGACAAGGAGTATGTTAAATAAAACATGCTATCGTATCCATGGCCTAAATGTCCTAAAGAAATGAAGTAGCCACATCCTCAACATTCAAGCCAAACAAGGGCCAGGAAGGAACCTAAACATGATATATCGAAGCTCCCAAGAATACCACCATAGCAATGTAGAGAGTCCGAAACTGGTATAAGAACAAAAGCCAAAGTGTTTGTTATGTACATAAAGAGTGCAACATGCGAAGGATGAGAAGTTTTTTTTTCAGTTCAAGCTGGCATCAAGGTGCCGGCAAGTTCAACCCTAGGGGTGTCCTATTATCGTTTCATTGAAAACTAGTAACACCCAGTCAGTAGTTTGTAACGTGTAATTCTATTGGTGGCAGAGTAGTCACCTTGCAGTAGACCTTCATGCTCTGCCATTTGAATTTTGGAGGTGAACAGGGTCACACTGAAAAATTTTACAAGCTATTTTATAATCTTAGGTTTTTAGTTTTTTATTGTTTACATACTTTGGGAAACATAGCAAACAAAGTCACTTGTCCTTATAACCTCATAGCCAAAGAAGATGTTGTTGAAGTTCCAGTCCAGTTGCAGTTGTCGGATGATACCAGATTTATGTCGGATCTGTTGGCAAGTCACAGGACACGTACTGGGCAAGTTTCTGACTCTGAGTCTTCCATAAATGACAGTGATTGCGAAGCATTAATTCAGAGCTCCCCTGTTAAAACTGGTACTTCAGATCAGGCAGCGTTGAGTACCAAAGTTGGGTCGGATCCGACTCCGTCTGATAATTCTATCAGTCAGCAAGTCATTAACATGCAAATTTTGAGTCAATTACAGTCGCTGGGTAGAAGGTTAGATAACATGGAAGCAAATAATAGCAAAAAGACCAGTAATCAAAATTAAAGTAAAAAACTAATCTGTCAAAAAGGCCAAAAGTACTGAAACCCCGGTCACAGTGACTCCAGAGGCAAACAACTCACTCCAAATTCCGGATCTCAACACGTTGATGCAGGATACGTTGATACAGTTCAAAGTAGAGCAGAGGCTCAAAGAAATCCAAGATACAGATAAGACAGGTAAAATAAAATCATTTAGTCACTTAGACCACTCAGACTGAGAATGTATGAGCATTTCAGGAGTGTTCAAAATAAGAAACTCAACTTGTCAACCCCTGTGTCTAGACATTTTTCTAGCCATGGAGTTTTCTGTGCTACACAGGATGGGAGATGAAAATGATCCAAATGACACTGCAGGCCGTAGAGGCCATGAATTATATTACATTTGGCCATGTCCCACCCTACACCCAATTTCTAATTCTAATTCTAATTCTAAATGGACTTTTATAGCGCTTAATCTCCCCAAACAAGAGGACTCTAAGGCGCAACAAAACAAAAAGCAGTCAACAAAATTCTGTGTCCAGGGACATAACAGGGGTCGAACACCACGGAGAACGCCAGGAGGATGATTCAGGCTAGGGTGGATATGCTTTGGTGTACAGGTAGGTTTTAAGCTGTTTTCTGAAGGAGGCCAGGGATGGAGAGGCACGAATCACATCAGGGAGAGTATTCCACACAGTAGGAGCATCAAACGCAAAACTATTACCAAACTGTTTGACAGATTTATGAACAGAGGGGCAGAACTTTGGAATAACTAGGAAATTACCACCACTTTCACTGCGCCTGGTACTATAAGAACTGCTGTAGGAAGAAAGATGTGGTGAAAAATACCTGGGAAAACCTGTGTGAAGATACTTATAAACAAGTGTGACTGTCTTGAACACAATGCGCTGTTCAACAGGAAGCCAATGCAGTTTCTTTAGCACAGGAGTTATGCTGGTGTATCGACTGGTGTTTGATACAATTCTAGCTGCACTATTTTGGATGCACTGTAATTTGCGTAGATTGAACTTGGACAGGCTCCTGAAAAGTGAGTTGCAGTAATCCAACCGACTACTAACAAGAGCGTTGGCTACAAGCACAGAAACATCATGAGTAAGAAACCGCCTGACAGGTCTGAAGTCACGGAGTTTAACAAAACAACTTTTGCAGACATTCTGAACATGCTTGGACAAAGAGAAATCTGAATCAAGCCACACACCCAGATTTTTTACTGAATCTGCAGGGCAGAGTGAGTTGCCCAGGATATCAATTGGAAAACATGCTTTCAACTTATCCCTTTGCCTCTTCGAACCAAAGATGATAAACTCAGTCTTATCAGGATTCAGTTTGAGCTTACTAGTTGTCATCCACTCTTTAACATCATTTAGGCACTTATTTAGCTTTTCAAAGGCAGCAGATGCACTCTTCTGGGATAAATGTATATAAAGTTGGCTATCATCTGCATAGAAATGAAACTTTATTCCATTATGTTTACTGATAATGGAACTGAGGGGGGTAGTGTACAATGAGAACAACAAAGGACCCAGGACAGAACCTTGGGGAACACCAAATAGGAGTTTGCAAACCTCTGACAAAGTAGAACCAATTTTTACTGATTGGTAACAGTCCATTAGGTAGGATGTGAACCATTTCAGAACGGAGCCACTGACCCCAAACCAGTTTTGGAGGCAACCTAGAAGAGTAGAGTGATCAATGGTGTCGAAGGCAGCAGACAAGTCAAGCAATACCAAGGCCGTGGATTCACCTCTTGACAATGATAAGTGAACCTCATTTTTTATGTAGAGAAGAGCAGTCTCAGTTGAATGGCCCGCCTTATATGCCGACTGGTACGGGTTGTCTAAGTTATTGGCATTAATATGTTCTAACAGCTGCTTAGCAACCACACGTTCTACCAATTTAGATATAAAACTGAGACCTGATACAGGGCGATAATTCTTAAGGTCATTTGAGGGAAGATTTGGCTTTTTAATAAGTGGAGTGACCACAGCAGATTTGAAGGCATCAGGAACACATCCCTCCATGAGTGAGCAGTTGACCAGCTTTGTAAGGGATGGTAGCAATATATCAATGCATTCCTTAATCAGGAATGTCGGCAGAGGGTCCAACAGGCATGATTTTGTTGGTGATGCTTTAATTATTTTATCAACAGCATCTTCAGAAACTTGCCTAAAGACAGTAATTTGGGGAGGATCTGAAGGAGGGTTAACATCATATTCAGTGCCAGAAGAAGCAAAATTATCTCTAATCTTCTTGATTTTGTTGGTGAAGAAGGAGGCAAACTGGTCAGCCAATGACTTTTCGGACTCATGAGATGGAAGTGTGGCATCAGAAACCCTGTTCAGGGTCTTATGCAGCTCACGCCAAAGTTTTCGAGAGTCATGACTATTGTCTGAGATCAGTTTGCTATAGTAGTCTGATTTATCTTTATTTACAAGTGCATTGCACCGAGCAATCTGGCGACGAAGCCTACTCCTGTTAAGTGTACTTTTAGCCCTACGCCAGGTTCTCTCAAATTGGCGCCTAAGGGACTTTGCACGTCGATGATCATCAGACATCCAATCGGCGGACTCCTTTTTCGTCAATTTAGATATAAGAGGTGCATGCCTATCCAGAACATCACTCAAATCATGTACATATTGATCATACAGATCGACAACAGCATCAGCTGGAGACTTGACGAAGGACGTATTTTTGAGATCTGAGCGGAACTCAGACATATTGATACGGTGGAACCTTCTATATTGAACTACATTTGGAGTATGAGACACTTGACAAGGGAAGGCAACTGAACATTTGACTAATGCGTGATCGGAAACAAAGTCACAAATTTTAACATCAGCAATGGTGTCCTGATCACAGGGAGATAAAATCAGGTCCAATATGTGACCATGTAGATGAGTAGGTTTATTGACTAACTGTTTGAGGTCACATGAATCAAGAAAGGTAGTGAATTTCTGACCCAACAGACATAAATATTTTTGTGTGAGCCTTAGTGTCTTCTTATGCACCTTTGATTGCAAGAATAAGTTGAGAAAGTCCCATGCTTCAAAAAACGAGTAACAGTGGGTATTAGATGGGCTGGGTACTCACCTTATTTTCATAGATTTGTTGATTCAAAAAGCGTCAAAAATGCCCATAAGGAAGCCAAATCCAACAAGTCTGTAGCATTATCATGGTTTCCAGGTACAGAGTGTTTGATACTATTACCCCCACCAAATCGTATGCACAGGCCCTCAAAAATAACAGTACTGTCCCTGTGGTAGAAAAAATCGCCCATTATAACAGAAAAACCAAAAACAAACATGTTAGAACTAGTTTTGTACAGCAAAGTACCTAATTCTACTGTGATGCGCATCACCAATGACAGCACTCCTCTCACTGTGGCTGGGGTCCCTGTAAAATATGGCAAATGTGTCCATAATAACTACTCTGTACCAAGTACACCCAGTACAGTTATGTTACACAACAGATTCCAGTGTTTACAAGATTTGTGTGCTTCGACGGATGACTTGATTCACAATGACATTCACACGATTAAAAGTGTTGACAAACACAGAGAAAATTCAGTACATGTCAGAGCTGTAGGTGATAAACTAGATCATGTAAAACAACAGTCAGAGGAGTGCAAACTTCCTCAATCCTGTTCCAATGATTTGCTACAGCCCATGTTAGCTGATCAAGAGAACAATACATTACAGGGTAATAAAAACAAAACTGGGTTATTCGATATGGTTTCTCATAGCATGGAGGAGCAGGAAAATGATGCAACATTAACCAAAACACAAGAGGTTGGTGATTGCTTAGCCTTGGACAGTGTGTCTTGTGACAGACAACAAGGTAATATTCAGCTGACTTCAGACACCCATACTGGGCCACAGTTGGCCCCCACAAATTATTTTTTGGAGGGGAATAAAAACAAAATCGGGTTTTTGGATGGCAATGATTGAGATGTCAGCAAGCAAAACATAATTTGAACATGGTTTTAGACGGAAACTGTGACCATAATAATTTTTCAAATTGTCAGTGTGGTAATGACATAATGGAAGCGGTTTTCCAAAATAAGCATTATAATGTGGTCAATAACACAGATTACCAGTTTGGCTTCTGTCCTCTCAGCCCTTTGCAGTTATATTAAGGGAAGCCAGTTCATTGGTAGAACATTCCTGATGACATGCAGGCTCACAAATTAATAACAGCTACTGGGAAGCTAAATCTTTTGGCTGCCAGGATCCCTGTGTTTTCACAGCTCAACATAGATAAATTTATTTATTTATTTATTTGGTGTTTTACGTCGCTTTCAACACTGTACAGGTCATATCACGACGGGTAGTTGGAAGGGCAGAGGAAACCAGTACATACAGTTTGTCAGGGTTCTGTACTGTCAACTGCCGACCAACGGCAAGCAACTACCAGCTTTCCCAATATGGTGGAACATTTAGCTCAGTATTGGGATGCCCAGCTGTCAGATTTATTAGAATTTGGCTTCCCTTTGGATGCCAGTCGTGATAATCAATTTATTTGCACAGAAGTCAACCATGCCTTGGCTTTGCGAAATGTACACCATGTACAATCATATATTGAAGAAGAATTAAAATTTAATGCGATATTAGGTCCATTTGACAATAAACCTATTCCATTACACGTATCTCCACTAATGGTAAGGGACAAGCAGACTCGCTAAAGAAAAGAACTATAAAGGGCTGGCCAAAGGGGGCTGCAGTTAATATGGCAGTAAAGAAAGATGTATATCTAGGCACCCAATATTTTCTAAATTATCCATCTACAGATTTAATTACTGATTCATTGGTGAATTTAGGTCCTGCTGCACTCATCTATAAAATAGACATTAGCCGTGCGTTTAGGCAGATAAAACTTGACCCCAGGGACATAGATTTACTTGGAATTAAATTTAAAGATCAGTATTGCATTGATAGATCGGTTCCTTTTGTGTACAGAAATGGCAACCAAATTGTTCAGAGGTGCAGCGACGCCATACGGTATACAATGCAACAACATGACTTTCCTCATCTGTTTAATTACATAGACGATTTAATATATACTGGTTTACCTTCAAATATACACAATTCCTTTAAATTCTTGTTACAACTATTGCAGGACCTGGGTTTGGAAATTTCTCACAAAAAATTGGTGGCACCTCACATGTCCGTCACTTGTCTTGGTATTGAAATTGATACAGTGGCCAGAACTTTGTCCATTCCTGAGAAAAAATTAGTAGAAATTGCAGAGTGATGTAGATCATGGAATACCAAGACTTATTGTAGTAAGGGAGCCTTACAATCGCTTTTGGGCAGCTTACTGTATATCAGCAAGTGTGTAAAGCCCGCTCGCTTTTTTCTTAACAGAATGCTGGCTTTACTCAGAAGTAATCACAATGTCAACAAAATACTATTAAATCAGCCTTTTTTCCAAGACTTAGCTTGGTTTAACACTTTTATCCATCAATTTAATGGTGTTACATATTATGGACAAAATATTTCGCCATGCACAAGTTCATTTGGATGCCTGTCTCACAGGTTTGGGGGATCATTTTGATTCAATGGTTTTTGCATTGGAAATTCCAATTGGTTACAATAGTTATGACATTTGTTATTTGGAAATGTTGAATATAGTTGTGGCTTCGAAAATCTGGCCCAGCCATTGGAAAAATAAAAAAGTCCAAATACATTGTGATAACATGGCGGTCGTACAGGTCCTTAATACGGGCAAAGCCAGAGATTCAATATTAGCCACATGTGCAGGAAATATTTGGTTGATTGCGGCTATGTACAGTATTGAATTTTATTTTTCTCATGTATCTGGCCAGTCTAACATCATAGCAGATCTCCTGTCAAGGTAGAGTATCACTGTAAATCCTGAACAAAAATTGAAAAATTTACACCATAATTATAAATGGGTTGATTCACACCTAGATTTAACTATTCTTAACTATAGTATATAGCATAGTCCACCTCCTTTGTTTTATATTGTAGATCTACCTGGCATGTCGGCCCAGCTGGCCACCTTGGCTTCCACCAGACTGCTCAAGGGTTTCAGACCCTCTACACTAAGGCAATACAAGCGTATGTGGATGGATTTCATAGCATTCCAGGTGGCGGCTGGGCTGCCCCCCCTGTCAGGTGAATACCGAGATTTTACTTTCTTTCATGGAATTTTTGCATTTAAACTGCATATCTTCCAGTCACATTGCCAATTACATGGCCGCCTTGAGGGCCTTCCATATTGTCCATGTGTTAAGAACAGAATCCTTCAAAGATGAGAGAATTTCAAGTCACTAAAACTTCAGGCCCCTTTCTGCCCATCAGTCAGATCACATATTGACATCTCCACTTTAGAGGCCATACTTCTCCACTGTAAAAAATTTCCATATCCAGAGATTTTTCGACCATTGTATTTACTATGCTTCTTTTCCTTTCTCAGATTGTCCAATACTTTACCACACACAGTTAAAAGTTTTGATTCTACTAGACAACTTGCCAGGGGGGATTTTATTGCCACATTTGTGTCCTATCACAGCCATAAACAAAATGGTTAGCATGTTTCCATTTTCCTCCAATGTTTGTTCTGCACCGTAGCTCCAGATTGGTCCCTCTTACAGATGCTGTTGCCAGAAAACATTAAAAAAATATTTCAAATAGGTTGTCCTTGCCCCCCCCCCCCCCCCCCCCCCCTTTGACTTTCCACACCTTCAGGAGGGCTGGAGCCATGTGGAGTTTCCAGCAATGTGTTCCATTGGAACATATAATGAAACACGGAACCTGGAAATCAGATGCAGTATGGTCTTATCTGTCCTCCCTTCCTTCTTCTACTTCTCACATTTCCCTTGCTTTTCAACAATCACTAGCTCTATAGTTCTACTTTGGGTGAACTCCTCATAAAAAATAAAGTTACATCAAAATTCACTTTATACACTTACTATTTACATATATATAACTTTTTATTACATTTTTGATCACTGGTTTGCGTGTGTGTAACACACTGTTCCTCCACAAGCAGTCAATAACAACAGTAACCTTCGGGCATTGGAATGACCATTCACCTATGAACACCATCACTTAGTGATATCTGTGGTGGGGTATTGTTTTCACTTTTATTCTTTGCATAGATGGTTCAAGGTCACTCCAAATTTGACCTTTGACCTTGTGTGTGTAATGTTAGTTGCTATCCTTCAAGGTCACGGTCGTCACCAGGCCTTCAACTTTGAATACCAGTGACCTTGGTTCGTCATAAGTTCATTCCAATGCCCGTACTTGTTAGAAACATAATTGTAAATAATGTTGTGCATATGTCAAAAGAAGTAGAAATAAATTTATAAAACCCAGCAAAGTCTTTTTATTCTGTCTTGGGAGTCCCTGGGGGCTGTGCTAACCCTTCCGCTTTTAGAATTTAAATGGAAATTGTCTCTTGATTAGGAAGGAATAAACTTATATGCCAGTAAGGTTAAAGATAACAAATCAAGCATGGTGTAACCAATAGTGTCAAATCCTTTATTAAGGTCCCACAGGAATAAACTTGCTGTAACCAGACGCAAGCCCAAAGAGGGACCCTCCCAATTGCAAAATAAAAGAAAGCAAGTGGGGATAATATATTATTTAATACTACAAAAATCGTTTGTAATATATAAATACATTATGCGAAAAAATCTACTTTCATTGCATAGGGTAGCAACAACATGACTTATATCGTATTGTATTTGTTTGTTGTTGCAAGTGGCACAACTTTTCAGTCTAGCCAGGGGTTTTAATTAACAAGTGTCAAGTGTCAGGTAATAATCATATTACACTAATGACCACTGTCAGGCCTCAGGGGTGACTATTCTCCACTTCCCCCCAAAACATGTGTCCTCCCAAGCTTGTGTACAAGTTCCCTCATTATGGATTTTGAAGTGAAGGAGTTCAAAAGCATTTCTGTGAACATTTGGCTAGTTAGCAACGGGGTTTGTGTGAAGTTTAAGTACATTTTATCCTGGAATTTTTCATTGTTTTATCCTATTTTATCAATGACTGTTAACCATACTGGATACAATGTCAAAGTCTACACACACTAACATGGCAGGATGCTCCAGATGCGGCATCAAACATACTCGTCCTGTAGGTAACAGGTGTAAAAGACTGTTAAACATTAGTGCCCCTGTCGTTTCTGAGACGCATCAAGAGGACCAGGCCGACATCAGTCAGCAGGCAGACCAGCAAGCAACTGGAAGCCAGCAGTCACTTGGACAGTCAGCATCATCTGCAGGCACGGGTTCGAAGACTTCCCAGGTAGAGTCAAAACTTGACTTAATTCTTAAAAAGATGGATGAGCTAGAAAATAATCTACTTGAAAGAAGGCTCGATAAACACCCTCACACCTCAGGCACCACATCTAGTCTCTCACACAGCTCACCCAAGCGCTCACACATATGCTCTGGGCAGTGTGAACCCAAGCTCGCCACTAAACCACGTCGAGCAGTGAAACAAGTCAAACTACAGGAGTCTTCAGATGAGGAATACAGCAATGTGCACACTCCTCAGGCATCCAGCACACAGGTATCACAACTATTAGATAGTGAATTCTCTGTGACACAACCTTCACTTCAGTTCCTAAGGGAAGATGACAGAACACAGCGGAAAGTCCAAAAGCAACTACAGAAACTGCAAGGCCAACCAAGGGGAACTTCTAACCAAGGTAACAAAACTTTTAAATCTGGCTTACATAGGTCAGGCGACAATGCCATTAAGGTCGAAATCCCATGGCCCCATCATCACTGCTTTCCGGGACAAGGGGGGAACATGCCTGAGTATAAAGACCTTTCTCCCATACAGTTTATGATTGGTTTTATGGGGTGCATCCAGGAGGAGGCCAGCAACAGTGTGAAGTCTAATATGTTGGAATATGGCAGACACCTGTTGCAGGATGCCCTAGAAACAAACTGGGTGACTGCAAGGCACGCCCATCTGATGCTCCTACAGGAGATCGAGAGGAGAAAATGCTCCTGGAGACGCCCAGATGCCATAGAAAAGATCAGGATCAGGAACACATCCAGAGTTATCTCAACCAAGGCAAGTGGGACAGCACCTAAAACTGGAAAGCACAGCTCACGCGACAAAGTGTGTACTGACTTCAACAGAAATAATTGCAAATTTCCAGGGGACCACATCGTGTATGGCCAGATCGTCAAGCACACTTGTTCCTACTGCTTCAAAGAGACAGGAAAAATCTGCCAGCACAATGTCCAGGACTGCATACGCCGAAAGAACAGTGACTCCAATAGGGACACAGCGAAGTAGAGTTGATGTTTCAGCTTAAGGCGCCACTACACTGATACGAATCGTTACATTAAGTCGCATTTCTCTCGCAGTAGGAATTACACAGCTACTTCAGACCATGATAATCACATAACTAGCAATCTCACCCTGAACGCAACCGACGATACAGATAGGGACAGTGTGTTGGGCTCTCCCCTCAGGAGCAATGATAGCAAAAATTTTACAAACAGTAGTAACTTGGGTTCCACCATAATTGACAGTAAAAATTACAATTTTAGTGCACGCACAGTTGAGGGCGTATGGTCTGTTTTAAGTAAAAGTGACAGTAATTATCATGGCTATGATCCATCTGTTTTTAATATTGCAAACTCTGAATCAGTATTAGTAGAACATTTATGTATATGTGGGAACAGGGACTTACCCTGGTGTTTTGTTCACGTGAAAGTAAATGAAAATCAAAAGTGTTTTGTCAATAGAATTAATGATTTTGGGTTTATGTGCGAATTCACTCCCCCAGTGCCATTGTTTCAGCCTGGTAAGGTGTTGAAGTGTGAAAACCTTGTACAATGGGCGTGTCAGGCCCATTCTATTGTGGCTGCCAGTGGCCTGCCTAATTGTCAATACAATCATATAAAGGTACCCACTGAGAAAAAAATTGACAACTGGAGGGCGCTCTGTGGAATTATAAAGACCAAGTGTTGTTAGACTATCTAGAATATGGTTTCCCTCTGTGTGTCGATAAACAAGCTCTGGAATACAATACAAATGTCAGTAATTATCAATCAGCTGAACAATACCCTCATAACATGTCAAGTTACTTTCAGAAAGAAACACAAAGAAAACACAAAGCCATTGTGGGCCCTTGTAATGACCCCCCTTTTCTTGTACATTATTCACCTCTGTTATCTCGACCGAAGCCAAATGACACTTGTCGTGTCATAGTTAACTTGAGTGCCCCCCAAGGCTGTTCTGTGAATGACTGCATAGCAAAAGACTATTATGATGGTGCCCCTTACACACTTAAATACCCATCAGTAGACAATATTATTAACGCAGTACAAGAATTGGGTCCTGATGTCCTGTTGTCGAAAATAGATGTCAGTAGGGCATTCAGGAACCTTCATGTTGATCCGGGCGATTTTGATGTATTGGGCATCAAATGGCAGGGCAATTCTTACCTGGATATAAGTATACCCATGGGCATAAAGATGGGCAGTGCCCTGTGCCAGCGCACAACCGACGTAATTCGCCACGTCATGACGTGACGTGATGTCAGGACGCACAATTATATAGATGATATAATCTGTATTCACAAGCGTCATAATGCTGACACCAAATTTAACACCCTTTACTCCCTGTTCGAATTTCTAGGTGTCCCGGTGAATCCAAATACAGTAGTTCATCCCTGCAGGTCGTTGATATGCATGGGTATTGAAGTTGACCTAGACATGCACCAAATTCGAATTCCACATACAAAAATAATCGAGATATTGGATATGTGTTAATCTATTGCCACCATAAGGTTCATCGCGAAAAAACAGCTTCAAAGCTTGCTGGGCAAGTTGTTACATGTGCACAGGTGTGTACAACCAGCCCATATCTTTGTAAATAGACTACTTAATACGTTAAGAAGTGCAAATGATAGAATTAAAGTGAATTCAGAAATATTGAAAGACATTATGTGGTTCCAAAAATTTTTGGAAAAGTTCAATGGTAAAATCATGTTTAAAGACGCCAGAGAGGCGTTTGATGTCTATATTGATGCCTCTCTCACAGGCATGGGGGCCTGCTGGAATGAAAATGCCTATGCAGTGTCAAGACACATCCCAGCTACTGTTAGCTTGAGTATCACTCAGCTAGAGATGCTCAACGTGCTTATAGTCATGATAATTTTTGGTCATTGGTTGGAAAATCAGAAAATTAAGTTGCATATCGACAATAAAGCAGTTGTGCATGCACTGAGCAACGGTAGAATTAAAGACAAATATTTGCAAAGTGTAGCAAGGTCAATATGGTTAATTGCTACTGTAAAAGACATTGACATTGAATATGCTCACATCTAAGGTGTGGATAACGTAAAAGCTGATGTGTTATCTAGAAAATTTCAGAATGTATACACTGTTGAAAAGCTAGAGTTATTCAAAAATTACACATGGTGGCCAGTTGACAGCAAGAATTTTTACCCAAATTTACTTGTATAATTGCAGGCAGATGTCCTCTCCTTAGCCAAGCATACTCACATCTGGAGTTGGGTCTGCGACCAAGAACAGCAGCTGCCTACTTATCTAAATTCAGACTTTTCTTAGAATTTTGTATTTGTTACAAATTCTCCCTAGCCCATGTTGACACCATCCTCAGTTTCTTAGAGTTCTTAACTCTGAACGGTTCTAGAGCAGTGGTTCTTACAAGCTACGTCTCGGTATTCAGACATTATTTTAAAATGTATGATCTAGATTGTTCACCACTTAATCATAGAAAAATCCACCTGTTCATAAAGTCAGTATCCATCAATTCCCCTTACTGTCCCAAAGTTAAAGCCAACTTCACCATTCCCCTCCTCATTCAATTAGCAAAAGCATGTGACCACATACGTTATGGTTTCTTGTACAAGGCTATATTCCTACTAGCCTATTTTGGGTTCCTCCGCCTTTCTAACCTTGCCCCTTCCTCCTCAAGGCTATTTGATTCTTCCCGTCATTTTCTACGTAGTGATATCATTTTTGGCCCCCCTGGGGCCCACATCATAGTAAAATGGGCCAAGGCAATGCAGGGGTCCTCCAAGTACCAAGTAATACAAATCCCCTTCCTTATGTCTTCTCCTATTTGCCCTGTGTCAAGCATGTATGCACACTTGGCAAGCAGAGGCAAAGGCAATAGGGATACAGTGTATGTAGGTCTAAATGGCATCAGTTTCCAGGTTCCGTGGAGCATAATATCTTGCAAAGAAACCCCCATGTCGAAAACCCCAAATAGTTCCAGATCTACGAAAATCATGAAAGGTCAAAGAGGAGTCACAACAAAGAGAATTCAAAACAGTTTTGAGGTGCTTTCTAGCAACTGAATCTGTAAGAGGGACTCACCCATGGGACCTGGGGATCACTCTAGTAGATTATTCGTATGAGGTGGTAGCCAGCAAAGGTGCAATTTTGAGGCTGTAATTGGACAGTGGGGAGAATCCACCAAGAAATGTAGTGGAACGTAGTTATTTTCTATCTTGTATTGTTTTAGACTACTTGACTGGAAAACAAAATAATTACCAATAAATTCACCCTTTTAAGAAAAATGATTCAATTTATGCTTAAACTTGGCACCCTAAATAGGTAATTAAGATGAGTCTTACAGGAGCTGTATCAATGATGCTGATTGGCTAATTACAGGATTGAATTTTTTTTTTTACTGCCTGTGCTAATTTAACAAGCTATGCCTCTTTTTCTGGCTTGTTTCCATCAGGGATTTCATGAATAGGAAGTAAATCAACAATAGCTTTTATTTTGGCACGTTGATTCCAACCCTTTTCAATTTTCCCTTTTGTTGCCCTCACATTGTTCCCCTTCCTATATTTTATACAGCAGTTTGCATGTAACTCAGGAATATCCAATCGCAGAGATTGATCCGACAATTAAGTCAGGCAATAGATAAAGGATCCAGGGTTTGAAAAGAGACAATACTGGGTGGGGGAAGAGTACAGGGAGCTGTAATGAGGTTGAATTAATTCAATGGATGTAGGAATAATAAGATATCTACAAATACGCTGAAGCCAGATTGAAGAAACTACATATTTGGTATGCTTTGAATTTGCAAACCCAGCAACCACTTGTCATCGGTTTGTATCTGAAGCCTCCATTGGTGACACTGTATTTTATTTGTACTGAGGTTACTTTTAATAATTACAGCATTAATTCATCAGCACAGTGTACCTGATTGTCATTGTATTTTATATGCTGTAAGGTAACATGTGAAATAGCATGTGTTTGAGAAGGCAGTAAAACTTAACTTTGCTTGCCAATAATTTAAAATATTTAAATGGATGATAATTGGTGATTTTAATTAATTGCTGTAATTTTTCGCATTCCAACTGCTTATCTTGACTAAAGTTACATAACGTTCTTTTCTAATTCTGACAATTGTCCAGAATGTTATGGCCTTTACTTTTCATGGATCAGTTGTGGTGATTGTAACTGTTGTTTGGTTTAAACTCATAGGTGATCAAATGACACTATCACCATGAACCGTAATTTGCTTGATCACATCAATTCCTTTAATGTGCCTTCATTGAAGTATACCTTAGATTTGTATGTCTGAGATTCTCTTGGGTTGTTTGGGCGACCCGGGGGTCAGTCCTCCCCCCAAGGCAGTAATGTTGTGTAGAGTGTCTCCCCAATTATTTGGGTGTTGGGTACCAGTCTGATTGTCATCCTGGCTTCCTAGAAGTTTGCTCAGTCGCCTAGTAACTTGTAAACAATCAAATCTCATTGGTCCCCCTTTGTGACCTTAAAAAATTTCCCTGACTTTAACTTCAGTTTGAATGTGACTTTGGAACCAGAAACATGGAAAATTCTCTGAACTTTTGCAATGATTATTTTATGTTTTTTACTCTATCTTAGGCTTTTAAATTGTATATATGTACATACTGGACGGTTTTTATAATGTAACAAGTATTTTACCAAAGGACTGCTTTGGTTTATGTGGTAATTGGAGCCATTGTGGACTGCACGTGTTGAACTTTCCTGATTACATAAGATTTTGTAGTCTTCACGACAACCTCAGGCTTGTTGACCAACAGAGAGAGGGACGGTCTAACCTATATTCTTTGTGCATTTATGCTATTAAAAGGCCGTTTGTGATTTTGAAAATGGTCATTTCAAGCTTGGAATTGGCGTGTTGAATACCAAATCTTAGGGCGTTGTGCCTGTTATATTACATTCTAGATACAGTGACTTTAAGACAATATCAAATTGAAAATGCCTGATCACAAGCAACTCTGTAAGACATGTAAAACAAGGCATGTTCCCCCTACGGGCAAGAAGTGCAAGTTACAGAAGAAGCAGATCCCAGCTGAAAGTGACAATGAACTTTTTAGTGATGCTGCCGTTGCAGGACAGGTGCCTGCCACTCAGAACAAACAGGAGGTTTCTGGGGACGGACAGCTGCTTCAGATGCAGATACTTCAACAGCTAAAGAAAGTCACAGAGCGTCTAGATCACGTGGAACAGCGGATGGATGCAGCACCTGGGAAATCATCATCATCCGAGTTAAGTAGTGACAGTTTTTTAGAAAATATTAAACCTAGTAAGAAACAGAAGAAAACCCATGTTGTAACTGATTCGTCCTCAGACGAAAGTGATTGTCCCTCCCTAGAAATGTTAAAATCACACTTGCTGCAGAAAAAAGTCGACAAAAGGTTAAGAGATTTAAACCAGAGTTCACATGAACAAGGTAAAGAAAAAATAAAATCAATGAGGGGGGGTAGTATTGATATTCAGGTCAAACATAAAGTTCACTGACCCCATGAGGCCATTTTGGGGGGGGTCACATGGCAACGGGTGACCTATGATCAACTCTCTTTAACCCAATGGGTGCAGGGGTTTTGCAGGAATATTCTGGAGGAAACCGATGGGGGGCGGAAAGACACGATGGTGGCCTATATGGCAGATTTGATGGAGGATGCCACGGATTTCTCCTGGCAGGGGGCGAAGGCGGCACATGCCGTATTAATGTGCGAAATGGAAAGGGGTACAGTGAACTGGGAAAATGGTGACAGAATTGACAGGATATGTAGGGCCCATGCCCAGAAGCATGTTTCCCAGAATAGGCAAAATTGGGGCAGACAGGATAATAAAAGACCCTGGTTCTGCAAGAGTTTTCAGAGTAATGCTTGTAGTCATTCAAAGGACCATGAATCAAATGGCAGGTTGCAAAAACATATATGCGCTTTTTGTTTGACATTAGGGAAGCAATTGAACCATCCTGAAAAAAATTGTATAAAAAAACAACAGCAGCTAAAAAATGAGCAGGCAGCTGCCCATCACTAGGGTGGAGCAGCTGGTCTAGTAAAGGTACTGAACTGGTAGTACAAGATAGCGAGAGCAGTAGATCCACAGAAGGTGTACACTGCATTAGTGAGGTGGCCGGTATGGCTAATGTGAAGGCGAGTGCTTCACATAACCTGACATGTGAATCCAGTGCGGGGGCGGTAGGTGTTGTGAAGCATGCTGCCTCTGCTGGTTTACAGTGCAATCCTGAGTTGGTCAAGGGAAATGCTGGTAGTTTGAAGGTCTCTCATAACCAGCATTACGCCGGTATGTCAGACACTGCTGGTGTAGGTAGTGCTTCACATAGTTCTCAATGTGAACACACTGTAGCTGATGACCTTCACATAGCAGACAACAAAAATTTCAAGGTCAGATTCATCTATAATTCGGGGGTTGTCCCCAGACAAATAGATGCGTTGTTGGCTAGAAAGCATAGAAAAATTGATTGTAATATTGGTGTGTTAAAAAATAGAACTGTGTGGAACAGTGGAAAAGTTGTCCAGAACATGGTTCCCAAAAATGTGTCGAAAAATAACATATGTACTGATAGTGTTGAGAATGTATCATGTTCCAAAACCTCTACACAGGAGGGTCCGGATGAAAATCCGTGCCTGGCAGTTGCCACTGATCCTGGGCATCGTGAGAGCGATACAGTAACAGCTGAGGTCATATCCTCATCAGAAAAATCTGTAGCACAGGCTCAACCTCACATAATTTCTGAAAATCGAATCAGTGTGAACACTGAAACAACAAATGTCACAGGTTCGGAAGAAATTCCAATTTACAATGTCAATTATAATGCCATTGAAGATAAATTTGCCAGTTCAATCATTCATGTCAATTCACACAAAGGTGTGGGGGTGGGTGACCTTGATATTGAAAGTGAAATTTTCAGAAAATGGCGTGATCAATCACAATTTGATTTTGGCTACATTCCAATTGACGAACAAAGAATGCCAAAAAACTTGCAAATTAACAAATGTGAGGGTTTTTCACCCTTAGACATTCATGAAATGGTGAAAGCCACTGGGGTTCCAAATTTTATGCATGCTAGAATTCCGGTCAAATCTCAATTGAATGTCCAGGCTTGGAAGAATAACTTGGAAGGTTACTGGGATGAACAGTTGTGCCAATTGATAGAATTTGGCTTCCCCTTAGACTTCAATAGAAGTTGTGCTCTCAAATGTGATAGGGGTAATCATAAGTCGGCCTTGGAGTTCCCTGCTGACGTTGACGCTTACATAGCAGAAGAGCTTGGATATGGGGCCATTTTGGGGCCTTTTGACGCACCTCCCATTCACATGAGTCATTCGTCGCCATTCATGACGCGAGCTAAACCCAATTCTGAAAGACGTCGAGTTATAATTGACTTGAGTTGGCCCCTTGGGGCCTCTGTCAATGCTGGTATTGACAAGAATTCATATCTGGATAGCAATTTTTGCCTTACCTTCCCCACAGTAGACGCTATTACTGCTGAGCTTAGGAACTTGGGCAGGGGCGCTTTGCTATACAAAGTTGACGTTTCACGTGCGTTCCGTCACGTCAAGGTAGATCCAGGTGATTATGACCTGCTAGGCCTGGATTGGGGTGGCCATTACGTCGACACCTGCGTGCTGTTCGGGACGCGCCACGGGAGCCAGATCTTCCAGCGTTTAAGCGACGGCGTCAGGTTCGCCATGCGTCAAAAAGGTTACGCCATAATTGACTATATAGATGATTACGTTGGCGTGGGCGTCGCGAACGCGTCGTACGTTGCTCTCATTGACCTCACGAATGACCTTGGTTTGACAATTAGTCAGAAAAAATTAGTTTCTCCTTCCACCAAAGTCACATGCCTGGGAGTTCTCATTGATACGGTCAATGGTACCATTTCCATACCACCTGAGAAATTGCGTGACGTCACAGACAATGTGCGTCAATGGCTATCGCGTGACGCTGCCACCAGGCGTGAACTTCAGTCTATACTGGGTCTGTTACTATATGTGCACAAATGTGTTAAGCCGGCCCGTATCTTCCTCAACCGCATGTTGGATCTGCTTAGATTTGCTCATGGGCGTCAAAAAGTGACGCTTACCCCAGATTTCAAAAGGGACCTTCGCTGGTTCGCAAAGTTCTTGCCTGTCTACAATGGGGTGTCACTTTATGACCACAGGCCCATTGACGTTAGCCTTGAGCTTGACGCCTGCCTCACAGGCTTGGGGGGTAGATCTGGGAACTTCATTTACCATCTTCCCATAGCCAAAGGCTTCAGAAATTACACTATAGTCCATCTGGAGATGGTGAATATCCTCCTGGCAGTTAGAGTGTTCAGACGTCAATGGATGTCCAAAAAGGTCGTGATACATTGTGATAATGCAGCAGTCGTCAGTGTGCTCAAATCTGGCAAAGCAAGAGATCCCTACCTAGGCACATGCGCACGCAATATCTGGTACGTCGCAGCAACGTCGGATATAGACTTACAGTACACTCACATAAGGGGAAGCGACAATAAGGTTGCTGATGCCTTGTCCAGATGGCAGGGCACAGTTGATCAGTGGCAGCTGCTGGGTTTGCATGTGGTGCACCCAGTGTGGCTCCAGGTATCTCATGATTTACTGGAATTAGATCCAGAGTTGTAATGTTTTAGTTATGTGTTTGTCATGTATGTGAACTAATTTATATACCTGGTTGCAGGCTAGGCCTGCTATAAATATTTTTGATACTGAGAGATACTGCGCTTTGTGTTGTAGATACTGAGGCATTGACTTCACTTTCTGCCAAGGCAGCCAGCAGACTGCATCAAGCCTTTCGCCCAAGGACTCGTGGTGCATATTTAACCATGTTCAGAACTTTTGTAGCTTTTTGTGTGCACACCAAATGTGCGTTAGCAGATGTAAATATCAAAGTAATTCTGTCTTCTTTAGAGTGTTTGGTCATCAATGATTGCTCAGTATCAATGATTGAAAATTATGTCTCAGCCATAAAGGCTCATTTTGTACTTCATGATTTGTCATTCACTGTGTTTGAACATCCAAAACTGAAATATTTTCTCAAAGCCCTAAGGATCAATCGTCCTCTCACAATCAAGCCTCACAATATCATATCAATAGATAGGCTAGTACAGATCTCACAGGCTTGTGACAATGGCCCCGTGTTTAGGGCTGTTTTCTTAGTGGGCTTCTTTGGGTTTTGTCGTTTGTCTAACCTAGCCCCTCATGCATTAGCAGCTTTTGATCCATCCAGGCATTTAACAGGGGAAGACATATTTTTCACCAAAAAATTTGTAAAAGTGCTCTTAAAGTGGAGCAAGACCATACAAACCAGGGATAGGGTTGAATGCATAACTCTCCCCAAGTTACAGAACAAGCTTATCTGTCCCCACTCTGCATTAAAAGCATTGTTCAAAGCTTATTCCATGTCTTCCTCCACTTCTGTTTTCCAAATTCCATCCCTCAGGGGTAATATCACTCTTACTGATTCCAGGGTGCGTAAAGTGCTGAAAAGTATCAACCAGTCACTGGGTTTGAACCCAGCCTTCCATACCTTTCATGACTTTCGTAGGTCTGGGGCCACCTTGGCTTACAACTCACATATTCCAATCCAGGACATAAAACGCCATGGTACTTGGTCGTCAGACTGCGTCTGGCGCTACATCCAGTCAGATCACACCTCTGGTGAAAGCTTAGCTACAACTATTGCTTCTACTTTAAATGCTGTATAAATATCCTACTCCTGGGTTTGGGTTTGAGGGTCATTCTTATGTTATATTGTGTCAGATTTTGCCAAGTTTCACAAAGCTTTACAAATTCTTAAAAATATTAGTCATTTTAATGTAAACTGTGGGGGTCCCTTCCTCCTCGGCAGTGTAGGGGGACTTTGGTTTGACCTTAGTGACCTTAGTCAAAATTGCCTATGTATCACATTTCTGGATTAAAATACTCCCTTCTCCAGTAAACTTCAAGGTCTCTCCTTCTGCCGGGGTTCAAGGTCACCTCAGAGGTCAGTAGGTCAATCTCAGTCTCTAGGTTTGCTTGCCAAACCTTATTGTTATTTCAAGTAAAGTCTCATTTCATCTAGGCTGCTTTATACAGTAACCTTCTTATGCAGCCTCATCAGTATTTAAATTGTCATTATTGCATTATATTTACAACAAGAATTTTATTTACTCTTTTAGTAGAACTGTAAATAGTATTAGTATTAGTATTGTATTTACATATTTTACAGTAACTTATATATATATTAAATAAAATGGTACCCGCATGTGTGTGTCTGTCTTGGGGGTTGGGGACTGAATTTTGGTATCGTAGCAATGGTATTTTGAACAAAACAAATGACAAATGTTTTAGTATCAGCACACAATACAGTGAACATACAGTTAACATGAGCCGCTTGTATCTTTTCATTATCATATTCACCAATGTCTGTTGGCATTTCTGGATATTTAATTTAAACCTCTATATATAGATTATTATTCCTTAAATATGATATGTCTATACCAATGTAATTTCTCTTAAATGACTAGCCTTTTTCAAAACTCCTTAATCTACTGTCCCTCTAAAATGCAGACAAGTGGGCTTGTTAGTAATCTGTCCAATTGAACATGATGGAGGATGCTGTTCAGTTATGGCTTTATTTAGAAGTTAGAGGTTTGGTAAAAAATTACAGGGCAAGTTTTTCTTCACACCAGAGATGATTAGCTTCGCAGAGAGAGTCTTGCCGAGAAGACTGATTGCTCACAAGGCACGTATTCAGGTTAACCATGGCAGTAATCAAGCACGATGATTGGACCAATTGTCCGCGTTTGGCTTGGAGGACTTACCATTGCAAAGCATTAGCAAGAGGTGCTCTTGCTAAGGAAATTGACTAGTGAGATGGAAACTTGAATAGCTGGCTGGGTTTTCTTTCTTTTTTCTAAAGAACTTTATCTGATGTTTGGAATTTTTTGAGGGGAAAACTATTATGAGCGGGAAAAAGAAGAGAAAAGGAGAAAGGGTAAGGGATATAAGGGTTCACTGATTGTGTGATTGCCTGCTTATGCCCCAGTCACAGTCCAGGTGGTATTGTCTATGTTTATAGAAGTTTTATATAATTCCTCATTCTTACATTTATTGTCACACTTCTCTCATTGAAGTTTGCACACTGTTGCATTCTGTGATTTCAGTGGCCACTTACACATTCTGTGAATCCAGTTAAGTCATCTATTTTCTGTGTTATTACAGTAACTTAACAATATTTTTACAGTATATTTTCTGGGTCAAACCATAGCAAATATCCTCTCTGATTCGGAATCTCTGTGGCTGAAGGTCTGTATCTGGAATTCACAAAGAATACAACATTCTGTCCCTCTTTTTTACTGCCAAAGAGGTGAATAAGTCATAAAGTTAATAAGTCATAAACCCCAGCCTTCACATGTTAGATCTAGAATGTGATAAGCATATAGTTGAAACATACATATTTTAAACATATTGTTACAACTTATTTATGCTACTGACATAGTAAGGGAAGATCAAATATGCTACAAGTATAGCATGAGAATATTTATTTTTATTTTTTTATTCTCTAATTTTACAATTTGCGTGGGTAACATATTAGCATTTAATCACTACTTTATCCTGCGTAACTAGAGTATTCTTTCCTGGAGAATTTGGAAAGTGAAATAAGACTTTTTCTATTTCTGTATTCTGAACCTTTTTTCACTTATATCCTTAATACTGAACATTTGTCTTGATTTCATCCACAAGTCAATATAAAATGACAGATCACTTGCAATATGTTATTTTAAACGACAAAAATGGATTTTAGCAATTAATATCAGCTAAATACCCGAGTAAATGAAATAATTTTCATTTGCACTTGAATTTCATAGCTGACAAAGAATGTGACACACAATACAGACAACATATTGATCATATTTTAAATGTATACTTTAAACATACTCAGTTTTAGGGAGTTTATCTGTGAAACAGTCCGGTATGCATTAAAGATATCACAAGGCTGAAAAGAAGACTTTAAAGTTAACCGGACTGAAAGAAGACTTTAAAGTCAAAGGGCATAGCAGGCCATATCAAGGTATTTATACATGACAACATAGGTCCCTAGTGTGTAACACAGTGTCCCAAGGTCGAACCGATGGAGTTTAATGCCGCAAGGTAAAAAAGACACAAACGAAAATTTTAATTTACTTGCATACATAGATACTACTAAATATATTTACATATCAAATATCTAATCAAGGGCCACCTTAAATTTAACTTACAGTGTAAGTTTAGGGAAAGGTGGCCTTAACATAATGCCCACTGGTATGGAAGTTTGTTATATGAAATATATACAGATAAAACGTTATGTAAAGGACAGGTGGAGTAACTTCGGTTCGGAATAAAATAAAATTATAAATTTGTTATTTAATTTGCAGTTAACTAGAGAACAAGGAGGTTGTAACGTTGAAATCTTGACTTAATATATATGTGTAGTATTGAAGTCAAGAACCCCTGCTGTGACAATGACTAAAACATTAATTTAAAATAAAACAATCTGCACGTCATGTATAACTGTAAAATACATGAAGTATACTGACAACAATAAACAGTTTGTCAGAGAGTAATGCATCCCAGGGCTATTTAAACTCATAGTAGTAAGTTCTTAGGTGGCCAATACAGCCTCTCAGCTAAAAAGTTTGAAAAACATCCAAAACTGCCTTAAGCCCTGGGTGGTAACAGTAACGCATTAGACAGTATCTGATACTGGCTGTATTGGGGTGAGTGATTGAGCCTTCTGTTCAGTGGTGATGGAATTATCTTTTAGAACTTTTCTTCACATACATATGCATCCTATTACTGCTTGCAGACTTGACTTATTTGTTGTTTTACGTCGCGTTCAACAGCCAGGGTCATATTGCGATGAGTAGTTTACAGGTGGAGGAAACCAGTTCATACTGAACTGTAAACCACCGGGTATTGGCAACTAACTACCAACTTTCCAACATGAAGCGCCCGGCCCGAGATTCGAACCTGCGGCCTCAGAGGTTGGAGGTGAGAACTCTAACTGCTACACCACTGAGCCCCCTCTACTGCTTGCAGACAGTGAGGCTGTTATCACATACCTTTATTGCCCATTCACACACCTCCACACACTCTCCTAGGAAAACAGAGGATGTAAGTTTGAAAACGACGGATCAAATACAATCTGATATGTTTGATCAACTTTCACACTGAACCAAAGTGTGAAACAAACTTTGAGGTGTGTGATACAATACCTTGCAAATTAGTTTGAAATTTCTCCCAAATGGAAATAGTTTTGTATCGCCTCTTTTACCATGGAAAGACAAACTATGTTATAGAATACATTATCTCAGAGAATATTTTGTAAGTGCCTACAGAGTGACCTTTAGTTTGCTTTTTGGGTAGTGTAGGTGAAATGAATGTGAACAGTATACAGATCATAGGGTTGTCAGATATTGACTTTAAGTAGACTTTGTTTTATGGGTAGTGTACACAAACAGAGCAAAGCAGCAGCTGCTAAAGAGTGTGATATACTGTATGCCGATCACAGAGTGATCACACTGTTCCTGCCACAGCCAATCAAGGGAATACAAACCCCATTAATCTCTTCACTAACAAGTCCTCTCTACCTCTCACTAGCTGCCTCCTCCCCCCTTTCCCCCAGACCTTCTCCCTCCCTCCTATCCTCAATTAGATCTTCTAGACACAAACCATAGGTATTAAGCCAAAAGAAGTATTCTTTCCCTTAAAATGAAGACGCAAAAGGATCATTATGCTCCCCAATAAGACATGATACTTCACTCTGATAAGCTTCATTATGAGTGCCTCACTGCATATGAAAAATGGAGTTTAATAGAAGATATCTGCTTTCCATTATCATTTCTTTGCCATAGTTATGCTACTGACATCTGACCTTGTTTTTGTCCAAATTTGACTGTTTTGATGACACTGTGTTGGAATCTGGACTCGGCATCTATAAATTTAGCTGTGTTGGAATCTGGACGACTCGGCAATAAACTTAGCTAGAATAAAGCAATTAAGGAACTGAGGAATAAAAAAATATCCTTCATATATCTGCCAGAACCATAATATCCACAGACTACCTATGGACCACTTAATACTTCCAGCTGAAAATAAGTAAATATAAATAAACTATATAAAATATATATATAAAAGATCTAATCATATTGATATTGCATTTAATCTTTATCCTAGCAGATGTAAAACTCAGAAAGACAAGCATTCTTCAAAACTACATTAAGCCAATGGATGCAATTCTGTCAGTTTTTTACTCAGAGAGAAACTAGAGTAAAGACAGTTTGTTCCAGATATTAGTTTTATCTATTTGGGTTTTAACGTCGTGTTCAACATTGCATAGGCCATATCACTTTGAGTAGTTTTATAGCAGAGGAAATCAGTACATACATTTGGTGAAGGTTCTGTACTCTAAACCACTGACCCTCAGTAAGCAGATGAGAACATTCTCACGTGGGATCAGGGTTTTTGAACCTCAGAACACAGAGGTGGGAGGCAAGTATGTTACCACTGCGTCACCATGGCCCCTCTTCCAGAGATTAGGATCATCGTGCAAAAAGGTGTCCTTAAGATAGTTTATTCTTATGATTTGACAACACAAAATCAGGACTAATTAAATACTTAAATCTGAAAGTGTAAAGTCTGCTAAATCTCAAGTTATAGACAAAAGAAATTCCTTAACTTCCTGAATTTCCTGTAGTTTATGTGAGTCTTAGTTTTCCGTAGAAAACATTACCCATATAAGGGTGTATCAAACATTGTAATCTATTTATTAGCAGCAACACTGCATTCCAAAAATTAAATAAACCCTTCCAAGATCAGTTCCTTTCTGTTATTACAGATGCCTGTGTGTATTCCCTTACCTTTTCAATCTAGGTGTATCTTGTATACCAATGCATTGGAAGTAATAGTTTGTTAGATGGTGTTACGGCATTAGTTTCAGGCTCTGGATAACACCAAGCCTATTATTAATCCATAAGAGGAAGTGTCAGTGTCATCAGGTGTTAACAAATAAATTAATTAAATGTTTATAAGGTGTCATGTTGGTGTATTTTACAAGTTTCGGATGAATTTTAAGAATTAATACCATAGTGATTTATACCATAGCTAATTAATTCTTTTATAATCTGATAACATGCAGGAGGTATAAGCAGGAATTGCATTTTCAGGACACTTTCAATGTAGAAATTATCTATGTAAGCACAGACTTTATCAGTGATTCAATCACAAAAATAGCCTCAAATAAAGGACAAAAGTCGAAGGCCCGAGTCCTTTATTAAGAAGTTACTTTTGTGATAGAATTGCTGATAAAGTCCAAGCATAAGTAGTTTATTCCTATTATAAAACATTATTCAGTATGGACTTATCTTTCTTTCTCTGTTTCTGCCACTTATCTTGTATCCCTTGCATTTCAACGTGAACTACTTCCCTAGTCCTACTGGGGTTTGGGTGCTTCTTTATTGCTAGACTTATTATACACACGGAATTAAACATTACTTTATAAATGCTAATATCCAAACTTTTAAAGATCTTATACATTATCTCAGTGTGTTAACAGTTTATTGGAATACACTGACTATTTTGCTGGCCAACTTACCTTCCTTACTTCTGGGTCGTCGTTTTGGCTTTGACCTGGCTCTGACCTTGCAGTTCCTTCATCTGTGACCTTTTAGGGTCGATTTCATTCTCGGCCTGGTATGCCCTATCATTGGGTTGGCAGCTAGATTGGACAGAGTAAATTACTTTAATGAATGAACTCTAAAATCAGTTATACTTATCCTTTATATCGTCTTACTTGGTTTGACCTTGCTCTGACCTGTAGGTCATTGTTACTTGGACCTGACCTTCCATCCTCAGCTCAGTTTGGCGGGTTGCTTGGCCAGCTTAGGTTATACAAAATATTAATACAAACTGTAAATTTTAGTGTGTGCTTCTAAAAGTAGTTTTATAAAGTTAAAGAATAAAATTGAAATCCCATGTCCTCTTTCTTTCAACTTGCTGGGAACTGTTCCTATTATAAAACATTCATTAGTAGTTTTCACAAAGCTTTCTGTTTATGGGTTATTTTAGCCTTTTAAAAATTTATTTTCGAGATTATATTCTTCAACCATCTTTTTAGATTGGAACAGTGTACATTAGTTTCTCTATTAAGTACTCTCACAAAATGTGCAGAGATGCATATTCCTTGACTGCGCAGGTGTCTGTTTTATAATGAATCTCAAAACACCTATATTTCTTAAACACATCAAAGAAAAATCATTTCCATTGGTGTAATATATGTATTTACTTTTTATTTATTATCTCCTCAATTTATAGGTTATTTCCATGACCATTTTGTCAGTTGTCCTTTCGACAGCAACAATATTATGTGGGTGTTCCACCACACGACTAAGGCTCCCGCTTAAGGGTTTTTGAGGGTCGGTTGTCCTGTAAGGGTCGGTTGTGGTCGGTTGGGGCCATGTGAAAAATCAAACATGTTTGATATTTCTCCCGACCCAAAACGATTATTTTTTCCTGCCGTAAACAAAACGTCCAGTTCCAGGCTTCCCCAGGCCTCCTCAGACCAAATTTACACAGTCCTATGCTGTCCCAGGCCGCCTGCAACCCTTAGTCCCAGACCCTTAGTGCCTTAGTCCCATGCCTCCTGCGACCCTTAGTCCCATTTCAAAACAAGAATCGACCAACTCAGTCTGGGGAAGCCTGGGGACGCCTCAGGAGGCCTGAGGACACCGGGACTTAGTTGTGGGTTAGTCAGAGCTTAGTCCCAGGAGGCCTGAGGCGTCCTGGGACCCAGTCTGTATGTCTATGACCAGATCTTGGATCAAACCGACCAGAAAAATTGCCTAGTCAGTTCTTAGTCCCATACCAGTCGGGGACAGTCTGGGGCCACCTGGGGCCTCCTCAGGCTTCCTGAGACCGATCTGACCTTAATCCCAGACTTTGACACCAATCCAGTTTTCCCGCCCATTTTATCTTTTTTTTCACCGACTGTCCACGATTAAGGGTCCCAGACAGGATCGGGACTTAATCCTTTGGTGGAACAGGGGCATAACACAAATACTAGTTGGAACATTATGAAAAATATCATCAGATCTGTCTAGGTCCTACTTAGATCCCATTATATTTTGAGATTGATCTGGATCAACATTTTGATACCAAAAAAAAAAAAAAAAAATCAGGATTTTTTCCCTGGATTTAATTATATTACGTGCCTCGTTAGGTTTTGATATTCTAAAATAGTGAACCTATTATATTAATATTATGATGCCCAATGCCAAGCATTTATTAATTAGTCACAGTTTAGTATACAGCTAATATTATGTAGTTGTCATACTTCTGTAGCAGTTATAACCTAGAAGATATTGGGAAGTGTGTTGTTCAATGATGTGGTCTACCCTTCTGGTATCTCAATTACTCTATCAATGCATAAGTCAAGGATTGGTCCTTGAATTTGCAGAATACTTATCGTGCATGCAAGGATCATATAGGAAGATTCTGTATCTGCATACTGTTAGAATCTTACCACCATGAGAACGAATATGGCAAGTTATTTCTCACACCCTCATCCTCTGTGGTTATCATGGTAAAACTTTGTCAATTTTAAATTGAGGGTGTTGCTACCGTAGAATAAAAAAGCAGGAAAACCAGTTCCCAAATGAAAAGGTCAGTGATATATACAATGAAAATAATGGATCTACGACCTTTTCTTGATACCCGTAATTCATAAAGTTCACTCGTAATAGCAATATCCAGTCACTCTTGGGAATCGTAAAAGACTTGTGGACTAATCTTATTTTTCTGGGGACAAGATTGCCCGGCTCCAATCTTTGGTGAACAATTAGTCGTATCATGTAAACAGTGGATAGATCTTAATAACATCTAGAAGATTGACTCTAATGCATTTACCACTGAATAAGCAAGTCACCATTACTAGGGGCAGAAGTACTCATTCGCAAAAGATTTTTGCATTAGCTGAATATTTCCAAAGTATGTATACACTTGATTATGATCCAGACTTTTGCAAATGTGAAGATTTGTTGCACAATCATCAACTAACCCACAAGTGAGAGTCTACAGGAGTAAACTCACGATAGCGGCACAGGGTGTCACACACAATTGAGAGTCTTATTTTCCTTTTAGATTATATTTTCAAGGATAATTTTTCATATCTTGGTAAAAGTTCCACAAAAGTAGGAATTTTAGTAAACAAATCCACTCATAATGGGTACATTCATGTTTTAAAGTTTCTTCCAAAGTCAATTAGTTTATCTATTAAAGTGTTGTATATAATATTCGAATCTATTTCTAGAGATATTAGAGGAAAATCCACTTATAAGATAACCAATAAAGTCTGGTAGATTCCTTGAACACGCCAAGTGATGAAATAACAATTTATAAAGGAAATGGTATGACCTGATTAAGCTATTATAAAGGTAGGGTCCAGGAATTGGATCATATCACTTGTTCTGGTTATGACCTGATCAAGCTACTGTAAAGGCAGGCTTAAAGAACTGGATCCAATCACATACCCTGGTGGGAATCAGGTGCATTAAAAGGTGGTTTTCAAAGCACTTAGAGTGGCTTCTCTGTACATATCCCTAATGTAACGACAGTTATATTAATGCTTTGGAAAGACTCTTTGTTCTTTTATAAAGAAGCGGTTTCCACATATGAAAGTTAATGACATCACAATCTCGTGGCCCAGATCCTAGGCCCCTATGGATCAAATATGGCCCAAGTTATGTCAGATTTGTAATTAGTAAAAACGCAGAAAAAGACTTGTATGTGGACCCCTTAATTTATCTCAGCTCAATATTATAAATCCCTGTTGGACCAAGTAAGACAGTTCCCTAAAAACAAATTCCCCTCAAAGACCAAAGCTGCCCGAGGTTGCATTTTTCCTCTATACCAGTTATTAACATAGAATATGTAATAGCATACAATAAAATGTCAGTTATATATAAAACGTGGGGACACAAAGATGTTTTTAATACAATGTTATACTATATACACCCAGTAACCATTAAAAACGTTTAAAAATGATTTAAACGTTTAAATGAAAAAAAAAACTAGGTTTGACTGGAAAAGTTTTTTAAACATTTATGAAATAGCTGAATAAATGAAGGTTATGCTGGAAATGTTTTTCAAACATTCATCAAGAAATGTTTGATAAACAGTACACATAAATCATGTAAAACATTTGTTGACAATGTTTCTAAATGTTTGCTCTGAAAGTGTTTAACAAACGTTTAACAGCAACTGGTTTTCAAACCGTCATTTGAAACTTTTTGAAATGTTTTCTATCAAAAGTTTTGAAATTGTTCTACAACAAACGTTTTTAAACCCATGTTTCAAGAATGCTTACAAAAGGTTTAACTTCAAACAAAGATGGCAATGACCAATAATAGGGGATGTTAGAGGACCCTGTCAAAAATTGCCCAATATGCAATCCCTAAAACTAAGCATTAAATGGGAGCTCAATTTTTAAACCACCATCTAACAATTTTAGACCAAAAGTAATAATATTTTCCTTAGTGAGCAACTTAAAAAAGATATTGAATTTGACCTCTGACCCCATTATTATTGAGACATTATTGTGTTAATTTATAACATTTGTAATTTGTTTAATAAACGGTATTCATAAAAGGTTTTTGAAAACATTCTATTATAAATGGTTTTTGTACCCATCATTTTTTAATCTTCGGCAATTGTTTCCTTTTAAACGTTTGCAAAACCTAAAGATGTTTACTGGGACAGCAGATATCATGTTAAAATATCACATAACTTTATGCAGTACACATTAACAAGCAGACTTAATGAGCCATCACTACTAGTAAAAGAAATTACATCATTACAAATGCTAAATTCTAGCAAATATAAAGTTGAAAAAGGCATGACAATGTGTGTTGTTGGGTATAGAGGCTGGAGAAGGAGCAGAGCTGGACAGAGCAGCCACTTGCAGTCACTAATATGCACTCAGCTAAGTGTGAGCAATCTTAATTATGACTTAATCATGTCAATGGTTGATACTAAAATAAAATTGTTTCTCCAGAAATGTGTCCTTACCCACACCTGAATGTGGGTTTGAAGTGTGTTACCCATTGTGTCACCGAGTCCCATTAGATTGGCAAACAAACACGAGAAAATGTATACCCTGTTCGGGAAATCATTCTCAAGACCATTTTGACTTTATTTGGTAGTTCTGTCAAACGTTTACAGGTATAAAACTGTGTAACATTATCTCCCGTGCTTCAAGCATATAAAGCATAGTGACGTTGTGAGTTAAAGCCTGTGATATTTCCATTATATCCCACAATACTGGCTCCATTTCCGGAGAAAATAATTGCATTGCTCCAACAAAGCCATCTCTTCTCTCGTCTGTTGATGGCAGATTTAATGGTGTACTCGAGATGATAAAACTTGTTCAATTAAAGCCGACTGTTTGGCTGTAAATGGGATGGGGCTTTCATTATAAAGGAAAAAAACACGAAAAACCTGCATGGCAACAAATTTGCACCCTCAATATAACGTTGACTGTAACTAAATTTTTTGGTTTTCCAAACCCCTTTTAAATTCAGATACTTTCCTGCTAAAATGTGACAACATACAACATTTTGATAAACTGTAATAAAATGATACTATTTCTGAATGATATCGTAGTTGAAATATATCGGGTAGAATGCATTTTCATATTTCTATAGTAGCAGTCAATATGAGATAATAAGATAATATTGTTGCAGTATGGATCAGTGAGGGTAAACTTAAAAGAGTAAAAATTGTTTTAAGTTGTCGTAAAAGCTTTGAAGCCCTCTAAGTGTCAATGTACACAAACCCTACTGTAGGTTGTCATTAGGGACCTCAGATGCATTAAATCCACTCACTGTATTTGTTTCATCTCTCCAGAATTACATCAAATTACTGTTATGCAGCCGTCCAGGTAATTTATGTCCTTCTCTTAGTCTTTCTAGGCTCAAAATGTTCAGTTGTGGCCGTTAGGAATTGGTTTGGCTAGGTCAAATATTTCTACAATTAATCTGCATGTCCATATTTTTAATATAATATTATATTAACAGAGCTGAATATGCCCTTCAAGGTAGTCAATATATTCTAACATTCAATTTTTTGAGTAACCTTATGCGTATGTGAAAACTTTGAATAACTCCCCGTAGTCCAAATGTATGCCTTAAGTATCGAGTTTAAGTTGGGTTTCTAAATATTACATTTGACTAAGACTTTCTGTGGGCCCTAACCAGTAAGATTTACAGTTTAAAGCAGTAGAGATGCCTGCCCATTTCTCACAGGAACCCCAGCTTAATAATCACTCTTCCTTCCATTCTCTATACTATAGCCGATATGAAGGTCATTTGTTACAACCATTAACGTATCAATAACCTATAATGTATTAGCTAACCAATAATGTAGCAAAAATTGACCAATAATGTATCATCAACCAATAATGTATCAAAATTAACCATTAATGTATTGTCCTTTCCAATGACTATTCAATTTTATATCCCTGTTGTGGCAAATCCATTGCTAGAAGTTTGGAAATGGTTTCACATCAGTACAGCATTCTGGTTCTGATTTGCCCACTGCCTACAACTGTTAGAAACAGTGGCTGTAAAGTGATTAGGACATAATATTGTAGCCCCTGTTAGTTGCTTCCATTCAACCCTTTACTGGACCATCCAAACATCATTTCAGGGGCCCTCGGAGACTGCAGTTCAAAACCTGGCCCAACCTCAAGTGGTAAAGGTGGTAATTTTTTATTGTGGGGCAATTTACAGTACAGATCCCTGATCAACCGTGTGTGCTGGTTGGTTCCACGATTCCAAGTTATTCCCATTACATTAAAACTGTTGTAAACGATCCAGGTGTGATCTAAAACTTAATAAAGAACCATATCTCCCACTTCAATAGGTTTATACTTGATGACCCTAACACACACTTTCTTGCCTTTTATATATTATCTTCTGTGCTGTCACTTTTCTGTGAAATAACTAAAAATATTTTTGAAAAATAATGAAAAAAAATTTAGATTTGGATCTGATTCAATATCAACTGAGGAGGACTGGGCCCAGGGTAAACATCACCTTGTCTGAAAACATTAACCAGATCCAATTTATAGTTTTCAATTTATATACATGGACAGACAAACAACCAGACAGACCCAATTACAATACCCTCGTCCCTCCCCTCTTTGGGGAACAAAGCAATACTACCTAAATTTCAATGTCTCTTAAACTCTCACAATTTACGACATTATGGCCACTGGAAAGGCTGACAATATTTACCTTGCATCAGTTTGCGTTGCGGGGGAAAATGCGTGTGTGATTCAGACGTGTGTTGTATCACAGCCCCTCACCACAAAGTTTGCCTTTCAATAAAACAGCAGTAACAAGCCACCAGGTCAGGGTAACTAGTGGCTAGTATCTATTTCCCGAGGGGACATAATGGTAGCTACTGTAACACGCCCAACATTTGTTCAAAGCTAAGGTGTCCAAAATGTCCATATTTAATACGTTATATTGTAGCATATGTTAGAAAGGGAAGACTTTGACATAAAAGAGGCAATCAAGGATTACATCTAACCCCTTTTTTATATTATTGGTTTTATTATATAAGTATTTACTTATTGTGTTGAATATTTTCTAATGTTTAAATGCCCCAATAAACTGTGTATGTATGCAACTAAAATGTAATTGTATATGTAAAGAATTTACGTAATTCAGTGAATAAATCTAGCCAGGCACTGGTCAGCATACCAGTCAGTTATTTCTTTATGTTAATGGATTTACATATACTCATTCTACTGATTTATTATGCAGCTATTATGTAATTGTATTTATTTAATTGCTGCTTTGCATGTAATTCATTATATCTAGTGATTAATTTGTGTAGATTGTAAAATTCTCATTAAACTCATTGCCTAAAGTTAAGGTAATCATAGTAACAGTTTGAGCCACTGACCGTCTATGTTGTACAGTTGTATGATTCTTAATTGAAAATAAAATAGAAGTCATATTTATTCTGTATAACTGAATAACTAAATTTGCGCAGTTGTTTGTTTCTTCCGGGGCGTGGTAGGGGACTGGTATGGTTTTTTCAGCAAAATTGCTTAAAAAGAGAATGTTCATGAAACGTTTTTAAACATTAGTAACAGTGTGAGCATTTACTTGTAAATATTGAGGAACCCAAAAGATAGGGTTCAAATAGGATTTTGAAAATTTTGTAAACGCTTAAAACATTTCAAAAGATTTTAAATTATTTACTAGGATGGATTTATTTTACATATTATTGAAGCTAAGTGATGGATAATAATAGAAAAAAAACCCCACAATATCATAGTCAGACTCATTCAGACTCTGCATTGATTTGTCTTCTCTTGTGATAAAATGTCAAAATATGCATCACTCTGATAATCATGCTATTGTAAAATGTGTTAAAGTTTAAACATTGTTTAAATCTGACAAAAATGATTGTCCTGGAGGAATGTGACTGTATTTTTTCTAAAATAATCACAATGTAGAACTGTAGACTTTCATAATTCTAACATGACCAATATTATCACTGACCTATCTGTAACATTGACACTGAGCAGATGATAGCCTTTCTGGCAATCGCCGGATTGCAAAGGCACATTTAGATTAGGACATCTTATCGGAAGAGTGTGGTCGGCGTATGGAAATTTATAGCCCACAGATCCACATTATTATATCCGCCAAGGAGGTATTATTTACATAACCATTTATTTGTCTGTTTGTAAGCAGGAATACTGTGTGGAACTTCATGAATAAATATAGTAGTAGGCTCTTGGTCCAACCTAGATCCCATTATTTTGAGAGTGATCTGGATCACTGGAGGCAAAAAATAATCCAGATCGAATTTAATTATCACTACGTGCATAGGTGGATGTTTGCACTCTCTGAGTGCTCATCTTCTTTTTATGTATTTTATTCACTCTATGACAGCATGCAATCTGCTGTGTAACCAATGTGTAAAATTGTTTTTGAAGTCATTTTATGTGCACGTCATCTTATGATCATGCCACCATAGGATGGCTCTGATGTCATGTATTGTAGCAGTTATCTCATCTATTCCGTTTGATCAAATTGATTATGCAGATGATATTGCCATTTTATAGGTCTCATAAATTATTTGCACTGCTTTTGAGTTTTTAAATCTCTCTATATATGACCATCTATAAAATTAGAGGATAAGAGGGAATAGGCAAAACTGAATGAATTGGTGATGACATAAAATATGTCGCCCATATGAAGCAACATCTGTCATATAGAAATATAAAATGCCCGCTATAGCAGTAAATACTCGACTTAACCTAAGATAATGAAATATGCAATTGCAATGCTCATAATAATGAAAAAAAATATGAAACAGCTCGTCCAGGTGATTGATATCTTCGGTTAATGCAGTAATATGTTGCTGCATATGTTTTAATGGTTTGAAGTCAGGACACATATATTCACTCATATTCTTATTGATAGGCTTATTAAGACAAAAGACAGATTAACTGTGATAATGTTCAGTTTCTCACTATTATTATTGCAAGGTAATCTTAGCAAACTCTATTAAAAACATGAACATAGGTTTCATTTTATCTAATGCATACTGCATGACATATTTTCCCTAAAACAAGCTTTCAAAGAAGACAGACATCTGCTGAAAGTGTTTAGTACAGCTTTTCCCAAAACTTCTGTAAATCAGGAAGGATTGACAGGAATTTGACAAATAAACTTGCAAATTATTTACTCAAGCCATTCTTCCATAATGTCTAATATTTCAAATTTCATCGTCTGATGAAAAAAAAATTAGAGATTATTTTCGGGTAATGTTTACATTTCAGGTTTTATCCCTTGCAACAAGCTTATGACAGGAAGATAGAAACCCCCTGTCACTGTCTTCTACATTCTCTGGTGTCCTGAAGGGGAGGACGAGGGTTTTATAATCACATCCGTTTGTTTTGTTTATTTCTTTACCTGTTCAGAAAGCTTGGAAAATCATACTTTTGATGAAGAACATACTTTACATGAGGTGGGGGTCTACATGTGTGTTGGGCATCCTCAAATATAATCCAGATCTATATTGTGACTCCAAGATTTTCTTGGCAAATGTCTGCCTAAGACTAGGGTTTTGTGTTCCCTCAGACACCTTTTCTATATAGTAGAAACATTTTTATAGCACAAGAATTATTGAGGATCTTCCAATGAACTAAAGGGGCCATGGTGGCAGAGTGGTAACACTCTCGCCTCCCACCTCTGAGGCCGGGGTTCGATCCCCGCACGGGCTCAAGTGGAAAAGCTGGTAGTTGCTTGCCGTTGGTCGGCAGTTTACAGTACACAACCCTAGCGAACTCTATGTACTGGTTTCCTCTGCCCTTCCAACTACCCGTCGTGATATGACCTGTACAGTGTTGAAAGCGACGTTAAACCCCAAATAAATAAAATCCAATGAACTAAAATCCAGAAATGACCGTAAAAACTGGAGAAAATTACAACCCAGCAAGCGTCTACTAGGGGAGGATGGCGTTGGTGGTGGGTGTGCTGGTCTACACAGGTAAGCCTTGAGTTGGCTCCTAAAACTCAAAATGGTCTGTTGGAATCTGATGTTAAGTGGGGCCCTGTCCCATTCCACTACTGCAGCTGTGGCAAAACAACGTCTGTCGATTGCCTTTCTGGAAGAATTAAGGAAACTAATAGTCTATTTCCATGAGACAGACCATGAGTTTTTTAAGGTAGGCTGTGATATTATTCATTCTGTCCAGTCTTAAAACTGGTATTGTGTGGTGTTGTATATTTACACTCGATATCAATCAATCAGTTGTCCACATGCTTAATCTCCGTATCAACGGATTCTAAGGCACACCATCCAATTCATAAGGCATAAGACATTAGACATGTTCCGAGTCGATATGCGACATACATATCCTTTACTAAAGGACTTGCAGGCGCTGTCTGAATCATCCTGGCTGCCCAAGTGCCGCACATTCTCTCTAGTGACTGACATTCCCCTAACTCACAGAGACAGATTGAGGTTCTTTAGCCTGCCACTAGGGATAGGACCTTATGACAGAAGACCGTCATTTAAAATAATCACTATGTATTTACCTATAACTGGTATCTAACTGATGTCCTCTGTGTATCTAAGTGTGTGTCTTATTTAATCCTTCAAAAACCAAGTGTATGACTTTTGGAAAGAGCAAGTTCGAGGGAAGACAGTGGTTCCTCAATGGTGAAATGCTTGTGGAAGAGCAAGAAATAATTCACTTGGGCATAGTGCTTGCAAATGACCACAACAGTCATGCTAAATCACGTACTCAGGCAATGCGTAAGGCCTTCTATGCTCTACAAGGATCAGGATTGTGTCAACATGGATCTAATCCTGCCACTATCTCTCACATTTTCAAAGCTGCAGTCCAGCCAGTGTTAACATATGGCATGGAATGTGTTTTCCAATCAAAATCTGCACTGCACCTTGCCCAGTCTGCTCAAACAAAATTATTGAAAGCATCGCTAGGTTTAAAAACTTCCTGCAAGAGCTCACCCTTGCTACAAGCTTTAGACATGAAAACACTTCAGACATCAGTGTGTATCCAGGAACTTTCTCTTTTTAGATCATTGCTTTTATCAAACTCCCGTTCTAATAAATTTTACTCATTTCTGCTCTCAAAAATAGTAAACAGGGAAGTTTTAAGCTCAAAAAACATTTTACATAGAGTGCTGTTAACTAGTCACAAATATTATATAAATTTCAATGAATACATATGTGATACTACCTATTTTAAAAAATGCAAGAGACAGATACTGCAAGAAATTCATAATACTGAAAACAAGGGACTAAAGGACACTGTGTTGTTTTTATTACAATCTGACTGTGATAGATCAAGAATACTGTTGAATAACTTCTTATCTCCATTCTGATTTTATCTTATGTTAATCTGTTTAATCTTATATATTTGTCTTACATATAATGCTAGAATTTTTGTCTGTATTGCATTGTATTTACATTTTATCTCTCTCCATTTGGAGGCAATAAAATATCTATCTATCTATCTTACCAAATAGGCCATAGTGTCTTATAACTGCTTGTTTGTAATGGCATCAGAATAATTTTAATCAGGATGACATAGTTATTTGACTAATAAACATTCAATGTACAAAATCACACATATGTTTTATGTTTACGATACTAGGCATTACCATTTGAAATAAATCTATATACACTTAAGCAACACAAGTCTATACTGTAAAGACACCACAAAATCATTTCCAACCAACAGAGTCGATTAATTCCTCAGAAGACTTGTGTTCAGAAAAGCCTAAACACAGATTCACTAATAGGCCTGCAATTAAACAATTATAGTAATTATAATACTTCAGATATTCCCAAATGAATTAATTTCTTAGAAATCAAATATCTTCACAGATATCAGAAATATTTAATCTTTAAGAAATTCTTCTAAAATAATTTTACTAAAATCAGAAATGTTTGATATTTCATGCAGTTTTCCTTGCAACAAGCTATGAAGCTTACAGCTACGGGCAGTAATACTTCGCTAATTCCCCATTTCCTCTACATCCTTCCAATCAGGAAGGACAGGCAGTAATTTAACTAATAGACTTGCAATTATTTCAGTAAAAGTCATTTAATAAGGCAGGCAGCTGCAAGATACAAGTGAGTAAGTGTTATTGTTTGCATGTCCAGGGGATCATTGTACTCAACGCCTCACTTCAGAAGGATGCAAGAGGCTTTCTATGGAACCTGATGACAGGTCATTATGCCCACAGTAATGGTCAGTTCTGGCTATAAAACTAAAAAAACCTCAATGTTTGTCATGGAAACCTGAACAGGTAAACCATCCTGGATTCTGTTGCTGGCATTCATAGAAAGCCAAATTCAATCTCACTCTTAAATATAAATCTCTTCAATTGTTGTTTGAGTTTTGAAATGTGAGTGTAAGGATATGTTTTTGCTGGGATCTTCCTTAATATGTTATATTTGGGAACTTTACTTTTAGAACTGACTACCTGTTTGAGACTGTGACTGTGAGCCACATCTTTTTAAAAACTCAAATCCTGTAATATCAAGTGGTCTCCTACCCAAGCAGAGGCTGATAATTAATATTTTTCATAAAAATTTTAATAGTTGCAAAATTAAGAAACAATATAATAAGCCTTCCCTTAAAATCGAAAATTAATATAAAATTCAAACATTCAAAACATTAACTTAGGATAATGCTTCAATCGGACATTTTTCATGAAGCAAGGCTCATGACTCAGTATATTATTACAGGAATGCAAGAAATATGATCATATTTATGTGGTTTATGAAGTAATCAACATACAGATGTTCCCTTCCAAATGTCAGCCCGACCTTATAAAAACAGAAGACGTCGTCAGTGGCTGACTTTCTATTATGTTTGGCGTCTATTATCTAAACTCTCAACTCTGTAGTCTCGGGTTTTAATCCACCTCATGTCAGAATCTTAACAGGTATTTATTTTGTGTTTTATATCACATCTGGTACCTTAATAAAGTGTCAAACCTATTATTTGAGCTATTAACATAGAAATATATAAAATACTGTCAGTGTTATTGAAGGTCAAAGTAAAATAGTCACCAAAATTAGACCCATAAACTGATCAACCCTTCAAACTATCTAACCTTGATCATACTACAATCATCATGAAATAAAAGAGAACGTGGCTAATAGCTTGTATGTAGTTGGATTCGTATTTTGTGTCAATGAAGTTTCATTTGCAAAGATGTTTATCAGTGGTGTTCTCAGAAAATTGTCACCTAATCAGCTGTCGGTGATAGCTACAGGTGTAAGGCAAAATTAGAAAATTACTCTTACTACTTTACCACTAAGACGTAGTAATAAGAATTAATAACTAGGGGCTATACAATTACCACCTTTCAAAACATATCTATTTGATAATTAAAGGTGTTTCAGGTGCATATTAATTCACAATACAGCTGACAATTGGGGTGGGGGTACCTTTTTATTTCTTGTATAGTAAAGAATGTAAAGAAATAAGCAAAAGAAAGTAGAAAAATAGAACTGCAAAATTATTTGTAGAATGAAGAGAATAATTCTTACTACAATGAGTAAGGAGTGAAATATTAAGTTTTTTTTTTTAAGTTTCATTGTAATCTTCTTGCTTTCAATATTTATAATGTGAAGTGTTTAAACCTAGGTACTCTATAAGTCATAAATATGTAAATATATTTTTATAACAGTGCCTACCCCCAAGACAGAAACACAAGACTGCGGGTACTCTTTATTAAATACAATATGTAAATGCAGACAATAACTAAATATTATATACAAGTCTGTAAAAATTACATAAAATCTTTAGTTCGTATATAAAGTTAACATTGGTATAAGCGAAAGCTGCAATAATTAACATAACTGTGCAGAGGCAGCCAAATAGTTAATTTCTAAGGAACTGTGAATAATATGTGCATGATACTATAGAGTTCCAGTTCATAGTTCATAAATCACAAGATAAGTTTAAAATCCACAGTTCAATTTACGAGATGACTCAATCTATTGACCTCTGGGGTGACCTTGAACCCCGACAGAAGGGGAGGCTTTGAAGTTTACTACTGGGCAAGGGGGAAGCTTTTACAAAGTAATCAAAGTTTAGAAAAAGGTCAGAACAAAGCCTCCTAGACTGTCAAAGTAGGAAGGGACCCCAGAGTTAACAAAAGTAAACTAAAACATTTGATAAGATGATATTTGCTAAGTAAAATTATTTGTTGCATAAAATCAGAGCAATATGAAGGTAAGAAAGAACCTTCAACAAAACCCAGATATAAAAAAGTCTGAGGCTAGCGAGAGTGACCCTCCATTCATTGGACGAACAAGTAATAAAACGTTGTCAATGTTATTTTGGGCTGATTTTATTAAAATTTATGATAACGGTGCAATACTTGTTAACAATAAACATATCATTATGTTGCTGAGTTTCATAACACCCCAAACTACTGAAATAATGAAACGAAAGCAGTTGGGACCTTATTCGCAAGTTCATCCGCATTTTTGACATATTACCATATCGCATCTGATGCCCATGCCCCATGGGTCCTGATTACATCTAAGGGTACATCTTTCCCAAATGCTAATGATAGTAAATGCTAATGATATTTCATGCCTTAGGGCATGAAATGTCAAACCCTGATCCTGCAAATTCATTACTCGATTTATCTTCGACAACCGTTCCCGCAACTTTCTCTCAGTCATAGGGCCGGTGGTATCCCAAATCAAGGGGGTGTGTGGTAAAGGGAGACCACGTGCTAAAGCCAATTTCAGCGCCCGTGCTGGGCACATATATGGGTGAGACGATATAAAAGGGACCCTGACTATGTGGTGTTGATCGGTGCGTTGAAGGTTTTTGGCCCATCGAATGTTCACATCAGCACCTCTTGCATGGAGGGTGATATCCTGGCGGATCAATTGCTTATTTGGGTCAAAATGTCTGTCTGACGAGGGCACTAAATTTGATATCCTAAGCATGGCAAATATGGCTAATGCAAAGGCCACCCGGTATGGTAGTGGGTTGGGGAAAGTTTGATTAAGGCGGAAAAGTAAATCAATCTGGTTCACAGTATACACTCCTTTCTTATGAATGAGTGGGTTTACTCTTGGCTATTGCCTTAAAGTATTGTTTGATGATTGGGTTGTCAAACATTTGAGTTGAAAGACCACACCGATTATGATTTTGCTTCAATGCACTGACATAATTCATGATAGTCCTGAAGTTTAAGCCTTTAGTCCATAGGAATTCCATGTAAGCTAATATCGGCCCTGGGCCAGTCATATCTGTTACTGCGTGAGCTGCCCCAAACATCATAAAGTCTCTCATCACTCGGCTGTGTAGGGATTTCGTCCTCGGGTTTAGTGCGTTCAATGCTCTGACATACCCCGCGTCTGCCCACGCCACCGCACGGCCCGCACCTACAAATCATAATCTAGACTGAATTGTTGTTTTCCCAGGCTATTAATTCTAGTGGACTCACGGACCCATTCATGTTTGTTATCTTGTGATAACCGTGACAGGGCATCCGCTCTGTCATTCTCGACGCCTTTTATGTGGGTACAGACCAAATGTATATTAAATCGTGCCAGGAGTAACATTATGTTCCGAAGAAATGTGGCCAAGAACGGGTCCTTGGTCTTATAACTATTCAAAATTCGGACGACCGCTTCATTGTCACAGAAAATTCTAACCATACTGTTCTTCCATCTTTTACCCCAGACATTAATAGCTAACCACGCATTATACATTTCGAAGTGTACTATGCCTTTATCTTGTTTTATGGTTTGTGGCACTTGTTCACTATAAGCCTCAGTTCCCCAGGCTGCCCCAAAGCCCTGCAAGGATGCATCCACATATACATCGTGGATCACCCGCTCATCAATGATTCTATATGTCGCCTGAGGGTTAATCACGCTCAGCAACCGTCGAAACCATGTAAGATCTTTATGAAAGGGTTCTCCCAAATGTACAGTGGCACTGTCATTATGACCACGTAAATACTGGAGCATGCGATTCAAGAAACCTCTCGCTGGTATTATGATCTTAGCTAGGTATAACAACTTTCCCAGTAGTGATTGTAATTCGCGTTTACTACATTTGTTTCTACCCTGAAACGTATTGCACAATTCTGCTATTTCCCCCATTTTTTCTTTAGGTAATTTTACAGTTTTGGCTGCTGCATTGACCTCAATGCCCATGCACGTCAAAATGTCATCCGGGGTGACGACTTTACTATTATTAATGGGTAGACCTAACTCCTGAATGAGACTTTTCAATCGGTGGAATACCTTCTGTGCTACTGCGTCCTCAGCACAAACGAAAATGTCATCAATGTAATTGTATACTGGTATATTTTCATGTGCCAGGATGCGACGGATCGCATCCGTGATGCGTTGAAAGATGGCGGTGCCATGTGCTGTCCCGAAAGCCAAGGAGCGATCAATATAATATTTCCCATCAAACGACATTGTCAACTTAACTGCGTCCCCTGGGTCAACCAAACATGTCTAAATGCCCGGGCTATGTCGATTTTAAGAATCTTAGGATGTTTTTACTAAGGATATCTAAGAGGAGAGCATCCAAATTTGGCAGCTTTAAATCATATTCAAAACCATCATAAATCCCCCGCGGGGTGGACCCATTTACTGATGATTCCCCCCCATAAGATAGGTCCAATATGATGCATCTGTTATCCCCGTCCTTGGGTCTCGACATAAGCGGAGAAATATGACACTCGTGCAGTGGACATTCGGCAAAAGGCCCCGCTATAGCTCCATTTTGGGCTTCCTTTGTAAGAAATGTGTGGACATGTGTTGGAAATGATGTCGCAGAGTTGTGGTTTGAGATTTCTTGTCTCCTTAATTTATCGCCGTTTACCAGTCCTATGGGAAAACCGAAAGCTAATAGTTCGACTAAACGGAAATCACCAAATATGGGGGCATATTTCCTCCATGCCAAAAGATTAAATGTTGAAGGGAGAGGGACTCTTAATCCGTCGCAATTTGAGATGCCTGATCTAATGACTTGTTTTGCCAAGCTCACAAAGTCTTTGTCATCAATTTGAATGGGAAGACTTATATCGTTCAGGCACGATGCATCTTTAAGGCCCCCTTTTGGCCGAAAACCCAAAGCATTATTATGACCTCTAGGGAAATAAACACAACGTGGTATATCAATATCATTGTGTTGTAAGTTTGCATCCTCATTGGTGCTTGGACAACTATGCCCCTCAGTTACAGAGACACAAGAAAACTCCACACATCCATTGTTCAAATTATGTTTTAAATTGTCCAAACTGTCACAACTTTCAACATATAACTTCTGCCTACTTGGCTTATTTACATCTTTAACACTGCTGTCCCTGATAGTATATTTACACTGATAGGCCTCTTGAAGGTTGACATCTATGGGGGCCAGCCCCGTCCGTGGTACCACACTAGATGCATCCCCCTTTGTATGCCCCACTACTTTAACATTTGTGACGGCCTGTATTGTCTCTGGCCCTTGCTTTAAATTTACTCCGGTATCTATAACTTGATCTTCCCCCCCCGTTACCTATTGACTGTAACTTATCTGGGGCTTCAGTGTTAATGTCAATAGCAGCTAGCACACTGTTACTAGGTTTCCGGACTCTAAAATAATCACGACCATGCGTGTTAACCTTGTAATTCTTAACTAATACAACATCATTGATTGAACGTACAGTGTCCACGTTCCGTGGGCGGAGAGCAGCCTCATTCAGGTACAAGCTCGATAAATCACTACAACCAACATTCATTACATTCACATTGCGTGGTCCCGGGATGAGGCCGCCACCACTCGTGTGTGCCCCATTTATAGCCACCCCAGGTCGAGACATCTTTAAATAATTACTCCCACCCCTCTGAAAACCCCCTTTTATTGACCCCGCATTGGCACTCCCATGCGGTACAAAATTTTTAAACACATTTCCAAATTGTATTCCCCTTTTTGGGGGATAACATCGTTTATAACCATCTGCCACGGGCTCAAGACCCACATTTATACTTTGTCTAGGACTACTGCCCTGGTTACCCTTAATTGTACTATTATCATTGTAATTCACATGACCCCCATCAGCTATAACACAGTGGTGGCAACCACACCCCGGGAGGACGGAACATGAATGCCCAAGGCCACAATTATAGTTCTTAGAAGTCAATTGTACACTAGAGTCTCTGTGACACAATGTTCGGTCGTCCCATCTAGCCTATCTTTTCCTATTCTGTCCGTCGTGTGAGTATAAAATCCCTGTCACAGGGTCGACATGCGCGTCTCCAAATTCGCGACATGTCCCCGCTCTGTAGAACTTGCATATGAGTTTCTTATCACCTGGTCTGTTCATACCTTTCACTGCATTTACCCTTTGTGGTTGCGGCGTAAATGCTCCGACATGTGTCTGGATCATAATTTCTGTAGTAACGCACCCCTGTCAGCCCAAGATATCTCACAGTCTTCTATCGCGTGCATTTCTGTTATGTACACTGCCTTAGCTATTCCCCACGATGTAGCATCTGCTAACTTCAACAGTTCCCACAGTTCCAGTAACATATTGTGTTTCGTCTGCGGGTCCTGTGTATCAAGCACGTTTTTTATATACCCCATGGCAAACTGGGTTTGCGACAGGTCATCAAAGGATACCCGTCTCCTTGCCGGACCCACCAGTACTGCTTCATTGGCCCAACGACGATAAGGAGGGGCCATGGAGTTATCTGTAATGTTGTAATGACCCGATCGCTTTCTCCTACCTTGAGTCCCGTCCGCCTTCGCCTCATTCTCAAGCTGTTGAAGCCGTTCCCAGACTAAGTTTTGGATGCGTGGGTCATCTTTCCAGCTTTCTTCGTCTTTCCTGACTCCGCGCGTTTGTGGTGGTTGCATTGTCAAATTTTGTGTTATATCCGGCCATGTGAGTAGCGTGTCCACTTGTTGGGCTAAACCAGTTGGCTTTAGGAAATCTAATAAATCTTTTTGTGCGTCGACGTCTTGTTTCTGGGGACCTTCTAACATTTGACCCACTTGTGTTGGTTCCCATGCCTGTGCGCTAGGGAACTGAGTGGTGGTCTGATGACCAGCTGTGGTTTCAATCTCCCCTTGAGTGGCCAGCCCTGTCTCCGTCGGAGTAATCGTGTGTGATGTTCTCGCTTTCCGTTCAACAATAGTCGCGTCCGTGCACAAATTCAATTTCTCCACCTGCTCCGGATTCATGACTCTCACTGAATGCACGCCTTGCACTTCACTTTTCTTATCACCTTTCTTCTTTTTACGCGACTTCCCATCAGAATCCGAGTCAATGATTTCAATGTCACTTAAAACTGTTTTATGCGTCTCTGTTTAGGTCTTGTCCCTCTCATGCTTTGAAATAATGGTTCGTCGGGGTTCACCTGTAGCAACGATTCTTGTGAAACTGCATGTGGCATTCAAAACTCTGCCTCCAATGTATTTAATCTTGTCTCAATGCCTCCAAGCTTCCCATTCACCGAGTCGACTGCCCCCACTAACCGTTCCAACACCGTGTTTATCATGTCACCCCCTTGTTTTTTCTCAGGTTGTGGAACTGATGTACATAAATTGTCTTGTGCGCCAACTTCCTTCCTAGATGCCAATTCGTTAACTAGGGCCACGTCAGTGTCCTTATTCCCACTTTTAATGGACTTTTTTTTTTCTTTGCTCTTCATTTTGAGTACAATCAATGGCCAGTATTATGCACACCTTACTATTTGAAAGTAAAACACTACTAAAACCATAAAACTGACGGCTACCATATATCTCTTATCAAAGAAAAGTCTTCATGTTATTCGTTTGCCGTCTGAAATTCAAATGACTTGGTTACTGCACTCCCGTGATAAAATGATTCCGAGCATGCGCGTCGCCCATTCAAAATTCGTCCCCGAATGAAACCGCATAACCTAAGGTTTGCTACGTAAACAATAACCTCAAGGTCATATGCATGATGAGGTGACACTAGGTCAGTTTGGTGTCATATTAGATCATGCTAAACCACTAATAAGGGAGGGAAATTTATGTGTGCCCTTCAAGCAATAATTTCAAAGTGACCACACCTGGGTCCACTAAAGAGGGGTCAAATCCCTAACCAATCAGTTCAAGTTTCTGAGCCGTTGTCAATGACAATTAGAGGAAATGCTGTGAACCCCAAGTCAGGACATGATTATGCAAAAACAGGAACCCAGCCTGGTACCCAGTCTAGCCCAAGTACACTTCAAACTAAGGCAACTGCTTCCTTGGAAGAGGACTGACACCCGGGTCGTCCTAACGCCCCAGTGATTAATTTGTATTTAAATATGAAAGCAAATCCTCAAAGTTAAGGTCACCTCAGGCTCTCTTCTGCATAGTTTGCCTCAATTACGCAATCTTGACCAAATCTTAAAGATATTCTTTTGGAGTTATTTAACTTCATTACCTCAATGGCTTTACTTAAAATTAACTTATTGTAACTATGTATTGTTCTTGTAGCATACAGCCAAGGTTACCATAATTTGTGATGTTATAAGTCTGAGGTTTTTCCAAAACACACAAGCTCTCGACTGTAAATATATGTAGTAGTTGTACCTGTATAATCTAATAAATAATTACCATCATCGTGTATGTGTCCCCTGGGAAGGGGGAGGGGAAAAACTGACTAAGGAGAGAAATATTAAGTTTGACTGAATATTTGTGTTATTATAATACGTATTTTGTGAAGCTAGAGGATTTTGAATATATACGTGTAATTGGCCATAAAAAACTGTAATTTGAATTTATTGCATTACCACAACACATCGTATGGTTTAGTTAAGAAGGGAAAAAAATAATATACATGAATCTATTGCATAAATTAAAACACATCTGATCAAATTTAAGATGGCATTTTTGTATCTGACTGGTTCAAAGTTCAATTTGTGGAACACTTCCTGTGTCCGTTTAATGTGTGTAATGAATTCCCAAGAATAGAGACTCACAAAATACACAGATCTGACCTGATCAACCAAAAAATGTCTTAAAAACATTTGCTAGTACAGAATTCAACCATTATGGCTAGAACAATGACCAACAAAGGCTAATCTTCAAATTAAAAAATAAAATTTTAATAGTACTTGGCTTGCCACTTCTGTATATATGATAGATAGGGATAGATAGGGATACATTTTATGCTGTATCAGTGAAATTAATGTATATTAAAATATATATTTGGAACATCTCTTTAGTTTCTTTTATAAAGTGGTCTCTAGGACAAGGTCATTGAAGGGTGAAACAAAATATGACAATACAATTATAAACAAAGGTGTGACCTAGCCATTACTCACAATCAGCAACCATGGATAGTGGATTGACGTTTTTTTGGCATTTCCAATCTTTAACATGTGTGTTTTAAAGGAAATATTTCAGCTAATCCCAACAAAAAATTGTCACGCAAACATTCCATGATATTGACATAGATTCCATAGAACATTCAGTGATTTACAATGACAGCTGGAATTCAATTACTTTTGTAGAATTGCTTTTTTGAAAGTGATTGAAAGTGATTTTTAATCCAAACTGGTCAAATGTTAAATTAAATATATTCATTTTTTCAACAACTAAATATAGTAGGATTATTCTGTTAAATAGTAAATTTACTGTCATCTTTGTCGATTTATCTGTGTATTATTTTAACCGTTTCTTTTAAAACCCAAATCCCCCGATTAACACCACTGCAAGGTACAATACAAGGTGTAAAGTTGATATGAACACTATTTATAAACAACTTTCTAGTGGTTATCTGTGCAACAGTAAACTGTTTGCTAACTAAATGTATGTGACCAACCACCATATTAACTTTTTCATAACAGTTGTTGAGTATACAAGTTCAGAGTTTTACATTCAGGTAATTCAGTTCCTGAGGCTTGTATTGAACTGGATTCAAACCCGCAAGGTGATGTTCAAGTGATCAAATACCAAACTTGTTCACCACTGGACCATTAACAAAGCTTAAAAAAGAGTTGTATTTAATTTTTTTACCCAAAGATATCTTCGTTCCCGATTGGCATTGATACACAGTATTGCATGTCATTTCTCAATTTATATCATAACATTTTCCTCCGGACTGAATTGACTTCCGAATGAGACAGGCTTATCTACAAGGGAGAAAATGATGCAAACTGGTCACAGCATTCATCTGGGATTTATTACTGGTTTCATGTTACTGAAGTCTCATCTGATATCTGAAGTAATTTATTCTCCATACCCCCAGTACCCCAAGAAAAGGCAAGAAAAGTTTTAGGCATTTGCTTGACATAATAATTTTTAATGAAAGCTCAATCTTGTGGCTTGTGAAAAGATAATGAGTCTGATAATTCTCAAGACAAATGGAAATAGAAATAAAATGATTATCCTCCACATAAAAACGGATTTTTAGGTTCAGATACTATTCATGTGAGTTTCAAAAGCTTGGTATATTGTTTAGACAAAAGAAAAGCCAAAAAAGGCCCAAAATATCCTATTGAAATGTTTTTTTCTGAACATTATAAATTATAAGGGCCAAATGTGGTTCATAATTTCATGTTTTATGTGCAAAGTACAAATGCAATTCCAACCCTTTAAATGAAAGGGCCCTATGCATAGCAAAATATATCCATGTACTACAGGACTCAAAGAGTTATTTGACACATCCTTACTGTACAAGTACAGCCTGACTCTCAAGTTACTGACATTCACCTGACTGGAAGACAGTGACTCATCTGATGACCATTTGTCAACATCCTTGAGGTTCTTTAACCTGTCATTGGGAATAGGACCCAATGACAGAGTACCGCCATTTTAAATGGTCATCCAGGCAACTATGTATTTGCCTTACCTGGGTTTGAGCCCACATCCTCTGTCTTCCTAGGCTAGTGTGACCACATTGGTTACAATCACTTCATATATTAGCCCTCTTTAATCTGAATACACTGGTGAATAATTTTGGAAATGATCCAAACAAACACTGTCAAAAATTATATCCTCCTTCACAGAGGTAATAATGATCTTAACTGAAAAATACAAGCTTTTCTTGGGCTCCTGAAAGTATTCCATCATTTGCAGGAAAAAAACTGTCCTTAGTTTTGAGAGTAACTAAAGCTGCATTAAAAGAACGTGATTTCAATTTCAGATGTTAAGCAGCTTTTTTTATTTCCTTTCATTTTAGTTCGTAGCTAAATTTCTAGATTCTTGCAACTATCCTCTTCATACTGAAAAAGAAACTGCTGGCAAAAATAGAAAGGGAGGATGAACAAAAATACTTAATTTACTTCCCATAATATCCAGGGCTGGGTAAAACAGGGTGCAGTTTCTTCTAGTCTTAAACTAAAATGACAAGAATGTAAACCTTAATTTCATTGATAAAGTCACCTTTAAGTAACATCAACTGTAATTTGAAATGCATATATTTATTGGGCACAGATAACAGTTCCAAGAATTAAACAGATTAGGTTACGCTATAAATAAGGTAAATGATAGTTTGAATAAGTTAAATTCCTAAGTCAAAATTCATTGGTAAAGACAAAAATTTATAGCCTGACATGAAATAAAATGAACACACGCACATGGTGACAGGGATGGGAGGTGAGGGGAGGGGGATGAAGGGTTGGTATTTGCAGTATTCAGTAACATTGAGACAATAATAAGAAGATTACACTTGTGTGTGTCATGTTAAAGTAAAGCAAGGAAAACAAATTGCAGGAATATAAAAACTGAGATTTCTTTTTTCAGTAATAATACAAGATAACGTGGTGTGATCAGCTAGCACAAGTTTTCCAATGGGATATTGCATTACACTTGTCTGATAAAAGTTGGTCACTTTTTTTGCTTGTGTGGTGGCCCTCTACTGAAATGAGAGTGTCCTTATCTTCAGGGTTTAATACTTACTGAGTGTAGAATCTACTAAAAAAATATGATTTTAAATAGAATTTTGAATAATAAGACAAAAATATAAAAAAGTGAAATAACAGAATTGTGTCTATATGTAGACATACATATAGCATATAGATATACTGCTTTATAGATGTGCTAGAAGAGCAAACCCAAACTGTTCAATGTTGTGAATATACTAATATAGTTTGTTGTAAATTTACTTATTTTCAAGAAACTCATTGCAGGGAATAAGCGCATTCCCTTGTGCTGAAAGTCAGGGAAACTTGAGTCATCTCATAATGTTAATTAAGAATAAAGATATTCCCTGAACAAACACCAGGGATTACCACTATTCACTTTAATATATAATTAAGAACAAAATACAATTTTCATCACTGTATGACTCAATATTGATTAGGAGAAAGATAACAACATTGATGTCAAGCTTGTGAGCACTTTTAATGCCTGCGGTGAAATTATATTGATATACTATTTTATATGTTTACAGTAATTGATGTCAATGTTGACTTAAGGTCGATGACAATTTCCAAACATTATGAGAGGTTTTGAGAGAAAAGTAAAGAGTAAAGGCAATGTTGGAATTATCAGTGTCTCATGTTGTGAGTTCTGTTCAGCAAGACTTCCTGTTTTATATTGTATATTTGAGTTTTCTTGCATAAAAAACTAGATTGGCTACATAGTCTAAATATTGGATTTTAATGCATGTTGTATGGGATGAACAGGCAAAGTAACATTGAAGTTATTGAACTGGATACCTGCTTCTTACTGGAATTGAAACACAGGTAAGAATTATATAGTGCAATAATTTGACACACACCTTAACCTGGCACAAACTAAATACAGAAAAACTAATCCGTAGTTGGTTGTCATTGGCAACATTCTCGCATTGCCAGTATCAATGTACCTTATAAGATGGCGGAAGTAGGAGGAGAATTGATGATAAAAATCAATTAAATGGTTTTTTTTTCTTTTGGTGTTTCTAAGTGTAGATTCATAGTTTTGTGTTGTTCATCTATGATGACCATGGTGGCTTAATGGATAGCACACTTATCTAGGAATGCACAGGACCTGGGTTCTATCCCAGGTAAAGGCAGATATATAGTGACCAGTGGCAGGCTACAGAACTCCAAGGAATTTGATAAATAGTTATCCCGGAGGTCGTGTCTTTCAGTTAAGGGAATGTGAGTCACTGTTGCTTGGGCTATACTTGTTTATACCTCTTTCACACTACAGGCAGTATAACCTGCTGTTTCACTCGGCCACATATCCGTGTCTCAGGAAGCCTAATATATTTCAAAATTTTATGTCTCCCCAGGGTTGGTAATGTGCTGTTACGGTGGTATCTTTGGTTTATAGAAGGTCATGACTTGGTTTTGTTTTGGTATCAGGTGTTCATCCAATGGCAAAATAAGATGAGTGGAGGCAAATGGAGATTGTGTCACAGTGACAGGTGTTTTTACTACTCTACATGGCGTGTTCCATCAGTGGTCGTATGGGTCACACCTTATTTAACTTTCAGTTACCGCAAAAAAGTATCTACATCACTGAAAACAGACACACACATGAAAGAATTGTGATAGAGTGGAAAAGAGATGGTGACTGACAGTGAATGATGGTGAGAAAGTCAAAGGTAGGAAATTTTGGACATTTCCAAACTTTATTGGGACGTTCAGGGAATGGGAGGATTGGCCACTGTATCACAAGTTTGCACTTGGATGTCAGATGGTAATTGAAGGACGTTTTATCTAATGCCTATAACTGCAGGTTATGCCACCTGCAGTGTGAAAGGGGTTTAAGCCAGGATTGGTCAAAGATTCCTTGAAGTCCTGTAGTAAAAGAGATATTGTACTGAATATAAATATGCATTACAATAAAATGGCTTCAAGTAGGAATCATATTATCGCCACTTAAGAAACACTCTGGGTAAAGTAGATTTGCTTCTGTTAATGCATATTTTAATTAAAATTACACTTAAAACAAAAAAAATATAAGGACTTTGATTAGATGTACTGTCAGGTTATGCACAAACCCAAACTGGGCAGTTTCAAGATCAGCGACGGTCTTGTTCCATTATCTTTCTGGTCCAGGTTTCTGGTTTCTGGGGAGTACTATTACTAGAATATACTTCTATGTCAGCATAGACTTTAAATAGACTTAAAAAAATACACCAACTTATTAACATTAGGAGGTCTTCTTAATGGGCTATTATACAGTTTATATTTGACAATAGCGGCAGACAACCATTCAACATGTAACTTCCATATCATAATTGTTTTACATTGGCCATGATTGACTTTATTTTAGTCATTCAGCCAGCTTGGGTATGGCTTATTTGTAATTCAATAAATATTTTCTATTCAGCAGCCAAACTGTATATCTTTAAAATTGATGTAACACGCAAATGGATAAGTATAAATGTTTCATTTAGAAAACTTGATTGCTAGCTTGGATATTTTATTTTGTTTCATGAAATGTTGGAGCAAATTTTCAGGATTGACTATAATTTAATGCACATTGTGATGCATATCTGAAAAAAAGAGAAACTTAATATCTTAGAAGCATTGTTGGATGAAATTTCCAGCTTAATGGGTGACATTATGAATGCAATGGGAAAGACCTATTCATGTTGTCACATTAAACATCATGTGAATAATTTTCTGAAGCAATATTTACATTAAGTTTTAATTAGTTCAGAGGTTTATTACCTGATGCATAATAGCTTACTATTAAGCAATGCATATAAAGCTGACAGCTTTCTTTAAATCAATTTCAATAAGCAAAGTAGGTGTGCTTCATCATCATTGAAAGTAAAATATTGAAACTGCTAATAAAAAAAAGCTGATTTAAAGATAAGTAATACTTTCGAATAGAGTCTTAACCTGTGAGATTTGTGTATTTTTATAGCTCATAGAGCTATTTAACCCACCCGACTGCACAAGTACAGTCCCAACTCACAAGTAATTCACATTCCCCTAACTGAAAGGTAGAGGCTCAAGGATGACCATTTATCAACATCCTTGAGGTTCTTTAGCCTGCCGCTGGGGATAGCACCCAATGACAGAAGACCGCCATTTTAAGTAGTCATCCGAGCCACTATGTATCTGCTTCTACCTGGGATTGAACCCACGTCTTCTGAGTTCCTAGACAAGTGGGTTACCCGCTAGGCCACAGTGGCCGTTTCCACTCGTGAAACTTAAACCCATGATCCACTGTCATGAATTGGCCTCCTTGCTGCCACAGTTATATGTTGGAAGGACAATATTTCTGCAAAGATATTACACAGAAAAGTATCATCTAAAAGCAAGTACTCACTCTTTCACTTAGTTAAAACAAAATTCTATAAAAGAATTTTGTGAATTATTTGTCATGGTCTTATAATATAGTATCTATTCCCACTACTTGTTATCCCCCAGAAGGATTTGACCCAAATAGTGTCACACTGTTTTGCACTGTGCTTACGACAATTAAAACAGTTGAAAAACTACTGTGGTTCATATTTGAACATCGCAGATTCTCTTTTGTCCAGTGAGGTTCTGTACTATCCAGGTTCATTAAGGATGTGTTACTACAACAGTGTCTAGATTTGCCCTATACTTACTTCTATTGTACTAAATGTATGTACTATAAGATTTTAATCTTGTACATCTGGAGATGCATTCTCTCATTGGATATGCATAGGTCATGAATAAGAGTCTTCAGGGAAGCAAGGTAAATTCGTTTGGAAAGCTAAAAGTATGTTTTAAGCCTTTTGAATAGATGTTGAAAAATAACCACTAAAAACATTTAGGGACAGTTCATTCAGGATACTGGCAGCATCGTAGTTTAGGAGTTATTTTTTTTTACTTTTGGATTGATGGTCTAAAAGACATTCAAGAAAAGCTCAATAATATTGTTTCATCTAGTGTTATATTGAATTGTGTTAGGAGTTGGGTGACCATGCAAATACTGTGGCATTCTAAATCAAAGACATTTTCTGAAATAAACCTATTGGTTTGAACAATAATAGGAATACAAAAATATCGAGCTCCTAACGCTAACTTAAGTTTCTGCTTCTGTGAAGGATATAAAGACACAAAAGTATGTTATCATTCATGTGTGCATAGATCTGAAGACATTGTGTTATCAGTACAAACAGTGACAAAATATTCATGCTAATGTCAATATGGAGTAAGAGCATGTGCCATTGTTTGAGTTTGTTATCCATGCGGGTCATACTGCATGGGGGATGTATGTATACAAGATAATCAGTGTGTTTCTACAGATGATATTTACTTGTGAAACTACACTATTGTGTGCTTTGTCCTTTCATCTTGTCAATTTATTCAGTCTTGCCTCAGATTCTTTATTCTGGATTACATCACCAAAAGTCTCTATAAAATCTTTACATTTGCCGATTTTAACTGCCGTAATTTTGCATTTGCCTTTAGTTGGCACAAAATGAAAATAAAATTAAACAGATGCTCAAATATTACGTATGTTGCAACATAAACTGTGGTACATCTTGACATCTTAACGGATATGTGTTGAGTTGCTGTGCTAAAATATTTGAAAATATTTCTCTTTTTTGTATTTTTATTAACATACACCTGATCTAGTTATTTACAGAAGCTTTTGAAATTAAATAATTGTCGATGTCATGATTAATTGGAAAACCTATATCAGGGGATAGGTATCTTAGTCTGATAAGGTAACATGTACATGACAAAAGCACTCTTTTCAAGCCCTTCTAATTAAAGTATCATTATTGGAGGTTAAGATTAATAACATTCTTATTTGTGTTGGGAAATTGAAGAGGCATACTTTTCAGAAGAGGAATTTTCAGTCTGAATAGTTACTTGAGAGTGAAATACCACTACTTTTCAAAGAGAGTTTTGTCTGTTACGAAGATCACTGTGTAGTAACATTATTTATTGATGAACAGATGAAATTACAAACCTTATATAAGGCATAATTAAGGGAGTTCATCCATGTGTAATCACTTCAAAATTAAATGTTTAAAAGCTTGGGTATCAGTGCTGCCTTCATCAGCTTATAAGAAATTGCATGGTATCTCTTGGGGTGTTTGGGCACCACGGATGTCAGTCCTGCCCCAAGACAGTGGTATTGTGTGTACAATCAATTTGGGGTACCAGTCCTGGTCACCTTTGGGGTACCAGTCTAGTTTATGTAACATCACCTTGGGGGGTGACTCCTTATTACTAGGCAACTTAGTAAGCAACTACCTCTGATTGGGCCCCCCCCCCTGATTTACAGTAAATATCCCCTGTGATTCCCCCTGCCCTTCAACTGTATCCTAGTAATTCAATCACTTCATGATTTGACTTTGAGGGAAGGACATGTGCAAGAAACTTTTTGATTTGAAAAACTTTTTGATTTTATGGAACTGTTTAATTTTAGGGTTTTAGTTTTTTACTTTGAATGTTTTTATTTTTAAAAGTGTAAGATAGTGTACATTATTAGGACGGTCATTTATCAGTAACAGATTTTATGTTACACTTGTGAATTGTGTTGTACACTGGAACACTGCACTGGATGTTGTGATATTGTGACATTTGACGCTGAGTTGTTTGTGACACGTCAACTTTATGACGCTTGGAGAGATTTGGTCATCTTGACAGCAACAGGCTTTGAGTGCCACTGGCACAAAGGGACGGTCTAACCTATATTTCATTCTTGTGCATTGATTATGCCAAATTGGTCGTATTTTTGACATTGGTCCCATTTTCATAAGCCTGAGGTTGCCAAGAGAGAGTCTAAGTCTCTTTTGTGTATGTTTTGCAGTAACTTTGACTATTGAAAAGGAAAAATTTGAGTTATAAAAATGCCAGATAACAAACAAAAATGCAAGAACTGCAAGAACAGACATTTGCCACCAACTGGAAAGAAGTGCAAGTATGTGGACAATGTGAATTCTGATGCTGAGGAAGTGCCTAATGGACTAAGAGATGCTGCCGCTGCAAGTATGTCACTTGCCACGGATCAGGCGGATCCGGGCGGACAGCGGATCCAGGAGAAGATACTGCTTCAGCTACAGAAGATGTCTGACAGACTGGAAACAGTGGAGCAGAGGATCTCGTCCACAGAGCAAGACCAGGGCAAGCCTTCGACCTAAGCTGCAGGAACAGGAAAGTTAAGTAGAAGTAGTGACTTTTTTGAACTTAGTAAAAGTACCCCAAGTAAAAGTAAGAAAAGTAAACAGTTTGTACCCCCATCAGATTCTAGTGAATCATCGTCTGATGATAGTGATAGTCCCTCTTTGTCTTTTCTGAGATCACAGTCGATGCAGAAAAAAGTGGATAAACAACTCAGGGAGCTAAAGGGTGATTTACACTTGTCAGGTACTGAGTGCTCAGGGAAATACAAGTCAAAAAGGGGGGGGGGAATGTTGAGGTTTCAGTGTAAAATAAAGTATTGTGGCCACATGAGGCAATTTTGGGTGGAAGTAACAGACAGAGGGTCACTTATGACCAACTGTCTCTCACCCAGTGGGTGCAAGGCTTTTGCAAAAACATCTTAGAGGAAAAATCTAGCAAGAGAAAAAATACCATGGTTTCCTACCTCAGTGATCTGATGGAAGATGCCACAGATTTTACTTGGCAGGGGGCTAAGGCAGCACATGCTGTCTTACTGTGCGAAATGGAGCGGGGTACCCTCCAATGGGAAGACCAGGATCGAATAGATAGGATCCGTAGGGCCCACGCTCAAAAGCATGCTCCAGCTAGGGGGGGTTGGGCTAAGCCATCAGATCCGGGTAGGAAACCATGGTTCTGTAAAAATTTTCAATCTGGCAGTTGTACACATAGTAAGGATCATGAGTTCAATGGAAAAGTCCAGAAACATATCTGTGCCTTTTGCCTAATGGGGGGAAAACAGCTGAATCATGCTGAAAAAGACTGTCTTTTCAAGAAGCAAAACCCAAAAAACGACCAAGCAGCTGCCCATCACTAGGAAGGGACAGCTGCATTGGTGATGCTCAGTACAGAGTAAAAAATTATAGCTGTAAACCTAGTGTTCAGGGTAATGTAGTCAAACAATACAGAACTAGGTTGTTCTATAATTCTAGTGTCAGACCAAAGGCCATTGAGGCCTCTTTGGCCAGAAAAAGTATTGATTGTGTGACCCATGTCAAGAAAACTGCTAGTAAATGTCATGTAATAGGTGTCAACTCTCAAATGCGTCAAACACAGAGTCATAATGCCACAAAGGCGTCTAGTGTTGTTCAAAAGGGTGCTCAGCACAATTTCAGCCTCCCTGTTGCCCATCCCAAGGCGTCGGACTTGAGTGACATTCATAATGTGAGAGATGTTGAGATCTCGGGGGTAGAGCAAGTGTATGCTGAGGTAGACCAAAACGTTGATTTGGGTCCAAGTTTGAATCCTGCTGTCCCTCAAAAGAATGGACACAATGATAATTCAGGTCTTGGTTTGAATCCGGATAAACACGTGAGTCATCATCAGATCACCTCTGAGTCGGATCCGGAATGTCGGGGTAGTGTGCACGCAGCACATACAAATGACAAACGGTTCACAGATCAATGCATTCCATTATATGATGTCAATAATGCGGGGGTTGAAGAGAAATTTGTCAATACCATTATGCATTTCAAACAATTTGGTGATCAGATCAATATTGGTGATTGTCAATCCCAGATATTTCAAAAATGGCGTGAACAATCAGACTTTGACTTTGGGTTTATACCATTAGGAGAGCAGCAAATGCCTACCAATCTTGATATCAACATTAATCACACAGACAACCTAATTGAGATTCATGAGTTTGTCAAAAATACCCAAAAACCAAATTTCATGCAAGCACGTATTCCTGTGACATCACAACTGAATGTTGAAGTTTGGCAAGAATTACTGAAAGATTATTGGGATCAGCAGCTGTTGCAGCTGCTTCGCTTTGGCTTCCCTCTAGATTTTAACAGAAACTGCCAGTTACAATGTGAGGGGGGTAACCATTCTTCTGCTATACAGTACCCAAAGGATGTAGAGGCATATATACAGGAAGAAACCAACTATGGTGCCATACTGGGTCCATTTAAAGAAAATCCCATTGAAAGCTCACACACTTCCCCCTTCATGACCAGAAATAAGCCCAATTCTGACAGACACAGGGTCATAATAGATCTGAGCTGGCCCCTGGGGGCCTCGGTCAATGCTGGCATCGACAAAGATACCTACTTGGGTACCCCCTTTGCTTTAACATTCCCCACTGTTGACGTCATTACCACCGAGTTGAAGCGTCTGGGTAGGGGGGCTCATTTGTATAAGATAGATGTCAGTAGGGCATTTCGCCATGTGCGCATAGACCCTGGCGACTACGACCTCCTAGGACTTCACTGGCGCGACGCGTACGTCGACACCTGTCTGCCGTTCGGGACGCGTCACGGGAGCCAAATTTTTCAACGCTTAAGCGACGCTGTGTGTCATATCATGCGTCATAGGGGCTTTTGCGTCATCGATTATATTGATGATTACGTTGGAATGGGCGTCCCGGCCGTCGCGCGTGCGTCATTTGCGTCACTTTTCAGTCTCATGAAGGAATTAGGTCTCACCATCAGTGATAGCAAACTAGTTCCCCCCAGTACTAAAGTGGTATGCCTAGGGGTCCTGATAGATACAGAAAAAGGCACTGTTTCCATCCCTCCTGACAAGTTGCGTCAAGTAAACGACACAGTGCGTCACTGGATGACCAAAGATACCTGTACAAAAAGGCAATTGCAATCACTTTTGGGATTATTGCTATATGTGCACAAGTGTGTTAAAACAGCTAGGGCATTTTTGAACCGAATGTTGGCCCTCCTTAGGGCTGGTCATGCTAGTCAACAAATTCACTTGACCCCTGAGTTTAGGCGTGACCTTAGATGGTTTGCAAAATTTTTGCCACTGTACAATGGCATATCCTTATATGACCACAGACCTGTTGATCATACACTGGAGCTTGACGCCTGTCTCACAGGTCTTGGGGGGCATTGGTGTGATTTTGTTTACCATCTCCCCATACCCCTGGGATTCATGAACTGGTCCATAGTACAGCTAGAAATGGTCAACATCTTGTTAGCAGTGAAGCTGTTCCATGCTCATTGTGCCAGTAAAAAAGTGTTGATAAAATGTGACAATGAGGCAGTGGTCTCAGTGCTCAGGTCTGGTAGGACCAAAGATCCTTATCTGGGGGCCTGTGCTCGGAATATTTGGTATATCTGTGCACTGGCTGATATTGATTTGTTTATTTGTTTATTTGTTTATTTGGGGTTTTACGTCGCTTTCAACACTGTACAGGTCATATCACGACGGGTAGTTGGAAGGGCAGAGGAAACCAGTACATATAGTTCGCTAGGGTTCTGTACTGTAAACTGCCGACCAACGGCAAGCAACTACCAGCTTTCCCACTTACGGCCATGACGGGGATCGAACCCCGGCCGCAGAGGTGGGAGGCGAGAGTGTTACCACTCTGCCACCGTGGCCCTGGCTGATATTGATGCACAGTATGTACATGTTAGGGGGTTGGACAACAGGGTGGCTGACTTGTTGTCGCGTTGGACTGGTAGTGGCAATGATTGCCTAGAATTAAAAATGTATGTTCAAGATCCAGTATGGATCCCTGCAAATATCACTTTTCTGGACATTGATCCAGAGTTGTAGTAGTATAATGTGTTATCCTTGTTAAGGGGCCTGTGTTATCCTTGCAGGGGTGGATTAGTGTCTCATACCCTCGCAGGGGTCTGAGAAATGATACATGATAATTAACAGTATGCTATACTTTGTTGTAGGAAATGTGGCCTTGCAAGTGTTGTCAGAAAAAGCAGCCTCTAGGGCCCACTCGGCCTACAGACCCAAGACCAGACAAGCATATGAAAGAATGTTCCAAGTGTTCCTGGCCTTTTGCATTTATGTCTCTGTGCCTATTGAAAGTGCTGATGTAAAATTAGTCTTGTCTTTCTTGGAATGTCTTGTTAGTAATAATAGTACTTACAGTATGTTATGTAATTATGTGTCGGCCATAAAGGCCTCTTTTGTCTTATATGACCTTCCACATGACCTCTTAGATCACCCAAGAGTGAAATTGTTCTTGAAATCTGTGAGGATCAATAGACCTCTGACCTTGGTATCTCACAACGTCATTGATCTTGACATGTTATCAAAAATATCTCTGGCCTGTGATGACTTGGAATGTCCACAAGTCTTTAGAGCTGTTTTTTTAACTGGCTTTTTTGGATTCCTGAGGTTGTCCAACCTGGCTCCTCACTCTTTAACCACGTTTGACCCTTCACGTCACCTCACCGGTCAGGACCTATTCTTTAGTAAAAAATGGGTAAAAATTCTCCTCAAGTGGACCAAGACAATTCAAAACAGGGACACTGTACAACTCATTTGTCTTCCAAAGTTAAAAAATCCTGTCATTTGTCCATTTAGGGCCCTTAAGGCCCTTTCCAAATTATACCCCTCGTCTGCAGTCACCTCTGTGTTTCAAGTGTATGGCAACACAGGTTGGCAACCCCTGACTGATACAAAGGTCAGGAAATGCCTAAAGACAGTAAATTTAGCCCTGGGTTTGAATCCACATTTTTTCACCTTTCACTCATTCAGAAGATCTGGTGCCACCTTTGCCTACAATTCCCATGTCCCCTTACAACAGATTAAGCGTCATGGCACCTGGTCTTCTGACTGTGTTTGGCGCTACATTCAAGCTGATCACTCTGCAGGTGAAGAATTAGCTACCACACTGGCTGCTGCTATAAATGCATGATATCCCTACTGTTGGGGTTGAGGGCCTTCATATGTCACTACTTAATACACTTTATTGTACACCTTTAGGTCTCATCCCTCCAGCTGTTAGGCTGACCTTAAATTAATCCTAAAATTACTCATCTTCAAATCCAGCCTCGTTTACAGAGGTCATTTGTCATGTCAAAGTTTGACCTTTGACAGGTCAGTTTGGACTGTGACCTTCCAAGGTCAAACCTTCTGCTGGGGCCTTTGTAGACCTTTAGGTTTATCTTGCTCTGTAATGGAGTCATTTGTAATGTGTCATTTTATATCACAATTTTTCTCATGATCTGTATGGACAATGACTTTAAATGATTTGATCATGAGTGTAACAAGTAAATTCTGATGTTTTATTTACATATTTTATTTACTGTGTATACTATCTGACTTGTTTATAAATTTTAGTAGTAACCATATATATACATGACTTTACATGATTAATTATATATATTAAAATAAAGAGCCCTCAACCTGTGTTTTTACTGTCTTGGGGTGGGGACTGTATTTATACTCAGCACAATATCCCCTTTACTTCAGGACTATAAATGCAATTTAAACCATGCTGAATGAAGTTTAATGACAATGTTTTAAGTTTACAGCTTGTCTTGTAGAAAAATGACGCATAATCAATGTCATTTAGCGCCAGTTTTTTATTAAAGTATTATAAGTATCTAATCTAATCTAATGTGGACTTTTATAGCGCTTAATCTCCATCTCAGATGGACAAAATTAACTATTATCAAAATATCTTGTAAAATAAGCCAACTATAAAAATATTTTAAATAAAATTACTAATCTATCAGATCATCTTGAGTGGTTTTAAAAGTGGGGAGAATTAAATTTAAGGAATAAATGCACAAGTATTATATATATAATAAATCCATTTTGTTATGGATAGGATAATTATGCTAAAAATCATGTTGCCATTGTAAGGTGTAGGTCTTTGTTTCATCTAAAATCATCATATGTTTGCGAGGTTTTTTTTTCATTTTTTTTTGCAAAAATGTGATGGTTAAGGGCGTGATTTAAGGGTAGTTTGATAGTTTTTCACTTAGGGGCTATCCTGATGTGAAAATAACTATTAAAGAGAAGTTAAACCCCTCAAGGCTAACTTTGTTTACATATTTTAGAACATTGTTTAGTTTGTCTATCATGCACTGGACATTAACACAATGAACCCCCTACAGCTTGCCCTCAGCTTCTAATGGGATGGACTTTGTAAACTCCAATAAATATCCAACTTCCTGTCTCATTAGCTGTACTATCAGCAATCCATTAGCAGGGTGTTTCTAATTAACAGAGCCCTGTGGTTGACTATATCAACCAGTGCGACTGAGTCTGTGTGTACCAGTTTAAAGTCAGAATCAAACTTAGGGTTTTAAACCCCATTCATCCTCAGAATTGCCAATTGTTGGAGTTGTACCTGCAGAGGTGACTGCCTGTGATAAGATGCCAAACATGTTAACCACTAGGTCACTAATGACCCCACTTGTACCTGTTCTACACATTAAATGTATCACACTAACTTATGAATTTGTTTGGTAGAAATGATGTAAACATGTTTGGGTTTGGAATCCCTTTGAGCAGAGGCCTTAGTCGTATAGTGGTCAATGAGGTTGTTATTTCAAGACTTAGCTCTTACTTCTGTGGTTATGGGTTCAAATTAACAGATTGACTGACTCTCTGGCCTGATATCTTCTTGGCTCTTGAAAGAGCTCTTGAAAAGGCAAAAAAATCCCAGAATTGTTAGAATTGTCAAAAGCTAAGGTAGCATGATGACAGAGTCTTTCAATAATACTCACATGCTGCCCTTTGCTTGATTTGATTCCATGGGCACAGAACTGACAACCAACCCAATAAATGTCAAACATGGTAAAACACTAATATCACTCCTTTCTGTGCTGAGTTGATGAGCTACAACTGAATGGACTTGCCTATTTTCAGTTGTCTTTTGATCAGCCTCGTATTTTGAAGGAAGCAATCTGTGATTTGGTGGGATTTAGGGTAGGGTTGGAGTTTGGAGTGATTTGGAATAGTTTGGAATGCTTTCTTTTGAATGGGATGTTTTGGAGTGATTTGAAATAGTTTGAAAAGCTTTTTGAAATGTCTGACCTCTCATGAGCTGTTCTCCAAATATGTGCTGGAGCGGTGAGAGGTTGGCAGGGTGCCTTATGGATTTTTAACTTATAGTATCAACATATGAGGTATCCATTTTGACTTACAAATGTGAGCTCATCAATCATATATGCAGTAGGTATAGATTCGACTGTAAGGAAAGATGTAACCAAGACACAAGAAGATGATACCTGTTGCTAGTGATGGTGGAAAACAGTGTCATGTTGGTTTGATTTTTTCCCCAATTTTTACTATTTGTTCATTTCCTTGATTGCCCTTGGTTTTTGGTGAAGAAATTTAACCAGTAATTAAATTCAATACTTTCTTTAAATCCCACATCAGAGGAGCAATGATAAAGTATTTTATAAGTTTGACATTTAATCACTTGAGCGGGTCATGGTTATGATTTTATAGTTAGAAACAAACAGCAGCGATCCTCACTGGCCCAGTGGGTTATCAGTTTTAGCATCTAATCACAGGCTGTGACCTCCAAATTAAATGCTAATGACCTGTCCCAGTATGACCCTGGATGTTGAATTGGACGCAAAATCCCACCTTTGACCTTTGAGAACCAAGATGATGGCACCATGGGGGATCCACTGAAAGCATATCCAGATTTACTCTTAGGGGATTTACTCTAAAATGGGTGTAAAACTACATCACTGACTTTGTTCTGTAGTATACAAAAGTGGCTGTGGAATATTATATGAGCTGCCAATAGAGACTTCCATTAGGGTAAGAGCCTCGCCCTAATGGCTGCTACTGCTGCATCGCTTGATAAATCACCCGCTATCTGTGACAACCTACATACATATTTCTATAGTTTTATTGGATTTTTACATTAAATACAGTAATTATAAGTGTTAAGGTTTACATCATATTCAATGTTATTTTGGTACAATAAATTAAAATGATAAATCTTAATATTTTTACATAAAGATACTGTTTATGTAAACAATGTCAAAATAGTATATTTCATATACTGTATATGTAGGGGATTTTTCATGTTACTGTGTAATGTGGGTGTTCCACCACACGACTAAGGCTCCCGATTAAGGGTTTTTGGGAGTCGGTTTCAAAAATTTGCTTAGTCCCAGGTGTTCTGTAAGGGTCGGTAGTTGTTGGTTGGGGCCGTGAGAAAAATCAAACATGTTTGATATTTTTCCCGACCCAAACCGACTCTTTTATCCCGCCATAAACAAAATGTCCAGTCCCAGGCTTCCTCAGGCCTCCTCAGACCAAATTTACACAGTCCTATGCTGTCCCAGGCCGCCTGCGACTCTTAGGCTCAGACCCTTAGTGCCTTAGTCCCAGGCCTCCTGCGACCCTTAGTCCCATTGCAAAACAAGAATCGGCCACATTGGTCTGGGGAAGACTGAGGAGGCCAGGACTTAGTCGGGGGTTAGTCGGGGCTTAGTCCCAGGAGGGCTGAGGCGTCTTGGGGCCCAGTCGGTATGTGTACGACAAGATCGTGCTTCAAACCGACCAGAAAACTGGCTTAGTCGGTTCTTAGTCCCAGAACAGTCGGGGACTGTCTGGGCCACCTGGGGCCTCCTGAGACCGATCTGACCATAATCCCAGGCTTCAATACCGATTCAGTATTCCCGCCCATTTTACCTTTTTTTTCAGCGACTGTCCACGATTAAGGGTCCCAGATAGGATCGGGGCTTAGTCCTTTGGTGGAACAGGGGCATAACGTATACTACTGTCGGGATATTCATTAAAGACTCTAAGTGACTTATACAAAATCTGGCTCACAAGTAAGTTTATAGGTTACTGAACTAATATTTTTTGTATAATGGGAGTCATGAATGAAGGTACTAAACAGTGTGCAAAATATAAATATAAAATAACTTTTACACAACATTTACATGGGTAGTTATCAGATACCTCACTCTCGGCTCTTTGGTCTGTGTTTGAAACCCAGCTTATTGCATCATCAGGGATGCACAAAAAGTATGCATATGAACTCGGAATTGGTAAGGGATGCAAAAACCACGTCTTCCACTTAGCTATATAGTACACAGCTTCAGCAGTGGAATATTTAATGAGCCTCCACTAGAGGCTTCCATTAGTGTAAGGGCCTCGCCCTAATGGCTGCTACTCTGGCGTCCCTTGATAAATGACCCTCTATCTGCAACACAATCAGCTGTAACTGGGGGAGGATGGATGTTTCTTACTGATTTATCTGGGTGACATGGTTAAATCTGCCAAACAGAAACAGTGACATACCTGCAGTGAGACAGTACTGTTTGATTGTAGAATATTTTAGTGTGGATTACCAACTGTGGTTTTTTACGAAACCTGGTGTTTTTGTGGCTCGACAAGGAATTTCTGACCATCTTACCCTTACTATAAATTCATGGCAAATCCAGAAGTACTAGAAGTCTGTCTTAGCATTTTTATGTTTTGCAATTTTGCGAAAAATTCGAAAATTCAAAATGGCCGCCATTTTTTGCGAGAAAATTGTCACCTCTCCTCCTGTGTTTTCATTTTTTTCCAGCAATTTTAATGGAATAACTCTCATTGAACATTTTTGGAAACGTTGCACCTTATAGCCAGAAAAAAGAATCTTCATAACCTGCTGCTAATTGAATTATTCATATTCAACTGTTTTCCTAGTTCTTAGTTCCAAGTTTTTCTAGTTCTTGTTACCACTGGTGTTGTTAGGTCAGCTCTGGGTAGTGGAATTTTGTCATAAATTAGCAGTGCCATGCAGCAACATTCAAAATTGCAATGACATTTTCCATAATGATTTATCCTAAGGTTTAAGGTAGCAAACTAATGCAACTCTCTATTCACATGTCTGTCCTGTTTCAACATGCGTAAATATCAACGTATTCAAAACACACTAGGATTGTCACAAACTGTAAGATACTCACCGGCATCTCCTTTTCTCAAACAATAAGATACAACCATCAAAATAAAAGGTTCTTGGAGGTTCCTAAATATTACCCATCTGTACATAAATTAAAAAAAAAACACTTTGGTGGCAATAGCTTTGATTTTGATACTCCCACATTTCAGGATGGTTTACCTGATGATGTTTGTTCTATCCCAACTCTTGCTCTTTCAGAAAATAACTAAATTCTTATCTCTTCAAAAAGGCTTTCCTACCTCAGCAGATGAACTGTGTGTCATCTCAGTGATATTGACTCGTCTTGGAATCATCATTAATAATTTGGTTGTAGTGTCGCACCTTTGAACCTGCCTTGGTAGAGATTAAGTGCTATAGAAGTACAAAATAGAATACAATATAGGAACAAGAGAATTTACAAACAACAGCCTCATACATCTGCCCCTAAGCTTTAAGTTACACCGAATATAGGAATACGAAATATCAAGAATGCATGGTAAAATACAGCCGTTTGATTATGTTGAGTAAAGTACTTGAAACTCTTTTAATCGACTTTTTATCTCAATAAATAGACTTTTAGATTTTAAACTGGTAAATAGACTTTGAATAAAAAGTTTTAACATTTAATGTAAATTTAATCCTGATAAGAGTCACATAATGCTGCTACACGAATAATAACCTTGAGACTTTTCCATCAGAAAAAAATGTGTTTATGAGTAGCCTTAGTTTTCATGGGAAAGTCTATTTCAGTTTTATGGCAATATATCTGATGAGATTGCACTATAACAGTAGCATCACTGACATTGTAATTAAAACAATAAAATAAAACATCAATAAAATAAAACAAGAGTGCCCCTTCTTGTGTTTGACTTTTGACCTTAGTTATGACAATGACGAGTACCAGCTGGGATAATATTACATTTATTCATATTTGGCCAACTTGCATAAGTTTTGAGCTAAAGTCCAACTTAATTTAGAAAAATAAAACAAGCTATATGTATTTTGAGTTTAGGCTTTTCCCCAAAAAATAAATTAAAGACTAAAATGTTGAGAGTTGGTAAACAGAGGATAAGCTAAGGTTGACTCAAAGTTATTTAATATCATCAAGTCATTGTTTCTGTAGTCAAAAAGTAAAGGTGACCCTAAGCCTGAGGATTATTCTTACAAGAAATAAACCAGTCAAGAGGCAGCTGACAGGGAGTCAATAGTTGGGTGGGCTAATTCCATGGGTAGCGAGTCTTTAATTAGATCAGCCCCACCTCCCGGCGGAGTCCCTGCAATTCAATTACCATGAAGAATAAAGATGGTCATGTCTCCGGCATAAATCATGCGTTGCAAATGTGACCCCAGAGACGGGATTGGGACAGAGTTGCATTAGGTGTGTTCCCATCCCAGGACAAGTCACTGTGTCATACAGTAATCCCAAACAACAAACTACTTAAGATGGAATTTGTAACATATTTGGGTGTTACATCTGTCGCAAGAGCTAGGATCATGTTGTGGAAGAAAGATAAGTATATCCCCACAAGCTGTCATGACCAGGATTCCAATCACTGTAGCACAGATGTGACTGAAAAGTGATGGTCCTTGACCATTTCATTTTATCCAAAAAAAACTGAATAAGCAAAGTGACAATATTCAATTTTAATTTATAATTACATAGCTATAGGACAGTTGTAAGCAGAATAAATGGAATGCATGTAAACATTAAAATTACATAAAACATCAAATAAAACATATGACAATGTAAATATTAAAAATATTCAACATTCTAAGCTTATTATAAAAGTCATAAATTATCTGATCTTACCTCCACCAGGAGGTTCTGTTTTTAGGCGCCTTTGTTTGTCTGGCTGTCTCTGTTTGCAGCAATTTCTAAAGTAATGGACAGATTTTAAAAAGTGATTAATTTTGGGTAATATCTGGATGACCAAAAAAAAAAAACCTCTGAATTTTCGGGAATTTCCCCTGGTGTGCGCTCTACAGTTTTTTACATAATTATCTCAAATCTCAAAAAGCTGATTTAGTATCTAACAAAAATGAGATAATTATCTAAAAAATATTGAAACTGACTTAATATTTCAAGAAGCTGAAACATTGTCTAAAAAATTGACTTAATTTCTAAACAAAATATACTGTTCTGTAAAAATCTGTACTGTTGGTAAAAATTAAATAGTTTAATGTTTACACAGAATATTAATAAAATTACCACATAAACTATTATAATCAGATATCCGATTCGTATAGGGGAATACGATAGGGGAATACATTCAATTCATATCCACGGTGACCCAGTTAATAACAACCACATGACACTCAACTGTGGGGTCGTAGGCACTGCAAGTCTGTTACCAAACAACATTAACTCTTTAAATGACATATTTATGTTGTATCTAGGTGCAACAAAAACAAGTAAAATACAGAAAAATAAAATATTACACATTATTTATATACATATTTTGTTTCAGCATGTTTCATAGGATGTGCAGGGGCAGGATAGCATATTGAGCAGTTTACTATCCCCTGCTGGTGCCCAATATCAGTGCAGTATCCAACTGGAATACTCTTATTTGCTTCATCCGCCCAACTACCTGTCTCTACATGACCTGTTCAATGTGTTGAAAACGATATTAAGCCCAATCAATCAACCCCAGGATGTACATTAAGATCCAAATAAAAAGCTAATGCCCAGGTTACACGGTTTAGTATTTTAATTTTGGATATCTGTAGATAGTAAATTCTTCACTGTTCTTAGTTGATTCCTCATTATTCCTATTTTGTCTCCAGTCCTCTTCACCTTTTGCTAGGTCAGGGTAACAATTGATGTTCCGAATTGTCGCCAATATTAGCAGCTTTCACATTTACCTTCACAACTAACCCCTATGGATAGCACATGCCTCTCTCTGTATTGTGTAAGATGGACATAAGTTGTCTATACAAATATTTATACAATTCACTAATTTTTACATAACCTACATTTTGAAATTGTTCGGTAAATCTGTCGGTTACATGTTTATGTAATAAAATTTTTTTAAATGACAGACTTAATGAGTTTGAGAAGTTTTCTTATGCATGTAAATACATGAGCAATGTGATATACTTTACCCATATAAGGTGCAGGTTTTTATAACATAGGACCTAACTTTCATCTGTTTACAACAGTAGTCTTCTCACGTGTTGCCGGGGCCTCACTGGGCAGCTTATCTCAGGTCCACATCTCCCCAGTCCACTGATGCTGAACTGTGATAGTTCTATCTGACATGATGGATTGGTCAGAGCTTTTACAGAAACAATAACAAAGCACAGGATACCTAAAATGGGGCAGAGGTAGCTCCCTATACATTGTGTATTGTTCCCAAGACTATTGCATTCTGGCTAAAATGCTATTATATTACAATGTACATAGTAAGTTTTCTTGTGATTTCAAATTGTTTTCTATGAGGTTTTGTTATAGAATCGGCGAGAGATGTTTTTTCCCACTGTTACATATAGCTTAGAATTGTTGTACATTTGGTTTTAACATACATTTTTAGATATTCGTTTATGTGTGGCCAAGATGTATACCTGAAAACTATATGTATCTACATCCACTCACCAGAACTTGGACTTGAAAACACTTTGGAACAATTTATATGGGACCAACGGAAACATTTCATAGTCAACTATCGGAAACTTGCATTGACAGTGCCTTGTTAATGCTGCAAAAAAGGCCAGACACAAAAAACATCTGATTTTTTCTTTCTAATCCGGCCTTGGATCATGGTTGAGTGGGAATAAGCTTTGTAAATTGAAGGTTTAACTTATACATGTTGATATTGCAGAAAAATACGAAAACTAAACCAATTGATAATTGGTGATTATGATCATATTTGAGGATGACCAAGCGATAAGCAGACCCCCTACCCTCAGTGAAAATATGACCAGAGTACAAGGTATAGTTTTTTTTAGTTTTGCATGCTGACAAACAAAAAGACAAACACATGACTGCAATTACATTACCCTCCCCTCCCTTATAACTTGTTGCAATCCAATCCATAATAGCATAGGAGATGTGACAAAAGCCTGTCCTCATAAGATATTGGCTGTTGTGAGCAAAGTAAACAGTTCTCAGAACCCACAGACTGACTGCATGGTATAGTTTTCCAGATATTTGCACAGACAGAGAAACTGTCACAAACTGACAAACATTATTTGATAAGCATTATATAACCTCTCCCATTTCGGGGGAGATAAGAAACGATTTGTAACTATTTGTAAGTAAACCATATTTATTGGTGCACAAATTAATGTATGACACTGTTCACAAAATCTAATCTAATCTACTACTTTGGCACAATGTCTTCCCTACAAATGGGAACTCAGTGTACTATAGTAACCAGTGCATTCGTCATAAGGATAGTCGAGGGTGGTTAAGATCAGTAATCCGGGGTTATGGGTGTCAGAAAACTTCTTGCTAAAAACAAACCTTCCATGCTTTTGGAATTCAGGTTCAAACTAAGAGCCTCGTGACAGACAATAGATAACTGGATATCTCATCCTGCTATCCAGGGTTCATCTGTCCGTTGAGTACAGACAGTTTTGGTCCCACGGGGTCTAACTTTGATGTGAGTGTATCATAAGGAAACAGAAAGTGGATTCCTGGGGTAAATAAGCCCAGCGAGACCTGGTAGGAAGATTGACAGGGCCCAAGGGATCACCAGTTCCAAGATTAACTAAAAGATTGTGTGTCAGTCTATTGGGAATAATCTTAAGAAAGTGATGCTAAAATGTGTTTTCAGAGAAAAAGAGACTTGCTCCGTGAACTGTAGTCAACGTTTGTCCAGCTTTACTAAGATAATTTTAAAGAGTTTGCTGAGGTTGAAAAGCGATGGTGTATTCGATGATGTTTGCTGTGAAAAATGGTAACAACATATTTCTCATACATTGCACAGTAATGGCAAAGCTATTTACCATAGATGTTACATGTATGATCTACAAATTTCAGGGCAATGGTGTTGCAGTGTAGCACACTCCTGGTCTGACTACATGTGGGAAAGCTGGTAGTTGTTTGTCGTTGGTCAGCTCTTTAAAGTTCTGACCCTTAAACAGCTGTAAATACTGGTCTCCATGGTCCTTTAAACTACCAATCACAATATATCCAATACAAAGATACAAGGCATTACATAAAGCAAAAATTTAAAAAATTACCAAAGTCAGATAAACACCTTGGTTATATGCACAGTCTAGGCCATATCTTTAAATGGCAAAAATATATGTATTTAGGTTATCTAACTGTGGTGTTGGTTTTATTTTTAAAATGTTCAGATGAGTTTATATATTTACACAAAGTTTGGTTCATGCAAACAATGAAATATTGTTTAAAGATACATTAAAATACCTGTCAATTTTCTTTGATCATGAAAAAGGGGATTTCTATAATCCTTTCAAAGAAAGTGTGACATATGAATAGCTGGGTTGGAAAAGGGGTGTGTGTAGATCAGTACATTGTGACTGAATGGAAAACTGAACTGGTTGAACTTTGCATGGATTATTTACCATAAAGATACTTACAATGTAGTCTGTGTAAAACAAGATAAGAACACAAATCAGCTTTTAATGGGTATTACAAATGAGAAATTTAAGTATAATTAGTAATGGCCTATTTTTTAATCCAAAATGTCTGCTGTTACATGTACTTGTGCACATGTTACATTTTGTTAAATAATAATTTTAAACCAAATATCAGGATTCCACAAAAAAGTGTTAACAATATACTCTCATATGCTTGATTGTGACTGATCTCTAACATGTCAAATAGATTGTGGATTGCAATGCTTAATGAATGGAGAAATTGAGGAATTTATACAAAGCCTTCAATATAAAGACCGACCCCTACAAAAGACCGTTTTTAGCATTTCCCTTGGGCGGTCTTTATACACAGGTTTGACTGTATATATTTGAACTACTCAAGCAGAACTCAATTATAAGAGAACAAGGCCAATAAATAGACATCATTGTATTATCTGTAAATATTTATGGATCACTAACAATGGACAAACAAGGTATGAGGCACGTACAAATTGCTAACATTTTTTAATCAGGATAGTTATAAATCAAATATATTTTGATTATGAGATTAAAAAAATAAACACACTGTGTAATTGAAAAAAAAACTATAAATCAAGAACTCTTTCTCCAGGAAGAAAATGAACAGATAAGCCATATCTATAAATAATGGTGAAATAAATTTTTCAGATAGATAACGAAAAAAATCCCCAAACCAATAAAACAAGTAGATTTTTGGCTGGAGAAAAATAGTCAATTTGTAAATATTACATTACAGTTGAAGTGGGCTTTTGGTCATAAAATCCAATCCAGTGACAATAGTCAAGATTTATAGTTAGTTTTAAGAGAGTTTTGAATCATGAACTTAATCTTACAAAAAAGGTAGAAAGAGAGCTCTGTTCATTTATGAATGATGTTGCAAAGGCGTGATTAAATTAGTGGTGTTATTATGAAATATTGCAGGATTCAACCAGATTTAAAAGATAGGCTGGACGTCAGATATTGGGGTTTTATAGGGTGATTTGAATCTGCTTGAGTTTATTACCTAAGCCAATGATGTATTAAATTAATGACAATCTTTCTGTTTCCCCTTTTTTGTGAGTAGGATTACGTAAATACTACTGTTTGATTTTGAAAAAAATAAGAAGTTGGGTCTTAGTTTAACTTACATCTCATTACTTTTTAAGGGTGATCCGGATCACAGCCTGGATGCAAAAAAAAAGATCAAAGATTTTTATTTTTTATTTACATATTATAAAGTAATTTTAAAAAGTCATACATGCCTTATCGTGGGCATGCACTCTCTTAGTACTGTTGGTAGAAATCTTGGGCTTTTTCTTGGGCTTATCGAAGTTGGCAATTTTTAGTTTAAATTCGCATTGGGAGACAATCCATGGAAAAGCTAAAAAGTTAATATTTATGTTTGTCATGTCTATTTACATCTCGAAAATGAGGACACACCTTTGCTGCCAACACGTTACTTGCACCCATGACTACAGATGTAAAAGCTAAGTGTTTAGATATCAAAATGATTGACCATTAAGTCCCATTGGGTCCTATTCATGAGAGTGTTTGTTGCTGGTTGTCACAACCTCTCAGTCCAGGGAGGTCATTAGTTTGCATGTCAAAAAGTGTCAACCACAATTATAGTGCATTGTGGCAAGGTTAACCATTAATGAACAGTGTCAGCATTTCCCGCCAAACTGTGCCTTATTTAAGCACTGTGCTGGGGTTCCCCATCACTTTATATGAATTTTGGGTGAGCTTCCCACCCTCCATCCCCAACATCTTATCATTACACCTTTTTACAAGTTATATGGTTTTTACTACACCTTGTCACAGGTCATGTTTGTTACACGTACAATGTTAATTTACAACGCTCAGTTATGGGTTCAATATTTACTCTATTTTTAATCATATACCTCTTTTAGTCTATTACTTTACAGTATTTTTTATGTGTGCTCTATGTGGGGCCTTTTTATCAGAAATGTAGTAGATTTTAACCAGCTAATGTTAATTTAGATGTTATGTAATGTGTCTGTGTAAATAAAAGGCTCTTCTCCAACCCCTGGTATTGTTAATTAACTTTCAACTATGGACTGTATTCATGATAGTTTTGCAATAACTATCATGAAATAAGTATCATTATCCTGATACAAACACAAATACATTAACAAACTTTGCCTGTTAAAATATGGTCTCACTTTCAGCATACAATCCATGCAAAATATCAACTAAATCTCAGAGGCAGATATTATCACAACATCCTGCCAAACTGATACAATGTTATCTTTATTGAACGTGTTACTGATGCGGCTTCATTATAAACTGAAGCTTAAATGTGCCAGTTGACTCCAGCATCTAAAGACCACTAACTGTAGGAGAGAGTTTGGTCTCTCTGGGGTAGTTGCTGAGATAGATCTGAGGACAGCATCTAAGAAAACGAGGTTGGGATGTGGGAGGTCTTTACTTCCTTGGGCAAAGTGATAATGACAAACTGTTGATTTTTGTTGTATTAGATTCACTGACCTGAGGGCTATATACCCCCATAACTCATACTCTGTCTTCTGCATTCTATTTTTAGCAAGTCAAAAGTGCAGGGTTTTCAGTAGCCAAAAGGATAGCCATGTAACGTATTACAATGAATCATCTTGTGATGGAAATTGAGCTGTTTTAAAACACAGGACACTTTCTCAACAATGTATGCAGGCCTGAAAAGATGAGTGGTTATTAAGCATGACATAGTAACGTGACTGTTATCTGTGTGGTCGTGGGTACAAATTATGTCAAAAGCTAGGTGACCTCTCCATATATAACTTGAGCGTTTGAAAGGATATATAAACAAAGTCAAACTTGGGACTTAAAATCATGTAAGACTAGCACCTCAAATTGCATCAAAACTGGTGTTAAAAGTCGGCTCGAACTTGGCCATGGCAACAGAGAAGAGAGTAAAAGAATAAAACCAATTAGACATCTTAAATTATAGAAAAACTATGCAAATATGGTTAATACAAAAATATATGTAATGGTATTCAACAACAAAAATGTTTATGGCAGAAAGAACCAAAACCTAAATCACGTAGGTCCTATGGTCAATCAGAAATGTAGATGTCTTAGTATTTATGCCAAAGTAAGTATTTTTTTTCTGCTGAAAAAAAACACACATAGACACCACAAAAACTGTTGATGGTTTGGATTATGCTGGCGGTGATATATCACTTGACTCAATCTTCCTGTTAACAGGCTAAAAAATTCCCCTGGGTAGTAGTAAATTTGTGTCTTCAATCTCTGAGTATGACAAGGGTTTAAGGTGTGCCAAAATATATCAGTTAAAGTGTATAACAAATTTAGCAAATTTACCATAACTATTGCTTTTACATGTGTATTCAAAATGTATGTCATATATTGTTTTCTGATGTGGAGATAAAGCACATATGATTGAGCTTAGTTTGGGAAGTTAAGAATGATCACCCTTAAATTGTCATTTAATAATAAACTTGGAGCTAATTAATCCTTTTAGTTGACTCAGAGAACGGCTATGGACTGCACACAAAATGCTCCTGCCTTCATTTTTCACTTTTCAAGTTGTTTTAATGGTATATTATGAGTGCAGGATGGGTTTGGCAGGATCTGGTTATTAATATTACTATCATAATTAGTAAAATAATATTATTAAAAATAACATTCTTTTTTAAATTAGTGTGCTACATTTGGCCTGAAATATATTTTGTATGAAGCCCTAGAAGGTACATAGAACTGTTTCGCTATACTATTTTATCTCGTTCCCGTAACATTTTACTTCATTCCCACGAAGGAGCAATTCATTCCCACAAGATACCAAGTCCCACAATATACTAAGTTGCCCGACTTAGTATCTCACTACCATGACTTAGTATCTTGTGGTAATGACTCATCATCTTGTGCAACACAACAAAGAAACAAAACAAAAACAACTTTATAATTCATGGGAATGACTAACTCTCTTGTGGGAAGGACTTGATAAAATTACAGGGAAACAGTTCATGTCCCTTCATGGGCTCCATAGTTTTGTTTCACGGTGGTTTCTTGTTTTTCTTTATTTCAGAAATAATATAAGTAAAACTTATGCTTCAACTTCCTGTTTGAAAACGTAAGATCAAATGTCAAGGAGTTTTGTGTCATATCTATTGCTATCTCGAATTTAAGTCAAGGACAGGCTAATTGTAATTTTGGTTTTATCTTCAAAACCTGATTGATTTCATTGATAGGTTCATGTAAACTCTGTAAAGAAATAAATTTAAGCAACATCAGCTATGGCTTGTCATAGACGTTCCACTAAAAATGGATAACAACCATATGTGGAAGAAAGCTGTCAGTTATCCATTTCCTATGCAGCTGCCAGACCAGCCCTCTTGGACAAATCTCATTTAAAAGCAGGTGACTGGGTTTCCTGATCTTGTTGTTTGGGGGCTGCAGAGGGCTTACTGGGTAAGCTTCTCTCTTTATCCCAGGGATTGAGTTTCATCCTTCAGTGTCATCCATTTCAGCAGTGACATTTCACTCGTCTGGTTTGTGTCTGACTGCTTATGTGTGGGTTGATAGCTGCATTTTAAGGAACTTAAAGTCTCCTTGTGCAGGAAGGAGACCGCTTCCTTGCAGGCTGTTTAATTATTCGTATGTATCTATAATGAAGAAACTGTAACTATGCATACTTAAACTTTAAAGAATGCTGACTGGTCAATAAAATAATGGTTAATAATATAATGTGTTTTTTTTGTGAAATTGGCGCCCTAATTTGGTACATCACCAATCAACATGCAATTTGCACATCTGTATTTCTTGTATTAGTGGTCCCCACTGGTTACATTTTGAATTGTTTATTTTTCATTTTATGCGCTTGAAATTATCACCTATATCTGCATTAATATACCATTATTATAACTGTGTCATTAGGTTAAAATTTGAAAACATATTCCTTAATAATGATTGTTTATTATCGAGAAACTGTATTACAGTAAGACACGATGTAGACTGAAGTGGGATGCACATTACATAAAAAGAAAATACAAAAGCACTCAGCATTATATTATTTCAATTTGAGCAAATTCCAATATATTTGAGTATCCACTCTTCTTATAAACTTTCTCCCCTACCCTTAAATTAGTTTTAGTATTTACTTGTAAAAGCTACTGCCTTGGTGAGGGTATTTAGGGTTTGTGTTGCTACATCTCTTGATTTGTGGCCCAGTCATCTAATGAAATATTAAAGCTGATTGCTGGGTGGATGTACCAAGTCCATCATTCTCCCTAGTCCTGGTGGAAATCAACTAGGTTATTCTTGGCAGGATGCATCACCCCGGCTTTGTTAATTTACAGGAGTAACAGCTAAACAGCAGGCAACTTTGGATATTCGTTACTAAGTCTCCAAACAGCTTACATCTTTAAGTTAAAGAATGTTGAGTAACAAAAACGTCATATAGAAATACAAATTTAACTGATTCCTTTCAATCAATTATAGTGAAGAAGCAGTAAATACCAAAATATGCAATCAAAAGGTAATGCAGATGGTATACAGATAGTGTAGATTGAAATCTTAAGTTCAAGAAAGATGTCATCTCTTAGGTTTGAGGCACTTTTGTTCCTCATTACATCAATTCTGTAGAAGGTCCTGGAAATAAATTAGTTTCTCCAGAATTTGTTTAAGGCTCATGCAATGTATTAGACAGAACAGAGGATCTCTCTGAACAGAAAGAAAAATACAAAGAAATGTGACTGCGAAAAGTTTCCATTGATGGATTACTTTGGTTTCACTATCTTTAAAGGTTAATTTCTTTTTCAGAGTTTATTTGGTATCTTTTTTTTTGTTTTCTTATCCTTGTAGAACAAATTAAATTAAGTTTTTACTGTCATTTTATCTGTTATTTGCTTTTTTTTCTGTTTTACAGCATCGAACAAAAACCACAAGAGATGCCGTGAGTAAACTGTGGTTACATGTGGTTCACATTTCTCTTTTGAATGGTTTCAATTGAAAATATGAACCTTTTAGCCAAGATTGGATTTGGCGATGGAAAATGATAAAAAACAAGTGTTGTGGATTAATATTTCCCTATTTTTACATTTTGTCCCAATGCAAATAGTAATTACAACATTTTTAACTTGGTAGTGAGTATTACAACTGTAGGTCAAATGCTAATGCTATAGCGACAACAGGAAATTTTAGAAATGCGATCTTTGCTGGACAAAATAAAATTAGCAAAAACAAACAGAGGCTGAGAATGCCCAAATCCCTATGATATTAAAAATATCTCTTTGTTGATCCAGATTCAGAGAAGACTCCACTTTGTGTGAAATTTAACTGATCTGATGAAAAGGTCTTGGTGTGTACACACAGATATTACCAATAAATTACATAAACTATTCTGGTTTTGTGATCCAGGTCATTTTGAGGAATATGAGTTATGGGGTAGACATCACCTTGTGTGAAAACATGACCACAATCAGATGAATAGTGTCCCAGTTGTAGGAACTGTCAAAAAAGGCAAACAGAGAGACTACAATATCCTTGTCCCATCCTCTTTAGATGATGTTACAACAGCCAGAAACAAATTTGCATCACAACAGATGGAAGTAACTGGGGTGGCTTTTAAAATCATTGACACAGTGTCAAACTTTGAAGACAGATTTCAAAACATGTACATATAAGGACACCATACCGGAAAATTGTGAACATGGTATGAAAACCATGCCATTAGTAGATTTGTTTTACTGCATGCAAGGCTCTAGCGAGTTAATTTAGTTTATGCAAATCAACCTCAATGATTGTGCAGAGGGAAAAAGAAGTAAATGTACCAAAATGAAGATTCTCCCAAGACCACTTTCCTGAACTTGGGTAAAAAAGTTCCTGGAAATTAAATGGTATCTATCAATTCAGACAAATTGTAGCTCTAGCCTGGCCGTGAACAGGAATGTAAAAATAAATATTTTCAGAACTTCAGTTATGTCTTTACGTTTTGTGATGTAAAAAGCTGTGTCAGAAACAAAGTATACCATGAATAAATGGGAAAATAGTAATATTTCTTTTTGATATGTTAATTCTTCAAGTTCCTTATATTGACACAAAGTGGAAGTTGACGATCAATTCAGTCAGTAACTTATCATGTTCACCAATACAATTACAAAGTATTGTAGACTGTTCGGTGATTGGTTGACTGCAATTTCACACTCAGAGTTCTGTAGAAATGGCATTATGTCAACCATCTAGAACGTTGATCAGTTAGCAGGTATCTGAAAAGTTTATTGGTTATAAGCTTATATCAAATGTATATTCCTCAGTAAAGACATCTACACTGAATTACCTAAACAAGGGTAGATGATGGTTTAGTGTTCCAAATGTATTATGGAGCAGTATATATATATCTGTATTATCTGTTATGTCCAACTGGATAAAGGTTATATGCCATTCACATTCATTTGGAAACATGTCTTCAAAGATTGAGTCTGTGAGACAACTTGCAAGAGATGTTTCAAACTACTGAAACAACCGTGGTGGAAATCAGAAATGTGGTAGTTTTCTATTTTGCTCCAATTGGATATACTTTCAGCATCACCAAAAATATATTTCGATTTAACTGGGTTTTTTTCACTAATTCCCCAGCTGTACTTACAAAAACTTTTTTCCACAACCTCCTATATATTTATCATCTGATGCGATAAATTTCGTTGACAAGGTTGGGAAAATGTTCAGAGTGGAAAGTCTTACAGCTCAAATGATAAGTCTTACGCCCGAAAACATGAGTCTTAGTCGACAAAAGATAAGTCATAGGAACTACTCCAGAGTGCTAGGGCTAGTCAAGCTTACTCATGATACTATTTGGAAAACAAACACAACATATTATACAACTGTTATATAGCATGTAACTCATGTGCAAGGATTGTTGAAAAAAATGATGATTGAAAATGATCACCCTGACTATGCCCCCAATCGTCACAGGTGAAAAGATAGGTTGCACAGTTTCAGGGAAATTTGCCCCAAAGTGAAACACGGGGTAGCAGGGAGGCAAAGTTATGCTAGTGGAACCACTTTAAAATCCACCAAGAAATAAGGGAGATGCTGCACTTAACCTCAGATTTTTCTTTAATAGGTTATACAAAAATTTAAATCAATTGCACTTCTATTCTCTGTCAAAGCTCATCATCTACATTGGTTTAAACTAAAGGCTGGGGACATTCAACCTTTGCAGTAATGTGAATTTTTAAAACATCAAGTGTCTGTAAAATATTTGTAAACCATACTCGATTACGTCACTGGTGGGCTGTTACTAGTCAGCATTCTCACTAACCATCAGCTGGCCAATGAAGAATAAATTAAACTGTTTTAACATAGCTTTTAAGTGTGTTGCTTGTAATGGTGCATGTTTATGTTATAAGAGCAAATAACACAGAGAGAGAGAAAGTTAAATAGAAGATATTGAGAATTATCTCAATGAAAGGTCCTTGATGATTGATGTATTATGATGAATGGAATCCACATGTATAGATTATTTAGAGGGGATGTACAGTAGATTGCTACTTAACATGCACATCTCCCATTGTCCCTTCTTTGAATTGATCAATGATTAATTGGGAATTGCAGAAGAGAACAGTCACTTATTTCCAGCTATGTAACAATACTGTGATCAAGAGATGCAGATAGCATATTATTTAGTATTTTTATCTTATTCCAGTTACATGCACTAGACATTGGTTCAACTCTAGTATGATTCAAGCTTCTTGTTATACAACCAAACTTTGTGGATTAAGCCTCTGTATGTTTCAGGCTTTTTGGTCATACAATTGACTGTCATATAACCTATTGCGTCTGGGTTCAAGAACAACTGTGTAACTATGTAAGAGCCTGACTGGATGAGTGGGTAGGACCTTAAATTTGTTGGTATATTGTATCTCACCCCGGTTTTGTTTGGATCCCAGTTAGCCAATGACATGCAATTTAATGCTTCAGTAGGCAGCATTTGTGGACAAGGGGCATTATGAATTCCGAAACCAAAGGAATAACATTTCCCCATTGTCCTCTGATGTTGCATTATCTTCATGTGATACAACTATCTCACAACTTCTGGGTACCATTTTAAAGGTAATAAAGGTTTGCACAATGGACAATTGATATTATATTTTTAAGAAATGCCTCTGTTCCGTCATGTGACACCTGTTCATTAACCTACCATAAAATATTTATGACGCCTTTCACTCAGTTTTATCCCAGTAAATATCTGATGACGCAGTTCACATCCGTGGAAATATGGTGAAATATGTTAAATGAAGTGTCCTAGAAATCTAGTGGAAATGTTTTTAATACCTAACTTGTGAGAAGATATAACCCAGGTCCAATGAACTGTATAACCAGGGTTATAATATCCTCACCCTACAAAAGTTAAACATTTTTGTGTTCATCAAAGGAATTGTGACAAAAGTTTCAGCAGAATCTACCTCAAGTTTCAGCAGAATCTACCTCAAGATAACAGTACTTTAGTCAGCTCCATTATTTATTATAACTTTATTGATTTAAGGACTTTCAAGTGTTTATACTACTTGCTGAAAGCCAATATATTTTCAAAACAGATTTGCAAATGCAGAATTGAACTTCAACACATATGATCTATCATGATGTATGAGTTCAGATCTTTTATAGATTGTTCTGACAAAATGTATAGGGTATTTGGTGGCTAACAAATAGCCAAACATACATCATGTACATCACATTATCTATGTCTTACCTATTTAAACAGGGCGTGGTTTCAATATTGTAATAAATGAAGCACTACCAACAACCTGCCAGTGTTTATCAATGCTTTTCAGTGCTCGGTTACGAAGGTTAAAATACAGGAAATTGATCTAATATTCAGAAGAAACAAGAAATTGCATAAAAAAGAGACGGCTAGTGTGTTGAAGTAAAAAAAAATTTAGCTAAGTGTCTGTTACATATATTATCACTAAGAAAGACAAGATAATCCAGAATTTTTAGATTTTTGTTTAAATAACAAATAAAACAAGTCAATATTGTTACGTGTGATTCTGATGGTGGTCCATGAAAATATGTCTTTCTGTTGAACAGTAAATTTTTAAAATATGTAAGGTTTCTCGGTTGCAAAAACAAAATTAACTGAAATAAATATTTGTTTCAACAAAACATGAGTAGGAGGTCTGTACATAGGCCGTGAAATCAATTTATACATGAATCTTTAATATATCTAATACAAAAGGTCTCAGATAGTGCATACCTAGGCCAAGGCCATACACCTCCAATATGGCTTGTGAGTGCAATGACAAAATATCCTTTAAAAATTCTGGGACGGCGATCTGAATCCATCTAAAAAATTCAATCATCTGTTAATCCTGCCATGGGTGCATTTTCTTTAAAATTTTATCAAATCTGTCCATAAAGTTTGGAGTTATTATGTAAACAGACAAACAAACATACACTGCCATTACCATAACATTCTAAGCGGAGGTTGAATATATATGACTTCCAGTATTCAGCAGTGTATGTTTGGTGCCTGTTAAACTGCAACCTTGAGTATGTAATTGGGCAAGCTACCTTTGGTTTTGTGATGACATGGATGTAGAACTATGGAAATATTTCTAATGTGAATTATTAATTTATCAACAACATTAAATATGTTACTTCTGTTTCATGATCTACAACAGATGAAAAAGAATAACACTACGACCAATTGCAACATATGTTTTCCTTTACAACAAACCTTTATTACCAAAACAATTTTTTTTTCAAAAAAGACGAAAGAGATGTAAGTTTGTCTTGTCCTTATGAAAACTTAGATTATTGACCTAGAATAAATCAAACAGAGACATTGTTTATTTAGTCTGCTAAAAACTGCAGGTTTCCCCAGTGACATTGATGTAACATTCCATGTCAGCATGGTCATACAATCGTGGTATGTTTTCAATATTTGCATTATGCAGCAAGGAAAGTTTGTAGAAGACTCTTTATAACATCAGAAAGACAAACACGTTACAGTAACTGATTTTTTCCATTGATTCTGTTAAATATTAACACTAATACAGCATAACAATAGCACCATACTTATAAGATTCTCAGTATGATATTCAGGTTCATTTGCACAAATGTCATACATGGTATTACATGTCATACATGAAACATAGACAATTCGGCCCTTTACCAAAACGGCCCCCGTCAAATCGGACCCCCAGAAAAAAGTATCCTAGTCAAATCGGTCCCCTTGGAAATAACACCCTAGTCAAATCGGCCTGTGGAAATAACACCCTAGTCAAATCGGCCTGTGGAAATGTTAACCTAGTCAAATCAGGAATAACAATGTCATTCTTTAATTTATTTTACATAAGTCCATAATTTTGTTTACATTAATACACAAGCTACGTTTTCAAACTAACAAAAGCGTGATTAAATATTCCTTAGTCCATTAAGTTTTAATTCATAGATGAAATTCATCATAAAACAAAATATAAAACATTAATAATATTGAGCTCAGTCTGAAACATTGTACAAATATTACACAAATGATAATCAAATATTATATTTGATAATACAAATATTACACAAATATGAATGAATTAAAGTCAATTGTTCTCAAATGATTACATGAGTCTACAATACTGTAATGTCTAAGCAGATGGATTACTAAAACATATATTAATCAAGCAGTAGCATACATTATAAGTTAATTGCTCTTAAAAGATCACACAAGTTATGATCCCATCTGCAGAGGCTATGCATGTAAGATAATTGCTCTTTTAATAATTCTTACATAAACAAGTATGTAAAGGATGTAGCTTAAGGGATTGATTACAGCATCCACTTATCTTTGATGTGTGTTAATCTCACTCAGCCAAAGTTCTCACCATTACATATAATTATACAGAAATACCCCCCCTTTAGTCAACATTAACATCAGATGGTAATTCAACACAATTTCAATTGAGGCATGCAGTTTGTGTTGAAAAGGACCACCTTATTTTTCTGTTTTAATGATGTTGAAAAAATATCTTTATCTTTATCAACCCTTTTGCAGGTCTATAAATAATTTCTAATTACAAAAGTTTTCAACTGGGGGCCCATTTGCCCAGGGCTGAATTTTTAGGGGGCCAATTTGCTGAGGGCCGACTTCTTTAGGGGGGGGGGGATTTGCCGAGGTCCAATTTGGCAAAGGGCTGATTCATCCAGCTCCCGGTACTATCAAATGGAACACAAATGAGGCAGTAACTAGTAGCTATTATGTAAGCTTATAAAAATTACAGAAACATTCAATGGTTGTCATATTGTAAATTAACAAATTGGTAATCCATTATATGTGTCAAACATACAAGCCAGCATTCCTTAATTTATATCATTAATATATTAAAGAAGCAACTGAAAAGCCAACAAATATTTTTTTAAAGATGGAGAAGTCCAACTATAACATTAAACATATTCATGCTTTAAAGGTGAATGGGAAACGAATTTTAGGTTCAGTAGACATTGTCAAAGCCCAAAAAGATTATTTTTCCAAAATATATTCACAAAATAAAGATGTCAAGTTACTAACTGACAACTATGAAGAATTTCGTATGAAGCAAAATTTGTTACACATATCTGAAGACACCAATAATTTATGCGAAAGCAAAAATAGTTTAGATGAACTCCATAAAGCAGTTAAGGACCTTGCTAGTAATAAAACACCTGGCTCAGATGGGCTACCAGGTGAATTTTATAAATTCTTTTGGAATGATATATCCGACCATGCCTGTCAAAGCTTTGAAAATGCCTTTAGTACAGGCCAACTATTACCTTCGCAAGGACAAAGAATTATAAACCTCATTCCCCAAAAAGAAAAAAAACATCTTGACAGAATTAACTTCTTGACGCCCTTTGTCTATTTTAAATACTGACTACAAGATATTGACAAAAGTCCAAATTTTGACCTACTAAACATTTGGTACAATTTTATTGCTTAAAAGCCCAACTATTTTTCACAATTTATGAGTCAACCAATTTTCTATAATGACTTCTTTACCAAAAATGGCAAATATATATTGCATGATTTTTCTGAATGGATTGCATATGGGATACTTAGAGTCAATGATATTGTCAATACAATACAGATGGCTCGTTTTGTAGTTAAAGTTGTTTTCTGACAAAACATGGGTTGGCTGTTTGAGATAAGAAGTATAACTAAATCATAAGTGTACTAAATTCTAAACTAAATTCTTTATCAAAACATGTTTTAGACTCGTCGGTACTGATAAGTTTACCAGAACAGTGTTGTACTGATATTAGTAAGATTACTAGGAAACAGGTGTTAATGTTTTTACGCACAGTTATTACAAAGTTCCTGTTTGTCAGGATAAGTGGATAGAGAACTATCCCTTTTTGAGTAACAACTGACTGGAAACTCATCTTTACACTTGCATCAAAAATAGTACTAGATTTATAGTATGGTATAGTATTCTAATTACTTTGCAGTCTAAAATAATTTACAGGGTTTTTAATTACAAGTATAAACTATATCTTTGGAATCTAATAGACTCCCCAAACTGCTGTCTCTGTAATAAGATTGACAACCTAGAACACTATTTTTTCCACTGTGATGAGTCAAACTTGTTCTGGAGACAAGTAGAGAGATGACTGACTAAAGCGTATCTCAAAAAGTTTAAATTTATTATTTTAGAAATTTTACCAGGACTTCAATCAGAAGAGACAAGGTATTAGTATCCTGTAAATTATCTGATAATGTTGGCCAATTACTACATTTTCCAATGTAAGCAAAAGCAAACAACTCCTTTCTTTTATAGTTTTTTATTATTTGTAAAATATAGACTGGTGTTGGACAATTATATTTATATCACAAAGGGTAAACAGCAAACCTCTGAAACTAGATTTGGTGAAACAGTAAGACTAATTTGACATCAGTGCATGCAATTGATTTTACATTTTGCTGTCAAGGTCTGCAAAAAATTAAGCAACTGGGATAATTCTAGAAAGGCTGTCCTATATGTGTATAAAATATGGTAGAGCCAATTAATTAAGACATAATAATGTGTGCAAATTGTAAATGGTGCAATGGCTGTTATATATGTATGTAAAATGCAAATGAGTGTATCTATAATGGCTTTCATATATGTGTATGGAAATGAGGGAATCCTCAATGACTATTACATGTGTATGCAAATTCCAAATGGGGGTTTCCTTAAAGATGGTGGAATGTATATGAAAGAGTGAAAAAGAAGCCTTAATGGCTATTGCAGATGGACATAAAGTGTAAATGAAGCATTCCTTTATCAGTGTCACATGTACATACAAAATACAGATGGCACATTCATTAATGACTATTATTGCATATATTGGGAAGAATGGAAATGGGGTAATCATTAATGGGTATTATAGATGTATGTACAAAGCCAAAAACAATCAATCCTTGATGGCTGTTACATATCCTTGTAAAATGCTTATACTTTCAAGATCACTTATTTTGTTGTGATTATATTATATTGCTGTGTTAATTACATAGCACAAATATGCCTTAGCCAACTAAAGTAAATTGACAATTAACAATCATATGTTATTTTAAATAATTGTGTTTTTAACTGTTCCCTAAAGATAGGGTTGTAATTGTTTAATTTTAATGGTACATTGTTCCATAGTTATGAAGCTGCTGAAAGGATTTGTACCTGGTTTTTTGCACAGACAATAGTTTTTTGAGCAAGACCGTAAAAAATGAGGGCATATATTGCCCCAGAAGACTATAGATGTAAATGGCTGCACATCCATCCATAGCCTTGAATTTGATAGATATTATTTTGAATTCAATACGCTACCTAACCCGTATCCAGCTAATGGATATGAGTACAAGTTTTATATGATTATATTTGCTGACTTGATAGACAGAAGAGCTGCAGTATTCAGAGCATGTTATTGCTTCAGGATGAGTGAATGAAGAAGCCTATATTACAGTGCATTGGCTGGCTGTTGAACAGGACGTAAAACCCCACATTTGACAGTGCATTGGCACAGTCAAAATTAGATTTGACTAATGCTTGTATCATAATTTGAAGAGCTTCCTATGTGGAGTGGATCCTACAAATACTGGGAATTTTGACGTATGCAAATTTGCAGACTTTTGTATCTGATATGGTATGGACTGGTGGCACAATCTGGGTCAAGTGATAGTTATAACTGACATCAGCAACAGGGTGAAAATGAATTCCTAATTGTGAATAATATTGCCAAGAGATCTTGTATCACATGAGTAAAGTGTTGGGCCTGGAACAGATCCCAGAGGAACACAAAAGTCTAACTTATGACTGGATGAGTTGATGCCATTAACACTTACCACCTGTGATATGTGCGATACATATGACGTGAACCACTTCAGTGCTTTTCCTCCCGATATACTGAACATATGACATAATCACTCCAACAGTATTGTATGGTCGATAGTATCAAAGGTTGTAAATTTTATTTATTTTTATTTATTTATTTATTTATTTATTTGGGGTTTTACGTCGCTTTCAACACTGTACAGGTCATATCACGACGGGTAGTTGGAAGGGCAGTGGAAACCAGTACATACAGTTCTATACTGTAAACTGCCGACCAACAGCAAGCAACTACCAGCTTTCCCAAATGAGGCCGTGCCGGGAATCGAACCCCGGCCTCAGAGGTGGGAGGCAAGAGTGTTACCACTCTGCCACCGTGGCCCCTCAAAGGTTGCAGATAAATCCAACAGTGTTTTCATTGCCTATATTTGTAAGAAAGTCATCAAAGCTGTTTCAGTGCTTTGGTTAGGGTGGCATGCCCATCAAAGAGGGATGAATCGATTATATCCAAGCAGGTGTTTAACTCTGTTAATCTTAACAAAGCTCAAATTTGATACTGTGAAGTAGTTCTTGAGAATAAAATCTAGACTGGGTATCTTCTATGCAGCTTTTGAATTCCAGCTCGCAATACATCATTTGATAGGGTATGGACTTATACTTCTAGCTGTAACAGGGGTAATATTGTTAAAAGTGGATGGTGGGCCCAGTGCACTTGATTTTAATGATGTTTTATGTTTTTATGTGCAACTTATTGTTTTGAAAGGTTGTTGAACCCAGTCATGGACTCATTATCAGAAAAGACACATCCTGATTTTCAAAACTATCACATTTAGTAAAATGGTTTTGATTTTCTGAATTTTATAAGTTACCAAAATTACAAGAAAGATCTGAATCTGACTTGCAAGGTGGTAATGGTCTATTGCAAAAGTGGCTTTGTAACTTAAAGAGCTTTTTCTGATGATTATTTATGTTTACAGAAGCTATTTCGATTATCGTCCACCACTCAATAAACAAGGATATTTAATAAATTTGAAGCTGAAGTTGTGAAAACAGTGTGAGCATTGGCATTTCTCAGTTTGCACCACTTAATTTCCAATTACCTCAGTTTCATTACAACTGTAAAGATTTGCAGAACTAGTGAACTGCTCTGGCCTGATGTGAAGCCTAATGGGTGCCTTTTTGTCGAGAATGATAGATAGGTCTTGATTGTGTTTTGCCACCAGAACTTATGTTGTCACTGGAATTACCAGCATCATGACAGCAAATATCTGATTTTAATTTTCATACATCTATGTATTTTTGTTCCCTACATCTGATATCTCTCGATGGCTGCTCGTTTTGGCCAACTTAAGCATAGCATGAAATGCTGGTGTGGTCAGGTAATTGGACACCTGAAGTAGCACACTCACTAGTCTTAATTAGCATGCAACCCCTAGAATGTATAGAAAAGGTCACAGTTGTTTAACACTGAAGATATCCAAATTTGTGAAAGGCAACAGAAGAGTTATATTCATACTTATCCAAAATTTAATAATTGACCATCTGTTGCATTTCAGCTCCCCCGCGTATCTGCAGTATTCATTCAGACAGGCACTTGTAGCAGCTTGAGGTGGGAGATAAACAACTAAGTTTGAAATTGTAGGAAAAAATTGATTTGTAGATACACTATTAGGACATACCTATTTTCACTAGGTGATTTCATTATTGCCACATCATCTTGTGATCACCACATCATCTTATGAACACCAGATGACTTAGTGATCACAACATTATAGAAATCACTACATATCATTATTTTCACTACATCATCTGGTGCGCCCAAATTATGTATTTATTTCTACATTATCTGGTGATTGCAAGAAAATATGTTGGTGACCACAAAAATGATGTTGTGATCACAACTTACATTGTCGTGAACACCAGATCATCTGGTGAGCACCAGAGGATGTAGTATTCATCACATCAACTCTTTATAATGATATAACAAGTCACGCCCAGGAGATATTCCGGTTTTTTCCACAAAATAAGTTGTGGTTACCAGCTAATTACTCACGCACACATTATGTTATGGCCATGAGATCTTCACATGATCACAACTGGTGCATAGTAAAATGAAAATCAGAACATCCCAATAGGGCCTCTTAATATTCTAAGGGGCAGGAAATATTCCATTGCCACAAGCCAAATAGCAACTTTTTTCCTGCTAAAATCACCAGTTTGGCCACTTTATGAAAAACAGATCAAGTTAAATTAAAATTCGATTTTTTTAACACTGATCAATTTTACTTTTAACAAAAACAAATTTAAAACACTACACATAAGCAAACCTTCTTCACTTTTTTCTGTGTGACTTTGGTCTCGTCTGGAAGATTTTATTTCCTTTGACATTAACACTCAGATAAATTAAGAAGTTGCCCTACTGATTAAAGGGCAAAAAAGTAATTTTAACACGAAGCATTGAGAGGCAGTTCCCATAAGAAATGTGACAGTCAGTAGATTAAGTCTTGATAAGTTTTTTCATTAACATCCTTTCTCACTGTACTGTTACTGTACTACAATAGCTCCCACTTGAAAAAAAATAACATTAACTATGTAACAATGGTATATGGTCAATTAAAATTAACCTGTCCTTCATAATATTTAAAATTGATTGAATCACAACTGCTCCATTTTAACAGAAAATCCTGTGTCAGATTTGTGTCAAATATAATATGTTGTTCAATTGATCCATATCCTGTTACACATTGTAATCTTGTGTATGTGTTGTTTATGTGGTATGTCTACTCAGGGGCGTAGGAAGCAATTTTTCGTTGGGGGGCAAGGATCGAAGGAACTAGATTGCGCCAAGTCGACACCAACATCTCCCAACACAGGCCATCTGTCACGCCACAGGCATTCACTAGGTATTTTTCTTGTATGCCCGTTTGTGGGATTCACAATTATTATAAATTATTTTTTGTTAATTGTACCCAGCATTTGTAAAGCTGCCGCGCATAGAGAGATTTTCGACATTAACTCTCTCAGAGGAAAACTACAGCAGCTAGGTTTACCAAATTTGCAGGATATCTTTATTGGGAGGTAAGCTTCTCTGGGACTGAAATGAGCCTTATTCTGAAAAACCATCCTATTGTACATTATGGGCTAGGAATCTTTTGATGTGGTCAGATTTGACCTTTGGCTTCTCCTTCCAGGTTACCGGATGGTTGATTGGCTTCGGTGAGTTGTCTTTCTAGTGGAAACAATTTGCATCGGTTCTCCGATGCGCTAGGTCTAGTTTTACTAGATGTTTCTAGAACATGTGACCTTTCCTCCAAATGCCAGGCTCATTCAAGATCTATTTTTAGCAAGGTTGAGCCCCAAGTAGAGGGGGGTCTATAATCATTGTACTGGCTAGGTCAAATAAACACACAGTAAAGAAAGAAGAGTTTTCTGGAAAATATCTCATCAGCTGACAAATTGATGTGCTAAACTGTTGCTCTGTGTGAATTTGGAACTAAATATTTAAGTTCTAAATAATAAGCAATAAGTTAAATTAAATGTAAAAGATTAGTATATGCATGATTTTGGCCTGCACAAGTGAAATGTTTCACAGAAATGTGCAAATCCCATGGCGGGCTAACTGAAAATATTCCTTTCAGAAATCATAAAAATAAATATTTTATAGTTAAATGGTAGCATATACAATAGTACATGTGAACAGTGTCAAAGTGTAATTTGACAACATATTATTGAGTTACCTGAAAATAATTGCATAAACTTCAAATTGGAGTTCAGTTCCATTTAAAAAAGTTGGGGCGGAGGCGAAACGGTATCCCCCCCCCCCCCCCCAACCAGTTCTTATGCCTATGCTGTGTATTTGTTGTGTGTACATAAAATATTGTTTTGTAAACATAAATACACCCTAAAAACTTGACATGCAACAGGCCTTATATTCCATAGATATTCAATATACTCAAAAAGGCTCAAAATGGATGTAAATATTTATAGTCTGTTTTCAATAACTGCAAACAAAATTCAAGGACAAGAATAAGGTGGTCTGAGAAATTTGAAAATTGATATTACACCAGGTGTTTGGCTAGCTGCAAACAGAATATGCTTGAAAACAATTGATAGTAACAAATTTAAATGGTTAAACTATTCTCCATTTGTTTACCAGTTGCAATAAAGTACAGAACTTTTGGCAATATATAAATTCATGGTTATCTCAGGTATCTAACTTTCAGATTCCTTTGAATCCAGTGTATATCCTTCTAGGAGTAACAAATAAAGAATCATATGCATTCCGAAAAAATTTCATTTTGCTTACCTCTAAAAAGTATATCTTCTATACTAGCCATAAAAGAAAACAGTTAAACTTTTTTGAATTTCAATCCTTTTTTAACAAAGTTTACTCAAGGCAGAAATAACTGGCAAAAGTTAAGTTTGACAAACATAATTTTAGTCCAAAGTGGTGCGACTTCATCCTTTTATATTGACAGAATTGAACTTTGACCAACAGTTGTTACAAAATAAACCGTAGCAGTTATGTTTACTTGGCTTCAGTGTATGGCTTGTATATTCTGTGCATTTTTGTTTATGTTTTATGTATGTATTTATATGTTGAAAAAAAAACACAAAAAAAAAATTAATTGAAACTATGCTTGGAACAATATTAAAACTGGCATGCTTTTAATGACGAATGTCATTTAAAAGAAGGTACAATGTTCGATGTCTGCTTTTCTTGTCAGATATAACTTACGGACATACCAGCTGTAGTGCCATCGGGGCATAAAAGACCTCTTTGAAATTTATGGCTACATAACCTCATTAAGAACTGCAATGGTCTCTTCAGAAATATGGGACTTATAGGGCAGTAAACCTAAAAAAGGAGAAATTTTGGTGTCAGATGTCACATTTTGTGATTTTCCTGGTACTTCTAGTTAAAACTGCCAAAATGTCCTTATTGTAACTAGAACTATGATAAAATAACAAGGTTCTATAAATTTGGGAGATTGTACCCAAATTTGACCTCTTTAAAGCTGTTTCTGCGGATGAAGTTCGAAAAGTAATTGCCAAATCACCAACAAAATCTTGCCTGCTAGATCCATGGCTTGTAAATTCTCTTGCCCGCAATTACAACTGTTCCCCATCTGAAGTGTTGTCCCAGTTGGTTTTAAAAAAAAACTACCGATTTGTCTCTGGCTTGAGCTTCATTTTTAAACTCGTTGAGCGTGTAGTGTCTTCTCAGTTAATCATTTCGTTTCCAATGGACTTGAAAATGTTAGTCAGCCTATAAGCATGGTCACTCGACCAAAACAGCACTGCTGTCTATTAAAAGTCCATCTTGCTCCAGCTAGAGGTGAAGCTACTGCTGTTGTTCTCTTGGACCAGTCAGCAGTGTTTGACACCATTGATCATAGTATGCTAATCGAATGTCTGATTTCCTGGCTTGGTGTTGCAGGCGTGGTTCTAGACTGGTTCAAGTTGTACATCAGCAATCACTATCAGTGCATCAAGATTGAATCTGTTTTATCTGATGCTAAAAATCTATTGTATGGTGTGCCCCAGGGTTCTATGTTAGAGCCAATCCTGATCTCATTATAGACTACTCCCTTCAGCAAAGTTATTCAAAATCATCCTGGCATATGTTTCCACTTTCATGCAGATGACACACAGATATACGTTCATCTTACACACAAGTATGTCACTCAGGTCTTTGATAGGCTGAAAAACTGCTTAGATGATGTCACACAGTCGCTTTCTGCAAACAAGCTCAAGTTAAATCCGGATAAGACAGAATTTATTTTGTTTGGCTCAAGAACTGTCTGTACAAAGCTCAGCAAATTTTTCCTAGTTAATATACTTGGTAAGTTCCTTTTACCTGCTAAGGCAATTAGGAACCTTGGTGTCTGGTTTGACTCTGAATTATTCGTGTCATACCAGGAATATCTGTAAGGCTTGTTTACTTCATGTCAGGGCTCTCAAGCCACTCAGAAGGTATCTTACATGTGAAGCTGATCTTTTTGCCGCAAATGTTTTGACTACTGTAATTCTTTCTTTAGAAGTCTCTCTGTTCTTGACCTTTGCAGGCTCCAAATATGTCCAAAACAGCCTTGCTAGAATTGTGGCTAGTATTCACATATCACCCATGTAAGAAAGAGTCTTCATTGGTTGCCTATCATGCATTGACCTGTCTTCAAGACGGCCCTATTGCTGTACAAGTTTCTACATAGTGGTTATCCAAAATACTTTGAATATTTTGTTAAACCCAGACACAGTGTGTACAGAATGCATAGAAGTCATTCTGATGGTGTGCTGCTTGAGGTAACACATTCTGCATCAATAAAAAGTCTAGAAAGCTCAGCTTTGCACTGATGTTCAAATGACTTGGAATGATCTACCTGATGATGTATAGCTAGCCAAATCGCTCTCTTCATTCAAGAATAAGTTGAAAACTTATCTCATTGCAAAAGCTTACCCACCCTTGTTTCTTCTGGGCTTGTTTCTGTCTTTTTCTGTGGTGCAGACCCCTGCAATGTCTCTGATTAAATGATTACGTTCTCTGATTTCTGGCATTATGTGTCTTAGAATATGTCAATGGACAGAGATTAAGCACTATAAAAGTACAATTAGAATTAGAATTTAAAGGTACAGATAGTAGAGACTGGTAAACTGGATGCTTTTAAAACTACTAAAATATTATTGATATCAATAAACTTGTGGGCAAAAAAAAAAACTAAAAGTTATTCAGATATGTCTATCTAATTTTATATTTTAAATATATTTGATTTGGACTTTTTCATATATCCATTAAAATAGATTGGATTTCTTTTTTTTTTCATCTGTCGATTAAAATGAATATTTAAGTACACAGAAAACATAATATGAACTGATAGATTACAAAAACTGGTGCAGAAACAAAATATCTGAAATAAGGCTTTAAATGTTAGCATGATATGCTGAGAAAAAAGGAGTCAAGTGACAAGCGTTTTAGAATATGCAATACTCTATTGTATAAGTCGGTATATAAAATATTGAGGAGCTACAAAATTGTTTATCTGAGATAAGTGAACAAATGAACAGGAACAAGTTAAAAATAAATGAAGACAAGACTGAATTCCTGATAGCTGGAACTATCAGTGTAAATGAAAAACAATTCCAGCTGGTCCCTGTGTCTAAACTTTAGTGTTATCATCGAAGGGGAACTTATCTCTTGGGGTGTTTGGGCACCCCGGATGTCAGTCCTGCCTCAAGACAGTTTTGTTGTAGCAGCAATGTATCAACCCTTGGGGTACCGGTCTAAGTCTATTTTTGGGTACCAGTCTAACTTACATAACACAATCTTGAGGTGGCCCCTTATTACTGGGCAACTTAGTAAGCAACTGCCTCTGATTGGTCCTCTCTGATTTACAGTTGTTAACCCCACTGGTCCTCCCTGGTTTACAGGTGATATCCCCAGTGCACAAAATCACTTTGTGATTTGACTTTGAGGGAAGGACATGATTACAAGAATTTTTATTCCCCACCCTCCCTCACATTTTAATTATTACTCTAATTCAAGGTTTAGGGCCTTCATATGTCACTACCTTCTATAAAATTTCATTGTATACCTTTAGGTCTCATCACCTCCAGCTGTTAGGGTGACCTTAAATTCATGCCAAATTATGTATCTTCAAATCACAACCTCACTTTCAGAGGTCATTTGGAATGTTAAAGTTTGACCTTCTACAGGTCAGTTTGGAATGTGACCTTCAACAATGTCAACCCTTCTGCAAGGGTCTTTTAGACTTTCAGGATTTTATGTTAATTGTTAAATCAAGTAATTTTAAATGTATCACTTTATCATGATCTTTATGGACAATGACTCTAGATTGATGGATCATGAATTTAACAAGTTATTTATGCATTACTAATTTCTGATATTTTATTTACATATTTTAACGAGATTGTGTATGTCACTTGACTTGTATATAATTTTAGTAGTAACTATATATATACATTTACTTTGTTAACTGTATTAAAATAAACAGCCCTCAACTTCATTTTTTAATGTCTTGGGGTGGGGACTGCATTAAATCATCACATAACTTACAGTTGTAATTCTTGCTATTATTATCTGAGGAAAATTGGCACAGTTAGGGAATATTTGACTGCAGCATCAACTTAAACCATTGTGCATTCAATTATCTCTGCAAAAATTAGATTACTGCTAATCTGTCTTCATCAATATTACAATTGGACCATCAACATCCCAGATTTTTTGTCACCAAGTTACAAAACATGTACAAAATGCTGCTACTAGGATTATCCTGAATTTGAAGGTGTATGACTCTGTAACACCTTATCTGAAGAAACTGCACTGGCTACTTGTTAGACGCTGCATTACCAACAAGCTGAACCTCATTTGTTTTCGAGATATTAAGTGATAATACCTAGGACTACATTCAATAATGTTTTCCATAAATATACCACCAACATCGCCACACTCTGGTGACAAAATGAAAGTAGAACTGATGCAAGTTGAAAAGTAAGGGATACTGATCTTCCAATGTTGCAGCAACCCACTATTGGAATAGCGTATGTGATGATGACTGCATCATGGAACTGGATTTAACTGATTTCAAGAAAAGACCTTTCTATTTAAGAGTGATTTCGTTGGAATAGTGCAGTGAGCAACCATATCATTGGCCCGAATAGCGCTATAAAAGAACCATTATTATTATTGTACCCAGGGTCAAGTTGTGAACATTCTTTGTTGTCCTTTTCACAATTTGTCTTTAGGGAGATAAGGAAGTACTTGAACCTAAAGTTATACTGTGCTTTTATTTTTTGGCTGATAAAAACAAATATATTGCGCAAACTAATCACACTCTGTTTTAACTTTAGAATCAAAAACTGATGAATGAAAGGCAAGTTTAATATTACAAACCCTGGGACCTTTTCCTACTAAAGTCAGTTCGATATCCAAATTAAGATGAGACCTGTTCCTCCCTAAAATGTGTGAAAGCCCCATTTACTTTTACATAAAAACTTAACTTCAGATGTCGTCTGCGGCTAGGATATTTGTGTCAAGTCTAAAGGTCAGAGATGAGCTATTAAGGCTTATTGTACACCTGAAATTCCTTTTGCAAAACAGAGATAAAAAATATACAGTAAGGCAGACATCTGCATGAGACAAATGATTAGCTCTTATGTCATGCTGTAGTGCACTTATTTCCCAGACTTGTCTTTGAAGTTTGATAGAACTGTGTAAGCCAGTGGTTGATTATATCCCACATATAAAGTTACCAACGAATGTTTCACCTTTCGTTACATGCTATAAGTATATTTCCTTTAGAGTAGTAGCGTAAATGTATTAGAATATGAATAACATCTGTAATAATATTCTGGTAATCTGTTTGACCACAAAACCTAAAGTGCTGCAAAATGTAAAGTGAGGTTGCAAAATGTGAAGTTGTAAAACGTAAAGTGCTGCAAAATGTAAAGTGGGATTGCAAAATGTAAAGGTGCAAAACGTAAAGTGCTGCAAAATCTAAAGTGGGGTTACAAAATCTAAAGTTTTGTGTGAAAAATGTAAAGTTATTTAGATTTTAACTTTGCTTTCAAAATATTGTGTAGGTCATATCAAGATGGGTAGTTTTATGGGCAGAAAGAAACCAGTACATATAGTTGGTCAAGGTTCTCTATTGTAAACTGAACACTAGCAGCAATCAAATATCAACTTTCATACTTGACATTGGGCCCGGATTCAAACTCCGATCTCAGAGGTGGGAGGTGAGTGTGTTACCACTGCGCGCACCATGGCTCCTTGTAAAGTGTAAAAGGAGGAGTTAAACTATAAAGTTAAAATGTTACCAAAGTGTAAAATTGTGGTGCTTAAAATGTAAAGATGGAGTTAAAAAATATAAGAGTAAGCCACTGAAAAACTAAAGTCAAAACAGCCTTTAAAGTACGATCAATTTTATTATTCAACTAAGATACTGAAGGACATTCAGCTTTGCACAAAATGAGCTAAAACGTAAAAATATAACAGAATTACACTGTCATAGGCTTTGTAACTTTACATTTTGCAACCCACTTTACATTTTGCAGCATTTTACGTTTTGCAACTTTACATTTTGCAACCTCACTTTACATTTTGTGGCCCAACAAATCAAGGGTCGCAATTTTACTATTCACTTCAATAATAAGTGTTCCTTTCTCGTACTAGGCTGTAACATCAATAATCTCAAATCAGCCACACTTCAATTCAGTGGCATTGTAACTGTGCATACATTTATAATTAAAATATTAATAGTTGAAAGTTAACCTTAACTTGCAGCAATAAGTCTTGCAAACTTTAAAACCTTAGGGTAAAGTTACATAGAGACGTTGTTTTGTTATCCCACTAGCTAAATATGCCAATATTAAGTTTACAGTCATGTTAACGGAGCTTTTTATGTTACACACCATAACAATAGAAAGAAAAAAACATACCACAAGGTAAAAAAGCCATTAAGCTTCGCACCGAAATGGCTGTTCTGTTGGTAATATTTAGAAAATTTAGTTAATATACGCACTAAAAAATTGAAAGTTTTGTCATGTAAACTCAAAGTACACAAATGCAAGCTTTGAACAATATATCAATAGAAAAGGGTTTCCAGGCGAACCAGTTAACAGGTGAAGTAAGTAAACTATTTCATGGAAATTCTAGTAAAATATTTCGATACAATTAGCAAACTTGCCTTGTGAAAACACTAAGTTTACTGGAAACTAATCAGGAACAGAGTGTCAGCAGAATTCTTTGATGGAGTAGCCATATGATAAGCATTGCTCACAGACTAATAAGTTAACACAAAAGACACATCAGCTCTGTAAACAAAAAAAACTAATAAGATCATAAATAGAATCTTCACTTAGAGGGGCAAACTAAAGGAAAAAGGAATTCCCATTTTCCATCTTTACTACTCCCTCATTTTCTTTTTAGATAACCAGACATCCGCTCCTTATTTAGACTGCCACTTTCAATTTACAGACAGTAAATCAATCCGGTTGAATGCCATTTCCTTCCACCACCACCCCGTATCTTTCTTTCTGCAATCACCATCAACCACCTCCACCTCGTCACCCAACCTACTTCGTTTTCTCTTCTCTTGTTCAGGCCTTTTGACACCACAACCCATAAAAACGGTAATCCTGGTTTAATCTCCAAGGCTTGCCCAATGGACAATAGAGGGAGGTGACATCTATTTCCCCCCTTTCTCATTTCCTTTGCTACACCAGTAGACACTCACAAAGAAGGGATACAAATGATTTATTTTACAGCCAAAATAAATTAACACATACTCCTGCCAAGCAGTTTGGTTAGTACAACAAATATGGTTACCCCTCTTTTTGAGGTTTATTTCTAATTGTCAAGCCCTGGTGTATGATATTTTTGTGCAATTTTATTTCAATAACGGTCTATAATGATGTATTATGGCCAAAGGGTAACTGTGTTTCCAAAGAGAAAAGATAGGAGACAGAACAATCGGGTGTCCATATTGTCTCTCACGACCATAATTGCTGGGAAAGCCTGGTCTTTTCACGTTGTAGAAACAGGATTTCCTCTGCTTTATATATGGTCTCAGCATGTATTGGTGATCTATCCCTGGGAGATTTATCCAGCTGATATATGTAGATGTCGAAAACAGGCAATAAGCAGGGTGATTCCCGCTTCCTCTATTGTTTTATGTTTCTGATGAATGATACAGGGAACCTACAGTCCATTTAAGGAGTAGTTACACTTCTCCGTTTGAATGATAGCGGGCAATACATTGCACTGATGAATGGCAAAGGCAGATGGAGGGACACTTTCGACCAAGGTCGTGGATTCTGGGTTTGACTTCTGTCCTGACGAGGACATTTTGCAGTTGTGTGTTGGAATGGTTTCATTGCAGAACTTTGACTAACTAGTATGCACTGCTTGCTTCCATCCCCTGAATAACCCATGAACCCAATATCAACCCAATATAGATGAATTATTGTGTACATCTTGATTTTAAAAAGTACTATTTTTTATTTATTTATTTATTTTTTTTTTTTTTTCAGTTGCAATATATATGCATTTGTTTTTCCCTTTCTATTTAAAACACTCTCGATTCTCATTTAATATGTAGTTATAATATTATGTATATGCATGTAAAATATATGTGTATAATACATTTGCTTTTACACATATTGTACAAAATGATCTCTATTAAACTGTGAGAACACTATTGTTGTATTACTTTATACTGTTAAAATACAGATATGAGTTCTTTTTGAGCCTTCACATGACTTTTCATTATTGCAACTTATGACTCAGCAACACCGCTCTGTCTTTTACAAATTTGGTTATAAAACAACATCATTCCTGAAATGTGAGAGTGATTCTATGCCCTCTTAGCCTTTATTTCCAGCTAATTTGGACAGCCAAAATTGGCAGTAACCCACTAATATCATATCTTGATAACAAAAGTTAATTTTCCATGACTATTAATTTGACTTCTGTGACAGATCCAATTCTTTTGGCGATGTAAGATCTCATAAAAAGTGCATAAAATGCCTAATATTGCATTCCTGCTGAATTACTATGTTAATACAAAAATAGTATAATTTCCTTAATGCGGTAGATGAAGGAACTACCAGTTCCATAGTTATATATGTGTAATAAAAATCCTTGTGAATGATGAGGAAACTCAAAAATAAAGTACATTTCAGTGACTTCCGATGTAAGAGTTTCTTATAACCTTAGCTCACTATTTTATTTGTTTTATTTTTCGTTTTAATATCACCTTCAACATGTTGTATAGGTTATTTCATGATGGGTAGTTTTAAGGAAAGAGGAAACCAATAAATACTACCCAAGTGTGGGGTTCAAACTGCCAACAGCAGAGGTGGAGGGCGAGTGTGTTAGGCTATGTGAGGCAGCTGCATTTTCTGTAATAGTATACATGTCTAATTCCTTGTACAAGAATACAATGTAGCTGCAGTGTTATAAAACTGAACTAAGTATTTATACAAATAGGTTTTTCCATAACTCCCATCTTTTATCAAATATAATTTGCTGTGATTTAACATCAAAGAGCATTTTTTGCTCTGAAAATACTCTATATACTTCATTTTGAAGATTGAATATATTTAATCTTAGTTCTTTACGTGCACAACTGAAGATATATTTTTTGTTAACAATATTACAAGATTTAAAGGCCAGTATTTATGGTCCATTTCATGAAATCCTAATAGTTTAATTGATTTTGAAAAGTTAATCGTTATTCCAGTTTTCATAAATATCCACTGCTTAATGTTGGACCACAGGTCCTGTACTTTATTGCACTCACAAAACAAGTGTATAATTATTTCTGGGGAGCAGTGGCAGAATACACACAAATTATTATCTGTTAGTTTTAGCTTGTACAGATAATCCCTTGTTGGTAATATATCAAATAAAATCTTATATTGTAGCCAAATTATGGAATTGTCCAACACAGACTTACAACAAGCTTTAAATACAAGTTTCCATGTTTGCTCATTATCTGATTCACCTAACAACTCTCCCCATTTAATTCTACACAAAGGAACAGTGTTGGAATAGGCATTGTTGCTAAACATTTTATATAGAGTTTTACATCCACTATTTCCACTAAGACATTTCAAGTGAAAAGGATAAATGGGTTGAGTGCTAGCAAAGGAACAATCTTTTTTGTTGGTTTCTATAAAGGTTTTAAGTAGTAATTTAATTCTGTAATAGTAAAAAGTATTGATAGTAATTTTAAATATTTTTTCAATATCTTTTAATTTTAGTATTAAAACTTAATATACCATTTGGAATATTATATGTGAGTGAGAAGTTCTTGGAAATTATGGAAACTATACTTCTCTCAGCTAATATTTTCCACAACTAAAAGACAAAAAAAAAATCCTCATAGAAAGAATGCCTAGTCCGCATTCCAGAAATACCACAATGTTCAGAACAAAATTCATTCCAGCCACAGTGTATCATGTTAGAAGTATATAACAAACTGTAATAAGGTAAATTAAAATCTATGTTTTGAAATTAAAAACATTGAAAATTTAAATCATCATGATTATAGCACCACGTTTTTTCCCTCATTTTACTTGAGTTAAAAACTTCTTTCATGTGTCATAATTTAGATTGTGCATCAACAATAATGTACATTCTGAGCCACTAAAAACACTCCTTTTAATGTAGTATGCTGGGTTAGATTTTAACAATGAAAATAATTATTGTAAAGTCAGATTATAAAAACATGCAAAGAATTAAAACAATATCCAACTTTATAAATTAAATTGCTTGTTTTGTATTTGTAAGGAGGTATTTTTTCAAGGTAGTATTTTTCCATGAGGTGTTTTCCTATGCACTCTGAATATCATGCAGAATTGAAAAGACTTTGGAAAGGAACCACTGAACTAATTAATATCAAAGAAGTTGTGAAAACATTTCAATATTGAATGCATTGTGCTGAGGATGACTGACAAATACCATTTTGTTCTTTGCAGACTGGCCATTGAACTAAATCACATTCCACTATCAGAAAATAATGTAGTGCTAACTCTCCATTATGTAAAAATAATGGAGAGTTGATACAATGGCAGGGTCACCCATCTGGGTTTTATCACAAGTGAAACGTATAAAGACACTTCTTCTGTGATATTCCTTATAAGAACTAAATCAAATAAACTTTTTTTATCAACTTTATCTGAAAACTAAATCAACTGAGGTTTTTCAGGGCCTTTCAGTAGGGCGATAACAAATATTTTATATCTGTCATCACTTCGGCTACTACTATATGGTATAGTAATGTGTTGCCAATGACAAGAAGACAACCAACTTTTGATAGATGTTTCATATTGTGTTATGTGCTCATTTAAGGTATATAGCAAGTGGCAACACCAAGCAGTACACACTCTATTGTTCATGGTTAGAATACCATGGTAGGCTGGGAGTATTTAGTGGTGCTATGTGTATTTAGTAGTAACATGTAACATGTTCAACGATTTTACAAAACAATAATTCAGTTATAATCTTTGCAGTACCCAACATGGGTATATAACCTACTTTAAACATTGGTACATCCTTGAAGGGTCTTCGGTGACCTGTTGAAGATGTCATTTTAAAAACAACTGTTCCATATAGCCATTCAGCACACACTTCAACCCTACGCGCATGTACATTTGACTTTATCATTTAAAGCCTGGTGGCAAGTTTTGTAAAAAAAAATTTCAAACGCACTATATGCTAGAATGTTGTCCAAGGTGTGGCGAACCTGTCCTACCTAAACAGGAATCCAGAGTTATGTACGCTTATGAAACATTATGGATAGTACTAAACTAAGACCTGCTTCTACTCACAAACGCACCCCAATTAGGTCCTGGCACTATAGATGGTTTCAGAGGTTGGCTTTAGTCGACTAGACATTCCCTTCCAACTTTTGGGTCCGACACGCAATTACTGGGCCTGATCTGTTGTTGAAAAGTTGGCAGTTTCTTGCATTTGTCTAATGGCTTTTGCTGCTGAATTTTTACCAACTAGTATATAGTACATTCCTGCATTACTTCAACAACCAGAGGTCTTCACAGGTCTACTGGTTAGCAAATTTCGCATCTAATCACAGGCTGTAACTCCTGTGTAGGTTCGGGTTCCACAAGTCACAATAGGGTGGGTCTGTCCTATATGACACTGGCTGTTGAATCAAATGTAAAACCCTAACCTTAACTTCGATCCTTCAACTACCAGTTGTGATAGAAGCTAAAAAAATCTGCATATCAGATCCCTGCGATGAACATAGGTGTTTGACAGTCTGAGACAATATATATTAATTATTTATTAGTCTTTTGAGAATAACATTAAACAAGTGTATTCTAAGTAACTGAAATCAACTATAAAAGTTTTGGTTTATACGTCCATTCAACAACCAGGGTTGTATTGGGACAGATCCTCAGCATTTGCCTCTTGTTGTAGTTGAATCAACACAGAGGTGAGAACCTGTGATTAGATGTCAAACTTGCTCATCATTTATCTACTGGGGACATCTGACATCAGTTAATTTATGACCAACATAAATATATCAATACAAGTCTGTCCAAAGTAGTTTCGGCAAATATTGTTCAAGTAATTATTTAACTGCCTTAACTTGCCCTTTTACTTTCCCCGAGTGCTTTCTTGATTTATTTTATTTGATACATTAACATATTCATGAAGCAATATGGCTTCCAAGCCATTGTTGCTCCTACAGTACCAGTCATAGTCACCTTGATTGTCAATATTCGACAGTTGCTTATTTCTACTACTCACTCTATAAGTTAGTCAAACACTTGAGTCATAGTTTGCTTTTGATACTCCTAAGATTGCAATGATCTTCCTGATAATATATGCAGTGCAACATATTTTGCCTCCTTCCAAACTTACTTGTGATCTTGAACCCCCGGCAGAAAGGGAGGCTTTGAAATTTATTACTGAGCAAAGGAAAGATTTTACAAACAACCCAAAGTATTGAAGAAGGTCAAACAAAACAAAGTCTCCTATACTGCCAAGGGAAGAAGGGACCCTCAGAGTTTACAAAGATACACTAAAATATTTGATAAATGACATTTTTAAGAATAAAATGAATGTTACATGTCTGAAAGCAATGTAAAAACCACCCTCAAGCCCAACCTAGAAGTAGGAACATTACAAAGCATTTATAGACCAGGCTAAAGCATTTACCAAACTTTCACCAGAAGCATGGTCAGATTGAATATAGCGCCACACACAATCTAATGATCAAGTTCCATGTCTCTTGATGTCTTGTATAGGGACATGTGGATTAAAAGCATATGTGGCTTCTGACCTTCTGAGGTCATGAAACGTGAAGTAACCAGGCCTAAAACCCAGACTGATGTTAACATAGGGTAAGATTTGTAAAGAGTCTTCAGAGAACTGTAAGGGCAAATTGCTTTGTTCTGTAACTTAAGTAAACTGACACACTGGATCCTGTCTCTGGTTTGGATGGTTTTGGACCATTTGATGATCCCTTTGGCATATTCCTTGGCAAATAAGATATCCTCACCAGTAAGGTGTCTGGTTTCATCAAATGTGGCCAAAGCATGTGTAGCCAGATTTGAAAGCATCATAAAGGCAAAAAATCCCAGCAGGAAAGCCGTCCTATAAACTTCACCTGAATCTAGGTTCTCACAAGATTGTGATATTTACATTAAAATTGGGACTAATGACATTGTGAGAATTTATAGCAAGTGACCTATTGATTTTAATGCCTTCACAAAATATTTCATTTTAGGGTGGTCTAACACTTCAAAAAACAGGTCATAAAGTACAAAGTTGGCCTTCAAAGCCGAGACATAGTTGGCTATCATACAGAAAGAACAAGCATTTAACACCAAACACTCAAGGAAAGACAACACCATTTTTACATTTACATTGGTAATACATGACTTGGTGACAATACAAAATGCAATGAACGTTCTAAACATGGTGACATAGGCTTTGTGTGTCTTGGGGCAAAAGGCCAACTGTAATCAGTCAGAAGCCTTGGAAGAAAGTGACGTCAGAGTTTCATTTTCTAAATACAAAGTGTAGCACCTTTAAGAACAATACACACTATAGCATAGGGCCCCTGTATATCAGAGACACTACCAATATATATGACACTTGGCACTGGAAATGCCACTACAATAACAAAACTGATGACCATGTGAATATAGTCATACTAAAACTCTACTAAATTACTAAATACTAAATTCCAGCAAATCATAAGAAACATGAAGCCATATTGGATTCATGACATGTGAGTGCAAGCTCTGAATTTGTTGAGTGGAACTTTGCCATCTAGATAGCACATCAGCTACCTTATTGTCTGTGTCCCTGATGTGTGCATATTGTAAGTCAATATCAGACGTGGCTGACGCAAACCATATGTTGCGTGCTGCGAGATATAGGTCTCTGGTCTTACCAGTTTTCAGCACAGAAACGACTGCCTCATTGTCACAACGTATTAAGACCCTATGTAACGCCCATTGACGCTTGAATAGCCTTACTGCTATGAGAATGTTGACCATCTCCAGATGTACTAGTGTCCAATTGTTGTAAACTCTCTGGATTGTCAGATGGTATACCAAGTTCCCACAATACCCCCCAAAACCTGTCAAACAAGCATTCAGCTCCAGGGTTGCGTCAACCTTCTTATGATCATACATTGAGATCCCATTGTACATGGGCAGAAACTTAGCAAACCATCTTAGGTCCCCCCTGCAATTAGGCGTCAACAAAATTTTATGACGGTCATGGCAAGTTCTAAGCAGCTAAAACATTTTATTCAGAAATATGTAAAGCAAGAGACCCAAGATGGATTGCAGTTGATGCTTTGATGCCACATCCTTACTCAACCATTGAGACACTGCCTGGTTTATCTGTTCAAGTTTTTCAGGGGAAATGGAAATAGTTTCCTTGATTGTATCTATTAAAATGCCCAAACATGTCACTTGCGTCGCAGGAGGAACCAGTTTCTTACTACTGGTGGGCTCTTGCAGAAGTTGCTTGGAAAAAAGCCACATCACCTCCTGGTATATCAATACAAAGGAGTCCTCAGCGATATTGACTGTACAGGCAGTGTGTTTTCGTTCAATGTGGCAATTAAGCACAAATATTTTCTAAAGATAAGTCTACCTGCAAGAGCTATATTGTTATGTTTTGTTTCCATTTATGTAAAGTAAAATTGATTGTAATTGATTGTAATTCAATAATGGGGATCATAGGTTTCCTTGCATGCACAGTTAAAACAAGATCAATATTGTCACCTAAATAACTGTCACTTTTGTATTTATATTCGGGTTCATATACAAAAGCAGGCACAGACAAATTGGCAGAGAAACATTAAATAAGGCCTAATTCCGTGCTAAGACCACAGCTGTAATATAATATAGATGAAATGGGGGATAACTTTCAAGTACATCCGCTATGGGAGCATCAGCTGTCCTATAAGCCTCCTACTGTCACCTCTGGCTTTTGCTTTGATTAAAAACAGGGGATAAGACTGAGAAATGAGTCTCGGGCCAAAAACATCCAGGCCAAATTGAATTAGTTTTATTTTACCCAAGTAAATTAAAGATGCTCTTGTGGCTTAATCTCCTTGATTTCTTCATTTCTTTTCATTAATTTCTGCTGGAACTTTAGATCTCTTGGCGTTTTCGGGGTCTTCAGTTTGTTAAATGGATGGGGGTTCATTTTTTTTCTGGGAGCAAAATTTTATAATCTTGAATCAGATATTGTAGTGGAGATATGTTTGTAGCACTAATAAACACTGGGGTATATTTTCATTCATAAGAGTACACAAAAAGTAAAATACCAGTTTAAAAATGAAAATTATCTTACACATATTATGACACGGTATGAAAGAAGTTTATCCAGATATCCAGATCACCAAATTAATGATAGAACACCTTTGTGTTATGATAACAATGAACAGGAGAATCACTTCGTCTGTCAGTTGTACTCTGTTCTGGGACAGACTGAGTCAGTGAAATATATCATATAAGCATATAATATGTTGAATGATGAGGATAAATATCAAAACTATAGTTCTTATAAAATGCACTAAGCTTATCACCTCTCACTTAAAGTATCATCATATAAATGTAATGCTATTTGATTAAATTTGGATAAATTTGTTTAGCATTCTGCACACTGGATTTCTCTGGAACTGTTACATCTGAGTAATGCATGCATGTGGCTCACATCAGGCACCACAGCAGGCATGATGGCAGGCCAGTGTTGAGGACACAACAGGTGACATCTTTGTTAGTGTTCTTTGAGCGGTTTTTGTTAATTTTATCTTAATTTTTCATCAATGAGACTTAATCCCATTGCCCTGGTTTAGTCCGTCCACAGACTTCAATATTAAATAAAATTTAAAAACCAAAAGACCTAGCTATTTAAGCAAAAACAAAACAAAATGGGACATTTAGAAACATGGATGGATTTTGAAGAATGTCATCACAAAAGCATTATAACCATAACCAACTGTGAGTGGGAGATATGAACAACTGCTTGTCTGAGGAATATATTATATTAGTTTATAAGAACATATAAAAGGGAAAATACAAAGACATGGAAAGTATATTGTAATGACAATGTTAAAGGTTCTAACAGTGTTGCCGCATTATCTACCAATACTTGACCTGCAACCATAATCTCTAGCAACTATAAATAAGCAGGCAAAAAGGAATCCCATTACCCCGAAGACAGTGACTTCCGTCTACCTTCTGCAAATCTCCTCCATTGGGACAGCTTTATGACAGATACGGATGCTGTTTATATCCCTGGACACATATTGTTGCTCTTTGAATAATTAATAGCTGATTTATGCCTGAAACATGGTCTGAAGTAATATACACTGCATAACTGGCAGGATATTGGCTACTATTCATGAATAAACCATGTAATGACTGTGGTGTTTATGTCGTGTTGTGGTGTACAATGACGAGACCAAGGCATTAACTATGCAGGTTAAAATTGCTCCTGACGAACAGCATATAGAATTTCTGAAAGTGCAGAACATGTTCATATTTATGTAATTTTAAGTGATTAGGGTTCAAAGATATATTATCAGAGTTTCAGTGTCATACAGTCCCCCAACCAGGGATAAGTCATTACCAACATCTATTCGTAGCTATAGTTTTTTTGACAATAAAATAGCTTAAATATGCCCACTACAGTTGTTGTCAGTTTTACATATACATATCTGATTTATATAATACACAGTCTCAGTTATTATAATGTAATCATAGGTTCTTATATAGATACTAATATACTATACAAATTCTCTAAGGCAAGTAAGGTTAATTGGTTATATAATGCTGTCATAATGCAAAATATGAGTTTCCTTATTATGTAATATTTTCACACCTTTTTGTACCAGTCATAATGCCAAATATGTGTTTCCTTATTATGTAATATTTTCACACCTTTTTGTAACTTCTAACAAGTTAAAGATTAGGAATACGCTTTTTCTTCAAAATGATCGAGAAAGTGGAACAAGGGCCTCAGAGTGTCCCTTAAAAAAGGTAGACTAAACAAGGTAGAAAAGCAGGAGAAGACATTCCCATTTTGTCTAACTTCAGTTGAGTGTTCACAACAGTATGAAGATGAGTCTTAATATAATAGAATATCTCACAGCATCAGTAAAATATTGCAGTACAGCACCAGGTATAGTTACATAATATACCACAAAAATGTAGAAATGTGTATGTCGGCCAAAGAATGCCCTGTTTCAGTTTTATTGCCCGATAGTCCTGACCTTAAATATATCTGGTGCTTATTGAGTCATTATCAGAAAAGGGATTACATTATAAGCTTTAAAAGGTGGTTGCCACCAGTTAAACTGATGTCATAAGAGAAAAAAGTATGAATTACATGAGAAGTATCGCTTTGAAACAAGTATAGTGATTGATAAGATTACACCAAATGACCCCTTCTAGCTGAAATGAAGATAATACTTTTAGTGATTAAGTAAGACGGATCTATTTCATTTAAAAAATCAAAGTGATTCCAATCATTTTCGAACTGTTCCTTTGAACAGTACTATGTTGTATCAATTACTTTGTGAACAAATGGAAGTGTGCTACTTAAAACTGGCATTTACTAATATATTTAATGCACACAAGTTGCACAAATGCAAAAACGTGTTAATAAATATATATAAACAGGTGAAACCACACACTTTTTAAACTATTTCAAAAGAATAAGCACTAATAGAATGCAGACTTCCACCAATGCACATTTCTAGAAAATAAAGATTTTATTTTTATCTTGAATATGATGCAGATAATTCTTCTTAAGGCCAAGCTCTACCCCTAAAACATATATTTTGAATATCCAGTCATTACTTTTTGAATAATATCAACTACGAACCCAAGGTTATGAAGTACACATTAAAAATGAGATCTTTGAAAATATGGGATTTTTTGTATCCAGAATATGATCCGGATCATTTCAAAATTTCATCCCTTCTGTCTGTGGTTAGGTATTACCAAAACACAAAGAGTTATGTTCATTACTTAGCGAACACAAATAGACAAACATACTGAAAAACTGACCTCCTCATGAAGGTGACAAGCTTCATCGACTAGCTGTCCCAAATGAAGCACATATGATCAATATTACTTCTTTTTTTTATCATTCTCTTCAAAATCTTAAACACTCACTTTTGGCATTAGTGCAGATTATAGGCCAGAGTGGACAATTGATTCCATATTCAACCAATTTTATTGTAGTCATTTTTGCATGCAAACTGTTTTCTGTGTTGCGGCAATTGTACCATATGTTGACAATGTAGATCCAACGCAGGTAATAGACAGGTCTATGTGTAGTAATTACAAGGGTAAAAGTTGTGGTTCAATGCCCCATTAAATAGTTCAGGTCTGATCAGAGCATGCCAGTGAAACCCACTCTTTTCATTGCGTTAGCTCAACTACCAACCAGAGACGTGGGAACTAAGGGGTTTTAGGCCATTTGTTATTCACCTCGCTACTGAGGCAAGAATTGAATACAACCTGCCTCCCATTGCAGTGATAACGCTTTACACATTCCTTTTCAGCAATTGTGATACAGATAAAGTATTGTGACAATAAAGTTCAAATTGGATATATTTTAGAATTTCATTTTCTTTATATATTTTGCATTATCAAGTTTTATTAATTTTGTATTTTAGTAAACAATGTACTCTTAATATATTCTGACCATCTGGTGTCCATAAATTAATGTTATTTTGTGACCTAATTTGATCATAATTTTATGGCACTTAATCCCTTAACAGATTCTAAGATGTTGAGAAAATATTTTTTCTTTCAAAGTCACATCAACATCAATCAAAGGAATTGGCGTGCCATGTCAGATTACCTATTGTATGTTGCAAATCTATTATCGACAAATGAAACATTAGTCACTTGCAATGCAATTAAAGAATATTGTTATAGCTAAAGAGAAATCAATGCTAAGATGTAGTAGATATTACCTCATAGATAAAGTCAAAGTGTCAATTTAAAGCACAGATTAATCGAAAAATCAGAAACAAGTTTGACACCAATGAATACAACTTTGAGAGCCAAATGATTTTACAGACTGAGATAAAACCTATTTAAATGTACACACACAATGATAAGAAGATGTGCCTCAGTGACCCATAAACACAAATAAGCAGACCACAAATATCAGAGGCGCCTACACGTTTTGTGTCAGCAATAAAAAAAGGTTGAAGGATGGATATTTACTCAATAGATCAGAGGGGGTTTGAGTGCATTCAACAGAGGCACAATTTCTAGCCATTTGACTCGATTCTCAGCTGAAAACATTAGAACCACAGCTACTTCAATGGGCAAACTTATCAATTATCCACAGCCACATCCACGGATGTCAGACTTTTGATTTCTTTCACATTGAATGGATTATTCTTTAATAGCTTAGAAGAAGAAAGGAGAGCTGACAGTGAATCAGAACATCAATAAATTGGAGTGTCTAGCTGGCCATCATAAAAGTATAACTGGTGAGAAGATGTCATGCCATCCGTACATTTCGTGTCAATACTCAAAACGGAAACAGAAGCCAACATCATAGTTCTATTGATGAACCTTATACCAATATACAGCATAAAAAATACATCAATTTTCTTTGGTTTTTCTCTTGTAAGGACAGATTTTGGCTTGCATGATAAACGTTTCTATGTTTATCAAATATCTGATGAAAAATAGCAACCAAAACAGAAACAGCTGGATTTATGGCCAGGGTTGATTATCAAAAGGGTAGTAAAAGTGTGACTGAAAATATGAAAAAGGTCTTTGTTAGCATTACTAAAGCTATTATTATTATTAAGTCAAACTTGGCAAATGATGTCTTTTTCAACAGATAATGTCACATCAGAATAGTACTACAGTGAGTGCTGCATCTTTTGGACTGGAATCAAAAGCCACAGAAACTAGAACCAAATAATTAAATGCCAAAATCGTGCTTCCAATATATAGTATTTTAATCCTATTTTACTAAGAACATTCTTTCACACTTGGGCTCTTTAATAATAGCAATAATTGAACTTATGCATAATTCTGAAAGAGGAAGCCATAGATTCATTGATGACTTGTAAATTATGTGGGAAGTAGTAGCAATGCCTTATTTTACAAAACACTTATATGCCACAGCACTGTACAAGCTCAATTAAATATTTATCACGAATACAAGTAATTACTGCATTCTTGTTTACAGTGATAGAGTAAAATGTAAAATTTATCTCAACATGTGAAATTGGCCACTTGTGGCACTGTTTAAAAAATATGACAAATAATCCAAGTATTATTCCAATTTTGCATCTCAATGGATATCAAAAGTTTGATGTACTCACAAAAATCACCAATGTGCAAGAATTTTCCATAAGTTGATAAAAATAGAAGGGAGTTTTCCGCGACAGTGGATTTTCACATGTTTGACTCAAGCAAGGCAATGTCGTCACCATTTGAATAGAAAAACTATTTCAAGACTAAAAGCCATAAGTCAAAGTGTCTACTGGTAACAGGTGCAATGATTTGATTTGTTAGCTACATGTCTTTAGGTACACTAAGGATTACAAGAAAAAAAATAAAAGAGAACTAATTTCAACAGTACAGTTTGCTGCTATGTGTGTGGAATAGAACAGAGAATGATCTAACCTTGATCAGAAAATAACATGTCTCTTGCAAATGTTGTAAACGAATACGGCCTTGGTTGAAATCTTTTATGGGAGTATAACATGATCTGGGTGTGTTAGATTAAGGTAAAACTTAATCTGAAATAAATAAATGTCACAAATGATATGAAATATGAAGAGCCACTGTATCATTCAGTATTTGACCGTACAGATTCCAACAAAGAACCCCCTATTCATTTTGGAGAAGAAAACAAAATGTTTGGTAAACAAATGCTTTAGATAAGGAAATAGCATATTTAATATATACAACGGGAAACTATAGTTTTTGGAGACTAAACTTTTGGTAATAAAAACACAATATAATTCTGATATCAGATTAGAAATCAGCGCCTAATGTGTGTTAATATGTTGTATAATAACCCGGAAATCTTCCAACATACATTCATGTAGATTACATGAAAAAATCCAGCAAAGAGATCAGCATTACAGTTGATGAGACAGGTTTATTTATAAGATCATTAAAGTCCCCATTATCTTAAGCCATGGAGAACACACTTATGGACTAGATACTGGACTCTCTTCATTACAACTCTAAATCACCCCGAACCATAGGAAATGGTTGGATACATTAATCACTTAAAAGCTCTATTGGCAATATAGCACAAATATTGGACCCAGTAGCTGATAGTTTTTCTTTTATGGTAGGTTTACACTACTCTGGTCCAATGTATCCGGTGTAATTCTAAAAAAATTCTGCATGGGAAGGCAAGGCCTGGGAGATGCTAACTGTGTAAAACGTACCATTGTATTAGGACATATTACAAAGGAATTGAAACCAAGCCTGTTTGGGTTATTAGTCACTAACAGGAACAAAGTTTTTTTTTCTTCTGACTAGTGCCACCATATATATTAATACACTTAAAGATACTTTTTAAATTAACAGTTTAAGCATAGTTAACATGCTATCATTTGTCAGCGTATAACAACTCATACTGACCTGAGAGGCATTATTTGTGTATGCTCGAACAAAATAATGCACAGATACATAAAACTTTTAATTTTTCAATTGAATATATCATAATACATTATGCAATCCACAAATGACCTGTGCATAGCAAAAAAAAGTTAAATGGTAATGTTTGGGTACATGCTACAAATATTGAACAGTTTTTACCAAAAACCAGCTGATAATAATAATAAAAATAATTTGATGAGAAAGTGACGTGATACAGTGGGTTCCAATGTCCCCAGTGCAAAAAATATTGGACACTTGAAACAAAAGAAAAACTCTCATGTGTTATTTCATTTAAATACATTTCACAATGGGTGTAAATAGGGGTTTATTATAAGAAAAGTGTGAATTGGGACTTACAGCATAAGTGCGGTATTGGCTGTGCATTGACTGGTATTGGATATGTATTGGTGTCATCTGTACACTGCAGTGTGCTTTGCAGTTAAGACACATACTCCACAACAGCATGTGGGGGACTGTTACATGACACAAGTTCATATGGCATAAATGTGTGTCAGGAAAATCACTAATTTGTTCAACCAACCATCAAAAATCAATGTGTTTTGAGGAGGAAAGGTACTGTAGTCTTTTCAGGATACTTTAGCGCTAGAATTCCTTGGCACAAACATGAAAGACCACACTAGTGTTATACTGGATACCTAAAGGCAAAAATGAAGTAGATTAATGGTGTAAAAGAAGTAGTATTACCCGTATATGCCTTAATATGTCTATTCAGTTGAACATATTGGACAAGAGTTGGATTAGTACATAATGCGCTTAATTCTAGGATAAGTTATGGTCCACATCCAACTTGGATTTAGCAAATCAGAGGTAAGCTATACTTTGGAAATATTAACCCATGCAGGTATTTTATCAGCAAAAGTAGTTTCAGGTATGCCAAATACTGCATTTAACCATACTTAAGTGCTGATGGTAAGCGTAAAAACTTCAATAAAACCAAATACATTAAATATGTTAAAAGTAAATATGTTAAAAGTAATCAGTTAAGCATCAACAAAAAACTCAGACTTTTTGCCCCGCTATGTGATCATTTGGTTACCATGCCAAAGCATATTATTCAAACATGCAAAATTGTTGTAAATGCAAAATAACAGTAATGATAGAATATCATCAGACTCGAGGGCTACTAAAAGTCAGATAGCCCTCTGACCTGTTAGGGTCCTTCTAATGTGTCCTTTGAAACGTCATGTGAACTGAGTTTGGCTAATCACATTGACATATTTAGCACTGAGGTATAATATAAATATTATTCAGAAAACTATGTATTTTTGGGTTCATCATTGTCTTACGTACTATAAAGACCAGCGACAAGTACAAGGAAATATGAATTTTTGAAAATATAGGAATGTTACATTACATTCCACACTATTTTCTTCATGTGCTGAAGGGCAACAATGAAAACTGCATCAATTACATTGAGTTTTAACTCTGCCCAACTGAACATCCTGAATGCTCACTGTACTGAATAACCATATCTAGATTGTTATTAAAACAATAGTGATATGCCCAATTAAACAAGAATGGTCTGCATATAAACAAGCTATAACAGCTTTGTATTTTTAACCCTTCAATAATAGTTATTACCTGTTAGGCGCCATATTTTACCTAAATAGCTAGACATACAGACTAGGTAGCATTTACTCAGATATATTATTTTCCAGTGTTAAATATTTCAATGTAGTTGGCCAACTTCTGGTATGTGACTACCATTTACATAACCAAAGTGCCTTTCTTGCAAATAATTTAATAACTATATAACTATGTACAAATATACGTATCATACCATTAGCCAGGTACCTTCATGCTGCTTTTGTTGGATGCATTAAATTATAAATCCATGAAGAGATTAATGCGTGATGATGGGTTAAAAATACAGATTTTGTGTTTTGGTTCAGTGTCCCTTACTATGGATAGTTTCTTGGCTGATTTTTCTTCACCAGGAGCCTGTTTTTTTCAATTTTAGGTGAATATTCAATTATTTTACTTTGAATTGTATATGATATAAGTGTATGACAAAGTAAATCTCCCCGTGTGATATATATTGTAAAATTGTATCACTTTTGTGATTACATTTAAAAAAAAAATTGTTTCTCATATCCTATTGTACCAAGTGATAGGAAATAACTGAATCCGGAAAAAGTGCTTATAGACAGGGTAAAGTACCTCACATGTTGAGAGTTTTGTTTAAAGTTAAGTACCACGATTAAACATGGTTTATCTGAATTGGTTATTACTTATTCATACACATTGACTGTATGCATATTTGTGAAACCAATGAATTGACAAAGCCTATTTGCAATCATAAAGCTTTGTGCTCTAGTGCTTCGGTATCAAAGCTCTTTTTTCAACTGAATATTTAATAAAATATATTTAATCATGATATTTTGTGGATATCTTGTTACTGCAGGCAAAACTTGGAGTGTCAACTAATTTAATTGCATAATTTGTTTAATGGATTTGATCAATTCTCTTTCCGCAATCTTTGGCAGCTTCTGATGCCAATCAATTTGAGTTTTTAATTCCATTGTTACATCCAAACAATATTAATATTCCACCTCATATAAAATATAATAATACATTACATAAAGTTGATGCATGCTGTAAACCTAATATCTTAAATTTATTATTCTCACAGGAAACAATAATTTTGTTTCAACTTAATAGTAGTGGAACTTAATAGGAATCTTTGAAATTTTCATCATTTCTTATATTTCTTCTTTCATGTAAATGTTTTGACAAGATGTTCCAAATAAATCGAAACATGTAATATTATTGCATTACACATATACTATGCCTATATGCCCTCAAATAATTATCTGGTTTGGATCATGTAGTGAATAATTATGACCAAATTATGACATTAACATAATGCATATAAAGCATAGGATCTTAAATCCAATATGCCAATGGCAAATATCATGTTAATGGAGAATCACACACAATACACTTATGCCATAAATTCTTTGGTATATCATTATTGACATCTTCTCACTTGCTGGTTGATCCACAGATGTGTAAATGGATTCCTAAACAGTTTGCTTATTTGTACATGTTATGAATATTAGCCTGAAATAAGGCATTTGGGCAAATAACATTGGATCTGACACAAGTGTAGGAAAGCCATAGCAATTAGTTGAAAGAATTTCTCACATTACAGGCTGTGTCATGAAGTAATTATTTGAAAGATTGTGATAAAAGTACTACAAAGATTAGTGACTACATAGCACATGTGACGTGTTTCTAGAAGTGGGTCGATGAAAAAAAGAAAGATACAAGTTGTTTTGTATGTACTCTTCTACACCTAAAGGCCCATTAACACAGTTCCATGTAGTCTTAATGACTGGGCACATATTTTCGGCTCCCATGTACTTCGCGAAGAAAGCGACAAAAAACTATGTGAAGTAGGTATTAAGGACATTTATGACCGAGTTTGTTTAATACTTTTTTTTTTTAATTATTCACCATAATTAGCGGCAAATAATTTACATTAACAGAATAGAATTCTTAATGGTTCTGATATAACCTGATATTATTTTGGGTTAAAAGGATGTTTCAGATAAATATACTTTCAGTCACTGAAATTTCTTCATTTATTGTTTTTCAGGCTGTACAGAACGTCCTCACACCGCTAGCCTAACTTATGATTGAACAAATATGGAATAGCTTATGAAATAAAAATATTCAGACTATTATAGCAACTCCAAGTGCAAGAATTGCCTTAAGATAATCAGCACACTGTTACACTAATTCTGAAACAATGCCTACTAATACAGACATTTGATCGTTGACACCAGCCTGCAGAGAGTACCGGCTAATAGAAAACATCAGTCTTCCTCCTGACAAAAACATACTGTCCATTTGGCGAGACCAACAGAGATGTGAATGTTTGTGACAGGAAATTCAATATAAATAGTCAGAGGGGAGTGACGAGGGGGAAGAAAGGGAGGGGCCAATAGATATTGATTGACAGCTAGGATAGAATCATGTGACTTGCTGCAATAGGGAAGGATATAACAAGATACACTCACACGCAATGAGATAACAACAAAGGGGAATCCTCAGTTATTAGACAGAGCCTTTAGCATGTGTACATGTAAGGCTGGGGAGAGAGAGTCTGTGTGTCATTGGCTGCTATGGATATGTTTATAAAGAGACGAGGCTTTAACAGAGAAATCAGAGTTCATTCAGGATTACAATGATGCACGCCAGAGGATATATACTCGGATAAAGAGACTATATAGTTATTTTCAATAAAGGTGTGATGTAGTTTCTGAGCTATAATAGGATCTTGGGTGTAACATGTTTTTCTAGTGTATTAAATCACTCACAATTCATTTTACAGAAGGAACGTTTATTAAATATAAGTGAAGAAAGTATTATAACTATAAAGAGGAAAATACTTTGAACTCTCATAACTTTGAAGAAAAAAAACAGCAAACGTTTTTCTCCAAACAGAATCTGCTGCACAGCTCCGGTTTGATCAAATTTACAAATGTGGATAGTTAACTTTATGTAATGCTGTGATATCCAAGATTGCCAATATGGATCTGGTTGTCCCATTATTTCAAGTATTCATCTCCTGTGTCTGGATACACCATGTGGGTAAGTAGCAATAATATTTGACACATGATCTGGTTGACAATGAAATTCAATCATTTGACACCAGTGAAATAATATTCTACAGTTTCTGTTCACCCTGATCTTTGAAGTTGTCAGTATTGCTGTTACACAGTGGGTCAAACTCTCTTTTAACCAGTTTCCAGGTGCATTGATTCTCCAGATGTTAAGTTTTCTCTAAATCCTTAGGCTCAACCTGAGTGGTATTGGGCTGGAATCCATCTCCTGACAACATTTGGGATGACCCATGGTCCTGATATCATAGCTGTTTAAATGAATGGAAACCCAAATGTTGAATCGAGTAAGCACCAATACGATCCTTGGACACAAGAAAAGTAAAGTTTATTCCACACCACTAACGTTACCACTGATGCTGGTTTCATTTTCTTACTTGCTTGATAGATTTGTGATAGATTTTAAACTGTAATGTTAGGATTCGATTGCAGCTGATAGCAACCGATGGGACTTGCCATGCAACACTTTGGGGATATAAAACTCCAACACTGGCTTCAGTTAACTTTGTATGAAGTTGAATATTTGGATAGTAGTAAAGTAACTTTTCTTGTTATTAATAAATGTTTCTCGGTTTTTTCTGCCTAAACTTCAACATATGAATCACTAATTTGGCTGACCTTTTTTTCAATCTTCAGAAGGCATTAGTGGCCATTTAGTTAACAGATGTGACTATCACTTGGTTGTCATTTCTATCGCAGTAGGTGCTAATTCAGTTCACAGATTTAACTTGAATTATGTGGGTTAAATTTCGTTTTGAAGACATACTTTGGGTCATATCCACATCAGTAGTTTTAAGGGCAGAGGAAACCAGTACATCCTAGTTGTTCAAGATTCTGCACTGTAAGCAGCTGGGCATTGGTAAATAACTGCCAACTTTTCCACATGGGGGTCCACTGTGGGATTCAAACCACCGACCTCTGAGGTGTGCTCATAGTGTGTTAACCTCTATGAGTTAGTAACAGAATGTTATGATGGTCTGTCCTTGTATGACCATAATTGTTGAAAGAGACATCACAGTTTGCCTTTTTATGACTTTGAATAAAAACGTAATACTTAGACAGTGGCAAAGAAAAAGTCTCAAACTTTTGAGGGGCATTGGTGGCATACAGTTTACCATTTTGTTATGTTATAACCTGCATCTCGCCTTTATGGGTGCGGATATACATTTATCCCATGCTGACATGTACTGAGGGTCTGTTCTGGTTTGACCCTAGTTGTTGCAAAGGATGCATAACTCTAACTTTGACCTTTTAATATGTAAGTCACAATTCAATTGCTTGAGCTATGAGCGTAATATCTTGACATTAATTTATGTATGCATTCCTGAACAAAATTCTTATTCCATGGAATAATTATACAAGTGATTGTTATACATTACACATCTTGCCAGGTTCCAATTCATAACTTCTCATTTCCCAACTGAATACTGAGATTCACTTCTACAGCTGAGGTCCTCAGTAGCCATCTGTTGTGCAAGGCTCAAATCACAGGCTGTCACCTCTTTGCTGGTCCATCTCCCTCAAGTGGCAAATCTGAGTGCCTGTTTCTATATAAACCTGGCTGATGAATAAGGCATAAAACCCTAACCCTCACCATGGATCATTGTAAAACCCACAGCCTCGGTGGTGGAGGGCAGAAATTGGGCCCACAAATTTCCATGCCATGTGACGGTATATATTGTGAAACATGAAGCAGTGAAAAAGGATTTACATCTAGTTACCCAAAAAGTGCTTTAAGTGTAACTGGATGTTTTGTATTCCTTTTTCCAGGTGCCAAGTGTAGAGTGGATCAAATTGACAGCTGCCGGAGAGCAGGTTTGTCATTTTATGTTTTCAATGCTTTAATATAGTCATTTCTGATCAGTTTTTAACATCAACTGAAACTGTAAAATGTTCACTGAACTGATTTAAGTATTATTAATGTTTGTTTTTTCTCGCTTATAAGCTACACATTCAGAAAGAAAAAGGATCGAAAATTTATAAACATATTAAATATTATGCTTTAAACACTTCTTATTATTAAAGTAAGTCATATTGAAGATACTGACTTGATCCTAATTGTAGATTTCTGAGTAAGGCAGTTTCTGAATGTTTTCTACAAGATGAATTCTCTATTATCACTTTACTAATTTAATCTACATGGTACGCAATATAAAAAAATCAAACAACCTGAAATTCATTTTTTTTTTGCTGTGATATATATGAATTAAAAAAACATTGAAATTAAGGACAACCTTTAAATCACACCAAGTATGGATTATAGACTGATGAAGTGTGAATTGTGTTCACCGCCTGTACAAAGGTACATTATATTAGATAGATCAGCCATAGTGCTTCTGTAATTTGATAGGAGCCTGGAACATACTGATGTTCTGTAAAGTGCTTTTAGAACAGCCCATAACTATATTCAACACAAATTGGCGGCTAATCATATGCCCGATTTGCTTGACAAATACCATTTCTTTCTGTAATTTTCTGAACAAAAAGGCAACACAATACCCCATAATCAGCTAGTCAATAAAACCATGTATTACATTAGCTATAATGCCACATCTGTTTCCAGTTGCATTTATGAGTCTTGGAAGAGCTTTCTATTGTGTGTCTAGCTCACCGTTTTTAAATATCTGTTTTGTAAATAACAGATGTTTCTGTTTCAATAGATACATGTAAAGACAGAAAAGAGAGAGAAAAATGTGCCACATTATTGCATTGACTGTCTGTATATGAAACAGATTATGACAAAAGTAAAACAAAAAAAAAATAAAGCTCTAAATTTGATCCGTATTAATAACAATAAATATGCCAAGATAGGTTGGATATGTGTGTCTATTTAAGATAATAGGGACATCATTGTTTGGTTTGTTCTTCTAGTGTCCTAGCTCATATGTAGAATTGATTTATCGTTTATATAAAGGGCATATTTATATGTGGCCGAAATTAGTCACCAATAATACATTTCATATAATTGAGTATCTGTCATGTAAGATTATTAAGAGCTATATAAAAAGGTAAGTTTGTTTAATAACACAGGCTACTGACTATTTTAAAATTTCTGATGTTAAATTGCATGGAAGTCTTTTACACAAAGTGTTGTAGGACCTCACTGGCTTACTCTTGTGAATTAGAGCTCTGCTAGTTTGGGTTCAAGTCTAGGCCACTTAGAAAAGCGTTGAAGTTATATGCCAGTGACTGGTAGCTTCTATGCCTAATCCTAAGCGAATCCAATGTTGTATGAAATCTGTATCATTGAAACGTTAAAATCCATTTTTTTCCACCCCAAATACTATTTTGTTTATTACATGACACACAATTGAAAAATACAAATAACGAAAATGTGCACTACCCAGCAATCTCTTCAAAACAAAGAAGGTCCCCCATCACGAAAACCACAGCGGAAGTGTCTCTTTTTCATTAAATTAGCTGGTATGCATATCCACTAATAATATCTACACCACTCTCACCAGGAATTTAAATGTCACCATAATATGGCACTTATTGTTTCAGCTGTGATATTAGCACCCATAATCTCTAAGTCAGCCATTGAATTCAATCTCACTGATCAATTGATTGTTTCCATCATGTGCAACATCTGTTTCAAAATCACTGTTGCTTTGGTATTCAGGAGTTTTATTTTATTTTTATTTAGGCTAGGCATTTTAAAATTAATTCATTGTGATCCTATTATAGATTACCATTAATCAAATGGCACGTGTGCATTCCTAAATTGCTGCGCTCACACGTTTTCGATCTGTTGTAATCTTGACATCTTAAATAGGGTAGCTTATGGTAGAGGTGGCAGTCTAAAAAAAGCCACAATATTTACATTTTGTTCAAATTGATCATAATGGTAACAGAGATCATTGTTGTTCTAACATGACATGGGTGATCTTGAGGTCGTGGGAAGTGTAATCTGAAGGTCAAACCATCATGACCTTTGTGACCTCAGGGTCAGGTTAAGTTACTTAATTATCTCTCACTTTCACGTATATTATCACACATTCAATCTGCAAACAGCAGTTATCATGCAGGACTGTATATAGAATAGAGCAGTAGTAATTTGTGTACATTTTTAACAAACATACATATATATATTATTATTAAAAGATCTCGCAAGCATGCTTTATTACTGAGTTCCTTTGAGGGGCCACGGTGGCAGAGTGGTAACACTCTCGCCTCCCACCTCTGAGGCCGGGGTTCGATCCCTGCCACGGCCTCAAGTGGGAAAGCTGGTAGTTGCTTGCTGTTGGTCGGCAGTTTACAGTACAGAACCGTAACGAACTATATGTACTGGTTTCCTCTGCCCTTCCAACTACCCGTCGTGATATGACCTGTACAGTGTTGAAAGCGACGTAAAACCCAAAATAAAAAAATAAATAAATACTGAGTTCCATGGGTGGGGGAGACTGCTAACAATATCGAAATTGTATGTATCACCTTCCAACACACCCTCCACTGCGCTTTGCAATTTGAAATGTACAATGTAAAAGCAATGTCACAGCAAAATGAATGGAATCTGATAAATGGTCAAATTTGCGATAATTGCACGAAATTTCCTTTGCTATACAAATTATTGGGACAGGGCAAGCATCAAGATAATGGTACCAACTAGTATATAATTGCTCACTACCCGTATCACCGTAATTAGTTTACTACAATGCGTTTATGACCAATAGAGACAGTGTTGACATTGTGAGAGCCTTATTATTTGATTTCCACAAAAGGTCATACTAAATGTCCCTTATTAATCTGTCAATTGTGGTGATATAGCCAGGACGGTACTGGCCTGTTCCTTGGGTTAATTCTCTTGAAATATCTGCACCAGCAAATTAAATAGCTGGCTTCTTATGGTCATTTCTGGTTTCCAGTAGTTATTGTTTTACAATGTTTTCACTTGTAATTCTTACAATCCTTATTATTCATAATAAATAAACATAGAAGTTGCAATATTATTTTGTAGATGCCATTTTAGGGCATTCTTAGTGTGTTATTTGGTGGGTTTCTATGGAGCTGAATTAATGTTAATATTCATTTAAGAACAGACAACAAGATAGGTCTTGACACTACAAGCATTTATTCTAAACTCCCAGATTTCACATAACAAAGTCTTATATATACATTGTATGTACAATATGTAATAGTTGGTACATTACAAATAGTGGAGCACACACATATATAACATGCCCCTCTTTTATTAAAATTTAATTGTTTAATTAATTAATACAAAATTATCTTTATAAATGTCTATCAAGATTATTCTTTAAAATATAAGCATATAGGTTCTATTGGAGATGTTATGGTAGCTAGAAAAGGTTGACTGGATTTAATGGCTTGTCAGATCTGTGTAGTGTTCCTTTAAAGTGATAAATTATGTTATTCTTATCTTGATATAAGAGCTTCCTGACATCATAGGAAATGCTGTTACTGTACACAATAAAATGTAATACATCAGTAGCTTCTACAATTACTTTAAATTTATGCACTGAGATAATCATTTGTTGGAAAGTTGTTTTCACAGATGTAGCATTTCCTGTGAAAGATATATTTGCCTTTGAATTTTCTCCTCTCTGGTATTAATTCTGGTGCACCAAATATTGTAGAGTGGATCTTACAAGAGAGTGGGTTAGTACAAATCAAGTGTCACTGCATTATTTAATATGTTTAAAATGTTCCCCTATTTCTTTTTTTATCAAGGAACTAACATGCATTTTCCAATGCTGAGAAACAGGGTAGACTGCCCTTTCTCTGTTTTATCACCCAAGGGATTATTCTGCCCTTTTATTGGTGTGATAGTAATTTGCCTAGCTTAATAAATGCACAAATAGCTACAGATCTAGTAATCAGGTTGAATTATATATACAAAGTATCCACTTAGACACAAAACTTCCAGTATTGCCCAGAAAGTTTCTTGTAATAAGGTTTCTGTGAACTGATTTATATTTCAACTGTATTCCACATTTTTAGTGATGCAGTTTCTGTAACTGGATTCTATTTCGCCTGTATTCTGCCCCGTCCTCTGTTGTGACAATGTAAGAACGATCACTGTGGACTGCTTTGACAACAGCTTGTTTCCAGCGTTTGTTTGGTTGTTGCATCATGATGTATTCTCCTACGGCAAGCTTAGGCAGGGGTTTAGAGCCTTGGTCATAATACCTCTTTTGCCTTTGCTGTTTTAATCTCAGTCGTGTCGTCATGTGTTGTGGAGACACATAACGGGGTTTCAGGTGATTACTATGTGTTGGGAGAATGGAGCGTAGTTCTCGGCCCATGAGGAGAACGCTGGGTGCCTCTATCTGGTCGACAGGTGTGTTACGATATTCAAGTAGGGCTAAGTTTATATCTTGGGAACTGTCTTTACATTTCTGTAACAGGTCCTTAGCTATCCCAACAGTTTTTTCAGCTAGACCATTTGACTGAGGATGTTTTGCACTAATTGTCGTGTGGATAAATCCATAGTCCTCTGCAAAGCTCTGGAATTCTTGTGAAGTGTACTGAGTTCCGTTGTCTGAGATAACTTGCTGTGGAATCCCATGCGTATCAAACACTCTTTTCATCTTTGTTATGACAGCTTTGCTCGAGATAGACCCCAGTTTTTCCATTTCAAAGAATCTGCTTAAGTAATCCACTATAACCAAATAGTTGTCATTATTCCAACTGAACAGATCAGTTGCAATCTTTGCCCATGGATTTAAAGGTATGTCATGTTGTCTTAGTGGTTCCTTGGTGTTTGATTTCCTGTGGATCTGACATATGATGCATTTAGTGATCATGTTATATATGTCAGAATTAAGTTTGGGCCAATAGAACAGTGTCCTGGCTCTCTGTTTACACTTCTCAATGCCCTTGTGACCAATATGGAGTTTATCCAACATTGTTTTTCGCAGGGCTTGTGGCATCAGTATCCTGTCTCCCTTGAATATGATTCCATCAATGATGCACAATTCTTCCCTCACTGACCAATATTCAAGGGTTTCTGCAGGACAGTTGGCTTTGTGATCTGGCCATCCTGTATTTATGACATTGGCTAAAACTTGCAGCTGTCTGTCTTTCTTGGTTTCTAACTTGACTTCATTAAGTCGATTATCACTGATTGGCAGATTTTGCACAACAGCATGGACCTGCGCTTCAATGTCCTCATCCCCTAGGTTGTCAGTGCTTTTCATGTGCTTACGTGACAGAGCATCAGCGACAGGTATTTCTTTTCCTGGCCTGTGGATGACAGTAATGTCATACTTTTGTAGTCGTAATAGCATGCGCTGCAATCGAGGGGGAGCTGAAGCAAGTGGCTTTTTTGTGATGGCTTCTAGTGGCTTGTGGTCTGATTCAACTATCACCTTTCTGCCATAGAGGTATTCATGAAATTTTTCACAGCCAAATAGGATTGCAAGCAGTTCTTTCTCAATCTGTGCATAGGCCTTTTGTGTCTCAGTTAGGGATTTGGACGCAAAAGCCACAGGCTTGCCATCTTGCATTAGAGTTGCTCCTAATCCATTTTTAGATGCGTCCACTTGAATGTGGGTCTCTTTTTCTGGGTCAAAATAAGCAAGTACTGGTGAAGCTGTGATCACATCTTTTACCTTCTGGAAGATTGACTCCGTGTTACAGTCCCATTTGAATACTGTGTTCTTCCTTGTTAGTTCTCTCAAAGGGGCTGTCATGTCCGAGAGCATAGGGGCAAATGCCGACAGGTAGTTGAGCATTCCCAAGACTGATTCTAGTTCACCTTTGTTTGTAGGGCTTGGCATATTCTTGATTGCTTCCACCTTTTTCTTGTCAGCCTTCAGGCCATCTTTTGATAGCACATGTCCAAAGAAGGAGACTTCAGTTAAGCCAAATTTGCACTTTTCCTTGTTTAACTTGATGCCTTTTTCCCTGGATCTCTGCAGCATTTTCCTTTGATTGGCCTCATACTCCTCAAGGCTATTTCCCCAGATCAGAATATCATCAGCAATTGGTTCTACACCTTCTAACCCTTCATACGCCTGATCAATTTTCTGTTGGAAGATATCTTGGGAAGAAATCAAACCAAATGGGAGGCGTAGAAATTTATACCTGCCAAAGGCTGTGTTGAAGGTTGTCAGTTTTGCACTTTCTTCATCAAGTTTTATTGTCCAATAGCCACTTCTGGCATCACAAGTACCAAAATACTTTGCATCCTTGAGGTTTGGCAGGATGTCGTGTAAGGTACGGGTTCTGTAATGTTGTCGCCTTATGGCCTGGTTTAGGTCCTTTGGGTCAAGGCAAATTCTAATATCTGAGTTAGCTTTCTGGACCACAACCATGGAGTTGACCCAAGCTGTCGGTTCGGTAACCTTGGCAATCACATTTAATTTCTCCATACGGTCTAGCTCCGATTTAACCTTATTCTTTATTGCAACAGGTATTCGTCGTGGGGGGTGAACAACTGGTTGGTAGTTTGGGTCCACATGAATATGGTATTCTCCTTCAAACATACCAAGACCACTGAAGACATCTTTAAATTCTTCCATGAAATTTGTTGGCTTGTCCTTGTCCACCGAGAGGATGACTTTTATCAGACCCATATCTGTGCATGCCTTGAGACCTAGCACTGGTGGTGCTGATGTCTGAACAACATAGAGATCCAGAGTCTTTGTTGTTTCCTTGTACTGGCCTTGCAAAGAGACCTTTCCTTCTACTTTCAACGGGTTGCCACTGTAACTTGTCAGGCGGATGGAAGTTGGCTTTAAGAGTATAGCAGGAAGACCTAATTTTCTGTAAAGCTTCAATGGCAAAACATTTACTTGTGCTCCCGTATCCAGCTTGAAACTGACAGCTTTTGCTTTTGATCCAGTGGACAGTTTTACAGGGACAAATACTTCATCTTGTTTGCAATTGGCACTTATTTCACCTATATAGAAGTGTTCACCTTGGTCGCTGTCTGTGTCACTTTCAGTTGCACTTTCATTAACCGCATGAACTTTTGGTGGGTTTGACCTACATTTGCTGGCAAAGTGATTAGCTTTTCCACATCTATAGCATTCTTTCCCCATCGCAGGACAGGTTCCACCTGGGCTGTGTTGACCACCACACCTGGGGCATTCCTTTTTAGGTCTTGTGTTTTGATGGTTTTTCTTACTTTTGCTGGATTTTCCATAAGAAGTTTTCCTCCTAACTACATGTACTTCTTCAGGTGGACTGGCCATAGTTTTCAGTTGTTGCTTGCAGACCTCGTAGGTTTGGGCCATTTCAATGGCGCTATCCAGGGTGAGTTCATTTCCTTTATTAATGAGTTTTTCACGTATATTTGGGTTGTGCACACCAAACACAATACGATCACGCACCATTTTGTCATCTTCTGGATATGAACAGTCTTTTACTAATAACTTCAGATCGGTGACAAAGTTTTCAAAAGGCTCACCTTCAGCCTGAACTCGAGCTTGGAACTTGTAGCGGGCGAAAACTTCATTACTTTTTGGGGTGACATAAGCTTCAAATTTGTCATAGAAGGTTTGTAACCTCTTCCCTTCTTCATCTGACAAAGTCCAAGTATTCCGAATGTCTCTTCCCTTTTCACCTACCCATATCAGTAAAAAACTGACTTTGGCTTCTTCACCAAGCCTTCGGAGTGGACCAGAAAACATTAACTCTGTATGTTGCCTGAATTTTTTCCAGACTTCTGGCAAGTTTTTAGCTTCCCAGTCCATTACAGGTGTTGTTACATGCCTATCCATTGTCAAAATTGTATCCAGTTGTACACAAAATATCCAAAGTATATGTAAGTTACCACTCTGACACCATGTGTTATTTGGTGGGTTTCTATGGAGCTGAATTAATGTTAATATTCATTTAAGAACAGACAACAAGATAGGTCTTGACACTACAAGCATTTATTCTAAACTCCCAGATTTCACATAACAAAGTCTTATATATACATTGTATGTACAATATGTAATAGTTGGTACATTACAAATAGTGGAGCACACACATATATAACACTTAGCAACAGTGGTCTGATGAAAATTGCCATGATAATTATACCAGAATGTAAAGTGATGGTAATTTTTTTTATTTCATCAATTTTTGAAAAAAAAATGGAATTGCCTTTTTATAGATGGTGAAAAGGTTAATGTTCTGTATTTTGAAAAAAAAATGGAATTGCCTTTTTATAGATGGTGAAATGGTTAATGTTCTGTATTTAGTCACTACATCTGTTCCCATATGTTCTAATTCAATCCACTGAGGTTTTTATAGATACATCTTGAAACGATCTGTGATATTAAAAGAAACATAAACAATTCTATTTATTCGACACATCATATTTTTAACACCCCTTTTCACCTTTATTAGTTCAAGACAAACCTTTTCTAAGAACATCATAAAGTAGAGCAAATGCATTTATGAACCATCCCATGTTGCCCTTAAGCATTTAGATGGCGAGGATTTCATATGAGCACATTCCCCTGGGGGACAAGACCAAAATAAGACCAGAAAGTTTAGGATAAATATAATTTAATTCTACTAAAAGTCTCATATAAGCATACTTTTAACAGAATAGTATACGCTTGGCAATTACTTGGTTTCTTTTATATACTTGATCTATTCTGAACATACTATTTTCCTAATAATATCAAATAACTGACTAATATCTGGTTTAATCACAGATGTAAGGCACATTAAACAGTCTATCACAGATTGAAAAGTAATACTTAAGTAAAATATTTTGATTAAGATATTCATATAACTTGTTCCAAATATTAGTAGTGGATTGAAAGAGGTTTAGTATTTATTTGAAAATTATTTTGATACATTGGGGGGAAAGGTTCATTATGAGAGGGTGGTGACCTGCATTAGCAAGGGTATAAGAAAACACTTCAAATAAATTTTGGAAATTATTGATCAGTGTGGAGCTTGGTAATGAGCTATTAAGCAGTATATCTTCCACTGCATATATGTTTATTCAACAAAACATTAGCATCATGTTCTGTTACTGACAGCTCTTCATTTAGCTAACACTCAATGTCACAAGCATTCTCCCCAGGGGACATCTATGGCTAAAGAGTGTGCCTTTTGAATAAATAATTCAAAGCCTTTTCCGGTGTAAAACTTCTTTTTGTCTAGTTGCTTGCTGTAACATCATGACATATTTTAACAGTAGAACAGGGAGTTACCTGTCGAGGAAAATAAAATAAAAACAATCATCATATCAACAGGTATATTTCTGTCCCGTTATATTGTCCAAAAATATTACACAATAAAAATTATTTCCTTGGCGCATGTGTATTCACAATATCCAAAATACACATCTTTTGACACTACTGAGTGATTGGATTTTATTACTTTCGAAAATGAAAGAAAAAATACGTTGGATAGCAACATCCGGATAGACAACAAATGGTGATATTAGGTTTCAATATCTATGTATTTGAAACAACTCCATATTTCATTCTCTGTGACAAAATTTACATAATATTCTACTTTGTTGGGTCTCTGTTTAATATTCAATGCATATTTTTAATCGAAACTTTAAACCTTATTTATTTGGGTTTCAACCAGGATTTCAACACTATACAGGTCATATCACGACGGGTACTTTTATGGGCAGAGAAAACCAGTACATACAGTTGGTCAATACTCTAAATTGTCGACTATAAGAAAACAACTACCAAGTTTCCCACACAGGGTTTGGGGTTTTAACCGCAAACCTGAAAGGTGGGAGGTGAGTGTGTTTCCGCTCCTTTAAAGCTTAAACTTGTCCTTTAAACATAAAGTTTCAAAAGTAGTAATATATGTTCTCATCGTGGTATCAATGTTCAATGGGTTTCAGTGCAAAATCTATATCAACTTGTAGGCAGTGCATTCCTCCACCCTCTCAACTACCATTGATTACTTGGCATAAACAGTTCATTAAAAAGTGATGCTAAGCCCGAATCGATCAATCATTCAATCATCTAGATATTCATTTTCTAGCAAGGGTCACTGGGTCATATCCCCAGTGGCGGGCTGAATAACCGTATGGACATTGATAAATGCTCCTCCCTGAGATACTGTATTTCAGTTCAACGAATTTCAGTTACTAAAAGCTGGCGTTGCACTTGTGCTGTCGGGATGGTTCAAGTTGCACTTTGTATCCTTTTTGAAGGAGATGTTTGAGTGAGCACTGTTATACAATACAAGTTGTTTGGTTGTCAGGAAAATAATCTCTCTCAGACTTATATTGGCTCAGCTCCTTTTACACCACCATATTATTACTTTACTTGATATTCTTAAACATACTTTACATGCATGCCCGTATAGCAGCTGAATTCATGTCTTTAATAATATTTCAGCCCAGAATAACCGACTGAGTAGCTTCCATGCAGGTGGGACTTGTAGCACCAAACACTACGTGCATTTCACCCATGCCTGTATAGTGCAGAACTACCTACCAAGCACTGACTTCTGTTGTTGTGTAGAGGAGAGGAGGGTCATGTGTTGCATCTACCAGCAGAGCTGGGGCAGCTTCAGGTGTACACAGGCTGATGATACTATAGATAAGATGTAAGTGATGAAAAATATTTATTTGTGATTGACTGCAGTATGAGGTCACTAAACTGGATGTCATTTGGTAGCCAAAAATAAAGCTAATAACATCGACATTAGACATAATGGACAAAATAATAAGGCAGAACTAACAGAAGCATCGCGTGGGCATCACACAGAGGCTCGAACAAGGTCAACATCTTGATTGGTCATAAATGCAATGTGGTACATTATTGGTGAATTGGGTAATTAGTTGCTATTTTGTTTACCTTTTTGATACTCGACCAATCTCGAGAATGGTAACACGAAAAGAAGTTCATGTCATTTCTGGAAATTTGATTGCCTGATATAGACAATTCAATATTCTTTCAACAGAAAGGAAATTCCTTTCAAATACCTGCACCTCAAACCACCAGGCATAAAAACCCTCCCCTTTAAGTTCAGGTTGTTTATTCTAACCCACAATCTGAAGTTAAGGGGCGAGTGCAATACCCGCAGCACCACCATTTGATTCTATGATGGCAATTTTATAAGAATTAAAATACTGACAAATTTATAGTTGAAAACAGGGATAGTGAACTTTGAATTTAATTCTGTTTTTGCGCCGGTTATATCATGATGTGTAGTTGAGCTATAGAGCCATGAATATACTTTGAGCAAGGTTAAGGACTGTATGCCCCAGGACTGGGATCAGCTTTGTTACTTTAGGTTTTAGAGACTTGTTTTATTGTAAGAATTAATTCATGCGCCTATAGTGCATATCATGTTTATTTTGCCTCTTAAAATACAGTAACAAAAATTTTTAAATGATAAATATATCTATGCTTTGAAATAATATGCAGTCATGTCGAATGGTTGGTTTGTTCCACAACTGTCAATATTGTAATTTTATAGATAAGATTGATGTTCCAAAATTATAGCTATTTCAGAAGTGTTAAAAACCAATTATTTTACATTAACATTTCACTTGGCTTTTGCAAACTTGGAATAATATTTTGTTGAAATAGTTTATTTTACTGTGTATGTAATTATTATGTTTGTGATTAAAGGAAATTTGCAGTATTTTGTAATATTAACATTTAACAATACAATCAAAATGTTGAAAAAATCTCCTTGTGCTTGTGATATTGTCTCTTTACTATATTGGTTCTTTATTTATATTTTGTTTTGTCAATGCATTGTTTGCTTCTGTGACTAATTCCTGCTTCACTGTTTAAAATTAAAATTAGATAATCATTCATGATCTTACCATTTGAAATAACTATATTAGTGATTATGAGGTTGTCGGTTGACAAAAATGTTATGTACTAATTCTGCCATGAGTAAAATTAAAATATAGAATGCTATTTATTTAAACAATTATAGGAAACATAGTATACTATATTACAAAGAACTATAGTATTAAAATATGTGTCAGTCATTGAGAGGTGTCTTTTATCTACACATTACTGTGTTACATTTGCCAATACACAAAATATTAACAGTGATGTAAATTTAAACAAATGCACTAACTGCCTTGCACAATCTCTAGCAATCTGCTGTCTTCATTACTCTAACCTCGCTTGCTTTTACCTGCAATATCTTCCACTTCTGCCTCTATCACCTTGGTTTCCTTGTGGAATTAATATACTGGGTAAATTTTGTTAAAATAACTTGAACATTATGCAATCAGCTCTGATTGACATAGAAAATATATGTGAGAAGGAAAAACTTAATTATTTCTCTACGGCATGCGATATATATATATGTAGTAATATTTTTATGTAATTGTTTGGAAAAAGAGCTCCTTATGTGGGCAGAACTCAAAACTGAATACCAAAAACTGCCCAGGTGAATGGCAGGTTATTGTGTGCCTAATTTGATAACCACACAGGACCAACAAGGTCACAGCATACTCTTAGGTCTTGGCGAAGGTGTTTGCATATGATTGCAATGGATCCTTTCATGAGCAGAAGTTCCTAAGCCTATTCTTTGCTGTGTTGTTTGCTGTTGTTTGTTTCTCTGCATGTGGTGTTGTTTTTTCTCTCACACACCTCACAGCTCTAACTGGTCTGCCTCTGGTCCTAGCCCCCGGAAGACACCGCCACTAGAGATCCTCCTACCTGCAATCCTACTTCCACTGGCGGTGCTCATCTGTTGCGTGGTATGCGTCATCAAGTGTTGCTGCTACAAGTACGACTCTGACGACAATGAACGCTGTGATATAGTTTGCCTTAATTGCTGCCACAGTAAGTGATGATACTTGGTGTAATATTATAATTTTATTTGGACTTAAATTTCAACATTCTTTTCTTAGCTATGATCATATTAGGATATGCTTCAAGTGTATTTCAAGTGTTGCCATGGACAGGATTTTAACCTATAACCACAGTGGTGTAAACCAAGTGATGAAAAACCAAAGCTTCCTTATTACTGAGACCTTGTTGATTTGCATGAAGCAATAGTTCCTATACATCTAGTCCATATTACAATGAACTGTTTTAGTGATAGATGAAAGCAATACATAGTAAGGTGTCAAGGTTTAGCATTGTAAGCCCACAAGTATGATTAACAATTAATCAGCTTTCACACTTTTGGATTAGGTTCCATTTCAAAGCTGCCACTTTAGAGTTTAGATACAAGCAGTTTACCTACTTTACCACATCCACTATGTTTTATATAAAAAGCCCCAGTTAATCACCAAAGCCTCAACGTCTACCCTATTGGACATAATTTCCCACCTCTGAGGCCGGGTTTCGATTCCCGGCATGGCCTCAAGTGGGAAAGCTGGTAGTTGCTTGCCGTTGGTCGGCAGTTTACAGTACAGAACCCTAGTGAACTGTATGTACTGGTTTCCTCTGCCCTTCCAACTCCCCGTCGTGATATGACCTGTACAGTGTTGAAAGCAACGTAAAACCCCAAATAAATAAATAAATATTGGACATAATTGATTCAAAGATTACCATTTTGACATAAAGTCCTGGCTATCACAAGTTAAAACTATCATGCCTCATTGTCTGACTTCTCACTGTTTCCCAGATTTTTTATCACTAATATTGTATAAAGTTGGTAGTTAATATTTTAGGTGTATATTGGAGGCTCGGTAATGTAGTTAAGGTCAGTGTTTTGAACCCTCGATTCGAGGTCAAGTGCAAAAGTTGGCATTTGCTCACTGATGCCCAGCAGTTTACAGTTCAGAATCTTAATCAGTTAGTACTGGTACTGGTTTATTCTGCTTTTAAAACTACCCACTGTGACATAAGCTATACAACAGTGACATTAAACCAAGGTATATAAATAATTTAGGTGTATATTTATTGGTAATAACCTTCTACATAATAGCCTTATTATGCTTTTCAATTATTTACTTTTTAGACATATTATTGCCATATAATTTTTATTACTTTAATCATCACTTTCTTTTTCTGTAGAAGAAGAACCAAAAAAAGCCTGCACAACTTACCAAAAGCCAACAACATCAATGTCAAAAGAGGAGACTCATCCATTATCTCGTCAAACGTCAAATATGTGCTCAGTACCGCATGGTATTGGCAGCCAGTTTTCTACGGACAGTACAGGAAGTGAGGCTAAACTACTTCCGACTATGGATGATCCCACAGCACTGCCTTCAGCCCCTCCGCAGGATGATAGTGCCTGCCTATGCCATCACTATAATCCAAGGTACTCAAGACTATACTCAGACACTTCTGTGGGGAGTGGACACCACTACAGAGAATGTAGGTCTATCAGCACAAGTGCTTCTATAGTGACAGACAATAGTACAGGGGGTGTTACTGATCCTTGCCCTCACTGTGCTATGTCCATACCAAAAACTCCGCCTCCAACATATGACAAACATCACAGAGATCCGATATTAACATGATTTAATATTAGCTAGAATGACAGAAGCAAGTGTTTAAAATATGGCAGATTCAGTCCACAGAAAGGTTGTAATATGAACCAGCTATGATTTTTGAGAACCACCCCAAAAGGTTTAAACATGATGTGTATTCAGGGTCTTGTATATTGAATAGAGAAAACTGCTGTTTCGTGGATATAGTGCTTCAGTGACAGTGAAGGAAGTGTGTTGTTGGGGGGGGAAGCTTCATAAGGTGCTTCAAGTAGTTAAAATTGTGGTTTGACATACAATGGAGAATATTTATAATTGTAAAATAAATAGCAAGACTTGATTATTGAAGGTAAACTGAAGACTCCACTGTATAAGAAGACCGTGAAATACGTATGTTTCCACGTGTTAATACCACAGTCCATTTCAGAACTCTTCTTGTGATAAAATACAAGTATTACATTCATCATTATTATCATTATTTTCGTGCACTTCACAACATGGTAAGCTAGGTTTTTTTCAAAAATGTGAGGTCTAGCAAGGCTCTCGCTTCTAGAGATAACTTTTTTTGTCCAAGAACTGTCATCAGAATTGCTATAGTGCATTGAGTACCCATCTCTTCTCTGAAATTAAGCAGCAATGGGCTACGCTAGTACTTGGATGGGTGACTGCCTGAGTGCATTACTTGTGTCTCTGATTGCTTTGCCACTCGCGCATGTAGACTGAAACACTTTTCCCCAGAAAACATTAGAAACGTTTTAAAATGGTTCAAACATTTGCAAAACGTTTTTAGAATCTATCTAAACCCTATCTTATGTTTTTAAAGGTTTCCAAGTAAACATTTACGCTTTAATGTTTAAAAAATGTTTTATAAACATTCTGTATACAAATTGAAAACCTTTATTAAACATTCATAAAATAACTTGAGAAGCTAGACTTTTGCAAAATAGCTGGAGAAATGAAGGTTATGGTAGAAATGTTTTTCAAACATTCATGAAATGGTTGATGAACAATACACATAAAATGTTTAAACCCAAAAATGTTTACTGGGTCGACCTTGCTGTAAAACAGTTTGCAATTTGTGTCATGTAAAATTTAAATATATTTACACAAGACGCAGTATTTTATTACTCTTTGAAGATGTGTATTGTCAAAGGACAAGAATGTCTATAAACAAGTTTCACTGTAATGTACACAAACAAGTGTTCATGCCCTCGGTGTCTTTTCATCATGTCTTGAAATTTAATGAGTTTCCTGAGGTTGTGTTACGAAGCATTGTGTGATGATGGTTTATTTTTCAAACATTAGTCCTTCTCCAAGTAATAGGTTTTGATAATCTTAGAAATGCAGGTAATTTTATAGTGTGTTTTGGGATCCAGATGACTGATGATTGTGTTCAGTTTGACAACATACAATAACACCATTTTAAAGTAATGTTGCTTCTTGTTCTATTTTAAAGTAATGCGTGAAAATAATGTATGTGTGTTTAACCACACCATACAACTATCCCACGCTTGATTTGTTAACACGTAGTAATATTTAATCAACTAAATATAAGATTAAAGTTTTTATTTTTATATCAATTATTTTTTTCTTTCACATGGCTAAGCAATCATTTTGTCTAACAAGTGTTGCATTAATGTAAAATTGTTCATGTCAATATAAAATCTAAAATGTATTTTATAAATGTGGTACTTGATGTGGAAATTGGCAAAATGCATCCTACAAATAAAAAAGGCACGGTATATGTCAATGTTTCATTGTGAATTACAGTCAGTGTGAATAACACTTTGATACACACAAATAAATCCAGTTAAAATACAATATCAAGGCTATCACAAAGTCATAAATACTGCAAAAGAAACACCTAAGCGAATATAATTTGACAGCTGCAAAGATATTTTTATTGCAAAGGTTATAACAAACAAGCTCCATAGTGAATTCCTACATTTAATAAACTGGCCTTGAACCTATGGTTAAATATGTTTTCATAAAACTTCCCAATACTTTCTTATTTATGTATTTAAAACCAGTCATGATGTATCATGCAACAACATCTGTAAAACCATAATGTCTTATGACGAAAAATAGCTGATGGCAAAACTCTCTGATAAGATTAGAATTATTTCTATCTTATTGCACAAAAATTTAAACCATTCTATAGTTTCAATCCTAAATGATCTTATGACTAAGCTATGTTGATCCCCCCGGAATGGATTGTGCTTAATGTGAGTTACGCTTTACAATATAAAGATGCACAACCATCATCAGCAGATTTAACTGCAATGTATGTGACAAGCAAGCGGCAATTTGTAACATGTTTACAAGCCTCTATATAATTTCATTATTTCATTAAAGAGTAACACCCCTAGATATAACACAGCTAGCTATATTTTACATCATGAAAAAGGTGCACTGACACTTGCCTTGACCTTACATCTGTTTCCATACACCAGGTTTAATAGACAGATTTCCTATTTTGATTTTTGCACAGGTTATGCCTCAAGATCTATATTTTCGCCTTTTTCTGTCCAAGACGTATATGTATAAGCCACAACTAATAGATAGCTGGCTTGCTTTTTGTCTCTAAAGATGGACAGATACAATTATAAACTAACTTTTGGTGATCTGTGGCTACACATACATATGCTTTGTCACTTTTATAATTTAATCAGAATTTGAAGCTCTCTCAATTTAAATTTACACTCCTGCAATGATATTTTCTGTATTTTTAGATATCTTTGGAACATAACTCGTTTAAATGTGTATTTTCAGATAAATGTATTCCACCTACAATTAATTGATAAAAAAAATTTTAAGCATTAACCATTTTTTATAATATCTTTTCCTATGGAATGATTTTATTATCTACAATTTTGTTTTTAGATGGCATATTAAATTTAAGTGAACTGCATATACATAATGTCTAAATGGTGAGACATACTGTGTATTCAAAATTGAAAGGCTGCTGTTAAGCTCTGTGACTCTGTTTTTTTACACAGCCACAATTTTTGATTCTAGATTATTTCAGAGTGTAAGAGGTAAAGTACCGGACACTCGAAAATACCCCATCAAAGACAAAAAGTCTGCATAGACAAGTGACGAAAGTGGCCCATATTTGAAACAAAAAGGCTTTGGAGAACACTGCATCACATCCCTTTGTTAGCAGGGGTTTCAGATACCTCCAATGTATATTTGATGAGACTGTTCCATTGGGACTACACCTAAATTAGACAATCAGCACCCCATTAGGGGCTAGAGATAATTAAGCCATGCTTCAGTGGCAGCCATTATGGTCTTGTTATCAGAATGATGATCAGCTGAATCCTGCCTCACAATGCCTGCTAATGCTGTAACTGCTATGTTGGAGCGGGGTGAGGGGTGGAGCTGGTGGTATACACTTATAGTTGCTCTGTTTATAGCAGTGGTGTTGAATAAAATAGCGTATTGTTGCTTATTGAAGACTTTCAGTTGGCGTAAACCACCACAAAGCCTGTGTTCTGAGCTTTGATGTCCAATATAGCTCAGTGGAACAGTATAACCTGATGTTATTTAGTGCAATGTACATTAGATCAGACGTTGGGATAATTTCTCAAAAAAAGTTTTTCAGACAACTGAAGAATTTGAAGGATGCAATTACTTTAAGAAAGTAAAATTTAAAAAAAGCTCCAAATTATCAAAATATATTTTATCTTTAGTTAATGGCCATTTAAAATTGTCTGTTGATGTTGAGGAAAAAACAGGGTTAAAATTATTTTAAACACCATCACAAAGTGTTTCTCACAATTCTTATCACAACAAGTGATGTAGTAATAAGCAATATGTGGTATTTTGAAGAAAATTATCTGCACTCTGTACTGTGAGCTAAGCCCTGCTTGAAGTGCTGTTTCATAAACTAACATGACATCACAAAATATTATTGAAGATATCCAGTTTCACTTTAATCAGATTTTATTAATCAATAACCACCTCATATGGCTAGCTGAAAAACCCACCCATATAAATTTGTCTTGACAACTGATATCCAGGATTACCATCCTCAATAAAAAAACTCCATATCTTTAGCTTCTGCTCTTTGTATGGTTCTTTTCACTTCAACTACCACCCAAAACCCAGCACCCCTACCCATTCTTCTAAAAACATCCTCCTTGTAATCAATAGCAGTAAACTTGTACCAGGAAGAATCCCTCTGATTTATGTCCAAAGGAAAAAGGCAGAATTTCCTAACCAAATCACTCAGGATATTGATTTTTGAGAAGCAAGCTTTTTTGTGTCTATTTTTAAAGGGCAAAATTTGATTTTTACTCTGACACCCACTCGATTAGCAGGGTACAAGAAGATTGTTTTTTTTATTAAATCTACAGCATTTGATTAAAGGCCAATAGGGGAGTACTCAGTAAGCGCGATAGAAGAGGGCCTGTGACTTCATCAAGGTTGACCCATCGGCACACTAAATCAATTTATTTTCTAGAAGGTGTTGTTTTAGACAGGGAGAGACTGTAATGCTTTGCTTTTTATATCTGGTAAGCTTATTCACTAAGGTCCAACACCATAACTTACAAAAGATCACTTTGTTCAATGACAGAGCCATTTGAGAGCTTTATCGATTGCAAATATGTATTCATTTGCATATACTTATTTGCATCTTGTATTTCATCAAAGTGTTGAAACATTTTCCAATGGTTCCCCTGCAAAGGTAATATTGTGATAGACCAGACGTCTTGATACCTTCTTGTCAGGAGACGGAGACGAGAGCCTTATGACTGCATCTGAATCCCACCAAACCATTACAGAGATCAGTCACCAGTCAACTTCAAAATGAAAGGCACTGGTATTGTCTTTGGTGACTTTACCTAGCCTATTTAAACTGGTGCATTGTGGTGTAGGTGTAATTTTTCAATGATATGGCAGTGCCAATGAATCTTATCGGCTGGGAGAGATGTTATAATTTGCGTACATCAAAGTTTTGTGTGGTATTCTTCTAGCAAACTGAAGCAAGAAGTAAATAAATAAGGATTGTGCGTGTAAATTTTAACATTGTTAAAAGAGGACGCATTATTTTATCAGCAAAGCACTTATTTTGCAATAATTCACTTACTGAACAAAAATGATGGTCTTCATTGACAGCTGCAGGAGGTAGAACCATACAATTTTTGAGCATAATAATCAGGTTTATTTTTTTAGTAGTCAAAACTCAGATACAGTGAATAACCTGGAAATGATTAGCTACTTACAACTTTCCCCACTGAGACTTATAGCCAGAAATTTAAAGGTTTGGGCTATTACATAAATCACATAAAATCCCCAAAACATTATTTTGACCCCAGAATATTCTAGAATTATGTGCTACATAGTTTTACATTAAAATACAAATAAATACTTCATAAAACACCAATGCCGAGTTCCTGCATTGATTTAAATTGTTATATACTGATTGGTTCAATAATTTAGCATGTGCTAAACACGAAGTAAATTTGTTTTCAATCTGGGAAAGGAAATCAAGATTATTTTTTATGTTATTTTTGGTGCAAAATGTTTATTTATAAACTATGCTGGTGTCCTTGTATATTTAATAAAAATACATGTACGCCAATATACAAAATAACTTCTCTTGATAGCATTTTTTCAAATTTTGAAAAAAATAACAATCAATCAATAAATATAACTAAAATCTAAATAAGATGTCATATTTATATCTTGTAAAATAAAAAGTGGTTTGTACTTGGTTTGATAATCTTTCTGGAGTCATAATGTTGTGTAATACATGAGCACAATATGATAGTTCCATTGAATATGAATGCACACGTAGTAATTATAATTAAACTGCTGCAGTGAAGAATATTTATACTTTTATGATAAATGAAATTTGAAAAAGTTTTAGTTTATTGATATTAAATGTATATACTCTTCATATTCCTATACTTACATAACAAGATTGTGATTACACAGCTACATAACCGGGTTATTAATATGACAGAGTTTTTATTGTTTGGAGTTTTATATCACTTTCAACACTGTACAGGTCATATCATGATGGGTAGTTTTGTGGGCAGAGGAAACCAGTATACAGAACTGGTCAAGGTTCTTCATCTTGATAACAGCATTGATAATGTTTCTCATGTTGTACAGATATACTTATTAGGGTTAAAGTAAAGGTGCAGATTGATTTTAACTTTTTTAAATTGTAAAATTGTATACACCATATCGCCTATTTTCGCCCAGTTTTTTTTGACAGATTTTTTCCGCGAATTTAGGTTATTTGACTTTCAGGAAAAGTTATATTTCTGTATTCTACGATTTCAGAGCTTTCAAACAATGCCCATGTTGCTTGGTTTATTTACAGGAAAGGTCAGACTTCTATCATTGTTTACAAATTCACGATCCGGTTTTGGCCAATTATCCCACAATTTTGTAATTTGACACTTCATAAAAGTTATCCCAGCAGGCACACAACTTTGAAATCAGGTTGAATCAAGCAGTGAAATCTGGTTGAAAAACGTAGATTTTAATGGGATCCAATCGGTGAAACCATGTTGGAACCAATGGGTGAAATCGGGTTGAAACCAATGGTTGAAATTTGGTTGAAATAAATATATATTTTGCAAACCGTTTTAGTTGGATGCAGTGAAAATCATGTTGAAATCACATGCGGTGAAATCATGTTGAAATCACATGTTACATTTAAGAGGCTAAATGTAGGACAGGATCATAAACAGTGGTAACAAACTAAACTATTTATTAAAGTAAAACAATGTCAATGCTAGTACACAAACAGTACACAAACCAAATCTGGCGCCAGAATATCAGAAGAAATAAAAATATACAAAATACGACAAACACTTTTGTACCCAAGTTACTGCTTTATAAGTTTGATTGTACAGGAATGTCAATTTAACAAACGAATGTTCTGTACTCAAAAGTTCTGCATTGTTAAAAACACATAATCTGGCTGAAACTTGGAGCAAAACTCATCTGTTGGTCATGAGTCACATGAACATGCAGTCCTAGGTCTCAGCAATACAGTAAGGACTCATCAATAGTACAATCCACATAGGGATAAGGTTAAGTTAAGTTAAAATTAAAGTGCAGAACACTAATGTGTCATATTGCACTATTTACAATAATAAATACACTAGCTAATATTCGCAAATAAAACAATATATACACAAAAACAGAATCTGGCAAAAAACCCCACAAACATGAATAATGACTAGAATAAAAACACAAATATAAACAAAACTCTGTAGAAACAACAATAAAATAAAATGTAAAATAAACCATGTGTAAATCACAAATATTATAATAAAATTGTCGGTAACACACAATGACACAAAAAGGACAAAATACAATAAATAAATATCACAATACCAGACTAGATTATACAATAATAAATTAACACAAAGGACAAAATAAATTAATTAAAACTTTTTATACAGACCACATTCTTTTAAATAATTAATGATATTAAAAACATTTTCACAAAATAATTTTTGCATTGTATTAACATTTCTAACATTTCTGGTGTCACGTAGGTCAATACAGTCTAGTAATATATGTTTGACTATATCGGTACAATGACATGTAATGCACCAGGGCATATCCTCACCTTTCAATAGATAACTATGGGTGAAATAGGGGTGTCCTATATGGGCTCAAGTAATAACTATTTCCTCCCAATGAGATAAACCTGCCCAAACATAAAAATCTCCTACTGTAGGGTTTATTTGGAATAGTTTATCAGGACACGCATTCCATTGGGCTTGCCACTTTTGTTTAAAACACTATTTACATTCACTTTCAAGTCTGTATAGGGGACTTTCAAGTCTAAAACAATAAAATTCAAGGCCTGTTTGGCAAGCGCATCTGCTTTTTCATTACCCTTTATGCCTATGTGACTTGGAACCCAAGCTAAAACAACTTTCTTATTCACCAACAATCATTAAAAAGTTTTTAAATATCTTGAATAAAAGGATGATCACAGTTGTTGCTATCAAGAGCTTGAAGACTAGATGAAGAATCAGTGAATATGATAAAACGATCCCAATCACAATTTTTTTACAATATTAAAAGCCATTTTAAGAGCCTGTAATTCAGCTGAGAATATACTAGCATTGCCAGGATGTCTGACCTGGGCACTGAGGCCATCAGATGTAGCAGCTGCAGCAACCCTATTTTCTGCCTTTGATCCATCAGTAGGTCCTCGGTGGCCTAGTGGTTAGCAAGTTTGGCATCTAATCATAGGCTGTCACCTCTGTGGGTTCGAGTCCCACAAGTGGCAATTCTGAGGACCTGTCCCAATATGACCCTGGCTGTTGAACGGGACGTAAAACCCCAACTTTGACCTTTGATCCATCAGTAGGTCCTCGGTGGCCTAGTGGTTAGCAAGTTTGGCATCTAATCATAGGCTGTCACCTCTGTGGGTTCGAGTCCCACAAGTGGCAATTCTGAGGACCTGTCCCAATATGACCCTGGCTGTTGAACGGGACGTAAAACCCCAACTTTGACTTTGATCCATCAGTAAATATAGCCCCATGATCAGAATAACAACTTTTTAACTCAGCAAATAGACTTTGAAACATACAATCATCACCAAGATGTTTCTTCTGATGGGTGAGATACAAGTCTATGTGAGGTGTCTGTATAGTCCAGGGTGGGTCATCGGGGAATGACAGTCTAAATTAGATTCAGCTGAGGACAGACAGCAGACAAATCTTCCTCTCATAGGGGTAAGGAGGGTGACATTCACAATAGCCTACAACAAACCAAAATTAACTAATACTACTCCTTGGTAGATAGTTGTGGCATGAACAGTGCAGGTTTAAGGTAAATTAACTGCGTGAAACTTTAACATAGCTCGAATACAACTTCTACTGATCAAGTACTACTGGATTATCTCTTGCAGTTGTAACCTTTAAATTAACTATCCAGTCTTTAAGATACAGTTAATAAAGAACTGAACCAACCAAATGAGTATTCAGATACTTACCTTGCTTAACTTACTTAACTGATGCATAGCTTATGAAAGTTTAACATGTGAATATCTCACCAAGAAATTAGTTCACAAGAATCAAAACGAATTAATGTTATTCTAGAAGTAACTTAGTAAACACAAAACAAAATACTTACATCATCATAACTGCCCAAAACTAACAGTCATCAAAGCCTTGTCAACACATTTCCTCAAGAAACTCACTTGCCCTTCCTGTTTCACAAAGTTTCTCCCCAATACAAAACAATATTACAATACTGAACATCCCACAATGCACATAGTGGACGTGGCTTATATGCACGAGGACATAATGGATTTTCTGATAGGAGGACATTTTAGATTTGATCACATTGTGAATTTAGTACTAGAACCAAAATTAACTGACAATAATATAACACACCCCCACCCTAAGACAATACTTGCTATTGATAAGACAACACTACCCTCAAGCTCTACTAAGATAATCGGCGATCAAGTTTTTTGAGCATTTTATTGCACTTATCCTGAAGCTAAAAGACAGGAGAAATAGTGCCCATCTCATGATGCGACTATTGTCCATTTTGGTCCTTTTGATGTAGATGAGAGGCTGGGTCAGTTTCTACTAAAAACGCCTTGCCACATAGGTAAATTGCAAACGTCTTGATTGCCCAGACCAGAGAAAGGCACTCCTTCTCTATGACAGCATAATCAAGACCTCCCCCACCCCACAATCTGAGGCGTCGCACTGGAGAATGAACGGTTTTGAGAAGTCAGGGAGTCTCAGTATGGGTCTCTTTGACAACACTTCCTTGAGAGTCTTGAAAGCACACTCTTGGGGTTCTTGCCACACAACTTTGTTTGGTTGACCTTTTCTTGTCAAATCAGACAACGGAGCAGCAATGGTACTGAAGTTTGGTATGTACTTGGAATAATAACCAATGAAACCAAGGAAATTTTTTCACTTGTTTCTTGGTGGTGGGAGCAGGAACAGACAATATGTTCATAATCTTTTCTTCTTCTGGTTTCATCACTCCCTCACCAACATGGTTGGCAACAAAGTCGAGGTCCTGGAATCCAATCTTGCACTTTTAAGGTTTTACAGTCAGATTTGCGTCTTGTATTCTCTGTAACAGTGTTCAGAGTTCCAGTAGGTGGTCTTCCCAGGTGGGCGTATGGCAAAGTAGATCATCTACAAAGCTCTCACAAGACGTGAGACCTTTCAGCAGCTTTCTCACCATCTTATTGAAGGTCACGGTTGCATTGACCAACCCAAATGGCATTTTCAAGAAGCAGTAACTTCCCTGGGGTTAAAAAACATGTTTTGTCCTGGCTGTCCTTCTCCATGGGTATTTGCCAGTATCGTTTGGTCATGTCAAACCTTGACAAGTAGGAGTCTCCAGACAGTTTTGAATAAATATCTGAGGCTGTCATCATCGGTTCTGATGAAAAAACTGTTTGAAGGTTCAAAATCCTGAAGTCAATACAAAATCTTGTTTTCCCGTCCATCTTTTTGACCAGCACAATTGGCGAAGCACATGGTGACTCGCAGCTTCTTATCACACCAAACTTAAGCATGGTCTCAACTTCTTCTCCAACCACTTTCCGAAGATGATAAGGCACAGGGTAAGGCAGGATTCATGGTATGGAGCTCAATCTTGTGTTCAACAAGGTCAGTAGTTCCTGGTGCTTCAGAGAAAATACCTTGAAATTCCAAGACTTGTCGCTTCTGTTGAGATGACAATGCAGGATTTATGACCACATCTTTGTATGTCTCTCCATCTACACTTGGAAACAAATCAATAGGATCTCCATGACCATCTTCAGAGTTGTCATCTATCAGGGATACAGAAACAATGTCCAAAGGAGAATGCAGTTCATCTTGCCCCAGCAATCCACATGCTGTTTCACTAGGTAACCTCTCGAAATACTGTTTCAGCATGTTTGCGTGAATGACTTTATCTTTGCCTTTCATTCTCACACAGTAGTCGTTGATATCCTTTCTTGCCATTATATCATACAGCCCTTTCCAAGACATCAGTAACTTGTTAGCTTCTGTAGGTAGTAGTACCAAAACTTTATCTCCAGGTTTGAACTCTGCGCTTTGCACTCCTGTCATATATCCTTTTGGACTTCGCTTGTGGTTTTTGTAGTTCTTGTGCCAGTCTGCAAGTTTCCTCCAATCTGATTTAGATTTATTTGTTGTTTTTGTTGTTGTTTTGCGTTTAACAGCCAGGGTCATATCGCGACATGTAGTTTTACAGGTGGAGGAAACCAGTGCATACTGCACTGTAAACCACCGGGCATCGGCAAGTAACTACCAACTTTCTAACATGAAGCGCCCGGCCCGAGATTCGAACCGGCGGCCTCAGAGGTTGGAGGCAAGAACACCACTAACCACTACACCACCGAGCCCCTTTCCTCCAATCTGTTGCATAAGTCTAGGACATACTCATAGATGGTTTTAACCTCATCAGGTGTACCATCCTTTGCCCACAGTTCATACAGAATCTGCATGGGTCCACGTATTGTCCTCCCGTACAAGAGTTCAAAAGGAGAAAATCCAAGACTTGCCTGGGGCATCTCTCTATACGCGAACAGAACAGCAGGTATGTACCTATCCCAGTCTTTCGGTCTCTCATGGCAGTCGTTTCAACATGGTCTTCAGTACCAGATGAAAGCGTTCAATCAGACCATTACACATTGGATGGTAGGGTGTGGTAACCATCTGCTTGATGCTTAAGAGACGTGAAACTTCAGTCATGACGCTGCTGACAAACTGAGTACCCTGATCACTCATAATCTCGGATGGTATGCCTACTCGAGTGAAAATGTTTACAAGCGCCTCAGCAACTGACTCCGCATCTATGCGTTTAAGTGGCACAACTTCTGGGTATCTCGTTGCATAGTCCATTAAGGTAAGCATGTACCGATTTCCACCTTCTGCCATTGGTGTGATTGGCCCAACCAAATTAATTGCTACTCGCTTGAACAGCATGTCAATCAGTGGCATGTTTTAGGAGGTACCTTAACCAACCTTCCCTTTTGCATGGTTCTCTGGCAGATGTCACAGGAGTTGCAGTATCTGCTGACGTCGTTTTGTAGATCAGGCCAGTAAAAGCAATGCATGATCTTGTCTGAGGTTTTCCGAAATCCAAGATGAGCACCAAGCAATGCCTCATGTGCAAGCTTCAGAACCTTTGTCCTAAGTACAGTGGAAACACTTCTGTTTCTCTACAAACTGATCAACGGTCAATCCATATGGAAGACTTTTGACCACTTCTGTTTCTCTACAAACTGATCAACGGTCAATCCATCAATGGAAGATTTAGTCTGTAAACTTGCCACAGGTTTTCCTTGTTTTGCAGCTTGACCCCTTGTAACAGCAGAAGCACTCTGGGTTGAAGCTGGTTGTTGGCTACCTTCAGTACTAGGTAATTTCCAGTCAGGATCTGGATCATTCGGAAGTCTTGCTCCCTGGATATTTCTCAACACTAGAGGACATACTGGATTCTTCATGCACATCCCTTCTACAGTGCCAGTGAAAAATGGAGTATTGATGTGAATTCTTGCCGAAGGCACTCTCCTGATGCTCCCATCCACAAGCATACAAAGGTGCTACTTACCAGTCATTTCACTTGAGTCACTAAACTCTGCTGTACTACCACTCCAGTTCATCCAGTGTCTCGTAAAACATTTACGACGGATAGTCCTACTTCCCCTTTCACGACAGGCATGTTTTTCAGAATGGACTGGCGGGCTTCTTGCTGATCACAGGCTCCACTAATAATTGGTAGGTGGTTTGCACAGGCTAGCTTAATGTTGTCCGGACTAACACATTCATGTTCACAAGAATGTACCACACATACAGAAGATTGTGTAACAGTATTTTCCGATCCCTGTTCCTTGACCTTCACCTGGACATCTTCCGCTATTGCAGAGGCAATGGCTTTCATCCAAGGCTTGATCTTTGAAAGACAATCTTTTGCTATGTGTCCTACCTGGTTACACTTAAAACATTTCTTGGAACCATTTGTTCCCTGCACCGTAGTTGTTCCTTGGGCCGGAATTTTAGCTGGTGCAGCCTTCACCTGCTTGTTTTGTTTGTTGACTTGTGCATCTGGCAGCACAGCCAAATTAGTCTCTGCCAGATCAGCCAGATCCTTAGCGTTCTTTGGGTCCCTCTCTCGGAGAAATATTGCCAAGTTCTTCCTACTAGTCTCTAGAAATTGTTCCCTCACAAGCAAATCTTCTATACCATCAAAAGTTTGTGGAGTTTCACTGAGTTCAAGCCAACGTCGAAACTAATTGCGAAGTTGAACTACAAATTGACTTGAACTTTCACCTTGAAGAAATGAAGCTGTGTGAAACTTCACACGGAATCCTTCATCATTCAGTTCATAGCATTTTAGTAAGGCCCTTTTCAGTGCATTGTAATCCTGAGCTTCATCGTGACTGAGTCTGGAGTAAACTTCCAGAGTCCTAACTGTTAGTAATGAACTAAGGTTCATGGACCATCTTCCTGCAGGCCAAGACTGACTTGAAGCAAACCTCTCAATTTAGATTTATTTGTTGTTTTACGTTGTGTTCAACAGCCAGGGTCATATTGTGACGGGTAGTTTACAGGTGGAGGAAACCAGTACATACTGCACTGTAAACCACCGGGCATTGGCAAGTAACTACCAACTTTCCAACATGAAGCGCCCGGCCCGAGATTTGAACCGGTGGCCTCAGAGGTTGGAGGTGAGAACTCTAACCGCTACACCACAGAGCCCCCTAGCAACCTCTCAAAGCGTAAAAGATAAGCATCCATGTCAGACCAAAACTGCCCAAAATTGGTTGTTTCATTGTATCTGTGTATAGTCAAACAGAAAAAGATGTCAGATTTGTTTGTCCATTAGATTGTGATCAAGCATTTGAGAAACTGAAACCTTGTTTTGTCAATAACCCCACTGTAATTTATCCGGACTTGACAATGCCATTTATACTTGACACTGATGCCAGTGGGGTCGGCATTGGTGCTGTTTTGTCACAAGAGCAGGGTGATAAAGAAAGGGTGGTTGCTTATTACAGTAGACTCTTGACAAGAAGTAAACAAAACTACTGTGTCACACGGCATGAATTACTTTCAGTCGTCGATTCCATACAACACTTTCACACATACTTGTATGGTACAAAGTTTGTTATACATACTGAACATGGTTCACCTTGATGGTACGTAAACTTTAAGAACCTTGAAGGTCAGCTTTGGCAATGGTTAGAGTTTTTGGCAGTCTATGACTATGAGATAGTTCATCATAGTAGCAAGTGGCATGGCCATGCCAATGCATTATCAAGAAGGCCAAGTAAACCTTGTAGATATTGTGACAGTGTAGAAAGTAAGGACCAGGTTTATCAAACAAATTGTGAAGATTTAAGGCCATGTTGTCATTAGCAGTCTCACGATAGTGACAATATTGCTAATAGGGTTATTGGTGCAAAACCATTTCAAAAGTCTGAAACCTTACCAAGTATAAGGTATGATTCTTCTGAAGTGAAAGAGTCTGTAACTCTAAATAGTTGTAAAAATGTCAGGCAGGAAACCTTTGCAGCTGAGTCATGGCTTCAAAGGAACAAGTTAGAGGAAATTTGAACTGAGCAAAGAAAGAATCTAAAACTTATCATTGAATGGAAACTAAAAGACACAAGGCCAACCTGGCAGGATATATCTAATAGAGGTACCAATTTGAAGAATTACTGGTCACCATGGAATAGATTGATTCTTAAGGACAATGTGTTGTACAGTGAGTGGTTTGATCTAAGGGTCAAACAACCTGTTTTGCAATTAGTCATTCCATCTTCTATGAAGGAAGATTTATTTTCCCAATTACACAAAGCAAATGTGGTCAGGACACTTAGGTATCAAAAGAACTTTTGGGCATATGTGTAGACATGTGTACTGGGCCGGATATAAGGCTGACATATTTTTTACAGGTTATGTCAGGAATGTCCCAAGTGTCAGAGGCACAAATCCCCTACTAAAAAGGCTACCCAGCAGGCACACACCTAGAAATGTCGTTGATTTCGAGCTGAAAAAAGGTCCTGATGTTGAAATCTGCATTATCAACTACTAAATCTAAGTTAGTTTTCTGACATGAAAAAGTAATGATATTTTGACCTAAAATCAAGGTGATTTTTGGTTGAAAAATTGACACTGACACAATTTCAACACTATTTCAAAGCTGGATTTCTGACTGGAAAAAGTAGTGATACTTCATAAAAAAATCACCACTAAATCAAGTTAAGTTTTTTACATGAAATCTGAGTCATGTTATTAAACAGAAAACAGGTTGAATATTGAGAAATAAATGACTAGTGATCGTTGATTGAAAATTCAAAATTGGGTGATATAGTGATTAAGTCTAACTTTTTGAAAGAACTATTATTGCAATAGTTTTTGAATTTGTAGGTATTTGTAAAGGTAAGACTAATTTTTAATATTATAAAGATGATAAAGATTATGTGTGCATGTACTTGTACATTTTTATTGATTCTCCTTATTAATTTATAGCAACAACAAAACTGATGCACCCAAATATAATTTTTATAATTTATAATTCTATTTTGATTAATGCAATTCCTGATAATTAAAAAAAAATTGAAGTCAACTTAGATAAAAAAAAGATAAATTCAAACTTACTCATCAAAACTTCGTAATTTGAATTTGTTTCTCAAATTCTCCCAAACACAAATGACTAATTTTCAGTTTCCAAGTTTATACTGAAAACTTCTCTATACAGAGAACCTAAGCTATAACATTTTATCACACAACAGTGAGGTTGAGTGGGTTCCTGGTTTTTTGTATCTGTAGGCTGCTACACAGAACATTAGGCCTGTGACTAAAAGTAATTAGATAACACAGCAGGGGTGGAGGTGGGAGTTTACCCTTGCTCAATTGCATGTATGGTGTTTACTTCTTTAGCTCTGTTTTTTTTTGTGGTCGGAACTGACAACTAACTAAGGTGGGGAGTAATGGGTGGAGTTCTAATAATGTGGCTATTCTTGTGGGTTTTTTTTCAGTTTGAGACACAAGCATCTGAACTGAGCATTGTGGCTTTGCTACATGATTATAGATTCTTTATCATAACAATATAATTATAACCAACTTAACAAAACATTTAAAAGAAACTGCCTGGACAAAATACTAAAGATATAAATAATGTCACAATTGTTTTTTATTTAAAAAAGAAAAAAAGTTTAAAATTTCACAAAAAAAAAAAAAGAATTTTAATTGAAGGCACTGAATAATAGCGGTCCAATTAATAACATTAAAATGGATATCTAGTTGGAAAATATGGATTTACATATCTTGAGCAATTATATTTGAAAGCTGATGCAAACTTTTGTGTTATTACAATGTTATCGGAAATAGAATATTGAATATACAATGATTCATGAATACATGTCATCTTGGAAAGAATTAATTACTTTGAAGATGTATCCAAATTGTAAAATATGCATATAGATAGTTATTGAAAAATATTATTAAGAAGCTATAATTATGACACACAAGCTACAATGATTCAAATAAAAAAGACAGTGTAAACAACCTGATTTCATACATTGGATTCAACCAAAAAGAGTTTGCAACATCTACACGTATTTCAACCAGATTTCACCCATTGAATTCAACCTGATTTCACTGGTCGAATCCAACCAAAAACTGTTTGCAAAATCTACACATATTTCAACCAGATTTCACCCTTTGAATTCAACCTGATTTCAACGTTGGTTCCAATATGGTTTCACCGGTTGGATCCAACTAAAACAGTTTGCAAAATCTACACGTATTTCAAACAAATTTCAAAGTTCGTGCCTGCTGGGTAGACATCCACTTAAAAAGTCTGCTGTGGGTCTTCCTTTTGATAGAGTTGGTTTAGATATCCTAGGACCATTACCAGAGAGTTCCTTGGGGAATAAATATATTTTGGTTGTGAGTGATTACTTCACAATGAGTTTATAAGTAGGTTTGGGGTACCATTACTCCTACATTCTGACCAAGGGTCCCAGTTTGAATCAAGTTTGTCCAGGAAGCTTGTTCATTGCTTGGCAATGATAAGACAAGAACAACTGCCTACCATCCTCAGAGTGATGGACTAGTTGAGAGGTTTAACTTGACCTTAAAAATATGTTGAGTAAATACATTGCTTGTGATCATAGGGATTGAGTCATCTTCTAATGTTGATGTTGGCTCAAATGTCCTCCATTGATGAATCAACAGGTCAAACACCAGCAGCTATGATGTTTGGGTGGGAAGATATCCTACCTATTGATTTATTGTTAGGGTCATTTACAGATCAAAAACACAGATCATCAGAGACACCATATCTGATACCGGAAAAACTGCAAATCGGTAGTTTTTTCTGCATTTAATAGTTCATCAGTATGCAATCTTTCTGCACATTTTTGGGTAAAATTGAAATATATCCTTTAAAATGCCACCGTTCCAATTTTAATATGACAAAATTCTAAGAAGTTACCTGTGAAGGTTGAACAATTAGTTTATTTAGAAAGAGGTGAATAGTTGTTTTATTACCAACTTCTAAAGCACCTTTTAAAAGAATTTGTTTTACATGTAGTATTTATTATATCATGCATGATATTTCCAGATCCAATCTGAAACTCCCTGTATTAGAAAGGGGGCGGAGCCTAGGACAGTGATTGAATCTAGGTGGGCATGTTATTTTATATATATTGTAGTGGGGGAGCCAAAATACTGAATATTTCCTGACATAGTTCATGGTAAAGTTTGTGAGTTTCATGTAAAGTTGAAATTTTATTTGCAAGCAGCCAACTTTATTTATACTTGACACCGCCTAAGTTTTGGCTATCACCTTTGTGTGGGTGTGATTCCCACAAGTGACAAATGTTGAAAGTCTGGCAAAATGAGACTCTGGCTGTAGAAGAGGAGGTATAACCTGAACTTTGACTTTTGATATATCATTTAAGGCTCAAATATTCAACCATATCAAGGTGGGAAAACAGTATCACAATAACTTACTTTAAAAGTTTGATTTTGATGATAGCTTATGGACTTTACAAACTGTAAGTACTTGATCAGTTACTTTGGGCCTAGTGTTTATTATGTGCTCTATTTGCCCTATTTTCACAATAGTTTGAAGCAAATATTTGGCTTTTGTGTTTCATTTTGCAACAGCAACAAAGAAGTCCTTAGCTTACTGAATGCCATACAACTTCAAGTGAGGCAAAACACATTACTGCAAAAGCAAAAGATGGCCGGGGTACTAGTGACTAGCTCCAGTGATCTTACAACTGAACATGGCCTAGGGGAACATGAAGAGAATCAGGGACAGCATCCTGGTCATGTTAGAATTGATGTTTTAATACATAAATCACGGCCAATACAATGTGGTATTTAAATATACATGACTACTCAACTCTTAAAATTGAGATCAACTTTTGATTAAATTTGCCTCATTTAGCTAGTGTTTGTGAGCCTTTAATAGTCTGTGAGGAAGGCTACTCAGTCAAACCCATATAAAAATTCTTCTTTTTCCTGAAATTGTTAAATCTTTTAGTAAAAAAGTAACTTAACATTTCCTTGTCTGATATATAAAAAAATAGCAGACTGTTATAAAATCCAAATATTTTTGCAATTGTATATAAATTAGTTCCTTTTACATCACATCACATCACATTGAGTTTTTCCAGTGCAGAAGTACATAAAACTAGAAATAGCTGCAAAATATTACATCAAATCACTGCATTTGGTGTATGTGAAGAGACTCAAGCAAAATTAAAATTAAGGGAAATTAATTTGTGTACTGTTTATTTGAAAAAATACCTCTTTGATAGCGATCTTTTAAACATTATCAAAGATGCTGCAAAATCATAAGGTATAAATGAAAAAGAAACCGAGGATGCTGTCAAGAGATGGCTGAAATATGCATCAGACAGAGATGGTGGCAGAAAGAGAAGAGGGGAGGAAGCAAAATGTAAGCTAAAATTTAATAGTTGATCCAGATACAAAAATAATGTGTGAAATAGAGGGCGGTTGTAACAATTTCAAGGTTATTTGTACACTCAGAGTTCAAAGAAAATGCAATTGGTATGAGAAATTAGTTTTGATATCAAATAAAAATATGTATATCCATATTAAATCATATTTGTACCTTCCGTGTCAATGGATACTACAATATCGGGGAATGAGATGCTTTAGTATTTGCCAGTCATCCTCAGCACAATGCATTCACTACTGAAATGTTTTCACAACTTCTTTCATATTAATTAGTTCAGTGTGTACATTTACAAAGTCTTTTCATAGAAAAATACCTCATGGAAAAATGCTACCTTGAAAAAATACCTCCTGACAAATACAAAACAAGCAATTTAATTAATAAAGTTGGATATTTTTTAATTCTTTGCATTTCTTTGCAATCTGACTTTACAATAATCTTCTGTGAATTTAATCAAAGGAGCAGCTAACTGCTCTATTTTTGTTAAGAAAGGTATACCCCATGAGGTACTTGAGTTAGATACAGAACTGCAGGCAGTTGCTATAAAAGTATCTCTGCATAAAACTATAACTGTATGTAATGTATATATTCCACCACGTTTTAATGTTGCACAAAGTGAACTTGATAATCTAGTCAACCAGTTACCTGCACCTTTTCTATTTATTGGAGATTTTAATGCACATAGTGATTTATGGGGTTGTTCCTCATCCAATAGTTTGGGTAATAAGGTTGAACATCTTCTTGAATCCTCTAATATTTGTTTCCTTAATGATAAGTCACCTAACTACTTTCATCCTCCAACTGGTTCATTCACCTCAATAGATTTGTCTTTATGTTCTGCATCTGTTTTTCTTGATTTTGCATGGCAGGTCCATTCAGATCAGTGTGGTAGTGACCATTTTTCCTATTTTTATTGATATAGTTAAGAGTATGCCTAAGAATAATGTTCCTCGTTGGAATCTTAAAAAGGCTGATTGGCCAAAATTCAAACTTCACTGTTCTTTTGATATCAATAGGCATAGTTTTACTGACATAACAGAAAAGTTTCCTGTATTTTTAAATAAATTAAATGATATAGCCACAAAAAGTGTGCCAAAGTCAACTGGACAGTCCACTGGTAGCTACAAACCATGGTTCAACAGTGAATGTAAAAAAGCTGTTAAAGCTTGTCAAAATGCAATGGATAAATGCCGTGCAAATCCTACATCAGATAACATAAATGAATATAAAAACTGTCAAGCCAATGCTCATAAAGTAATTAAAGAAAGTAAAAGAAAATCATGGCATGAATATGTATCAAAATTAAATGTAAAGACCCCAGCTAAGAAGGTATGGGAAATGATCAGGAAAATAAGTGGCAAACAAAGTAACACCACAATACACCATCTGGAAAATAATGATGGAACCAAGATATCAGAAAGAGTAGACATAGCAAATAGGTTGGCCCAAGAATTTAGCAAGAATTCTAGCAGCAAAAATTACCGTATAAAGTTTCAAAAATATCAAGTGAATGCTGAAAAAGAACACCTGGATTTTGACACAGACAACTCTGAAAACTACAATGTACAATTTACCATTAGAGAACTATGTGATGCTCTGAAAAAGTCTCATGACACAGCCACTGGCCCAGATGAGATCCATTATCAGCTGCTAAAACATCTACCAAGAGACTTGCTTATGGTGTTACTTGACATATTTAATGATATATGGACATCAGGTGAAATCCCTGAATGTTGGAAAGAGGCCACTGTGATACCTATTCCTAAACCAGGCACAGACTCAAAAAACCCGTCCAATTATTGTCCCATATCTCTGATGAGCTGTTTATGCAAAACCATGAAAAGAATGATTAACACTAGATTAGTTTGGTTCCTCGAGAAAAATAATATTTTAACAAAATATCGAAGTGGTTTTAGAAAAGGTCGAACTACAACAGACCAATTAATAAGACTTTTTTTATTAGAGATTCCTTTTTAAAAGGCAGGCATGTAGTCTGTATTTTTTGATTTAGAAAAAGCCTATGACACAGTATGGAAGTATGGTGTTATAAGAGATGTTCATAAAGCAGGTCTAAGGGGACGAATGCCTATGTTTATTCAGAATTTTTTATCAGAGTTTTTAAGAGTTCGCTTGGGGTCTACCTATTCTGATTTAGATGGGTGCCCCATATGGTATCCTCCTTTCAGTTACTTTGTTCATTGTAGAAGTTAATAGCATTGCTGATGTCATTCCATCTAGCTTTGAAAAGTGTCTTTTTGTTGACGATTTCTCAATCAGCTGTTGTTCTAGAAATATGGCTTCAATAGAAAGGTAACTTCAGTTGTGTTTGAATAAGGTAGAAAAATGGGCTGATGAAAATGGTTTTAAATTTTCTTGAACCAAAACTGTTTGTATGCATTTCTGCAATAAAAGAAAACTTCATCCAGACCCAACATAGACAATATACAATTCACAAACTAAGTTCCTTGGTGTAATATTTGACAAAAAAACTGAATTTTAAGGCACACATTAATTATATTCGTCAGAATGTGAAAAAGCCATGAACTTACTGAACGTTCTTGCCAAAATGGATTGGGGAGCAGATAGAAGTGTTTTCATGAGACTTTATCGTTCATTAATTCGTTCTAGATTGGAATATGGTTGTGCTGTTTTTAGTTCTGCTCTTAAGTCATATCTTAAGAAATTGGAACCCATTCAAAACCAGAGCTTAAGAATATGCCTGGGAGCCTTCAGGACTTCTACAATGCAAAGGTTGTGTGTCGAGGCAAATGAACCCCCTTGTATTTAAGATTTCATAAATTATGTATTCAGTATGCTTTAAAATTGAGAAGTAATCCTGACAATCCAGCTTACGATATTGTTTTTAACCCCCAGTTTTATGATCTGTATGATAAGAAACCATCTGCAATAAGATCCTTTGGGCATCGCGTAGAGGAAGATTTGTCCGCTGTCTGTCCTCAGCTGGATCTAATTCAGACTGTGTCATTGCCAGATGACCCACCCTGGACTATACAGAAACCTCACATAGACTTGTATCTCACCCATCAGAAAAAAACATTTTGGTGATGATTGTATGTTTCAAGAGTTAAAAAGCTGTTATTCTGATCATAGGGCTATATATACTGATGGATCAAAGGCAGAAAATAGGGTTGCTGCAGCTGCTACATAAGATGGCCTCAGTGCCCAGGTCAGACTTCCTGGCAATGCTAGTATATTCACAGTTGAATTACAGGCTCTTAATATGGCTCTTAATATGGCTTTTAATATTGTAAACAATTGTGATTGGGATAGTTTTATCATATTCACTGATTCTTCATCTAGTCTTCAAGCTCTTGATAGCAACAACTGTGATCATCCTTTTATTCAAGATATTTTAAAACTTTTTAATGATTGTCAATGAATAAGAAAGTTGTTTTAGCTTGGGTTCCAAGTCACGTAGGCATAAAGGGCAATCAAAAAGCAGATGAGCTTGCCAAACAGGTCTTGAATTTTAATGTTTTAGACTTGAAAGTCCCCTATACAGACTGGAAAGTGAATGTAAATAGTGTTTTTAAACAAAAGTGGCAAGTTCAATGGAATGTGTGTCCTACTATTCCAAATAAACCCTACAGTAGGAGATTTTTATGTTTGGACGGGTTTATCTCGTAGGGAGGAAATAGTAATTACTCGAGCCCGTATAGGACATGCCTATTTCACACATAGTTATCTGTTAAAAGGTGAAGCTATGCGCTGGTGCATTCCATGCCATTGTCCTGATACAGTCAAACATATTTTATTAGACTGTATCGACCTGCGTGACACTAGAATAAAATATTATAGAAACATAGATACAATGAAAAAGTTATTCAATGAAAATGTTTGTAATATTATAAATTATTTAAAAGAATGTGGCCTGTTTAAAAAGTTTTAATTAATTTATTTTGTGTTTTGACCTTTGTGTTAATTTATTTGTCTAAATCTAGTCTTGGTTAGAATTATACTTTGCAATTTCATACTTTGTCTCAGTTTTATATTTACATTTTGTTTTCTTTGTTGTTTGTTGCTTTTTTACTCTAGTATTTATTCTGGCCATTTCTTATAATGTTGTTTTTCTTGGTCTTTTTGGCCATTTGTTAATTGTTTGCTGTTATTTGTATATATACTTTTGCTTATTATTGTAAATATTAGTTAATGTATTTATTAGTTTTTAATAGTGCAGCATGACACGTAAGTGTTTTTACACTTTAATTTTAACTTACGAGCACTGGCTCGACAGTTTTTGTATTCATTTATGTTATCTGATGTAGGATTTCTACGGCATTTATCCATTGTATTTTGACGAGCTATAACAGCTTTTTTGCATTCACTGTTGAACCATGGTTTGTAGCTACCAGTGGACTGCCCAGTTGACTTTGGGACACATTTTGTGGCTATATCATTTAACTTATCGAAAAATGCAGGAAACTTTTCTGTTATATCATTAAAACTATGCTTTTATTTATTTGGGGTTTTACGTCGTTTTCAACACTGTACAGGTCATATCACGACGGGTAGTTGGAAGGACAGAGGAAACCAGTACATACAGTTAGGGTTCTGTACTGTAAATGGCAAGCAACTACCAGCTTTCCCACTTGAGGCTGTGCCAGGGATCTAACCATGGCCTCAGAGGTGGGAGGCGAGAGTGTTACCACTCTGCCACCGTGACCCCCATTAAAACTACAGGATCGCTAGTGAAGCAAAGTGATTATTTTTGCATGGCAAAAACAAAGCGTCCCAAAAGATGGTGTTGGCTGCTTATAATAGAAAGAAGATTTTGCCTAGATATCCTGTCGATCTGAAATTATATCGAAAAAAAAATTTGAAAATTTAAAATGGTTTAGGAGATAGAAGCAATTTTAAGTTTTACCAAAATGGCTGCCATTTTTGGAAAGAGGGAAATTTTTTTTGAAAAATGGGTATCTTGCTTATATAGCCTGTGGGCCAAAAATTTTGCCAAAATCACTCTCAAAAGGAGATAGAAGCAATTTAAAGTTTTACCATTTTTGTCAAAAATTCGACAATTCAAAATGACTGCCATTTTTGGAAAGAGGAAATATTTTTGAGAATTGAGCAGAGTATCTTGCATATATACACTGTGGGCCAAAAATTTCGCCAAAATCACTCTATCTCGCACAGTTTAGGAGATACAAGCAATTTACATTTTACTATTTTTGTCAAAAGTTCGAAAATTCAAAATGGCCGCCATTTGTGGAAAGAGGAAAAATTTTTGAAAAATGGGCCGAGTATCTTGCACATATACCCTGTGGGCCAAAAATCTCACACGGTTTAGGAGATACAAGAAATTTACGTTTTACCATTTTTCTCAAAAATTCGAAAATTTAAAATGGCCACCATTTTTGGAAAGAGGAAAATTTTTTGAAAATTGAGCAGAGTATCCTGCATATATACCCTGTGGGCCGAAACCGCTCTATCTCGCACGGTTTAGGAGATACAAGCAATTTTAAGTTTTACCATTTTTGTCAAAAATTCGAAAATTCAAAATGTCTGCCATTTTTGAAAAGAGGAAAAATTTTTGAAAATTGGGCAGAGTATCTCACTTAGGTATCGTGTGGCTCAAAATTTTTGTTAAGGTTGCTCTATCTCGCATGGTTTAGGAGATACAAGCATTTTTGTGTTGTGCAATTTTATAATGCTTACCTGTAACAAATATACAAGCACATTATGCATTAATTGTTTCTGAGTTATATGTGAATTATTTGTGATGAACACTACATGAGTTATTTGTGTTCCCCTTAATCAGACATTTGTGAATTATTTGTGATGAACACTACATGAGTGCATTGTGTTCCCACAAATCAGAGTGCAGGCTTTTAAATTTTTGTCATTTTTTGTCAAAAATTAGAAAATTCAAAATGACTGCCATTTTTGGAGAGAGGAATTTTTTTTTTGGAATTGAGCAGAGTACTTAGCAGAGATAACCTGTGGGTCAAACATTTTGTCAAAATCGCTCTATCGCACTGTTTAGAAGTTATTAAGGGATTTATATTTTCCTCATTAATAAAAATTTTAATGCTTAATTAATTAGCCATTTTTTAATGGAAGTCTACCAAAATCTAATCATTTGCAGATCTTTACTAGTAAAGACGCTATAGGTAGGCAAACTTGCGAAGCCGGCGGATACGGCGGAGCCTTCTGCGAGAATTCCTCCCATATGCAAACAAGCGTCCCTCACGGGACGCTTAACTATGCCTATTGATATCTAAAGAACAGTTAAGTTTGAATTTTGGCCAATCGGCCTTTTTAAGATTCCAGCGAGGAACATTGTCCTTAGGCATACTCTTAACTATATCAATTAATATAGGAAAATGGTCACTACCACACTGATCAGAATGGACCTGCTATGTAAAATCAAGAAAAACAGTTGCAGAACAGAAAGACAAATCTATTGAGGTGAATGAACCTGATGCAGGATGATCGAGCTGGCATTTGGGTGCCAGCAAGATCATTGCTTGGGGAAGGTGAATAGGTGTCCAACCTATAATTGGGCTTAAGTGCCACACTTTTTTTGTGTGGCAGCCTGTGATTGGTCCATTCTTTTTTATGGTAAAATTGAACCCTTAATTCTGCCATTTCATCTGCAGACACTCAAGGGGACACATGTCAGAAATTTTTACCCTCACTATGTATTTGCAACCACGTGCTTTTAGTATTTTAGGTTTTTAGTTTTATACCCACTGTTGTTTTTTATTGAGTTTATGTCTCAAGTTTGATATGTCACAGAAGTATAACCTTAGATCTGGCAGGAGAGAGGCAGTGCTACCTGTCCAACTTCAGTTATATGATGACAAGGACCTTGTGTCACAGATGCTGGGTGGTAGTCACCCCACCCCTGCTCAATGGCAAGTAGCTTCTGATTCTGAGTCCGGCAGTGATCTTGAATGTTTGGATCTGATTAATAAATCCGATAATGATCAGGATGATGCTGATGAGCATAGATCCTATGATAGATTTGTGGCTGAGAATGTTAGGTCGGACAGTAGAGAAACCGATACTGCCCAACAGTTAGTTAATCAGACAATCTTGCAACAACCCAAAAAATTAGTGCTAGGCTTGATACCTTAGAAAAGAAAAACTGTAAAAAAACGGTTGACCAGTCAAAAATTAAAAACAGGTTGAGGTATTGGTTCGAAACAGAGTCAAATGGCCCCATGAGTTTGTGTTGGCCTGTTCCACCAAAGAACGTATCTCCTACGATCAGCTCACTATGGTTCAATGGATGGCTGGCTTCTGCCGCACCATGAGAGAAGAAAATGATCTAAATTTGAGAAGCCATATGTTGAATTATTTAATTGATCTATTAGATGATGCACAAGATTTCTCATGGACTGCGGCAAAGGCCAGCCATGCCGTGCTCCTCTGTCGTATGGAGCAAGGTGAGGTGTCAGGTTATGACCAAGTTGACCGGATTGACCGTATTATTGACCGTATTAGAAGGGCTAATGCCCAAAAGCATGTGATAGGTAACCCCCAGTCTTCTTCTGGACCTAACAATGCCAAGAAAAATGTAATTAGACCCCGTAGAACCATGCCTTGTCAATTTTTCAATCAGGGAATGTGTTCTCACAGTGCCACACATGAAACAAAAGGGGTATTGTACAAACATATATGTTCCTTTTGCTTCACTTCTGCCAACAAATCTTTCGCACACACTGAGTCAGAATGTAGAAACAAAAAGAAAAGTGTGTCAAAAAACGAGGAAGCCAGGGCATGAGTCATTTTGGTACCCATGCCCACAAATCTAGACTCATTTTTCCCTCTAACAGGAAAGAATCTGACCTTAGGTTCGAACTTGGGGCGTCCAAAGCCACCTGGTCCCACTGGTTTAGAAGGGACAAGGTGTTTGCTACTAAAACTGACAACAGGACATATGCACAAGTAGTTTCTCACAACAATCCTTGTAACTTTGTGTCCAATTACAACCCCAAACGGGTACCAACTACTACAAAATTTCAAGTTAATTCATCCAATTGTGTTACTTCAACAAGTCGCGCTTATGTGCAACGGCCTTTACACAATAAATGCCGTCACGTGACTGCACCCGTTTTTGTAAACAACAGATTCGAGGTATTGGCTTTACACACAGATACTTCTGATGCGGTACTTGATGAAACGCCTGTAAATAAAGCACTCCACCCACAGTACAGGGTTAATACGAAACAAGCCGTGCCTTTTGCAAGTTTGGATAAAGATTGTAATAAGTCGGATCCGGCCTGTCAGGTCCTTCCAAGTGAATCACAAGTAAGTAATAATACTGATTCTCTTGTTTGGATGCAAAACCATGTAATGCCATCCACTGTCTTTGTCGACAACACCCAATGTACTGATGATGTACCATGTTCTCGAAAAGTAAATTCAAGTCTTTTCTCTCAAACGAACACACTTGGGACTCCTCAATGGCTTGACTTAAAGGCCGATGTAGGTTCGTGCGACTCTACGTATTCTAACACTGCTATACCTCTCAATGTATGGAATAACCGGTTTCAATCCTTTGATTATCAACGTTGTACCCAACAGAATGGATTCGAGTTTAGGGCTGTGCCACTTACCCCTATTAAGCTTTATGAAGGTAAAAACACAAATTATCAACCCATTCTTGACATAATTCAGTTACACAATACTGTACGTCGTACAAATCATCCAAATTTTTGGGGTTGTAGGATTCCTGTGCAAACTCAACTTAAACCTAGGGCTTGGAGGTATTACCTCCAAGATTATTGGGGTCACCAGCTCCCGGAGTTAATTGAGTATGGGTTTCCCATTGATTTTGATAGATCCCGCCCCTTAATCTCCACTGTAGTTAATCATGCTTCTGGTCATGAATATGGTAATGACATTGAACAGTACTTGAGGGAGGAAGTTGCTTTTAATGCCATGTATGGTCCCTTTCAGGAAAAGCCCATTAACATGCATATATCACCCATGATGACCCGTGAAAAGCACAGTTCGGATAACAGAAGGACAATAGTAGATCTAAGTTGGCCTCATGGTTGTTCGGTTAATGATGGTGTGTATAAAAACAGATATTTAGATTCATACTACTACCTTTCTTATCCTTCTATAGTCAACATTGTCGACAGATTGAAACTTGGTCCAGGTGCCCTCATATATAAAGTAGACATAAGCAGGGCTTTCCGCCATCTTAAGATTGACCCTGGGGACTTGGATTTCTTAGGCTTAAAGCATGATTCCTATTATCTGGACGGATCTTTGGCTTTCGGATTTAGACATTGATTTTTTTTCTTCCAGAAATGCTCAGACGCCATTAGATTTATCATGAAAAAGTTCGGTTATCCAAACCTCCTAAATTATATTGACGACCTAGTATATATTGGCTTGCCCTCTGAGATTGAGGCTTCTTACCAATGTCTATTTTACCTTCTTCAACAGCTTGGTCTAGAAATCAGCCGAAAAAAATTGGTTGCCCGTTGTACAGCCGCTATATGCCTAGGCATATTGGTAAATTCGGTTAATCGAACCATTTCCATACCTGATGAAAAACTCAAGGAAATTGTGGAAATATGTCAAGTTTGGTGTAGTAAGACTACTTGTACTAAGACTCGGCTTCAGTCTTTGCTAGGATCATTGCTATATATAACTAAATGTGTACGTCCAGCTCGATTTTTTTTAAATCGTATGTTACAGGTACTTAGAGATGGTCATGCACTTAAGCATATACACCTTACCACCGAATTCCACAGGGATCTTAATTGGTTTAATACTTTCTTGAGTTCATATAATGGGGTTACTTTTTATGATAACAACCAAATTCATGCAACTATTGCCCTGGACGCATGTTTTTCTGGTCTGGGGGCTGTATACAAGGATATGGTGTATGCTTTGCCCATACCTCGTGGATTTGGCAATTACATCATTGTGCATCTTGAGATGCTGAATATTATGGTTGCACTTAAAATTTGGGGCCAACATTGGAGTAATAAATTGGTTCAAATAAAATGCGACAACTTGGCTGTAGTCTCAGTGCTGCAGGAAGGCAAAGCAAGGGATCCTCTGCTGGCAGCTTTTGCCCGGAACATATGGCCTCTCACATCAATATTCAATATCCAACTCAAAGTTTCTCACATTTTTGGTAAAGATAATCAAATTGCAGACCTCCTGTCCCGCTGGTGGGAGACAAAAAATAAACAAAAATTGAATAGTCTTCTCCCTAACTATAAGTGGGTGCCCACCCACATCGATCTCACAAAATATAATCAGGAAATCTAGCACTTGTTACTTATTTTTCAGATTCTAATTCCACTACAGCCCAGCTGTCCACCAGGGCCTCTGCCAGGTTACTTGACGCTTTCAGGCCAGCAACACAGAAGGCTTATGCGCGAATGTTTCGTGACTTCCTTTGCTTCCTGGTGGCGGCTGGGCTCTCCATCTATCAGGTGACAGTTGTTACTCTGCTAGCCTTTATGGAATCCCTGGTTGAGCAAGATTTCTCAGTATCAAATGTAGTTAACTACATGGCAGGCATCAGATCTTATTTTATAATTTATGGTTTAAACACCTCTCCCTTCAGAGATCAGAGATTGCAATTGTTTCAGAGATCTTTAAAATATACTCGCAAGTTCGAACCCAAAACCACTCTCATTATTGATACTGATCTCCTGCTCTGTATACTATCCATTGCTGACACTTTGCAATTTCCCATTATTTATCGAGCTTTGTATCTTCTCTCCTTTTTCTCCTTTTTGCGCCTTTCTAACATCTTACCCCACACCAGTAAAACTTTTGATCCTACTAGGCAGCTTTGTAGGGGTGATGTCATATTTTCTCAAGATTCTATTGTCATTATCATCAAATGGTCAAAAACTATTCAAAATAGAAGAGATACAGTTACTGTTTCTGTCCCCTCCCTTGGGAACTCCCCTCTGTGCCCTCATCAAGCTTTGAAAGCAATGCTCCACCATGTGCCAGGTTCTTATATTGATCCCTTATTCCAAGTTCCAAAAAGTGGTGCCTTTGTTCCACTTACTGACTCTGCAGCCAGAAAGCATTTAAAGAAAGTTTCCACAGTACTACAATTAATTACCAAGACCCCTTACATTCCACTTGTTTCGTAGATCCGGCACTACCTGGGCTTTTCAACATGGGGTACCCATTCAGGATATTATGTCCCATGGTACTTCCGACTGTGTCTGGCGTTATGTATCTACCCTACCTCAGCACCTGTCTCCAGTTGCTTCTACCTTCAAACAGCACCTACACATCTAAATTTTTGGCTGTTTGGGGCTTTTTACTTCATAGAGAATCGTACTTTTTTCTCACAGCTTATCCCAGGTGCCATGTGGTAAACACTTGCCTGTTTTAATTTCAAATTTCATGCTAAATTACTCTTAAAACTTCAAATTGTGTAGTTTTGGGTGTAGATACATTTTTCATACTATTAGCCCCATGGCTTGTATTTGACCTTGAATTTCACCTTTGGCTTCCGGGTCTTTGACCCCTTTAGAAATTTCCAAATTGTTTTCCCTCTTCGCCATGGGCTTTGTTACAAGGCCTCCTCTGGTTCCCAGTGGACCCCTTGTTTACAAACATATATTAGTGCATTATGGTCAACCATGTATTTATATTATTTGGGTTATTTTACGTACAAATATTTTAGATGTATTAAATAGTCATGATATTAAAATATTAATAAATATTTATAAACCCATTACTGATCTTCATTATATAGTAATTAATTGCTTTCTGCAATGAAAGGGCAATGAAAGTATTCAACCTTATTACCTAAACTATTGGATGAGGAACAACCCCATAAATCACTATGTGCATTAAAATCGCCAATAAATAGAAAAGGTGCAGGTAACTGGTTGACTAGATTATCAAGTTCACTTTGTGCAACATTAAATTATATACATTACATACAGTTATAGTTTTATGTAGAGATACTTTTACAGCAACTGCCTGCAGTTCTGTATCTAACTCAAGTACCTCATCGGGTATACCTTTCTTAACAAATATAGAGCAGCCACCAGTGGCTCTCCCATCTACACAAGTTTTAAAATAATCATCAAAGCCTCTAATATTTACATTATCTGTACCTTTAAAATGAGTTTCCTGCAATGCTAAAATGTAGGGTCTGAAATTGGAAATTAAATTTTTAATTTCTTCAAAGTTTGGCCTAAAGCCATGACAGTTCCACTATCGTATACTTTTATTTTTGTTTGGTTCCATTATTTACATTTTTATTGCCACTCCGCCCTTGTGAATTTGTGATTGGGGATTCTTCAACACTCATTTCACGGTCACTATCACTCAAAACATCATATTTCTTGTATTGTTTAACAGGGTCATTAGATCCCTTATGTTGTTTGGTCAAATATACTTGGCTTTGGCTTATTTTCAATTTAATGAGGTCATTTTAAGATGCACTTGTCTGACTCGATGCACTGGTTTTATTCACCTTAGTTGTCTGTTTCTCAACTGCACACTTTTTGGGTTGTTTGGCACCATCTGGCCATGTCATTTCTGTTTGTGTTTCTACATTTGCAGTTTTCACCACAGGTTTGGTTGCTGCAGCCACTTGGGCATACGTGGTTTTTACTGATTTAAATATGTCAATTTGTTTTTTGGCTTCTGTGTAAGAAATTCCTTTTTCTGCCTTTATCCTTTGAATATCCTTTTCTTCTTTCCATTTTGGACATGAATTATCATTTGATGCATGATTTCCCTGGCACGTGACACATTTTGCTTCGTTTTTGCTTTCCTGAGTCAGTGTGATCCTCTTGCCCACATTTATTGCAAACTTTATTTTTCCTGCAGTTGAATTTTCTGACATTTATAACATCTGACAGGATTAGGAATAAACTGTGACACAGCCACCCTGTAATAACCCACCCTGATATATTTTAGTAAGGCCTGGCTTTGAAATGTCAATATAAAAGTTCCTGTTTGTTTCCTATTAAAATCTCGGAATACAGTTATCCTGTCCAGCTTGATGACACCTTCATCTTCCAGGCCCTCCAGTATTTCCTCATCAGTGCATTCTTTAATGTCTGGGCATCTAATGACCCCTTTCTTGGTATTCAGACTATAGTGTGGTTGCACTTCAATGGGGATGGTATTGTCCATTGTCAGATTCAGTTTCGTAGTTTTCATCAGTTTGTTGCTTTGTGCTTCTTTATCCACTTCAACTAAAATATTTCCATTTCTTAGTTTTTTTATATTGAAGGGATCTGGGCCCGTATTCACAAAGATTCTTATTCTTAGAAATAGTCTTATTCTTAGAATTTTTCTTAAAATTGTCATTTTTCTTAGAAAAATTCTTGAAATAGCTATATGCACAAATCTCTTATTCTTGACAACAGAACTGCATCCAAATACAGAAAGTCACTTCTGGGCCTGAATTCACAAAGATTCTTAGAATATTTCTTTGAATTACACTTGAATTATTCTTAGCTAAGAATTGTTTTGTGAATAGGTTTTTATTCTAAGAATCAGAAAATTCTTAGCAAAGAATTTTTCTTAGACTTAAGTGTGATTCTAAGAATTTTTGTGAATACAGGCCCTGATCCTAGTATTGCAACAATGGCTTTATTTACAGCAAAAGGGGACAGTCTACACAAGGGTCTTTCATCATCTGTTCCTTTTACTAATAGAAATCTTGGCCATGAACAAATCTGAGGAGAATCCAAAGTCGTAGTCATTATTTCAAGCGAAGTTCTTGTCATTTTCCTATCCGTCACTAGAAGGTTTTGAGTAGCCATAATGTTGAAGTGATTATTCGTTGCCAATGCTCTCCACCCACCCTTTGAGCCCAACAAGGGGATATCATAATAGTGTGGAGCTGAGCCCTGCACATTGATATCAGAGATACATTCGCAATATACTCAAAGACCACAAAAGTGATTGACTTGTTAAGCAGCCGCCTTCTAGATACTCCAAACAAAAGCACAAACCAAACACCAGCAGAATACAACAATCGAGTACAACAGTATAAACCACTGGAAACAACAAACCATCACTAATATGGAGCATGAGGGCTTGGCACTACCAGCCGATTGATTAAGCCAGGCCATCTTAACCTTCCGACTAAGTGAAATTGAGGCCAAAGCTATGTATTGCCTCCTCAATGCCGCAACGAAGAATTGGCTCAATAGCCAGGACCCTCTCTTCCACTGACACAGATCACAACCCACGGCAAACAGGCTGCCCCCAATTAGTCACCTCTTACGACACACAGGAGGATACGTTGGGCCTATTCTACTTCCCCGGACCCACAGGGGGACTGTTCCATTGAAGTCTTAATACAATGAAGTATATAAAATACTCTTTCAAAATTCAAAAATATGATACAAACTTACAAATATAGCATGCTTATTTAATTCATTTGTTACCATTGGTAAAAACAGAAATTGAACAAGATGTATCCACCGGCAAAGGCAAAAGTAGCTATTACTCAGCTATGCCACGAGCTAGAGATCTAAAATTTTACCATGTTATAGCTGACCCAAAAGTAGGCGAGTAACAGATTTGCACAAAATTCTCTAAATGCAATAGTTTTCAAGTTACAAGTGATTTTACTCATGATGGAAGTTAGTGAAAAGTCCACAAATAGCTATTACTCATTTAGCTATTGAGATAGACACTCAAGTTACTCACCATGTTGTAGCTATGGAAAAAAGTAGCTGAATAACACATTTTAACAAAATGCTCTAAATGCAATACTTTTCAAGTTATAAATGATTTAGTGTTGAGTAAGAACCTCAATGTAGCTATTACTCAGCTATGCAATGAGCCACAGGTCTGGAATTTTACTATGTTATAGCTGCCTCAAAATAGGTGAATAACATTTTAAACTAAATAATCTAAATGCAACAGTTTTCAAGTTATAAGTGATTTACTCAACAGCGATAACCTAAAAGTGGCTATTACTCAGCTATGCCATGAGCTACAAGTCTGAAATTTTATTATGTAATAGCTGACCCAAAAGTAGATGAATAACATATTTGCACAAAATTCTGTAAATGCAATAGTTTTCAAGTTACAAGTGATTTTACTCATGATGGAAGTAAGTGAAAAATCCAAAAGTAGCTATTACTCACTTAGCTATTGAGATAGACACCCAAGTTACTCACCATGTTGTAGCTATTGAAAAAGTAGCTGAATAACTTATTTTAACAAAGTGCTCTAAATGCAATACTTTTCAAGTTATAATTGATTTAGTGCATGATTTCATTAATTTTAATGCATTAAAAATTATATAAAAAATTCATAAAAAAACTTTAGCATGTGAAAGCTCTCCAAAATGTAGGTGAATGAGTTATTTGAGAAATACTGGCTATCTGCAATACTTTTAGAGATAATAGGCATTTGCTCATTTTGAGTAGGTGAGTAAGTAGCTACGGATCTGAAAATTCACCAATTGAAAGCTCTCCAAAATGTATATGAATGAGTTATTTGTGAAAAATTGGCTATCTGCAATACTTTTAGAGATAATTCGCATTTACTCATTTTGAGTAGGTGAGTAATTACCTACGGGTCTGGAACTTCACCATTTGAAAGCTCTCCCAAAAGTAGATGAACGAGTTATTTGAGAAAAATTGGCTATCCGCAATACTTTTAGAGATAATTCGCATTTACTCATTTTGAGTAGGTGAATAATTAGCTAGGGGTCTGAAACTTCACCAAGTAAAAGCTCTCCCAAAAGTAGGTGAATGAGTTATTTGAGAAAAATTGGCTATCTGCAATACTTTTAGAGACAATTCCCATTTACTCATTTTGAGTCGGTGAGTAATTAGCTATGGGTCTGAAACTTCATGTGAAAGCTCTCCCAAAAGTAGGTGAATGAGTTATTTGAGAAAAATTGGCTATCTGCAATACTTTTAGAGATAATTCGCATTTACTCATTTTGAGTAGGTAATTATCTACGGGTCTGAAACTTCACCATGTGAAAGCTCTCCCAAAAGTAGATGAATGAGTTATTTGAGAAAAATTGGTTATCTGCAATACTTTTAAGCGATAAGCCACCTGCCAAATATGAAAGAAATGTGGAAAGAAATGTGGACTGTAGGTCGCTAACATGCAGTATTCCACATTTTAGACATTTTTGTCTACCACAGGCCTAATGTAGACATAAACCCTACCAAAAAGATAGGGTGGCGAGTCCTCTAGCATACCAAAGTTGGGGTTTTACGTCCCGTTCAACAGCCAGGGTCATATTGGGACAGGTCCTCAGAATTGCCACTTGTGGGACTCGAACCCACAGAGGTGACAGCCTATGATTAGATGCAAAACTTGCTAACCACTAGGCCACCGAGGACCTCTGTCCTCTAGCATACCAAGCCACCTGCCAAATATGAAAGAAATGTGGAAAGAAATGTGCACTGTAGGTCGCTAAGAAGCAATATTCCACATTTTAGACATTTTTGTCTACCACGGGCCTAATTTAGACATAAAGCCTACCAAAAAGATAGGGTGGCGAGTTCTCTAGCATACCAAGCCACCTGCCAAATATGAAAGGAATCTTGAAAGAAATGTGGACTGTAGGTCACTAACAAGCCATATTCCACATTTTAGACATTTTTGTCTACCACAGGACTAATTTAGACATAAAGCCTACCAAAAAGATAGGGTGGCGAGTCCTCCACCATATCAAGCCACCTTGAAAGAAATCTGGAAAGAAATGTGGACTGTAGGTCGCTAACAAGAAATCTCTGCGGACGCGGATGACGCAATGATGAATCCATAGTATCCCCGCTTCGCGCCGGGGATACAATTAGAAACCTTAACATGTAGAATTTAGTTGTTACTTTGAATGAAAATCAATATAAATAATGATATTACTGTAGAATCTTAATATTTTAGCCTGCATACCGGTTTATTTCCAAGCAATATTTTATTCTGATTGTAGAGCTCAAAAAGAAGACTCCCGGAAACAAAGAGTTTAAGGAAAGTGATAATTTGTATGTTTTTGTAGACAAGTTATATTGGGGATGCACAGACAACTAGTAACAACCATTAAAAATTACTCACTTGAGTATGCCAAGACAATGGAAAAAACAATAGTTTCTAGGACATACGGGACCTTACAGAAATCCAGACATAGTGCTAGACAAGCTTTTTACTTTATAAAATATACCTTAATAAAAACATTAAAATTTTTCAAAATGGCAGGGTGTATACTATACACATTCATGTACAGATATGTGAACAGATATTATACAGAAATTTTATATTTAAGGGCTTAAATGGCCAATTTAAAATCGCGGTCACAACCCAGTACTTTACTTGAATCAAAGATTCGACTAAAAATAAAAGCATCATTTTATGCAAGGAGATGCTGGAAACAGTGGAATTGAAGATAAGACTGTTCAGCCAGGAAAACATAGAAGTGTGGGTCAATCTGGCAAGAGAGAACAGGTTAGTCGCATATTCTTTGTTTTGTGAAACTTTCCATAGTAATGGATCAAATTTAGTTAGCCAATTTAAATATACAACCATAAATATATAACCATTTTATGCAGGGAGGTGCTGGAAAACATGGAATTGAGGATAAGATTGTTCAGTCAGGACAACATAGAAGTGTGGGTCAATCTGGCAAGAGGGAACAACAGGTTAGTCACATACTCTTTGTTTTGTGAAACTTTCCATACTAATGGATCAAATTGAGTTAACCAATTTAAATATACAACCATAAATATATAACCATTTTATGCAGAGAGGTACTGCAAACAATGGAATTGTGGATGAGACTGTTCAGTCAGGACAAGACGGAAGTGTTGGTCAATCTGGCAAGAGAGAACAACAGGTTAGTCACATACTCTTTGTTTTGTGCAATTTTCCATAGTAATGGATCAAATTTAGTTAGCCAATTTAAATATACAACTATTTGTCTTGAACTTCAGCTTATTTTGGTCTTCAGTTTTAGTGACCTCTGGTGATAGTCTTCCTTTAATGATAGTTTCACATAGTTGAGCTATCAGAACCCACCCTGACTTTAGGGTTGGAGCCAAAATTTCCTATAGATGAGTTTTTAACCCCAGCCCATAAAGGCTGGGGTTATAGTCATCCCCTTCGCCATCCAGGAGGTGGTGTTGTCGGTGGTGGGCATAAAGCTTAAACCCATGCACAAATTTTGACCAATTTTTTCCAGGTATATTTACTTCAAGAGGATCTAGAGCTAGATCTAGAGTTAGGTTTTTGGGGTATCCAGTAACAACTGTTGCCATGGCAACACTTGTAAATTTTTTTGGTCTAAAAGTTTGTGGGTTTTCACCAAATTTTCAGGATATGTTAACCCCAACAAGATCTAGAGCTGATTAGTTTTTGGGGGGTATCTAGCAACAACTGTTGCTATGGCAATTTTTTTAATATTTGGGGGTTTTATGTTTGTGGGTGTTCCATAGCTTAAACCGATGCATGGATTTTCACTAATTTTTTAGGATATGTTAACCGAAACAGGATCTACAGCCAAGTTGGGTGTGCAATGGTATCTCACAACACCTGTTGCCATGGCAACACTTTAAATAATTTTTCATCTTAAAATTGTCATTTGAAAAAGGGGTATATTAAACCAAGTGCTATTAAACCAATGTTACTACAGTTGCAGTTTTAATGTCCCGCTGGCCAAGGCTGGGGTTGGGAGATTATAAAACACCTTCCGTGTGTGTGTGTATGCATGCATGTGTGCGTTTGTCACATTTGATTAGCTTTATATCTCATTCAGTTATGAAAATATCTTCACCAAATTTATAGAGAATGTTTATGACCGTGAAAACATGCCTGTAAAAAATATGGTACTCTTTAAAAAAAATGGCCGCCTTAGCTGATTGCTTGAAAATCATTGATATGTTCTAAAATTTAATATATTGCAGCTAGCTGCGTCAGTTTTACACTTGTAAGAAATCATGGTCTGCAAATCTTACATCGGGCAATATTTCATGTATTCTGTATACTTCTTACAACTGAAGTTATTCCTAAGATTTTTTCCAAATCTCAATGTTGTTGCCCATTTAGTTGTACCTGTGGGCTGGGGTTCTTGCCTGCTGGGGGTGGCTGTTTCTATGCCAGCTAACATTATGGCATCATTCTTCGGTGTCCACCTACACGTCTGTGTGAACAACTTCTCCAAAAGTACAAGGCCCAGAGACATGCCGTTTCTTCTAAAAGATACCTTAACTTTTGAGGATGAAAAAGTGTTCAAGGCATGCTCTTCAAGATCTGTTCGTCCGTTCCCCAGAGCCATTATAAGTGAGGCACCCCCACCCAAAATGTGAAAATTTCAACACTTGATCACATTTTTTCTCATTCACTATTGTCAGTTAATTTTGACACAGCTCCTCAACCTAGTATTTCAAATAATTCAATTTCATCAAAAAATGTTCCACCTGATATTCCATCAATAAAGGGGGGTCTGTAAACTACACATACCCGCTTGTTCAGTGAGATATATTCAAAAGAGGTATAAACTGGGAATTTATCCAGTCTAGCCTTGAGTGCGGTCTTAAACAGCACTACAACGCCACCACCTATCTTTCCTTTTCTATCATGACGTAATATATCAAAGCCTTAATACATGTATTATATGTATATTAGGGGCCACAGTGGTAGAGTGGTAACACTCTCGCCTCCCACCTCTGAGGCCGGGGTTCGGTTCCCAGCACGGCCTCAAGTAGGAAAGCTGGTAGTTGCTTACCGTTGGGCGACAGTTTACAGTACAGAACCCTAACGAACTGTATGTACTGGTTTCCTCTGCCCTTCCAACTATCCGTCATGATATGACCTGTACAGTGTTGAAAGTGACGTAAAACCCCAAATAAATAAGGGGTGGGAGGCGAGTGTTACCACTCTGCCACCGTGGCCCCCGTGTTAGTGTTGGAAGGCTATGGTGACAAGACAACAGACTTTCAAATCTCACTGGAATAAATTTTCTCTGCTTGTCACTGGAAAGCCTACAACTCTTACAACCAGTTTATTTGACAGACATTGCTTGGCAGGCTCAGAATTGTATGATGTGGGGCCAGTGGTGATCTCGCAGCAAATCCACCAATTTGCCATTTTCCTTATTTATTGTTTCTCAGGAAAAAGAATTTGTAGTTATTTTATCCTTACTCTATTTTACCAGCCTATTTTTATAATTATCCCCCCAGTTCATCACCTATTCTTTTCCTGGTCTTGAACCTCAGGGTTCTTTTGGGCTCTTTCTACTGGAATTCTCTTTACCTCAACTAGAGGTGAAGAAAAGGAAGAAGGGTGTGGGGTAACCCAGACCAGTACTGGTGAACCAGTCACATCACTGGTCCTAAATAGTAGAAAGTATTGGTATACCAATCCCAGTAAGCTTCACAACTTTCATTGGATAGTTATTCTGGCTAATGCCAATAAGGTAAGATGTATTGATACAATAAAATAGAAAATTTTATGGCAACTTATATTTTAGTAATTTAATGTTATCTAACAGACAAGACAGTCCATCCAACCATTGGCACTTTTCGCCACCTTGCAATTGTAGGGGCATTGCCTCGTGCAAAAGAATGGGACATGACCCTTTTATTTAAGGTTTGGCAGCATAGCTTGTGTGCCAAATGCTCATATAAATTTCTACATTATTTAGTTTCAGGTGTTGTTATAGCTTCAGATCCAAATTTCTGTTTTAAACATGCTTGTCTTGATTCACTTCCATGATGGCAGTTAATGTAATTTTTCACCCCTTACACTGTGTTTAGCTTTAATCAAGTATTTATTGCCCTGCAATTTGCAGTTAAGTATTTATCCTTTGTTTAACAGTATTATTTATCATTAATTATATTGTTTTAACTTTCAGTATGTAATATGTTTGATTTATTTCCATGATTGATTATCACTGCTAATTTAAATTTACTTTCGACCCCTAATACCGAGGTTGGACCTCTTGAAGTATTTATTACCAAATCATACTCACGCTGAGGCAATTCTATTTGTGCAAGATAGAGGGCACTGGGATATTTTTAGTAAAGTGTGCGTCATTATTCAGTTGCCAAAGGTCAAAGGTCAAAGTTGGGGTTTTACGTCCCGTTCAACAGCCAGGGTCATATTGGGACAGGTCCTCAGAATTGCCACTTGTGGGACTCGAACCCACAGAGGTGACAGCCTATGATTAGATGCCAAACTTGCTAACCACTAGGCCACTGAGGACCTTCATTATTCAGTTGCATGAAACCACATCATTAACCTCTGCCAATTTAATGTAATTTTCTATCCTTAATAATGTGGTTGACAGTACAGTATTTACAACCCCTCAGAGTGTGGCCACATTGAAAATGCAAACTTTGAAGAATCCCATGCTTCAAAACAGGATATATCCAAAAGTTACATAAAGATGAAATATTAGCCAATATCCATGCTTCTGAGAAAAAGATGAAGTATTTTTTCCCAAAATCGAGGAAAGAAGGGCTTAAAAGAGGAAAGAGAAATTTCTTTTTATTTATTTCTCTCAAATATACATACGTTTGTATTGTACAGATTAAATGAGTACAGTATATACATACACATTTATGCAAGAAGGAGAAGTAAAACAGATCACAAGTCCATGTCAATAGAAAAAAAGGCATTTTAGTAACTGATAAAAATCGATTTAACAAAATACTTAAGCTGAATTCTAGCCTGCTAAAAACAACAGTTCTTTTTACATTGGCTCTTTACTTGGAATACTAATTACACAAAAACTCATATTTCTTTTTTTTCCATTTTTTTAATTCTGAAAACAGATCTTTCCAATGTGTCCATTTTTTCATGAAATCGTTTTTACTATTTATTTTTGATAATAATTCTTGCTCTATGATTTTTTCTTTAGCTATTATAAGGACTTGGTACACATTTAAATCATGGCACATTTAAAAATATAGTATCTAAAAATCATCAAAATAAGTTCAGTGGGCATCAGCTTCAGTGTAGCTTCAGTGTAAAAAAAGAGAAATATTTGTGAAGCAAACAAAGAAAATACAATATTGCAAACCCTCAAAATTTGTAAACGTGAAGTGGTCCTATTGCCAATCATGTGGTGGCTGTTGTGGAGGGCATAAAAATTGGAAGTAAACGAAAAAGGGAATGAGATGATTTATGATTTCTTTGCCAGGCTTTTCCTAGAACCAAAATCCATAAAACATTCAATAGTTCAATAGACAAAATTACAAGGCAATTTTAAGCAAACCGTCGGTAGAAAGAAAGGGAAGGTATCAAGCATGGATTGAAACATAATGTATGCTACATTAGTAGTCTCTATCAGATAGAACTGTGAATTTGAGTATTGTTTGTCAATTTCTATTTGGAGATGCAAAATGTCAAATCAATATTTCAAGGCAAGAGAGACTTCAATTGCCATCAAAAATTTCATGTTAAGATGTTGAAAACTATTCCGTCATTTTTGAACAAACAGATAAACATGCATTTATAAATCAGAGAAACGCACTTTATAACTGACAATGTTGCTTCCTATGAGAGGAGGTGAGCGCAGTTGATTCAAAGTAAACTAGTGGGAAGAAAGAAATGGCTAGATCAAGGCTTGTAAAATTATGATGAAGCAGAGGTAAAGCTTTTCCAGACAATGGAGATCATGTATATGAATGGCAAAGATAACCATATTGTTCCTTTTCTTGTGACCTTGACTGTGTCACAGGGTTTAACACCTTGGTTGATGGAAAAATATAAAAGGGAGCTGGTGTGTCAGAAAATGGTTAGAATTTCTTCATGGGCATTTGTGATGATGCCACAAACCAGCGTTGCTACATCAATGCCATGTGTGCTGCTTTAGATGTGCCTTAAGAACATTCTAATCTTTTTCAAACACATGGGACATTGCAAAAGTGTCAACGAAGGAACCTATTCGATGCTCCTTCCTGTTATGGCGGTTTTAAAAGTTAGGCAACATCTTTAAAATTTTTATAATGGTAATTATGTCAGGATGTTATTCTGAGGATTTCCTTTAGCACTAAAGGTTTAGAATCTGACAACCAATATTTTGATTATTTTATAAACAGAAAAATTCTCTTATACTAATTATATAGTAGACATAAAACCAGAAGATAAAACTCAATTACCAGTCAAAACACTGATAATGTTCAGTGTACAACATATTTGCAAAAATGTATGCACTGAAAGCACTCAATAATCACTTCTGAAACAGATATGTACTGCAGCCACATATTCTCACTCAATCTTGCTCTAATCAACACTGCTATGTTTTGTTGTTAAAGTGTGTCGCAACTTGGAAAATTTTAGGCTGCAGATTTTATCATAAGTAAAATTTAACATTTGACTCTTCATAATGACACAAACAGGTAGCACTTTTATGCAGTCCCTTTTATTAGCCTTTGGTAAGGAATTTGAAAAAGGCTTTGATATATATAACTACAGCATTTCTCTGGTGCATTTTGGACTAGTTACATACGGAATTCCTAAGATTAAGCTTTTGGGGTTTTCATATTCTCTGTTCATGCAAATTTTTATAATGGTAAATACTGCTGATGTGCAACTATATATTTCATTTAAGCAGACAAAGAGGATGTGAACCAGGACCTTTGTGGGGATGCTGCTCCTTCGGGTAAATATAGGTAAATAATCAGGTTTGCACACCACTATTTCTAAGAATTTCCACTTTTCATGGGTACGTTTTTAAATGAGAAGGTATTTCTTTCATATACAAGGGTTTTCTAAAATAAGAATTTATTAATTCAACTCCCAATCCAGCCCCCATTGGTTACAAAATGTCACAAAATTTAGAACTAACGACCCCTCACTTTAAACAACCCAGCTAGATGGGCCAGTTATATTGATTTTAGAAAGTTAAAATCCCAAAACTAAAGAAGAAAAAAAATGGAGTTTACAAAAAAACATTTGTGGTGAATATTTTGTGGACTTCTGACGATTATTTAGCTAGTATTAGTAAAAAATATGCAATATCTTCCAGCAGATATCTGCCAAAATGTGACATAGCAAATAGCATTTACCAAATATTTGCAAACACCAGATACATATATGCCTATATTTGTCCCTCTGTGGATCCGGGAAAGTAGAATAGGCCCAATGTATGTCCTGCGTGTAGTAAGAGGCAACTAACTGGGGGCAGCCTGTTTGCCGGGGGTTGCGATCCGTGTCAGTAGAAGAGAGGGTCCTGGCTGTTGAGCCAATACTTTGAGGAGGCAATATGGCCTGGCTTAATCAATCGGCTGTAGTTCGAACCCCTAGTGCTCCAAATTAGTGATGCCTTGTTGATCCTAATGGTTGTTCTTGTTATAATCTGCTGGCATTTGGTTTGTGCTTTTGTTTGGAGTATCTAGAAGACGGCTGTTTAACAGGTCAATCAAGGTTCACTTTGAGTATATAGCTAATAGTATTTCTAATATCAGTGTGCAGGGCTCAGCTCCACACTATTATGATATCCCCTTGTTGGGCTCGAAGGGTGGGTGAAAAGCATTGGCAATGAATAACCACAACATTATGGCTTCAAAAAATTCCCAAATGACTTCTAAGAACTTTACCTGAATTCAAGACTACACACTCGGATTCTGCACAGATTTCTACATGGCCACAATTCCTGCTAGCAAAAGGAACAGACAATGAGAGACCTTTGTCAAAACTGTCACCATTTGCTGTAAACACAGCTATTGTGGTTGTACTTGGGTCTGATACCTTTAATATAAAGACATTAAGGAGTGGAGACAACTTGATTGAAGGAAACTCAAAGCAGCAAACTATTGAATATGACTAAATTGAGATTAACCATGGACAATTTGATCCCAATCAGTGCATCTCCTCACTATAGTTTAAACACGAATCATTAGATACCCAGACATAAAAGACTGCACTGATGAAGAAGTACTTGAAGGCCTAAAGGATGAGGATGTCGTCAAGCTGGACAGGATAACTATATTCAGAGATGGTTTTAGGAAGCAAACAGGAACTTTTATAGATATATCAAAGCCAGACCTTACCAAAATATATCAGGGTAGGTTACTAAAGAGTGGCTGTGCCCCAGTTTATTTCTAATCCAATCAGATGTATAAATGTCAGAAATTTGGTCACACTAAATTCAACTGCAGAAAAAAAAGGTTTGAGCAATAATTGTGGGCAAGAGGGTCACAATGAGGTAAAATGTGCCAATTGCCAAGGAAATCATACATCCAATGATAGGGCATGTCCAAAATGGAAAGAGGAGAAAGAAATACAAGAATAATGGCTGAAAGAGGAATTCCCTGCACAGAAGCCAAGAGGCAAATGACTTATTTAATTCAGTGAAGCAACCTATGCCTGCAGCAACCAAACCTGTGGTGAAAACTGCAAATGTAGAAACACAAACAGAAATGACTTGGCCAGCAGGCACCAAAAAAAACAAAAAAGTATGCAGTCGAAAAACTGACAACTAAATTGTACGGGCTGGCACATGTGGGAGCCAGGTAGGTCATTCCTTTGGAAGAACCTTAATTTCATTTAGTTCACACCACCATGCTGTTTGTAAAGAGTGCTCTTATTGGTCGAGGGCTCTTCTCATGAAAAATCTTTGAACCCTTCTTCCATTTGTATTGCACACTTGGAAGGGGTAACATCACAGAGTAAATAATTTTCAGAATATTTCATTTTCTCCATTTATAGTGTATTGAATACTTTTATATATTTTACCAGGTTGTTTTATATCATCAATTACACTGTTCATGGAGAAGTACAATTTGCGTTCTGGAAAGAGTGAGAGCTTTGTGGCACCTATTCAACTTCAGTTGTCAAAAGATAAAGATTTTTTAACAAACTTGGACACAGATATGGCCCAGCAAGATTCACAGGTTTCTTCATATAGCAAGGTGGATTATGGTGAACTCACTAGTGATTTGGATGGTGACGATGTGGGCACCAAACGTCGTGTGTTTGATTGGCTAGAACCCACAACTTCAAACACTCACGCCAACTCTGATTCAAATAAAGATTCACAAACTCTGGTTATCCAGCAAATACAGGCACATCTTAGTATGATTAATGACAGATTGACAAAACTTGAGGAAAAAGATGTGAAAAAAACTAATGACAAATCAAAGATTTAAGGCAAGAGTGTTGGGGGTAAGGGTAAAGTCCAAACAAAAATAGGTACACAATCACTCTCTCGGAACGAATGCAAATCTTGACACTGAATCACCAGGTACTGTCAAAGTACCTTCGTACATTAGTACATTGTACCTTCGTACATTGCACCTTCGTACAGAGTACATTAAAGTCAATGCATATGTTCAGAAAGAAGTTGATCAAAGATTAAAAGAAATGCAACAATTAAATATGGCTGAGAACAAAATCAAATCACAGCTTGGAGGCCAAGTAGAAGTACTTGTAAAAAATAAAATAAAATGGCCACATGAGTACGTTTTAGCGGGTTCGACAAAGAATGAGTCACCTATGACCAGTTGACTATGGGGCAGTGGATGGCTGGCTTTTGCAGGGCAATGCGAGATGAAAATTGTCAAAAAAGTAAGGAAGCAATGTTAGATGATCTGATTTCATTATTAGATGATTCTAATGATTTTTCTTGGCGAACAGGAAAATCCAGCCATGCAGTGCTCCTATGTCGCATGGAGCAAGGGGAAATTCAAAGCCACCAATTTTTTATCTCAAAAAAAGTGCCTCTCAAAGAACGCGGTGGCAAATCAATGATATGCCAATTTTTCAATCAAAATTCATGCATTCATTCAGCCACACACGAGACAAAAGGTGTGGTTTACAGACATATATGTGCATATTGCCACTCCAGAAGCGGCAAATCTTTGCCACACAGTAAAAACGTTTGTAGAAATAAGAACAGAGAGGCTACATCAAAAAACGAATAGCCATGGGTGTGGATAGGCCATCTGTTATTAAATATCAAAGTACTTTTGGAATGCCAGCCATGGTAAAGACAATTGAGTAAAAATTTCGGTTGACAAAAAACAAGCTTTTTCTTGGTATAAAAAGCAGAAGCATTTTCAAAACACCATAGATGGCTCAACTTACACTAGGTACCAAAAACAAATGTCAATAAACAAACCAAACAGGGTTCAAATCTTGTAAATGGTGCTCGCATTGTCACTGAACCTCGGGAAAATGCAAGGCATGTTACCTCTTCCAAGGTTTGTATTAAAGCACAGCGGTTCAAACCTCCTTCAGCCAACCACAATAATGAGAAAGCTTCCACGAATATTCACATTGATTATGATAGGCAATCAAATTAACAAACAGATTTCAGGCATTGGCGCAATTAGACCAAGATGGAGGTTTGTTGGAAAATACAGATGACAATTGTGGGGGGCTGTTGGAACATAACATTAAAGTACCTGCTTGTTGTACTTCTGCAAAACCAAATGCACATTGCAATGAGGATCATGCTACACTTAAAAGTAAACCAAATATACAAAAACCCACAAGTAGTCAGGCAACCAGACGTAGGCCCAGGAAAATATTCAAAAGCAAGCTTATACAGCCCTGTGAGAATGAAGAACTTACTGTACTTAGGTCCAGGCCGTTGCACGAGCCCCTAGCTCAAAATGGGTTAGAAGAAAATAAGCTAAGTACACCAATAAACAGGTTCAACAAACTGTAGCTCCCTTTAGCATAGACCAAACTACATGACAGGCAACAAATTTGTTCATATGTTTGGAATAATAGGGACTCTTGTACGGATCGGTTGTCCTGTATTAAACAAAATGGGAACAAATTTAGGTATATATCTTTGACAAATCTTAAGACATATGTTAGTCCACAAATCACATGGGACCAAATCCCGGACATACTTGAAGCCCGCAAGCTAATATGTGACACTGGGGTGCCAAATTTCTTAAAAGCAAGAATATTTGTTCAAACCCAACTTAAACCAGATCGTTGGCGATACCTCTTAACTAGTTATTGGGATAAGCAACTACCTGATTTGATAAAATTTGGCTTTCCCTTAGATTTGGACGGATCTTTCCCATTGCAAGCAACTTATGAAAACCATGCCTCTGCAAAACAATATGAAGACCATATTAACCAATATATTCAGTAAGAGTTAACGCATGGGGCCTCCAACAGTAAAGTTTCATACTTCATGTCTCGCCTTTAATGACAAGGGCTAAGCAAAACTCAGATAAACGCCATACAATAATGGACCTAAGTTGGCCCAAAGGGGCCTCAGTTAATGATGCCATTTGTAAATTCAAATATCTGGATAGCTATTTCACTTTACCTTATCCATCTATAGACCATATTATCAAAAGAATTAAGGAGTTTGGTCCAGGTGCATTATTGTACAAGGTGGATATCAGCAGAGCTTTTAGACATATTAGGATTGATCCGGGCGACATAGATCTGTTAGGCACATGCCATAATAAGCCGTTCTTTGATGGATCTCTGCCGTTCGTATTTCGTCACGGATCCGGAATTTTCAAGAGATGCTCCGATGCCATAAGATTCATTATGAAGCAAAATGGTCATAATACACTCTTAAACTAGATAGACGATCTAATATAACTAGGTCCTCCATTGTCTATAATGCAATCCTTTAAGTTCTTATTGTCTTTGTTACAAGATTTAGGCTTAGAGGTAAGTCAATCTAAATTAGTACCTCCATCTACTAAAGTGGGGTGTCTAGATATTTAGTAGACACTGTACAAAAGACTATATCTATTCCAGATGACAAATTATGTGAAATTAAGCATATTTGTTCTGATTGGGTACATAAGAAAGTATGTAAAAAGAATCAATTCCAATTGTTACTTGGTTCTCTTCTTTACATCACTAAATGTATAAATCCTGCCAGATATTTCTTAAATCGTATGCTAAAACATTTTAGGGACCAACACCAAAATGAACACTTTGTACTGACACAATCCTTTTATAAAGACCTTAATTGATTTAACACCTTCCTAGTTCAATACAATGGTGTCACATACTTTGATAACATACTGATCAGATAGTACATCTCGATTCTTCACTTACTGGTATGGGTGCCATATTTGGCAACATGGTTTACTCTCTTCCGTTACAAGATAAAGTATCCCATCTGCACGTAACAACTGGAAATGTTAAATGTTATAGTTGCTTTCAAAGTATGGGCCTATTTATGGGAGAATAAAATAATCCAAATCAACTGTGATAACTTAGCAGTTGTGGAGGTATTGACATATGGCAAGACTAAAGATGAATTCTTAGCAACTTGTGCCATAAATATATGGTTAATTTCCTCCATATTTAACATTCAACTTCGTTTTTCTCATATACCTGGGAAATACAATAACATAGCAGACTTATTTACAAAGAACCCGGAAATAGAGTTGCATAAACTTGTACCAAATTTTGTATGGGTTCACACTCCTTTAGATCTGCTACAGCTGGATTATGATATATAAACTGTTGTCTATATTTTCAGATTACAATTGCCTCACAGCACATCTCGCCACCAGAGTCCAACTTTTGTTTTCAGCATTTAGGCCTGCAACTCAAAGGACCTATCAACGTATGTATAGGGACTTTCTTGGCTTCCTGGTGGCGTCTGGGCTGTCCCACCAACAGATATTTATTTATTTATTTATTTGGGGTTTTACGTCGCTTTCAACACTGTACAGGTCATATCACGACGGGTAGTTGGAAGGCCAGAGGAAACCAGTACATACAGTTCACTAGGGTTCTGTACTGTAAACTGCCGACCAACGGCAAGCAACTACCAGCTTTCCCACTTAAGGCCGTCACGGGGATCGAAACCCGGCCTCAGAGGTGGGAGGCGAGAGTGTTACCACTCTGCCACCGTGGCCCCTCCCACCAACAGATAAATCATTGCATTTTATAAATCTTTATGGAATATTTAGTTCAAAATGGTCTCTCCCAATCAAATGTGGCCAATTACATGGCGGGTATTCACTCACAAAGTATTTTGTATAGTCTCAATACTGTACACTTTCAAAATCACCAAATACAACTATTTCAAAAGTGTTTAAAAATTAACAGTCAGTCATTACTATCGACCTCCTGGCAGACATTCTAACAGCTACATAACAGCTACAATTCTCTACAGTGTATGCATCCCTGTATGCTTTGGCATTATTCTCCTTGTGTATTTCAAACATTCTGCCACATTTAGTTTCAGCATTTGATCCCACCAGACAATTAACAAGAGGAGATGTCACATTCTCTAGCTTAGGAGCCACAATTGTTATCAAGTGGACGAAAACCATACAAAATAGGAAAAACATTCATACTATTTCCATTCCAAACTTGGGTAATTCTCCCTTATGTCCATGTACATTGCTTAGTTTATTTATTTTATTTGATTTATTTATTTGGGGTTTTACGTCCCTTTCAACACTGTACAGGTCATATCACAACTGGTAGTTGGAAGGGCAGAGGAAACCAGTACATACAGTTCGTTAGGGTTCTGTACTGTAAACTGCCGACCAATGGCAAGCAACTACCAGCTTTCCCACTTGAGGCCGTGCCGGGAATCGAACCCCAGCCTCAGAGGTGGGAGGCGAGTGTTACCACTCTGCCACCGTGGTCCCCTGTGTACATTGCTTAGAAGATTATTAACATGTACATCTGGTGATTCTAATCAACCCTTGTTCACTCTTCCCAGGTCCCATGGTTCAGTTCCCCTTACAGATTCAGTCATTCGAAGACATTTGAAGCAAATTTCAACAATAGTTCACCTTGATCCTTCCCTTAAGTTTCATGATCTTGGAAGGTCAGGGGCCACTTGGGCGTTTCATAATGGGGTTTCTTTAGATCATATTATGCACCTTGGGACCTGGAAGTCTGACTGGAAATATATTCAGTCTACTCAACAGGCAGTGTCCCCAGTTTCTTCTACCTTCTACCAGTTCCCACATGGCTAATTTGGCTGTTTGGCACCTCTTTTAAAGTATATGTCCTTTCACACAACTCTGCTTTCCTCTATCTTCATTGCTATACTTCCCTTGTCACAATAAGGTCATGCTATACAGCTTTGCTCGTCTTACATTGCATGGCCATATACCTCTGTAGATGGGTTGGTAGGGGGTAGGGGGTAAAACTAAACAATACATAAGTTCTGGCCCTATGCAACTTACACAGGCCCTTAGCCTGGCCTTCCAGGCTGTCTGAAACATAATGCAAACGTGAAATATTTTGCCATAATGCACACTGTATCAAAGGCCTTTCTAGTCTGGGAGACATTCTCAGCAAGCTAGGCTAAGTAAGTGTATGACAACATTATGAAAAATACTTATAATGCAAACAGTTGTGTCTTCTTTATATATATAAACGCCTGTGGCAAGACTAACTGGCCCTATGCTAGTCACACAAGGTATGCAACTCAGGTCATTCACCTGGGTCACTGCGCTGATAGTGTATTTTATATATGAATGCACCTTGTTTTCTAGGTGTCAATTGGAATGCCTAGTCATAAATGGTCAGGTTATATTTATGGGTGCTCGTCTAAAATGATCATGTGACCAGTGACCATGTGTGTTGGAAGTAACCTGTATAGATTACTTAGGCTTTGATTGTACTGTAATTAGAGTACAACAGTATAGTTATATTTGGTGTGATATTCTTACATTACTATTAAAAAATATTTTAATGTAATATTTGGATTTTTAAAATATCCCTAGTAATAAATTTAGTAAATCCCAATTGCTTTGTTTTATTGCAACTGGGGTCCCCTGGGGAATGATAAAATCAGTGCACTGAGTGAGCTAAGTGCATCTCAAAATAAATAGAAAATAAGCCAAAGTGAATTTTGGACCAAAAAATAGAAGGGATTTAATGACCCTATTCCACAATACAACAAATATGATGCTTTGAGTAATAGTGACAGTAGAATGAGTGTTGAAGAATCCCCATTCACAAATTCACAATAGCAGAGTAGAAAAAGAAGTGTAAATAATGGAACAAAACAAAAATAAAAGTATACTACCATGCAACTGTCCTGGCTTTAGGCCAAACTTTGAAGAAATTAAAAAATTAATCTCCAATTTTAAACCTTACATTTAGCATTGCAGGAAACCCACTTTAAAATACAGTTAATGTAAATATTAGAGGATTTGATCATTATTTTAAAACATGTGTGTCAGAAGCAGATGTGAGAGCCACTGGTGACAGCTCCATCTTTATTTAGGAAAGGTATACCACATGAAGAACTTGAACTAGTAACATAACTGCAGGCATTATCATCTGCATAAAACTATAACTGTATGTAATGTATATATATCACCATGTTTAAATGTTGCTCAAAGTGACCTTGATAATCTAGTCAATTATTTTACCTTACAGTTTCTGATACACCCCTGACAGAATATTTTGCCCTCCCAGCCACACACCATGGGTGAAAACATTACCCACCCTGCCGTTAAGGCGGTAGGAAAAAAATTTCCCTGTAGCAATAAAAATTAGCTATGAGGTTCCAAACAAGGAAGAGGTGCTCAAAATTACAACAGATGGTGCCACAAAAGTAGTCATCAAACACTACACAACAAAGAGACTGCAAGAAGCATATGAAGAATTCAACAGAACATTCCAACACACAAAAATTATGAATGACGGCTTTTTCAGAACCAGCTAATGCGAGAAAAACATCAGAAATGCATGGAAAAACCTGTCAAACGTACTGTAAACCAGACTAAAATTTGAAACAGATCACAAATACCTCAAGCTAATTGAAATGGAAAATTAAGAAAGCATTGTGGGTGGTGACATCTCTCATAGTCTCACTTTGCTAATATCAGGATGCTGGAAAATATCTCAAAGAAAGCTACTTAAGCAGTGTTTGTGAAGAATATAAATCTGCTTGATTAGTATGATGAAAAATCATGGCAATGTTTTGATTGTATGGAACAAATTGAAATAGTTGTAATATCTAAGAAACTAAACATATACTTGCTTTCATATGTGCAGAAAATATAAAAAGAGATCGTACATGGTTGGTAAAAGAGGGACCTATTTCTGAAGAAACTTCAAGCAACACCAGGAAGCTTTTCACAAAGCAAGACTACTTCAAAAGCAAAGCAAATTTAGATTGTATTTACATTTGACAATATGTAATCCAACAGAATTCCAATTTGTAATCACAATGCCAAATAAATGGCAAGGCCATGCCCGAATTAATTCTGTTAATTATGTAGTGTCCGCAACACTTGAAATGTAAATTTTCCTACAGTTTATGCTCTAGGAAAATATAATGATGACCTAACCTTTGAGTTAAATTGTTTAATTTTTTCATTCTTGTTTTTTAAGTAAATGAAAATATCAAGCATTAACCGTTTCAAAGATTTAAGGTGATAAGGTTATCAATCAATGTCATTTTATGATGCGAGTTGAACCTAATTTTATGCAATTAAAAATATTTGTTGAATCTAATATGTAATTTAAAGTTTACCTATGAGAAATGATATTTTATACCTGTAAAAACTGAAACATTAGCCTTAAATACTTGTTAAATACTTGTACAGTAACTGTGTAGTGTCTGCAAACAATGACTGTCACTGTGGTACATTGTCAAATAGTGTTTAATTTCACGTAAATTGATGTTATTTTATTATTTCTGTTTGATCTTGCTTATTTGTTTATTTGGGGTTTTACGTCGCTTTCAACAATGTACAGGTCATATCACGACGGGTAGTTGGAAGGGCAGAGGAAACCAGTACATAGTTCGCTAGGGTTCTGTACTGTAAACTGCCGACCAACGGCAAGCAACTACCAGCTTTCCCACTTACGGCCATGACAGGGATCGAACCCCGGCCGCAGAGGTGGGAGGCGAGAGTGTTACCACTCTGCCACCGTGGCCCCCTGTTTGATCTTGCGACATGACATCTTTATTTTTTCCCAAATAGTTAATGTTCATCAATAATTATCTGTAATCAATTTAATGAAAAATTTTAAACAAAAAATTACAGTTGGAACAAAATTTTAACTTTTAATAATCCTATGTCTAAAAAATAGCCAGCATCGGCAGGCAAGAACCACAGCCCGGAAGTACAACTAAATGGGCAACATCAGTGAGATTGGGAAAATCTTAGGAACAACTTCAGTTTTAAGAAGTATACATAATCCACGAAATGTTGTCAGATGGAAGATTCACATGCCACGATTTCATACAAGTAGTTTTCATATTTTGAAGCCCTAGAACCAATTATAATGGAAATATAAGTCCCATTTAACATGATGACCCTACATGACCTTGAAGCATGGGTCAAAGTTCAAATTTGACACTTGCTGAAGATTTGCAGAACATAATTTCCACGAAGTTGTTTTCTCATTGCAAACCCCTAGGACCAATGATAAGGGAGATATCAGGGCTTTTTGATATGATTCCCCCATTTGACATAAAAGATGCGATATGGCAGCCATTTTTTTTTCAAAACAAGGCCAAAATTACCCTCAGGCAAGCTTTCCTAGGCAACTACATTTTGTGCAAATCTCACAGCTAGCTGCAATATTTAAAATTTTATAACAATGATTTTTGAGCAATCGGCTACAGCGGCGATGTTTTTTTCAAATGAGCACCATAAGTTTTTACAGACATGTTTTCACAGCCATAAACCTTTTCTGCAAATTTGGTGAAGATATTTCATAACTGAATGAGATGTAAAGCTTGATCTAAAAATGTGACAAACCCACACATGCATGCACACACACTCACGGACAAAGGTCAAAGTTGGGGTTTTACGTCCCGTTCAACAGCCAGGGTCATATTGGGACAGGTCCTCAGAATTGCCACTTGTGGGACTCGAACCCACAGAGGTGACAGCCTATGATTAGATGCCAAACTTGCTAACCACTAGGCCACTGAGGACCTCACACACTCACGGAAAGCATTTTTCCCAACCCCAGCTTTGGCAGGTGGAAGATTAAAATGCAACTGTAGTAACATTGGTTTAATAGCAACCTTTTTCAATTAATATGTTTTAAGACAGAAAATTATTCAAAAGTGCTGCCATGCCAACAGGTGTTGTCAGATACCCTCCCAAACCTACTCAGCTATAGATCCTGTTTCGGTTAAGATATCTTGAAAATTTGTTGAAAATCAATATGTGGAACACCCACAAACGTTAAAATCCAAAATATTCAATACGTTGCCAGATACCCCCAAAACCTAATTAGCTCTAGATCCTCTTGGGGTAAACACACCCTGAAAATTTGGTGAAATTCCATGAATGGGTTAAGGCTGTGGAATACCCACAAACTTTAAGACCCAAAAATCTGTGTTGCCAGATACCCCTAAAACCTAAATCAGCTCTAGATCCTCTTTGGGTAAATATACCCTGAAAATCTGGTGAAATTCCGTGAATGGGTTAAGGCTGTGGAATACCCACAAACTTTAAGACCCAAAAATCTGTGTTGCCAGATACCCCCAAAACCTAATCAGCTCTAGATCCTCTTGGGGTAAATATACCGTGAAAATTTGGTGAAAATCTGTGCATGGGTTGATGCTGTGGAACACCCACAAGCTTTATGCCAGCCTTTATGGGCTGGGGTTAAAAAATGGAAAATGTAAGTGCAGACACGTACATTTAACAAATATTAGTAAGTTAAACAACAAAATCCTGATAAAAAGGTATTAAACTAAATGATTTATTGACTTAATGTTTGTATGTCCGCAACAGCAACTTTTGTCTTTTGGGTATGCTTATTTAAATGTGCTGTAACTTTTAAGTTAGGATAGTTAACACAAAAATACTTTCAATCCTTTTGCTCCACAGCTGCAAGTTTAATATTTGATAAAAATTATTTATCTTTTCATCACTTTTTTTCACCCTCCGCAATCCCCATTTGGACACCTGATTGTGATTTATCCGTACGCTGTAAACACTGGTTTTGGCTTAGGAACACCCACAAAGTCCATAACCCAATAAACAGCTACTATCCAAAAGCTAGATCCTCTTCGTTTTTAAATATATCCTTAAAATATGGTGAAAATCTATGCATGAGTTTAGGTTGTGCAGCACCCACAATGTTTGTGGCCCCAAAATCTTAAAAGCACTGCCATATACTTTCCAAAACATAATCAGCTCTACACTATAGAACTAAACAAATCCTGAAAATCTGGTGAAAATACATGCATGTATTTATGCTGTGTAAAACCCACAAAATTCAAAACCCCCAAATTTTAAAAGTGTCAAAAGACACGGCAACAGCTGCTGCCAGGCATTCCCCAAATTCTTATTAGCCCTAGGTCCTCTGGGGGATAACATATAAAAAGTTTGTCAAGTGTTGTAAAAGCAACAAGACAGCAATGAAGAGAAGTCTGGCTAAGTGATAGAAGAGGTTTTATCAGTGCTTTGAAATACCACAGTTTATATATGGATGAACAAAAATGTGCAAGATAATTTTACAAGTATGGAATCTGTTACATGTGACTCTACACTATCTGCATTTCTCTTTATCTGCATTCGTCTTTATCAGTGCTCCCCAAACGGTTTACCACCTCAAGTATGATTATCAAATGGAGAGAAGTATGCCAAAATAGGGTGTTATTAAAGTGCAGACAATGTGAAAGAAATTAATTGACCTGAAAGGTGATCGGGAATGCTACAGCAGTATTAATGATAAACACACCATTCCACTAATAGTGTGCTTGCAAAATTCCTCAACAAACAGGAACGCTCAAAGATATCACCAGTGTGTCATGAACTATATGATATCAATGAATAGATGGCCAGAGTAGAAACAATGTTACACAAGAACTCTGGTGAGAACACAATGAAATGGAATATTTTCATCTTCATGCAAGTGAAAGCAAGCAAAAAAGGTCTATCCATAACTTGCACTGGGCATCGGGTAAAAACACTGGCAAAGTCAGTCACAATGAGTACACATGACTGCTGCAACAGCTAACAGTAACAACAAAAGAATAGCATCAGAGATGCCCGTACCCCACAGCCTGGGGAAATATTTTTCAACATCATGGGATATAGAAGTAGTGAAACAGTGCAAAGTTCAATATACTTTCAGAGCAGTGTCAGTTATATTAAGGTCCAAATAATGCTTAAGTAGAGAAAATAATATCTAAGGAAAAGAAATGTATGTAAAGATGAAGTATTCAAACAAGACAATTCAATAATAAAATGACAGCATTTATCAGTAAACCAAAAATGGCCGAATTATGGTTTGGATGTTTTGAATATTACCCATGCATACAGAAGTGGCAATACATTCAATGAATGCTTGTGTGGTGTTTGAGAAAAGTCTGTGGCTCATTTGATGAAATTCCATCTGTTACAATGGGAACTTGCAACAGGAAATTCTTAATGAATTCTAATATGACTTTAACAGTGCTTAATCTGCATCAACAGACAGACCCAAAGGTGCAACAAGATTTTAAAGGTCACTACAGCAATGTCAAAGGTCAAATCAAGGTCACATTATGACGTAGCACACCTACACCTCCTAACCAATGTCCCTACCAAGTATCCACTTCCTACACCTCTTACGGTTTCCAAGATATAGCCCGGACCAGAATTTATAGGTCAAGTTCACTACAGCAAGGTCAAAGGTCAAATCAAGGTCACGCTATTACGTAGCACACCTACACCCCCTAACCAATGTCCCTACCAAGTATCAACTTCCTACACCTTATGGTTTCCGAGATATAGCGCGGGCCAGGTTTTATAGGTCAAGTTCACTACGGCAAGGTCAAATCAATGTCACACCATGATGTTACACACCTACAACTCCTAACCAAACCAATGTTCCTGCCAAGTATCAACTTCCTACACCTTATGGTTGCTGAGATATAGCCCAGACAAGATTTTCAAACTCAAGGTCACGACGGCAAGGTCAAAGGTCAAATCAAGGTCAGACCGTGACGTTGCACACCTACACCCCCCCAACCAATGTCCCTGCCAAGTATGAACTTCCTACATGTTACGGTTTCTGAGATACAGCCCGGACAAACTATTTCCCGCCGCCCGACCGCCCGCCCATCCGGACATCATGGGTGAAAACAATGCCCCGACAGCCCTTAAGGGCTGTGGTGTAAAAACAATGATCCTGCAACATGAGGCTAATGCATATCTAATTAAAAATATTCTATTTTCTGGTCATACTTGCCATATGGACAATTGCTGTCACTACAAGATAGTTTGTATTACAAAACTCTTCAAACGACTGGCATTCATCCCTTCAAATATTAAATTCATGTTTTATATGACAGCAGGAAGTATATCATAACACCATTCCTATAATAAACAACTAGTATACAAACAGGGGAAAATAATATTCCAAAATAGTGCTGCTATTCCTTATTCCAGAGCTCTTTCAATATCTTGCCTGATAAGAGTGGAATTCTAGCTGAATGAGATCCTGCTAAAAAGTAGTGGGAAACTATAACAAAGTTCAAAGATGTTTTGCCTCACGTTAAACAGTCAAAGTCCTCAGCATTGCCACTTGTGGGGATTGTACCCACGCAGATGTGATAGCCTGCAATTTGATGAAATCCTTGCTAACATCCTAACAAGACTTGTAATATTATGACAGAGAGGTTGTTCAATTTACGCCATATTAACTTGGGATAATACACCCAAGTTCCAAGACTTAAGAACATAACCTCTAATTGCCACACATGTATCCAGGAATTATAAATGAAACCGATCATGTTGCTTGTAATGGCTTTACTATGAGAGTCAAATGATGCCATGACCCTCACCTTTGTGTCCCAGAGATGCAACGATATCCAATGTAGCTTATAAATCACAAAATATTTAGCAGCACAGTTTGTACATAATAAAAAAGCAAAGCAAAATTTCACTTAAATCACAAGCATTTAAAAACACCATGCACCATAAAAAAGAGAAAATGTGTTGCTCCATCTAGCAAGAGTTTGGGGCATTGTGGCCAACTAGCGACTGAACAGAACACTACAGGACCAAGCCACAGTACAGCTCAGGACATTGTTTTTTCTAACATTTGGCGGGACCAGCAGAGCACTGGACAAATGCATTTGTCCAGTAGGTAAGATGTGTCAACGCAATAAAAGTATGCCATAAAAACAGTAACCTCAATTTCACAATATTAAAATTGTATTCAGAAATTGGCTCATGATATCTAAATATCTAAAGAAATGAGGCAAGCAATAAAACACCACATTTCATTGGTCAGCAGTGATTTCAACTTCTTGCAAACTTTTGCTAATTTTATACTACCAAAAATCATTACAAATTAAAACAAAGAGAAAATGTTAAAATATTTATTCAACAATATAAAATGCATGTTAAAGATAAAGATTAGATATAAATACATTGTTAAAATAAGTTTATGGATACGTAAATATGTAAAAAAAATTGGTAAAACAGTAAATTTTAAAATTGTTCATTGTGTATTTCTTGCAATGCTTCATGACATAAATACTGCAATGGCTCAACATGCATGACCTGCAAAACAGGGATATGTATCACATATTAGAATACATAGTGTGAAAACACATTGAACAGAGCAGCATAATTAAACTCTTTTGTCCTTAAAAAGTAGGGCTGCAACAATTCTTCGGTTACTCGGAAACGAAATGATCCAGTTTAATATGAGGCAAGAAAAGTGAACTGGGTCTTCGAAAACAACTAAACATAGGCATAAAATCTACTACAAAATTAGATTCTTCTTAAAATATGTCAATATATTTTTTATTTTTACTAATATAAAGCGTTTCCGTTGCATTAGAAAAATTTAATCGTTTGTGTAACAATGTTTTTATAAGACAGCTTTTTAATATAACATACTTCGGAGATGCCTCAAATCTCGCAATATAAACTGGTTAAAGTTTCCTGTATTTTGCATTATAAATGCGCCCATTTTTCCAAAAATCAATGAATTATCAAAATTCTTGCTAGTTAAATGCCTTTTAGCCATTTTATGAGGTGTAATATGATGCAGTTTATTTCATGGGCGATAATCAAGCAATTAACCAAGTCCGAGTCGGTTCATGCAAAACGAGGAATCGAGGCGCATTTTCGCGCTCGCTTGCAGCCCTATTAAAAAGTATTCAGTCATATTGGAGGTAAGAATTATACGCATGTGATAAAAGGCAGGAGCTCGTTCTTTTTTGACATTCAAAACATCCTCATACATGACAACATGATTAAGCTTTTTAAACAGATCCAAAGGATCATTCTTATGCCAAAACAAAGCAACAGCAGCAAATAAATTGTACAATGGTGAAAAAGAAATTGTAAACATAAAGGCTAGTTAAGTGCAGGTGTTGTATAGGATTGTTTAAAAACACAGTTAAAACTTTGCAACCCCCTTTTAACCTTGGGGGGGAGGGAGAAACTCAATGTTTTTTTTAAATGTTAAGTATTGGGTTCATAGAATTGACCTGAAAAATAAAAATTCAATTAAGGGGTCAAAAGCCATATCATTGGATGTTAATAGTCCTGAAGAATAAGTTTTATAGGCTTCCCCCGATACATTTCTGTAGAAAGTAGAGCTAAACTACAAAAAAACGCATAAAAGTCAACTTCATGCTTGGTCTTTAGTGTAAAATTTGATGGGTTTCTCGGAATCCCAAGCCATGGTTATTGGTTACCTCCCAGTATGCTCCAGAGTTCTAAGTCAAAAAGTGAAAGAAGATATTTGACATATTACAAGTATGTTATGCCTGTAGACAGCACATCAAAGAGAACGGATTTGCCTTAGTTACCTTAACATGGGGATGCATCTTTTTAATCTAAAAACCCAATTTTCATACTTCAATACCATACTGAACCTATGTAATGTCTTTAATGTGAGTAGGTACAAAACAATGAGCGCCCAAAAAGGTCAATTTCAGCATTATTTTTAAATTAAATGATATTCATCGGTCCTCAATCAGTCTATTATGACCGGACTGATCTGAAATTCATTTCGTACCCAGATTCTGATGTGGCGATCTGTATCCTGTAGTTTCTGAGTAAATAATGTGATTGTACCAACAACTTTATTTGACCTTGATAAAGGTCAAACTTACACCTTTGAAATATTTTTTAATGCCTGTAGATGATTATTCTACAAAATCACATTTTATAGGCCTCATATTATGGGAAAAATTCCAACACAAAATACTGCAGCAGCATATTAAGTATATCACCTTGAAGAGAGTTATAAACATTCTACAGCAGAAACCCAGTCACTATCAGTACAAAAAGGTTGATTGTGCTCAAAGAAAAACTGAACATCATTCTGTTACCAAATGAGTTAAAAGTATTAAAAGAATATAAGCTGTAAATAACAAGAGCATGTGTGCAACTTCTTCTGGAGAATAGTAACCACATAATCTTGATACATTTTGGTACCAGCCTAAAACCAGCATAATCAAAAGTATCCATTGAAAGCATCTGGTAGATACAAATCAACAGCCCCAAAACACATTGTTGCATAATTTAGAACTGGTTATGAAATTACATGGGTTAAAGTTGAGTTTTATACCTTATACGGCAACTGATTACCTCATATAGCAGAGTAGGTAAAACGCTTCTTGCTTATTTTGCTTTTTGTCATCAGTGGCTTTTTATCACACATTTGTCTCTGTTGTAGCCAGAGTCTACTCCACTGTTGCCAGACATGTTCACTGAAAGAGAAAAAGCCCAAGTTTAACACTACAGGCTAAGGCTCAAATTGTCGGTTTAACTTTGTGGTTGGCTTTTTAAAGATGGGCAAGATCGGTAAAATATATTCCATTTTTGTAATCCACCAACAAGAAAACCATTCCGATTCCAGGACATCAAAGGAGTTGTGTTCTAGCATATCCCAAATCAAACAGGCCACCTGCCATGATCAGAACTTGATGAGATCAAAACATGACAGTTCTCTACAGCCTCTTAAAATCTGTAGAATAATAGAGCATAAAAGTTTTTAATTTTTCTCAGATTTAGGGTTTGTTTATTATATTTTAAGTTTAACCACAAGATATAGGTACATTTTTATAGCAATAATTTCAAATAATTGTCCCATTTACTCTGCTTTAAAATCAACTGAAATATTCAAATCAACTGAAATATTCAAATTTGAAAATGTTAATTACTTAAATTGAAAATTTTAATTACTTAAATGTAGCTTTTATAAGCTACAAGCTTACCATGTGGGACTGAATGCTTTACTGGTTGCCGCGAGGCATCACGACCAACGTCTAAGAAAAAAAGACATTTATACTTGGCCGTAGCCTCAGGTTGTCGTCACGTGACCTGCCCCTTATGTTACAACTTTTCTCGTTGAGATTTAAACCCATACACCTCAGCTGTAATACAGCGGGGAGGCAGGGTGGAACTCTTGTCAGTCAAATCCTTGTCACACCATGACGTTGCACACATATAACTGCCGACCAATGTCCCTAGCAAATATCAACTTCCTACACCTTATGTTTTCCGAACTATAGCCCATACAAGGCATTATAGGTCAAGGTCAGAACGGCAAGGTCAAAAGTCAAATCAAGGTCACACCATGACATTTTACATCTACCCACCCAAGCCAATGTCCCTACCAAGTATCAGCTACCTACACCTTATGGTTGCCGAGATATAGCCCAGGCAAGATTTTATAGGTCAAGGTCACCACAGCATGGTCAAAGGTCGAATCAAGGTCACGTCATGACGCACATGTACAACCCCTAACCAAGGTCCCTACCAAGTACCAACTTCCTACAATGTACGGTTTCCGAGATATAGCCTAGATAATTTTTAACGGTCAAGGTCACTACGGCAAGGTCAAAGGTCAAATCAAGATTAGACCGTTAAGTTGCATACCTACACCCCATAACCAATGTCCCTACTAAGTATTAACTTAATATACCTTACGGTTTCAGAGATATAGTCTGGACAAGATTTTCAAACTCAAGGTCACTACGGCAAGGTCAAAGGTCCAATCAAGGTCACACCATTACGGTTTCCAAGATACAGGCCAGACAAACCTCTTCCCGCCGCCCGCCCACCCACCCATCTGGACACTATGGGTGAAAACAATACCCGGACAGCCCTTAAGGGCTGTTGGGTAACAATTTACCATATGTACCAACTGAATATAAGCCTTAAAGGCTATTAAATCACTAGCCAATGACAATGTTGTGGGATCAACTGTTTTCCTATTTTGCGTACTTTATGTTATCATTAAAATTAAAACAATATTTTGACATAAAACCTAAAAATAGCCTCGGTAGACAAGAACCCCAGCTTGCTGGTACAACTAAATGGGCAACCACATTAAGATTTGTGAAAACCTTAGCAACAACTTCAGTTGTAACAAGTATACAGAATCCACGAAATCTTGGATTAAGATTCACAGGCCATGATTTCTTACAAGTTGTTTTCATATTTTGAAACCCTAAAACCAATTATAAGGTAGATATGAGGCCCCTTTAACATGAGGAAGCTACATGATCTTGAAACAGGGGTCCAAGGTCAAATTCGACACTTGCAGAAGATTTGAAGAACATGATTTCCAAGAAATTGTTTTCTTATTCCAAACCCCTAGGACCAATGATAAGGGAGAGATTAGGGCTTGTTGATATGCCCCCCCATTCGACACAAAGATGTGATATGGCCAAAATTACTCTCAGGCAAGCTTTCCTAGCCATTTACATTTTGTACAAATCTGACATAGCTGGTTGCAATACTTAAAATTTTAGAAAAGCAATCGGCTATGGCGGCCATGTAGTTTTTTTCAAATGAGTACCATGATTTTTTACAGACATGTTTTCATTTTACAGCCATAAATATTATCTACAAATTTGGTAAAGATATCTTCATAACTGAATGAGATATAAAGTTCAATTTAAAAATGTGACAAACGCACACGTGCATACACACACATGCAGGCACACAGGAAGGCGTTTCATAATCTCTCATCGCCGGCGGAGATTAAAATGCAACTGTAGTAACATTGGTTTAATAGCGCCCCTTTTTCAAGTAAGAAGTTTAAGATCGAAAAATATATAAAGCGTTGCCATGGCAAAGGGTGTTGTCAGATACCCTTCCCAAACCTGCTAAACTGTAGTTTCAGTTGAAACATATCCTGAAAATTTGGTGAAAATCCATGCATGGCTTTAGGCTATGGAACACCCATAAACATTAAGACCATAAAATCTAGAAAGTGTTGCCATAGCAACAGTTGTTGCCTAATACCCCAAAAAACCTCATCAACTCTAGATCCTGTTAGGATAAACATACCCTGAAAATTTGGTAAAAATCTGTGAATGGGTTTAGGCTGTGGAAAACCCACAAGCTTTATGCCCACTGCTGACGCCGCCGCCAATGCCCGGACGGCACAGGGGACAGACTAGAAAAAGTATCGAACAAAGCAGTTAACTTTATTCTTTTTTGTGGAAAAATTTTAATTTTCATTTGCAAAGTACCCAACAAAAAGCATATATTTTATCCTGCCATATTGTTTGTTTACATCTTGGGTACATACGCACATCACATTTTTGTTATTTTCTCTAGTCTGGTTCCCAGCCTATAGGTCTTCTTTCTCCAATAACAATATACATCAGAAGCAACCAAAGAAGGCAATCATTTCGACTCTTTAATGATTGACTATATCTACTATCTAAAAATCAGAATTTACTAGCCATATACACAATAAAGTAAACAGACAAAACTTGGTTATTTCTAACTGTTGCTGAGGTGATTGCAAAATTGGCCAAAGGTGAGAAGAAAAAGATACGGTGTGACTTAGGGGAGAAATTTGTAGAAAGCTTTAGTGTTTGATTAAGCTGTTTTGGTTATAACCATGTAGACTAATATATTTCGCTTGTTTTAGATTAATATTTGAATTGAATTAGTTCAATTCTTGTTAGGGCTGGGACGGGTGGTAAAATACAGCTCCAAGTACCCGCACTCTGACAACCGACCCGAGTTCCAGTAACTGCGAGATTTAGTATCTACCATTAGAAGACTTGTGTAAACAAATGGTAGCGAAACTTTTGAAGAAAAACATCATCCACTTAACCAGGTATTATAGAATATGGAGTAAATTATGTTTTTAAGCTACAACCACAACTTACATTGATATTATGTGGCGGAAATACAAAAATGTAGCATATTTTACACAAACATTTCACTTGGCGGGTGATAATACAACACACTGAGTAATCAAGTAGTGAAAATGGACTCCCGAGTCCCAGCAATGACCGACTCGTCTATCAAGGCTAGGGTAATCGTTCACAGCCCTAATTCTTGTAGTAGTCAATTGGAAAGAATATTTCTACAATGGTTTGCTCTTTCACAGAGTATTTCTATTACATTATTGCATCCATTTTCAAAGGCATTAAACCTCTTGATTATCATGCACAGCATGTGATTAAAGTTTTTACAAGCAAATTCCGAGAATTCTGGTCTCCCGCCTCAGGACAAAATCGGTTTGTATGTTACATTATTCATCAACCCATCAATGGCATCAGAGATGTCAGTACCCCACAGCCTGGGGAAATAGTTTTCAACACCATGAGTTATAGAAGTAGTGAAACAGTACACAGATCCGGATACTTTCAGAGCAGTGTCAGTGTCCAAATAATGTTTATGCAGGTGTTTCACTGGAGCTGACAGGCCGGTAACTATGCATTTTTGGAGATTCGGGACCAATGTTTACATGGTCGGTTAGAGTCAGTTGCAAGTTACTGGTCTGTCGGGGAGAGTCGGTGAAATGTCAAACAAGCGAGTCGGTAGACAATCTGCATATATTTGGGCTTTGACTTGTTGAGAGACAACTGGTGTGCAGCTTTTCATTAGGTTATTATTTTTTTTGTAAAATTAGCTTAAGTTTTGAGCTAGGCTGGACTGGTTGGGAGTGAAATCTGTTCTGTACGGTTTCACTTTTATTTTTAAGTTTTGTTTTTTTTAAACAAGCTGTACAATTGATTGATTGATCATCATGCCAAGGTGCAGAAGGAGAAAGATTGAAGTACCAACTGACACTCAACCACATTGGAGTTTGGAGATACAGCTAAGGATATAGAGAGGAGGAGGGAGAGAGAGGAGAAGAGGGAACAAGAGGAGAAGGACAGAGAGAGGATTGAGAGAGAGACGAGGGAAGAGAGCCAGGAAAGGGGAGAGAAGAGAGCGCGAACTGACACGGATACTGATGTAGAATCAACTTAATCCAGACAGAAAGGGCCAGATGAAGTCCATTTTCCTGAGTGATTCAGACGAAGAAGCTATCGTGGAGTTCGTTAAACAGCACCAGGAATTTTATGACAAGACCAAAGACAGTTTCAAAGACAAGCAGAAGAAAGAACGACTTTGGGAGCAGATAGCATCTACCAGAAACTTGCCTATCAAGACTGTGAAGATGTGGTTCGAGACTCAACGTACCAGATATGGCAAGCTCACTGAGACAAAGTCAGGACAAGCAGCCGAGAAGAACACAGAACGACAGACCTGGCTGAAGGACAGTTTCAGTTTTCTACGAGATCACATCAGAAGGGAGTTTCCAAGTCTTCTACATTCCAGTCACCCCAGAGGCCTTCTGCAGCCGCAGCCACAGCTTCAGTTCCAGATACATCCAAGGACACAGAATCTGAGATGGAGATCAGCTTTGCATCAGATGTTACTCATCAGCCTTCGAGAACCAGTCCTAAGAGATGACAGCCTCCAGTCGCGACTACCACCACTTCTGCAGATCCATTCTTAGATCACTTCCAGCAGATGAGGTCGATTTCCACATTTCTGGGTGTACGTCAGCACCCCTCTCAAAGTTCTAGACAGTCGTTCTGCAACTATCTCCACTCTGAGATTGAAAACCTGGAAGAAAGGGACTTTTTAACCTTCAGGAATGAGACAGTGAAGCTTCTCAGTGCAATACAGTACAAGGCCGAAGAACGCAAGAGACTGGTCATCAAAAGTCAAGAGGTCACCATATTTCAACTTCCAGAAGCATCACAGACCACAGCAGGACTTGAATACATACTCGCCATACCGGAAACTCAACCAGTCTCCATTCCAGTTGTGCAGCCTACACAGACAGCCACAGGAGAGCTTCTTACAGTGATTGCCAAAGTACAGCAACCACCAAGGCCTTCTTCAGTGTCAGCACAGCCAACTTCTTGCGTAGTTGTGGATGACCAACAGCCTGGGACTTCCAGACAGATGATTTTCAACCCACCTGTACCTTCACCACAGGAGGAAAGTCAGCACAACACTTCTGGATTATCAAGTCTCTTTGGAGCTATTCCCAGTGTGCTTCAGTATCAGCAGATGGACACACCACAGCCATTTTCGCCCTCTCAACTTCAACCAGCACCATCACCAGTGCAATCTTCCACGAATCATGAACAGTCAAGACCTCCCAGCCAGTCCAGCCAGCACAGTCAGCCCAAATCAGCCACATGCACACTCACAGACAAACAAACTTTTTTTTTCATATTACTTTTTAAGTTATTTTTTTCTAAGAACAAGCATTCTGACGCATGCATTTATCTCCCGCTGTATAAATTAGATGTACCAAAGATAGTGGAATATAAATTTTCTTGTGAGATGGAGGCACATGTAGAAGTGACAACAAGTTTAATGTTAGATTGCAATACTTTTAAAGACAAAAGGCATTTACTCACTTTAGTAGCTATTACTCTGCCATCCAAAGAGCTACAGTTCTGCAACTTTATTATGCAGTAGATCAACCCAAAGTAAGTAAGGACGTATTTAGAAGAAATTGCCTATCTGTAACACTTTTAGAGATAAAAGATATTTACTTATTTTACTGGCTATTACTCTGCCATCCAAAGAGCTACAGTTCTGCAACTTCACTATGTGGTAGATCACCCAAAAGTGGGTGAATGACTCATTTAGAAGAAATTGCCTACCTGTAATACTTTCAGAGATAAAATACATTTACCCATTTTAGTAGCTATTACTCAGCTATCCAAAGAGCTACAGTTCTGCAACTTCACTATGTGGTAGATCACCCAAAAGTAGGTGAATGACTCATTTAGAAGAAATTGCCTACCTGTAATACTTTTAGAGATAAAAGACATTTACTCATTTTAGTAGCTATTACTCGGCTATCCAAAGAGCTACAGTTCTGCAACTTCAATATGTCGTAGATCACCCAAAAGTAGGTGAATGCCTTATTTAGAAGAAATTGCCTACCTGTAATACTTTTAGAGATAAAAGACATTTGCTCATTTTAGTAGCTATTACTCAGTTATCCAAAGAGCTACAGTTCTGCAATTTCACTATGTGGTAGATCACCCAAAAGTAGGTGAATGACTTATTTAGAAGAAATTGCCCACCTGTAATACTTTAGAGATAAAAGACATTTACTCATTTTAGTGGCTATTACTCAGCTATCGAAAGAGCTACAGTTCTGCAACTTCACTATGTGGTAGATCACGCAAAAGTAGGTGAATGACTTATTTAGAAGAAATTGCCTATGTGTAATATTTTTAGAGATAAAAGACAATTACTCATTTTAGTAGCTATTACTCACCTATCCAAAGAGCTACAGTTCTGCAACTTCACTATGTGGTAGATCACACAAAAGTAGGTGAATGACTTATTTAGAAGAAATTGCCTATGTGTAATATTTTTAGAGATAAAAGACAATTACTCATTTTGGTAGCTATTACTCACCTATCCAAAGGGCTACAGTTCTGCAACTTCACTATGTGGTAGATCACCCAAAAGTAGGTGAATGACTTATTTAGAAGAAATTGCCTACCTGTAATACTTTTAGAGATACAAGACATTTACTCATTTTAATAGCTATTACTCAGCTATCCAAAGAGCTACAGTTCTGCAACTTCACTATGTGGTAGATCACCCAGTGTATGAACTACCTCATGAAACCACATGGCCAGCAGGGCCATTAACTTTTCACTTTTGATGGCCCGTATGAAATTTAAATAGCCCAATAAAATTTAAATCTCTTTATTTTCTGTAATAATTACCATTTTTTAACCAATCGTCAAGTGGTTTAGAAATTCAGATAGAAAATAAAATAAAAATAGGAAAATAGTTCTGCCAAAATTAAAAAAAAAAAAGTCAAAGCAATTAATACCAAATGAAACTAGAGGATCGCTCGCAAAAAAAAAAGATAATGTTTTTGCATAGCAAAAACAAAGCGTCCCGAAAAGGATATAAAGATGAGTGCTAAAGTATTAAGAAAATGCTTCGTTTCTAGCCTTATACTGTTGTGGCAACCAAAGTCAGCGCAGTCTGCTCTATCTAGCACGGTTTTCAAGATATAAGCATTTTTGTGTTTTGCAAAAAATAAAAAAATTAAAAATGTCCGCTATATTTGGCGAGACCAAATTATTTTGAAAATTGGCATGGCTACTCTGCAGAGATACCCAGCAGGTCCAAAATTTTGTTGAGTTCGCTCCATATAGCACGGTTTTCGAGATATAAGCATTTTTGTGTTTTGCAAAAACTTTGAAAATTCAAAATGGCCACCATTTTTGGGGAGACAAAAATTTTTGTCAAGACCACTGCCGCGGTGTGTATCTCCCGCCGAGCATTAAAGCAGAAGAAATAGCTTTTCCGAGATATTCACAATTTTTCATTTTCGTGTGTGAAAGCTCTTCCAAAAGTAGGTGAATGAGTTATTTGAGAAAAATTGGCTATCTGCAATACTATTAAGAGATAATTCACATTTACTCATTTTGAGTAGGTGAATAATTATCTATGGGTCTGAAACTTCACCAAGTGAAAGCTCTCCCTAAAGTAGGTGAATGAGTTATTTGAGAAAAATTGGCTATCTGCAATACTTTTAGAGATAATTCGCATTTACTCATTTTGAGTAGGTGAGTAATTAGCTATGGGTCTGAAACTTCACCATGTGAAAGCTCTCCCACAAGTAGATGAATGAGTATTTGATAAAAATTGGGTATCCGCAATACTTTTACAGATAATTAGCATTTAGTCATTTTGAGTAGGTGAATAAATAGCTATGGGTCTGAAACTTCAGAGTGAAAGCTCTCCCAAAAGTAGGTGAATGAGTTATTTGAGAAAAATTGGCCATCTGCAATACTTTTAGAGGTAATTCGCATTTACTCTTTTTGAGTAGGTGAGCAATTAGCTATGGGTCTGAAACTTCACCAAGTGAAAGCTCTTTGGGATAGCTGCTCTGCAGAGATACCCTGAAGATAAAAAATTTCGTCGAAATCGCTCTATGTAGCACGGTTTTCGAAATATTAGCATTTTTATGTTTTGCAATTTTTGCGAAAAATTCGAAAATTCAAAATGGCCGCCATTTTTGGCGAGACAAAATTTTTTTGAAAATTGGCATGGCTACTCTGCAGATATACCCTGTGGGTCAAAAATTTCGTCGAAATCGCTCTATCTTGCAGGGTTTTCGAGATATAAGCATTTTTATGTTTTGCAATTTTTGCGAAAAATTCGAAAATTCAAAATGGCCGCCATTTTTGGCGACAAAATTTTTTTCAAAATTGGGATAGACAAAATTAAAGCATTAAAGCAGAAGGTGAGTAATTAGCTATGGGTCTGAAACTTCACAGAGTGAAAGCTCTCCCAAAAGTAGGTGAATGAGTTATTTGAGAAAAATTGGCTATCTGCAATACTTTTAGAGATAATTCGCATTTACTCATTTTGAGTAGGTGAGTAATTAGCTAGGGGTCTGAAACTTCACCAAGTGAAAGCTCTCCCAAAAGTAGGTGAATGAGTGATTTGAAAAAAATTGGCTATCTGCAATACTTTTGCAGATAATTCGCATTTACTCATTTTGAGTGGGCGAGTAATTAGCTATGGGTCTGAAACTTCAAGTGAAAGCTCTCCCAAAAGTAGGTGAATGAGTGATTTGAAAAAAATTGGCTATCTGCAATACTTTTGCAGATAATTCGCATTTACTCATTTTGAGTGGGCGAGTAATTAGCTATGGGTCTGAAACTTCAAGTGAAAGCTCTCCCAAAAGTAGGTGAATGAGTTATTTGAGAAAAATTGGCTATCTGCAATACTTTTAGAGATAATTCGCATTTACTCATTTTGAGTAGGTGAGTAATTAGCTATGGGTCTGAAACTTCACAGAGTGAAAGCTCTCCCAAAAGTAGGTGAATGAGTTATTTGAGAAAAATTGGCTATCTGCAATACTTTTAGAGATAATTCGCATTTACTCATTTTGAGTAGGTGAGTAATTAGCTATGGGTCTGAAACTTCACCATGTGAAAGCTCTTCCAAAAGTAGGTGAATGAGTTATTTGAGAAAAATTGGCTATCTGCAATACTTTGAAGAGATAATTCGTATTTACTCATTTTGAGTAGGTGAGTAATCATCTACGGGTCTGAAACTTCACCATGTGAAAGCTCTCCCAAAAGTACATGAATGAGTTATTTGATAAAAATTGGGTATCCGCAATAGTTTTTGAGATAATTAGCATTTACTCATTTTGAGTAGGTGAGTAATTAGCTACGGGTCTGAAACTTCACCAAGTGAAAGCTCTTCCAAAAGTAGGTGAATGAGTTATTTGAGAAAAATTGGCCATCTGCAATACTTTTAGAGGTAATTCGCATTTACTCATTTTGAGTAGGTGAGTAATTAGCTATGGGTCTGAAACTTCACCAAGTGAAAGCTCTTTGGGATAGCTGCTCTGCAGAGATACCCTGAAGATAAAAAATTTCGTCGAAATCGCTCTATGTAGCACGGTTTTCGAAATATTAGCATTTTTGTGTTTTGCAATTTTTGCGAAAATTTCGAAAATTCAAAATGGCCGCCATTTTGGGCGAGACAAAAATTTTTTGAAAATTGGGAAAACTACTCCGCAGAGATACCCTGCGGGTCAAAAATTTCGTTGAAATCGCTCTATCTAGGACGGTTTTCCAGATATAAGCATTTTTGTGTTTTCCTTATTTGGAAAATTCGTAATGATTAATTAATCATTAATTACTCGGCCATTTCTTGACCAGTCAATGCCAAAATCTAATGATTTCCAGATTTTAATAGTAAGAATGAATGTATTTGCCAAGTTTCAGGTGAATTGATAAAATTCCTTTCAAGTTATCATCCGGACAAGCTTCCCCATCGAAAAAAGACATTTTTGGTCATGTGACCTCTCTGATTGGTTGAAATGTCACTGCAGCATATTCAAAAAAATTCCCCAAGGCTACTGCCTAAACCTGCCAAATTTGAAAAGAATCCGCCTAACAGTTACAGAGTTATAAGGAAAACAAAATGCGGAGCCGGCGGAGCCTGAAGCTCTCCCATACACAAACAAGCGTCCCTTGCGGGACGCTTAATTACCAATTATGTATGGTGAATATGATAGCAGATAGAAAACAGTTTAAACAGTTACACAAATTAGTCTAGACTGTCTAGTCACTGTCGATGTCAGACAGGTCTGGTTTATCCGACTCCCAAGAACAGTCCGACTCATAGTCACTAAGACTGGAGTCTGATTCAGCAACTTTAACCTCACTCGCAGGCTCTGCAGCTGCTGACAGGTCAGATGCAGAAGTAGCAGTGGCACAGTAATTGCCACTTTCTTCCATGAAACGTGTCTTCCTGTATGGCTTCAAAGAAAACCATTGCTTAATTGCTGGTTCAGTGTGAAAGTCTTCAATGGAGGCTGTGTGCAGTTTGACTGTCAACAGTTTGGAGAGAGTGGATGATTTCATTTTATTTCTATATATGGAGTCTTTGTTAGCTTCATCAGGCTAAAGCCTCTCTCGCAAATGGAACTACTTGCTGGCAAGGATAGGATTAAGTCTATCAGATCTAAAATGTTTCCACATCTGTTTCTGTACCTCTCGTTCACACCTGCCCAATCCAACTTGGCTACAGAATGACTATTGAACAAAGAACGCTTAAGCTCTCCCCATTCTATTAACAGCAGTTGAACAGTTACCCCTTGTTTTTCTAAAGTGTCTTTGAAATGTTCACTCAATGTAGCAACAAAGTCATTCCCAAACATTTCATCATATTCAGTTGGCCATGTTGAAAAGTCAGCAATTTTAGTTGCTTCAAGCAAACCCTCAGTTACATCCACACACCTTTTTTCTAGGCTGTTAATAAGACCGTCAATCAGTCTATGCTTTATTGAGTCAAAATTTCCAAGATCTCCAACCAGAGGTTGATCCATGAATGTCTCGGATCCCTCAACTTTGCTCAGCATTAGGCCAGATCTTTCTTTCAAGCTCTTTACAGATTCTAATGTTGCTTGCAGACGTTCTTGTGACTCATAAATCCCCACATGATCGCTTTGAAAATCCAGTCACAATCTTGATAGCACAAGTAGTAGGTCATGCAAATGGTGAGCAAAATAGATGACTTGCTTGGACTTCAACAGATTCATCAGATGCTTGGCCCTGCTTTGCTTTGTGCTGGTGTGGTCAATGGCAACCTAATATTTTAAAAAAAATATCATAGATCAGTAAATCATCAGTTGTGTATTCAACAGCAAAAATAAATACTTTATCAATGCATATATATTTGTATTATTTTCGGGAGTGATAGAGCTGATAGCTCAGTTGGTAGGGCATTCGCCTTATGATCTGTTGAGTGCAAACGGTCAAGCTGACCACTACAAGCATGGATTCAAGTTTCCTATGGGGCAGCCACTTTGTATCCTTAGGCACTTAACTGTCATGGCACTGCCTTTGATATATAATAATATGATAATAGAAGGGTTTGTATAGTGCAAAATTGATAAAAATCCTTTAATGCGCTAAAGTCCAAGAACGGATAATCAGTGGGGATAATCCAGGGACAGGGATGGTCTGCTGAAGAGTTCCACCAATGTATCATGACATGCTGCCTGAGCTGATCTTCAGCTTGGGTTTACTCTGGGTTCCAGTTTTACCCCACAGCTATCGTATGGATAATAGACTTTGAGTTTGAACAAGGATGAAGCGCCTTATCTTAGAGTCCATCATGTGGAGATTAAGTGCTATGAAACTAATGAAAATTTGACTAAAATTGAATTCTATGACAATGTGTTAAACTGGAAGACAAGAATAATAATCTTATAGATTTACCTGACTCAGATGGAGGTAAAAGGCTTTATATCCTTTCCACACTTGTCCAAGAGCACCAACTAGATGGGAAACCCAGCAAGTGCCACCAACTCTGTGAGGTAGTTGGACTGCCATGCCACAAGCTTCAAATGTACTCTTAAGGTTTTCAGTTTGCAATGCACTAGTATGATAGAACTTGTAAAGCTCAGCCAACATGCCGTCTACCTTTGCATACAATTTTTGGCTTTTTACTGCATCTTTGAAAGCAAGTTCAAATCCTGTGATTCAAGCAATGGATAAGAACTATTGAGTGGCTGATTTTGTCATGCATTAGGGCGATAACACCTGAAGAGCTACCAACATTTACACTTGCACCATCACAGGCAAATCCTACTAATTTATTTTCAGCATTTTCGTCATAAGAGTTCAAAGCAAGTTTAATGCAGGAAAATATCCCCTGTGCATTGGCTCTCTTAACTGCATGCATTTCAAGAAAGTAGACATGCACTTTTCCCCTAGAGCAAGTTCGAGCATAAATAACTTCATTTTCTATTGTGGCAACATCAGTTGGGCCATCTGTTAGAACACTCAAAAATTTTGCATCCTTGATTTCATCAGAAATTTTAGCCCTTTCGACATCTGAGATACTTTTGATAAAATTGGAGCACTGCTTATCATTTCTGTAAGTCTTGCCTATTGGTAAGCCTTTTTTCTCATCAAGCTTGGCCATCCACTGAAAATCACTGAAAGGCCTTGAATTTACTGCCATAGCATGGGCATTGCGAAAAAGTAAGTCAAGTCTAGTCATATCAGCCTTGTTCAGACTCAGCAGACACTTTTCTGCTTCACTTTCTCCAGGTTTTGCTTGAGTTTTAGCCCAAAATTTTTTTACAGCATCTTTGTGACCATCTGACTGATCATGAACAACTAGGGCATGTTTTTTGAAATTATCACTGCCCTGAACTAAAGGACCACGCATGTATTTATCAAATTTATCCCCTGAAAATTTTGAGCTTTGTGCCTTATTTTTTAAAGCAAGTGGGCCATAGACAGAACGACAAGGTCTGCAATACATTTTTTTTCAACACTACTGTAGAGAAGCCAATCAAATTGAGAGCTCCAACAAGCTTGAAATGACCTTTCTCTTTTTTCGAGATCATATTTTTTATTACTTGCCTTGGTGTCTTTAAGCTTTTTGCTAGGGGGAGGTTGGAGACCAAGAAATTTATCCATTACTGCAGTATGGCTATATCATACATATTGAAATACTGATCAAATCAAAAATCACATCAAAATCAAATCTATCTTTATAAAAAGGGGAGTTCTTCAAATTAGAATGACATAGTTCTTGCAGGGTACCTGTTCAGGACTCAGTACATAAGTCAGTAGTGATCAAAAATTAAACATTGTTATATTGCCCAACTCCTACAAAAAAACAAAGAAATCTTTAAAACAAAATCACACAGGTCTTGACTTTGCTTTCAAAGGCTACATATTGATAAAAATGTTATTTCCAAATCTTTAAAAATGAAGACATCCCACATACTAGTGTGTTTGCATTCAAAACGTTAGCATCGAAAAGCAGAAATTCAGCTTAGTTCTTTCGATTTTAAAACGTTTCGAGTACTTCGACTGGTTGTCGTACAATATTTTTTCTTCAGCATTTAATCAGGAACCAGAGCGTGTTTGCATTCAAAACGTTGCCATCGAAAAGCAGAAATTCAGCGAAGTTCTCTCGATTTAAAAACGTTTTGAGTATTTCGACTGGTTGTCGTACAATATTTTTCTTCGCGTTTAATCAGGAACCAGAGAATTAAATGGCCAGCCGGGCTACGCATTTGCGAAAAAAGAGAGCCCGGAGCAGAACTTGGTAGTTCCTGGCCACCGGGCCCGCGCAGTTTCGAACACTGAGATCACCCAAAAGTAGGTGAATGACTTATTTAGAAGAAATTGCTTACCTGTAATACTTTTAGAGATAAAAGACATTTACTCATTTTAATAGCTATTACTCAGCTATCCAAAGAGCTACAGTTCTGCAACTTCACTATGTGGTAGATCACCCAAAAGTACATGAATGACTTATTTAGAAGAAATTGCCTACATGTAATACTTTTAGAGATGAAAGACATTTACTCATTTTAGTAGCTATTACTCAGTTATCCAAAGAGCTACAGTTGTGCAACTTCACTATGTGGTAGATCACCCAAAAGTAGGTGAATGATTTATTTAGAAGAAATTGCCTACCTGTAATACTTTTAGAGATAAAAGACATTTACTCATTTTGGTAGCTAGTACTCACCTATCCAAAGAGCTACAGTTGTGCAACTTCACTATGTGGTAGATCACCCAAAAGTAAGTGAATGATTTATTTAGAAGAAATTGCCTACCTGTAATACTTTTAGAGATAAAAGACATTTACTCATTTTAGTAGCTATTACGGAGCTATTCAAAGAGCTACAGCTCTGCAACTTCACTATGTGGTAGATCACCCAAAAGTACGTGAATGACTTATTTAGAAGAAATTGCCTACCTGTAATACTTTTAGAGATAAAAGACATTTACTCATTTTAGTAGCTATTACTTAGCTATCCAAAGAGCTACAGTTCTGCAACCTCACTATGTGGTAGATCACCCAAAAGTACGTGAATGACTTATTTATGCCTACCTATAATACTTTTAGAGATAAAAGACATTTACTCATTTTAGTAGCTCTTGCTCAGCTATCTACTCACTTAGCTATTGACCTACATCTGCAAAAGCAACAAAAATATAAAGGACACAGGAAAGTAAGCTTTTGAAAAACTAGATGAATAACAAATGAAAAGATTTGCCTAATGTTGGTACTTGTGAAGATATTTGACATTTATTTCCATCATAATTTTGCTACAAATAAGAAAATAGCTACTGCTCACTTATGACATGCAATGGAACCCCAAACGATATGCCATCTTATAGTTAAGGAAAAAGTAGCTGAACAAATTATTTTAGGAAAATCCTGTAACTGCAGTAGTTTTTGAGTTACAATGGATTTACTCAACAGTCACAATTTCAAAGTAGCTATTACTCAGCTGTCCAGTTTGCAACAGGTTTGCAGCTTTACTATCTGATAGCTCATCAAAAACTAGATGAATAACATATTTGAAAATATTTCCCTAACTTGAATACTTTTGAAGATATTTGAAATTTACTTATGTTGTTATTTTGCTACAAATAAGAAAATAGCTATTACTCACTTATGGCATGCAACAGAACCCCAAACTATATGCCATCTTATAGATAAGGAAAAAGCAGCTGAATAACATATTTTTGGAAAATACTCTAACTGCAATAGTTTTGGAGTTACAATGGATTTACTCAACAGTCACAATTTCAAAGTAGCTATTACTCAGCTATCCAATGTGCAACAGGCCTCAAACTTTAGTATGTGATACCTTACCAAAAACTAGATGAATAACATATTTGAAAAGAATTCCCTAATTTTAATACTTTTGAAGATATTTGAAATTTACTCATGTCGTTATTTTGCTTCAAATAAGGAAATATCACTTATGGCATGCAATAGAACCCCAAACTATATGGCATCTTATAATTAAGGACAAAGTAGCTGAACAACATATTTTAGGAAAATACTCTAACTGCACTAGTTTTGGAGTTACAATGGATTTATTCAACTGTAGAATTTCAAAGTAGCTATTACTCAGCTATCCAATGTGCAACAGATCTGAAACTTTACTATGTGATAATTTATCAAAAAGTAGATGAACAACATATTTGAAAAGAATTCCCTAACTTTAATACTTTTGAAGATATTTGACATTTACTTATGTCATTATTTTGCTACAAATAAGAAAATAGCTATTACTCACTTATGGCATGCAATGGGACCCCAAACTATGTACCATCTTATAGCCAAGGACAAAGTAGCTGAACAACATATTTGAAGAAAAAGTTGTAACTGCAATAGTTTTTGAGTTATGAGCCCTTTACTCCAAGTAGCTAAGATTGCTATTACTCACTTATCTTTAGGCCTAAGTCCATAAAACCAAAAAAATTTTCGAGGGCGTGAAAATTCATTGGGACAATTAATTTACAAAAAATCTGTAGCTGTAGTAGTTTTGGAGAAATCTGCGTGACTAACGCACGCACGCACGCACACACAGGCATCATTTCATAATCTCCCTCCCGGGCTAAAGCCCGGCGGGAGATCATAAAGCCAGGTCATGTTGGGGTGGGATGTCAACTTTGTAAATTGAGGACCTGGGTTTTAATCTCTAAGTGATGAAATTTATTTTTGTGAACTGAGTTTTGGATGGATTTGTGTTTGTGATGGGGAATGGTTTCGGTGAAATGGAACTTATACAAGAGTTAGAAAATTGGGGTTATTTTTGAGGCAGCACTTTGCTAAATAAAGTTCTTGGATTATTTGGGTAGTCCTGAAAAGGATTGATAGATGACAGCATGTTCTCCCCTCAGTCTTCTTAAACTCTGTCCGCCTGCCCAGCCAGCGCCCCCACGTGATTGAAGTAGTCTTTCAGTAGGTCTTGTTGATGTTTGGCCTCCCTCGATGGGTTTCTTAAGTTCTCATGATGTTTCTGTTCCCCCTGGTCCCCCTGTGATACTTGTATGTTGTCAGCTGGAGTGGGTGGTCTGTCTGCTCCCCCCGATGGCTTCTCAACATCTTATGTAGTAGCACACATGTTAACACAATGTCTCGCACAACTTTTGGCCTCTGCGCCATGATGGTCAACAGCACCCTGAATCGCTTGACAAGTATACCAAATGAGTTCTTGACCACCCTTCTCCCCCTGGATATCCTGTAGTTGGCTATTCTCTCTTCTCTGGTCAGTTGGCGTCTACTGTAAGGCTTGACCAGCCAAGGCGTCAGGGCAAAGGCGTCGTCCCCCAGCTAGTGGTTGGACGATTAGACGAATGTTCGATCAATCGTCGGTGTCATGGTACAATTGCGTTCGGTCACTGACAACTTCTAGAAATCGATTAAATCTTACCCTTCTTTATGTGTCTCAATATCCAAGTATTTTTTATATTTTAAGCAGTTTTATAAACTTTCCTTTGATAAATTAATAGATTTCTCACGAATTTTGTGTTTGTTTATAACTACCGCCATATTTACCGGAAGTGGGTGCTTTTGGAAGATTCTAAATGTCGGAAACACCGTCATTCTTACTGGAATGAAATATAATTCATCCCGGAAAGTGTTCATGATATACTGGCCAACAGTGGAGTAAAAAAGTTGATTATGGGTCGATCATCGGTCGGAAAAATGGACGAATAATCGACCATGAAAATTGAGGCGATTCCACCCACTACCCCCATTCATTGAGAATGTGACTGGCGCTTGAGTGAAGGCGACTTTCACACAAGGTGGTGATATTATGCAAAATAATGTAGTTACATTTCTGAGTTAAAACTATACTTGAATGTCAACTTCATTGTGAATGTCTATAGCACATACTGGCTTAGTTGTCTAGGCACTTGTTCAATCAAAACAATCAAAAACTATGGATTAATATTTGTGTTTCTAAATGATCATACAGGAATATATATCACTAAAATGGATACAACAGAGCACATGTTTCCTAAAAGTTCAGTAAGTACAATCCTGTCATGCACATAGTCTATTTATGTACTGTGAAAACTGTGTGATAGTTATGATTCACACATACAAAACAACTCAAGTGGTACATGTAAATGCATTTTTCTAACTTGCTGGTTATCCCACTAACAGAAAGTACCACACATAATGACAGCTTCAGTGTAACATCTGCAAAAAGTGATCAAGTAAAAAGAGAAAACAATAGCCAGGCAGAGGCGCATTTTTGGCAAAAAAATTCCAAAAATGGATTAATACCCAGCAAAATCACATACACCAGAGAAGAACTTTTACAAATTCATAAAAATGTGGTACACGATAGGAGATATCGTATACTGGATGGAAAAACCATTGTCAAAATCAGAGAGTATAGACTGAACAAGAGGAGGCAGAGAGGTCGTCCTGGAGGAGCAAAGAAGAACCCTAAATTCCAGGCAGCGTGCAACACCAAGAACAATGTCAACTTAAACAATCTCGTCCAAATACCACTAACACAGGAGCCAAATAAACATAAGAGCCAAGTCAAGCTAGGTGTACTCAATGCAAGATCTGTGAGAAACAAAGATGTATTAATTAAAGACTATTTAACTGACAGTAGCATTGACATCTGTGTAATAAGTGAAACATGGCTTCAAGATTATGATGACTATTGGATAAAAGCTTGTGAACTGAATAGAGATGGATATTCTATGGTTACATCACATAGGATGGGTCGTCCTGGTGGGGGGCTGGCTTGTGTTTGTCGCAACAGATTCAAAGTTAAGCAACTCTACTGCGGAACTAAAAGATCATTTGAGTATGCACTGTGGTATATAATGGTAAATAATTCAGACTCTGTTAACCTTGTAGGCATATACCATCCTCCACCGTCAACAAAAAACCCTCCAAACTCTGTGTTCATAGATGAGTTTTCAGTTTTTCTTTCTGAAAATATTATGCACCTTCCAAACCTTGTAATAACTGGAGATTTCAACATGAGAGTTAATGACTCAGAAGACCATGATGTCAATGTGTTTACAGACACTATGCATTCTCTTGGATTAGACCAACATGTTCATTTCCAAACACACAATCAGGGAAACACAGTTGACCTTATTTTTACAGAATGTTTTAGCAAAGTAAATATTACTGGGTGTATCCAAGGTCCCTATATATCAGACCATTGTGCTGTTACATGCATAACATCATTGAAAAAGAGTGATGTTGAGCGTCAGAAAGTCAAATTTAGGAAGCTAAAAGACATGAATGGTACAAAAATAATTAAAGAAATGAATCTAGAAAAAATTCTCCAGGAAAATGACATCAATGATATAATAAATCAGTTTGATGCTGAAGCAACTAAAGCCATGAATAAGCTCGTTCCAGTAAAAGAAAAGACAGTCACGATAAGGGAAAAAAATCCATGGTATACTGAAGAAATTCGGCAACAAAAAAGAGTGTTCCGCAACAGAGAAAGAATTTGGAAAAGATATAGATCAAAAGAAACGTGGTTAGCCCTTCAAGAAGAAAGACGTAAATACAAAAAGATGCTTATTACAGCAAAACATGAAAAAATAAAAAACTTAGTTAATGAGTGTGGCAGTGATTCCAAAAGGCTCTATAAATTAGTGGATGAAATAACAGGAAAGAAATCTGAAAACAAACTTCCAGCAGATAAAAGTGATCGAGAATTGGCTGATGAATTCGCTAACTTTTTTATGGAGAAAATATTGAAGATACGTGATAGTTTAAAAGACCAACCCACATACTCTCCTCTTAGTCATGGCAGTGTTCCCTCTTTGGATTCTTTTAAAGAATTAACTGATGACGAAGTGAAAAAGATTATTTGCTCAATGGCCACAAAATCATGTGAAATTGACAGTCTCCCCACCAAATTCATTAAGGATGGCTTACACGACATACTACCAGTAATAACAAAGATAGTGAATGTTTCCTTGAAAAATGGATCATTTGCCAATGCTTGGAAAACTGCCACTGTAAGACCCCTTCTAAAGAAGCCTGACCTGGATCTAGTACCAAAGAACTACAGGCCTGTGAACAACCTTAGCTTCATTTTAAAGGTGGTTGAAAAAGCTATGTTACAACAGTTCAATGCTCACTGTGAAGCTAATTTATTAATGCCAGACTACCAATCAGCATATAGGACTAACTACAGTTGTGAAACAGCTATAACTAGATTAGTCAATGACATACTTTGGGCGATGGAGAACCAAAATGTAGCAGCCTTGTCCGCAATTGATCTCAGTGCAGCTTTCGATACTGTAGATCACAATATACTGCTGGAAGTTTTGAAGGTAAAATTTGGCATTTCTGGCACTGCCTTAGACTGGTTCAACAATTACCTGAGACCTAGATACTGTAAAGTCAATGTGGGCTGTGAATATTCATCACCAAAGGAACTGTACTTTTCTGTCCCTCAAGGTTCCTGTGCTGGACCAGTCTTGTATCTGGTATATGCAAGTACTATGAGAGAAATAGTTCCCACCTCAATATCATTATATGGATATGCAGATGACCATGCTCTAATGAACTGTTTTAAATCTGGTGACTTATGTGCTGAACTAGAGTGCATCGATGATATTGAAAATACAATGGAAAATGTGAAAGAATGGATGGATTGTAATCGATTAAAGATGAATAGTACAAAAACTGAGTTTATTTTATTTGGAAATAAAAAACAACTTCAAAAGTGTGAAACAAAATCCATCAATGTTGCAGGAGAAATAGTTCAGAAAACATCAAAAATTAAATATCTTGGAGTCCAACTGGATGAGTCTCTTTCCATGAAGTCCCACATTGCAAATAAATGTAGAGTTGCAATGTTAAACATTCAGAGAATTAAATTTATCAGACCATCACTTTCTGTTGAAACATGCCAAACACTTGTACAAGGTTTAGTCATCTCACACCTTGATTATGCTAATGCAACCTTGGCTGGACTACCATCATATTTAATTGGCAGGGTTCAAAAAGTCCAAAATACTGCTGACAAATTAATACTGAATAAGAATAAGTTTGATAGTTCGACTGAATGCATGAAGGAGTTACACTGGCTACCCATCAGAGCCAGAATAGAATTCAAAGTATTGATGCTAGTCTACAAATGCCTGCAAAACAAAGCACCTTTGTACCTGAGAAACCTCATAAAGAAAAAGGAGTGCAGAAGAGAGGGTCTGAGATCAAGTGAAGATGATTTGATGCTGGAAGTTCCACATACTCTCAAGAAAATCTATGCCAGTCGATCATTCAGTGTTTATGGTCCAGAGCTATGGAACAGATTGCCATACAACATTAGGAGTCAAAATAAACTTCAAAAGTTCAAGAGTGACTTAAAAACTCATCTATTTACAAGAGAATATAATGCCTAAATAATAATAACTGTGCTCAGATTGGATTTATGGTACTTTGTTGTCATAGGCTTGGAAGTATTGTAAAGCGCATTCGATATGCTTATTGTGTTTGATTTGCGCTATAGAAATGTATAATTCTAATTCTAATTCTACCCCCAGCAGGAAGTAGTGTAGATCTGGCCCCTCAGGTTCAAGTGGTTCAGGTGGTGGTAGTCCCAAGGTTCCTTTTTCAATTCTTCTTTTCAGTTTGCTGCGGTTGAAAATCTGTGCATCAGATGATTACCCACTGGCCCCCGCGTTGACCCACAGAAACTTGTAATCTGCATCGACTAAAGCCAGAAGTACCAGGGAGAAGTAGCCCTTGTAGTTGAAATATTCACTGCCCGACTTCTTGGGCTTCTTGATAGCAATGTGTTTTCCATCTAATGCACCGACTGCATGGGGGAAATTCCGTTTCTAAACCTTTCTTCAATTTTCTTCCAGTCTTCAGGATCAGTGGGGCACACCAGATACTCTTGTTGAAATTCTTTCAAAATGGCTTTGCAGACTTGGGTGACAAATTTGCAGATGGTCGTTCTTCCAACCCTCCAGTGGTAGTGGTCCTACGATTCGACGGAAAATCGATTCGACGTCTATTTAAAAGTTTCGATGTAGAAAATCAATTCTCATTTTAAGAATCGATTGTGAATCGAAAGTAAGATTTATAAACCACCTAATTTTCCCCTTTTCTACAGATATTTAACATTTTATTTTAACATTTGTTTGCATTATCTGCCATGTTTCTTTGGACTGGTATTTACTTCCTGTTGGTTACAACTAAAACTCAAAATTTCTTTACGTATTTAGAAGATCTTTTAATACAATAAACTAAGTTCAACCTAAATTAAATTTAACTTTCACTGCTTCATACACAACATGCATATTCCCTATAAATGGGGAATAACAACCTTGGCCATAAATCAAGTGGAGAGAGATCACACTACTGTAATACTTCAGCTGTCTGCCATGAATATTTTTGACAAATTTTGTTGAACAAGAAAACTTATATGTTTACTACATTGCCATTCTGAGAGTTTTACAGTATCTATTATATGAAATGAATAGATCATGAAGATCTGCTTAGAAAGGGAAATTCATGGAATATTGTTTTCAGGATGAGAGAAATTTAACAGAATAATAGACAAATTCTTTACAGTAAGAGAAAGAGGGATATCTGACTTCATTGAAGCTGGTGGGAGATACTTAGCCTTGCCACAGGCATTTATATGTATAAAGAAGGCACAACTGTTTGACTGCATTATGAGTATTTTTCATAATGTTCTCATACACTTACTTAGGCTAGCTTGCTGAGGAGACTCCCAGATGAGAAAGGCCTTTGATACAGTGTGCATTATGGCAAAAATATTTCACGTTTGCATTATGGTTCAGACAGCCTGGAAGGCCAGGCTAGGAGATATTTTCAGTTTGAAGTAAAATCAGGAAAGAAAAAAGATATGTGTTATAAAAACAGTACACCTGTGTTGCTAACTTGGGAAGGTTTTAACTCAGGACACCCATGTACTGAAACATATACAAGTGCTAAATACATAAAATAACTGCTAATCTGCTGAAGTTACATTCAAACACTGTAAATGATTTAGCTGATGAAAAGGGAGAATGAAAATTGCTAAGGTCACCTTAGTAGATAATTATATTATTGCTAACACACATATTTGTTGACTCTTCAACCTATTGGTTTCCTAACATAGCCCCTTCCCTACCCCAAACTGTAAACAAATAACCTGGATTTTTTCACCACTGACCTATTGGAAGACTATTGTTATTATATTTGGTTAAAAAAGAATATTCTGTCTTTCTTACAAAGCAAGCAGAAAAACGATTATAATCTAATCGATCGCTTGGAATTACCGATTAATCGATTCTGATTTTTAGACCGATTCCGAACACTATCCAGTGGTATTGCAGTGAGGTGTAGTTTTCCCTTGTGGATAAGTGTCTCAAAGTAACTGCCAGTTTCAACCCGACTTCCAGTGGCTTCTTGAAGTTGGCGATTGACTTCCTAAGGTGGGGGGTAGGGCTGGCACGAGTACTCTCTCACCATTACTCTACTCTAAAACGAGTACTCTTTTTAGCGATAAATACAACAATATGTGCCATTTTCCACTGAAAATTAACAGAAATTTACCCAGTTTATGTCACTTTTATCAAGAATGGTTTATAAAAGGTCACTATTTGAGTGTAAAAGAATACTCTTTTGTTCATTTTGTACTCCAAATAATTTAGTAATCTAATCTTTAATGAGTACTCGAGTACTCTTTAACAGCCCTAGTGGGGGGTGATTCTTTCTTCAATTAAATCAAAAAATGCTTGCTCCATCCTGGTGAAATTTCTGTAGCCTGGTATGTCAGTATTGATTAGCTCATCCAAGAGTGTTCTGTACTCTGTAGCAACCTCTCTCCTCTCTCTGCAGTATCCAGGGCAGGACCCATGGATTCTGTGGCTTCCTTCTCCTTCTGGGTGGTGGGGGTGATGGTGTTGCTGGCTGGGCAGGTGCTGGGTTCTGCTGTCTTTTGTGTGTTGAAATCACAACATTTTAAAATAAATTCAACTCAATCAAAAACAAAAGGACCCTCAAGTGATCAGTTGCTCTTGATGTGTTCCTGTCACCTTTGAAGTGTGAAATGAATGGCACATCACACGGGAGGGGGGTTTATATAGTGTGATATGGATCCCGATTCTGGATCACGACTATAGATACCAACCCACAAAAACCATCAGTCCTGTTGGGAAAGGTCGGGAACATGCTCCCCGCTTGTCTGTCTTTACAGCTTGTCTGTTTGTTATCCGGCTTGTCTGTGGATTTAGGGCTTGTTGTAGTACTTCTACAACTGGGCATGCAAAAAACGTCCCCGACCCTATGTCTTGTTGGGATGGCCATTACGTCCTGTCTGTAAGTATACCGTCCTGTTGGGGATTTCATAACCGACTCAGTATTTTTGCGTGCTTTTTCTCACGACTCTACGACTTTTGCAACCGACCCTAGGGTCGTAGGGTCAGTTAAAGGGTCGGCTCCAGTGGAACACCTGCATAAAGTAGAGCAACTAACATTTAAGAGAAAGAAAATGCATGTATAGATTAAGTATTGAAACAAAACAATTCAGTAAATTAAAAATTATGAAGCTGTAAAATTTTTTAACTGGAGAATAGCTGTCAATGGAAATATCACAATTATGTAAAACTAAATATAATAATCAGTTTCAGCAATCCATATCCTTACGAGATAGGCCCGGACAATATATTATAGGTCAAATCAAGGCAGGGTTCGAAATAAGCACCGATCCGCCAGTACGCGATGGACAGAAATGCTTTTGGTTTGAAAAGAATAACCCCCTGTTTGTCCTGGAAGCTGTAAGATGGTGACACACACACATTTCGCACAGTTGAATTAGGTTTTGCATGTTTTCGATGTTCAACCACACCAAAGTGACTTGGTACAATTGTGTGTAGATTTAAGACTTCTCCCATTTTATATTCATTTTGTATGGTCCAATTATGGTTTGAATATTTTGAATATTACCCATACATACACCTGTGGCAATACATGCTTATGTGTGGTGTTGGGGCAAAACCTGTGGCTCACTTGATGAAATACCATTTGTTACAATGGGAAGTTGCAAAAGTAAAACCCTTAATGAATTCTAATATGACTTTAACAATGCCTCATCTACATCAAAAGACACCCAAAAGTGCAACAACCAAGAGTAATAAGATATAAGAGAGATAAAATAGTATCAGATATGCAAGATCAAAGGTCAAATCCAGGTCACACCATGACGTAATGTTATGATCGAAAGTAAATATGGAAAACAGGTCCTGAAAACAAAAATTCTGCAAAAACCGGATTCGTCCGAATTAGTATACACCGTACTGTAAAGTCTTCAGTGTGTGTACATGAACAACTAGACCTAGCGCATCGGAAAACCGATGCAAATTGTATCCACGTAAAGACAATGCACAAAAACCTCTAGGACCAATAATAAGCAAGTTATAAGCACTTTTAAGTTTGGCTGTCCTCATTTGACCTTCAAGCAGGGGCCCAAGGTCAAATCCGACCACGTCAGAAGATTCCCAGCCCATGATTTCCTATAATTTATGTTGGTTTACCATCCCAACTATCTAGGACCAATAATAAGCGAGTTATAAGCACTTTTAAGTTTGGCTGTCCTCATTTGACCTTCAAGGAGGGGCCCAAGGTCAAATCCGACCACACCAGAAGATTCCCAGCCCATGATTTTATATATGTTGGTTTACCATCCCAAACCTCTAGGACCAATAATAAGTGAGCTAGAAGCACTTTTAAGTTTGGCTATCCTCGTTTGACCTCGAAGGAGGGGCCCAAGGTCAAATCCGACCACGCCAGAAGATTCCCAGCCCATGATTTCCTATAGGTTGGTTTACCATCCCAAACCTCTAGAACCAATAATAAGCGAGTTATAAGCACTTTTAAGTTTGGCTGTCCTCATTTGACCTTGAAGGAGGGGCCCAAGGTCAAATCCGACCACACCAGAAGATTCCCAGCGCATGATTTCCTATATGTTGGTTTACCATCCCAAACCTCTAGGACCAATAATAAGTGAGTTATAAGCACTTTTAAGTTTGGCTGTCCTCATTTGACCTTGAACGAGGGGCGCAAGGTCAAATCCGACCACACCAGAAGATTCCCAGCCCATGATTTCCTATAGGTTGGTTTACCATCCCAAACCTCTAGGACCAATAATAAGCGAGTTATAAGCACTTTTACCTTTGGCTATCCTCATTTGACCTTCAAGGAGGGGCCCAAGGTCAAAACCGACCACACCAGAAGATTCCCAGCCCATGATTTTCTATATGCTGGTTTACCATCCCAAACATGTAGGACCAATAATAAGCAAGTTATAAGCACTTTTAAGTTTGGCTGTCCTTATTTGACCTTGAAGGAGGGGTCCAAGGTCAAATCTGACCACATCAGAAGATTCGCAGCACATGATTTCCTTATTTTCCTATATGTTGGTTTACCATCCCAAACCTCTAGGATTGATAAGCGAGTTATAAGCACTTTTAAGTTTGGCTATCCTCGTTTGACCTTGAAGGAGGGGTCCAAGGTCAAATCTGACCACATCAGAAGATTCGCAGCACATGATTTCCTATATGATGGTTTACCATCCCAAACCTCTAGGATCGATAATAAGCGAGTTATAAGCACTTTTAAGTTTGGCTATCCTCGTTCGACCTTGAAGGAGGGGGTCCAAGGTCAAATCTAACCACATCAGAAGATTCGCAGCACATGATTTCCTATAGGTTGGCTTCACATTGCAAACCTCTAGGACCAATAATAAGGGAGATATAGGCACTTTTAAAGTCCTCTATGTGGGTTACTTCGGCACTCCGTGGATGACCTTGAGTTAGGAGCTTCAAGGTCAAATGTGTGCAAGGTTGTAGAGGACGTGTATATGTGTCATACATATCACCTATGAAGAGATTCAACCTTCTACCTATGAGGAACAGCCACTAGAAAAATGTAGATTATTTTCAAAGAAATGCCCGTGGCGGCCATCTTGTTTTTCAGAATGAGGCTATTTTCCTTCCCAGACAAGCTTACCCCCCAATGAAGATATCCTGCAAATTTGGTGAACCTAGCCATGCCAATATGTGCCATTTTCCACTGAAAATTAACAGAAATTTACCCAGTTTATGTCACTTTTATCAAGAATGGTTTATAAAAGGTCACTATTTGAGTGTAAAAGAATACTCTTTGTTCATTTTGTACTCCAAATAATTTAGTAATCTAATCTTTAACGAGTACTCGAGTACTCTTTAACAGCCCTAGTGGGGGGTGATTCTTTCTTCAATTAAATCAAAAAATGCTTGCTCCATCCTGGTGAAATTTCTGTAGCCTGGTATGTCAGTATTGATTAGCTCATCCAAGAGTGTTCTGTACTCTGTAGCAACCTCTCTCCTCTCTCTGCAGTATCCAGGGCAGGACCCATGGATTCTGTGGCTTCCTTCTCCTTCTGGGTGGTGGGGGTGATGGTGTTGCTGGCTGGGCAGGTGCTGGGTTCTGCTGTCTTTTGTGTGTTGAAATCACAACATTTTAAAATAAATTCAACTCAATCAAAAACAAAAGGACCCTCAAGTGATCAGTTGCTCTTGATGTGTTCCTGTCACCTTTGAAGTGTGAAATGAATGGCACATCACACGGGAGGGGGGTTTATATAGTGTGATATGGATCCCGATTCTGGATCACGACTATAGATACCAACCCACAAAAACCATCAGTCCTGTTGGGAAAGGTCGGGAACATGCTCCCCGCTTTTCTGTCTTTACAGCTTGTCTGTTTGTTATCCGGCTTGTCTGTGGATTTAGGGCTTGTTGTAGTACTTCTACAACTGGGCATGCAAAAAACGTCCCCGACCCTATGTCTTGTTGGGATGGCCATTACGTCCTGTCTGTAAGTATACCGTCCTGTTGGGGATTTCATAACCGACTCAGTATTTTTGCGTGCTTTTTCTCACGACTCTACGACTTTTGCAACCGACCCTAGGGTCGTAGGGTCAGTTAAAGGGTCGGCTCCAGTGGAACACCTGCATAAAGTAGAGCAACTAACATTTAAGAGAAAGAAAATGCATGTATAGATTAAGTATTGAAACAAAACAATTCAGTAAATTAAAAATTATGAAGCTGTAAAATTTTTTAACTGGAGAATAGCTGTCAATGGAAATATCACAATTATGTAAAACTAAATATAATAATCAGTTTCAGCAATCCATATCCTTACGAGATAGGCCCGGACAATATATTATAGGTCAAATCAAGGCAGGGTTCGAAATAAGCACCGATCCGCCAGTACGCGATGGACAGAAATGCTTTTGGTTTGAAAAGAATAACACCCTGTTTGTCCTGGAAGCTGTAAGATGGTGACACACACACATTTCGCACAGTTGAATTAGGTTTTGCATGTTTTCGATGTTCAACCACACCAAAGTGACTTGGTACAATTGTGTGTAGATTTAAGACTTCTCCCATTTTATATTCGTTTTGTATGGTCCAATTATGGTTTGAATATTTTGAATATTACCCATACATACACCTGTGGCAATACATGCTTATGTGTGGTGTTGGGGCAAAACCTGTGGCTCACTTGATGAAATACCATTTGTTACAATGGGAAGTTGCAAAAGTAAAACCCTTAATGAATTCTAATATGACTTTTAAACAGTGCCTCATCTATATCAAAAGACACCCAAAAGTGCAACAACCAAGAGTAATAAGATATAAGAGAGATAAAATAGTATCAGATATGCAAGATCAAAGGTCAAATCCAGGTCACACCATGACGTAATGTTATGATCGAAAGTAAATATGGAAAACAGGTCCTGAAAACAAAAATTCTGCAAAAACCGGATTCGTCCGAATTAGTATACACCATACTGTAAAGTCTTCAGTGTGTGTACATGAACAACTAGACCTAGCGCATCGGAAAACCGATGCAAATTGTATCCACCGTAAAGACAATGCACCAAAACCTCTAGGACCAATAATAAGCAAGTTATAAGCACTTTTAAGTTTGGCTGTCCTCATTTGACCTTCAAGGAGGGGCCCAAGGTCAAATCCGACCACGCCAGAAGATTCCCAGCCCATGATTTCCTATAGGTTGGTTTACCATCCCAAACCTCTAGAACCAATAATAAGCGAGTTATAAGCACTTTTAAGTTTGGCTGTCCTCATTTGACCTTGAAGGAGGGGCCCAAGGTCAAATCCGACCACACCAGAAGATTCCCAGCGCATGATTTCCTATATGTTGGTTTACCATCCCAAACCTCTAGGACCAATAATAAGTGAGTTATAAGCACTTTTAAGTTTGGCTGTCATCATTTGACCTTGAACGAGGGGCGCAAGGTCAAATCCGACCACTAGTGCTGGGATCGTCGGCGATTTTTGCAGATCGAGGATCATTTGTTAGAAACGAGTTGAACTCGAGTTGGACTCGAGTAAATACACAAAAATAAAAATAAAATAAGAAAAATACAAATATTATTACCTGTTGTGTTAAGTACCTTTTTATTGCAGGAAAAAATAGTTTTTTGCCATTTAAAGTGTACAGATATGTATGTGCACGTCATGGAACAGCCACGCAGGTAAGGTTAATATTAAAATGGCCATTATTTATTCAGTTTTTAAGTATTGATCGTTTGATCAGTTCCAAAAATGTCCCTTTGAGACAAGGCAAGTATATCATTATTTATTTTGTGAAAACTCGAGTTTATATTGCGTAACTCGATGTGATCCCCAAATATCGCCCACCGAGTTACGACTCGAGTTACCGTCAACTCGTCCCAGCACTACCGACCACACCAGAAGATTCCCAGCCCATGATTTCCTATAGGTTGGTTTACCATCCCAAACCTCTAGGACCAATAATAAGCGAGTTATAAGCACTTTTACCTTTGGCTATCCTCATTTGACCTTCAAGGAGGGGCCCAAGGTCAAAACCGACCACACCAGAAGATTCCCAGCCCATGATTTTCTATATGCTGGTTTACCATCCCAAACATGTAGGACCAATAATAAGCAAGTTATAAGCACTTTTAAGTGTGGCTGTCCTTATTTGACCTTGAAGGAGGGGTCCAAGGTCAAATCTGACCACATCAGAAGATTCGCAGCACATGATTTCCTTATTTTCCTATATGTTGGTTTACCATCCCAAACCTCTAGGATCGATAATAAGCGAGTTATAAGCACTTTTAAGTTTGGCTATCCTCGTTTGACCTTGAAGGAGGGGTCCAAGGTCAAATCTGACCACATCAGAAGATTCGCAGCACATGATTTCCTATGTGTTGGTTTACCATCTCAAACCTCTAGGATCGATAATAAGCGAGTTATAAGCACTTTCAAGTTTGGCTATCCTCGTTTGACCTTGAAGGAGGGGTCCAAGGTCAAATCTGACCACATCAGAAGATTCGCAGCACATGATTTCCTATATGATGGTTTTCCATCCCAAACCTCTAGGATCGATAATAAGCGAGTTATAAGCACTTTTAAGTTTGGCTATCCTCGTTTGACCTTGAAGGAGGGGGTCCAAGGTCAAATCTAACCACATCAGAAGATTCACAGCACATGATTTCCTATAGGTTGGCTTCACATTGCAAACCTCTAGGACCAATAATAAGGGAGATATAGGCACTTTTAAAGTCCTCTATGTGGGTTACTTCGGCACTCCGTGGATGACCTTGAGTTAGGAGCTTCAAGGTCAAATGTGTGCAAGGTTGTAGAGGACATGTATATGTGTCATACATATCACCTATGAAGAGATTCAACCTTCTACCTATGAGGAACAGCCACTAGAAAAATGTAGATTATTTTCAAAGAAATGCCCGTGGCGGCCATCTTGTTTTTCAGAATGAGGCTATTTTCCTTCCCAGACAAGCTTACCCCCCAATGAAGATATCCTGCAAATTTGGTGAACCTAGCTACTGTTGTTTTCCTCTTAGAGCGTTAACGCCGAAAATCTCTCTACGCGCGGCGGCGGCGTAGCGAACGCTAAACCAAAGTATCCACCGGATGCTTCCAGTGGATACAATTACCGCGACTAAATTGCGGTTTATTTTTTGATGAAATCTGTTTTAGATATTACTTCAGTTTTGGATATTATTTCACCGTATATTACATTAGTAAATATTTGTAAGCGTTTCTGTGTAATATTTTATATGTTTGATGTGAAATATGTCCTATTTTGGGAACCGGTTCATGATTCTGGTTCTGTCACCAGATTTTGTTTATGTTTATATGAATTGAATAGAAACCAACTATCCTGTTTGTCACTACTATGACGTTGCACACCTATAACCCGCAACCTATGTCCCTACCAAATATCAACATTCTACATCTTATGGTTTCTGAGATATAGCCCGGACAAGGCATTATCGGTCAAGGTCACTACGGCAAGGTCAAAGGTCAAATCAAGGTCACACCATGATGTTTTACATCTACAACCCCAAACTAATGTCCCTACCAAGTATCAATTTCCTACACTTTACGGTTTCCAAGAAAAGCCCGGACAAGATTTTAAAGGTCAAGGTCACTACGGCAAGGTCAAAGGTCAAATCAAGGTCACACTATGACGTTGCACACCTGCACCCCCTAACCAATGTCCCTACCAAGTATCAACTTCCTACACCTTACGGTTTCCGAGATATAGCCTGCAAAAAGGTTTCATAGGTCAAGGTCACTGCGGCAAGGTCAAACCAACCTACATCCCCAACCAATGTCCCTGCCAAGTATCAACTTTCTACACCTTACGGTTTCTGAGATACAGCCTGGATAAACTTTTTCCCGCAGCCCGGCCACCCACCCGGACACCATTGCTGAAAACAATACCCTGTTGAGTAAAAGTTACAAAGCTGCAAAATTTATTAACTGGAGTATAGCTGTCAATGGAAATAGCACAATTAAAATGTCAATTATGTAAAAGTATGTAAATTAATCAGTTGCAGCAATCCACATGTCTTTGTCATAAGAGAAACATGTCGAGGCACACCTACATCCCCCAATGCATGTCCCTACCAAGTGTCCACCTTCTACTGTACATCTTAAGGAATCCAAGAAATATAATGGACAAGATTTCCAAACCCATGGTCACTACGACTAGGTCAAAGGTCAAATCAAGATCACACAAAAGTTACACACCAACAACTCCTAAGCAATGTCCCTATAAAGTTACCGACATATTGCCCCGACAATATTTTAAAGGTCAAGGTCACTAAGGCAGTGTTTAAGGCAGGTGACGAACTGGGGTAGGCGACGAACTTGGGGAGCTGAGCAGTACCCTGACAGCTTTAAAGGGCTGTGGGGTAAAAATAACCTCCACGTGGAGGTTAGCCTTCCCAATTAAAGGATAAAAAAATAATAAGTGCAACTACTTACAGTTTCACGGTAACTTTCTCCACCCGTTTTAACAATGGTATTTTTTCAGGTCTTGAATCAATTCTCTCCCATCTGTCACCGTAGTAGGTTGAACTCTTGTCTATGTTGAAAACCATGTTGCAAGAAAGTATGAAGTACAAGTCGTCACTGTACAAAAATATGCAACTAAAATGGTCGTCCTATAAACTTTCAGTTATAAAATGCCGCTGCAAAACCTTTATTAAAATGCATGTGATCAGTATCTACCACTGAAATCAAACTTTGGATATGATAAAATAGAAATGAAGTAAATGGATCAGCTAGTATATATCTCTCCAACTATTCACACGTCTTCTTGTGTCGGTGTTTAGTCTGCAAGTGTCGCTCAAAGTCCAAATCAAAAGAGTTATAATGCAACAGACAAACACGCATGGTGTAATAGTTTAGATTGACCCTCTGGCATAATGTCCCACTTTACAGGACGCTGTTTTGGCGCCTCAATCTACAACATGGCTTAAATCTACCAAAACAGGAAGCATTCAGTGAATACAAACTTGAACTTATCACCACCTCATACATGAAAGTACAACTAATTAGAGAGGTGTAGTACAATGGACCTTTCCACGGTGTCAATCAAAATACCGCAAATCGGCATATATCCTGTTTACTACAATGGCAACAACCAATCATTTCCTCCGATTTTCATCGGCGCCATTTTGAATCACAAAAACGTGGCCATTTTTAGGGACATATTTGTAAATATTATTGCTTTCTGACAATGAAACAAAAAAAAACCACAGTGTAATTTCATAAAAAAATTATATCATCAATCCTACCTACTTTAAAATGTCCGCAATGCATACATATATTCCCAAGCTGCCATTGTTTATATTTTACTGCAATGCACGAGGATTTGTTTTGATCAATAAATTGTTTATTTATTTATTTTATAATTTTTGTCACAATAAAGCAAATATACTTTATTATATAATTTCTAATTATATGCTACATCCAATCATTTAAAATGCGTGTTATTTCTCTTATATCTAGAAATACTCAATGTTTATGTTTGATTTCCCGCCATTTTCGCCATTTGTTTGTCAGACAAGGCCTGACATGGAGACAACTAAAATACCGTAAACCAGGAAGTGGGCGTGGCCTATGGAACGGTCAATGGTTATAAAAGGCATGTTTACGTTAAATAATTTAGGCAAGAGATATGTTACATTTGAAGTGGATGCGTTTGCTGTATTGGGACATAACAATACATCTATATGAAGGAATACATCTCAACATAGTGTCTTTAATGTGCCACTAAACAAGCATGTTTTTCAAACAGGCCTTTAGTATTCATATGGGAAAATATAGTGAACTGAAACTTGACTAAAATGTGATGCACACATTTATCTGCATATGGGGTTGTAACATATTTATTTCTAGCATGTAGTATTTTTAATAAAATAGACAGGGGTGTGTGAATGTAAGGAAGCCACGCTTTACATATCAAACATGATGTAATTGACCCCTATAATGCTAAAACATAACACAGCCTCTAGATTATTAAAGTTTTATGACACTATATTTTACTAATTGCTTGTGCTACAATTTAGGGTATCAATGTACTGTAGAAACTGTAAACTATATTCCTAAATATTCTTATTGTGATTAGACTTTTAAGATGCTTATTCTCCATCAAAAGAGAAACTCCCTAACCAAGCGAGGAAAACTCCAAAAATTCATAGTCAAGGGGCCGATTTCACAAAGGTACTCAAGTCCAGATTTAACCTTAAATTTAAGACTTTGGTCTTAAACTTTGTCAATAGAATGTTAAGTCTGTGGTCTAAGACTTAGCGGAATTCACAAAGCAGCTAAGTCCATGAAATTGCTAGTCAGTGGACTTAAATTTAAGTATGGGAAGTAGTGGGCTTAAATTTTGTAAAGAGGATTTAAATATGGCCACCATAAACTTTTCTCCACTTCAAAATTTGAAATGGCTGTAAATAAAGTATAATTATACAGAACACCTTACTGAAGTAGTCTTTTGGAAGTTTATTTGATGTAACAAGGTTTTCTATTTCAAAACAGCACTTATCCTTAGATAAAATGCATCAAATGAAGGATATAGAAGGTCATATGGCATAGAAAACCACTGTAGTTATTTGATAAGCTTGGAAAAGTCACCCTTTTATGAAATCCATTTAAGTCCCAGACCTAGCTAAGACCAAAGTCTTAGATTTAAGTCCCTGTCTTAAGTCTAAGTCTAAGTCCCTTTGTGAAATCGGTCCCTGAGACCTAAAATGGGGATTCTGCACCACAGAGACAATCAAACGAATTTTACACCATGAATCTAGGGAGTGTAGGCTTCGGTAAAGAGACAAGCTTTCGATATCTTTCTCAATGATAGAAGAGATTTGGTAGATCAGATGTCATCAGGCAACTCATTCCATACCTTGGTAGCATCATAGGCCAAGCTAAAGCGAATTGCTTTGTAAACTTATGTATGGATGAAGCAAACTGTGGCACCTCAAAATATTTACAATTATTCTAGGTGATTTGAGTATTATTAACACTTGTTCTAGGAATCAAAACAGTGCTAAAATGTTTTGGTTGACAGCAAGATTAGGTGAACTTATAGACAACTGTAACTCTTTTGAACACTGAGCGTTGTTCAACTGACATCCAGTGCAAAGTTTTAAGTTCAGGAGTTACATATTAACATCTGGTTGTGTGGATAACTAACCTAGTTTGGCCGTTTTGGACACTTTGGAGCTTCCTAATCTTAAAACAAAACTACTAAACAAGAAATTATAAAAGTCAAGTTGACTGTTCACAAGAGTGTTTGCAGCCATCACAGTTGCTTCCTTTGTAAGACACTGTCTGAGCCTCCTAAGATCCCTGAGTTGGAAAAAACAAGTTTTATGGGCACTTTAAACATACACAGAAACGGCAAAATCAGTGTAAAACCACATGTCCAGATCATACTCTTATGAGTGAGGTGTATGTAAAAGGCTGTGTGTCATCAGTATAAAAGTAAAACTTACCATGGAGTTGTCTTCCAGTGACCTTACTAATGACCGAGGTGTAGTAAATAGTAAAATAATATGGGACCTGAGACTCGACCTTTGGGGACGCCATAGAAAAGCTCCCTGAATTCTGAAAGGGTTGTCCGATCTTTGAAAAAAAACTGAAACAATCACTGAGGTTGGACATGAACCGTGTGAATACTCAGAGCTACCAAAAAGACCATTCATATTGTTAAGCAATTTACTGATTATTCTTTTGTCATATCAAACTACTTTGTGAGCTGTGGATGTATGAGTTTATATATATTATCCGTTGTCAAGCAACTAAATTGATTCTGTGATTGATAAAGAGCAAGAAAGGGTAATTACCTTAACATTATATGAAATCACATTTTCCGTTGACATACATTCCAAAACAAAGTAACTTAACCTATAGATTGTAGGATCAAATGAAACGTGTTCACTTAATTGTGCAGAACGTATCAAATAGTCAACAACATATATACGACATGCACAAATATAAAGGAGAAAATAAAACTATCGTACCCGAAACCTCACAGACCTTTCCGTTCGTTAATCTGAAAGCATTTCAATATTGTGTCGTATTAACTAGATGATTTATATTATAGATCGGTTGTATTTCTTTGGTTTGCGAAGACAATAACGTGTTCTGATTATGATTATGATGGGTCTATGTTTGTGTCGGAATTTAATGGGAGATTATAATTAATATGTTTATGAATAGTTGTTCAAAAATCTCTGACCCGATTAATTTGAGATTCATTTACCATTTTGTAAACCTTGAGTGTTCGACACGTCCACATATTTATCAAATATTTGATGTTTGTATCATATAGAATTTACTGCGAATCAATGGCGTATTAAATATGTTCTAGATACCATTATCCTTGATAAAAATATTTTAATTAAAAAATAAAAAAAAAAACAAATAAAAAAAACTTGGAAGTGCAACTACTAGTAGTATAGGTCACAGTTACTGTTACGGGAATAAGTTGGGGAAGATTTAACTTCAGGGACAGTATTCAGAAAAGGGATCAAGCTCAAGTTGAGCTAAAAATGAGCTCACTGTTAATACTAAATTTGAGCTGGTTTTTGGCTTAACTTGATCTTGATCCCTTTTGTAATTTATACGGACCTAGGGGCCACAGTGGCAGAGTGGTAACACTCGCCTCCCACCTCCGAGGCTGGGGTTCAGTTCACGGCCCTACCTCAAGTGATAAAGCTGGTAGTTACTTGCTGTTGGTAGGCAGTTTACAGTACAGAGCCTTGACCAACTGTATGTACTGGTTTCCTCTGCCCTTCCAACTACCCGTCGTGATATGACCTGTACAGTGTTGAAAGCGATATAAAACCCCAAATAAATAAGTAAATTCGGGCCCTGGTCAAATGAAACTTCACTGAACTTTTGTATACTTTGCAGTGATTTGTAGACTGAGGCACTCCGGCTGGTAGTGAAGGGGTTAGCACGTGGGCACCTAATCACCTCTTTGTGGGTTTGAGCCCCCACAAGCGGTAAGACAAAGGATCTATCACATGACTGGCTGCTGGCCGTCGAGTGGGACCTAAACCCTAACTTTAACTTTGTAGATAGTCAACTGAAAACAAAGCAACTTCACCTGATATGGCCAAAGTACGGATCCAATGAAGAGACATATAGAACTGTTTTTATATCATTTTCTTATCTCGTTACCATAAGTTAGCAAGTCATTCCCACAAGTTAGCAAGTCGTTACCACAAGATACTAAGGAGTTCCCACAAGTTAGCAAGTTGTTACCACAAGATAGTATGTCATTCCCACAAGATAGAAAGTTGTTACCAGAAGAAACCAAGTCAGTCCCACAAGTCAGCAAGTCATTGCCACAATATAGAAAGTTGTTACCACAAGATACTAAGTCTTTCCCACAACTTAGTAAGTCATGGTAATGAGATACTAAATCATGGTAATGAGATGCTAAGTCGTGGGAATGAGATACTAACTTGTGGGAACAAGATACTAAGTGGTCATTACAAGATAGTAAATCCATGTCTTAATTCATACCAACCACTTATCAAGTCGTTCCCACCTCTTACTAACTTGTTCCCACCACCAACTAACTCATTGCCACCACTTACTATCTCATTCCCACCACCTTCTAACTCGTTCCCACCACTTATTAACTCATTCCCAGGGACAATAATATGCAAACAGGGGTTAAAATATTTATTATACATAACAGTTATAACAGTGACTACTAACAGCTCGGCAGTATTATCAATTATTACTGAAACTAGTTAATTATATATAAATTCGTTTAAGATCGTTACTAGATAAAAGACAGATAGAAAAAATTATTTACAACATATATGAACACATAATGGTTTGGTTCCCCCCTAAGGTGCCACATGCAGACACTATAACCCAATTAGTAGTAAACCTCTACACTGCCCATGCCCATACTAGAAGAATTTAGAAATTAAGACAGGCAGTTGAATATAACAACAAATGTTGTACTTAAGAATCTTTGTGAATCCCGGCCCTTGGCAAAAATGTCAAATTTTCTGCAAGAAAATGAAATGGTCTGTGAAGAAAGAAAATGTAATGGATAGTGTAATAGTGTAATGGATTTAAAGAAGGGTTTGAGAATGATAAGGCTATGTAATTTACAGTATGAAAAGACTATGCAATTTGCAGCACAGCAAACACATGTTTTGCTGTGTCCAGGCATAGCTTGTATGAGAATCTGATGGAGATCCTGCAAGGTATGCTGTGCCAAAAAGGATTGAATCCAATGTAACATACTAAAATATCTTAGAAATACAAAGGAAAATGCCATAAAACAGGCACCTTCAAAAGACAGTAATGCAATATACCTGTAATAATAATTAGGTGACCTCTGAAGGTCACTAGTTTGGTAACTAAGAAGAATAACCATTAAAATTGCTAAAACGATAACCATAATGGTATGAAAGTTGGACATGTAAAGTAATAGGAAACATGTGACCTTTGAAGGTATCTAAAAGCCTACAGTGGGAATGACTCCATATCTTGTGGTAATGACTTGCTATCTTGTGGTAGTGATTTTCTAACTTGTGCGATTGAGTTAGTATCTTGTGGTAATGACTTGCTAACTTGTGGGAAATGTGTTAGTATCTTGTGGTAAAGACTTGCTAACTTATGGGAACAAGTTAGAATCTTGTGATAACGACTTTCTAACTTGTGGGAACGACTTAGTATCTTGTGGTAATGACTTTCTATCTTGTGGGAACGACTTTTTAACTTGTGGGAATGACTTGCTATCTTGTGGGAACGACTTGCTAACTTTTGGGAACGTCTTACTAACTTGTGGGAATGACTTGCTAACCTGTGGGAATGACTTGCTAACTTGTGGGAACAAATTACTATCTTTTGGTTATGACTTACTAACTTGTTGTAATGACTTTCTATCTTGTGGTAATGAAATAAAAAATGATAAGAAAACCGTTATATGTCCCTTCCTGGGCTCCGTACTAAAGTCACAGTGTCACGTTTATTTTTACCAGAGTAAAGAAGTTATATGTGTGCATTCTGGATCTACACCGCAGGCCGGTTTCACAAAGGGTCTTACACTTAAATCTGAGGCTTTGATGTTATTTTATCGCATACCTGTGGAACAGATTTCACAAAAGCTCTCAGACTAAACCCAGTCTCAGGATGAGCCACTGCCTCAAATCTGAGATTTTGGTCTTGGTTAAGGTTTGGGCTCAAATCCGTTTAATCCTGACAGCTGAAAATTTTTCAACTACTTTCTGAACGACATACATTGTTGGGTAGTTCATTCCAAATCTTTGGAACATCATATGCAAAGCTGAGGCCAAACTGTTTAGTAAACTTATACACTGCAGAGGCAAATTGTGGGACGTCGAGCACCACACCATCAGCTTGACTTGTACGAGTATTGTACACACTCTATCTAGGTTCAAGAAAACGTCCAAAATCTAATAACCAGTATATAGGAACTTCTACACAAGTAAGGCCGTCTAAAATACAGAACAACGTTCAACAAAAAGCCAATGGAGTGTCTTTCTCACAGGAGGGATATGTGGGTACTGGGGGATATAGGTAGTGATACTAGCAAGGCCGTGCTGGACAGATTGCATGTCTTACAGATCAAGAGCAGAGAGACTCCTAAACAAGGAATTACAGTGGTAGAGTCAAAACGTACTTTGAAATATATATGGCTTACAATTATAATCTTGAATTTATGACTCGAGACACTGGGATCAAAACTACAACCACCACCTTGCTAGGCTCAAGTTAAGAACATAAGTCGACCAAATCTCAAGTTGAGTTTCATTGAGTCAAGTGAAATCACTTGTACTGAGTAAGTGGGCTCAGCCAAATACTGACAACCAATTAAGTTAGTTTAAACTTTCAATTTGGAGTCTGAGGCGGGACCTCAACACCATAACCCATTTGTACTCTTTTCCTGTGGTTGTGACAGTCTGACAAGACTTTGATCTGGTATATCTCAGTTTCAACAAAAAATGAGTTGAAACAGAATTATCAAGATTCAGACTGATCTAAAGCCTCTCTTACATCCCGTCGTACGTGTATAGACACGTAAGTGTGCTGCAAAATATTTGCTGCAAGTCCCTCTTAAGTTCCCCTTGAGGCATGGATGCGTTTGTAGACATCCTGCGTGCACGCACAGGAAATGTGCATGTCAATTTTCCTTGCAGGGCCTGTGCGACCTTGATATTTTATTACAAAATCGCAAGTGTACCTTGAGGGTCCCTTGCAAATCAGGCGACTTTTCTCTGTAACCAGGACGTACGTGCACGTACGATGGGATGTAAGAGAGGCTTTAGCTGAGGCACATATAAAACAAGACTACTGTCGCAATGGTTATCTCCCACCGTAGGATCAGTAATAATGAAGAACTAAGGGAGATATAAGGCCTTTGTAGTAATACGACTCCGTTTGACACCTAAAGAAGGGTCAACAGTCAAAGTCTGCAAATGGAAAAGATTCCAAGGCCATGACTTACTTTAAGTTGTTTTCCAAATAAACATGTGATATGACGGCCATTTTGTTTTAGAAACTAGCCAAAATTACTATCAGGCTCACTTTCCTAGCCATATATCTTTTGTGCCAATTTGATGAACCTAACTGCAATATTTCAAGTTTTAGAGCTTTTTAAAGATTTTGAAATAATTGGCCATGTGGGGCAGCCATTTTGTTTTTGAAAATGAAGCCAAAATTGTTGACAGGCAATTTAACCTTGAAGGCCATTTAACCTTGAAGTAGGGGCCAAAGGTCAAATTCAACAGCTGGAAAAGATTCCCAGGCCATGCCTTCTTACAAGTTGTTTTCACATTCTGAAACCCTATCAGCAATGGTAAGGGATATATGAGAGCTTTTTAATAGGATAACCCCACTTGACATTAAACATGTGATCTGGCGGCCATGTTTTTTGGAAATTAGGCCAAAATTACTATCAGGCTAGATTTCCTAGCCATGTATTTTTTGTGCAAATTTGATGAAGCTAGCTACAATATTTCATGATTTTGTGTATCTTTATGATTTTCAAACAATTGGCTATGGTAGCCATTTTTTTTCAAATGAGGCTAACATTTTGCATAGACATGTTTTCATAGCCATAAACACTCTTTGCAAATTTGGTGAAGATATCTTTATAATTGAATGAGATATTAAGGTTTATGTAAAATGCAAATTTGTTGAAGAGATCTTTATAATTGAATGAGATATTAAGGTTTATGTAAAAATGTGATGAACGAATGCACACATTGAAGGCGTTTTATAATCTCTCGACCACGGCCTTTGGCCAGTGGCGGGAGAAAATAAAAAACTGTCTTGTGTGATTGTCATCAAGCCATGGTCCAGCCAGATTGTCCAAATGAAAAAAAAAACAAAAAAACTTGCTAGCCATCTAAATATTTAAAACTAAAATATTTAGTGAATGTTAATGCAGGCCCTGACAAAAACTTAAACATTTACTGGACACACTTTCAAAAAAAAAAAGTTCAACATTTTTAGGCTTTCCATGGATCAAAGGTCATTTCTTGACATTTTCGCCAGGTTCTGTTATTCCATTAACGTTTATCTTATACGGGTACATAATGAATCTTTTGCCCGCAAACACATTTTATATGCATGTCTTGAAAGATTGGTCAAACATTTGCTCCATAATGCACTCGTTTCAAGTTAATTGTGATGAAAGTTTATATTTGATTAACCTCATCAGGATTTCAATGCAGGGAATTAAAGCTGGTAAGAAATGCACATCCACTGTGTCAGGCCTGGCAACTTAGTCTGTAAAATGGATAGGTCATATATAGGAATGGTTCTATCCTAAACGAGACCAGATTAACATTCAAATACAGCTATTGATTATTTGTACATATAGCCCCCCTCAAGTCGGTATATAATGGATTTATTTTTGGAGATAATGAATTGAAACCTTAATTTCTGGACCAATATACCTATATCTGGTTCAAATCTGGATAAAACCGGATCATATCTAGATTTAAAACTGATTATAATCGGTTCAGGGAGTTACAGGATGTCATAATTGACCTGACATGTCCGATGATTGTCAAAAGTTTCAACCCAATCTCATTTGCTGTGGATTGTAACTAAGTGAAACTAGATCCTTTACAATGTGAAACTGCCATCATTATAAAACACAAATTGACAAAGAGAAAAACTAACTTACTGGATCTTAATTGATATTTTTCAGTGTAGCAAATGCAATTTTACACAACCAACAGAAAGTTTGAGTATGTTTCTTTTTTACTTTTATTCAAGCCCAGGACCTTGTGGGAAAGTTGGCAGTTGCTTATGGATGGTCGGCAGTTTACAGTATAGAACCTTGACCAACTGTATGTACTTGTTTCCTCTACCCACTAAACTACCCATGGTGATATGGCCTGTACAGTGTTAAAAGTCACTTAAAACCTAAAATTAAAAACAAAATAAATGAATGCATGTGTTAGATTGTCATACTTACAAAAATATAGGAACTATAGTGCACTATACAATAGGAAAACTGCCTGAGTGGTGCACATTTTTTTATATTTTATGCACTAAGAAGGTTGTCTTACCTTTATTATTCATCACTTTGCTTCAATAATAAATAAAAAAGTCGATATTTAACAAAACAGTGCAAAATATAGCTGTATTCTTACAGGCACCAATGGATATAAAATTTAACTTTAATTTTGAGTTATCCACAGCATTTTTGCATAAATTTTAATGCAACAAAAAACACGAGAAAAAGCTATGGAGAAATACATTTCTAATGAGGTGCATAACATATTTTTAATCTACACGATTAACGAAATGTTGACGAAAGTCAGCAGTGATTTAACGAATTTTGTCATGCTAATTATTTATAGTGAGTAGTGCCAGGGGATAGATAAAATATGTTCCAGTCTGTATTACTACCTATTTTGACAAAAGACACCTCTGAATGGATAATAAAACCAGTTTGCCTAAAATAGGACTGTAAATCTAGGTCTTTTATTCATCTAGCTGGCATATTAATGTGGTATATACCTCAAATTGGCACAAATGAAGTGAAAAATAATTCAAATTCTAGCTTATTAGGAGTCCTGATAAAAAAATTACAATTTATATGCTGCTTATTGGATGGTCACATGACAACTTGGGATACATATGTCAAAATGATTTTTTTATTAACACTTATGAAGGCTTCTAGAAGGTGAATTTGCTAAAGGTATTTTGATTAAACTATCTTTGTTGTGTTGATGCATATTCTTGTGCCAATATATCAGACTGATCCCTTCTAATAGGCGCAAATAAGGAACCTGTGCCAAAATCCAACTGTGTAACAGTAATTCTGAAGATGCAAAATGCCCTTTATGCGGTGGAATGTAATGCCGGAAGCATCACCTTTTGTCTGGAGGGAAAAACACGACTATTTTGCCAATTACATTTCTCTTGGTATTGGAAAAAAATATATTTCTTAGTCCTTTGCCATTACAATGGATCTAAAATTAAAGCTTTGACTCTATTAGTGTTAGAGCTATTACTTCTCGTCCAATGAATAACTCTTCTTACGAAAGACGTTTACATTAAGTCAATTGAAGGAGAAAATCTATAAGAGGAAAACAAATTATGTTGCCCTTTGTAAAACTGATGTTTATGTCATTTTATAAAAGAAACACAAAATAATGTAGCATTGAATTTTACTTTAAGCTTCCCATTAAACTGTCCATCAAGGTGACACCGAAACATAATAACAGGTCGTAGATAAAGATAAATACATTTGTTTCAAGAACATTTAGTAAAAGGGTCAGTTAACATATTTACAAAAAATACAAACTATTTCAAGACACTATACTTATTGTTAGTGGACACTTACAATTCTAAATACTTTGAGTAATATAAAATGGCACAAAGGTAGCCTGAATTACGTTCAATGATGCTACTTTATAATAAATTTTACCGGTTTCAGAATCTCTAACACCATTGTTCCACCCTTTGGACTAATATTAAGACCTAGACACTTGGGTTAGGATTTCTTCATTGGGATTGAAAACAACTCCAGTAGTGTAGATATATATGTGCTATGCTTTTGAGGTGTGAGGGGGAATCGATACTTGGTCTTCAACGTCTAGTACTTACATACAAGGTTCTCTTATAACGAGTTATAAAACTGTATATGGCTTTAAAATAGTTAAAATATAATTTGAAAGATTTTTACATCAATAGAAGTAATAAAAATACATAATCTACCTTTTGCACAGTGTATGGGACAAATACACTCTCTAAGTGTAATTTAAGGTGTTGAAATTATTGTTAGGGGTATTATGTAAAACAAATCTTTAAACAAATGCGCATAATCTGTGGATATTTATCTCCTATTGAATGTTACATTGAGCAGTTATTTTTAACTATTTATTAAAAAAAACTCTTTTTATAATCTGATAAACAGACAAAGGTCTCATTGCTGACAGCATCTACTTTTCAGCAAGAAACAGTTGTTTACATTTAATCTTAAAATGTAATTCTTTTTATAAATTTCAATCTATGTTGTATGTAGTGGCCTGTCTTATTTTCAAATAGTAACAAAAACCATTGCATTGTGAGAACACTTCTTACATTCATTTCTCTCACTGGCCTGCCCACAGATACATGGCAATGAAAATATTTTTGGACAGAAACAATGAATAAGCAATGAGCTAACTTGTCAAGGTTCGAGGATGAGGTGGAGATTTTGTCAATTGGAAAGGTCTCCCAATGCCCCACAGTTATTTCCAGTTCATTTTCATACAACTTTCTTTTAGTCAATTTGACAAACACCCAGGAGAAGTGCCCACCTCGAGAAAGCAACTCAGGTTTATTTTGGGTTAACTGCCATAAATAACACAGAAATCGTGCACTGCGTACACCATGGGTAATATTCATAAAAAGTATCAGTGACGGATTAGCTTATGTTTCCCTTGCTTTTCTTACTGATTATTGTATCTTCACTCTTGACGATGCCATTTTAAGGCATTGATAAATGCATAGGTGGTATAAGTATTTATTAAAAAACAAAATAGACTCATTATTTTTTTGTAGTATTATATCTTAGAGCATAAAATTAATGTTATTCTAAAAATAATGATTTAAATAAAGAACAATTTTGGATTTGGTATCAAAGATATTGTCCCAATTAAAAAACATCTTGCATGCGACTAATGGTATAATGCTTAACCAAGTGTTTCACGTTGCTTTTTAAGTATGTTGCTCCCATCACCTGGTCAGGTGGAACACTACTTATTGATTTATGGTCATTTGTGTACGTTCGATGGACGATTATGTTCTGTCTGCATGAAATCAAAGCCCAGTATTAAATATGCAAAGGATGAACATACACCTTGATGAGGAAATTTCTATCAGTGGACGAGGTTGGCTAGATTTCCTGGTTCCACCTTACTGAAATACACTACACAAGTGGAAATTATTACTGGACATTAATTTCAGTTATAATTTGGCTGATGGGCTTGTATGCTGAAATTTATTTCTATTAAACTTCTAAAACAGTGATAAAAAGTCCACAGGCTTTATTGGCTTTATTCTGATAATGTTACCAAATATGTCAATTTTTCCATTAAACTAAAGAAGGGAATCAGACACGCAGGGGAGGATAGGTTAATGTCATCCTGTAGACACAAAGAACTGAATGGCTTTGTAAACTAGGTAAGTGTAATCCCCAGGCTGGCACCAGAAATGTATCCATGGCATAAAAACATTCTTTTTGTCCGATTGCTGTGAGTGTTGATGGAGCCCTCCTTTGACGTGTGTATATTTATACTGATACCTGATCTAAAGGTGATGCAAGTGATCGTTTTCTGACTAGAATTGAAAACAGACTGCAAAACCTGTCAGTTCCACTTTAACAAATCAATGGCATTGTAACCCCTCCCCAATTTATAACTCTCTATGATTTACTCTGTTGGAAAAGTGGGAAATCTGGCCAAAAAAATATGCGACTTACCAAAAGTGAAGAGGTGAGTCTTATGAATAAACAGATCGCTCTTATAAATGAACCTTTAAACCTGTTCCTGAATGCTACAACTCATGAGGATAAGCCATAATACAAAGCCCTGATATCTCTTCTGCAGTTACTCTGGAGAATCCGAAGACTAATACAGCATATTTTATATCTTTAGACAAGATAACTCACCTCCGTTTTCATAGTAAAAGCGAGGAAGAGTAGTTGTAGCATGATACAAAATAAGTTACCACAATTGCACTGTGTTTCCAACCTTCGCAAAAAGATAATTCCTAAGACTGCCACGAGTTGGCTCCAGAGGACAAAGTTATGGTGGTGAGAAGGCAAACTCGTGTAACTGGGGGTATTAATACAATTAGAGACAAATAATTCAAATGAACAAGTAGGGGAAAAGTAGTTCCCAGAGAAATATCTGAAAGTATCTTTCAAAACTGTACAAGAGTTTGAAATCTCCCAGTCTACTACTACTGCTGCTGCTGCTACTACTACTACTACTGCTGCTGCTACTACTACTTCTACTGCTACTACTACTGCTGCTGCTGCTACTACTATTGCTACTACATTGCCTTTAATATAGGTACAAACTGCGAAAAAATTTTTGATGAATCAAGGTTTCCTTTTAAACGTTTAAAGGAAAAAATAATAGCAATATATATATATTTTGTGCACAAAATATTTTTTGACAAATTGGTGACAAAAGATATAACTTTGCATGTATAAAATCTAAATTAAACCACTCAGGCATTGAAAATTAGAAACAATAGGTTACAACACTATTTTATTCCCGAGATTTATAAACAGGCTAGATATTGAGTTCAACATATAAAAAAACTTGTCAGCAATTTCTTTCAAAATGTATCACTACTTACTCTAAGAGCTTGTAAACAAATAAATTCTTTCCAGTGAATTGTTCTTCCGCAATTTTTTCGAATTCAATTGATAGTAAAAGGATGGAAAACACATAAAGATAAGAATTACTGTTTCAGTGAAAGAGCCATTTCTATTCCCAAAGGAACACTATGGGTTCTTGAAGGATTTCACTTCAATTAAGCCTAATATATATCATCGAGTACACTTGACTCAGATTACGGGTGGAAATCCTTAAATAAAATGCCTGTCAATAATTGCTGGAATTCAATTGATGATACACACACACACACCAAAAAAAAAATAAAAAAATAAAAAAAACCCCATCAAGTGAGAGTTCTCATTTTTGAGTATTCATCATTTCCATTCTCAAACATATACTCCATGCCACAGTGAATAGTTTTCTTGACCTTGACTCTGAAAAATCTCACGGATGGTACTGCTACATTTATCACACTCAAAATTGCATTATTTTTTCCCACCTCGCAAGGGCAAATGCGTGTTATCTGATTATGATGTAATACATCATTATGGAGTTCAGGCAAATAACGATAGTCCGATCTGGAACAAAGCATTAATGTCCTAATCACAGCAACCATGGACCTCTGTCCATGTCCTCTCGTGTCTGATCTTGTGAGGTGTTATTTTTCTGTAAAAATAAATCTGGGTGGTCTTGTATTTTATCTTGAAAAGATAAGTATTAATGAGACCTCTGATCCATCACTTCTTCTACGATCCAAGTTAAATCCCTGAATTCAGGTGGCTTGGTGCAAGTCATCTGATTAGTCTTAAGACCTTTCCACAAAACATAAACGTGTTTCATTAGAAAATGCATCATATCAGAAAAACATGTTTTATTCAAAAACTTTCCATATGGGTGGGGATAAGTTCTTGTAGCGAACTTAACCTTCAGTTCTGGTACCAGTCTGGACTGTTGCATTGTGGTATTACATGCTTCACTGACTTTTACTATAAAAGCCAGCTTGCATTTGAATTTGCCGCCACACTCTCGGATTTGAACAATATGCATGTTGAAAATTTGAACCCACCCTTCCTCTCCCTAGATGTTATATGGTACTCAGTTGTGTTTATCTATTTTCAGATATTAAAGATTAAAGCAATGCAGAACAGCTTGGTTGGAGCAAGGCCCTGCTGCTGCTATCAGAGCAAAGCTTGCTGTCTGATTGTGTTAACATCAGTGTGCTTAAGCATAAAATGCTTAAACGTAAGATAGTGTTTGGCTCGTGTCTTAACCATGTAATGGTCAGTTATAGTCCCAACGCTACTGACCCAGAGTTTAAGGTTTGAGTATGAACTGGGGGCTGTAATGCTCAGCTCCATAGGGCAACTCTGGGTCCTTGAGATGGGGCTCAATTTATTGAGTAGCAGAAGCAGTTGTGGGTTCTAACCCAGTATAGTTATTACCTCACTTTGTACTCAGTGCATTTATCCACTCCATATCATGGAGTTTTGTAGGGTAATTTGGAAGCACCCTTGCTATATGTACGATGTCCTGAGATGTGGCTTCTCATGATGTTATTTTATAAGAGTTCTTTTATCAAATATGTAAAATTTCATCTTAGTATGTAACGTCAGAATTCCAGCTACTTCTTGTTTGTTGACTGAATGGTTTATCTTGCTGGGTGTACTTATAACATGTATTCACGTTTAGTAGTGGTAACGTTAGTATTTGTTAACATGTAATATGCTATTGCTTCATTTCACAAGATATATTACCACATATTCAAAACATCATATTCGATGTGGTGTTAATATTCTGGTTATCTGTGGTGTTACCAGTGTTCATATTTTATTGAATAGTTATTTTCTCTCTCTTATCTGTACATACCATGCATCCACGTTTATGCTAGTAATATAAGTAGCCATACGCATTCTCAAGTATGATATTGTAAGCCGTAACTGTTTGCAAACACCACATTATGTAATTTTAATATCACAGATTGCTTCACAATCTTGTATTATGTTATTTACATATTACACAAGTAAAAGTTCTATAAACTAATTGTAACGTACTAACTTAATCTCATTAGTGTCATTATCACCACCTAAGCTACATTTTAGGGTTGCAATTAGCATACATGTTTGGATCTTGTATCCAGTTCATTGTTAACATCATCATATATTGTAATCCTACTTACTACATTGCAACCCTTTGGCTTAATATTCTAGTTTGTTATGGTTTAAAACAGTATAAGCCAAAAATGTTTTTAGTAAATGTAACCTTAGTCTCATCCATCATGGCACTATTATGTCCTACATAACTATACAGCAACTATTATCTTAACTGTAGTTGTGTAATAAGTATTTTTTAATTATTATTCCAATCAGTGCCATTATGCCCATCCGGGTGCTCTCATTTGTAGTAACAAATTCTTATTTTACGTTTTGCTTTAATGTAATCATTCAGCTAGTCACATACTATACTTTGTAATTATACATTTTTAACACCCAATGTAATGAGTATACGGTATGGGTGCACAAGTTATCTTTATAACAGTTTTAAAGTAAATATCTTTTCATCTACACTGTAGTAGCTGGAATTTAACTTTATATCGGCATAGGGTCACCTTTCCATAAGGCACTCTTATATATTTCTCTTCTAAACTATCACTTTGCATCATATTTTGATTGTATGCCCTCCTTATCCTTTTGTTAAGGCTACCCTAAATTGTGCCCCAGGTAAGGTAACCCTATGCCTGTCACATCTTATCATATGTTATAGATCTGTAAATATAAGTAGTGTGTAACCAGTACTAGAAATTAATAAAATATATATTAACCGCAATGCTGCTTTGACCTTTCTTAACCTGAACTCGAGGTCATTGGTCAATCCACTGGTACGCGAGGAACTGAAACTACAATTTTTTTTGCCAAGAATGCAAAGGATCAGAAGTTTCAAATTGCCCTGTTTTTACAATCAATCATGAATCTGTAATAGCACCATTTCACTTGACAATTATCTCACTTAACTTAACCTTTAAATACCTGGCCTCATAAAACTTGTATCAATCACTTTAAAGTGGGTTATCTGATTTTTGTAACCATATACAGTGTGCACTACACTCTCTGAAGTCCATTCTCTGGCTAGGTCCTTTTAAGCATGAGCTCCAGCAAGGCTCGCACTTCTAGGAATCACTTTTTTTCCTTTTTTTGTCTCCAGTCTTTCATGAATTGTGGCGCAGCATGATGAGTGTTTGTTCACTGAAGTTAAGAGGCAATAAACAATGTTAGTACTGGAATGGTGACCACTTCGGTGCACTATTTATATCACTGATGGTTTTGTGGCTCGTGCTAGTAGACTGAAACCCCTTTTGGCCTTGTTACTTGTTAGAGCCAAAAAATTCCCTTTTGTTCAATTGCTGAAAAACAGCACGAAAAATACAATTCCCTCAAGGTTACTGACTAAACATGACACATTATCCTTGTTGGGTTTCCCCATTAACGGTATCCATGACATCATACTGGTAACATGATAGAATTATATTCAAAGTAATTTCTGCTATTACATGTGTGTTCTTAAGCAATGCTATTTCTTGTTGGTTGCCAACTTCATTTGGTTGCCTGCTATTTCTGAAGTACAAGTATCTCGCTTGTCATCATCTCAGCCATCACAGGAGAGTGTAGCTAGAAGTTAAACATAACTTAGGTTCTGTTATTTACAGAGTTCTCAAAAACAAATTGTTGTAACAATGATTACACTGATTACTTTTCTTCAGCAAAACTTGATTATTTTATGATTGCAGTTGTTATATTTTACTGCAGAGACCTATCGATATTAAAACTTTATTCACTCCCCAGAGGTCCCCCCAAAGCAAGAAAACACAAAATGGGATTAAAATATAATTGTTCAAAACAGAATAAATGTGACTACTACTAGATTAGTAAAATTCAGATGTATATATATATATATATATATATGTATGTACACATGACTATATGAACCAAACAATGTACACAGCATTACAGAACTTATAACATAAGTCCCACCCAACCCCAAGTTATCCATTTACTCCACCAAAGTCAAAGATAGGTCAAATCAATAACCAGAACAATGTGACCTTCATGCCAATGGTAAGTTACCAGGCTAGGCAGGAAATGCCGCCCCCAAATCCGAGACCCATACAATAGAAGGTGAGACCCCAACCCGGACCAAAGCCACCAAATCAACGACCCCTTTGGTGAAAACCCCCCCACACATGACATAAGGATGGCAGGACAAGTAGGGCCAGGTGCCGGCAGATCACAAGGTCAGAGATCAGGAAGTCAAGGGGCAAGGAGATAAGGCCAAACAAATGACAAATCCAAAAGGCCAGAGGTCACAAGTTTAGAGGTCAGGTGGAAATATGAAAGTATGCCCTCCCCATGTATATACAAATAAACCGTACAGGGTTGAGTATGATATGTATGCTTGATGTTACAGTAAACTAATATCAGAGAGGGTAAGAACTGCCCCAAGTGCCAAGTAGGGGTAGGGGTATTCAGCATCACACAGCCAGGTATCTCTGAAAGGTAGAGGAAACAACAGAAGACTGTGAAGGGGGACCTGAATGTACTGCCAAACATAGGCAGAAGACCAGGTACCTTGCGACTGGATGTCTTGGACAGGAACACCACTCCTGAAGGCCCAAGTAGCTCCAGCTCTCCTAAAATCATAAAATGTAAGAATTTTTGGAGTATTAAGCATGATGGAGACTTGCTTAAGATGTTTCCTAGCCACAGAATCTGTGAGTGGAGTCTTGTTGGTACCTGAAAAAGTGGATCATCAGGAGAGGTCTGTGTATGCAACATGCGAGTTAATGCTGAAACTGGACATATAATGGCAGACCCAAGAGCAGGTATGAAAAAAGAAGCCACTCAGGATCTGTCCTGGATAGTCTTAGACCACTTAATTATACCCATAGCATACTGGTCCGAAAATATGACATATCCTACACACAGATGCCTGATATTGTCAAAAGAGGACACACAGTGAGGGAGAGTATTGGATAATCTCAAAAATGAGTAAAAAGCTAACAAGTACAAAGCTTTAAACATAAGAGGAAAATATAGTGAAGAACATGCAAGTACAATAGCCTCAAGTAAAGCTTCATCAATTACAAAATCAAGCTTGGGCTGCAAAGGCCTATTAAGCTTTACAGTTTTTATTGTCTTTTATTGTTTATTGTCTATTTTCTGGAAAAGGAGTGGTATCAGAATTGTATATAATCCACATGGATCTAATGGCTGTGAGGTGATTGGTGATATTTTATACACTCATACCTGACTGGAGGAGATACTCCATAAATGCCAGTACGTCCAGGGTTGAGATCTAAGGCAGGGACAGTCCCAAGGCCACCAGGAAGGAAAGAAATAATGCAAACATTTTCTTGAAGAAGCAAGAGTAGAAGGTTGAAAGCCAAGCTATAACCTCCGACATGCCCGGGAAGCCAAGGAAGCCGTCACTGCCTCAGAATCGAAAATACACAAAACACAGTGCTAAATATCATGATTTAACAATGTCCAGTCTATGTGAGTATCATCCCATATGGGAGTATCCACCAAGTGTTGAAGCTTGTCATTGTCCTCCTTGGAACCACGCCATTTGGATAAGAGGTCAGCAACCACATTGTTGGTACCTTTAACATGAGAAACAACAATGGTAATGTTATAAATGGCAGATAGTAGCCAAACATTCCTGGCACAAGTTTCCAGTACAAGATCCCAGGCTTTGACAAATGACAAGACATCAACCACAGCCCTGTTGTCACAACATATCTTCACATGTTTGTTAGCCCACAATTGGCCCCAGGCCTTGAGGGCCACTACCACATTGACCATCTCTAGATGAGCAATATTATACATCCTAAAATTAAGAGGAATAGCAAGTGCGTATACATAATTGTTAGAAACCCCCCAAGGCCTTGGAGAGATGCATCCAAATGCATCTGTTCCTCCAGAGAGGTGATATGATACATGGTAACTCCATTATAAGATTGAAGGAAAACATTAAACCATTTAAGGTCCTTATAAAATTCTTGATTAAGGACTACCATATCATAATGTGCATTATCTCTAAGTAATTGCAACATGCAATTAAGGAAAATATGATATGACCTAACACATTTGGTATTATATAAGAGGAAGCCCAACAATGACTGAAGCTCTTGTTTGGAAGCCATTCGCGTATCCGATCACTGCAAGCATATGTGGACAATTTCTTGCAATTTTTAACTGGGAATTGACATAATCTGTTTTTCAGTATCAAATTCTATATCTAAACATATTACTTTCGTACTAGGAGGACAGAGGTTTTCACTACTGACCTGTAAACCAAGCTGTTGAAGTAGAGAAAGTGAAAATTTATAAGGAGTTCGGATAAGAGAAGGTAAACCAATGTATATAAGATCATCAATATAATTCTGAAGACCTGTAAAACCATTCTTGTTCATAATAAACCTAACAGAATCTTTGATTTTCTGGAAGAAATTCGATCCCAAGTGATATCCAAACAGAGTTTTTAGATCCAGATACAGCTTATTTCTATGCTGCAAGCCCAGCAAATCAATATCCCCATGATGTATGGGTCCATGTCGAAAAGCACGACTAATATCGCCTTTGAAAATAGAGGCTCCAGGTCCAATTTAATTCTAATTTCGGATAATGGAATCAACAGAAGGATAATGACGAGAAAAAGGGGTACCTAAGTAGGTATTTTTAGAAAGCCCATCATTAACCAAATGGCCCTTGGGCCAGCTCAGATCCACAATTGTTCTCCTCACCTCCGATCCAGATTTAGGTCGGGTCATGAAAGGTGAGATATGTATGTCAAAAAGTGGATGATCCAGAGAACCCAAGAGAGCACCATGATGCAATTCTTCCTTAATGTACTGGTCCACATGTGTTGCAAACTACAGAGCCGAAGCATGATTGTTAAAAGTACTAAAGAGATCCAAAATCCTGTCAAAATCCAGAGGCAATCCATATTGGATAAGGTCAACTAGTTGTTGATCAAAATAATCACATAAGTGTTTCCTCCAACTGGGAATATTGAGATCACTTTTAACGAGGATTCTCTTACCCCCCAAATTTTGGAACTCCTCTAGCCTTAATCAACTTATGTGCTTGAATTATATCCAAAATCGACTGCCAGATAACGACCTGCATACAGCTTAAAATCCCCAAGTGGAATGCAACCAAAGTCACTACCTAACTGCTGTAAACTTTTAACAGTAAGTGGATGTGTGAACTCAGAAACAGAAGAATGCACACTGGAAGGTTGTACAGTATTGAACCCAGCACTTGTCAGTTGGAAACTCCATACAAAAGCATCCATGTCCTTAGACTTAATACAACCAGTGTGCACATCTGAATCAGTGCTCTGTTTTCTTACCCGATTATCTGGGGATCTAGAGTTGGAAAGACTACAACTGGTAACCGAATCCGAATCAGTAAGTCCACCTAGTGTCTCTTATCTGGACAAACATCCGATTGAGACAACAAAGAGAACCTGTTACTAGTGGAAACATTGCACAAATCTTGGCCAATGTAACCAACCCTTTTCTTTACAGTACCTCTACCTGATGCATGTGTATCCAGACGACTACATGTTGGAGAATGGACAGATTTCAGATCCAAACCACTATTTGCCATTTCTTTGCAACCTTTTGAAGTACTGACCAGAGAATTAGGTACTATATTGTGTACGCCTTGTGCAGTAATTTGTGAATCTATAATATCACACCTGACCTGAGTATTGTGACATGCTTCATTATTAACCACTGGGGAGTGTTGACTAAAGTTACTGCCACATGGGTGCGAGACCACCTGAGCATAGGACCTATGGTCTCGACGTCTTACCTGACCATAGCCTTGTCAAAGTAGACTTGAACCCTGTTTGGAGACAAACCCATAATACCCACAGTATTTGTATGATTAGAGTTAACAAAGCATCTGGTTTTATGGACACACCCAACCCAGGGAGTGCCCCTGCTTACTTGTTTTTTGAATAATGCTTCCTACAATCCCCCCTGAGTATGAGCAAAGGCCTTGCCATTTTTAACCCAGCAGCTGGAACACACATGTTTATACATGACCCCTCTGATCTCATGGGACTGTTTTTGTGCACATAAACCTTTGTTGAAATATACACAAGGGGTGGTTTTGTCATGAGTTGCTTTGTCAGGATTCTGTGAGGTACTGTGTGAAGGCGTAGCCTGTCGCTGGGCATGTGCCCGCCGAATTCTATCTATCTATTCCATTTCATTCCAACTTCTGACTTCCCCTTGCTCCATTCTACATAGGAGAACGGCATGACATGCCTTTGCAGAAGACCAGGAGAAATCCTGTGTATCCTCTAACAAATTAATCACATAATCCAACATTTTTTCTTGTGTATGCACATTGGATTCCTCCCTGATAGTTCTGCAGAAGCATTCCCCCCAGAGCCAAAAATACCAACAATGGGTTTAAAAATATTTATTTCTTTAACAATTCTTCTATAAAGCACAATTTACATAAAATACTGTTACAGTTAAAACAACTTGCCATTCAAACCGAATGCCGATAATATTAATTTACATAGGAACATAATTGAATGATTCAAACTTCAGTTAATCTTTACCATTTTAGCAAATCTACATAAAATGATTCAAACTTCAGTTAACATTTACCATTTCAAAAGTCTATTTGAAGATAAAAATTTACCATGTTAAAAGCATGTATTAAAAAGTGCTTCAAACTTTAGGCACTATTTGATTTTATAATTTGAGCCATTATGTTTGGGACCGAGCAGGCTGGAGCAGGAATTAACCTAGTCAGAGTTGAAAAAGGTCAAAGGTCAAGATAGTTTAAGACCTGTCAGCAGGCGAAGGTCAAACGCCTGGGAAAAGCAATGGGGGACCCATATGATGGTCCCCAGTTTAGAGAGTCATGTACCATAGTACTGGAATGTCTGGTCCAGCCCACTCAGTGGCCTTTGCAGATAGAAACGATATATATCATTAAAATTCCTGAAGGAAATGAAAATCGTATAAGACATGTGTGTGACTCCCATGTATCTAAGTATGGAAGGATGAAGTCTATAATGTAAAATGTAATTTGAAATAGGGAGATCTAATGATATGGCCAAGAGTGTTCAAGGCTTGGCAAATGATATGGAAAATGAGGGAACGGGCCCAAAGATTTGTATTGAGATTTTTGAAGGTGACTTCATCTGAAAGCTCATAAATGCAAATGCATGGATATGTATACTTATTTGTATGAATATTGTATAAATTAAAGAATGCCATTGGAATTTTAAAAATAATATTTCCTGCAGATTGAACCACAATTTATGATCGTTAAGATATGACCTGGTAATGGAATATTTCTACGCAATCCATATCCACAATGTCTTTTGGAGGAGTACTTCAAGCAAACCTAGCCCAATGAAGGGCTAACGGTAGTCCTATGGGAAGCTCCAGATGAATTTCTTGTGTACTGTGTTTCCAGGTAGGCCAGTGAACGGAAAGAAAAAGGTCATAAACCTTTCATCCATGGTTTGTTCTTCCAAAATTGGTCTCCAAATTCAATATATGGTTATCCTAAGGCCACTACTTCCCAATTGACTTAGCTGTTTAAAGTTTGTGGAGGATGAAACAAAGAACTTACAATTATTTCATCCGAACACCCCGATCCACTCGCTCAAGTAACTACTCCCTGTTCGGTCCGTGCATTACGGGCCCCTATCTAACAATAGCAACTCAAGGAACAAGGTGTCCTGAGGTGCATCAACTTGTAAAAGTTATGTTAAAATTTTTAAAATTACTTTTTATAGCATTACATGTACTGTTGACACAATATTTCCAAGATATTTACAACAAGCAGTAATACAGTGTGTATATAATGAATTTACTTGGCACATTATAACCACTTGCACAGCTAAGGTGACATATATTACTTAGTATTATTCAATATACTGACACATTACACATTTTAACAACATTGATGTGGCCGAAGCCATGGAATTATTGTGTCCATTGGTATAGAGGTTGGTGAAGTACTGGGCTGGAAGTACATGGAACTGCCAGCAGAGCAACTCGAAGTCACCAAGATGCACCTCAAATTTTGGGAGATCACATAGGTATGAAGGTATCTCAAAATACATATGTACACAACCAACAGTATGTGTGTCTTAATGTAGTCTTGGTAGGAAAGACATGGGTGGGCACAAACATCTAGATAATAACCAGGGTGGGGTTTTTGCAACGTCGTCCCACTGGCACCTGAAGTTTGAATGGCAAGATGAAACTATTAAACAGGGTTCCCAATGCTGTGTGCAGTGAGGTGTGAAGAATTGGGTCACAAACAGCTACTAAACCTCGGATGGGCTCCTAGGAATGAACTTGCCCACACACACATGTGGGCACGCACATTTCCTCCAGAGCCAAAAATACCAACAATGGGTTTAAAAATATTTATTTCTTTAACAATTCTTCTATAAAGCACAATTTACATAAAACACTGTTGCAGTTAAAACAACTTGCCTTTCAAACCGAATGCCGATAATATTAGTTTACATAGGAACATAATTGAATGATTCAAACTTCAGTTAATCTTTACCATTTTAGCAAATCTACATAAAATGATTCAAACTTCAGTTAACATTTACCATTTCAAAAGTCTATTTGAAGATAAAGATTTACCATGTTAAAAGCATGTATTAAAAAGTGCTTCAAACTTTAGGCACTATTTGATTTTATAATTTGAGCCATTATGTTTGGGACCGAGCAGGCTGGAGCAGGAATTAACCTAGTCAGAGTTGAAAAAGGTCAAAGGTCAAGATAGTTCAAGACCTGTCAGCAGGCGAAGGTCAAGCGCCTGGGAAAAGCAATGGGGGGACCCATATGATGGTCCCCAGTTTAGAGAGTCATGTACCATAGTACTGGAATGCCTGGTCCAGCCCACTCAGTGGCCTTTGCAGATGGAAACGATATATATCGTTGAAATTCCCGAAGGAAATGAAAATCGTATAAGACATGTGTGTGACTCCCAAGGAGCCAAACTAGTGTGATAGATGTTTTCTAAAAGTCTCAGCAACCGGAGAAGAGGAGGAGGGAGAAGAGCGTAAATATGCCCATACGGCGTCACTTTTCCACGTACCATGCGCCTGTATATGTTCAAGCGGGACACCATGCTGGAAAGCCCACGTGGAGGCAGCCCTTCTAAAAGCATGAAATGTGAGAGGGGGTTGTATTTCGAGCGTGGAAGAAATTTGTTTGAGATGTTTATGAGCTGTGGAGTCAGTCAAAGGAAGTGCAGTTCCTTTCTTATATATTCTGAATAATGGATCATTATCTGTGCCCGGTAAACATGCGAACATTGTCTTGAGTGCAGTCATGGGACATATTTCCGAATGCCCCAGGCTTGGGATAGCAATTGTACATTTATTTTTCCTGTTCTGCATGGTTTTTGACCATTTAATAATTACTATGGCCCCGAACGAAGTGAAAATTATATCTCCTCTCGCCAGATGTCTTGTAATATCCAATGTGTTGGGTGTATGAGGGAGTAAGTTGGAAAGGCGGCGAAAAGAAAAGAAACAGAAAGAATACAAAGCCACAAATGTGACCTGGTGTTGCATTGTTTTTGCTACTGCGATTACTGACTCCAATGTGGAAACTGTGAAGGTGCCACCTGGAAAGAGATGAAGTCCCTCCACATCCTGTTGTATTGTCTGAGTGTGGCAGGGCGGAAACCATCTCTCAATCTTTCGTTAGCCAGGAGGGCAAGCTGGGCTGCCGGGCCAGGCAAATCTGGAAATAAACATGAATATTATATAGTATAATTTAGTAGTGTAAGGTCTATGTGGGAGTCAATCCACACATGGTTGGGACATAGCTCCTGCAGTGCATGCTCGGTCATGCTTCCCATCTCGAAAGCAGATCTGCTAATACATTTTCTTTTCCTGCAATGTGTGAGAAAGTTAAATGTATGTTATATAATGATGACAAGAGCCATATATTCCTAGCGCATGCTGCAAGGGTGTGATCTCGGGCCCTCCCTGTGGTCAGAACCTCCACCACTGCCATGTTGTCACAGAATATCTGCACCTTTTTGTCCTGCCAAAAATGTGCCCAAATTTTACATGCAACTAAGATATTGAGTATTTCAAGGTGAACTATGGTATACCCTTGATAGTCTTTTGGTATGGATAAAGCATACACCATGGAATTAAAGGCACCACCTAAACCTGTAAGGCAAGCATCTAGCTGAACCTGTGTATCAATGTTGCATGTATCATAATATGTAGATCCGTTATACGAACATAGGAATGTACAGAACCAATTTAGATCAGAAAAGAAAGGCTGATTAAGGAGTTTTTTCTAAGGAGGGTCAGCATACGATTTAGGAAATATCGCGCTGGCCTTACACATTTCGTGATTTATAATAGTGAGCCCAATAGGGATTGTAGGTCCCGTTTGCTACAATATGTTTTAGTGGACCATGCAGAACATGTTTCTATAATTTGTGACAATTTTTCAGTAGGAATGGAAGTGTTCTTATTCATTAAATCCACTAGTATTCCCAAACAAACTGCAGACTTGGTTGGGGGGACCAGTTTCGAGCTGCTAATTTCTAGACCTAGGTCCAGGAGGAGTTCTTGTAGAAATTTGAAAGATTTATGTATTTCGTGTGGTAGGCCGACATAGATTAAATCATCTATATTGTTAAACAGCTTGTTAAAACCATGCTGCTTCATTATAAACCGTATTGCGTCCGAACAACGCTGAAAGAAAACCGATCCGAGTCTGAACCCAAAAGGCAGAGTCCCATCAATGTAATAGTCCTTATGCTTTATACCTAGCAAATCCAGATCCCCTGGATCGATCCTCAAATGACGGAAGGCCCTACTTATGTCTATTTTGTATATGAGGGCTTGTGAACCCAATTCAGAAAGTACCTGGGTGATATGGTCTAAAGAAGGGTAACGTAGGGTGAAATATGATCCAAGGTATTTATTTTTAGCTACCCCATCATTAACTGAAAGGCCCTTAGGCCAACTGAGGTCCATGATGGTACGCTTTTTATCTGAGTTTTGCTTATCTTGGACCATCAGCGGTGAAACATGCAATGGGAATGGTTTTTCAGTGAAAGGGCCATGCATGGCATTATATGAAATTTCTTCTACAATATAACTATCAATGTGCTGGGTGTTATCAAAAGCCGAAGCATGATTGGTTTCTGTGGATTCAAGTACATTTTTTCTATCGAAGTTTAAGGGAAATCCAAACTCTATTAACTCTGGAAGTTGGTTATCCCAAAAGTCCCTAAGGTGAAAGCACCCCCTGTGAGGTTTGAGTTATGAATTAACAGGAATTCTATGACCTAGAAAGTTAGGTAGGCCAGACTGTCTAATCATTGTATGTGAACTATATATATCCGGGATAGTCTCCCACTGAACCGGTTTTCCTGTGTATGACTGCATTGCCGTTAGTGGTACAAAGCCGAAAGCATCGCCATTCTGTTTGATGCACGCCCTGAAGTCCGCACAATTGTACCTATCATAAAATATGTGATCTGGTATATCCCGTGTCAAACTAATTGGACTATTAAGGTATTGTGTGTCCTCATATCAATGATAGAATTTGCATCACATGCTGTACCAAGCTCAATGTTATTCATGTGTTCTTAGTCATGTTGTATACCACGGATGTTGCCTTCCCCATCAAAAGACCCGATTTTGTTTTTATTCCCCGCCAAAGATTGTTTTTGATTGGCCATTATGGCCGCACCATCCGTGATGTGTTTGGCTAAGTGAAAGGACTCCTTTGTGGAGCCGGTCTTGTTCAGGGTATTGGCTGCTTGTTTGCTAACCTGTTCTTGCTTTGCGTTACCAGCAAAGGCAACTTCTATATTGCCCTGTGTCTGTGACTCAATACAACTCTGTCTAGGTTCCTCAACCGTTTCTAAATTCTGAAGTGCTTGAAAGCGATTTTCTAAGGTGATTTGATCTTGGTACTGTTTATCTACATGCATGCATACCCGTGGTGTGTAATCTTTTTTGTGAACCTGCTTGTGAGTATGTAAAACAGATTCAGGTTCAGCAAAGAATTTTTTCCTTGGAATATAGCATTTTTTGTTGTAGTTTTGTGCTTGCTTCACAATACCGGGAGCCGGTTTTCTAAGTACATCCGCATAAGATTCTGCTGAAGTCACCAGTCTGAACGGTTTCTGGGCGTGAAACCAAGCAAAAGCTATATTTTTTGAATCTGTAATTTTTTTCTCATAGGACACGGAACCTAGACTGGTATTGTAAATATGACGTGAAGAGAACATCTGGGTATGAGCAAAACTGCCCGCACACGAAGTTATCGTTTTTTGTATGCTTCTTGTGTTTGTTACGACATTCTATTTCTGGATGGGAAAATTGTTTCCCCCTGGTAGCAAAACATGAGCTACATATATGTTTGTACAAAGTACCACATGTGTCATGAGTTTTCTGATGGATGCAGGAGCCTTGATTAAAGAACTGGCATGGCATACTTTTTGTAGCCTTGAATTTTTTTGCAGCAGAAGGTTGTTGAAAATTATTTGTGTAAGGTAAATGTCTCTGGGCATTTGCCCTCCTGATCCGATCGATCTTATCGGTCTGAGTGTAATCTTTGATTTCGCCTTGTTCCATCCGGCAAACGAGTACGGCATGGCTGGCCTTTGCTGCATCCCAACTGAAGTCGTTGGCATCGTCCAGAAAGGAGATTAAGTAGTCCAACATACCTCTCTGATTGTCAAGATTTTTCTCATCTCACATGATGCGGCAAAAGCCATCCATCCATTGGGTTATAGACAAGTGATCGTAAGACACCCGTTCTTTGCTCGATCCTGACAAGACGTATTCGTGAGGCCATTTAACCCTATGACCTCTATCGGGCCTCCCCTCAGTGACTTTTGTTTAATACCTGACTTATCTGCTTCTGACAGCTCTGTGAGGCGTTTTTCAACCTGCGCCTACACTATCATATTCTGCCTAAGAACCTCAAGTTGTGGTATGTCTTGGCTATGGCTGATTGTGGCTTGCATGCAGTTTGAATCAATGCCAATGGGGTTAGGTGCTTTAAGCATAGCAGGTTGTATGGGCTGTTTGAGTAGTACTCTGTGAAGCTTTACCTTTTCTGTTTTTTTTTTTATTTTTGTGGGGTCTGCAGTCTTTTTGCATTTTGGTTTTTCAATTTTCTCTAAACGCTGACTGATGTTGGTTAACTGTGCCAGTATTTGAGCATTTATTATTTGTTGTGTAACGCAATCACTGGTGGATTTGTCTTTAGGGCCAGTGCTACCCGGATTGTCTTTCTCCTCCATTTGCTCAGTATCTGATTGGCTAATTACATCACTACAATTCAAGTCCGATTTGGATCCATCCGTGTCCGAACCATTCTCTTGATTGGATTTGGATTGCTGACTAACGCTCATCAATCTAGCGAGAAACTGGGGATTATATGCAAACTGCAGTTGGACTGGGACTTGTACTGCATCTGCTTTATTTGTTCGCAAATTATAGGTTGGCTCAGACATTATGGTTCAGTACATGCAAAGCAGACTTAAACAAAGTAAATAACTTCGATACTTGTACCTGTATAAAATATTAAATACTACAATACTTTTCTTTTAAAAGCTTGCATTAATTTTTTGAATAATAAATTTCTATTTAAAAAAATATTTTGTAATAAAATATGAGAAATATTAGCAAATTAATCTACTCATTGAACATTACATATGTGTGGTAACAGTATTGCCATGTATTTTACATGTGTGCGATAGCGGTACTTCACTATCAATGTTTACAAACACATATGCATAAAAGGTAACCACAATACACACAAATCATTATATATATGAATAAACAGTAGCTAAGAACATATATTAGTTTGATATGTGCAGTAACGGTAAATCAAAACACATATCAGGTTGCCAATAGTACATATATCTCATAACGGTACACATGTAAAACAATTATAATATTCTAAATAAAACAACTTGGATTAAAATACTAAGATAGAGTAAAAATAAAATAAAACAAGTTCCTATGACTAGAAGATTCAATATGTCTGCCAATGTTGTCTTTTTGCAATGTCACCCCACTGGCACCTGAAGTTTGAATGGCAAGGTGAAACTATTAAAGAGGGTTCCCAATGATGTGTGCAGTGAGGTGTGAAGAATTGGGTCACAAACAGCTACTAAACCTCGGATGGGCTCCTAGGAATGAACTTGCCCACACCCACATGTGGGCACGCACCCCCCATCCATTGGATGGGGGACAACTGATTATATGAAATTCTGTCTTTATTCTGGCCTGACAGTATGAATTCATGTGGCCACTTAACTCTATTACTAACAAAAACATCTGCACAGACCCCCCCCCTCCTTTGAGACTTAATTTTTTCAGTACTTGGTTTAGCATTGTATGCAAGCATGTGATTCTGAACCTCAACCTGAATTCTGGCTTCCTCATGAAGCCTATCCGGAATGGTGTACATTGGAACAGAAGCAGGAATAGCATTTACATCAGACCTTTGTTGTTTGACTGGTGCTTTAGCACGTTTAATTTTACTGCCTGAAATTTTTACTTTTGACACATCCTTTGTTCTTTGTTTTCTTGGGCAAACCCTTGACATAATTTTTTTCCATACTATCCAAGAGTTCACCAAGTGAACTGAGCTGTGCCAAAATGCTTGATTTATGTTATTTTGGGAAACAAAATTGTTAGATCCCCCCAAGGCCACCGGCAGACCGGCCAGAGCCATCAGACCCAGCACCTTTAACCAAATCTACAGAGGGTGAGGACAATTTTGGATCCGTATGATTCAAAGGGGCTGAAATGTCAATATCAGATAAGCTGTTGTCAGAATGTTCAGAATCAGAAACTTGCCCAGTTCCAAAAGATGATGCAAAAGTCTCAGCCAAAAATTCGTCATCCTCCACAAGCTGTAACTGTACTGGAATATGACACTCCCGTTTGCTGGATCTCAGACTATGTCTAGTATCCATAATATCAACTCAAGAAAAAAACTAAAAACTAAAATGAACTTGACAAAAAATTCTTGTTGTAATTATTTCACAGGCAATAACTAAACCTACAATTTCGGTGACCACCAGGAGTGAGCCCCTGGACACCCAAATGTCCAGTCACAAAAGGTGAGCAATTGTCAGATTCAAAGCCATATAAGTTGAATTCCAGTGAAGACAGAAAAAAAGACTCACTTTTTGATATATTTATTGTACATCTGGGAAACAAGCATTTGTTAAAATACTCAAGCTGTAGAATCATACAAGTCAGGCGAGGGTGAAATGGCTTCTTTCTCTGGTTGCTGCCAAATTATTACATTCCGGTATATATATGAAACTGGACTTCAATTTATATTTATTGCAGCTTAGAGAGTCTGCAGCCAGCAGAATTTCAGTGCTAATTTCATAAGAATTACAATATGGGAAAACATATGGGGAAACATGTCTAATGGGAAAATGCTGACACAATTCATTTTGGCCAAATTGCTGAAAGACTGCAATTTGCCAGGAGCACTGGTAGTAGGATTGTTGTGTTTTAGATTGACTAGGTCTTACGATCAATCCTGAGTATGGAACATCACCATTACAATAGACATCATCTCACTTCTTTTTAAACACTGGGCCTAATAGTATTTCTTTATATTATTTTTAAAGTGTGCTGAGTATAACGGAGAGAAGGTACTAGGCACGACATTAAATAAATCAGTCAATTATTTTACAGTGTGGGTGAGCTGAGTTTGTAACCAGATACAGTACACATTAGACACTTTCTCCTGGGAATTGTTTCCAATTACGTTTTTACTTGTTTCAGCGAAATTATTCACTCTGGCCAAATTGCTGAAAGACTGCACGAAATGAAAAATCCCCCCAAGGTTACTCTTAAAACTTCATATATTATCATTGTTGGGTTCCCAATTAACTGAAACCATGGCCAAAAACTGGTTGCATGGAAGAAATGTATTGTAAATAATCTTTCCTCTTGCAAGTGTTTTAAGCAATGTCATTTCTACTCAGAGGTGTTGCCAGGGTTGCTACTTGTGCCAATTTCATTTGATTGCCTGTCATAAGTGATGTTCAGATATCATATTTGACTGTTATCCGTTTAAGTAGGTATAAGCTGGAATTTAAACATTATGTATGTTCTGTCATTGACAAAGTTCTTCAAAACACATTAAGGGATTTATATTGTTAAGTCTTAATACATTGATTTTTTTAGTGTTTTGTGTCATTAACTCTGTCAGCTCTATTTCCTCAGTCTTATGTTCTTGAGCATGGAATCAAAGTTTTATATATTTGTCTTTTCTCTTGATATCAAAAGTATTTCTCTTGGGTACCTTTCTTAATTAATTTTGACACCAACATTCAAAAATATGTATACATACTTGGCTTTATTTATACCAATCCTGTTATGATAACTGTTTCATATTTGACAAGCATACATCGCAATATTTTCTTAGGCACATGTTTTCTCACAATCCACAATCTGTAACTAATATAGAGAAAATAAATTGTAAGATGTAAAACAGTTATTGTATTATGGTTATCAGTATTCAGCCAATGACCTTTTCAGACTTGTTATCAAATTCTTTACAATTCCCAGCTGCTATGTGAAGTGTAACTTAATGCTTAAATGACAATATGTTTTGATTGTCTCTGACAAATGTCCCACAAAGGAATTATAATGTACACACAATGGTATTCTGCAAAATTAATGGGTCTCTTATCATTGGTGAAAGACAGTGTCACTGCTGTTACTGCCTGGATAAAGTCAATCATTACACCAGACAGATACACTGTCTCATATTGTTTGAACTTTAAAAATATGCAATTTCAAAAATATGAATGTTACAGTACTACATCATCTTTTGTTCCCATATAATGTAGTTGATGATACAACGACATTTATTCTTTGCAAATGGCATCCTTTACAACACAAGTATTCTAGCATCATGTTTCTTTGCATCTGGGTTAACCAAAAAGTTATTGATTGATATAAAATTCTACTGAGAAGAACTAACCCATGATTTGCTGAAGGGTCATAAATATCAGCTTCAGAAACAGTGATAAAACACCCCAGTAAAACTGTCTTGAAGAAAAAACACCCCAGTAAAAATGTCTTGAAGAAAAAAAGATTGAAGTTCTCAATATCGAACTATCTACGTTTTGAAGACTCTGATTGATGATCTGAAAAACATTTTTTTTTCAAGGGTATCCTAATGCAACAATTTTGTACTGACTGATTTCGTTCCCCTGTTTTGTGTTCCTCTTGTAGTCTCACTTGTGTCAGCATCATATAATTGGTAACACGACTACTATGTTTATTATTTGGCTACAAAAGTGCAGTCTTTCTGACAGCAATTTGTTTAGTGTAATGTTCACTATAAGGCATCTTTTGCAAACCTGTTAATTGGTAAATATTGTTTAGGAGATGAATTTAGATGACAATGACATGCATGATAGCATGTATAATATAAATATACAAATCAGTTTACTTGTGTCCCTGTAAGAATTATTAACTTATAATTAAATTTTCAAAGTTTTCCTTCAGGTTACGGTTACCCCTCCTCTTCATGTCATTTATTCCAACAGTAACCTGTTACAATTTGGGGTATATCTTTTTTTCTTTATAGGGAAAGGGGTGTGCTTTGATATTTTTGCTGATAAAGGCTGAAGTTGAAGTACGTAATTTTTACAGTTCTTTGCTGTAGAGGAAACTAAGTCTATTTTTCTCAACAGGATATCAAAAAGTCATTTTCATTTGCCAACAGTTGCACTTCGTCACAATAACTAAAATGTATTATTTTATTTGATATCACATTAGTGGTAATGATAAAAGTAGTATGTTGGACAGGTTGTTTAAAGCCACTGTATGTGACCTGTAGTTTGACGTGAGAAAAGAAAATAAGCATAAAAACTGCCCAGTGAAGGTGTGATTATCATGGGGTGTAAGGAGGATAAAAGCTTCTCCATTATGTGAAGCTACAAAAGATAAGTAGATTTTAGGGTTTCAAGGCAAATGATAGTCTGGACTTTCAGGAAAAAGATATGTCTGGGTTAGGAAGAATATAGTGTAAAAATACTGATTTTTGGAAAGTTGTGTTTGTTATGGTGGATGTTTCATTGTATTTAATGTTATAGCTATTTAGTCAATCGTAATATTGATTCTCAAATGCAAAGATAACAATATGCAAGTATCATAATAAGTTACATTATATTGAATACCTGTAATTAGGCATGTTGTTTACAAATTGAGATTGTTTATTCTTTATTTGGGTTTTAGTGTCTCTTTCGACACTATAGATCATATCACAATGAGTAGTTTTGTGGGCAGAGGAAACCAGTACATACAGTTGGTCAATGTTCTGTACTGTAAACTGTTGACCATTGGTAAGCAGCTGCCAACTTTCTCACATAAGGTGCGGGGTTTGAACCGCCCACCTCAGAGGTTGGAGGCGAGTGTGTTACCACTGTCTTTGTTGTAGAAAATTTTCTCAGTTTGAAATTTGTGACTAACGTGAGAGCACATGAAAACCAGGCCACATATTTACTGCAATTTTAAAGTTTTAATTTGTTATTACATTATTTTGCTGTTTTTGTTTGTTTTACATGTGATATATACATTGCAAGCAGCCAACAGTTATTCTATTATCTAACATTAAATGTGTTAATTTATTACAAAGTAATACATTTTTCGAAGTGTAAATACTAAGTTCCACTTATCTTCTTTCAACATTCAGTCAATTTTATCTAAACTTTGACCTTAAATTTTACTTAACTGTTCTTATAACTTCACCTTTAGTTACCTCAGTTTGCATATACAAGTGTAATGTACTTCAATGATAATGTTTGTATATGTAATTGTCTTGACAGTAATCATAATAAGTAGTCACAGTTATTCAGATTTATAAAATTCTTACACCTAAAGATTATATCTGAACTATAAGCATAGGGGTTCTGATATTTTGTTTCGATATTTAGAGTACTGTTTTAACCACACACCTATGTTCTCACCTGTTATATTGTTTTATCTTTTCTAATTTTCTCATATTGGGACAATTTATCTCCTTAAATATTTTGCATATAGTGTTACATTCTTGACGTCAGCTAATAAGAGGTCCGCCAACGTCCTCCCATTGTATAAAATATCAGATTTACTGGAAATTTCTAATGTCACCCATATTTTGTGGACATCCCACTCATGTGGTGCTGAAATCAAGGCCACTAGTGCATACTTTATTGGCAATGTAACAATGACATTTCCCTTGGCATAATGGATGACGACTGTCACATCTTAGTCAATTACACCAAAAGAACTTTCCTAAATTACCAATAAAGTTCAAGTCTGTGGACTCTATTTCTACTTTAAAAACCAAGACTGCCACTGGAAACCATGAACCTGAACTTATTCGGCAGTTTATTTTTAATAGAAAGATAGAGCAGAAATTGGTTAGTTGGTTGAATGTATGTTTCAGTGTCTGCCAGCTGAGACCTTGTCTGAAATACAGAGACCACTGTTCCTTACTAAAGTAGACTGCCCCCGACTTAAAGAAATGTCTCCGCATAATAGTAAGACCAAAAAGGCCCTCAACTTCAGTGTTGAGGAGAAACCTCTGGAATTGTGTCAACAGCTTGCATGCCTAAAAATCAGGTATCTGATTCGGCAAATAATTATTGGTTTTCGGTGCAGTGGGTTGCATCTAACATAATACCATCAGTTAAAAGGGGTATAATGTTTGACTGATTATGAAAAGTAAAGCTGCTTCATTTAACTTCATTATAAATCCATCTCCCAGTGTAATAATTTTTTATCATTATTACTGTTACAAAAAGATTTATACAACAACATAATAACCTCTAAAATCCTCTAAAACACTGGGTCACCGAATGGAAGAATGGAGACTTGGGTAAATGCAAATTTGGATCATGAGAAGGTGGTCAAAAGGGAAAGTGGCTAAGTTTGTAGAAAGACAAGTAAAATCAAATAGGGCAAGTCTAATCACGAGTTTACTCCAAAATCTACAGTTGCTTGTTTGGCATCTAATCTCAGCCAGCAACTAATTGTACTTCTTCAAAACAGGACCATGGTGAAACATTACCATGCATATACTCTGTGCATGAGTATTAGACACATGCTATCTGTAATTCTCTCTAAGATCGGTTTCATTGTTGTTTTTATTGTAAAGTTAAATGAGAGCTTTACTTTTGTGGACTTACATTTGCTCTAGTGCTCTGGATATTATATTACTATTCTACATCATTAACACATTCCCATCAAACAGTCCCTCGTCATTCCTCTGATTCTAAAGTCATCATCCTGTGCATTGAAATGAGTGTGCTAGTTTTGGGAGTCAAAACCACACATAGGTATCAGCATTTGCTTAGCTTATAAACTTGCTAACCCCCAGATGACTAAAAACACATTATGAGAAGTATACTAAATATTTATGTATGTTTAATATTTTATGACAAATAAACACAGCTGTTTGACAAAATTGAATGTTTATGTAGTTTTTATAGTCGAAGTCATTTTTTCCGATCAAATTTCATACTTATCCTGATTCACATCATAATTATTATCATAGAGTTATCATATCCAGAGATATGTATCACTGGTAATAGTTAAAGCGTAAGGAAACCTTTAATCATTCAGAGAAAAGCTGATGTTACTGTTATTAATTATACAGCACAAGTTGGTTCTTAAGAGGGCTGTCCCATATTAGTAATCCGACTGAATACTTAGTTTCTGATTGAAAAAAACTGGAACCAATCAAGATCCATGGAAGCAGAGGGTCTGATTTTATGCTCAAGAACATTAGTTTTCTAACAGATGTTGCAATTGGTTCTTAAAATATTCTGATTGCCTCCTGAAAAGTGCCAATTGCTTCTTTAACCCTGTGAATGGTTCTCAAATTAATTATTATAATTATTTGCTCTTGAATCATCCCAAATGGGAGGCGAACCTCGCATAAGTCGGGGTCACCAAGCTATCAGCGAGTGCATTTGCCATAGTGGAACAGCCATCTAAGAAATATACGTCCATTTAAAAAATACCAGTATCAGTATTCTGTGATGAATTCCTTGCAGAACATGTTACCTGATATTACTATTTGCATTATTACATAGTAGAACAGTCGTCAAAATTAGAAGAACATATGTGAGGATCATTCGGTGCAAAACCTTAGTTTTCTCATAAACACCATCAGTATCTATTGCTTAGATTCACAACCCAATCTTCTGTTTTTCATGATGCAATAACCATTAGAAATTCTTAGTACTGACACAAAAATGTCATTTACTTACCTTTGGCCCTTATTATGGTCTTCAATATGACATTCACTTTATGACTAGTATAGTACAGGTTAGTAGCATCCCATTTACAGATGACCTCTTTTGATACTCTGCAACACTTCTTGGTGCAATTGCTTATTTATTTAGACATATTTTTATGTTACAGCTTAAAGAGTCTGTATTTATAACTTGTATATCACCAGAAACTGGTTCAGTGTAATTGCGACCAGAGACGAGCAAGAGTCATGCACTAGACTTTTTGAAAGTCGGAAAAAATCATTTTAACTCAAATTAAACCTGTACCTGGTCTACAGCTAAGACAGGGGAAGCTAAAGATCTAATGTGGTAAACTGAAATAGCAGGCCCCTGTCAGGCGGTGCTGCCCATACTTTATGAGACCAATTGAGACCAATGTCGGTTAAAAGAGTTTCACGAATGTGTATTGTACTATGTTTTTATTTTTGAGCTACATTTTAGCTGTCCATCTAGATATGTTAGCCACCTCTAATTTCCTGTTCCTTCTCAATCTTTCTATTTTGGAGATATTGATCTCCGTAAATATTTGTTTTCCATAAATGGTCACACAGTTCATTTAAAACTTGAAGTCTGCAATGCCATCTCACTATCCGAATATATCAGATTTACCAACGATTCTGGAAATCCCTTTCATACATTGCCAGAATAAAGTCAAACAGTGCATACTTTATTGGCAATTTAATGATGCCATCTAATGAGTGACTGCAGTCAAATTTTAGTACATTGCACAAAAGGAACGTTTTCCTACTGCCCATAACTTTTAAGCCTGTGGACTTTATTTCTATTATCCATACTGCCTTCTTTGCAACTTTTTGCGACAAAAATAATTCCCACTTTTCTTCTTAGACAATCACAAATTTTTCTTTACTATATTTTTGGCCACAAAAAAAGTATTTTCTTTGATATTATAATGGCAGGGGTTTCTGATCTTATAAACACCTTAAGTCAGTATAGTTTACTGAGTCATATGGACTTCCTTCAAACTAAAACAGATCAAGGCCTCAGTGGGTTGTTATCAAATTCGGGTAGTTATGTTTTGACTCAGTGGCATCTTACATTGAATACAGCGCCAACAGTAAAATACATGACATACTCTTCATTAACCTTTATGCTAGATCCTTTACTGCATACATCCTCTAAAGTACTGGGTCTCCAAATGAGTAAATTGAGACTGAAATGCTGAATTGGGTTTTGAGAAAGAACTCCACAGTAGAGAATACCGAAGTCTGTTGAAAGGCAGGTCTGAACAAATAAGTTTGGTGTGTTTGCTCCTGAAACTATAGTTGTTTGTTTGGCATCTAATCTCATCTGGGAACTTATTCTGACTGCTTTGAAAAGGGCCATGATAAATCACTACTGCCTGTTTCTTTATGCTGCACATGTTTTATATTCAATGTATGAGTACAATACATTTGACATAAAAATTGATGTAAATTCTATTTTATTGTTATTTGCATATTGTCTACCATTGTTTGGTAACCTCTGTGGAAATATATTTGTTTCAGTTTTCCAGTTTACTGAGCACTTAACATTCATAGACTTACATTTTCCTTTAAATTTGAGTTTGAAAGCATTGCCCAGTTACATTTACAGATCTCTGTAAAACTTTTATTTCTGTTTTATATATTGATTAAGTGCTCCTTATTTTAATTTAAAACAGTAATTATGTTGACAAAACATAATTGTTGCTAAGTTACTTGATTTTTAGTTTCAAGTTCTTCATTTGAGTGGAGGGATATTTGCACATACCTTCAATCACACATAAATATGGTTAGCTGCTTATACATTGTTACAACATATATAATAGCATAGACAGACTGAGCCCCAGTGACCACCAAAATGTAAATCCATAATACACTAATTTCCAAAACCATCAAGATGGACCCTGTGTGATATATTCTATGTAATAAGCCAAAAGCAGCATCCAGCCCAAACAACCAAATCAAGTTAAGAGCACCTAAAGATTATGGGAAACACTGAACTAAAATAACTCCAAGAATTTTTGGGATAACACTCTCAATCCTTTTAATGAATCTTACCTATGCATATAAAGTAATCTCTCCCTTTGTCTTGTCAACACAAGATCCATTCCGGTTTTATTCTGCCGTGACAAATGCCAACAATTTTATTATATAAGAATGAAAGGAAAACAGGGACGCTTCATTTCTGACTCACTAGGCTGTTAGAGATTAAATTGTGACAGTTTTGTAAATGGCCCAGGTCAACAGAAGAACATTAACACAAAGAATATTAAACCTAGTTCACATTGTTCCATTCTGGCTTCTCAAGCTACACATGAGCTAAAGTTTTTTATCTTGTCCGGGCACGTTTCTGGCTGCATGTGATTTGTGGTTTGGTTGTATCCATTACTCTTGTATCCATCAGTTTGGATTCATATTTTGGCAAGACTCATTTGACACAACACAGATAGCATTTCCAGCATGTTGTGGATTTAGTGAAATGTTTGAAAAACCTGCGACAAGCCCTCAAAATGTACATGCCAGAAGGGTGACTGGAGGTGGGAGATGAAGTGACCAAACAGGGCCTCTCGTTGTGAAATATGCAGTGCCCACGTATGAACTTCATTTACATGGCAATAAGGTCAAGGTCCTGAAGAAAAATACAAGTACTTGTTGATGTGTTTGTGGAATGGCGTAAACAGGCCTTTAGTGTGGGATGCTTTTCATGTAAAAAAGAAGAAATTGATATGTTTTAAAATGGAAAATATAACAACAACAGTATTTTGGCAGCATCAACAGAGGGAAACAGTGACAATGCTGAAGTGGAAAGAAACCACATCTATTCTACATTATTTTATATTTACTATTATGTTTACATACTGGTAATAAAAGTATGCATGATTTGAGAACACCTTTATGATAAAACGTCTGACTAGAATACATCTAACGTCGTGGCTGTAGGCATGATAGGTATACAACAAGTGGGTAATACTACAACAAGTGGGTAATACTAGAACACATTCTATTTGGATGGGAAAAAATGGAATGTATGCCATGGAATCAGTTGGCAGGCATGTAGAAATATTACTGCAAAGTAAAGCCACGCTTTTTACATAAAGGCATATGTTTTGTCACATACATATTATGATCAAAAGAATATTAAGCAAGAGCACTTGGGTAGCCCATACCTGAGCCAAGGCCAATAAGAGTTTTTAAAAAGGCTCCATATGGGGGAAATCTCAATCTGTGATATTATTTTTGCATCTATGCGGTAATCAGGATCACTTTCAACACTCAATGAGATCTAAGTTGAATAAAGACCCATCTCATTTTTTTTCTTATGCGGGATGGCATTTGGGTGCCATCAAGTTCATTTCTTGTGACCTTATACTTTGCAACTAGTTGTACACCTTATTTGCATATCACTGGCCATTGGTCAAGTGGTCAAGCGTGGGACCTCTCTGATTTAACCCCGTATGCCACCACTTGCATGCTGGACACACGAGAAGAAACAATAATTCACCTTGTCAAGTGACTGTTACTGCATACGTGGAACATTACTGTATGGTTTTCTTTCTCTGTTTATTTTACATTGGCATTTTATATTTTAGTATTATTTGTATTTTATAAAGTATTTTACATGTTTTAACAAGTGTGTCGTTGTCATGTTAGTTAGTATTGACTGAAAATATGTACAATTTGCGGTCTGGCAAGCAAAATACAATAGAATTACCCGTTGAAATTCAGTTAGCAGAAGATAAACATTTTATTGAAACAGTATTGCAACGTAGTATTGGGTCAGATATTAATACAAACATGTCGGACTCAGATTCATCTGCCAGTGATTTAAACTGTAGTGCTTTGGTTAATGATTCGGATAATGATTCGTCTGTGCTGACAAACAGCAAAAATGTTGCCGGGACGTCTCAAGTCACAGGAACTGACAATCCTTCACAAAAAACGGATCCGAATATGCAAACGTTGATCAATGCTAGGATACTGGATCAGTTGGATAAAATTGGGCAAAGACTGGACAAAATTGAAAACAAAACTTGCAAGAAGTCTTCGGATAAGTCAAAAATCAAAAGTTCTGGCAAAAAATCTGCCAAAACAAAGAAAGTAGTGACTAATGATATTGCATCGGTAAAGACACCAGACCTTTCCACTTCTATGACAGAAGAAGCGCTTCTTCAACTTAAGGTAGATCAAAGACTTCAAGAACTCTCGGATCTGGCAAAATCAGGTATCCCAAATTCTAAATTTAAATCACAGAGAGGGGGGAATGTTGATGTTCAGGTAAAAAATAGAGTCAGATGGCCTCATGAATATATTTTGTCGGGTGTCAATAAGGAAAGAGTGTCATACGATCAGCTGACTGTGACTCAATGGGTGGCTGGTTTTGGCCGTACCATGCGTGATGAATCGGATCCGGATGTTAGGAAACACATGTTAGAATATTTAATAGCATTGATGGATGATGCCAACGATTTTTCGTGGACTTCGGCCAAAGCCAGCCACGCTGTTCTGCTATGTCGGATGGAACAGGGGGAGGTCAAAGATTTTTCGGATTTCTTTGCAATAGAACGGATCCGGCGTGCAAATGCTCAGAAACATGTCCAACCTTCGGCTAATATTTCAGGGTCAGCATATGGGCACAAAAAATCTTCAAAAATCACAAAATCTATGCCCTGCACTTATTTTAATCAGAATACTTGTATGCAAACCAAATCCCATGAGACAAGGGGTGTACTCTACAAGCACATCTGTGCTGCTTGCTTTGCAAATAATGGCAAGACCTTTCCACATCCAGAGGTAGATTGTAAAAGCAAAAACAAGTCCTTATCAAAAAACGAATAGCAAGGGATAGGTGTAGACCTATCCACAAATCTAGAGTGTTTTATAATGTAAATGTTCAGAAAAGCACTGTTTTGAAAGAACTTCAGGTTGATTATAATACAAGAAGTTCATGGCTAGCTCGAGAAAAGTTGTCCAAACATGTAGATCACCGTTCATATGCAACTGTGGTTCTACATGGTAAGGCAGTAGTCCAAACAGCACATGTCCCTCTTACTAAGAAACATGTTCTCACTAAAAATAAACCTTACACTTTGGACACAACTAAAAAGGTTTCAAAGATCATTCCTTCTCCACAAGGTAGTTCTAAACCGGTTGAACGGCGGTTATGGCCAAGCAATTCCCATACCCAACAGTTTTCAATACCCTTGACCAATCGCTTTACAGCATTGCAAGAAGCAGTGCATACGCAGAGTGATCAACATGAGGCGACAAGTACTTCTCATACTGCCACTGTTAATCATTGCATATCCAGGGGCAATAAAAACGGAAAATGGGCAAAATTGGGCATAGCAGGGCAGCAACAAAAACAAGAACATACTACTGTAGTGGACCAGTCATTTGATTCCTCTTTCAAGGGCAATAAAAACAAAAATGGGAAAAAATTGGGAGTGTTCACGGATGAGAAAGTTCACTCATGTTCAGATAAAGGTCCTTCAGATATACAAATATCACAGTGTCCCCTGCATGCAGATTTCACATTCAGGGGCAACAAAAACGGAACTGGGTCCAAATTGGGTCGCATGCGGGTTCAAACCTGTGACTATTCAGATAATATTGCTACAGCTGATAGCAATAATAGTGATAAACAGTCACATACTGCTGACAACATTCAATTCTTGGGCAACAAAAACGGAAATGGGACCAAATTGGGTACTATGTCAGTAGTGGCTACAGATACAACTTCTGTTAACAATGCCCCTCATGACTCACAGATATTGCATCTTACTGACTGCAATTCTGACAATTCTATTCATAATAACACTAGAATTAGACGAATACCACCTCATATATATGGGGCTAGATATCAGTCTGTTGATTATAAAAATTGCATATATCAAAATGATAAAAACTTTGGCTTTTGCCCTCTGAATGACCTCATGGTATATACAGGTCATGATGTTACTTGGGGAAATATTCCAAATATTCTTCAAGCACACGCTACTGTTAGGCAGTCTGGACTTCCCAATTTTATGGGGTGTAGAATTCCTGTTAAAACACAGCTCAAGGTTCCGGCTTGGAGGAAATACTTACAATCTTATTGGGATAACCAATTAGTTGACCTTATACAATTTGGTTTTCCTTTAGATTTCAATAGAGATATTGACCTCCAATCCACAGACGTTAATCATACTTCTGCTTTAACATATCCTGATCATGTATCCAAGTACATACGGGAAGAAATACAATATGGGGCCATATGGGGACCTTTTAAAGACTTACCCTTTCACTGTCATGTATCCCCATTTCTCACAAGGGAGAAGCCCAACTCCATCAATAGGAGGGTCATCTTGGACCTTAGTTTTCCTCCTGGTCATTCTGTTAACGATGGGGTAGACAAGGATAAATATCTAGGTTCTTACTTTGAACTTAAGTATCCCTCTGTGGATGATATCGTACATAGTCTCAGACAGCTTGGCCCCGATGCTCTATTATATAAAATAGACATAAGTCGTGCTTTTAGACACATCAGAATAGACCCTGGGGATTTAGACTTATTAGGTCTCAAGCATGGGGACTATTTTATCGACGGAACTCTTCCCTTCGGATTTCGGCATGGTTCAGTTTTCTTCCAGCGTTGTACGGATGCAGTACGGTATGTCATGAAAGAAAAGTTCCATTATCCGAACTTGTACAATTATATTGATGATTTAATCTATACTGGCTTGCCAGGGGATATATATCAATCATATCATACCTTAATCCAACTGCTGCATGAATTAGGCCTTGATATAAGTATTTCTAAGCTTATCGAGCCCACAACAGTAGCCATATGCTTAGGTATTGAGATTGATACGGTTAACAGAACTTTGAAAATACCTATCGACAAACTCAAAGAGATACAATTAATCTGTCAGGAATATGTCAGTAAACATAAGGTCACTAAGAGGCAGTATCAATCTCTTCTAGGTTCATTGTTATATATAACAAAATGCGTTAAGCCTGCTAGGTTTTTCTTGAACCGTATGTTAATGTTGTTGAGGGAAAATGTACATACTCATTTCATTAAACTCGACACAGAATTTCATAGAGACCTTCAATGGTTTAACACCTTTTTGCTACAGTATAATGGCATCACTTTCTATGACAATGCTCCCACACAGGCTACTGTGTTTCTAGATGCCTCCCTGCAAGGATTAGGTGGCGTATTCCAAGACATGGTATACACACTCCCATTGCCTAGAGGTTTTCGAGGCTATTCCATTGTACACCTCGAGATTTTAAATATTGTCGTAGCACTTAAGTTATGGGCCCCACTGTGGAAAGATCAAACCATTGACATTAGATGTGATAACATGGCTGTAGTTGAGGTTTTGAATACAGGTCGGGCCAAGGATGCTATCTTAGCCACATGTGCAAGGAATATATGGCTTCTGGCCTCAATATATAATGTTCATATGGTAATAAACCACATTCCTGGAGTTTCTAATGTCATTGCAGATTTGCTGTCCAGGTGGCAAGGTACTGCCCTGAATATGCAAACGTTGTCTAATTTGGTGCCCAGTTTCCAGTGGGTTCCAGTTCATATTGACCACACAAAGTTGAATGAAGATATTTAAACCTGTTCTATGTTGCAGATATACCAGACAGTACAGTGGCATTGGCACACTCTGCCCTCTATAGGTTGCATTCTGGCTTCCGCCCAGCCACCACCTCTCAATACAACAGAATGTTTCGCCAGTTTCTGCTTTTTCTGGAAATTTCACAGGTTCCAACATCTCAGGTGAATACTGTTATCATTCTTGCTTTTATGGAGTTTCTCACACAAAAGGGTTTGTCACACAGTAATATCTCCAATCATCTTGCCGCCATTAGGGCTTCCTTCATCCTGTACGGGTTGAATACCTCACCATTCAAAGATGAAAGGCTTCCCTTGTTTATAAAAGCTTTGAAAATAAATGCACCATTGTCATTTAAATCCCAAAAAATTATCACTATTGAGGTCTTGCAAAACATTCTTTGCATCTGTGATTCCCTACACGAACCCATTGTCTTCAAAGCCTTGTACTTGTTCACCTTCTTTTCCTTCTTAAGAATGTCCAACATACTTCCTCATACCACAGCCCAGTTCGATGTCACAAGACATCTGGCCAGAGGGGATCTCATATTTTCCGATCAGCAATGCACAGTAATTATTAAGTGGTCCAAAACTCTACAAGACAGGAAACAAAGCCGTATGATATCGATTCCACATTTAGGTGCTTCCATACTGTGTCCTGTGCAAGCTCTCCAAAATATGTTTAGCAAATTTCCAGCTTCTAAAAATCAACCTTTGTTTTTAGTTTACAGACATGGCCAACTCACCCCTTTGACAGATTCTGTAGCTAGAAAACATCTAAAGCAAGTTTCAGCTACGCTTCATATTCAACCTCCCTTAACTTTTCACATGTTTAGGAAATCAGCCACTACATGGGCTTTCCATAAAGGTGTACCAATGCAAGATATAATGCATCATGGCACATGGTCATCGGATGCGGTTTGGAGGTATATTCACTCTCTTCCCCAATCCTCACAAGTCTCCAGTACTTTTCAGCGCTTTCTTCACCTCTAACTTGGGGTTTGGCAGACATTTATTTCACATTGCTTTCTCATATCTTAGCATTTTACAAATATATACATATATAAAACTTCAATAAAGCCATGCAACTTTAAATTCATGTAAGTTATGTAATAGGACATTAGGAATTTTTAATATTTCCTGTTGCAAATGGCTTGCTTTGTCACCTTTAGATTGGGTGCATATTTCTTATTAAATCGATATAATATTTCATGTTGTTAGTAATGCTTCTTTCGGGGCAGTAAACTCGTTTATTGCCCCGAAGTTGAGGGGGCTTCATAAGTTTCATTGAATATTCACTTAAGCTTTCTTTTCCTTGTGTATTAGGTGACAAGGTTATGAAGTTTATTGCTATGCTTTAATTGTATGACTTGTTGTGAAGATCTGTTACAAGAAATTAATAAAAAATATTTTAAACCCATATCATTTCTTATTCATCTTGGGCGGGGTCGCAGGGAAATGTGCGGGATGGCATTTGGGTGCCATCAAGTTCATTTCTTGTGACCTTATACTTTGCAACTAGTTGTACACCTTATTTGCATATCACTGGCCATTGGTCAAGTGGTCAAGCGTGGGACCTCTCTGATTTAACCCCGTATGCCACCACTTGCATGCTGGACACACGAGAAGAAACAATAATTCACCCACCCCTTGTCTCATGGGATAACCCTACCCTTATTGTATTATGAACAGATTACTGCTCTTAGTTTATTTGTAGGTATTACTGGTGTCAGTGGTCAATGGTTGGCTGTGTCCACTTGATCCTGCGTCTTGTAATAAATGGAAGCCACTTGGTTGGCCATATATGGAGATGGCTTCAGGATGGCTAGCCAGCTAGAGATGGTTAACGTTTGGTTTGTGTTGCAAGTCCCTTGCTTCTGGAAGTCTGACATCTGTCATTTATGGAAGTGCCTACAATGCTTGTGATTGGCGTTAAAGAACAGTTACCTTCTCTGCAGCTTTACCTTTAAGCTGTTTGCTGGTCATAAAATGTTTCACATATTTTCTTCAGTTTCATTAAAAGAACAGTTAAAAATTTTTAGTAGCTTTGCTGTCAGCTGTCTGCTGGTCAGCCATGTTTCACATTTTTCTTCAGTTGTAATTTGCATTGCTCTTAATTTGGCCTTATGGCCATGTTGGCAGATAACGCATTGTATATTTTTACGTGACATTTTATATATTTTAGTATGTTTATAACATTTGAACTTTCATGATTTGTAGGGGTTATTTTACAATATCTGATATATACCAACTGTGATATTTATGATTTATACTATTTACATTGGGGGTTAATAGGAAAAATGCATGGCAATATTGTCTGCTTATATTTTCTTAGGGAAAAATCGGGTGCAGATCGAGATCCTATGTACATAGCTTCTCGATACTGCTCATTATTTGTGGGTCTCTTGGATGTAAGGCAAGCAGACATTTATTTCACATTGCTTTCTCATATCTTAGCATTTTACAAATATATACATATATAAAACTTCAATAAAGCCATGCAACTTTAAATTCATGTAAGTTATGTAATAGGACATTAGGAATTTTTAATATTTCCTGTTGCAAATGGCTTGCTTTGTCACCTTTAGATTGGGTGCATATTTCTTATTAAATCGATATAATATTTCATGTTGTTAGTAATGCTTCTTTCGGGGCAGTAAACTCGTTTATTGCCCCGAAGTTGAGGGGGCTTCATAAGTTTCATTGAATATTCACTTAAGCTTTCTTTTCCTTGTGTATTAGGTGACAAGGTTATGAAGTTTATTGCTATGCTTTAATTGTATGACTTGTTGTGAAGATCTGTTACAAGAAATTAATAAAAAATATTTTAAACCCATATCATTTCTTATTCATCTTGGGCGGGGTCGCAGGGAAATGTGAATATCCAACCAGTGGTATTTATGTAACCCGGTTAATAAGCAAACAGACAAACAGGCAAAATGAATGGTCGTGAATTTATTACCTTCCTGTCAGAGGTAATAAATAAATTGTTGTGCAGTATCTACAAAATTGGCCGCAAAACTCCCCTCCAAATAATATGCTGCAGAGACGTTATTACGCTCCTTGAGCTTCTGCAGGTGTAATTTGCAGACACTTTTGTGAACATATATTAACCAGCACAATGTCTCTTTGTGAAACAGAATATCATACTGGAAAGGTGGCACACGGTGGTTGCAAAGTAAGCTCATAAAATATCCTTCACAATTACTCTTGTCACTTGAAAAAAGGCATCCTCTACTCCGAGATGTAGCTTCTCTTACCGTTGCTTAATTTACACTAGAGTTAAAGGCTGAACAATGCTCAACAATAATTAGAGAGGGTATTCACAATCGACACCTGATTCCGAAATTGATGCACACATCCATTTTTCATTTATAGAACACACTTCCTGATAGTTGAATAGCCCATAGTCCATATGAATGCAGTAATAAATTAAGAAATATGTATGAGTATAAGATACCTAAATCATGCTTAAAGCCAAACAATCGTTTATGCCATGGAGAAAATTAATACCACACCAGAATCCAGTCAGCCCCCTCCTTGACCCCAAGGCTGTGAAACACAATATTGGGTTTTAAAATATATATTATATTTCTAAATTTCTTTTTATATGTACATATATTTTATTTTAAATGATCATGTCTATCAATGTATGCGAACTGACCACATAATTATTATTTATTTATTGGGGTTGAACCAACTCAGAAAGAAACCAAAGTGTGAAGTCAGAATGACGAGACCGAGGTCAAGCAATTTGAATGACCTTGCTCAAGGGTTAAAAGTTAAACTGACGATTAATGGGAAAACCCAATAGGTGCCTAGGCACAGACATTGAGGTAGTTCAAGCCCAAAATAACACCAGACTTATTGACTTCCATGAATATAGATTTGGTCTAAGTGAGGTTAAAGCTGTCCAGGTGGAGGAGTATAGTAATACACAAAAGTAAACCATGTTTTACTGTGGGAAAAATTGGTATGAAAGCGGATAATGATTGACATTGAATATTAAACTGACATTTTTAGAGGAGAGAGACCCCCCTGATAATAACACCTGGTGCGTATCTTACAGCCAGGAAATTCCAGGATGTAAAGGCAGAGGTGTAAAGAAGTCATAGATAAAACCAGTGGTGTGGTCAGTGAATTGTTGGCCTTTGCAATCTGTCTAGTTAAAAATCTTTTATTGGATCCTTAAACGACCGAGCATTACGGCCCCCTAATCTAATAACAATAAAAGCTCATAGATCACAGTAACGCATAGGTACAACAATTCGAATAAAATACATGTGGTGTAGAAAGATATAAATAAGCATATACTATAAAAGCAATATACATTAAGACTTGAACTGCATTCAGTACCACTGCATGAGAATAGTGTATATGGTTTATAGCAAGTGACATCGAATATAATGATAATGCAAATACATAATAATCATAGAGGCAAGTATATACACTAAAATACATTTACAGTTCTGTAAAGTGGAACATTAGCAGCAGCTGTGATCATGGCTGTGAAGCAGAAGAATGCACCCATCCACAATTTATTAAGAGATGGCTCTATAAATAGGAAGCTGATATCTCAAGCCACAGGTCAGTGAACCAACGGTAAGAGATGTATCCTCATGAGAAGAGAGGTGATGACAGAGATTGTGTAACATAATATTATGTCCATGAGGAAAGGTACACAACTGATCTGTAGTGAGTCAAATACATGAATGCATCCACCTTCAAAAGTAATTTTAGCATCCGTCAGAAAATACTATATAGATTACATTTCCTTCGCAAGAGCACAAAAAAGGATTAACATGTAATGTCTGTGCAATGTAGGCGCCAGACTATAGCTATTGTCTGTATTAAGATGCATTAATGCAATAAAATGTTGTAATCTCTGCCAAGAAGGTAAGGTTTATGGGGCGCATTTCTTTGTCTAGATGTTATGTCTATGTTCACAATAAGTCCAATTGTAACGAATGGATCTATATGAGTTTTCTATGTGTGTTGGGCCTGACCAGTGAAACAAGTGGTTAGATTTGGGGAAAAATCTAGATCAAATGCTAGATAAAAAAATCACGAATTTTCCAAGATCCCATTTTTCCCATGTATTTTCAGCCCCCAGGGAGTCCCAAGACAAGAAATAACACAAGAAATGGGTTTTATGTTTCTATTTCTACTTCTTTTGACATATGCACATTTAATTTAAAATATTTGTAATACTAGGAGATCTAGCATTGGAAAGAACTAATCATGAGATTGACCTCCACACTAAGGTCAAGGTCTAAAACTGACCTGATCACATGACCTTGGAGGTAACAGAAAAACAGCATAATGAATACAAAAGGTGAAAGGTCAGAGTTTGTCGACCTTGAAATGACCAGCACGTCAGTAAAGGTGAAAACAATACCCAACTGATGCAGCAATATGTACCCAATAGTGAATAGATGTAGGAGTGTAGGGCCGACTGAAAAGCTGTGGAAACAGGGGAAGAAATGGAAGTGGAAGAAGAGAGGTATGACCACACAGCATCCGATTTCCAGGTGCCATGTTTCATGATGTGTTCTAAAGGAACACCTTGTTGAAAGGCCCACTTGGCACCTGCTCTTCTGAAATCATGAAATGTGAGGGAAGTGGTGACATGTAATGCATTTGAAATTTTCTTTTCACTGAATCAGTGAGAGGGACTAGCCTGGAGGTTCTTGGAACAAGAAACAGTGGGCCATTGGGTTCAGCAGAAACCAGTTGAATCATCTGCTGGACAGCTTTTATAGGGCACAGAGGGGAGGCTCCTAGATTTGGCAATGGAATTGTTACCGCTTGCTTCCTGTCCTGCATTGTCTTACTCCATTTAATAAGAAGTAATGCCCCCTCCTGAACTGAAATAAAATCTGCTCTAGCCAATTGCCTATTTGGGTCAAAGGAGGTGGTAGTGTGAGGCAGGAGATTGGAGAGAATATTCACTTAAGCTTTCTTTTCCTTGTGTATTAGGTGACAAGGTTATGAAGTTTATTGCTATGCTTTAATTGTATGACTTGTTGTGAAGATCTGTTACAAGAAATTAATAAAAAATATTTTAAACCCATATCATTTCTTATTCATCTTGGGCGGGGTCGCAGGGAAATGTGAATATCCAACCAGTGGTATTTATGTAACCCGGTTAATAAGCAAACAGACAAACAGGCAAAATGAATGGTCGTGAATTTATTACCTTCCTGTCAGAGGTAATAAATAAATTGTTGTGCAGTATCTACAAAATTGGCCGCAAAACTCCCCTCCAAATAATATGCTGCAGAGACGTTATTACGCTCCTTGAGCTTCTGCAGGTGTAATTTGCAGACACTTTTGTGAACATATATTAACCAGCACAATGTCTCTTTGTGAAACAGAATATCATACTGGAAAGGTGGCACACGGTGGTTGCAAAGTAAGCTCATAAAATATCCTTCACAATTACTCTTGTCACTTGAAAAAAGGCATCCTCTACTCCGAGATGTAGCTTCTCTTACCGTTGCTTAATTTACACTAGAGTTAAAGGCTGAACAATGCTCAACAATAATTAGAGAGGGTATTCACAATCGACACCTGATTCCGAAATTGATGCACACATCCATTTTTCATTTATAGAACACACTTCCTGATAGTTGAATAGCCCATAGTCCATATGAATGCAGTAATAAATTAAGAAATATGTATGAGTATAAGATACCTAAATCATGCTTAAAGCCAAACAATCGTTTATGCCATGGAGAAAATTAATACCACACCAGAATCCAGTCAGCCCCCTCCTTGACCCCAAGGCTGTGAAACACAATATTGGGTTTTAAAATATATATTATATTTCTAAATTTCTTTTTATATGTACATATATTTTATTTTAAATGATCATGTCTATCAATGTATGCGAACTGACCACATAATTATTATTTATTTATTGGGGTTGAACCAACTCAGAAAGAAACCAAAGTGTGAAGTCAGAATGACGAGACCGAGGTCAAGCAATTTGAATGACCTTGCTCAAGGGTTAAAAGTTAAACTGACGATTAATGGGAAAACCCAATAGGTGCCTAGGCACAGACATTGAGGTAGTTCAAGCCCAAAATAACACCAGACTTATTAACTTCCATGAATATAGATTTGGTCTAAGTGAGGTTAAAGCTGTCCAGGTGGAGGAGTATAGTAATACACAAAAGTAAACCATGTTTTACTGTGGGAAAAATTGGTATGAAAGCGGATAATGATTGACATTGAATATTAAACTGACATTTTTAGAGGAGAGAGACCCCCCTGATAATAACACCTGGTGCGTATCTTACAGCCAGGAAATTCCAGGATGTAAAGGCAGAGGTGTAAAGAAGTCATAGATAAAACCAGTGGTGTGGTCAGTGAATTGTTGGCCTTTGCAATCTGTCTAGTTAAAAATCTTTTATTGGATCCTTAAACGACCGAGCATTACGGCCCCCTAATCTAATAACAATAAAAGCTCATAGATCACAGTAACGCATAGGTACAACAATTCGAATAAAATACATGTGGTGTAGAAAGATATAAATAAGCATATACTATAAAAGCAATATACATTAAGACTTGAACTGCATTCAGTACCACTGCATGAGAATAGTGTATATGGTTTATAGCAAGTGACATCGAATATAATGATAATGCAAATACATAATAATCATAGAGGCAAGTATATACACTAAAATACATTTACAGTTCTGTAAAGTGGAACATTAGCAGCAGCTGTGATCATGGCTGTGAAGCAGAAGAATGCACCCATCCACAATTTATTAAGAGATGGCTCTATAAATAGGAAGCTGATATCTCAAGCCACAGGTCAGTGAACCAACGGTAAGAGATGTATCCTCATGAGAAGAGAGGTGATGACAGAGATTGTGTAACATAATATTATGTCCATGAGGAAAGGTACACAACTGATCTGTAGTGAGTCAAATACATGAATGCATCCACCTTCAAAAGTAATTTTAGCATCCGTCAGAAAATACTATATAGATTACATTTCCTTCGCAAGAGCACAAAAAAGGATTAACATGTAATGTCTGTGCAATGTAGGCGCCAGACTATAGCTATTGTCTGTATTAAGATGCATTAATGCAATAAAATGTTGTAATCTCTGCCAAGAAGGTAAGGTTTATGGGGCGCATTTCTTTGTCTAGATGTTATGTCTATGTTCACAATAAGTCCAATTGTAACGAATGGATCTATATGAGTTTTCTATGTGTGTTGGGCCTGACCAGTGAAACAAGTGGTTAGATTTGGGGAAAAATCTAGATCAAATGCTAGATAAAAAAATCACGAATTTTCCAAGATCCCATTTTTCCCATGTATTTTCAGCCCCCAGGGAGTCCCAAGACAAGAAATAACACAAGAAATGGGTTTTATGTTTCTATTTCTACTTCTTTTGACATATGCACATTTAATTTAAAATATTTGTAATACTAGGAGATCTAGCATTGGAAAGAACTAATCATGAGATTGACCTCCACACTAAGGTCAAGGTCTAAAACTGACCTGATCACATGACCTTGGAGGTAACAGAAAAACAGCATAATGAATACAAAAGGTGAAAGGTCAGAGTTTGTCGACCTTGAAATGACCAGCACGTCAGTAAAGGTGAAAACAATACCCAACTGATGCAGCAATATGTACCCAATAGTGAATAGATGTAGGAGTGTAGGGCCGACTGAAAAGCTGTGGAAACAGGGGAAGAAATGGAAGTGGAAGAAGAGAGGTATGACCACACAGCATCCGATTTCCAGGTGCCATGTTTCATGATGTGTTCTAAAGGAACACCTTGTTGAAAGGCCCACTTGGCACCTGCTCTTCTGAAATCATGAAATGTGAGGGAAGTGGTGACATGTAATGCATTTGAAATTTTCTTTTCACTGAATCAGTGAGAGGGACTAGCCTGGAGGTTCTTGGAACAAGAAACAGTGGGCCATTGGGTTCAGCAGAAACCAGTTGAATCATCTGCTGGACAGCTTTTATAGGGCACAGAGGGGAGGCTCCTAGATTTGGCAATGGAATTGTTACCGCTTGCTTCCTGTCCTGCATTGTCTTACTCCATTTAATAAGAAGTAATGCCCCCTCCTGAACTGAAATAAAATCTGCTCTAGCCAATTGCCTATTTGGGTCAAAGGAGGTGGTAGTGTGAGGCAGGAGATTGGAGAGGCACAGGAAGGAGAAATAACATAAGAGATACAAAGCTTTAAAAATTGAGGATGTGGAAATGAATCACACAAAGCTATTATAGAAGATAATGTGTCAATGTCAATGTGTGACCTTGTAGGTACACTCAAAGGGTCCTGAATCTTTACAGCTTTTAAGAACAGAGGAATTCTATCGTCCTTGAAGGAGTCAGTTTGTAGAGCAAACAAGATATGAAGGGCTCTCAATGCAGCCATGTAGTTAGCAATATGGTTCGCAGACAAACCATTAGAATGGAGGAATTCCATGAATGAAAGTAAAATTTCTGTATTCACCTGATAGTAGGGCAGCCCAGCTACCACATGGAAAGCCAGAAAATCCTTCCACACGTTCATATTGCTGCAATGTGGAAGGTCTGAAACCATACAGTCTCAGTCTCTTGGAAGCCAAGGTGGCCAGCTGGGCTGCCACGCCAGGTACCTCTACAATGTAAAATACAACAGGGGATAGGAAAGTATGGCTAAATATTATAATTTAAACATGTCAAATCTATATGAGCATCCACCCACACATAATTATGTAGCAGATTTTGAAGTTTTGTAACTGGATCCACTGTTACACCCCAGCGGGAAATAAGTCTGCTATCTTATTGAATTAACCAGAAATATGAGAAAATATAAATTCAATGTTATAGGTGGCCGCGATTAACCAGATATTTAGAGCACAAGCTGCAAGAATTTGATCTCGAGCCCTACCTGTATTCAATACCTGTACAACAGCCATATTATCACAATATATTCGTAATTTAAGCCTAAAAGGTCAATGTCTCTGGGATCAATTTTTATTTGCCTAAAAGCACGACTTATGTCAACTTTATAAATTAATGGCGCAGGGCCTAATTTTACCAGAGAACTAGTTATAGAATCTATAGAAGGATAATTAAAGACAGACTGAGTACCTAAATACACATCCTTTTGAACAGAAGCATTAAGATCCACGATAGTCCTTTTCTTGAGTGAATCTTACTTATGTCTAACCATTAGGAGAGATACGTGCAAAGAAATAGGCTTAGCCTGAAAAGGGCCTAACATTGCCTGAAAAGATAGTTATTCCTGAATGTAAGATTGTACATGTTGAGAATTCTGTAGAGTTGAAGTATGATTTGTTTCTGATGTGAGTAAAGTACCTCTATCAACAGCCAGAGGAAACCCATACTCTAATAAATCTGGTACTTGAACATCCCAATAATCAGACAAGTGTGAAGGCCAGTTACTGATGTTAAGCTGTGAATCAACTGGTATTCTTGCAGCCAAAAAATTTGGCTTCCCAGTGGCTGTAACTAAAGAATGAGCTTCTAGGTCAGTAGGACACACATCCCAATGAACTGGTTCATCTTTGTAAGACTCAAGTGGGGTAAGTGGACAAAAAACAAATCTCTGTGGCTCATTATTCATGACATTAATAAAATTTTTCTGCTCATGTGTAGCCATAGTGTCACACTCAATGGTAGAAGATATATTGTCGTCATAGTTTTGGGCTAATAACAAATCCAAATTATCTGTGGTTACCTGATCACAAGTTTCAGCTGTTATGTTAAAATTGTCGAGACAATTTTTCTGATGTTTGTTTCTGACATGTACCTGAGACCCGTCCAAAGACCCATTTTCATTTTTATTGCCCTCCAAAGTACAATTTATTAAGGGAGCCAAGTGTGGCTCTTTATGCATGTCAGAAATAACATGAGTACCATTTCCAGATTGATCATTAACCATAACATCAAAGGTCTTATTGTCATCAACTACCTTCTGTGGGGTTGATGCACTATCATTCCCCCATTCCTCCATGTTCATATATTCCCCATCAAAAGACCCAGTTTTGTTTTTATTCCCCTGCAATGAAGGTTTTACCTGAGCAGCCAATGAGGGCTGTAACATTGAGGGCTGTAACAAGAATTGCACTCCTCTAAGTGCTGTTTCGCACAAATTTTATTAGTGAACTTAGCACTTGGTACTGAATGTACATCCTGTTCATTTACACTTTTACACGTGTGATCTACATCGTGAATCACAACGTTTTGTGAATCACACAAGTTCTGTAAACATTGGAACTTGTTATGGAACGGGACAGTACTTACAGGTACTTGCACAGGGTACTTAGCTGGGACACATTTGCCATACTTTACAGGGACCCGACCACAGTGGAAACTTTGCAACTTTGTTTGGATAATTCCTAACTGAACGGTAAGGAGTACCTTTATTCACAGAATATTTGACACTGTGTTTTGTGTCCAGATTTTTTACACTGTCAAAGGTCAAAGTTGGGGTTTTACGTCCCGTTCAACAGCCAGGGTCATATTGGGACAGGTCCTCAGTTTTACACTGTCAACCACAACATTTGATTTTTTAACATTGATTTTCACAGCCGCGGCATAGGATTTACCTGAAACAGATTATCAAAAGATTTGTTTATGTGAAACCATGACAAAGCAAGTTCTCTGGTGGCCTGTATCTCCTGCTGGGCATTTTTGACATTTTTTGAATATATAAACCTATGAAAATGTGGTGGGTGACCTGCTCAACTAGTGCCCACACCTAATCGTTTTTTGATCCGGATGTGTTCTTCAACTTATTTCTACAATCTACCTCAGCATGAGGGAATTTTTTGCCATTTGAAAAACAAGCAGTACACATATGATTGTACCTGACCCCTTTCATATCATGACTTCTACTGTGTGAGCAAGTCCCTTGGTTAAAGTAGTGGCATGGCAAAATCTTGAGCATCATCTAGCAACGAAACTAAATAATCGAACACAAATTCTTTTGAATCAGAATTTTTTTCCTCTTTCATTATGTGGCAAAAGCCAGCCACCCATTGAACAACTGAGAGTTGTTCGTAGGAGACCCGTTCCTTATTTGAACCCGATAATATGTACTCATGAGGCCATTTGACCTTATGTTTCACCATGACCTCTACCAACCCACCTCGCAATTTACCTTGTTTTTCAGATTCCTGTAATTCTTTGAGCCTTTGCTCCACCTTAAGCTGAACCAGTGCATCTTGATTTTACTTTGATCACTGTTTTTTTATAATTTTTTGCCTCCATGTCATCTAACCTTCTGTCCAACGATTTTAACTGGCTTAATATATACATATTTATAACCTGTTGACTAACAGCGTCATTGTCTGACAAAGTTGGGTCCGACTCACATTTTTTATTTACAACAGTGTGACCGGAACAACTAGCTTTAGCAAGAGGGCTATTAACCAACGCATCAGAGTCACTATCGTGGATTGAAGAATCAGAACCCGAAACTTGCCCAGTCTGTGCCCTGTTACTGGCCAGAAGATTTGACATAAATCTGTTGTCATCCGACAAGCGTAACTGCACTGGCAACGCCACAACTTCTTCCCTCGACCTCAGGTTATATGGACGAGTGGCTGCTTCTGCCATGTCGCAAATTATCGATCATAAACAATGAAAAACTAAAACCTTAAAATTAAATGTAAAAAGAGACCCCGTTTACCTCCAAAATTCAAATGGCAGAGCATGAAGGTCTGCTACAAGGTGACCATTGGACCACCAATGAAATGCGAGGTTACAATCTAATTAATGATCAGTACTAATACACAAGCTGACCAAAAATAGGACACCCCAAGGGCTGAACTTGCTGGCAACTTAATGCTGGCCTGAACAATGACTACATTTATCTAGTAAAAGGTAATCTGAATCTATTTCTTTTTGTGGGTCCTCGGGGGTGGGGGGTGGGGGTGGGGGTAACATCCCCTGTCAGAGGTCTGCACTACACGAGCCTATCTGGAATGTTTTGTGCAAATGGAATTACACGACATAATTGTCTAAAGTAATTATTTTGTTACATTAATGCCTCTATGAAGACAGGCTGCAAATGTTGGTCTTCGGTAACTATTGTTATATGTTGTTTCCTTATGCATTTGTTGGTCCTAATGTCAGGGTAACTTTAACATAACAATGAACTGCATAATAAGTATTATTAAGGTACCATATGAATGTTTTACAATTTCATTTTATGAAAAATTGTTGATATATATATACAGAGAGAGAGACAAAAGTAAAATATTTTATCCCAATTGATATTTCTTGTCTTCGGGTGAGGGGTCTTGGAAATGTAATAATTATTGCCCAGTATACTATGGCAACAAAAGTTGGTCAGCCTCACATTTTTTTCACTTTTTTTAAACACCATGTTTAATAGTATTATAGAGTGATGGTCTTTGCGGTGGCGCATCAATCTGAGTTAGATATATTTGATCAATATTTTATGTCTAACTGACTGGCTTGGAGTAATATACAACCACAGTTGTCATGAATTTGAACTTGACTGAATAATCACCAAATCCATTCAAAATACTGGCAAATAATTGGTTGAACACGGGGTGACGCAAGAGTTTGGAAACAAAGCCCTACATGTTACACATAACTCACAGGGAAGTACTAATTCTGAATTTACTCTGGTCTCACTGAACGGAGATAGAACGATTGCATGTGATTATTTTGCAAAATGGGGAACAGTTTATACATGATTTCAAACCAGCATGTTCTTATATTAACACTAACTACTCCCTAAATTTTGTGTTCCTTTGTGGAAAGGATATGCTTAGTTACTGATAACTCTGAGTTGTCAATTTCAGACTTAGCCTGACTCTCTCTATACAGGGATGGCCTTCCCTGTTTATTTATCCTTGCTTAAGCTAAATCAATTTTAAATTCTTCTCAGCACAATATTTTTGGAACACAACCGGATATTAGTGCAAAACCCTTAAACAAATATGGAATCTGAATAGGAAAACAGATAATGTTTAAGGATGTCCAAGCCATGACATACAAACGGACACAATTTCCGTGCAAGGGTAAAAATTCCAGGATTTAAGAAAATATTTGAATTTAATGAGCTTGTCTTTGGTGTTCAAGTTATTTCCCAAAGGTCCAACTTGGAAGTCAATAGTTAAAGTGGCTTTAAAATTCACACTTCAGATTGTTGAATTAAAAAAAAAACAACTACTATCATTTTTTATATTTCTTTTGTTTCAGATCATATTTCTACACTGGAGAATGGAACAGCCATTAGAACAAAAACTTGTTGTTCTCCTAAGATGTCATTAATCAGTCTCTCCATACAAATTAGCTCACTTTTGTGGCAGCTCATTTCTCTTTCACATAGTATTTGTTTTGCATTGTTTGTTATTTTTATTGCTAATGCATCAATTATTTCTTCATTTATTGTGTCAGTGAAGATACATTTTATGTTGGAAATTGATGAAAAAAATGTCAACCAGGAACAGCTACTCCCATGAATGAAGAAGTCTAACCGTGAAATAAATTTAATTTCCCACTTAGGAAGTATGTTGATTCTGCAAAAGGTTACCTACTTTATAAACCTGTTCCACTGGCATGGTCGTTTGGTCATATCATTATCTAATGGATCCGGAAGGTTAATCATCATATTTCATCATTGTAAATCAAATATCTTTTTTTTTCAAAAATTGCATACAACTTTTTTGAGCTTCTTGTTTCTGAATTTTTAGTTGTCTTTTAAATAAATTATTTTGTGCCCATTTTGTACGACCTGACCATTCTTTCTGTAAAAGTAAAGCTAGGTACCCTTTTCCCATGAGCAGATAAGTCTCAACGATTCCCTGATGTTATTGGAAATTACTGGATTCAGTCATGGTGGTTCAGTGTAGATTATATAAAGCTTTCTTTCACAAGACAAAAGGCATTACTTAAGGGAATCGTTCCTGTCTTTTTGGACAGGATTGCCGATAGCATGGACATGTGTTTAAGAGAAAATCTTGTTTTAAATTATCCAAGGCCTGTGTTCCAGTATATATGAAACAGGACTATTAGGTTACTCTGTAGTATTTCTATCTGTCAATAAAACCTTATTATATAATTAGACAAGGTTTTCATACTACTTTGAGCCTTATTAGTTGTGATGCATTACCAATTGTGTATACCAAATCTGGGATATATAATTACTTTTAGTATTAATATTCATTCCACTACTTTGTTTACAAGTACTAACTCAAATGTTATACACTTTATTGTACTTAACACAAATATCCTTTACCTGTTCAATGTTTTTGGAATAACCAGAGGGACTCCCATACAAGAGATTTGGCATTGCAACAATACAAAACTATAATCTTTTGTTATTTGTATTAGAAATCACAACCACCAATATTTTTTATGTGAGTGATTAATGCTATGATTTATACGTTTGTTGTATATAATATATATTTTTTATTGAAACAGAACCCATAATGGAGAGCTTTTGTTGTCACTTATTAGGAATCCATTCTTATATGTGACAACGACAATTGCAACCATTGTGAAATGCAGTTGATTCATTAAATAAGAAGTATCTGAAAAGTGCCAAATGCATCTAGACATGACATCCTCTGGGGTGTTGATATTCCAACAAGGATAGTCCAAACACCTCCATTTAATGACAAATTGCTCATCCCATGCATTAATTAGGGTGACCAGGAATCTATTGTGAGGCCATTAGGTTTGATAGAAGATATGGATGCTAATTCAAATTGATTGTTTTGTATGTGAGAAGATTTTATTTAGCAATACTCAAGGAAAGTCAGTAAAGATTTTTTTTCAAAAATGGTGTTTATTTGAAAGACCTAAATTATAAAAGCAGTTTTGAAAACTAAAGGCAAATATGTACAAGAATGATATATGTTTGACACATACACAATATTTCAATAAATAAATGCCAAATTTAAATTTCAACATTAAACAACTGTTTTCTTTTTTCCCAAGATTTGTAAATCAAAATCACTACTATGGCATATTCATTTCCTCAGTAAGGTCTTAAAAATTGACATTTGTGAAAGCAGAATTTAAACATGGGCTTTTTTCTAATAAAGTTATGTCGTACAGGTATCTCATTTCTTTGGAAGTACCATGCATTGAATATTCTATTAGTGTTTCAATGGTCAAGTAACATAATTCTAGGTGTAGAGTATCTCTCTTTTTTAAAACCCCCACAATCATATTTGTAATTTATTACCATTTTAAGTCACACTGCGCTCATAACAAGTTTTACTTTTCAATTATGTACATTTGTGAAACTTTTAGCAAAGTAATATGGGCTCCATTAAAGGACAGTATATTTGTCTCAGCATCAGCATTGCGACATATTCACAGCCCCTTCTACAACAGTCACACCACCCATGTGTACACCTCCCAACCTATCTAGCTCCAATGATGTCTCGGAGAATGAATCACTTAAAATCATCATAAATTCCCCTACAAAAGTCTTTCAGATCCAGTACCTACTTTCCTTTTGAAAAATTGTGAGGAAATTCTACTTCCGTCAGTTACAAAACTTGTCAATCTGTCTTCAGCTGAGGGTGTGTTTCTTCAAAAATTCAAGAAAGCAGTTGTTATTCCCCTCATTAAGAAAGCATCACTTTCATGCGAAGATTTGAAAAAAATATTGACTGGTATTAGGACTATGATTTATGACAAAATTGGTGGAGCGAGTAGTTGTAAAACAGCTCATGCAACATATAAACAGTAATTATCTTGATAATCTTAAGCAATCTGCATACAAAAGTGGTCACTCCATCGAAATCGCCCTGCTGCATATCAAAAACGAGATTCATTTCTCACTATCATGGGGTGAGCCTACTTCATTGGTCTTACTGGATCTATTGTTTGCGTTCAACAGAATTGGCCACACTACTCTTCTTAAGTGTCTTAAGTCATGGTTTGGTGTGTCAGCACAGCCTTGAAGTGGTTCACATCTTATCTCAGCCACTGATTCCAAGTAATTAAAATTGGGTCAACCCCAATGAATTGCATGAGATGCTGTTTGTAGTACCACAAGGCTCAGTCCTTGGTCCTATGCTGTTCTCCTTATACACCACTCCTTTGACTAAGGTTATCAGAATGCAACCTGACATCAAATACCACTTTTATGCAGACGATTCCCAGTTGTTTATTCATATGTATCACAAAAATGCAGCCCTGGCGTTTAACAAATTGAATTCATGTCTTCTAGATGTTCAAGAATTGATTTCGTCAATTATGCTCAAATTAAACATAGACAAAACAGAGTTGATCATCTTTGGGTCCCATGCTCAACTCAAGAAATTAGATCCCTATCTCCCAGTTTAGGGTATTTGGTCATTTAATGCATTCAGCCGTTGTAAAGAATCTTGATGTTTGGTTTGATGCTAATTTCTCCTTTGCTGATCATGTCCACAATATTTTTAAGACATGCTTCATTCAAATTCGTGATCTCAGGTGGGTTAGACAGTACTTGACTGATGAGGCTGCTATCCTATGCCTTGGTGAGTAGTCGCCTTGATTACTGCAACTCTCTATTCAGGAGTCTGTCCAGTCTCAACATGCATAAACTGCAGTGTATTCAAAACACTCTTGCTAGGATTGTCACAAACTGTAACAAATACACACGGGCATCTCCTATGCTCAAACAACCCCATTGGCTCCCAGTTGAATTACGATCTTTCTTTAAAACTGCCACTCTAGTTCAGAAGTTTCTTCACAGTGGTAATCCCAGTTACTTTTGTTCTCTTTGTCACTGTGAAGATATAATACAAGATACAATGGTCCTGATAAAAGGTTCTTGGAGGTTTCTTAATTCTGTCCATCTGTACATATATAAAAACTCTTTGGCCACAACTTTGCTTTTGATGCCCCCACGGTATGGAATGATTTGCTTGATGAGGTCTGTTCTGCCCCAACTCTTGCCTGTTTCAGGAAAAGGTTAAACTGTATCTCTTCATAAAGGCATTCCCAACTTAGTATATATTCTATCCAGCATCTCTGTGGTACTGGACTTGGAAACAGGTATCGATAGATGATTTTTGAAATTGGATTTTGGTATTTCACCTTAGAGTCTGCCTGGCAGAGATTAAGCTCCATAAAAGTACAGAATAGAATAGAATCAGCTTTAAATATAAAAGTAAATTTACTATTCGTCAGTCAAACAGTGGGTCAATCTGCCTCTATTATTAAATTTTACTTATCATTTTGTGTTATTTCAAATTAATTTAGATTCACAGTTTTGAAGTAATGTTAGCCACAAGAAAAGACAACAGAATGTGTATGAGATATTAACCGGTATGTATACCGTTGTAACATCTATACTGTAGCTGGATAATCATGATATGTTATATAATCTGACTAATATAATACAAATTCCAAAGCCTATAGTTTAGAAAAGCAATTTCTGTTTAAGTAAAATTTGAATTCCAGCTCTTGGAAACATGAAGGGTGTGAGGGCCTGTTCTAATACAACCCTAGGGCTGTTGAAAGGACCCTAACCTAACTAAACCTAACATTAAACCATTATAAAGCCAACTATCAAGCACTTTTACTGATATATAAGTTATCAATGATTATAACCGAGGACTCTCGCAGGGCCATATCTCATGGTTTTAAAATCTTTAAGGGTGTTTCATTTCATTCAACAGAGAGGGTCATACTGAGATAGGCCCTCTGCTTGCCACCTGTGAGAGTTAAACCCGCACATAGGTTATTAGATTTCAAACTTACAAACCACTTGGTCACTCAGGACCTGAAGCCTTTTGTGAGAAGTGTGTAGGCATGTAGATGCACAAAGTTTAGGTAAATGCAGCTTATAGTTTGGTCATAAGTGGGCATATGTTTGGTCTTGTAGCAGAATGGCATCTGGTCTATTATGAGGGAGCTTCTTCAGGTAAGTTTGGCCAAAGTATGTAAGTGCCTTCAATGTCATGCAAAGAATAATTTAATGAATGCACCGACGAAGTGGGGCCAGTAAGGCTTCTGTTTAAGATGTGTTCAGCTGGTATATGTAGAGGTAACTTCAACCTGTCAGCCAAAATTTTAAAATGTTCAAGCCATAGGAATATAAAGGACCATTAGTCAGCTGACACAAAGAACTGCAATCACATTAATCATTTTCAGCAATAACTGTAATCTGTCAAAGAAAATGATAACTTAAATTGAAACACTTCTTATCCACTATTCTTCAAATTTGGAAATTATTGCTGGTTATGCGGAGCATTAATATTTTAAAAGATAGATCTTTAAGTTGCATTTATGATTAATGCAAACTATTCAGAATAACTTTGATATTCAGTATTTGTTTTTGTTTAAAAGAATTAAAGAATAGAATTCTGTATCAGAAAATGAGAACCTACAAATAATGCATGATGTGCAGCCATCATATTAAAAGGCAAAATCCCTTTCAAATTTACCATTGCAAGGTACCAAGTTCTAAAATCTCATATCTGTGTTAGAAAGATGATTATTGTCCCTTCCTCAAATTAAGACACAGTCTATCTATGTCTTGATGATGATGAAAGGGCCATAGTAAAATCCTGGGGTCTCTTTGAGATGTCAAGCTGCCAGATGATTAATGTGAAAAATATCTGATAAACAGATTTAAGTTTAAATCATACATTGAATAACTATGCAGAGAAAGATACATTTCATGATTTGAGGTATATGTTTTGCCCGCATAAGAGGAAATGAGGTCACTAATTAGATCATAACACAACTCTAAGTGCAGAATATAGCACTTATGTTTGCTTTTCACATTTTACATTATCAACACAATTTGCACTAGACCATTCTGTTGCCTAATATTATGTGTTTCGTTATTGCAGAGAGAAATTCATTTGCTTAAAGCTTAAAAAAGTTCAACTTCAGAATGAGATTTTATATGTTTCTTATTATTTTTTTTCCAACACAAAAGATACTTCTGCATGACAATTTGCTATTAAAGGAAATGACTTTTGTGAAGGCGTTACATTTTTGAAAAAAAAAATCCCCTCAAGAGCAAAAGCATGTCAGGGATTTAATTGCAAAGTTCTGACGTATCAGTTAATATATTTTTTGATAGACAGTCATCAGGATGACGGTGCTATGATGAATGAGTTGAGGAGTTAATGCTTTGAGAAGTAATTTTCATTGTTGGAAACTAAATACTTTGCAGGTAATATGATTTTAAATATCATTGCATGTTTAAGTTCTTGTCTTAACAGACGATGACAAAACAACAAGTATATGTGCAGCCCCCAGGGAGTCCAGGGAGATAATGAGGAAATAAAACACCAATTGGACTTTAAGGTTTCTATTTCTAATTCTTTTAACATATGCACATTTAAAACTTCTGATCACAACGAATTGGTGTTTAAACGAATCTAAATATGAAAACATGAAATTAAGGTCAAAATCAGATATACCAAGGTCAAGCAATTTGAATGACATTGGGTCATGATAAAAGGTCAAGTTAGCAGTACATTTGAAGGCTAGAAGCCTGAACCAAAGGGTATCTCATGGTTAAATTCAATCCGTTGAATCCCCAAACTACTGAATGTGCTTACTATGAGGTAGAGGAGTAGTGTGTTGAACGTAAGTAAATCAATGATATTAGAGTTTGAAATAAAAGATTGTGTGGAATGTTTGCCATAAATAGTGCAACCTAAATGTTAGTTTTTAGTATTTTGTAAATAAAAAATTGTCACCCGAGAGTGAAAGGTACAGCAAGAAATTTCAGGATGTAAACAGATGTATAAACAGAAGAGATGGTGAGTCCTGAAAAAAACATTGTTATGAGCAGTGTGATCCATCTAGTTCATCAGGTACATTAAAATGACAAAGCATTACTGCCCCTTAATAACATAAACCACTCAGGGATTTTAATAGACGTAATGGCATATTCATGCATCACAGTGATGTATGAAATATTTTTTTAAACTTTATAAAATATAAGTATTAAATTGTTCATATATGTGAATAGTTGTTCAAGTTTTATTGGAAAACTTTCCGAATGACATGTATCGTGAATGAAGATGACAATGTTATATCAGTGCAAAGCACGATTATTTATTGCATTGTTAATATCCATGAGTAATATTACTTTCTATATAATTTTCTGTACAATCTTTACTTATCTTTAATTATCCACCATCTTTTATGAATTATGAGCCACATTAGTACATATTTAACTAGAGAATGTGAAAGAGCCTGTCACATATACAGCGACATCAATGAATAAAAAAAAACTTCAATCTTTATCCTGCACTTTCCCAGCAATTTTGCACAGATTTTTATGCAATAAATATGAGCAGAAGCGCTGTAGGAATATCTTTTTAATAAATATATAATACATATTGCAAGTTACATTTTGAAAGCACTTGTTGACACTAATTGTCCATAGTAAATAGGCACTGCTGTGTGCAAAAAATACATATCCAGTTATATATGACACGTGGTGGATGATAAATTATTAACCTCATTTTACAGGCTTCAGTGGCAGGGTGGTTGACAAATTTTGGATGAAAACACCAGCCTTTTCTCTGTGGTCATGGCTTTTGAAAAAGTGAAAGCTCAAGGGGAAAGAATGCCAGGAAAAATAAAAATTCAGTCTCAATAAATGAAACAATAATTATGTAATAATATTATCATGCACAAGTCATCACACCCACTTGTTATTCTCAGTTAGGTAGGTAATCAGTGATTGCTTTGAAAAAAATCTTTTTGTTATTATAGGTTTATACTTTGCACAACAAATGACTCCAAATTAGATTGTCTGCAGATACATCACAAACAGGCTAAACAAAGCAAGAAACTTCTTGAAATTCAATGGACAAGTTTATGTTTTTATTTCGAATCTAATTATCACCTTTGATAACAGATAAAAATACTCCTGGTGGTAAAATAATAAAACATATAACTGAACATGAATAATACACATATATAAAACTGTATCATTGTGATGAAAAAGATCTACCTCAGAAACTGACAATTTACAAGGTGGTAAACCTATGATAAAGCATTATCATCATGGTGGAACAGGCTTATAAAGGGTACCACGAAAAGCTCCACCTTTGTGCTATCAGCTTCCTAGTGGTATACGAATGACATAAATTGAAGACAAAGCTCATCTACCATGGCTCACCCCTGACTCTGGTTTCTCTAATACCCCCCAAATACAGTTAAATTTAGGATTCAGAGCACTGTTGTTTAAAACAGTTGACAATGCCCAGAACTATTGAAGTTAAAACTCGAATAAAACAACTGGGTATAAAAACTAAAATATGTATATGTAACTTTAAAATTGTTCGGGGCCACATGTAGGTGTGGGACAGATCAGTTCTGGGAAAGTTGTTTCTACCTTAAATTATTTTGGTTTTCACCATCCACACGTGGTCCAATTTGATTGGTCACTCTTTGGTCATCTTGTGTGAACCCCTAATGAATCTGCCATTTTGAAGTTGGAGGCACTTGGGAACACACCACCAAAAAATTATCAACCCCCCTCTTAAGCATAGCTATGTTATATTATGTCTTGTTCTATATATATTGTATTATTTTCTTAGCAGATTACTCTCTCTAGTCTGTTTCAGGTACACCATGAGTAATTATAGTGGAGCTGCATAAATTATCGTATGCCATTAATGAGCATGGAATATCAGAATATGATATATATAATGTTTTCCTCTGGGACATAATATACGTGTGTTACCTCTTGTGGATGCTACCTGTGCTCATTGTGTGGAATGTTGTGGAAGTGTTTTATTATTATTAATTCCATTGCAAGTGGTAGTCTTCTCAGAGGGAGTGCTGTTGTTTACCTGTTCACCTGTATTCACAAGGGGATGGTTTTGTTTAAGATGCTGACACTTCTTGTCTTCAGCCAAGAATTATATAATGATGTATAAAATTTGCTATTGTATCATATGTTCAATTATATATAATGAATTTCCATAACAGATTAGTTGAGCAGTCACTAAGGTTTCTTATCATTTTAGTGAGGGGATCACAACGATCATGGCCTCAAAACTAGTTTAACCAGTGTTTTTGTTATTTTGATCTTATATTAACACTGAAATGCATTCGTACACTTTCAGTTTTTAGGGTGTTTTCCTTCCCTTCATTTAGTTATTACATATATATATATATATATATATATATATATATATATATATATATATATATATATATATATATACACTTCCATGTTTAAGGGGGTTTTCCTTCCATTTCATTTTATTACAGATATAAATGTAAACTAAAGATATAAATACAGTGAATTGTTAACCTTAAACACAGTTCATGTACTCCTTTGCTAACACACTGGTTATTAAATTGCTGTATACTCCACCTTGTCAATCCATTCCTGTGTCTTTTTCACCACTTGGTCTTTGACCTTGTCTTGACCTTGAGGTCTGACCTTTTATTTAAGACCTTGGATTTGACCTTTGGCCTACTTCCGGCTGACACTTGCACCCTGATGGATTGACAGGTGGAGTGCACAGTTCTAGTAATAATAGATACATAATATATATACAAACACAAATAATAAACAAATAACAAGGACAAACGATGCACACTTTCCATACTCATACAAAAAATCCAGTACAATGCAGTCAAATAAAGTATGTAGATGTACAAAATTCACAGGAAAACAGTGACAGAATTTAACTGGAACAATTTCAATTACTTCAGACAAAAACACATTTATTCTGCTGCTCTTCTATATTCTGTATCCTTTTATTAATATAAGGAACAGTAATCAAATACTTTGTGTGTTACCTAACGTACAACATTTCTTTTATAATTTTAAGTCTTGCTATTCAAGCTATTCCATTTTTCTACCAAAAGCCGATAAAGGTCTCTATTAACTCCTTCAGCTTCTGCCATAAAAATGCACCTGTAAATATCTAATTTTTCTCTTACAATACTTAAAAAATAAGTAAAATTTAATTCCTGTTTATTTGTTCTACAGTGGTTTAAGTACCATTTTGCTATTGTTATTATAATATTTATTAATTTATTCACTGATTGTGTTTCTCCTTTAGGTTTAGTTCCAAAAAGGACTTCACATGATGTAAAGTTTGGATTACTGTGAAGATCCAGAGAATTTAGCATCCATATTTCTAATTTTTCCCAAAATTGCTTACTATAACCACAAAGATATACATGATGTTCAATTGTATCAACATGATTGCAATAATTACACAAGGGGTTATCAATAATTTTCCATTTGTAAAGGTTATAATTTGTGTTAAGTATTCTATGCATTATCTTGTATTGAAAAGTTTGGAAATATGTTTCCAAACATGTATAATGAATTGCCTTAAAAATTTTATTCCAGGACACCATTTCAAGAAAGGGAAACATATCTACCCAGGTTGTTAAAGATGAAGGTTCTGTGCAATATATCATTTCCCAATATAAGACTTTATTCCCAATACCTTCAAATGAGACAAGATCATCTTTGATTCTGACATGAAAATCACTATATAGATTCATACTTAAGGGTTTTCCTTTCATTTTTTTCTTCCAGTCTTTTGGTATAGCTTGGGTGATGATGTTATGACTAAATATACTTATGTTCCACTTAATTTTATTCTTAGCTTGTTGAAAGTTCAATAAATGGCCGGTATTATCCATGAGATGTTTTACTTGTATATCTTTGGCAATAATCTGTGGTATTTTAAATTGTAGATAATCTAGGGGTTTATCATTTGATCGTATATATGTATTATCAAAAATATATTCATTTCCAATTTCTTCCGTGTTCAGAGGAGATTTACATTTTATTTTGAACCAGCTTTCTATAATTTGTTGGTGGAAAATGGTAATGCATCTGTTTTTATAGGAAATTGGAATTTTACACTTAAAAAGGTGTTGTTCTAAGTTCACCATCTTCCAAAATAATTTTGACCATCTATGTTTTACCCCTTCTGATATTAACCTGTTAACCCACTTAATTTTGGCTACAGCATGTACAGTGAAAATATCAGGCATTCTTAACCCTCCCAAGCTATAATCTGCAATTATTGTTTCCCGTTTGATTTTTGATGGTTTCTTACCCCATAAAAAGTTAAATAGTACCTTGTCTATTTTTTCAAGCATTGTATATGGACAATAACACATTGACAATAGATGGCTAATTTGAGGTAACATCAGAGATTTTATAACCGTCACCTTTGCTTTTAACGATAAGTGTCTTGCTGTCCAAGTGTTTGTTAGATTTTCCATTTTCTCAATCTTCTTTTCAAAGTTTAGCTTAGCCATTTCATCATCATTATCTGAAAACCAAATACCTAAGGTTTTAAATGGAGTTTTTTTAATCAAGATTTGGTTACAGTGTTTTGTTAAGATGACTTTCTTTTCTCTTGCTGTGCCTATAGGGACCAATACGGTTTTTTGCATATTTATTTTTAGGCCTGAACATTTTTGAAAGTCTTCAACAATTGAAATTACCGACAATATTGAAGGAATATTTTTTAAAAATAAAGTAGCATCATCTGCTAATTGACAAATTTTGTACTCTTCTTTGTTGATCATAATTCCATAAAAAGTAATGCCGATATTGGGCATCCCTGCCTGATGCCTCTCCCAAGATAGAAGTACTCAGACAGGTAACCGTTGTTACTAACACATGACTAGGTCTGATTGTGAAGAATTTTAATCCATTTTATAAACTTACTGCCCATGTTATACTTTTGTAGGCACTTCATCATAAATGGCCATTCAATACTATCAAAGGCTTTTTCAAAATCCAGTAGCAATACATAGCCTGTTAAACCTTCTAGATTGACATACAATAACACATCTTTAATCATTCTAACGTTTTGACCTATATATCTGTTTTTGACAAATCCGACTTGATCTGGATTAATTAATTTTGATAAAACCCTTTGAAGTCTGTTTGCCAATGTTTTTGTTAAAATCTTGTAGTCTGTATTCAAAATACTTACTGGCCGCCAACTGGTTAAAAATCTAAGATCCTTTCCTTCTTTTGGAATCAAAGTAATAACACCTCTGCATTGATCTGCTGATAGCATACCATTTTGGAAAGAGTACTGAAAACTGTCATATAATAATTCCTTGAGATCAGGCCAGAAAAATTTGAAAAAATTTGAAGTAAATCCATCACTACCTGGTGTTTTATCAAAGCCTTTTAAAGCCTTGGCTATTTCATCTATTTGTATGTCTGTTTCTAATTCCTCATGCTCAGAGTCATTCAATCTTGGAAGAGTATCATCAGACAAGAAATTTTGGTATGAAGAATTTTCATTATTTTGCCTACTTGAGTATAGGTTTCCATAAAACGACTTTTGTTCTGACAGAATGCTTTCAGGGTTTACAATTTCTTCACCTGATTGATTCAGTAACTTTTTAATATATTTTACATTATAATTTTTTTTTTCAAGACTCAAGAAATATTTAGTATTCTTTTCCCCAAGCTCTACACAGTCTACCTTTGATCTAAAAATGATACCATCTGTTTTTATAGTTTGTAACGCTTCCCATTCTGTTTTTGTTTGGTAATATTCATCCAGTATTTCTTGGTTATCTGTTATGTGTTTTTCTAAATATTTTAGTCTATCTAGTAAGTTATTTTCTTTTTCTCTGTTTTCTCTTGCTTTTTGTTTTGAAAAGGAAATGGTTTTGGTTCTAATTTGGCATTTTACAAAATCCCAGAGTGTGTTTTTATTTTCCATCACAACATCTTTCCTAATTGTGGACATTTCATTTTTTATCATTTCGACATATTTTTGGTCTTTAAGAAGAGTATTATTAAACTTCCAATAACTGCGACCCCGAGCTTGAGTGTGTAATAGGTCAAGAGTTATTTTGACGAAACTATGATCTGATTTAATTCCTGGTTTTATTTCACACTTTTTAATCTGAAAACTTAATTGTTCTGAAACCAACCAAAAATCGAGTCTAGCTTGCACTAGGCCTCCCCTAGATCTTTCTCTCCTAGTGAATTTCATTTCCTTTGGATACCTTGTTCTCCAGATATCTACTAAGTTCATATTCTCCATTAGCCCCTTTACTCTTTTATTATATGCCGACTGCATGTTACTTGTTCCACCTTTCTTATCCATTCTTTCATTTAAACAAGTGTTAAAGTCCCCCCCTAGTAACACATTTTTCCCCAAATAAGTTTGTAGGAGGTCATCAAGTTCAGAAATGAAGCTTACTTGTTGGAGTATATGATCTTTAGTTGGTGCATAAATGTTGACCAAAACTAATGTTGTGCCTTCTAATATACAATCAATCAACAGTATACGGCCATTTTGATCAGATTTTACTGTATTTAAGTGTATGTCTAGGTCACAGTTATGTGGAAGCAAGATTGCTACTCCTCGACTTCTGTTATCCCCATTTGAAAAATAAATTTTCCCTCCCCAATCAGTTATCCAATCATTTTCATCAGCTTGTGTACAGTGGGTTTCTTGCAGAAAAACAATTCCATTGTATGAGTTTTTAAGCCACTGAAAAACATTTTGCCTTTTTCTTGGATCTCTGAGACCTCTACAGTTGAAGGAGTTTATAGCTACATTTTTATTGTTATACATCAGGACAAATAAGACACTGCATTATTGCAATAAAAAGTAATGTTGTTCCACAAACAAACAAATAAAAACTCACTTCTAAGCTCTGAATTGAATCATTCCAAACACATACTAAAAATTCTTTATCAGTCGTTAATTGAAAATAAGTAAAGCAGCATTGTAAACTAAATTTGTTCCACAAACAACATACAATGAACATACAAACATAGACATATAACACAAAATATGAGAAATTAAATTTAAAACATGTAATAGTCATAGAGTAGTATAGCCTACATGCTACTGAATGCCCTAACAGGTACTTCATTCAGCATTTATCACGAAATGCATATGCATATCCATATAACAAAGATTTTGGCTAACATTTAATAGCTTTTGGTACAAGTTTTCAACATTTTCTCAAGGGCAATATCTAATAGAGCTACAACAATATTTATAGTAGTTTGATAGGTCACTAGCTTACTCTCCCGATTTCGAAGTTTGGTTCAATTGTCTGAAATTCGGACTCTGCAATACGTTTATACATCATGGTGTGTTAATTCCAAATATACCAAGATTTTATATTTTAGTATATTTTCAGCAGATTGACAAGATTTTGTTAGATTGCAACATTTTTACTGGTTTTCAAAACATTGTTTCAGTGATCTAACTAGAAGTAAGAACATTGAACCCAACATTCTAAATGATCTCACAGCACTGAAATCTAATAAACTAAGTATACTTCAATAACCCTCCAACATATCTCCTAAAAATAACAACTCTTCATAATTTTTTCATTCATTAAAATTAGGAATACAACCATGGGAAACATAATACCATGATACCATAAAGCATAGCAGTGAATTATATTGATATAAGATGCCCAACATGTTTTGGTATTTGACCCACTGTAATATTTCGGTTGTCATACAAACATGACAAAATAACAAGTTTTAACAGTTTTTAAGTGCTGCCTAATTTGATTAGTGGAGAAAGTAATAATTCTAAAAGTCAATATCATGCAATACCCTGAAATGTGAAGTTTGAGCTTTACAAATGCCTTACTTAATAGATTTAACATGTTCAGTCTATAGCTAAATGCACTTAAGCCTGTTCAATGAATTATAAAACAGTTTTGTAATCTTTGTTACACTATTAAGTATTATTTATCTGCTAGTTCACTAGTATATCACTATTCGTTTTAGTTCATCTTTACAATATATGACAACAATTTTGTTACTTGTGCAGTACCTGTGGATGTGGCATCAATATACCATATATATCATTCATATATTATGATTTCTACATTGTCTTTAACTTCCTGGGAACTGTTTCTGATGTGTCACCTTTGCTGGCCAAGGTACAAATGGAACATTGTCATATGCTTTTTCAGTGTCAAAAGACAGGGAGTAAACACACTTAAGTTAATAAAAACAGCATGTTGGAGCAATCACAAATAAAATAAAACCAGACTCATTGATTTTTATCTTTAGCTTGTTCGAATTTGCAAATTCTTAGCAATCCTGTTAATACCATGAAAAATTGAATGTTTGACACATTACTCATCAGTAAATCTTAAAAAAAGATAAATTACTAATATTCTGTGCTGTTTGTGGAAATTTATTGCATGAAACGTTTCAACAATGTATTGTAATAATGAAAACAGCTATGCATAAAACACCATTAAATTTGTCACTAGGCGGATATAGCCATTCACAACAATATCTACAATGTGTCTGAATGATACAAAAAAAAACCCAAAAAACTCTCTGTGAAAGGATGTTTATTTGATTAACATTTGATGAAGTTCTGTTGGATCGAAAGTTACATCATTAGAAAGTAACATTAGCACCAGTGGAATTTGACTTGCATAAAAAATACAAAAAGAGCCCTGTATTTGATTTCATGGTGGAAGAAATAAATCAGTAAGATAGGTAGGATTGCAAATATTCCCAACTCAATAAAAACTGCCGGCATTGTGCTGCTACATAATCGTGGCTAGATATAACACCCCTGTTCCACTTTTGAGATCAACTATAAGACCTAGCCAATTTTAAACTTGGGGAGCTGGGTTGTTGGGCCTACTGTGACAAATCCTCTTGAAGACGGAAAACTGAATTAGCTACAGATGAATAATTTGTGCCATTGAAATATTGTCTTTTCAACCTGCTCTTGGCAGCCATGTGAATCAATTAATGTTGAAGTTTGTCTGTTTGAAATCCCTTGTTATTTGTTATTTTATTTAGTATTTCACAGAAATAAATTGCCACACCAAGTCCTGATGACTCCTTAGAATTAATGAACGTTTTCATACAATTAATTTTCTTTTCAGACAAGGAACCATAGTTCTTTTTTTCACGGGATTATTGATTATATCATGAGTAGATTGGACACAATTGGTCATAGAAAACAAAGGATTGGTTGAATTACCCAAAAGATTGAATGCAATTCAATTACACTCAATATATCATGCATTATTAGTGGAGAGGAAAATGGTCAATTATAAATATTATAAGCATGTTTAAAACAAGACTGAGAAGTCATTTGGTGTCAGTTGCAAAGCCATCATCGACATGAGTAGTACACTAGAGTAGTTGAAAGTCTGCTGACAAAAACAAATTCCGAGTCAATACATTCTGTACTTGGCCTAGACGGTCACCCATCCAAGCACTAACCTAGCCCATTGCTACTTAACTTCAGTGAAAAAAAATACGAAAAAGTGATCTCTAGATTTGCAAACCTAGGGGTCGCACTTAAAAATTGGAATAAAGATATTTTCCCATGAAACGCATTTTGATTTATGATAGAATACAATCTCTTCTTGGCTATCACAATAACAAATCAAGAAGAGAACTCACAACACTGTGTCACTCTTGACAAGCTAAGAAGATTAAACAAGAGTGTCATAAGACCCATATTTTCTTATGGCAAAAACACAGGGTTCTTTTTATAAGAACATTGACTGTATCATTAGAAATGGACAGAATAGGTCACTCAACCATCAAAATAGGCTACAGCACCCTACAGATAGGTCATAGCACATTTCTGTCAGACAAGCTTGGATGCGAGCAATCAAGAGACAAAGGGTTCAATCACACTGCTTTTACAGTTATGTTTCCAAATAGAAAGATAAGAAAGATAAGTTACACAAATAACAAGGACAAAAGGGGTTTTGGTCTACTAGCGCTAGCCGCAAAACCATCAGAGATATGAGTAGTGCATTGAAGCAGTCATCCATACAAGTACACACATGATCTCCAGAAGCACGAGTCTCGCTAGAGCTTGTGCTTAAAAATATAACATGTTCCCTACCCGAATTGTGGTGGTCAGGGGGTTAACTCACCACAGTGAAGCACAGGTATAAATAATGTGTGAAAGAAGCTGTATAGCTGTTTTCTCGGAGAGTGTCCATACAGTAAAAGTCTGAGATTGGATTATTTTATGAAAAACGATGGCATGTGCAACAGGGAAGTGATGATTTTCTAGGCATCCTTGCTGGCCATTAAAAATATGCAAATGTTAATTTTTGTTGCACGAATGGCAGAGGAAAAAATATCATTTGTTATCTCATCTACAACACTCACGTTTCAATGCACCTACTGACAATAGCATTAAGGGAAACCTTCCTTGGCCCTACTAAGTTATTCATTCATCTTGGGTTATTTCTGTGGCAACCCTATGACATTTTTCTATTCAATTCATTATACCACTGTTACAATGTTGAAAGCCATTATAAGATCTAGCTAACTTATATCTCTAGGCTGCTACAACTTATCCTGTGGATAATGGCCAGTAAATCGGACACACTGTGTGGCCCATTTTTACAGAATTGATATAACACAGGTTGTAGCAGCAAAATAAATTAAGTTATATTAAGTTATATCTCCAATTACAATTAAGTTATATCTCCAACAAAATGAGTTGTAGTAACTGACTCAAAACTAATAGCATTAATTATGAGTACGGGGGATAAAAATGTGCAGAAGGTTTAATATTTTAGAGGGGCAGTCACAACTACAAGGAATGGCTTCCAGAGCTTCAAGAGTGAAACAATAAATAATACAACTTCCACAAGTTTGCTCTTGACCAAAACAAGGATGACTGTGAGGCAAACTCGCAACAATGAAACAGTGATATTACACATGGGTTGCTGGTTGCAAAAGTAGCAATATAAGTCACAATAAAATATTTCAGTTTGTAATCTACATAAGTACACAGTTGATTACTTGTTGCCATACTAATTGCCAAAATTAGTTTATTGCTGTATTTTAATGTGATGCATATGGCTCACATATTTTATCGCTGTGACATCATAAGTGTTGATTTTATTTCAAATTAGCAAATAAAGTTGATTTAAACGGTCATATTCTACAGTTCCAATTAAACTTTTCATTGCTGCACAATACATAAAATGCATCTGTCTACCCAATCCAAGCTCTAATGACACATTCTTATTATAACCACTGCCTGCTTTAACATGGAACAACTAGAACACAAAATAATTGAGTATGTTTATTTGATATGTGTAAATTAGGAAGAATTTTCTTGAGGCATAATAGGTGCAAGCAAAACACATTCATATACTTACAAGTATTTATCTCGGGTTTTACGTTGTTTTCAACAATGAACTGGTAATATTGCAATGGGTGGTTTTGTGGGCAGAAGAAACCAGTAAATAGAGTTAGCACAGGTTCTGTACTGTAAACTGCCGACCAACGGTAAGCAACTATCAACTGTCCCTCATAAGGTTTAGGGTTTGAACCACCAACCTCATAGGTGGGAGGCGAGTGTGTTTCCACTACGCCACCGTATATATGTACTTACAAGCAAAAAACAGAGAAGTGTGATAATGCACAAATCCTTGCCATTAGATAGTGATAAAAATGTTCCAGCCAGAACCAGGGGCCGGTTTCACAAAGCCTCCTTTGTTTTTTCCTTCCTTAAAGTAAAGGAAGGGGGATTTCTAACCTTTGGCAAGGCTTCCCTTAAATCCTGCTTTACAAAGCCTCCTTTATTCCACCTTACCAAAGATTTTCCTTAAAACAAAGGAAGGGCGATTCCTTGTATAACCACACTGCTTGGAATTTCCCCTCCATTGCTTATATAACCTTCACACAATTTATTTTAAATATTAAGAGAGTAAATTACATTTTAGCATTTTAACTATTTTAATCTTGGTACATTAGGTACATTTTAATTTTCAGATACATTATTTTCATTTTTATTTCTTTTGGGAGTTGTTTCCAAAACCTACAACCACATCAATGTTTTTTTTCCACTGTAAGTACATGTGTACTTGTGCACTTATTTTGTACCTAAATTACCTTATGGAGGCAATGCCCTTATTGTAACACTGTTAAAGATCAGTAAAGTCAGTAAATCTATATTTTACTATATTTTAATAAATTTTGTAAAATACAGATTGGATGTGATTATATTTTGCAAATTAAAATACAGTAGGTCACATGACAATGTTTTACCCAAAGTAAGGGAGGGGCCCTTTATGTTCAAGGAAACTCCATGAATATGTTTCTCACTTCAAAAGTTTGAACATCAATTCTTCAAGAATTAAACAACCAAATTGTATAAAATAAACAGCAAAACATTGTTTGTGGATGAAGGTTTGACAATAATGTTTCAAGCTCTATATATTTTGGTGGATTCACCTTAAAATGTTCATTAAAGTTAATAAACATTCCTTAAAGGACACTTCCTTAAATCTAAGGTAGGTCCTTAGCTTCCTTGAAATTCAAGGGAGTTTTCAAGGTCTCCTTTAAGGAAGGAGGCTTTGTGAAACTGAGATTTTTTAAAGGAGGGAGAAAATCAAGGAAATCCTAGAATTTAAGGTGACCTTTATCTTAAGGAGGCTTCGTGCAACCGGCCCCTGGGGCCGATTTCACAAAGGGACTTAAGTCCAGATTTAGGCTTAAATCTAAGACTTTGGTCTTAAATTTTGTCAAAAAACTGCTAAGTCTGTGGTCTTAGACTTAGCGGATTTCACAAAGCAGCTAAGTCCATGAAATTGCTAAGTCAGTGGACTTAACTTTTAAGTCTGGGAGGTAGTGGGCTTAAATTTTGTAAAGAGGACTTAAATATGGCCGCCATAAACTTTTCTCCACTTCAAAATTTGAAATGGCTGTAAATAAATTATAATTATGCAGAACACCTCACTAAAGTAGTGTTTGGGAAGTTTGTGCTAACAAGGTTTTCAATTTCAAAACAGCACTTATCCTTAGATAAAATACATTAAATGAAGAATATGTGGCATCGATATTTTGAATAGATACAAAAGGTCACATGACACAGAAAACCACTGTGGTTATATGATAAGCCTGGACTTAGCTAAGTCACCTTTGTAAAATCCATTTTTCTAGCTAAGACCAAAGTCTTAGATTTAAGTCCAAGACTTAGCCAAAAAAGGGACTTAGTTTACGTCCTTTAGTGAAATCGGCCCCTGATCTCATCAACTCATCAACTTTCAGGAGGACCAAGGGTAGACACCCTCCTTGTGACAAGATATGACCCCAATGAATAATTTCTGAGTTAATTGCACAAACAATGAAACAGGCATACATAATTACAATAGCCTCATCCCCCTCCCACTTTTGCAGGGCGAGGCTAACATTTTAAATAAATAATCCTTATGAGCGTTTTAAGGGCGATAATGCAAGTTTTTGGCACTTAATCAACAAAAACCTTACAAATCATTATTTCTATGTTGAATTTCTTGATTGGTTGTGATTCATTGAGACAAAGACAAAATTTCAAACTTAAGAGTAGATAAATTGGTATATTCTGAACTGTAGATAAATTGATATATTCTGCCTATTTCTCTAAATTATGCCATGACATCATTATAAACAACATATTAGATCTTATAAAATAAATTTTAGAAGTAAACTGTAAGAAGAAAATTCAATGACAAACTTTTTGGGGTAAGAGTTGGGACTTTTTTGGACTTGGTCCCATCGGACAATGACAAGTAGACTTTAGCCACAAAAATTCAAATGAAGTCACTTTCTACAGTGCTTATTAAAGAGGCCCTGAATTATATTGACTGGAAATCAACACCTCATATTACCCCCCCCCCCCAAGTTTACAGAAATTACCCAAACCTATTGACTGATATACATCCCACCTGCTTAAAACCGAACCCCTTCCCGGAGTGTTACTTCTGGAGTCTGCCATTAATTAATATTTTTTATTGTGTTTTTTCCCAAAAGGAGGTGTATGCCAAATTATGGTGATATGCCATACAGAATACAGACCGTGTACACTTAAAAAGTTAACAAAAGCGAAAACATACCATGTACTACTCAAGAGTACTGCCATTTCTAGTTTATGTACATTGTCATTTCCTCTCTAAACTGCCTGCAATATTCAGTTTTTATCTGAGAGCATTAAAATTCAACAATTTCACAGAATAATAAAACAATTTACAAGTCACCCACCCACATGTTTCTCTCAACAAGACAGGAAATTTTTAGATGGCTTGACAGGGAAACTGTATTAATAAATTTCTCTCTTAACTCTGCATGATTGAATGTATTGTGTGATACTCCCTTTCATCATAAATCCATTTTATGCTCATAATTGTAAGACAAGGCTTTTATTTGATGAAATATAAATACTGAGGTATTGGTTAAAAAGGTACTTATGCATGACAATACTCATTATATATTGTCATACTAACAACGTCATGACTCTAATATAATTATGAAAGGGTGTTACATAAATATATTATGTGCCAAGACCTAAATCTTAAGTATTTGAGTACCTAAATTATCTATGTAAGAGTCAATATACCTCACACTATTCATTTTCATTCTGTTGTAAGATAGAAAGATTCTCTAAAAATAATTAAGTTAGATATTATATTTATAGAATCAAGCAACAATAGAGTATTTAGCATAAGCAATCTTGCATTATTCATTTTTATTATGTCCTCATATTTCCATTGGCATTATTTTAATATAAAAATTAAAAACATCATCATAACTTCTGTAACATAACATTAAACATTTAATATTTTGCGAAAACTTTAGTTCCTATTGCATTTGTTTTGCCTGTAAAGATTTTACAACTGGTTCTATTTCAATACTGAAAAAAAGTATTTACCTCCATAATAATGTACAGTCAGGGCATGCAAAATGTGCTATAATATTGGCGCATTAATACCATTTAGAATGCATTATATTGGTTTGTTGTGACATATTTGCCGCCTAATCTAGTTATTCACTGCATAATAACGCAATATTTTTTCAACAATCAAATATCATGTTATATTTTATTATTTACAGGTAAACTGTCATTAATTTATTGAATTAAAGGTAAACATATTTTTGTATTAAACCCAAAACACAAGTAAACAAGTCATTCACAAATGACGAACAATACCTAAAAATTAAAAAAAAAATGAAAATCCAAGCCACAAAAACCTTTCTTTTGGTTTTCTCACCAATCATACTTTTCGTTATTCAACTATTCATTTGTAAAAACATTAACATTTGTGAATGTCCCTACTTAATAACATATGTACAAAGTTTCACTCTCCTAATATATTTTGGATTATTACTTGGGCTTTGTATTAAGTACATTTCCAGCCAAGAACTAAGATACTGGTATAAGTCTTGCACTTTTCATTGCTTTTAGACTGTAGCAGTTCAAAGCTGCCAATATCCTGACTGATACTGCTTCATCATAAGGCTGAATGATCACACGACCTAACTTTGCTGGATACTGTAAAAACACTTCAAAGCCTTCAACTATAGTTGCATAAAACTGAAAAGGATGTGCCACGGACTTATGCTATGATTGGATAACACTTTTTAAAAAAAAAACAAAATAATAGGGAGTTTTCATTTTGTTCAGACAAACGTACATCTTGTTAAAATATCTTCTGTTGAAGGGGACATATCAAAGCACACAGGGAAAAGGCTGAATTATTTCATATGGTATGAGAATAGCAATAATAATATTTTTACTATGCTGCTGAACATTTCTTGAATGTTACAATGGTGCTTGGCCAACATGCTAGAAAATTAATGAAACTTTATCCTTGCTAAACCAAAAACTGATAAATTTTGCGCTTATATTTTAATTATTTTGCTCAAATTAAATGGACCTTAAACTGAATCCAAATACCCTATTTAAAGACTTTATGCGCAGTTTGGAAACACTGTTCAAACAAAAGCTGTTCTTATCTTTGCTAAAATACAATAAACACAAGCACAGCAAAATTATTTACCTAATTTAGATAAAGTCAAAAAATACATTTATTGCAATTATATTTCCTGTTATACCATCTGCCCTGTACTGACAAAAGTAGAGTAAGATATTCAAAGCACAACAAGACACAAGTCAAGGGTATCTAAGATTACTGCAAGGGCCCGTTCCTGATAAGTGAGAACAAAAATCTCATTAAAACTGATACTACTATCTCAAACATGGATATGTCTCATCATCAATATTTAACCTAAAATGAAATCAATAAGTGAAATGACATTGACAAAAAAGAATAAGCCATAGCCTGTGGAAAAAGAACCCCAAATCCAAGCTAGAAATACCTTAAATAAAATTTAGATAAGATTTGAAATATTCTGAAGTGTCAATTTTTATCAAATGAACAATTATAACTGGATATTTCCATAAAATGTCTTCCATTTTCAATTGTTTTAGAAAGTTATTTTTCATAAAATTAAACTCTGAGGTGCCCAGACAAAGTCATATCCATATCCCTTTTCAGGATTTTGACAATCTTTTAGCTTCCAAAACTGTATTTTTTTCTTCACAGTACAGGGAAACAATGTCACCATGGAAAAACAAACATCTTCCTCTAAAACAGAATAACAAGCAAGTATTCAATGAAGCCCTTAACGCTCCTCCTCTGGGTAATACAGTTCAATGCTCCACTAAAAGGTGGCACACTTTTTGCTTTCTGTTAAAAAATGAGTTTTGCTTGAGAAAATGATGAATCCTCCATCAATGTGACATGTTGCTTCCAACACAAAGAATACAAAATTGGGTGAATCGGGTGAATTTGATTCTTCAATAATCTTGTGCACCAGTCAGACTACACGCGGTAATGGCTATGTTTATTGGCATTTTGTATGATGTCTCATACCTCCAATGCCTACTAAATTTCTTTCAGTAACATTTGCATGCTGCATCATTCCCTGGCCACGTATTCATAAGTTTGAATCTGTTTGGAATTTACGCCTACCACAGGTGGTATCTAGGTTACTGAAAAATAAACTCCAGTAACTGCAGGGTGCTGTACCATTTCTCTAGAGATTCTGCTTCCTTTCATGCTAAATCTGTGCTCTTCTGTGCCTTAGTCATCCCGCCACCAATGTCTTCTTTGGTGCGACCTGGCTATGTCAATGAACCTTCAATTATTGTAGCTGTCTATGAATAGTTGCGCCTTAGATTCTGTCAAAAAGTAGAGAATAACTACTATAAATGTTCTTATTACATTACATTAGATCACTAATCAACTTGAACATTCTCTGTTACATATCTTTGCAATATGTTATCTGTATCTTTCATCTGTATCCGTCACGTTATACCGTTACCATTTCTGATTATCTTCTACAGCAAAACTATTGCTAGAGGCGTGCTGCTGGGTTTCCTGGGAGGGACAGCATCCTGTCACTCTGCTTCCTGCCACCTATAATTACGGATAATACCATCTGTAATGTGATTGTGGTATTAGGGCCTTCTGCTTCTATAGAATTGTTATAAGACTTTGTTGTTGATAGGGTCATTATGCAATTTAAATAAATTAAAGTTGGTTAGGCCTCGCCTATAGTGGTTTGTCGTCTCAACATAATTCTAATGTGGTTGATTGGGCTGAGGAAATAACAAAACATGAGTGGCTGGAAAAGGGTAACAAGAGAACCACTGACATGCTACAATGCTAGACAAACATAAGTAAGAAATCAGCACAACAGTGGCAATGGATTTTCTAAGTATCAGGAATTTTATATGAAAGTGAGTTGAAAGTGACAAAAATTTGAAAACAACAACCGCTACCTTTTGGATTTGTACTATTATAGATTTAATATTACTCAACTGTTAAATAGTCTCCCAGTTCTCAAATCACAAAACTGAGTTTTCCCAAATCAAATGACTCAAGCCCTATTCCTTTCGATTGTGATCTTTTTTTCTGATATGGGACGTGCTGTTAGCTTACAGCATTTCTTGTCATGACTGACAAACCTCATTTTCAGCTGCAATCAAGACGTCTTCTAAACTTCAAAATGAGACTCGGGTTTTTCGTTTGAGATTGATTGACAATTGTGCCATGTTTGTATGGCACAGCACTAGAGTAAGATACCTGTGTACCTGCTCGTGAAAATTACCACAAATTACCTCTTGATCACATAATAAATAATTCATATAAAATTAACTACAAATCTCACATAACCCCTTTATTTAAAATTATAAGTTGTTCAAAGTAGATGATACTGTGGATTTCAATGTTCTAACTATAATGTTCAAGACAAAAAATAACTAACTACTCAAAACATACATAACTTCTTTCAGATCATTGACAACTGTTAGAATATAAGACAATGTGGTAAATGTAAGTATAAATATGTGAGACAACCTCAAAATATAAAGGTTTTTCAGTTTGTGGGGTCAAATTATGGAATAGGTATTTAATGAACTGTCATACATCTACAGCATATATGAATTTAAATTGATATTAAAAGCTTATTAATGAAGTACTTTAAAACTTTTTAAGTAACAAAAAACTGATATATTCTATTTACTGAAAAAACATCAACTAGGAAGTGTAAAATAGTAAGAAAAAGTTGTCATTGGTTAAATAATATCAAAACTGGAAGTTAGGATTGGCGTGTATATATTGGCATGCAATATTTGCTTCTGCCACTTCCTTTTCAAAATTAATTCACGAAAAGCAAGCTACTGATTTGTTATTATTACGTGCATAAGTTACATGTACAGTAATTCCTATATTCACTCTTTGTTCTAGTTATTTACTTATGTTGACAGCTTAAAAATAAATTATTTTTGTTATCATTATTATTAATATTATTATTATAGTACCATAGTCTAGCTTGACAATTAGTCAGTAATCTTTTAACTGCCAGTGGCATTCTTAAAGAAAAATACACTTCTGGCACTTTCAGATCGATATAAGAATGGGACTTCATTTAAAAATGTATTGACCACATGTGGCTGATTCGTAATTGGATTTTCATTTAAGGAAAATTGAGCACTAAAATCTCTGTTTAAGTGAAACTAAACTACCTTATTACATTTTAGTAATACTTGACTTTTTAAAAAGTTTTAATATTTAATTTGAATGTGAATATTTTTTAATACACTACCTTGTAAGATATCCACATTTGAATATTTTTGGTCAATCTCATTTCAATCTGACCAAAAACAATGCTGTGTTACATATTTTAACTAGAACAAGGAAGCATCAATTTGAAAAAAGTTATAATTTTCTGAGGTCCTAGAAAATTAGTGAACCCTGTACCTATAGGTCCAAAATTTGGCTAATGTTAATCTATTTCTTACTGTTTTTTGGGATAAATGACATTTTCCATTTCCAGCAAAATTCAAGAAGGCAGTCAAAATAGAGGAGTAGTCCTTAGTACACAGGGGGTCCAAAATTTGCCAAAATCGCTCTATCCCTTACAGTTTTTGAGATAAACAACATTTTTATTTCGACCAAAATTCAAGATTGCTGCTAAAATTTGAAAAAGTGATAATTTGTCAGAGGTCTTAGTAGTCTGGACGGGTCCAAAGTCTCCCTGAAATCGCACAATTTTTGAGATGAAATACAGTTTCCATTTTTGCCAAATTTCAACATGGCAGCCAAAATTCGATTTTTTTTTAAATTTTCACAAGTAAAATGTATAGCCCTCAGTACCCAGGGTGTCCAAAAATGCCCCAAATTGCTCATTAGCAAAACGTCAAAGTAGCAATTACTCAGTTACCACTGGAGCTACATCTATAAAAATTTGCCAAAACACACATCATCCCAAAGTAACAGAACAACATAATGATAAAAATACTCTAAATTTAATGCTTTTGAAGTTACAATTCATTTACCCATTAGCAGAAGAGCGAAGTAGCTATTAGTCAGTTAGCTGTAGAGCTATAGCTTTGAAAATTTGCAACAACCGAAGATTATCAAAAAGTAGTTGAACCACATATTTGATGAAAAAGATCTAAATAAAATAATTTTGAATTTAAAAGTAATTTACTCTTTGGCAAAATGTCAAAGTAGCTATTACTCAGTTGTCATTATAGCTAAAGCTCTCACAATTTTTCATGACACAAAACATCAAACAGTAGCTGAACAACATATTTGATAAAAAGTTACAAGTAGTTACCATCACCTTACCCATTGGCAAAATGTCACAATGGCAAAATGGCTATTAAGAAGTGGAGCTACAGCTCTTATTATTTGCCATGACACGGAATTTAAAAAGGAGTTGTACAACATGTTTCACAAAAATTCTCTAAGTTCAATGGTTTTGTAGTTACAAGTAATTTTCTCAAAGATGAAGTATCAAAGTATCAATTACTCAGTTATGGAACTACAGCTATGGAACTATGCCGTGATACAGATCATCAAAAAGTAGGTGAAGAACATATGGATAAAAGCCTCTAAAATCAATAGTTTTGAAGTTACAAGTAATTTACTCATCAGCAAAACAGCAAAGTAGCTATTAATTAGTTAGCAGTAGAGCTATAGCTCTGAAAACTTGCCATGACACAGATGATCAAAAAGTAGCTGAGCAACATATTGATAAAAAGCTCTAAATTGAATAGTTACAAGTGATTTTTTCCATTGCCAAAATGTGAAAGTAGCTGGTACTCAGTTGCCCTAATAGCTACAGGTCTGAAAATTTGACATACTTTGAAGTTACAGGTAACATAATCACTGGCAAAATGTCAAAGTAGCTATCAATCAGTTAGCGTCAAAGCTACAGCTCTAAAAATTTGTCATGACACAGAACATCAAAAAGTAGATGAACAACATATTTGATAAAAACCTCTAAATTTAATACTTTTGAAGTTACAAGTGATTTACTCATTAGGAAAGTAACAAAGTAGTTACTACTCAGCTGTGGAGGTGTAGATCTGACAATCTGCCATGACACAGATCATCAAAAAGTAGCTCAACAATATATTTGATAAACACGTCTAAATTGAATAATTTTGAAGTTACAAGCAAATTACTCATTGGCAAAATATCAACACACCTGTTACTCATTAAGATCAGCTTCGAGAATTTGCCACAACGCAGAACATCAGATAGTGGTTAAACAACATGTTTCACAAAAATGCTTTAAGTTCTATAACAGAACATCAAAAAGTAGATGAACAACATATGTGATAAAAACCTCTAAATTTAATACTTTTGCAGTGACAAGTGATTTATTCATCAGCAAAATAGCAAAGTAGCTTACTCAGTTAGGTGTGAAGTTATAGCTGGGAATATTTGCCATGACACAGAACATCAAAAAGTAACATATTTCATTAAAATCTCTAAATTGAAAAGTTTTGAAATCACAAGCAACTTATTCATTGGCAAAATGTCAAAAAAGCTATTACTTAGTTAGACGTGTAGCTACTTGCCAAGACACAGATCAACAGAAAGCAGTTGAACAACATGTTTCACAAGATGCATTTAATAAATACTTTTGCAGTTACAAGTCATTTATTCAAACAAAAACATATATCAAAGTAGCTATCACCCAGTTAGCTACGGAACTACGGCTTTGAAAATATATCATGACACAGATAAAAAATAGGTGAACAGCAAATTTTGCACACATGCTCTACATTCAATAGTTTTATAGTTACAAATGATTCACTCAAAGCTGAACTATCAAAATAGCTAACTGAGTTAGCTGTAAAGCTACAGCTCAGAAAAGTTCCTATGACATAGAACACCAACAAATAGCTGAACAAATTATTTACCCAAAACATTGTAACTGTAATAGTTACAAAAGCTATTTTCTCATTTCCCTCACTTTTAAGCAAAGAAAATACCTATTACTTGTTTAGCTTTTCAGTTAGACCTCAAAAGGGTATCGTCTTGCAGGTACAGATAAAGTATCTGAACACCGTATTTCAGTAAATGCTCTAAATGCAGTCATTTTAGGGTTAAAAGCAATTTACTTAAAGTAGGCGCTATTACACACTTAGCTATATACGTAGATCTGCAATAGCAGGAAAAATATTGAGGACATAAGAAACTAAACTAAAAAGATTAAAGCAAAAGACAGTATTACACAGTATGAGTTGTGCGCTAAAGGATGATGTACTCGAATTCAACAGCATTACTTTATTTAAAGTCCTGTATACAAGATTTCAGAATTGCGCAAAAGCCATATCAATGATCACTGTGCAGCGCAACATTTTAGAATATGGTTTAAAACAGATATTGGACTTTCTTTTTTGCTTAGGAATGGACCGTTCCATAGGCCACGCCCACTTCCTGGTTTTCTGTATTTTAGTTGTCTCCATGTCAGGCTTTGTCTGACAAACAAATGGCGAAAATGGCGGGAAATGAAGCGTAAACATTTAGTATTTTAAGATATACGAGAAATAACATGTATTATAAATGATTGGATGGACCATAGAATAAGAAATAATATAATAAAGTATATTTGTTTCATTATGACAAAAATTAGAAAATAAATAAATAAACAATTTATTGATCAAAACAAATCCTCGTGCATTGCAGTAATATGTAAACAATGGCAGCTTGGGAACATATGTATGCGTTGCGGACATTTTAAAGTAGGTAGGATTGATGATATAATATTTTTATGAAATGACACTGTGGTATCTTTTTGTTCCATTGTCAGAAAGCAATAATATTTACAAATATGTCCCTAAAAATGGCCACGTTTTTGTGATTCAAAATGCAAAATCGGAGGAAATGATTGGTTGTTGCTATTGTAGTAAACAAGATATATGCCAATTTGCGGTATTTTGATTGACACAGTGGAAAGGTCCATATATCCATCCTTTGTATTGAGAGCTTCAGCTGTACTTGTGCAGTTGGGATGGGTCACATAGCACTTTAAGTCCTAAAGTAAAAGACATATCATGCCTAGGATAACTCTACAATAAAACTGCTGTGTAAATAAAATGGATAAAGCAAATATAAAATGTTATATCATGGCCAGTTTAGGTTTGACCTGATGGGATGTGTTGATTTCCGATGAGAATCCTTGATTCAATGTATAGTTTTTGTGTTATGCAAAAATATCAGAAAGAAAAAATTTTTTTTTGCTTCTCGATTTAGGTCTAGACCATCTTTGAGGAGCACTGAACAACAAGTAGACCCCACTGGGTGAAGATATGACTTCAGTGTATTGTATAGTTTTCATATGTAGGCATTTGTACAACAAAACAAACATCTGAAAATCAAATGGACACAATTAATATTGCCCCATAGTTTTTCCTCTTGGCTCCTAGTCTTTGGGATGAGCTGCAGCGTCATGTTAGTTGTGCTTCTCCTATGAGATACTTATAGACTTCTTTTCCAATCTTCATGCCTTTCTCGGTTCTTTAGCACCACTGGTTTATACAAAACTGCTCAACAAGTTTTAAATATTCTAATAACAGATTTTACTTGCTACACACAGTTAGATAGAAAATATTTCCAAGTGGTTTCTAGTTGAAAGAAAAATTTGTTTGACCTTCAGCTGACTTTGTTTAGTTTGCAACTACAGGAAGTTGCTGTATGCAGTCCTTTACAATATTTCCCCTTGCAAATCAAAAGGAATAATACCATCTTTGAATAGCAAGAAGCAATGAACATAATTAACAATCATTGAAACTACCGAGACAACCATCCATCCTCACACAGAGAAACTACTGCTGGGAGGCTCAGATTATCTGCAATTTTATTTCATTACAAGTTATCTACCTTTGCAAGAGAGAAAGGTTTAGAGCAATTTTGAGGAGTAATTGACCAAAAGAATCATACAAAACGGGAGTGTAATCTACTTATATTTGCGAACTCCCAAGATTGAGTTAAACAACATAAGACATGTCTTCTGAACACTGACTTTATGTTGTAATCTGCTTTTGAAACCAAGGGCCACAACATTTTACAGCCAGAGTTTCAGACAGGGTCTTAGACTTAGCCTAGTTTTGGCTAAGTCAGGTACTTTAGCCCCACCACCCCAGAGGTCCAGTAAAAGATGTCCATGCGGGGCACTAACATTTATTAATGCTTAACAATATAAGAGTAAATAAGACGACAAAAAAGAGAGTCAAATACACATAATTTACAGTCCATTATGGAAGCAGATTATTTAATGTCGGTTTAGCACAAAAAGGAAGAATATCCATTTAACATTGACTTTGACCTCAAGGTCAAGTGTATGACTTTGACATAGATTCGAGCTTAATTTATTTACACAAGCTAAGTGAATAAAACCCTAGTTTAAGATAGAAAAACGCCTCATTCTCAAGTTAAGGTCACCAGAATCCCCCAATTATTTTGAGCAGAAAGCCCCCTCAAAAACCTTACAACCAAACCAATGTTTGGGACCAAGGTCTGAGAGTGAATGAAACTCACTAAATAAACATTAGTAGTGCAATATCAACACATTTATTTACATAAAAATCCTGGCATGGAAAAACAAAAACATATAGATCCAGACAGATAACATGATGAGTAGGGAGGGTGGGTGTTTCAATGCTTAGAATGTCCGTCCAACAAAAACTTGAAAACTGAAGAACAAAGAACTAGCCAACTGTGAGCCAGTCAAAAAACAATTTCAATGGCAGTTAATATCCCTGCCATGGCTTTCACTGTTTGACAGTGGAATTCTGTGATGTCATTCTGTACTAACACTTCAGCTGCCAGGACACTGCTCCGAACACCAGCCCTCTGTGGTGGAGGGCTGACAAACGAGCTGCAAGGACACCCCTACTGATAATATCTTGTGTTTAATTTGTTTCACAAACGATGGCTTAGCCAAGTCTAATTTATCAAATAAACACAGTGGTTTTCTGTATCATGTGAACTTTTCTTTCTATTTTAAATATGCTGTTGGTGATATATATCCTTTGACGCCTTTTACCTTAGGAAAAATACTGATTTATAATGGGAAACCTTGTAACCACTTAAACACTTCCCAAAAACTACTTCAAGGAAGTGTTCCTTGTATGTATGATAGATTTACAGCCAAAAACTATAAAGTAACAATATTTAATTTTTTGACTACAAAATCAAAGAACACAGACTTAGTCTAACATGTTTTATCTTTAAGTCTAAGTCCGGGTTTAGTCATTTTGTAAAAGCAGCACCAGGTGACTACCAAACTAACCAAACTAGCCTTTAGTTTGTAAGTTTGTTACTTTGATTATAACAATTGTTCTCACATGTAAACATTTATGAAAAATATGTCAAATTTGAAAAATTCTAATTTTTCGTAGGCTGAAAAAGAACTTCTTACTTGAAGGTGGTCTGTGTGAGTCAATATCAACATAATTGTTATCAGTAGTGGTGTACTGGCATCACGCTTGTCAGTCCTCCACCCCAGCAGGCTGAGTCGGAGCAGTGTAACTGCACCTTAAGCAAAAGCCCTTTCCTTACACCCTAATATGGTAAGGTCTCCCTGTTGTCAACCAGTAGAACCCCAAACTTGTGATATAATTAGCACCAAATCTCTTCACTTAAACTTTGTTTGTTGTTGTGAACGGACATTTTGAAAATTTTGAAGTTATACTGAACTGAAGTTATGATTGCAAGCTTATTTTAGTGTTATTTTAATCATGCCTGGACATTTTAGTTTATATATTTACGTATCTCATATATATTTGTATGCTGGATTGTGAGGAAAACACTGTACAACTAACTTGCCTGTAGCTAAAGATCGAGTCTACTTTGACAACCTCATGCTTGTTATGGGAGAGACACAAAGGGACGGTCTATCCTAGTTATTTGTCATCTTTGTGTTTCCTGTACATCTCAAGCGTCAGATTGTCAAAGCAGAGTACCCAGAAGGTGGTTCCTTTATATTTGCAGATAAATTGAGCAATGACTAAAAATAAAAGCAAAAAATACTGTGCACAGTGCAAGTGCAAATATGAGCCTCCCACTGGAAAAAATGCAAAAGACAGCAAGAACTGCAGCTGCTGAGTGACCATAGGAGTGAACTGTCGTCAGTGAATAGTGACAGTAGTGATAGTAACATTGAAGATATGCAACTGAGTAAACTAGCAAAGAAACCTGTCTAGAAGCAGAAGCTTGGTAAACAGAAGGACTGTATAAGTACGAACCAAGCAGCATCAATTTCACTGACAGCAGAATCCACATCTGAAAGCAATGGCAGCACGTCAGAGTAAGTCCAGATGATGATCTTATCACAGCTCCAGAGCATGAACAAGTGACTGGATGATGTTGAGCAAATAGTACAGCACACTGGAGGACACAGCAAGGACAAAAAGAACAATCCAAAGTACACATTAAGTACACATGTCAAAAAACGTTTTAAGAGTAAAAAATCAAAAATTCAGGTCAGTAGTACTGACAATGAGTCGTCAAGTGATGAAGAAATACCCTGTTTGTCTGTTCTCAAATCCTCAAAGGCGGTACAAAAAAGAGTTAATGAAAGGCTGGCTGAAATTCAAAGCTCATCAAAATTGGAAGGTAATGACCAAAGCAAAATTAAATCAAAAGTGGGTGCGGGAATGGATGTCGTAGTTGCAAAGAAAGTGGCTTGGCCACAGGATTCGATTTTATCTGGCCCAACAAAACAAAGGGTAACCTACGACCAGCTGAGTTTAGTTCAAATTGTTCAGGGTTTCACTCGTAACATCATTGACGAGTCAAATGAAAAAATACGTGTACGTATGCTCTGGTACTTAAACGACCTCATGGAGGACGTAGCTGATTTTGCATGGAGTAGTGCAAAGGCCTCACATGCCGTGCTTCTCTGTGAAATGAAGAGGGGCACGGTGGACTGGCTTGACACTCAACGCATTGATCGTATTTGACGTGCACATGCGCAAAAATACAGTAACAAACAAAACTGGGGTAGAACGTATGAACACAAGCGGCCATGGTTTTGTAAACTGTATCAGCAGGGCCAGTGTATGCATGTAAAAGATCACAAAACGGGTGAGAAAACACACAAGCATGCCGGTTCGTTTTGCCTTTTGCAGGGTCATACTCTCCCCCATCCCAAGAAGGACTGTAATTTTCTGAAAAAAGGGCAGACAAAAAATGAGCAGCTAGCTGCTCAAGTGTGTTAGAATCCTTGAGCAGCAAGGAAACTAGATTAGTTAGTCAGTGTAAGGATAACAGCATCCAGCAACATGTTTTTATGAAGGTTGTATCACAGCCTGGTTTTTATGATGTACAAAAAACTAGTCGTGTTGAAAAAGATCAAATGCACAATGTAATGAGTAAACAGCATGGTACTGTTAGGTCAATATGTGTGTGTAATTCAAATGTGGACAGAAAATGTGTGGAAGGTTTGTTGGTCAGGCATTATTACAAGAAAAAAATTATGGGTTATGGCAAGCATAACAATGTAGTTCATAGTCGAGTTGTTTACCAAACTGACAACTGAAAGTACAAAAAATTTAACAAAAACCCAATATCTGTCCCACTGTAACTGACGGTTTAGCCCAAAGTTTAGACAGCACAAATAATGACGATGGCAGTAATATTGTGAAGTTAAAAGAATGTGTAGTTCGCGTTAAGGCACATATACCAGATCATATTAGCCATCTTGATTATGACACAAGTGAATGGAGTGTAAATGACACAAATTGACACAACCATTGACAGGAGAACAAAAGTAAGTAATCAAGGTAATATTTGTCAAGGTATTACACACGACAATGGCCAAGGTGAGACCTATGAGACAAAAGGTATTTGTTGCATGAATAGTTCAGGTAACAATAGCATTGTTGAGGGTGGTGACCAGAATAATGCAACGGCGTGTTCAATTGATAATGACCTTAATCAAGACCATGGGGACTTGGAGGGTCGCCTGTTGTTTGATATTAATCACAATTGTGACTTTGAAGGGTTTGATTTGTTCAATGTTGTCAAGAATTGTTGGAAAAAATACAGGGTATTATTAGAAGCTACATGTACAGATTTCAGAACATGGAAAAGACAGAATGACTTTGAATTCGGGTTTGTTCCGTTAAGTAATCTGTTGGTGCCCAAAAATCTAAGTCACATTGTCAATAACATTTCTGACCCAATTCAACAACATTATTATGTCAAAAGCACAGGATTTCCAATCTTTTTGAATGCACAAATTCAACTTCAATCACAAATGAATGTTGATTACTGGGAAACAGTATTGAAAGATTATTGGGACCAACAATTGATTCAACTACTGTGCTTTGGTTTCCCCCTAGATTTCAACAGACGGTGTACCTTACGTTGTGACAACAAAATCACGCATCTGCTACTCAGTTTCCAAAAGACATAGATGCATATTTACAAGAAAAGAGACAACATAATGCAATCATTGGTCCGTTTACAGAAAATCCTATTGAAGGTTCTCACATCTCCCCCTTTATGACACAGGAAAAGCCAAACGCACCCAATCGACGTGTCATAATAGACTTGTCATGGCCCAAAGGCGAGTCGGTTAATGCTGGAGTGGATAAGAACTCTTACTTAGGCACAGAAGTTTCATTGACATTCCCAACAGTTGACACAATAACAAACCAGTTAGTTGCCATTGGTAAAAGTGCTCACATTTATAAAGTCGATATGAATGACCTGTACGTCGATATGTGTCTGCCCTTTGGGAGCAGGCATGGAAGTCAAAATTTTCAATGCGTCAGCGACGCGGTGAGTTACATGATGCGTTCCCATGGATATTTCATCATTAATTACATAGACGACTTCATTGGGGTTGGTACACCGGACATTGCACATGCGTCCTTTGAATTCTTGTGTAATTTACTGGAACGCCTAGGTTTGACCATCAGCATCAAGAAACTGTGTCCGCCTGCGCAGCAAGCAGTATGTCTGGGTGTCTTAGTCGATACAGCAAAAGGTACTATATCAATACCCGCAGAGAAACTGACACAAATCACTGATAATGTCAAAATGCGACCTTCAATCCCTGCTGGGTCAGTTACTCTATGTGTAGAAATGTGTATGTCCTGCCCGTGCCTTCCTTAATAGGATGTTGGACTTGCTATGTCGCAATTATGATAAGGCGTCCATAGAACTTACACCTAACTTTAGAAGAGACCTGAGATGGTTTGACTGATTCTTGGTACATTTCAATGGTGTGGCAATGTATAGCCATAAGCAATGTGATCACACAGTGGAGTTAAATGCCTGTATCACAGGTATTGGCGGCGTTTGGAACAACTATGTTTACTATCTACCCATTCTTTTGAATTATTTGAATCTCACTATTGTGCATTTAGAGATGCTGAACATTCTAGTAGCAGTGCACGCATTTGCAGCTCATTGGTCGCACAAGAAGGTACTTATCAAATGTGACAATGCTGCAGTCGTTCAGGTCTTAACTCATAGTAGAACAAAAGATGCATTCTTAGGCGCATGCGCCTGAAATGTATGGCAAATAGCTGCCTTGCATGATATAGCACTGAAATACACTCACATTTTGGGGAAAAACAATCCCGTGGCTGATTTGCTGTCCCATTGGACAGAAAGTAGGAATGATATTCAAAAGTTGAATGTATGTGACCCCCTCTGGTTAAATATAACTAGTGATATATTGGCTGTAGATTCTGAAATCTGAAATGGTGTACAGATGCTTCACTTTGTGTTGTAGGTAAGCAGGACCTCACAGATCTTGCCACCGGCGCGAGGAAGTGTTTACAGCAATCTTTCAGACCAAAGACACAAGCTTGCTGCAATATTCTATTCAGAACTTATGTTGCATTTTGTGTGGTGTTGCAACTATCATTAAATGACATTAATATAGAGAATGTGTTATCTTATCTTGAATATTTGACAAGAAATGGTGTTTCATTTCATATGTTGGCAAACCATGTGTCAGCTGCAAAAGCTCAATTTGCTATAAGAGGTCTGGACACTGTAAAATATTTCTTAAAATCTATTAGAATCAACAGGCCTATGAAAATTGTCAAGAAAAACGTAATGGACGTTGATACACTCAACAAGCTCATTCACCTTTGTGATTCAATATACATGGGGAAAATATTCGAAGCTGTGTTTCTTCTAGCATTTTTCGGGTTCTTACGTCTTTCAAATATTGCCCCTCATTCTGTCGCAGCATTTGACCCCACTAGACATATAACTGCTGGAGATCTCATATTTACCTCTAAATTCATGAAAATAGTCCTTAAATGGTCCAAAACTAATCAGAATAGGGACAAGACCCACTTACTTTCTCTCCCACGTTTAATGGTTTAAAACCTTTGTCCTTACAAAGCATGTAGAGCTGTTTTAAAATTGTACTCCCCTCATTCAAACCATCCCTTATTACAGTTTGCAAGGGTTGTGTCGTGGATACCTCTCACAGATACACGCATCAGGAAATGTTTGTCAAAATTATGCATTAAGATGGGTTATCCATCCAATTACTTCACCTTTCATACATTCAGGAGGTCGGGCGCTACTCTAGATTACAATTCTCACATTCCCCTGCAGCAAATTAAACAACATGGTACCTGGGTTTCAGATTCCGTGTGGACTTATATACAGAAAGATCAATCTCAGGGAGAAGAGATGGCGCGTTCTATGGCATCCAATGGCATATTCACAAATTGAAAATATTGCTCTACTCCTACTCTCTTGGGCTTGAGGGCTCTCATTTGTATATGTATATTAGTTGTCATCATAAAAAAATTCTTGATTGGTTCTAGGTCATCTCAAGGTCTTTCCCTCCACTATGCTTTACCTAATTTGCCTTTTATAACCTTGGGACTTAAGTTCACCTTAAAGGGGGCCTTAACTCCAATGAAATTCACTTTGAGGTGACCTTAGCCTTATATATGTATCATTTATTTAATTCATAAATCTGAATATTATAACATCTCTAGTCAGATTGTGTTAAATATAACAAACAGTTGCCATTATTAAATATAACAAACAGTTGCCATTATTGCTATTATTAGTTAGACATCTTATGTCACATGTAATTATTAATGAATTTGACCTTTCAAGGTCATGATGACTAATGGATTTGACTTATGTCATTGTATGTTATATTGTATAGTGGACTTAAATTGACAGTAGTATACATGTATTAAGTGATTACATATTCAAATGTATATTAAAAAAATCATGCTCCGCATATGGTGTTTGCTGACTGTCAGTAGTGGTGTACCGGCATCACACTTGTCAGTCCTCCACCCCAGCAGGCTGAGTCGGAGCAGTGTAACTGCACCTTAAGCAAAAGCTCTTTCCTTACCCCCTAATATGGTAAGGTCTCCCTGTTGTCAACCAGTAGAACCCCAAGCTTGTGATATATTTAGCTATCATCAAATCTCTTCACTTAAACTTTGTTTGTTGTTGTGAACGGGCATTTTAAAATTCCCTCCCACCCTAGACCCATAATGTTATTGTAGTTTTATTATATTTATTGTTTATTTTAGTATTTTTAGTGTTTTAGGGCTCTCATTTGTATATGTATATTAGTTGTCATCATAAAAAATTCTTGACTGGCTCTAGGTCATCTCAAGGTCTTTCCCCCCTCTATGCTTTACCTTTAATTTGCCTTTTATAACCTTGGGACTTAAGTTCACCTTAAAGGGAGGCCTTAACTCCAATGAAATTCACTTTGAGGTGACCTTAGCCTTATATATGTATCATTCATTTAATCTATAAATCTGAATATTATAACATCTCTAGTCAGATTGTGTTAAATATAACAAATGTATAACAGTTGCCATTATTGCTATTATTAGTTAGACATTTTACGTCACATGTAACTATTAATGAATTTGACCTTTCAAGGTCATGATGACTAATGGATTTGACTTATGTCATTGTATGTTATATTGTATATTGGACTTAAATTGACAGTAGTATACGTGTATTAAGTGATTGCATATTCAAATGTATATTAATAAAATCATGCTCCGCATATGGTGTTTGCTTGCTGGGGTGGTGGGGACTGTGCACAAAAGTTGAAATGTCACTGCAATGAACTGTGGCAATAATTTCTTGTCTTTTACACTGCATGACATCAATTTGCCCAATGTGTCCTCAATTCTGACTATTAAAAGGTGAAGATCTCCCACCCACCTCCCCTTCTGCTCCTGCTTTTACAGCACCTATTAACGGGTCATGTGCCATATCTAAGCAGTGCCGACCAGTTATGTCTGTAATCGGGTCTTAAAGTGGGATTAACCAGCTCTTCATTTAACTCTTGTATCATTCATGTCAGTGTGAAACCCCTTGTGAACCTTTGTATTCAAAATGCAGCACCACAGTGGGTTGAATTCCTTGTTTTAAAATATTTTGTCCCTATTTTTGCAAGAGGATTCTTTTGAATAGGCACAGTCTATGAAAAAAAAGAACTGAGATATGTAAATTCACCATATATGTGCCATGTTTGCACAAAGCGCAGGCAAAATACTGGTACCTTCCTTGTCATTCCAAAGTTTCACCCTTCCTTTCATAAATCTGTCAAACAGTTGGGTCATTGTTTTGCTTGTGATGCCCTCACTGATTGGAGAGCTCTTCCTGGTGAGATTCGTGCATCGCCCTCTCTCACCTCCTTCAGAAAGTTGCTTAAAATCTACCTGTACAAAAGGCATATCTACCTTAAGCTTCATCATCCCCTGGCGTTCTCTGTGGTGCTTTGACCTACTTTCTGTCCCTGGATACCGAAATTGGTTGACTGTTTTTGGCTCAGTTGTACCTTAGAGTCCTCTTTGTAAAGGGGAGATTAAGTGCTGTAAAAGTCCAATTAGAATTAGTATGTTTTATTCACAGAGATTTATCTTACTGTATTTGCGGTTAAAACAAGGACAAACAGAGCAGTAAGTTTCACTGATCTTTGAAGCATCTACACGGCTTTTATATGTTGAAGTACCATAAATGCAAAAGCAAGTGTCACTAATGTTGATTTAAGACATCCGTTGCAGTGGATATGGAAGCCCATTTCAATGAAACCCATGGTTTATCTTTCTCGACTGCCACCGGAGGGTGTGTCCATACCCATTACAGAAATGTCCATCCAACCCAGAAACTTGCCACTAACTGATCATGAAGGTGAGAAATATTGTTAAAGAATACAATGGCAATTTCATCAATGAAGATAAGCAGTCTGAAGAATGGTAGATGGCTGGAATCTTTCAGCCGTTGGGATTACATATGGCTGGATGTGGTAATAAGGTACCAGGTGAAACATTAATGTTAAAGAGGGAAAAGGAGCCTGGCGGGGGTTTTCTGGAAATTCCGGATTTGTCAAGTGGAAGATGAACCATCTTATCTGGAGTTTTCTAGACTAATCTTGGAAAATGATTCCAGTTGAGGTAGACCTCCTCAGTAAAATTCTGCTGATGTGATATTTTAGTAGGTACACAGGTACACAGATTTATTTTTCTTATTTTCCCCCTGGCAAAGACACTTGATAAACGGTTCAAAATCACCTTTCTAGCATTTGTGCTACTTTTTCCATGGATGCCTATTTTAAAACAACCCATTTCTTTGTCTAAATTAATATGCAGATCCTCACTGAATGGTAATCAATCTGATGCAAAAATCCTTTCATAATAAAAAAATGTAAAAAAGAGGTTTAACTGAGTCTGTAGTTTTAACTGAGTCTGTAAATTTTAATCACCCAAAACCCTATGGTATTTTCAGAAAAGCCTATACCAAGAGCTAAGCAAGAAAGGATTTTAACGTTTAAAGTGGAATGGATCTTTATATTAATACAACAGTTTTTAATTTCCCGAGTCACTAAATTGTTATGAAATGCCATTTTCAACATCATTTTAATAAAACTTCTGCAACAATAAAGAGCTGAAAGCACTAATACCTTAATTTTTGTAATAAGGCCTCGTTTCTAATAATGCCCCCATCAGTTTAATAACAATTTTCAGTGAGAAAGGAACAGATATGAAAGAGAGCACTAAAGCCTGTTTAGAGATTGTTTTTTAAAATTAATTTTCCATTCTAAGGCAGTTGTTTAACTTTTTTGACACTGGTCTTTAAGTTATTAATAGTACCCCACTTTTGAAAGTTGTATAGGGTGTTTTGTATGGAAATTATGGTACGCTGTAGATCTTTGAGTGGGTCTGATGATCCATAATAGGAAAAATAACTACAGCTAAATCCAATAACACACTTCTAATTTACTCCATTATACCTTTGTATGATTTTTTTTTATTTTTCATTTTTTTGCCAAGGAGACTAAGAGGTTGGTTTCCAAGAAACTCCCAACAGGTCTTTTTCACCATGATTTGTTGCATTAGGTTAATTATGTGTGGTCATTAGGAGTGGTTAGTTTTTCTCAGTTAACAGAAACCTGCCAAACCCCACACGTACTGCCTTGTTAAACAGCGCATGTCCTCAAAAACCCCACAATGAAGTAATCCTAGATCAGTACTAGTTTATGGTAGGTCTTCCTTCGGCCATCAGCAACAAGTTATGATCTGATTGATAAAGACATGTCATTGTATATTTGATCTTATTTAGAAAAGAAGGTGTCGTATTCCTAAACTAGGAAATCCATAGGTTATGCCTTTCTTTGCGCTAATGTTTCTATGTATTTGATTTCTGCTTCACAACCTCATCCTTGTGGTTTCAAAAAGAGACCTCATATCTATCTGGTGTACATGGAACAACCAGCCACCCCATATAACCATCCTCTTCTTCACTCCTTTTGTATTGTATTGGGGTTTTTATACTCAGCGCAATGTCTCCATATACTACAGGACTCAAGGCGCTATTTGATCAATTCGACTGAACAAAGTACAGTCCAAGCTCTCAAATGACTTTGCATTCCTCTAACTGAAAGAGGGAGGCTCAGAGATAACCATTTATCAACGTTCTTGAGGTTCTTTAGTCTGCCACTGGGGATAGGACCCAATGACAGAGGACCACCATTTAAAGTGGTCAGCTGAGCCACTATCTATCTGTCTGTACCTGGGTTTGAACCCACGTCCTCTGCACTCCTAGGCTAGTGTGTTAACCACTAGGCCACACTGTTCAACCATGTAGAGTTCAATACATTGCAAAAAAGCAATTGCAAATCTCCATCGAAGTTATTCAATAGTGTCCCTAGGTTTCTTATCCAAATGCGAGGGGGACACAACCAAAAGAGAAGGCAGACGAGTCTAATCAGTTGTGACCCAAGCACAGAAAGCTGTGGCCTAGATATAAAGCTTGGGGGATTGGGCCAACAGTCTGGTAGCCCTGTTTATTTTGAATTACTGTTTAAATTCATCTGATATGTTGTCCGTACGAGTTTCAGACTTGTGATTTCATGCCAAACGCAGTCATCTGCTGTTTAATTTATTATATATTGGTTTCAGACTCTTGTCATGCCAAAAACTGGGCTTTAAATGGTAAGATGTATAACATTTTATCCCTTTCACTTCATTATTTCACGTCTGAAAACATCACAATCAATACAGTTCAATGTGTATTTGGTATCTTTGCATTTTAAATAATCCTGACCATGAGGATGATGGCAGATGTTACTAAAGCACAAGTGCCTGTAGGAAAAAAAAAAGATGAAACTGAATAATATTGATAATGTTGTCACCATTGAAAAACGTGCACTTCAGACAGGACACAGTAATGCAAAGTTTGTAAGTCAGATTATTACATTTCACAAGTTTGTGATTCTTGATATGATCTGTTTATCAATAGAATGCTGCAAGTGCTCCACAAATCTCTACTAGGTGCAAAATGCACTTAATGGTAACAAATGATAGAGATTTGTGAAGGTTTGTTCATTAGCCCAAATGTACTTCTGATGATCACGTGTATATGTTGATGTTTTTCTTACTAGAGTAGGTGATAATGTTGTGACTGATAAATAGTTTTCAGTATCCATTTCTTGTGGGCACCTTGACCATAAGTCACTGTGAAATTGACAAAGTCTTGTTAGCTATTCATGTATGGGGTGACAAGGGGATCATACTTAAATTGTTGTACGTTGTAAAAATAGGCTGTGGTGAATGTGTGGGTGTGCAGTCAAAAAGTTGTACACAGCTCATTGCCCATGTTGTTTTAAAAAGTAATTTCTTTTCTCTTTTCTTTTTACCCTTTTTTCGTTTCTCAATGGTTACAGCAGATGAACATGAAAGCCCCTTTATATTGGAAAGGTTCCATTGTTTAAACATGAAAGCACCTTTTCCAAAGATATATTTACAATGTTCCCATAATGTCTTAATATATAACTCTGCCCGATGCTTCTTTTCGTGACAATCAGTAATCCTGCCACTTTGCTGTAAATAGCTTCTTCTCATGCATCCAACATTTCAAGTGAAAAAAAGAAAAATGTTCTTTAGACCTATATGCAGACCATAAGATGTTTTTATTTTCATTGTTTCGTTCTAATTAGAAACATGCCAACTAATTGCTCTGATATATGGAGCCCCTGTTCAGACATTAATCTTAATATATTAGTTAAATTGGAAAGTTGTGATCACTAAATGATGTTGTGGTTACCACTTTTTTTCTATTACCCGCTAGATTATCTGGTGCTCACATCTTATTTTAGGAGCCTAATTACCACAATTAGTTGGTGGCAACTAATTCAACTGAGGTGTCCATGACTGATTAAGAAAGGGTTATTAGAGTAGTTGGATGTAAAATATTGGGCTATGAGGAATCAAATTCTTAAAGCAGTGTCAATTGATCTACCAGGCCCCTTGCGTGCTGTGTTTTAACTGTCCAGATTGTGTTTCACCTTGACTGGTTTAAAGCTTATTTTTCTTTCATACAATTTCTCTTTATTTTGTTGATGGATTTATACTGTCCAGTCTTTCCAGTTAACGACTGATTAATCTTCTCTGGTTCGAAGACTGATCGTGTCAGGGGGCAGGCCAGATCTATCTTTTTGGTCACAAGAGATATTTTGCTTGTGTACACCCCCAGATTATATTTCCCTTCATGTAATACTCATTATGTTGAATATTAATGGTCATTTATTTACTTTTTGTTACTTATTCCAAGGAGGTTGATTTTTGAAGAAGAGGGTAGATTATAGGAGCGACCAAAATAGATTCCATAGTATACCTCATAGTACATCCTGGACCCTTCCATAATCTGTTGTCTTGGATAGCAGTTGGAATATGGTAGCCGAAACCAGTATATACAGTATGTCCAGGTTCCATGCTGTAGACTACCCACCAATGCCAAGCAGCTACCAGCTTTCCCAGTTTAGGTCAAGCTGGGAGCTCACAATGTAGAAATACGTGATATTTTGCTCAAGGCAGAACAAGAGACAGTTACAGGTGATTTAAGGGTATATAGTGTACTTTTTAAAGCTTACAATGTTTTATTTTCTATCCCCATTGACATGATTGCTTGCAAAAGGAATTTATTATTCACATTATTTTTATTAATATTAGATTCGAAGACCTCCATAACTGACGTGGACTTCCTATTTTAGCCTTTAACTGTATACCATTATTTTTTGCCAATGTAAACGTCAGCAGTACTTTTAAATAAAAGATTACAGGTCTAAAGCCACGCTACATGTGTGAACATACAGCAGATTGTAACATGAGAGATTGTTAAGCAAACTTCAAATTGATTAAGGGTGAACCCAACCTAAGTTTATCCTATGGTGCTAACTAAACTAAATTGTGCTGATAAGAATCTTCAGACATCCTGATACATTGAACTGAAACAAATCAACCAGATAGAGTTTGAAAAAACATACTCAGAGAGTGCCTACCTCCGTCAAGGTACAACACCAGCACTATTGCTCATGAGTACGATAATTAAAATTCATTTTAAAAATCCTGGATCCAGATTTGGTGGCAGATTATTCCTAAAATTAAATCAAGTCTGGGTATGATAAAGAGTTTCATGTAAATCCATGTAGTAGTCGTTTTGTAATCTTGCTAAGAAGCAAACAAACAACAAACAATTAGTAATCTTGTCCTACAAAGAGATGGTCTGCTGATGAATCTTTCAAGGAGAAAAAATAGCTCAGTTTACTACAATAGGTCAAATACATAAACACATTTATCGCTGAGTTTTCACTAATCTCTTTGTAAAATTCAGCCCCAGGTGGCCAATAATGATGAAAAACTTGGTCAGAAGAAGTATCCACTTTAAATGTAACCTTTGGAGGCAAGTATTCAATCATAATATCAAATTTCAACAATTACCTCTTTGTTAACATCTTTCCCGGTAAACCATGAGCAAGGTCATTCAAATTGCTTGACCTGAGCCTCGTCATTCTGACTCGCCATTGGTTTGCTTCTGAGCTGGTTCAAACCCTTATACTAAATACTGAAATGTGGTCAGCTTATACATTGATAGACATGTTCATGTAAAATGATAAAATGTGTTCATAAAAAAGGAAATTAGAAATAGATTATATTTTAAACCCAGTCTGGTGTTTTCTTGTCTTGGGGTCAGTGGGGGCTAAAATGTAACCTTTGGAGGCAAGTAATATAAGTTTTGATATTTTCAGTGGCACAAAAGCAATAAAGGTATAACTTGCAAAAAATGAAAAAAATCACACAATTTGTCCATCTATTTAAAGAGGAAGTCAGACTTCAAAATTGGCTTTTTATTATCCATTGTGAGCAGTATTTGACCTGCGGAGCATGTACAGTGGCGTAGGAAGCATATGAAAAGTGGGGGGCCAAAGTTAAACTCAGAGGTTGTGTTAGCTTATGGCACTGGTAGAAGTGATACCATTCTCAAGGAGTCAAGGGGATGTTAAGTGGAAATGTAAATTTTTTTGTAATTTTTTTTTTGAGTCCTCAAGATATTCTTTCAAACTTTTAGTATCATTTTTGCGGAATAAAGGTAAAGTAGGCATAAACTGCAAATTAATTTGAAGAATTTGTCTTTAATCTTAAATGAATCTTCCATAAATATACAGCAAACTTTTACACTAACAGAAGTTACTGTATCATTGAGAAAATACAAAAAAATACAATCTTTAAATTTTCTCAAAATAACTAGCATGATTAAACATGAAATGATCAAATTCCAACTTGCAAGTTAACATTAGCAAAATTGGGGAAGCAGTTGGAGGATGGGGACATTCAGAAACAAGAAAATTGCTCAAAGAAAAACTTTATTAAGCCATAGGGTTCCTAAACTCATATCCATTCTGGATCCACACTTATATGCAAATAGTCAAACCTAAACTGTATAAAAGTTTGTTATAGTTGTATTGTGCATTTAATCATAGGCAACCAGCTCTGGGGTCATGAATTCAAATCCCACATGTGGCAATGCTGAGGGCCTATCCCGGTATGATTCTTGCTGTTGAATGGGACATAAAACCCTATATTTTAACCTTTGTTTTTTACAAACTTTAAAAATAAGTTTTCAACCTGGCTTTTAAGTCGAGCATTAATAATGTCAAATATGTTATTGGGTTAAAACTTATTAGGAGGCTTGTACAATGAAATACAATCAATGTGATTGGGCTACAGAATGACTAGATTTGGCATCCCATGAAAACAACCACTCGGGCCAGGCACAACATACCCAAACTTACTGCATCAACGATCATTTCCGCCTTGCAAGAAATAGATGCACTATGGATGTACATATAACTGAATAACAAGTAATATGGTTTTTGCCCAAAGCTTTAGAACGAAGCAAGAACAAAGTTGTATATGAATGCATTAATATTCTATTGACCTATATTTTGATCTTTCAATGTTACTTGTGGGGCCACGGTGGCAGAGTGGTAACACTCTCGCCTCCCACCTCTGAGTCCGGGGTTCGATGTCAAGGCCTTATGTGGGAAAGCTGGTAGTTGCTTGCCGTTGGTCGGCAGTTTACAGTACAGAACCCCAGCGAACTCTATGTACTGGTTTCCTCATGATTCTTAATAATGTGTGTATTCTTTTCATAAATTTAAGTTGTGTTTGATTGATCTGGTTTAAATAGTTTGCGTTGTTAATCTCAAAATATATTTAACCCTGATAGAGTCTGAATTTCTTGAAAAAATTATCAAATATCATGGGCTTACAATGTCAAAAAGTGAGGGGCAAAAGATATGATAACCCCCACCCCCCACCCGCTTCCTACGCTACTGAGGTACAATAGATAATTGGTGTCAACAAATTCCTGTTTTTCACTAATATCTCAGAAACTGTGTAACCTACAAATATGTATAATAAATCATTAGAAAGATCTTTCATGCTAAACACTCGTATAATAATGTTATCTTCATTCATGGTATATTTTTCTGTTTATGTCATTGTCATTATGAAATTGTGAAGCAATAACTTGTAATGGGGGAACAGGGGTTTACGAATTTAGAGCCTGATTTATATTACACCAAATCTTTTCATCTTTGCATTTCCCACGACTTCTGTCAATTTGTGGGCTTGATAAGCCGCAGATAAATGGTACCTCTTCTGGGCTATAAAGAGTTATTTATAGCTTAACTTACATGAATAACACTATTTTTTCACTTACTATTTCTGTCTTTTGAAGAACCAGTTTGATGGAGAAGAAAATAACCATTTCAACAATTAGTGGAAGTGAACAAAGCTTTTTCATGATTTATTGGAGACATTTGTTCTAAGACCATTTCTTAGGTGTTTTGCTGCATGCCTAGTGACTTTTGTATATCTGTTATATTGTAATGGGCAGCAAACAGCTACTAGCTTTCTCACTTAATTTCAGGTCAGGATTCAAACTTATACTTTAGTGGTGAGAAGGGAGCGTATTACTGATGCAACCCAGAAAACTACCTTCTAAAGCCATCGCAGATAGGATTACCAATGAGTAGTTTCCCAACAAAGGGTTATGTTTATTTTATAGCCTCCAAACTTCATTAGATCTCAGTCATATATAGAGGTCCCCACTAATGTGATTGACTCATGAATGCTATAGTTATACTAATCTTTAGCATAGTTGACATAGTGATGCAGAAGATGACATGTTCGCTTTAATACTTTCACGGCAATTTGGCGCCAAAACAAAGAGGAAAACTTGGCAGTTTCTCACAGAATCGTGACCAGAATCTTGACTTGCTGCATCTTCTCTACAATAACCCCAAAATTAATCAATCAGTCTATTGTATGAAAATATGGGCAGTCATCGTTGCAAGCTTTGCGACTGCTCAAAAAATATACGGAAACAGATGAAAATTAGTTAAATAGTTACACTAATTATCTGATTTGTTTCAATTTAATGTTTTATTAAATTTAATTCAAGTGAACTAAAATGAATATAGATAAACCAGCACATTACAAAGTTTAAATGTCCAATTATGTGTGAAGGAGTGATAGCATGGATGTACACAATACTAACCTTAGTTGTTTCAAATTTGTAGTTGTCTCGAGTATATCCAGTATGTACTAATTCCTTCTATCCTAAAGGTTTCCTATATTGTTTATCTTTGTATTGCAGTTCATGTTTATAGAAATTGCAAATGTCGCCTGAAACTTTTTTTTTATTTTTAGGGAATTATGTAATAATACATCACACCATTGTATGATTGATTGATTTGAGTCTGATGTAAGGTTCAACATATTCTATGCATCATATCATTATGTGTAATTGAGGGGGTAGATGTTTTTTATCTGGGTTTAAACGTTGCTTTCATCACTATATAGGTCATATCACGAAGGGTAATTTTACGGGCAGAAGAAACCAGTACACACAGTTGGTCAAGGTTATGTACTGTAAACTGCCAATCATTGGTACACAACTACCAACTTTTCCACATAGGGTCCAGGGTTTGAACCACAGACCTCAGAGGTGGGAGGTGAGTGTGCTAGCACTGCTTTAAGATGACCCCTTTATGGGGTAGAGGAAAGCAATACAAAATCATTAGTAAAGATCCTCTATTAAACAAGGCCAAAAGGTGTTTTGGTCCCCTATGGCGAGTGCAAAGCCATGAGAGACACGAGTAGTGCACTAGAATTTACAAAAGTCTCATGACAGAAACAAATTCCAACTTAGATACATCCCAAAAGGACAAAGGGCAAAAGAACATGTGTCCTTTTAGGTATTGGACAGCAAGAGAGGGAAATTCAGAATGCACAGCCAGGTGTTGTCAATGTCATCAAAGTACGTAGACAACAGGACAAATGTAGGTTCAAAAGCCAAAAAGACATGTGTCCTTTTAGCTATTAGAGTGTTGTCCATGTCATCAAAGTCCAGAGTCAAAAGGACATATGTATGGGCAAAAGCCAAACAGACTTGTGTCCTTTTAGCTATTGGAGAGCAAGAGAGGGAAGTTCAGAATGCACAGGTAATTTCATAAAAAAAAAGCGATCTGTAGAAGCACGAGCTCTATTGAGGCTCGTGCTTAAAAATATAAGACACTCTAAACAACTATCAATTTTCAGGTTGGGCTTCAAACCCAGGAGCTGAGAGGTTGACAAGCAGATAACCAATATCCACCATATCCCAGCCATCTCAGAATTTATTGATATGCTTTACTGTACAGTATTTATTCAGAGCAATAGATTTAAATAAGCTACTCTGATAAGATATAATAGTTTATCAAAACTTAAGGCTAATTGTGGATTGTACAACATGTACACCTGCATAAGACTTTAGAGGCTGTAGCTTTTAAATATGAAAACAGAGAGTTAAGCATGTCCCATTACCCAATCCTTAGTTGAGAATCACAATCATGGTGGTTTCCCCTTGTAATTTACAAATTGGTCATCAGAAATTGGTCTGTTTTCCTGTAATAGGACACTTCACTATTTGCCTACATGTTAGAACCAAAAATACATATTATAAACTGGGAAATCATCTTGATCTGGCTGAGACACAGACAAGAAAAGGTCTTGCTTTAGTGAAGATTTTTGAACAGCGCTGTTTTTGTTCATATGGGCAATGTGGTATCACAGCAGTTACTTTAAAATGGAAACAAATAACCAGACCTAGAAATTGCTAAGGGTCTTAAACAGAGCTTAATGCTTAAAATTAAGATTTGTTCACATTTTTAGGGATTATTAGCAAAAATCAAGGATGTAAATAATTGTTCATCTGTAATGGGGTTCTTCTATTATTTTTTTCCATTTGTTTCTTTACTTCATCCACAGATGTTTCCTTTTAGTCTTTTCAGATGGGATGTTGTGGATTATCGCATTTTGTAAGTACTGCCACTTCAGATTAACAGAAATAAACAGGTCTGTCTAATGTAATTTATCTAATTTAATCTAATGAAGATTTTTATAGGGCTTAATCATGTTACAGAATCTAAGCTGCACCTATATATATGTTGACTAAGAGTTGGTCAATAAACATAGCCAGGTCATATCAGTGAAACAAAGGTTATATATCACATGATAAGGTTTAATATTAATATTATCATACAAAGGTTCCCTAAGCCCAACCTTAAAGTCCTTTAGATATCTACATAACGAGTACCAGGCATCACGTCAGGTCATTTCAAGACAGTTACACAGGGCAAGTATAGGATCATTTTCCCACCTCCTGTTGTAGTAATTAACAAAATGGCCGGGTACTAATTATTGTAAGTTGCTTAGCTTATTGATGCCTAGTAATATGCCAGGAGTTAGAAGCCTGAAGTAAGCTTTATTAAAAGACCAACGGATGTAAATACAGTTTCACCACAAAGTTCTGAATGGCATGAAGAAAATTAATTGGAAATAGTATCCTGATGATAGATCATATGGTACAAACATAAAGGACTACTCTGTTTTGACCCTGGTCTTTTCAGCAAGCTTATAAGAATCCATTAGCCCTATTTATATACAGTCCATCATGGCCAGCCGTATTTCCTGGTCAAAAATGCAAGCTGTTCAAATACATTGACTGTCTATTAATCAATATATAGATATTCATTGAGTTTGACGTGACCATAAGCTTACAACTTAGAAAGAAGCATTTTCAGATTTTTATAAATGATTTATGCAAATGAAACAAATTTCGTATTTTGATTTCACTTTACATCATACCTTGATAGAAGTACTGGTGATTAAAGACAAAATCAGTATCTAGTACATTTTAATGACAACTTTGAATCTGTCAACAGATTTTTAGTTTTATGTAAATATCTAACTTGTGAAAGGCTACTATCCCATCACAGTTTACAAACCTTGAAAAAATGGGACGATGCAATATCTCATACAGATGCTTATGCTTTCTGCATTCCACTACAAGTGTACTTCTAGCATTTCTCCTGTGTTTGTTAAACTGTTAGTGGTTAAAAATGAGGTAAAACTTAAAAAAAAAAACAGTACGTGGAAAAAATAAAGGCTAGTGAGTTTTTTCTGGAAAAACTTAAATCTTCAAAGAAACATGTCATCTTCTTTCAGTTTGTAAATATATACATTATATCTCCAACTAAACAGAACTTCATCATGAACCTGTGACATCATCAATCATCTACTACGAGAAAAACAATGTGTCGGCTTTTTACTCCACTTTGTTACATTTATTTTTTAATGCTATTTATGGCTTTTGTACCATATATTTCTTAACATAAACCACATTTTCATTCTTATAGGTTGTTTGTCTATTGAATTAAGTTAAATTTACAATTTTGTGGAAAATGTTTCCTAAGACCTTTAAAAATATAATCAATATTATCTGGCGGGAGAAATGATCTCCTGACCTCCTCAAGTTTTAACAATTTCACCAACAGGACACTGAGAGCCTGCATTGAGATTCTTACTGGTTGCATTTAGTTCATATATTTTTATTATTCCAATTGCAGAGTTAACAAAAACATTAATTACAATGACTACATTGAACATTACAGTTTATGTAACAGTCTACTATTACACAAATAGGTTTTTAATTGTGAGCTCTTGAGGGGCTTGCGCTTCTAGGAGTCACTTTTTTGTCATTTTCATGAATTGCGGTACAGTGTTATGAGCATCTGTCTCTTCACTGAAGTTAAGCATTAGTACTGGGATTGGTGACCGTCTGAGTTCTACACCAGCTATAGGATGTGTCTGAGTTGGAATTTCTTGTCGCCAGACTTTCATAAATTCTAGTACACTACTTGTGTCTCTGGTGGCTGTGCAGCTTACGCATCTTGATTGAAAGATTTTTCAGGCTTGTTTCCATATCTCCCATCTTTTATGGGATATAAGTTGAATTGATTTTGTTGGTACAAATTTTGTTAGTACAATGGAAATATATGTGAAAAACAACTTGAATCACCCTTTTCGCAATGCTGATTATCCATGGTAAGTGGCGCTGGGGAATAAAATATTATTATCTGGTCCATAAATCGTTTCGCTCAGTGCCTATAATCATGAGATATACCTCCTGTAGTGTGAATGGGGGTATAAGAAGTTATATTAAAGTCTCTTTATCCATGCATTTTTATTTTTTCACTATTTGTATTCCATATAACCTAATTATTCTGCAGGTCATCTGTTTTTGTTTGTTTCTTTTATCAAGTATGGCTATACTCACAATACATGCTGCATAATGGCATAACTTGGGTTTGATACAATGACCGCAGAGTCAAGAATCAAGTGTTCAGTACAAGCTTTTGTGCTTCTCAACAACTTAGGTTTTTAAACACCCTAAAGACAACTAGAAAGCACTCAAGGTACACCAACCTCCATCAAGGTATGTGTCTGCAAATGTGGGAATACCATCTAAACCTCTTCCTAAATCTAATTAATTCTTTCTGAGGCCCGGCCCACATAAAAAAGTTTAGAAAGAACTGTTCATTGCTTCTGGAGTAATGCTAAGAGAAACAAACGAACAGACGAATCAACCCAAATCATAACCTCCTAGTGGAATTAATAATAATTTCTTTAAACTAAACTTTCAACGTAACAGTTATAAGCTCTTATTATCCTACTGAATATTTAAAAACATGTAACTCCCCCAATTTATTCGAATTCTTAATAAGTCATGCATTCAACTTACCAACTAGTATATGTAACTGGAATCTCGTGTTTACAATCTAGTATTTCATACAACTGATACAATGCATAACAATTTGTACAACTAAAACATGTAATTCATAGATTCCACTAAGTAGAAAATAAGTTGGGGAGAGACCATGTTGCACAAACGACTTACTCTCTTGTTTATCATGCTTATTGATATGTACATTGGACTATGTCAGGTCAGAGCTTTCTTTAAGTGATGTATGTAACATGGTATTTAAAAGCACCACTTGATAATCCCATCACTAATTGTTGTCATATGCACGCTTTCTGCACCAAAGTGACCCAGCTTCTTGCGACTTCTCTGTAAAAATTAGACTGTGTAACAATGCTTCACCCTGTGTTTCGACCTGCTTCTTCATGTATCTGTGGTTAATGTTGCTCTTGCAATTTTAAATCCATAATGTGGCTTCTTTTTTGTTGTACTTAATACATAGAATGGTCACATTCTAACCAGTTATAACTGCAGTATTATAGCAGTGTTGACATGTTGATCTGTGATGTAGATTTATATGTTTCTACATTTGTGTCTGCCCCAATAAATTGCGTCAGTAATAAAATATATACAGTAAAGCAGAGATACGTAAACCTGGCAAAACATTCATTTCCAATAAACTGAGTTCTATTTCAACACTTCGTTTGAGTTAGGGATGTACACACTTCCACAGAACGTCCACTGTTATGGCAACCCTCTTTTAGCTGCATGTTTTCAGACTCCTCATCTATCCTTTTAACACAACAAAAGCAGGTTTGCATTTTAAACAGACTCTTCGTGCATGATGCCATTGTCTGCTTTAGGGACTGTCTAAAAAGGGGATAGGAAGTAGTCAGTAAGACAAGATTCATTGCCATTCCTGTGTGGGCGAGATACTCAGCTACAAATAACCACAGCTGAAAGTGTAACATGACATGCGATTTGTCTTCTTGGAGATCACTTTTAATGAACTCTCTGTTGATGAAAAAGGCTGTTTTAAGAGCATCGGCGGGGACTTGAAACAGTAAAAAGGCTGTAAAGTAGACAACAGTTGTATGTCTTAGATGTGAATTGTCAGACTGAAACAGTGGGTTTAGACCTCGGTGAGACTTGTAAATGGCATTGACTATAAGGGATAACAGGATGCCAGTGGCTGCAAAGGGGATCGCGTGATTGACAATGATCTCCAGCAAGCGCAATGAGGGTATCTTTCGGAATGGCATCGGTAAAGGCACACATAAAGGACCCCGTGATGACTCGACAACCCCCACAGTAAGACTGGTGTTAAGATATATAATCAAACTGATCACAACCATGAGGGTAATCACAATCCTGGCCCTTATTACTGTACACATTTTTGGAGATTCCGGTGGCCAAGATATGGCAATATACCTGTCCACACACAAAGCAACAGTGATCCAGATGGAGAGAAAAGATGAAATATTGCACAGCATGTCTGTGAGTTGACACATGATGGGTCTGTGGTATACATTGTATCCCAGTTCTGTAAGCCATTTGAGAAGGAGCATAATAAGGTAGAGGCTGTTGACTAAAGAGATTGCACATAGGTAGTGACTGGATGACAGCTTCCTTAGAACAGATCTCATGGTGGCAATTGAAGTTATTATATTTGCCACTGTTCCCAAAACCACAAGCACAGGAGTGTAACCTATCCGGATCCAGTAGATTGTCTGCTCAATCGATGCTGATGATGTTGGTGTATCCAGAATTATGGTGGATGTGGACAATATTTTATCTTCGAAGGCATGACTGGAATATTCCAGGGTGTTTGTAACAGGGTCCATTGTGGTCATCAAGGACATATTGTTGGTCAGTAAACCCGCAGTATAGGACAAGGCTCCGAATACATCAGCATTTTCCATAATTTTGCCTCTTCTCTTATGTTACAACTGGCTGTTTGATCTGAAAAAGTAGAAAAAAATATTTGTTTTTGACCAAAACGTCACTTGTATGTGTAATAAGTTGTATGTGCTGTTGTACCATTTAGATTAATCAGTCACATTTTAATATTCCACTTTGTTACTTTTAGGACCACTTCGAGGCAATTTTTTAAATGCAAGTGTTTGCACAATAAAACCTATATTGTTAGATCCAATTATGAAATCCCTTAATACGTTTTACCAAACATTCAATTTACATTGAGACACTTTAATTTACATTGAGACACTATAATAAGGAAAGTACATGGTAACAGTTTAATTGTAGAAAGTCTTACACATTTTGTCATGATCCCAAAATAGTAAAAACATTTGAAATTCCATAGAAATATTAAGTTATTGCTTAATTAAACGCTAAAAGTGAAAAGGTATTTCAACATTGTCAATTGTAGAAGTTATTCTTTCTTCTTTCCCAGAACCAAATGTTTATTTTGCCAGATTTTGACATATCCTGTAGATAAAAATGACTTTTATTCTATATTTATATTGATGAAATAGAAACTATCATAACTGAGCTTTAAATGGTCCTAAAACGGGAACTCTTTCCAAGTCACTTGATGTTGAGAGATATGAAAAATCCAATTTTGATTTTCATTTTATTCTTCCTTACTTATGCTACTGCTCCACATTCATGAATTATTGCAAGACCATCGTGGACCCTAGCATAATCAAACATTTCAAAAGAAGGCAGGAAAAAAATAGGTCACATTATCAAAATCTCTAATCTAATAAGGATATTAATAGTGCTTACTCTCAATCATGTGACATCATGTATTGTTTTTCATCCCACCCAGTATGTATGTATCGGTCATGTTGTGACGGGTAGCTAGAGGGGCAGAAGAATTGAGTACATATAATTGGTCAAGGTTCTGTGCTATAAAGAATGTGATTCTGTATATGAGAAAGCAATTATATAAAATTGACTTACCTGATGAAGAAAGCATGTAAGTTAAATAGATTTATTGTACTGTTTTTTCAGCAATAGAAATTGTACATAAACCATTATAACACACAACAATTAAAAATATTGACTAGTTCGTCGTTTCTCAGCTCTAATAGATATAGACACAGCTCTGTAATCATATTTCCATGAGTCTATATTTCATCCAATAACAAAAATACATTTTTTCATCTAAGCAGCTACTCCTGTGAATCTGTGGATGATTTGATATAGTGGTTGATACATTTCCTTGGTACAAAGAAATCCAATTACTATAATTACATAGAAATTTATCCAATTACTATAATTACATGGAAATTTATCCAGTGTAAAAATACTTGTATTTTCCAATATAAAACCTCCAGGAGAGTATCATTGATCAGTATCTGGTGTAATCAAGAAATGGATGCTCAATTTATAAATGACTTCAAACATCACTTGGAATTACTAGTAAATAAATAACTGTAGAATATCCAACCGAATATTTACTCATAGCAAAGTATCATTATATATGCTTTTTAGCTGATTGCAAAAAATCACAATTGTTCATCAGACATGTCACAATCGTTTCAACAACACTGAAACCTCTCCCAGTTTACTCTGTTAAAGGGCGTTCTTCCCTCTCAGACTTATCCCTAACAATGCCATCTGCTATGTGTCCACACTTACACAGAGAAATGTGTTTTTCTTGTATGATCACATGATGACATACGATAAGCCCGAGGCAGTAGTGCTGCCACCACTACACAAAAATCAGAACCAGAAAACAACTGTTTGTGTGCAAGGCGTCCAGTGCTTTTTTTCTTTGTCACGTGACTATAAATAAAATTTTTATTCCACAATAATAAATAGATAAAAGTAACTGTGCTTTGTGTTATTGATTTTATCGTTTAATGAAAAACTGCCTTAAGTCTACTTAATAACTACATGAATGAAATTTTACTTGATGTTACTGCAATTTGGTTGAATGAAAAACTACTTCAAAGCCCATTTAATAGTCCCATTGGCTCTCAGTTGATCTATTGGTGTTCGCTTATACCACACAGATAGAATGTCTCAGTAGACATTTAATTTAAGCCATTATAGTTGACAAGCTTGCCCAGTTAAATTTTCTTCATAATGAAATGTTAAATCTGTATTAATGTAAGTACAAAGTGACATAAATAAAAATTACTTTTAGCGAATTTTTTTGAAAATCAGAATTAGTGAGAATTAGTTTTTCTGTTTAAAATTTTATTTTACAGTGCATATTTTATGTCAGATGCCAATCAATTACCTTTACTAACATGTTATTTTTGTTATTTACTTAAAAGTTATTTTGTGATATTTAAATGAAAAACTTTGACAACCTTCATCAGAAATATATACATTATTTGTAAAAAATAATTTATGTTTTTCAATGAACCTGTTATGTTTAGACCTTATAGGAAGCTACTTATACTGCTTCTTTAGGTAGTTGGTGTTTCCAAAGTATCTACCACTGCACACGATAGCTGATGGCGATATTTTCACTTTACCCATTTCGTTGGAAGTATTTCCTTGCACTCGATGATGACTTAAAACGTCGTCCATTACTGACGTCAATAATTTTTGGCCACCCTTATTTCAGGTTCAGAGTGAGGACATAGGTAAAATGATTGCAAATATGGTTGGGAATCAAAGAAAACTGTTTTGGAAAAAAAATATTATAAATACACTGTGCTCTCTCATGTGGAGGGTTCACACAATATTACAACAAACATCAGACCTAGTTACAAGATTTAAACATTTAAGACCACAGAGTCAGCATGGGTTTAAGACAAAAGTTCTAACTTTAAGTGTAACCCAAGGGTAAGTCCTTGTGGTGCTGTGAGTTCACGCAAATCTTCTAGACTTCTTACCTTGAAGTGATAATCCCAAACTGCCACATGACTAGTACAACTTATATGGGTCATGTTCCTGATTGGCCAGAGTTTGAATCTGTTGTTAACTTTCTTTTGCGCCAATTTATGTGCATGTAAAATGACTAAACATGGCAATGGGGAAGGCAAAGATTGCCTTATTCTCTTCTAGGCTTGGTGCTTTTAAAAAATGTTAATGGTATACACCAAAGCTTCTTAAATCCCATTTTATGTTCAACTTTACTAACATGTGTAATAAAAATCCCCAAACTTATTCTTTTACTACTTTAGGACATTTTATTGCAATTTTTACTCTCACCTTACTATAATAGCCTTCCTGGTTTCTTGGGTTCGAATCTGGAACACTAATTGGTTGACACCTCATCTGCCCCCTTTTCCTCCATCTTTATAGTGCTAGTCTTCACTCCCACTGGGATATCAATTGTTGCAACCACGGCCATGTAGGGGCCTGCTGTGTCAGTTGTAGCCCCGACTTAATTTGTACAAAGATTTTACTGACCTTAAGATCATTTTCCTGTATTCACTGACCTGATTCAGGGATCATCCAATCAAAATCATTAGTTCTGCATCATTAGTTCCAATGTGCTGGGGCCTCTTACTACTAAATCAGAAAGCAAAGATTATATATCGAAAATTTGAACCCACCTCCCTCCTCTGGTACACAAGCTTCTATGCTTCACGTGATCCGAGGGATCTCTGGCTGTTTACAAGTTTTAAGGCATCATGTGATCCGAGGGATCTCTGGTTGCTCACACCATTCCACATAATAGGACCCTCAAGCTCGCCCAACCTTGGGAAGACCTATCAAGTGCAATCAATGTCATATAAGACCATACTACAGCACTTTTTTTTTGGGGGGGGGGGGGGGGATTTAGGCGGTCCAGGCTAACCCTGGGCCCCCCTACTGAATTGACTGTGCCTTAGTCCTGGCCCTTAGTAAGCTGATCCACCACTAGGGAGTTCTCCTATGTTGTATTGATATAGACTTCGTCACCCCTTGGGTTATTTCTCACGTTTTGGCTAGGATGATACTTTAAAGTTTTCCCTGGTTATAGAATTTGAGCCTCCTCAGGCGTGTTAACCTTCTTTTTTGACACTGAGACCTTGAACTTGACCCTCCTCTGACCTCACAAATAGGATCGGACTTGTAACAGGATCTTCAGTAGTCACTTCCCCCATGTAAGGCATATGCCTTCATTATTATAGAAAGTTCCTGATTTGACCTTGCCTCTGGGGTCTGACCTCCTCTGACCTGCGCAGGTTACTCGCTGGTTTAATTAGGGTAGTCATTTTGTGCTAATACATGAAGAATTTAGTTGCATTAAAGCTGATGTCTATACTATTATTACTGAAGCCATTATCATGTACTAGTGATACTATTTCATGTGTTTTGTATGATTATGTATGATGGTTTTAAACATTTTTAATGGTATACACCAAAAATTCTTAAATCCCCCTCTTCTTCCATCTTTATAGTCCTAGTCTTCTCTCCCATTGGGCTAGCAACTGCTCTTGGTCACAACTGAGAGACTTTACAATTCCAGAGTTGATGCAGTGTAACAGTTGTCCCAAGGTCATATCCAGTAAGGATTCGACCCAGGACCACAACTTACTGGCACTGGCTATTGCCTGAAGGCACATGCTTAAAATACAGGACACAAGTCTACATCATGGGATCACAATGCGTGTTGGCAGAGTTTAGAATAATTCAGACTCAGTTCCTGAAGATAGGCTGTACCAAAAAGGCCTCCAGTCCAAATATCTTTCAAAGGGACATATCAGAAGCATGATTCTGTATCATTTGCAGGATGTGTTTTCTGAAATACATATTTTTGTGTGCTTGCTTTTTGGAGGGAAACAGAACTAATGGCACCTGCATAATAGTAATATGTATTATCTATGTGTGGAATAATAGTATAATAAGTAATATCATAGGAATGGCAATTTATAATAAAATACCTGAAGAACACAGTTATAAAAATAATAACCAAATCACACATCTTGCACCAGAGTTCCATGTAAAGGACTTGCTAGTAAATCTATTGGATACTCCAATAGTCAGTAAACTACTTCTGTGCTATTAATATACTATGTTAAGGATCAAAGAGGGGTTTTAAGATGCAGTCCATTTAAGCTGGAGTCACAAGGATGGTAACAAAGAGTAGAGAAGCTGCTTTAGTCACAATTTTGAACCACCGCCATCTTTGTTTGTGAATGTTTGAAGGTAAACATTTAATAAGCAGTCTTTAAAATATCGGTACTAAAAAATGTTTGTGAAAGAATGTTGTCAAAACAATAAAAAAAACATTTTAAAACTATTTTAAAATGGCGGGTAGGGAAACAAGTTGCTATTAAATGTTTGTAAAACATTTTCAGAGCAAACATTTACAAAACATTGTCAACAAATGTTGTTAAAATATTTTATGTATACTTTTTGGCATACATTTCATGCTGAATGTCTGGAAAGCATTTCTAGCATAACCTTCTTTGTTTTAGCTATATTATAAATATTTTAAAAACGCTTCCAGCCAAACCTAAGTTTCTGGAGTTATTTATAAGCATTTAATAAATGTTATCAGCAAAAACATTTGTGTAGAGAATGTTGGTCAAACGTTTTTGAATATTACAATGTAAATATTTACTTGGAAACTTTTAGTAACCAAAAATATAGCGTTTGAATACTCTTTGTATTTGTATATAGGGTTTAAATACGCTTTGTAAACATGCAAACGTTTTCATTGTTTACTAGGTATCAATATGTTGGAACTGATACTAATCACAAATAAATCAATCATTTAATACATAATGAGGACCACATTAAATTTGATTGTCCATACTTAATTTCAGCTTTTTAAAATTTCTCATTATTATTTACTTCTCATTTTAAGGTCATATTTGGACAGACCGTTAGTATAAAATACATGTTAAGATGACCATATATATAGAGGGGGGCAAGGTAGCGCAATGGTAACACACTCGCCTCCCACGTTTGAGGTCGGTGGTTCAAACCCCAGACCTTATGTGGAAAAGTTGGTAGTTGCATACAGATAGTCGGCAGTGTACAGTGAAGAACCTTTAACAACTGTATGCACTGGTTTCATCTGCTCACAAAACAGAACTACCCGTCGTGATTTAACCTGTACAGTGTTGAAAGGCACATAAAACCCCAAATAAATAAATGACTGCATGCATGACCACAGATACTTGGGGAAAGTACTTGATGTCAAACTTGCAATTACAACTCCAAACATTCTATGGTATGCTTAAACAGCTATCCATATTTTCTTCAGTAGTAAAAAGTTATCACATTCCCTGATCTTTGAAATTTGGTATTTGCGTGGCATTGTATCACACTGAAGTAAACCAATATGAGTGGTAAACGTGGAATAAATCTTTTGCTTCAGAAAAGTAGGTATGTTAAATTTCTACTTCTACATAAAGCTGTCACCTCTCATATCTCAGGTCCAGGATGTTATTCCCTAAATTGTTCTGATGTGGGAAGCTGGTGTTTGTTTAATGCCAGATGCTTGTGCAAAATGTTGACCAGCTAGTATACACTGTTTTTCTTCAATCCCTTAATTAGCTGTCATGATGACATGACACTGTCTTGAAAGTGACATTAAACCCCAATTAATGAAGCTTTACCTGCTTAATGCTAGGTTTCAACTTTTCTCACCCGTCATCTTCTGACAGGTGGTTAACAAAAGCCACTCCTGGCGATGTAGAGTGCATGATTTTACATCTATAGTCTTACATTGGTCAAATGTTGATAACATATGTAGTGATAACATAACCCTAAAGTATCAGGGAATCATTGGAATGTGAAAGGTGCATTTTATCAGAATAGTGTGATAGTCATTCTACAGAAATTAGTTCGTACATAAAAAAAAATTATTGACAGTTTTACGTAGAGCATACATTGTTTACAAAGGTCCACCCATTGTTCAAAGAAGTCTGCATTGATAAATGTCAAACTCTGTCCATCCGTCCGTCTGAAAACCAAAGCAAATCAAATCCCCTCATTTTTATATGGATCTTTCTCAGTAGTTAGTTTAAAATGCCATACACACAAAAGTTATACAACAACACAATATGTTGGAGCCATAATCAGCAGCTACTATATGTGCAGCTAGGGTCATTCACAGAGATTAAAATTTGTGTCAGTCTTATGAGCAGATCACTTAGTCACAGCTGACAGCTTGGTGGTCCATCATTTAACAAATTCAAATCATATTTCATAAGGTGGCCTTACGCCTTCCTTATTCATCATCTGTAATCATGAATATGTAAATTTTGTGCATATCCATTAACAATTAATGTCAAGCTAAGTTAATGGATTATATTCTCAGAATGTAAATTAAAAAGTTAAAATATCAAATGTATATAAAAGTTAGAATCTTAGTCATGTATATCAATAAAAATGAAAAATCCCCATATGGGGTGTTTCACTGGCTTATGTCCAACTAGAGGCAATGAGCAGATCACTTAGTCACAGCTGACAGCTTGGTGGTTTCAGAGAGCAAGCTCCAGTTTGGTAAACTACAGGCAATTGGTTATCACATATGGCAAGACGAAGTTAAACTATTACTTCAGATTGTGAGGTAGGCTTCAGTTTGATAATTTCATGCACACTTCAAATTGTCACAAAAAAGAGATAAAAAATAATCAAATGTAGCCATTCTGGAACACTGATGCAAAAATAATTTGTTGATTAATTGTTGTCAATATAAAGGGGCTGATATATTATGTAGAATTTATATCATCGCCCCTTAAAGGCAAGTTCATCTGTTGATGTAAATTCTCTGCATGTATTACTCTTACGTCAATGAATATTTTTATCCAACAAAAAATCTAATGTAGTCTAATTGCAGGCGCAATACCTTTAGCACATACCAATCACATTAACGTACATAAAATAAGCACATATACACAATTTCCTTTTGTTGCGTCCTTTTGTTGTTTCACACATATTAAGTATATTTATAACAAATTTTATTTCTATAAAAAGTAACCAAAAACACATACAAAAGAATATGATCCTCACATCTATTCATAACCCGAGACAGGGGAATTACAAAGTTAGATTAAATATATCCTATATACAATGTTTTAGCAATACAATTGCAGCTCAGCTGTGCATAAAATGTGACATGTTTATCATTTTATGATTATATTGCATGTACCTTTGTAATCTTTGGCAGTCATTCCTGCATAACTCATTTTTTCAATTATGCCAGCTAAGCAAAATAATCCTAGCTGAACATATCATTTTGTTTAATATTCGGACCAACAGATGTAACTGAACATTTTCTAGTTCTTTTGCAGATTTTTGTTTCTGTAAAGTCTGTAAAAAATTATAACAAACACCAGGGCTGGTATTCACGAAGGGTCTTAGACTTTGCCAGGTCTTAGGCTTAAATCCAGTTTTAAAGTTAAGACTTTTGTCTCAGCTAAGTTTTGTCTTAAACCGTATTCACAAAGGGTAACTTAGCTAAGTCCAAGATTATCAAATAACTACAGTGGTTTTCTCTGTCACGTGACCTTTCTTTTCTATTTGAACTATACTATTGGTGATATATATCCTTCATTTGAAGTATTTTATCTAAGGAAAAGTGCTGTTTTGAAATGGAAAACCTTGTTACCACATATAAACTTCCCAAAAATTACTTTATTGAGGTGTTTTGTATAATTATACTTTATTTACAGCCATTTCAAATTTTGAAGTGGAGAAAAGTTTATGGCGGCCATAATTAAGTCCTCTTTACAAAATTTAAGCCCACTACCAACCAGTCTTAAAGTTAATCCCTTATTTAAGCCGAAGAGTGGTCTTAACTTCTTTGTTGAATACCGCTAAGACTAAGACAAAAGTCTTAGCAATTTTTCTGGGAAAGTTAAGACAAAAGTCTCAACTTTAAGCCTAAGCCCTGGCTTAGACCTTTCGTGAATATGGGACCAGGTGAGTGTATATTTCCACAACCACTATCCATAATGTGTGAAAGCAATTTATTTACATGTAATTACTATTCTATGCCACTTAAAATGTCACTTTCACATGATAGCATCCAATTAGAGTTATAAAATTGACATTATTCTCTGTTTGTGTCATTTTTTTATTCATTCCAATATTTCAAAGTAAGGAGAAAGAGGGAAGTAGGGGAGAGGGATAGTTGTAGCTTATTAAAGTGGTTCATCTACAGGAGGATACAGACATCTAAATCATATTACCTTATTATCACTCATCATGCACTACGATTGTCATTTGCTGGCTGTAATTTACATTTTGAGAAAACTATTTTTGATGTATTATCAGAAGCGTTTTTAAGATGAGTAGTTTATGCAAATTGTTCTCTTTCCAAGATTGACCATATTTGGTCAATATATGTTAACCTGTCTAAAAACAGTTTTTGGAGGCCTGGTGCGGTAAAGATGGAGTTTCAAAATCTAAAAAGGCTGAAACGAGTTTTGGTCTACTAGCGTGAGCTGCAAAGCCATCAGAGACAAGAGTAGTGCACCGAAGCGGTCACCCATCCCAGTACTATTGTAGCCCATTACCGCTTAACTTCATTGATGAGACAGGTACTCATCATCCTGAGCCACAATTAATGAAAGTCCGAGACAAAAAAGGGTGATCTCTAGAAGCCCGAGCCTCGCTATAGCTAGCACTTAAAAACTCAAAGTGCTGTCAGCTTGAGTATTGGGATTCAAACATTATTTATAAAGAAATGGCTTTTGGGAATTAAAATTTATATTCCAAGATATACACAGACATTAATATTTATTTACATGCTAGACAATTAACCCACAAAGAAAAATGTTACAAAGTTATCTATATTAATAATTTTAAAAGCCTGTCAATCCACCAGTCTGAAAACCAAAGCCTTCCTTTCTTTTGTTATTTTGCACATATTAAGTACATTTATAACTTATTTTATTCACATATAAAGAAACCGAAACAAAACACACAGAAAAGAACATGATCTACAGGATAATCACGTGTCCATTATCCAAGACAGGGAAATTACAAAGTTAAATTAAATATATCCTGTATTCTATGTGTTAATAATACAATAGCAGCCCAACTGCAATAAATTATGACATGTTTATCATTTCATGATTGTGTTGCATGTATCTTTGTAAGCTCCATCAGTCCATTGCGGTGTGAGTCATTGTCTCTTATGTAAGCTAAGAAAAAAATTCCTAGCTGAACATATCATTTGTTGTAATATTCGCACCCACAGAAGTAACTGATCATTTTCCATTTCTTTTGCAGAGTATTATATTTGTAAAGTTAGTAATCTTTGTATGTCATTCAATTCAATATCTTTGTGACATGTTTCAGTAAGGTTAGAGGCAAAGATATATCACAACAGGTCCAAGATTCATGATCCATAGTCACATTATTATGATTCCAAACCGGTGTTATTTAAACTCTTTACAGACTGCTGAATGGAAAGTGTCCAAAAGTTCATTATTATATGGATCAAAGTTCATTTATTCTAAATATAAACAATTAACCATCACTAATTTTTTTTTTGAAAACTGAAATGCAGAGATCCGGCATCATCTACTGTTTAAGAATATTGTGATCATTTGACCCAAACATTGGGATTTTTCATAAGTTTGTGGCTATGGTAATATATGACAATGTTTCTGTATATGATTTGTGTTCAGGACAATTAAATTCTATTTGTATCTTTTTATGGTTTATATATGTGTTTTATCTTTTTGATAACCCTATTTTTGCCTAATATGTTTAAGATAGTAAGTAAACTGCCATATCATGCAAAACTAATGTGGTGAAGCTATCAAAAGTTGCAAATCAGGAACAGAAATCTCAAATATTGTAAATTGAAAGTGACAGTATATTGGTAGCACATATTTTATTTCTTCTTGGTTATTGTCACAATAATATCACCCTTAAGAAAAACACCACATTTTGTCCCCCTTTTATAATGCAGTTATCAGGCCCTCTGTCTGGAGTATATGTTTTTTTAATGTAATATAGTTTCCAAGACTTTGGGGCGTGCCTCCTTCTTATTATAAAAAATGTTCTGGGTTGAAAAGGGCAATTGCAAACCTAATAAGCAAAATCAATTGAAACTAGGAACTTCTCATAGTGCATAAACCTCCACAAAGTCAGCCAAGAATCCCCATATTGTAATTCCATACCAATACTGATTTTTTATCCTCGCAATGGAATGGCATGACCACCAACATCATCTAAAATCTATGTCAAAATCTGAATATTGTACATTCAGGAGTTTTTTGGATCCAGAGTATAATCTTAATTTTGTCCAAAAATTTGATCACCTCTTCCTATGGTCAGGGCCCTTTCTTATGAAAAAAACTCATGAAGATGTGCTCATTGAATTGGCAGTAACTGCTACCTCAAACAGGTATAGGGACAGAGAAATATACAAATGCAACCAAGAATTTTTCCTCATTATACTATCAAATATGTCTCTCTAGCTATCAACAGACATGTCATCTTTTTTCAACCATGTATTGCATAACCATTGGAAGGACTAAGCAGCCAATAAAATCAAAGTTTTATCTCCTGTACATCGGCCAGGGTCATAGTTGCACAAGCCCTAATGGGCCTGTTCCACTGGAGCCGACTCTAACCAACCCTCACCCACTCTGGGGTCAAGTAAGCCTTGCTGGAGATTGGGGACAAAAATCAAGAAAATAGTGCATGTGACATGGTACATTCCGGTTTATCTGGATTCAGATCCCGACCTGACTTGGGGTTGGGACATCCTTTTGATGTTGGTCAAAATTGATCCTGAATCCAGTTCTCCCTCTCTGTTATATCCGTGGAAGCTAGACTTGGACTGGGTAGACTGGCTAGACACATCCTCTGTGTTCCCAAGCAAGTCTGCTACCCACTAGACTCCAGTGTGTGAAGAAAATAAATAATGTTTGTAAAGTTAATCTGAGTTGAAGCAGTTTTTCAAAGTGACCAAAAAATAAATAATACAAATTGGAGAGAATTGTTTCACATCATTGTGCCAGTTTCCACATCCTAGTATTATTGCATGGTCTTGTAACTGGAATAAAATTCTTTGTTTGCCATAGTGGTTTTTTCAAATTAGATTTTTTGCATCTTTTTATATACACAGGGGATTTTGTTTGACATGATAACTTATGTATTGACTTGGTTGTAATATTACCAAGGAGTTAAACTTTTAAGGGAGGTTTAAAGTGACCATATATATTCTTTGGTGAATTTGCAAACTAATTCAGTATGTAAACAATCAACAATCTTTGAACTAAGGCTTATGTGGATGTAACTAGCCAAATAATTAAAAGTAGTGCTGCTTTATTTTATTGAACAAAGTGCAAAATATGAAATAACAAACCTATATAGTTAGTTAGAGTAAGTCACACGTGTTGTAACTCTGTAGTTGTTTTCATTATGCTTAGTTTCTACAATTACCCCAGTCAGGCATATAGGACAGAAGATGAGACGCAGAGTGAAAATGATTCTCTGCTCTGACATATGCTCTAGCACAACTCCATTTGTTACAATTGTATTTTAAACATTTTTGTAGCAACAGTGACAACCACCACATTGTTAAATTACTGTAACCTTGAAGAGTCATTCACAGATAATGTTGTCAGTCTGATCATTAAATGCTGATGATACCGAAACAATAGAGTGTAGTTATTAAATTTGACATGTTATAAAACAGGTACCAGGGGAGGATGGCCGAAAATAAATGAATTTGAAAATTGATTTAAAGATTCTCACAGGACATTGCACAAGTAAAATCATCCAATGAAAGTTCTCTTTTTCATACACTCTGGAGAAGTGAGTGATAATAAAAAATTCTGTTATCCCTTTCATTTCCCGATTCTGTAAAGGGCAGACTTTAAAATCTAACTCAGCTTAGTTACCGTACCAAGGACTGGCAAGTTATAAACGTTTTATTTCCCTGCACTGTAGTTACAGGACCCAGACTGACAGTTGGACAGCATCGTGAAATGCCGATGTCAACTGCTTTAATATGAAGAATTTAATCAACTGCTTCAATATAAAGAATTTAATTTTGTTTTTCACAAGCTGCCAAGGGGCCACGGTGGCAGAGTGGTAACACTCTCTCCGCCCACCCCTGAGATCGGGGTTCAGTTCCCGGCCCAACCTCAAGTGGGAAAGCTGGTAGTTGCTTGCCGTTGGTTGGCAGTTTATAGTACAGAACCTTGACCAACTGTATGTACTGGTTTCCTCTGCCCATAAAACTACCTGTCGTGATATGACCTGTACAGTGTTGAAAGTGACGCAAACCCAAATAAATAAATAAATTCTCAAGATGCTACATTCGGGGCAATAATAAGTCTAATTTGACGTTCTTATTGTAACCAAAATCTAGTAATAAGCATCAGTTGAAGATTTTGGATAAGACCGAAGTCAAAATAGAATATTTCATTCAGGTAGACTTTTTTACATTAAGAAAGTAAAGTATGTTTGCAAACAAATTAATGCGTTATTTAAATTTCACAGTCTATTAATAAAGCAAAACAGTTTCTGTTGTGATTATTGTGTTATTTATGTTCCATTTAACGGCAAGGTTCACATTTGGGGAGATCATCACACCATTAGATTCCACAGTGGGGCAGCCATTGATCACATGCCTGAGGCACATTTGTGTTGAGAATTTCTTAGTTGTGAAGTAATGTTAAAACTTTTTGATTCAGATAGAAAAGTATACAAAGGAAATGCACTCACAGTGAAGGTTTTCAGTTAAAACGTTTGATGGGGTTCCAGAGTCTTTGTACGTTTTATTGTGGATTTAAACATTATGAATATTTTACCATGCATAGAACATGCACGGACCACCTGGAAAACAAACTTAATAAGGCTGAAAGAGTTTTTGGTATACTAGCTGCAAAGCCATCAGAGACATGAGTGGTGCTTCGAAGTGGTCACCCAACACAGTACTAACGTAGTCCATTGCCGCTTAACTTCAGTGAACAGACAGATACTCATCACACTGTGCCACGATTCTTAAAGGTCTGGGGATAAAAAAACAAGAAAAAGAGAAAGAAAAAAAAAGTGATCTCTAGAAGTGCGAGCCTCACTAGAGCTAACATTTAAAAACCTATAATACACATTCCTGCAGGCTTTTAGCATTCAGGAAGAATGACACACACATTGTCTCTGTTGGAGTCTGAACAGAGAATAGCACCTATGGAACATATGGGCTGCATTCCTATTGCAACTTGTTATTGCATCAATGGTTTCAAATTGATTTCAATATATGTTTTATTAAACTGTCAGAAAATTTATATATTGATAATGGGTATGGATTATGGTTAATGATTGAGTCATTTAAAACAACAATTTAAAGAGGATGTTTTGTTGCAGTTACACTACAATTTCAGAGACAATTGTCCGTAATTATTCATTTTTAAAAGAATATGGGTTCTTCACACATCTGCACTTACTAGGTTTTTTTTCAATTCAACCTGTCACAGGTCCTTAGTTTATAATATTAGGATTACACAATACTACTGGTTGGGACTTCATGCAAAAATATCAGAAGGTGGGTTTTAACCCAACCTAGATCCCGGATTTCCCCATTTACTTACTATTACATGCCTTGGCAGACGTCTTCAACATCCGAGTGCTCTTACTCAATTGGTATACATTGAATAAGATCTCCAAAGTACAGGTTCACTTTGAAGAAGATAACATTCTCTTGACAGGTGTGTAGGGATCACTCCTACTAAAAGGCAACACTAATTTAAAATAACCATCTTGTATTGATCACAGTTTCAATTTATCCATTATAATTTACACAGTTGGTGGAACTTATGTTTTAGTTACTTTCATTCATATGGCTAAATTTTCGTGGAACGACTCACACTTATATACACCACATTATGTCGGCTGTCTCGTGGTTTAGTTGTTAATAATTTGACAATTTAATCATTTTTTTTTTCACCTCCCAAGTTTTTGCTTTAGAATTCTACGCATGGCAAAATGTGAAATGCATTGGAGTGTATCTACAAATGCCCATAGTTATTGAAAAGATCATAACACTCCATGTATTACTCTATGGCCTACAAAAAAAAACTACAGTTGTATTTATTTCGACTTTGAGATGCAATTGTGGCTGATAATTGCCAATTGTGCTGTGCATTATTTTTCCTCATATTTAGTGTTTTTGCTGAATCACTAAATGCTAATTAAATATCCGTGGCAGAGAGTTGAGGGGTCTGAGAGAAGTAGGCCACACCAAGTGGTGAAGAATTTAGATGAAAATCATATGCAAGCAACTAAAATTATGGCATATGAGATCGCAGTTGAGACCAATGCAGAACCTCAGGTTGGAAACGTGTGTGCTATCTGCATTGTTTTACCACATTTCCTTGATCAGTCTGTGGGGACATGATATTTCGTGTTGATATATACATATGCAGCTGCAAACTCAATTCCATTACATTTTTTATTAACTCCAGCAGACATAACCACATCTGATGACTGGGCAAGATTGATTATGTGTGTGTGTCTGCTTGGAATCTTGTCAATGCTATATACAATTAAGAAATATAAATTCATTTGTATTTTGTCGGCTGAGGTATTACATATGTGACAGTGAATTCCTGTATTAAAACCTATTTATTCACAACATTTATAATGTAAATTTTAATTCAAAGTTGGTGCTATAAATGCCCTATTTTAAGAATAGTAACCAAATCTTGGATCCTAAGTTCGGCTAGCACCAATCGTTAGATCGCAATCGCAAGCTCTCAAGTTTGGCTGCATCATGTTTATTATATATGCCACATGTTTCATTTTATGACACTTGATCATCTTATTTCATCACAAAATGGCAGTACCTTAACACATAGCCCGTAAAGAAAAGATAACTTAGAATTGTGTGGCTATCCAATGGATTTTGCTGCTCAACATCTGAATTCGCAAAATAATAAATATTTTTACACTGAAGGAATTCAAATGTTTTCCAGTAAAAACATGAACACAGAACGCCCTCTACAAATTTATAAAAATTTAAATTGTGAAAAGACGAAAAAAATTGAACTGAAAATAATATTTCCACAGGGCAAAACATGACCAAAAATCTGATGCTACAGTAAATAAAAAAAATATTGATGTTTTTGAAATATGAACCATTTCAATCAATGAGTTAAGTCTGTCACACATGGTATAATTACAAACAAGAGGAGGGTGTGTAAGGAAAAGAAGGTCATGGTGTGCTGCAGTGTATGCTGTTGTCTGTGACTAACATATGCTAGCCTTTAAATGAATCTGAATTCATGCATAATTTCTTGGTTTTCGTATATATTTTAAGTATAGGTTAATGGCCAAGTAAGTGACCAATTTAAGAAACTAATAGATTGCTTATATTTCAGGTAGAACTATGTGTTTTGGGGTTTTTATGTTCATTTTAATTAAACAAAAAGTATAAGGGGTTCTTTAAAAAATTTGTAATAGGAATTTCCATTTGCCCTACTTGGGGTTTGGGACCCCTTTGTCACCTGAAATTATAATTAATTTAACAAATCGCTTTAAACAGTTACATTTTATGTGTAACTGTTCCATTGCATTCAAATTTCAAGACTTGATTTACTGTTTAACATTGTTCATTTCCTCCACCCTATAATGAAGCTAGCAGCCACTTTCAATAGTTTTGGGTTTCAATGGATCTAACTTCAGCTGCACACAAACTGCTTGGTCTTTTGGCCCATATATCATTATCTTGACCTTTGACATAACCCCAAGGTCATTCGAATTGCTTGACCTTGGCTGAATCAGATTTGACCTTATTTTCATGTTTTACATTTAGATTTATTGAACCCCCGAACTCGGTTATGATCAGAATTAAATTTTTTAATGAATAAATAAATGTGCATATGTCAATGAAGTATAAATAGAAATTTTAAAACCCATTTGGAGTTTTATTCATTACGTATTTGGGACTCCCTGGGGGCTGTCCATTTATGGTCATAATCACTGAGTGTAACAACTGGCCAATAATAAAAGATATTGGACACTATTAGTAAAAGAAAAACTTGCAGGTGTAATTTAACCAAAAAAATATCAAAACTAAGTACTTATCTACCGGAGTCTGCAAAAGTCATATATTATATAAACTCCTATAAAACATTGATAAACATATAGCAAATGAAAAATACTAGAACTGGCAGAGAATCTCAGTGCTAAATGCATTGGAATGAATCCATACAAACATTGTGCTGCCAAAGGTCTCGGAATTTTACAGCATTTATTTTTTTCACAGATGTTGTGCTCACATAATTTATTATCCTGTCTAGTAGACAAATTTGCTTTATTGCGGTATTGAGGCCTCACTATCACTCCAAAACAGGACATTGCACAAGTAAAATCATCCAATGAAAGTTCTCTTTTTCATACACTCTGGAGAAGTGAGTGATAATAAAAAATTCTGTTATCCCTTTCATTTCCCGATTCTGTAAAGGGCAGACTTTAAAATCTAACTCAGCTTAGTTACCGTACCAAGGACTGGCAAGTTATAAACGTTTTATTTCCCTGCACTGTAGTTACAGGACCCAGACTGACAGTTGGACAGCATCGTGAAATGCCGATGTCAACTGCTTTAATATGAAGAATTTAATCAACTGCTTCAATATAAAGAATTTAATTTTGTTTTTCACAAGCTGCCAAGGGGCCACGGTGGCAGAGTGGTAACACTCTCTCCGCCCACCCCTGAGATCGGGGTTCAGTTCCCGGCCCAACCTCAAGTGGGAAAGCTGGTAGTTGCTTGCCGTTGGTTGGCAGTTTATAGTACAGAACCTTGACCAACTGTATGTACTGGTTTCCTCTGCCCATAAAACTACCTGTCGTGATATGACCTGTACAGTGTTGAAAGTGACGCAAACCCAAATAAATAAATAAATTCTCAAGATGCTACATTCGGGGCAATAATAAGTCTAATTTGACGTTCTTATTGTAACCAAAATCTAGTAATAAGCATCAGTTGAAGATTTTGGATAAGACCGAAGTCAAAATAGAATATTTCATTCAGGTAGACTTTTTTACATTAAGAAAGTAAAGTATGTTTGCAAACAAATTAATGCGTTATTTAAATTTCACAGTCTATTAATAAAGCAAAACAGTTTCTGTTGTGATTATTGTGTTATTTATGTTCCATTTAACGGCAAGGTTCACATTTGGGGAGATCATCACACCATTAGATTCCACAGTGGGGCAGCCATTGATCACATGCCTGAGGCACATTTGTGTTGAGAATTTCTTAGTTGTGAAGTAATGTTAAAACTTTTTGATTCAGATAGAAAAGTATACAAAGGAAATGCACTCACAGTGAAGGTTTTCAGTTAAAACGTTTGATGGGGTTCCAGAGTCTTTGTACGTTTTATTGTGGATTTAAACATTATGAATATTTTACCATGCATAGAACATGCACGGACCACCTGGAAAACAAACTTAATAAGGCTGAAAGAGTTTTTGGTATACTAGCTGCAAAGCCATCAGAGACATGAGTGGTGCTTCGAAGTGGTCACCCAACACAGTACTAACGTAGTCCATTGCCGCTTAACTTCAGTGAACAGACAGATACTCATCACACTGTGCCACGATTCTTAAAGGTCTGGGGATAAAAAAACAAGAAAAAGAGAAAGAAAAAAAAAGTGATCTCTAGAAGTGCGAGCCTCACTAGAGCTAACATTTAAAAACCTATAATACACATTCCTGCAGGCTTTTAGCATTCAGGAAGAATGACACACACATTGTCTCTGTTGGAGTCTGAACAGAGAATAGCACCTATGGAACATATGGGCTGCATTCCTATTGCAACTTGTTATTGCATCAATGGTTTCAAATTGATTTCAATATATGTTTTATTAAACTGTCAGAAAATTTATATATTGATAATGGGTATGGATTATGGTTAATGATTGAGTCATTTAAAACAACAATTTAAAGAGGATGTTTTGTTGCAGTTACACTACAATTTCAGAGACAATTGTCCGTAATTATTCATTTTTAAAAGAATATGGGTTCTTCACACATCTGCACTTACTAGGTTTTTTTTTCAATTCAACCTGTCACAGGTCCTTAGTTTATAATATTAGGATTACACAATACTACTGGTTGGGACTTCATGCAAAAATATCAGAAGGTGGGTTTTAACCCAACCTAGATCCCGGATTTCCCCATTTACTTACTATTACATGCCTTGGCAGACGTCTTCAACATCCGAGTGCTCTTACTCAATTGGTATACATTGAATAAGATCTCCAAAGTACAGGTTCACTTTGAAGAAGATAACATTCTCTTGACAGGTGTGTAGGGATCACTCCTACTAAAAGGCAACACTAATTTAAAATAACCATCTTGTATTGATCATAGTTTCAATTTATCCATTATAATTTACACAGTTGGTGGAACTTATGTTTTAGTTACTTTCATTCATATGGCTAAATTTTCGTGGAACGACTCACACTTATATACACCACATTATGTCGGCTGTCTCGTGGTTTAGTTGTTAATAATTTGACAATTTAATCATTTTTTTTTTCACCTCCCAAGTTTTTGCTTTAGAATTCTACGCATGGCAAAATGTGAAATGCATTGGAGTGTATCTACAAATGCCCATAGTTATTGAAAAGATCATAACACTCCATGTATTACTCTATGGCCTACAAAAAAAAACTACAGTTGTATTTATTTCGACTTTGAGATGCAATTGTGGCTGATAATTGCCAATTGTGCTGTGCATTATTTTTCCTCATATTTAGTGTTTTTGCTGAATCACTAAATGCTAATTAAATATCCGTGGCAGAGAGTTGAGGGGTCTGAGAGAAGTAGGCCACACCAAGTGGTGAAGAATTTAGATGAAAATCATATGCAAGCAACTAAAATTATGGCATATGAGATCGCAGTTGAGACCAATGCAGAACCTCAGGTTGGAAACGTGTGTGCTATCTGCATTGTTTTACCACATTTCCTTGATCAGTCTGTGGGGACATGATATTTCGTGTTGATATATACATATGCAGCTGCAAACTCAATTCCATTACATTTTTTATTAACTCCAGCAGACATAACCACATCTGATGACTGGGCAAGATTGATTATGTGTGTGTGTCTGCTTGGAATCTTGTCAATGCTATATACAATTAAGAAATATAAATTCATTTGTATTTTGTCGGCTGAGGTATTACATATGTGACAGTGAATTCCTGTATTAAAACCTATTTATTCACAACAGTTATAATGTAAATTTTAATTCAAAGTTGGTGCTATAAATGCCCTATTTTAAGAATAGTAACCAAATCTTGGATCCTAAGTTCGGCTAGCACCAATCGTTAGATCGCAATCGCAAGCTCTCAAGTTTGGCTGCATCATGTTTATTATATATGCCACATGTTTCATTTTATGACACTTGATCATCTTATTTCATCACAAAATGGCAGTACCTTAACACATAGCCCGTAAAGAAAAGATAACTTAGAATTGTGTGGCTATCCAATGGATTTTGCTGCTCAACATCTGAATTCGCAAAATAATAAATATTTTTACACTGAAGGAATTCAAATGTTTTCCAGTAAAAACATGAACACAGAACGCCCTCTACAAATTTATAAAAATTTAAATTGTGAAAAGACGAAAAAAATTGAACTGAAAATAATATTTCCACAGGGCAAAACATGACCAAAAATCTGATGCTACAGTAAATAAAAAAAATAGTGATGTTTTTGAAATATGAACCATTTCAATCAATGAGTTAAGTCTGTCACACATGGTATAATTACAAACAAGAGGAGGGTGTGTAAGGAAAAGAAGGTCATGGTGTGCTGCAGTGTATGCTGTTGTCTGTGACTAACATATGCTAGCCTTTAAATGAATCTGAATTCATGCATAATTTCTTGGTTTTCGTATATATTTTAAGTATAGGTTAATGGCCAAGTAAGTGACCAATTTAAGAAACTAATAGATTGCTTATATTTCAGGTAGAACTATGTGTTTTGGGGTTTTTATGTTCATTTTAATTAAACAAAAAGTATAAGGGGTTCTTTAAAAAATTTGTAATACGAATTTCCATTTGCCCTACTTGGGGTTTGGGACCCCTTTGTCACCTGAAATTATAATTAATTTAACAAATCGCTTTAAACAGTTACATTTTATGTGTAACTGTTCCATTGCATTCAAATTTCAAGACTTGATTTACTGTTTAACATTGTTCATTTCCTCCACCCTATAATGAAGCTAGCAGCCACTTTCAATAGTTTTGGGTTTCAATGGATCTAACTTCAGCTGCACACAAACTGCTTGGTCTTTTGGCCCATATATCATTATCTTGACCTTTGACATAACCCCAAGGTCATTCGAATTGCTTGACCTTGGCTGAATCAGATTTGACCTTATTTTCATGTTTTACATTTAGATTTATTGAACCCCCGAACTCGGTTATGATCAGAATTAAATTTTTTAATGAATAAATAAATGTGCATATGTCAATGAAGTATAAATAGAAATTTTAAAACCCATTTGGAGTTTTATTCATTACGTATTTGGGACTCCCTGGGGGCTGTCCATTTATGGTCATAATCACTGAGTGTAACAACTGGCCAATAATAAAAGATATTGGACACTATTAGTAAAAGAAAAACTTGCAGGTGTAATTTAACCAAAAAAATATCAAAACTAAGTACTTATCTACCGGAGTCTGCAAAAGTCATATATTATATAAACTCCTATAAAACATTGATAAACATATAGCAAATGAAAAATACTAGAACTGGCAGAGAATCTCAGTGCTAAATGCATTGGAATGAATCCATACAAACATTGTGCTGCCAAAGGTCTCGGAATTTTACAGCATTTATTTTTTTCACAGATGTTGTGCTCACATAATTTATTATCCTGTCTAGTAGACAAATTTGCTTTATTGCGGTATTGAGGCCTCACTATCACTCCAAAACAGTGTGTTTCTGCTAAGTCAAACAAAGATAACCTTTGCTGGATAAATCAACCTTTAAAGTCTTCGGGTGATATAAGGTACCAAAACATGCCAAATGTTATAAAAGAGTACTTCCGTACGTATATCCAAAGTTCATACTTGGGGTTTTATGTCCTGTTCAACGGCAAGGGTCATATTGGAACAGGCCCTCAGCATTGCCAATAGGACCCTGGCTCGAACCCACACAGTGCTGGCAATCTGTGATTGAGTAAATCTAAACTTCACCAACAGGAAAAATTGTTTGTTCTTTAGCATTTTGCTATCTTTTCCCTGGCGAACCAAAAACTTGGCTTTTCTCGTTCCGGAATGTATGTTATCCCCCCCAAATAGTTATTCTTTTCACATTGCTTTTTTCAAAACTTCTGATATTTTTGTTGAATTTAAGGTTGTATGCTCCCACATGTTCCTTTCGTTTTATATTCAGGCTTGGACAATTTACAAGGATTTAGATGTGGACATATTCGGCAATAGATTTATTATGGTTCCATTCTAAGTTCCATTGATCTGATCAACTACTTTGCACTCGTGTCAGCAAAATTGATAAATTGTAATAAATGTGACTAACAATTTTAAGTATGGCTGATGTAATGAGATTGCTGATACGATTATAGGCTTGAAAGGAAACAAAACCAAGCTGTAAATGCACACATGATGTTTTTAACATTTCCACTGATTGATAAAATATAGAACAGTTACTGTTTTGCTTTTAGTGATCATGTGATGCATTCTGTTGAATTATCATGAAATAAAGATCAGTTAAAATTTGTATTCCCTGCATTCCTTGACTATGGTTGCAATGTGCCAATTTTGCTTAAACATGTATTAAGTGCTACTAAAATGTATTTTACAAAGCTTCATTTTGGTATAGTTGCACTGAAACCAATGCAAAATCTCAAATAAGAAATTTTAAAGCTTCTTGGATTCCCTGGGGCCCCCACACCAGGGATATATTTCCAGCCGATTTCGTGCTTTGCCTAGCTAGGTAAATATCTAATCTAATTTAAATTGGACTATTGTAGCACTTAATCTCCACTTTAGTAAGCGGACTCTTAGGCACAAGAACACAGAGATAGCCAAATTTCGATACCAAGGGATTGAAAAAGCGTGAAGTGCCACGGAGAACACCATGGACATATTGAAAGCTTTAGTATAGAGATAGGATATAAGCTTCTTTCTGAAGAAGATAGGAACATACGAGGAAAACATGAATCTTATTAGTAAGAACATTCCACACTGTGAGAGAATCAAATGCAAAGCTATAAACAAACTGTTTGCCGGACTTTTAAGTACGTTTTTGTAGTGCCTTTACATTTTAAGCTTACACACAAGGGATAACAAACACTCTGGCTACACCTGTTGTTAGCTCAGGGTGCTTTACAGTAGATTTAGATTTTAAAACAAGAACAAAATAGAGATAAAAGAGCAGTATTCACTTTATTCAAATAAAGTGTTGGATGGGATATGTAAATAAACAGCCGTAAAGTAAATGGACTTGGGTGACTTATTTTTGGCTTTAATCGATCTAATATTTTCAGATGTATGTCACCCATATAGTTTTACAGGTTAAGTACTAGCAGAACAGAACCCCACATGTTGCATGGGGTGGATTCAAATCCAGGATCACAGAATTAAGACTGCAGTAAGTTAGAGGAATTGCTTCAATTGTTAAGAACATGTTTGGATCATTTGGTAATTGATGAGTAAGTAAAATTAATTTCACATAGCTAGTTCTTCCCACAAAAAGTCCCCATACAGAAGGACTTGAATATGTTGATATGTTGAATATGAATCAAAGAGCACCAGGCCATATATATCATATCGAGTTGGTCTTGTCATTAATCAGGGCATAACCTTTGTTATTAGATCTACTTTTCCATGTTACAGAGGGTTGTCTGTTCGTGATGTAAATAATTGTGAAGAAAAAATTATTAAACCTGAAATTACTTGAAGAGGACTAATCAAAGGGAAGCATCAACACTTGTATATATATATGACTATGTTTGCAATTTCAGAAAATTTAAAATTTAAGAACTGACACAAGTGTATCTACTGTTCCTAATATTTAATTGAAGTATCTGTTTGCATTATGACACTATCAAACTAGTTAGTGTTCACTTTCACTTTATTATTACTTTCATTGATGTTGCCAAAGGAGTCAGTAACTTAATAATTTTCAGTCGCAGTCCCTACCAAACCCCAGAAGTCAGTAACACCACAGATGCAGAGCATTTGTTTATTATTTAAATACATGTAATAATACAATAACAAGATATGTAAGACTACTACTTGAGCGTTGTTAATTAATAATGTATATAAGATTAGACTAAAATCAGTTATAAGATGTAAATAGCAATCTAATAATAATCATAAACTATGTGACCATAATTTAAAGTTCAGTTCACAGTTCATGACTCAGGTCACCAATTACAAAAAAATAACAACAGTAATGCAAAGTAGGTGACAATGAATGAATATTTACATGGTTAATGTCACCTAAAGCCAACACATTGATTTACTGAACACACGATAGTGTTACGGAGGGGAATGTCAGACTGAGTCTAAGCCACCAGAAATCATGCTTACAGTCTCAATGATCGTTCAATTTTGATTGCAAAGTTATCCAAACAAAGTGAAAGTAACTCATTACTAAGGTGGCCCCCCAAATCAGCTGAGAAACCCGACCTATTTGCAGAATCATTGCAAATTGTACATAATTACTACATAAGAATTCCCTCAAGCCCAAAGATATGAGTAGAGCATTTATGACAGTATCCTCTTAAAAGTTTTGGCCAATACCTCACCTTTTTGTTGGTCTGGTTGTATGTAGGTCCAGAGGCAATCCGACGCCCAGGAGCCATGATGCTTAATATCCTGCACTGACACGTCAGCATTGTAAGCAAGAGTAGCCTGTGTGCACCGGAAGGAGTGGAAAGTATAGTGATGGGAAGGCAAATCCATCTTAATATTCAACTTTGCGAGTGTTTTTCAGATCTGGGTATCTGTTAAAGGGTACCACTTAGCTGCCATTGGGTACTGGAACAATGGCACATCCGGTTTGGGTGCATACACCCCTATTGCTGCTTTTAAGGCCCTGTGTGGACATAACTGGGAACATTTAATCTTAGGAAACGTGATAAGGTGAATTGTGTCTCTATTCTGAAGAGTTTTAGACCATTTTATTATGACTTTGACAAAAGATTTTGTGAAAATTATGTCCCCTGCTAGCAGGTGTCTAGATGGATCAAAAGTTCTTACAGAGTGAGGGGCTTTACTGGATAAGCGTAAGAACCCAAAAAAGGCTAACAGGAAGACAGCTTTGAAAATGGTGCCCATGTATATATATGATCACAGTTTCGCACCAACCTTTGCAGAGTGTAGACATCAATCACAGTTTTTCTTCTTGATTCTCAATGGTCTATTAATCTTTACAGCTTTCAGGAAATACTTAATATTGGGATGCTCCCAAATGGTGAAATCCAACCCAAGCACAACAAACCTGGCCCTAATTACTGAGACATAATTTGACATCATGTTTGCTGATACTGAGTTCCTGGCCAAATATTCCAGGAACAACAACGCATTCATGACACTGACATTTTTACATTTTAAATTTGTAAGCACACAAAAGCCAATGAATGTTCTATACAATTAATTATAACATTTCTGGGTTTTTGGTCAAAATGCTTGGTTGAGACGCCTCTTGGCTCCATACTTGAGGACAGTTAGAGGAGCTGCATCTAAAAAAAACAAAGCGCAGTATCAGCTACATACAGCAAGATGAACTTATTTATCTTTACTAGATTTATCTTATTTACATATCATTATCAATACTCAACATGTTATATGACACTGGTATCCACAGGGGATCCTGAACGTTTGCATGCAATATTTCATAGTTTTCACGTGAATTTTGCCACCTGGACAGAATGCCTGCCACCACGTTCCTTCCAAGGATATGAGCATACACTAAGTCTATGTCATATAGGGCTGCTGTAAACCAAATGTTGCATGCACACACAGCTAAAAATGCATCTTTGGTTCTACTATTAGTCACGACCTGTACCATTGTGTGGTTGTCACATTTTATTAGAACTCTGCGCCTATGCCAGTAAGGGCCAAAGACCCTAATTGCCAACAACACATTCAACAATTCAAAGTGGACAATGCCTAGCTTGAGATAACCTTTTGCTATTGGAAGAGCATAGACATAATTTTTCCAGCACGCACCTAAGCCTGTTAAGCAAGCGTCCAACTCCACAGAATAATAAATGGGTTTATGGTTGTATATAGAGACGCCATTGTATTTTTCCAAAAACTTAGAAAACCATCTGACGTCACGCATGAAGTCAGGTGTAAGCAAGATGACCTTACTGTTATGATTTCTACGCAAGATGTCCAACATACAATTGAGAAACGCCCTAGCCGGCCTAACGCACTTATGGACGTACAAGAGCTGGCCGAGCAGAGATTGCAGCTGCTTCTTAGTACAACATTTGCCTCCATCCGATTCTGCGACTGTTTGTACAATCTGATGCGATTTTTCGTCTGGAATGGAAATGGTGCCGTTAACTGAATCGACGAGAATGCCTAGACAGACAACACAGGTACTGGGACGGACCAGTTTCTTTTGGCTTATTGTGAGGCCAAGGCGCTCCAGAAGCGCATATAAAGCTTGAAACTACTTCTCAGCAACGTCCGGAGTCTCAAACCCCACTAAATCATCAATATAGTTGACGTACTTGAAACCTTGCTGACGCAATGCAAAACGTACCACGTCGCTGATGCGCTGAAACAGCTGACTTCCGTGCCTGCTCCCAAATGGAAGGCATGTGTCGACGTACGTCGCATTCCAGTACAAGCCTAGGAGGTCATAATCCAGAGGATCTACCTTCAGGTGCCTAAATGCATGACTGATATCAATCTTATAGATATTCGCGCCTGGACCTATGCGTCTGAGTTCATGCATTATATCGTTAACAGTGGGAAAAGACAACGCAGATTCCACGCCCAAGTACGTGTCCCTAGCTACACCCGCATTGACTGAATTCCCCAAAGGTCAGGATAGGTCAACTATTATGCCTTTATTTTCAGAATTGGGTTTTTCTCTGGTCATGAAGGGTGAATAGTGCAGACTTTCAAAAGGTTTTTCATCAAAAGGTCCTAATATCGCCCCATAATGTATTTCTTCTGTCAAATATGCTTCCACATGCCGGGGGTAATCAATAGCAGAGGTATGATTTTCTCTATCACATTTCAGAACACAAGACCTATTAAAGTCTAGAGGAAAACCAAAACGTATTAATTCGAGTATTTGCCTATCCCAGTAATCTACCAATACTTTTTGCCATTGATCAATATTCAACTGGGTTTTGACTGGAATGAGTGTATGCATAAAATTTTGACACCCCGTTGCCTTGACCATTTTATGCTGTTCAATACACGAGTCTATTCTTGGACCTTTGTAGTCCGCACTGTCATTCAACATGCAATTCTGCAAATGGTACGAAACCAAAGTGAAAATCTGACTGGCTATTCCACAACTTAAAGTCACTACAATGCGTTTCTAACCATTGAATGTGCTTTTTCCAACCCTCTTTCACTATCAACCCTAATTCAAATTTATCATCCGTCCAATTTCTATTAATGTCAAACACTGGAATTTGAACCTGTGGACAATTTGAATATATTGTTTCAGTGACAAGGCCGTCTGCATTTTGCCTTTCGCCTTTGTCACTGCATGCGTCATTATCAGAGTTTGTATTGATCTCAATTGGGACCAAAATAGGTTCTTTGATATGCTTTGTTATTTGTTTTTCAGTGTAGCAAACCGAATCATTAGACAATACATTTCTATCGACACTGGTGTGTCCAAATACTTTTGCACCTTGTTCACTAGTTTGCTCAACGTTTTTTTCGAACAGTTTCTGATGATCTAATTTGCTGTCAAAATTAGTAACATTGACACATGTTTTTGTAAATACTTGCGTATTGACCACTAATGGTTTTTACACATCATTGCCTTGCCTTTATTACCTTTTGCCAGCAAGTTTTCGCATTCACGTCTATCTAAGGCTGAATTGTAAACAAATCTATCATAGACTTTGGAACCGTGCCTTGTATTTTTCTGAGACACAGTTTTGACTGAAGTCACTAAACTAGAAGAAGATTTTCCCATATCTGTTTCAGAGACAATCTGAACAACCCTTTTGTCATGTCCTGGATTTGATTTTTTACTAACTAGGTCTATATTTTCTGTGAGACTCACCCCACTCACCCAGTTCTATTATCCACACCTTTGTTAACTGTATTTTTATCACTAAATGTTTGGTGGTCGTTACTACTTTCTCGACAGCTGCCCAGATTTATGCATGTTGCTGAGCAGCTGCTTGCTCGTTTTTTGTGACCATTTTGTGTTTCGACTGACACTCTTTTTCTGGATGGTTTAATACTCTTCCCTGTGTGACACAGAACGAACATATATGTCTTTGCATCTTACCTGCATACTCATGATCTCTTTGATGGGTACACTGATCAGACTGAAACAATTTACAGAACCATGGCTTTTTAAAATCTGCATTTTTACCCAACCATTCTTAGATGAGTTCTGGTGTTTCTGGGCATGTGCTCTTCTAACCCTATCTATTCATTCTGTGTCACACCAGTTGACCGTGCCCCTCTTCATCTCACAGAGGAGCACGGCATGAGCAGCTTTTGCAGATGTCTACAAAAAATCGGTGGCATCTTCAAATAAATCAGACATGTAATTTAACATTTTGTCTCTGATTAAATGATCTTTTTCAGCCAAAATATTTTTGGGTAACCCCTGCACAAACTGGGTGACAATTGGTCGTAACTCACACTCTGCCTAGTATGTTACCACCACGTTTCGACTTAATTTTGGACTCATTGCTATTACCTTCACCAGAATCATGACCTTCTATTTCAGCCGCCCTTTTGTCAATCCTTTTCTGAACCTGTCTAGAAGACCTAAGGACTGATAGACTGGGAAGGTCGTCATCTTTTGATGAACTACTACTACTTTGACCACTACTATACAGTTTAGCCAGATTTTTTTGGTTTTACTTTTCATCTTAGAAGAACTACTTAACTGATGTCCTTTGCTGGCTTTACGTTAACGTTTTGTCTGTGCCTCCCTTGAAGTGTCCATCCTCTCCTCCACTACATCCAATCTGTCATGAACCCACTTCAATTCCTTCAGCATGAGTGCACTGACACCAGAAGAGTGATCACTAGTGTTATGTGAAGCAAAGTCATCAGACTGCCCTTCATCAGAACTAGACGTTAATGTTTGTTGAAGTTTCTTGGCTTTCATCTTCTTCTTGTGATCACCCTTATAAGCTTTTGCACTGCATACCTGAATGTCCCGCTCACTAGATGACTCACGCTCACTTCCGGACTGCTGCATGTTCTGAACACTACTACTGGACTGTTGCTGAATCTGCTGTCCTTTTCTGCATTTCTTGCCCATGGGGGGTGTATGTTTCTCTTGACATTTTGTGCAATAGTTTTTGTTCTGCTTTTTTGGTTTTGTCATTTTTATTTATCACACTGAAATACACAAAAAGGCACCAAGTACCTTGTAACTACTTTAACAATCCAAGCCTGAATCGACCATCAATGGATGACATAAGGAAATAGGTTAGACCGTCCCTTTGTCCCCCTGGCTAGTGATAGCCGAAACAAGCCTTTGGGTTGTCAAAGTAGACTCAGATCACAACGGCAGGTGGTTCCAAATACGGTTCATGTGCACAATAACACAAATTCCAGTTTATTGATTAACCACTTGATCACAGTATCAAGTCAGACCAAAACTGTATACAACTACATGACCGTCCTGCCTAAAATCAATAAAATAATCATGACTAAACAACACCAAATTTTAAATTTGTTTTCAAAACTTGTTTTCATATCCTTTCCCACTGCTTTTAGAATTCAAACTGACTCCCGTACACATGACTTTATGCTTCATTAAACAATGGCCAATGACTTGTGTTTATTAGTACACAACCCTTGGCAACCCATGTTGCTATTATGCTTTATGCTGACCTGACCTATTTTGGGCCCGCTGATGAACTACATTCACACTGCTCCACCAATATATTTTGAGAACAGAACGTTCATTGTTCTGGTCTGTGTGTACATATCTGTAAACTACTGCACATTGTCTCTAAGTAAAATTCTTCATTGAATACACATCTTGCTTCATTTGCACTGCACCTCAAAACTATAAAACAGGGTTTGATGCTACCCAAGTGTCACCCATCGATTCAAAATGCAATGGAAGTATGTTATTTCATATTTGACTTTCCAAGTAACAAGAGTAAAATAGCAGCATTTCAGTATAGGAGGAAGTGAAACCTTGACTGCGGCAACTGCAGCACATATATATGTGTATTTATGTGGTCAGCTGTAACTCTTAAACCTATACACCTATCAACTTAGGCATTATCGACAAGAAAAATATACACATCTTATGACAACACTTGTATGTAACTGCAATTTCAAAAATTGACAATGAATCTACTAGACACAGGCATTCTTAAATGTGTATAGTCTGCTGAAGAAATACAATAAAAACATTTTGTCCTGACTAAATTGTTTAATTTATCACTGTGAAGAAATAAACCAGCCTTCAATTCATGATCAAAATTAGCAAAGTACATATTTAAGAAGCACCAGTAACAATGTAACTTAAAAAATAATTATTATATTCTAATTGGACTATTATAGTGCCTGATCTCCCTAACTAAACGAAAATCTAAATTGGCGCAACAGCACCAAGACAGTCAACTAATTTCAGCTTACAGGGACAGAAAAGAGGTCAAGCACCACAGAAAACACAAGAGGATGATTAAAACTCTAGTTGGTATACCTTGGTGTACAGTTGGGCTTTAAGCTGAATCTTTTATATGTTACTATTTTCTATTTTTCATTACATACACTGTATGTTGCATTAATAATTAAAATTTCTTGTCATTTTAAAGCTTTCAACCAATTCCAGATGTACTATTGCTTATTCTAGCCAACAAAAAATCCTATTTTAACATGTCTGAATATCAAAGTTTACATTTATAGAGATAAATTTTATCTCTAAGAGTAGACAAAAACACAGAATTGACACCTGTAGGAAAATATGATAACTAGGTGAATTATTTAACAGTATTTGTTGTCCCGTTTTGGCTAATAATTTTTTTTTTTGTCAAAAGGAATGCCGCTTAAATAAAACCAGTGAGCTTTCAACTCAAGCACCATGAATTGTATTCTTGCTAGGGATAACTGTATCCTAAACATACACAAGCATGTCTGTGAAAGCACAAACCTCAGCCCATGGGTATTGCCATAAAAACACAGAAATAATTTTAGCTTTTTGATCCAGATCTAGATTTAGACCATATGTGAGGAGGATTGCACCACAGGTCATTCTCCAAGGGGAACAAAAGTAATAAAACCCAGCAAGGGATTAATATATAATTTATTATACTATTCATTGATTTTGTATTAATATAGATAAACATATTAGAATGGTTCATAATTTAAGAAACGGTTAATATTATGTAAACTACTTCATATTGAGAAATACTCCATTGAATAACATATACGTTAAGTCTTTACAAGTAAGGCACTAAGACCTAGAGGGTACCCCTGGGCACATTTTGGTGAGAATAAAGGTACTAATTACACAAGGCCAAAATTAGGTTGAAATGCAACCCTTGAATTTTATAAGAGTACATTATGAATAAAAAGGCCAAAATATACCCAGATAGGTCCTAAAATCATGGAATTTCAAAGAAGGAGGAAGGTGTAAAAGTCTGGACACAGACTGAAGGTGGCGACGGGCTACAGAATCTGTTAAGGGGACTGCACCATGGCGCCTGGAAATTGTGAACAAAGGTTAGCTGGAATCTCCTGAAGTTTATTGTAATAGCTTGTGCAAAGCTTGGTAAGGACAAATGGGAGATGTGCCAAGTTTTCGGATGGGAATGGTATGTATGTCTGTTCTGTTTTGGACTGTTTTCGACCATTTTATGATCATATTGGCTCCTAATTCACAAAAACATGATATCACCCCTTGCTAACTTGAGGGATCAAAGGAGGAAGTGGAATGGGGAGGATATGTTTGAAATCCTGAAAAATGTAAAAAAAAACGCTAGTAAATACAATGCAGTGAATTGTAGAGGGAGACAGCAATAATGTCTGTCAACATTTGCATATCAATTAAACCAGTGGATCTTGGATTCAGAGGTCTATTAATCTTGAGAGCTTTGAAAAACAATTGTATCTGTTCATGTCTGAAAGGAGTGGTATCTATATAGTAGATAATACACTGAGACCCAATTCCGGCCATATAATTAGTGATATTTGATGCAGAGCACCTATTCTCTGACAGAAATTGCATAAACATGATCAGAATAAACATGGTTTACCTTTTGGAGGAAGCCAAGGAAGTCCTTAAACATCCTATGGTAGATCTTTCTGGCGACAGGCCTAAAAGCTGACTGTAGTGTTTCCCTGGCCCTGGTGGCAACCTGGGAAGAGCCAGGGGTCATATCTGAAATTTTATCAAATGTCATAGTTAAGCTTAGTAAGGTCAACATGAGCTGGGACCCATATAAATTGTGGTAATAAAGTGTGAAGCTTGGTTAGTGGATCTTTGGTGATGGTCCACCTTAAAAGCAAATCAGCAATGTGATTTGATTTTCCAGGTATGTGCCATACTCTGATATATATATATTGAATATGGCACATATAAGCCATATGTTGCGAGCACAAGTGGCAAGAAAACTATCTTTTGTCTTGCCAGATGTTAAGACCTCGACAACAGCCAAATTATCACATCCTATATCTAACTTTTGTCTTAGCAAAAGGTAGCCCAGACTTTAAGGGCAACAACTACGTTTAACATTTCTAGCTTGAGGTATGGAGAGGGTATAGACCATATTTCCAAATACTGCCCCCATACCAGCCAATGAAGCTTCCAGATGCACTGTATGATCAGATACTTTATTGTCAAAATATGTGACCCCATTATATTGGTCTAGAAATGTGTTAAACCAACACAAATCCTTGTAGAAACCATCATTCAAAGAAGATCTAGTAGAATTTGCATTGGATCTTAAAGCCTGCAACATATGATTCAGAAAATATCTGTCAGGTTTTATACACTTTGTAATGTACAAAAGTGATCCAAGTAAGGATTGGAATTGTTGCTTTATACAATTTCTTTTATCTGACCATGATTTGCACAAGCTTTTAATATCTTACAATTTTTCATTAGGAATAGATATAGTTCTATGGACAGTATCTATCTGTATTCCAAAACATGTAACACAGGTGGAGGAAGAAACCAAGTTTGAATCACTCTCCTCTAAACCTAGATCTTGCAATAAGTCCAATAGAAATGCATAAGAATCATGAATTTTAGACGGCAAACCAATATATAGGAGGTCATCAATATAATTTAGGAGTGCATTGGATTTTAAAGGCTGCAACATATGAACACCTGTCAAAAAATCCAGATCCGAGATGAAATCCACATGGCAGAGATCTGTTCAGAAATAGCTTATCATGATATATACCCAACAGATCTATGTCACCCGGATCAATATGTATATGCCTGAAGGTCCTACTTATGTCTACTTTGTGCAATAATGAACCTGGGCCCAATTACTTTGCTTTTTCAACAACATGATCTATAGAAGGATATAATAGGGCAAAATATGTATCTAGATACTTGAATTTATGTATAACATTATTGACAGAAGCCCCTTTGGGCCAACTGAGGTCCATATGGTACGCCGTTTATATGAATTTTGTTTGGCCCTTGTCATTAAAGGGGACACATGAACAGGGAAAGGCAGTTCATCAAAGGGGCCGTAAATCAAATGGTTGTCGTATGTAGGCTGCAATTTTTGGATCCTATCAAAATCAAGAGGGAAACCATATCTGATTAAGTCAGGGAGCCGCTTGTCCCAATAATGACATAAATGATATTGCCATCTATCAGGATTGAGTTGTGTGAACACTGGAATTCTAGTATTTAGTGCTCTATTTGGCACCCCACTAGAGTGTACTATCTTATGTGCCTGCAAAATATCAGGTACTACCTTATACTTGAGGACCAGTATAAAGTGTTAAATCATTCAGAGGAATGTAGCCAAACTGCCCTCCTCTGATTTTCTTTTCTGTGATTCCAAACATATAAGGGATTTTTCTTGATCAGTATTTGACTGATCTTCAAGTTCATTCAACAGAACATGTTTAGAAACTTTCTAACTATTGAAAGTTTCATTAGCTAGATTTCCATCTGAAATGAAAGGGAACTCCATGTGTGTATCAGGACATGAGTTTTTGCTACTGTGACTTTCTTGTGGCAAATTTTTATTTCCCAGAGTACTTGCAGTAGTCCAACACGTGAACTTATCTACCAATGATATTCTGTCTGGTGTGCATTGGTATTGCCTTTGTGCCTTTGTCTGCACCCCACGGCCAGGCAACCCAGCAAGTCCATAACGATCTAATGATGAAATCCCCTTCTGAATCTGTCAAGACATGAAACCTGTTAATACAAGACCCCATCTGGATAGAACCTGGCCATCATGTTTTGAAACAGAATGTCTTGTAACTGAAGGTTGGCTGGGCGTGGGGGTGCAGCTCTGATTTTTTATACCCACCTTGGAAGGAGTAAAGGATTTAGCATTCACATTCCTCGAATTGACAGTGACGATGCGGAAAGTATGAGTGCACAGTGAAGGCAAATATTTGCCTTGATTTTTTGGGACATTTGTACTCCTAATTTTTGTAACTTGGGCATAAGTCCTACTGTCCCTTGTATCAGCAAAAGCTTTTGAAGAATGAAACCAATGGCAAGCTTGTATAACATGTACATTCAAACAAGCAGCTGTATCTTGACCACAATTTTTGTTCCAAAAATATTTGCTGAGCATGACACACGCCCAAGGTTATTCAGTTTTTTTTTATGTTTTGTTTTATTTATAACTGCTCTCAGATTTAAAAGGGAAAAATCAGAGTGTCCCTTTTAGGCATTAAAATTCAGTATTTTGATACTTTTGCTGCAAAAGGCCGTAAATATTCCCTACATTTACCCTAGTTTGGTGCATAAGAATGCATAGAAACTGCAAATATTCACTTTTGTGAAAAGGACACTTTCTTAAAACTGCAAATTTTCGCTTTCTAAAAAGGACGCGTCTTTTTCACAGAACCTGCAAATCTTCACTTTTCTAAAAAGGATGTGTCCTTTTCACAGAAACTGCAAATCTTCACTTCTCTGAAAAGGACGTGTCCTTTTCACAGAAATTACAAATCCTCACTTTTCTAAAATGGACGCGTCCTTTTCACAGAAACTGCAAATCTTCGCTTATCTGAAAAAGACATGTCCTTTTCATAGAAACTGCAAATCCTCGCTTTTCTAAAAAGGACGCGTCCTTTTCACAGAAATGGCAAATCTTCACTTCTCTGAAAAGGACGCGTCCTTTTTACTGAAACTGCAAATCTTCACTTCTCTGAAAAGGACGCGTCCTTTTCACAGAAATTACAAATCCTCACTTTTCTAAAAAGGACGCGTCCTTTTCACAGAAACTTCAAATCTTCACTTTTCTGAAAAGGACATGTCCTTTTCACAGAAACTGCAAATCCTCCATTTTCTAAAAAGGACGCGTCCTTTTCACGGAAACTGCAAATCTTCACTTTTCTGAAAAGGACGCATCCTTTTCACAGAAATTACAAATCCTCACTTTTCTAAAAAGGACGCGTCCTTTTCACAGAAACTGCAAATCTTCACTTTTCTGAAAAGGACATGTCCTTTTCACAGAAACTGCAAATCCCCCATTTTCTAAAAAGGACATGTCCTTTTCACAGAAACTGCAAATCTTCACTTCTCTGAAAAGGACGCGTTCTTTTCACAGAAATTACAAATCCTTACTTTTCTAAAAAGGACGCGTCCTTTTCACAGAAACTGCAAATCTTCACTTCTCTGAAAAGGACGCGTCCTTTTTACTAAAACTGCAAATCTTCACTTTTCTGAAAAGGACGCGTCCTTTTCACAGAAACTGCAAATCCTCCATTTTCTAAAAAGGACGCGTCCTTTTTACAGAAACTGCAAATCTTCACTTTTCTGAAAAGGACGCATCCTTATCACAGAAATTACAAATCCTCACTTTTCTAAAAAGGACGCGTCCTTTTCACAGAAACTGCAAATCCTCACTTCTCTGGAAATGATGCGTCCTTTTCACAGAAACTGCAAATCCTCACTTTTCAGAAAAGGATGTGTCCTTTTCACAGAAACTGGAAATCCTCGCTTTTCTGAAAAGGACACGTCCTTTTCACAGAAATGGCAAATCTTCACTTTTCTGAAAAGGACGTGTCCTTTTCACGGAAACTGCAAATCTTCACTTTTCTGAAAAGGACGCATCCTTATCACAGAAATTACAAATCCTCACTTTTCTAAAAAGGACGCGTCCTTTTCACAGAAACTGCAAATCCTCACTTTTCTGGAAATGATGCGTCCTTTTCACAGAAACTGGAAATCCTCGCTTTTCTGAAAAGGACACGTCCTTTTCACAGAAATGGCAAATCTTCACTTTTCTGAAAAGGACGTGTCCTTTTCACAGAAACTGCAAATCGTCACTTTTGAAAAACGGACGCGTCCTTTTCACAGAAACTGCAATCTTCATTTTTAACCCCAGCTCATAAAGGCTGGAGTAGTAATCGTCCCCTGCGACGTCCGGGTGGCGGCGGTGGTGGCCATAGAGCTTGTGTGTGTTCCAGACTGAACCCCTGCACCTATTTTCACCAAATTTTCAGGATATGTTTGTCCCAAGAGGATCTAGAGCTGATTAGGTTTTGGGGGTATCTGGCAATAACTGTTGCCATGGCAATACTTTATAAAGATTTTCGGGTCTTACAGTTTGTGGGTGTTCCACAGATTAAACTCCTGCATGGATTTTCAACAACTTTTCAGGGGATTTTTACCCTAAGAGTATGTAGAACTGATTATGTTTTTTGGGGATATCTGGTAACAACTGTTGCCATGGCAACACTTTTAAGATTTTCAGGTCTTAAAGTTTTTGGGTGTTCCACAGACTAAGCCCCTGTGCAGATTTTCACATTTTCAGGATCTTGAGCTGATTAGGTTTTGGGGGGTATCTGGTAACTACTGTTGCTATGGCAACACTTTTGAGATTTTCGGGTCTTAAAGTTTGTGGGTGTTCCACAGCCTAAACCCCTGCACGGATTTTCACCAAATTTCAGGATATGTTTGTCCCAAGAGGATCTAGAGCTGATTAGGTTTTGGGGGTATCTGGCGGCAACTGTTGCCATGGCAACACTTTAAAACTTCGGGGTCTGAAATTTTTTTCTATAATCTTTGATATTTTCTGTAACCTAAAATATTGCAGCCAGCTTCATCAGATTTGTACAAAATGTAAATGGATAGGAAAGCTTGCCTGAGAGTAATTGTGTCCTTGTTTTCAAAACAAAATGACCACCATATCACATCTTTAATACCAAATAGGAGGGTCATCATATCAAAAGGCACTTTTTGGCTGTCCTCATTTGACCTTGAAGAAGGAGCACAAGGTCAAATTTGACCACATCAGAAGATTCCAAGCCCATGATTTCCTATAAGTTGGTTTCACATTGCAAACTTTTAGGACCAATAATAAGCGAGTTATAAGCACTTTTAAGTTTGGCTATGCTCTTTTGACCTTGAAGGAGAGGCCCAAGGTCAAATCTGACCACACCAGAAGATTCCCAGCCCATAATTACCTACAGGTTGGTTTCACATTGATACCTCTAGGACCAATAATAAGCGAGTTATAAGCAATTTTAAATTTAGCTATCCTCATTTGACTTTGAAGGACGGTGCCCAAGGTAAAATCTGTCAACATCAAAAGATTCCTAGCCCATGATTTCCTATAGACTGGTTTCACATTTCAAACCTCTAGGACCAATAATACGCGAATTATAAGCAATTCTGCAATAGTTTTCAAGTTACTATGTTATAGCTGATCCAAAAGTAGGTGAACAACATATTTAAGCAAAATACTGTAAATGCAGTAATTTTCAAGTTACAACTGATTTACTCAACAGTGATAACCTCAAAGTAGCTATTACTCAGCTATGCAATGAGCTACAGGTCTGCAATTTTACTATGTTATAGCTGACCCAAAAGTAGCTGAATAACATATTTAAATAAAATCCTCTAAATGCAATAGTTTTCAAGTTACAAGTGATGTAATCAACAGAGAAAATCTCAAAGTAGTTATTGTTCAGTTATGCAATGACCTACAGGTCTGCAACTTTACTATGTTATAGCTAACCCAAAAGCTAAGGTTTAACAACATATTTAAAGAAAATACTCTAAATGCAATAGTTTTCCAGTTACAACTGATTTACTCAACAGTGAGAGCTTGAATGTAGCTATTGCTCGGCTATGCCATGACTTACAGGTCTGCAATTTCACTATGTTACAGCTAACCCAAAAGTAGGGCCTTTTAGAGACTTTAAGGTGACCTTAAAATGAAAGTTACAGTGCCTAAATTTTTCACAGACTTAGAGTACATATAGGAGTTATATCTACTACAGACTTGTCACACTTATCACCTTTAAGTTATAGGGGAAAATACAAAAAACAACGTTGAAAAAAAGTCTAAGTATGGTATTTATGGGCCTCAAAAACAATTTTAACCTTCACATAAAGTCTTGATTTTTGGTATATATAAGGATAATATAATAATGTATTCCCAGGTAAAATTTGAGCCAGATAAGTCACATAGTTTGTGACCTAGACAGCATTAAGTGCCAAAAAGTCAAATTTCTGACCTTAAGGTGGCTATAAGTTCTTTATTATTGGGAGTTTAAGGTCACCTTAAAATAGGATTCCTCTTCTGACCCAAATACATGTGTGTGCCAAGTTTGAACGAATCCGTGAAAGTGTTTTTGAGTTATCGCGCACCCAAGTCACCCAAGTCAAAATGTATTTTAAACTAAAAATAACTAAACTGATAACACAAGTGATTGAAACACTTCAGTATAAATACACCAGCTGTTCCATCAGAAAAATAACACAGGACATTACATAATAAAATAAATTGTTTGAATATTTTTAATTACAATATCTAAAATTTCAGCAGCAGATTAACTAATTGTATATATATTCATTGAGTTCTAAACAATAGCATTTGACAGATTCAAAATTATAAAAATTTACCTCACCTCTATAGTAGCCTTTTGTTGTTTATGTTAAATCCATTTTTTTATATTTCTCAACTCCATTTTTTGTTCATTTGTTTCTCCCATTTACAAACACACAAGGAACAGACATGATTTGAACTGCAATCTGATAACCCAGATAATACTGGATACTGAAAAGAGCTTTACATGAGAAAGAATAAGTCCTAAGTACTTGTGGTGTTGCCTGGTTAACAACTCCTATGTGTGATGGCCTTTATAAGGCTGTTCCATTATGGTGATCCAATCATTAACCTGCCTCCTGATTGGAAAAAAATAAGTTATTTACAATCCATAGTTGTAATTTGAGATAGGTTTAAGAAAGTTTTAAGATCTCTTCCTGATAACTTTATGAGTGATGTTGAAATTACCGCATAGGTTCCCAAAAAGTTTGATAAGTTATGATAGTTTATGATAGCTTTACAAACATTAAAGATAGATTTAAGATTGGAAAAGATAGGGTAAGGAACACTGTAACATGGAAAAGGTTCCTTTGCGACTGTTAAGATATGTTTAAGATCACTGTAAGGTCAAAAAGGTGATTTACGAGTGAAAGCTAGGTTTAAGATTGGTTTAAGGTGATATGGATTTGATAAGGAGCAGTTTGCGATGTTCCCGATGGACTTATGAATGCATCCAATCGGACAGACTTTGGAAGCTCCGTAGCTTCTTACACTATGGCGTTATGATGGCTTTAAGATCATTACAATTGAAAAGCTCTACCTCCTGAACTGACAATTTACATGGTTGTAAGCCTATTGTAAAGCATTATCGCCAAGGTGGAACAGCCCTATTAGAAACTTCAACCATCTAGTTTACCACATGCACACACTACCATACAAACTCTGGTGCACCCTCCCTGTCATACCCCAATGGGTTTTATTGCTGTTGTCAGGTTGTGTTTTCTTTCATTTGATTACACAGATATGTTGGTGTATAAGGTGCACAGGCTATAGATAACTCCATTGGATTGTTTATATAGCATACCCCATCATGTAAAGCATTTGGGAATAGGTTTTATTTCAAATTGATGGAAAAAAGCACTCTCTCCTTTTCACTTGTAAAAATAACTTTTCATGCACGGTTGTAAAGAAAAGAAAAAATGTGCAAAAAATATTAATTAATGCAGAAATTAATTCAATACTTCCAACTTAGTCGTTTTATTCCTCCTCTGTGTAATTGTTTATTAATTTTGACATTAATCTAATGTCAGTTGAGACAATATACTTTATCACAGTATCAATGTAAAACTTATATAAGAAATTTAATTTTTTAAATGATCCTAAACCCTCTCCTCAATTGAAGGGAACTGAAAAGATCCACTGCAAATAAATTCCTGTTTAATCATATTTTAAAGGGTGTGGTGTGATTACAATTACAACAACAGCACTCAGAGAGTGCACACCTCTGCCAAGGCCCAACACCTCCAATATTGCTAATGAGTGTGTTGATTAAAAAATCATTTCCTGGGTTCAGAAAATTATCTGGCTAATTTGAAAAATTTGATTACTTAAATGTAGCTTTTATAAGCTACAAGCTTACAATGTAGAACTGAATGCCGATCTCGGGAGGCCACAGGCCCCAGCCAACATTGAGAAAAATAGACATTAAGTGTTGGCTGTAGCCTCAGGTTGTCTTCTGGTGGAACTCTTCACGATTCTTCCTCGATTTGTCCACAATTTGGGGAGGCTGGGTGGGACTCTTTTCAGTTCCACATGGTAAGCTTGTAGTTTATAAAAGCTACATTTAAGTAACCAAAATTTTCAATTTTATTGCACTACTATAGTTGACCATGTGGAACTGAATGCTGAATCCAACCTCTCGGTGGAGGGATTACAGCTGAGACTGGAAGAAGTAGTCCATTTTTCTTGGATTTTAAAGTAATAGATTAGAATGAATGTTTTAGAAATACCAGTCTGAGTCCTGTTTACAGTGCCCCAGTCCCGAAGACCAGGCCAGTAAAAAGCCAAAAACCTGAATTTGAATGAATGACAGTGCTAAAAACTGTCTGGATGTTTTGATTGGAGGAGAGAAGTGCAGCCTATGCTCACTTATGAAGAGTAAAGCCCCTAGGGCTAAGCCATGATGGAAAACAAGCCCTAGGCTTGGAAATCTCATAAGTTTTGCCACCCTAAAATGAGATTAAGTGACGACCTTAATAAGTCCTTAATAAATAATATAATATATACTGAAAAATAATACCCAAACATCCTGATGAGGTAAACATATACCTAGACACTGGGATTTAGACTCCTGAAGACTTGGTTGTAGCGGATGTGCCCCCTTCTTAAGGATAACTAGTCTGAGGGGTAGGGTGTAGGACTTGTGTGTCCACTACTGGACCCAGATGCATAGTGTTGTCATTGTCCGACCAAGTAAGGTCTTTTAGGTAAAAATTAGTAAATGTGTTGTGAGCTTTCCAGTGACAGGCTTGCATGATTTGGTTCACCGATACCCCACCATAAAAGGTCTTAGAGGCTGCGATGGCCTTAATGCCATGCGCTTTAACTTGGACCAAGTCCAAGGCTTGTTGGTCTACTTGTTTGTAACAAAGTAGGATAGTTTGTTTTAACCACGAAGGAGAGTTGTCAGAGGGTAAGCATAAGAAGTGACACCTGACCAGTTTATGTTTAGAGCATCTATGTCCCAAGCATTTGGGTCTGGGACTGGAGACATGTACAGTGGAAGTTTTTTGTTCAGACGAGTGGCAAATAGATCTACATGAGGGGTGAACCACTTTTGACAGATGTGTTTGAACACCTGTGGATGCAGAGACTATTCTGTTGACTGTACTTGGTTCGACCTGGACAGAAGGTTGGCCATCACATTCAGACACCCTGGAATGTGTCTGGCTTTTAAGGTTATCTGGTAATGATGGCACCAGGTCATAATCTTCCACAGGAGAGCGCACATCGCCGCCGAGTGAGTTCCTCCTTGTTTGTTTATGTAGACCACCACTGTTGAGTTGTCCATTGTAACCACCACTGTATGGTTTTGACACTGGTCCTTGAAACTTCGAAGGGCCAGAGAAACCGCCTTCAACTCTGGAACATTTATGTGTAGCCCTTTTTCCCGGTCTGACCACAGACCCTTTGTAGAAGTTTGCTCTGAGTGCCCCAGCCTTCATTTGGGGTGTCTGTAAAGAGTTGGATACTGTGATCTCTGAGGAACTCTGGCAAGATTTGGTTTTGAAATGAATGGTAGAACATAACCATTGGTGATAATGTTTAACACATTTGCACATTTATTTGTTTGCCAGTCTCTTCTGAAAGAACAGAGGCGACCTCCTACTGGTTGACTGAGGGAGGGCTTTTAAGGAGTCATGGGGGGAGGGGTTTCCACACCCTTGTCCCCTAGAGTGTGGTCGAAAACAAGCCTCTGGAATTCGGTTTCCTATAAGTTGTTTCTAAATGACAAACCTGGATAAGCAATAATAAGTGAGATAAAGACCCTTCAAGATAACTTTCCATGATTTAACCTGGAAGAAGGGGACAAAGGTCAAATCTGACCACATGAAAAGGTTCACAGCATATGATTTCTTATAGGTTGGTTGGACATAGCAAGTAGCTTATTCTTTGCTATACAATGCACAACAGGTCTAAAACTTATTATAACATAGATTATCTAACAGTCGACAAAGAACATTTTTATTGAGTTAATACATCCTACCCAATGGACAGTTGCTAATCTGGTCGGCGCAGCCGGTCCCTCCAAATGACAGAAAAAGCTCTCCTGTGTTTCCACTGGCAAACCCGGTCACGGAGTGTGCATTTGCTAGGTGGCGCATCGTACTTCCTGTCTAGACGATCTGAGTGTGCAGACATGCCTTCTAGCGCTCGGGAGTTTTAAAGAAATCTGAAGATATTTTGCGACTTTGAAGTTTAACTGAAGTTTATTTTATAAAGACTTTATAAAAGGTTTGACAGCTACCTGGCTTGTTGAGGTCCCCGGTGTGAAGGTTGCCACCCAGCATGTTGCAGCTCCCGGTGCCAGATCTATAGTGTACCCTTACCCACCGGTACTGGTAGTGAAGAATAGACCGGTAGACCAGTCCCTCACCAGTAAGAAGACTGTTCCTGCTGCTGCTACTTGTGTGTCGGCTAACTCTGACACTGAACATGACCAACACAGTGAGCCAGGCTCCTCTACCAGTGTTAGTGACAACCAGGGAAAGCTATCACACAGGGACACCCCTGAAGATGAAGAACTGGATCAAGAGCTGTCTGAGGTCAACTACAACAAAACTACAGAGGGGCGAGGTTGTTTATGGGGTGGCACCAGGTACTGGATTCTGACACCTCCTCATCATCTTTGGACGACAATCTTTTTGCTGGTTCCAGAACCCAACTGACCGATAAAGCTGCCAGCAGATGAATGGCTTTGCAAAAAGCTGGAAAAAATGAACTTGACCATCACTAAGTGTTACCCGTCTAAGAACTCTGAAACTCTGAAAGCAGAGGACTAGATCTCACACAATGAAGAAAGTACCAATACCTCATAGAAGATACCTGGTCGCTATCATCCCTATGCTTCTTCTTCTGCCAAGCCATCTCACCAGTCTGACCAGAAGTCCGGTGTGGTCATTACCATTTTCAGATGCGTTTTGAATATTTTTACTCAAATAACTTTTGCTTTTGTTATTCGTTCACCATTTAAAAATGATTTTTAAACAAATTTCTATTGACATGCATACCTATGTCACCTTTGTGACCTTATGGAAATATATCACGTGTTAAATATTAAGGGAAAAAGACATTTTATTGGATGAGCGATGTTGAGGTTCTCCAGTTATCAGGTTATAGACCATTCCATAGGCTTGTCCACTTGCTATATTTGTTTCCAATAAAGACATACTAAGTCTGGGAAATACTTCAATTTTTAACTCTGGAAACTTACCCCAGAAATTGCAAGCTGTGACAATCAAAAATACTTACAGGGGATGAAACAAAAATTACTGTATCTCTAAAACTAGTCAATGGATTTTCTTCAAATAAACAAGCAACACAAAGTGTATAAAACAAGACCTTTGATGCGGTCATTTATCTCCCGCCATGAAATGTGTATTTAATAAATGAAGGAGGCTGTATTTTTAGAAAGATACATCTACTTAAAATATTAATTCATGTGAAATTATTGAGGAAAAAACAAACACTTGGACACATGTTCTGAAGATGTCACACATATTTTTTGGGTGAAAATAAGTGTTTGACAATTTGAAGTTACTAAATTTAACATCCCAAGGCTCTAGGATGAATAATAAGTGAGTTCTAGCCCCTTTAAAAATGGTTGATCCCCGTTTGACCTTTGAAGGAGGGTCAAATGTCAAATCTGACCTTATCAAGAGATCCACAGCATTTCTTATAGCACAGTATTTCTTATAGGTTGGTTTAACATCCAAACCTGTAATAGCAATTATACGTGAGTTTTAGGCCTTTTAAAGATGGTTGACCCTTGTTTGACCTTGAAGGAGGGGTCAAAGGTGAAATCTGACCAAATGAAAAGATCTGAAACACATGATTTCCTATAGGTTGGTTTAATATATTTCTTTAGTGTGCATCATTTTCAGAGCCATGCAAAACCTTACAAATATATGACATGAAGAAGTTTAATATCTTCATATTTATGCCAATAATTGGATATGTCATACACATATGCAAGATATACACTTACTTTTTAGCATATATAACTTTATTGTATCTGAAATTCTTTGTAATGGTTGATAATATGAGGTTCATGCCAACTCAAGGGAAGCGGTCACATGGATCACTTGTTGATCCCTTATCATCCACAAGATCCAAGTATTTAGAGTCCAAAGAAAGGATTAACTCTAAACTTTATAATAATTAAGCAGGGCATTACATTGCAATCATAAGCAGGTATCTAATTCACTGCAGGTATATATAATCAAGAGTACTTTAGAGCTATAAAAGTCTTACCACTGTGCCATGTTTTGTTTTGTATTGACAAGCTTTATATACCTATAAACGAACAAATTTAAAATACATAAAGTTGAGGTCACTTTTTAAACTACCCTAAATACCCTTACCCCTAAAAATCTAATGTAGCGCTTTTCTCCATAGTCTGAATAAATAGTGTAGGGCTTTTCTCAATGGTCTGACAAAACAGTGTAGGGCTTTTCTCCATGAGAGTCAAAAACTGCATCGCTTGTGTCATGTGGGACTTTTCTCCGAAGGGCTTTTCTCCTGGATTCATTTATAATATGTGCTTTTACCTAATTGTGCTGTTTATATTGGCTGTTATACTTCAATTGATAAATTTTACAGCTTCATAAGTTTTAGTTTACTGATTAATGACATCATCTTCACATGCATTTTCTCTCTCTTAAATGTTATTTTATCTACATAAACATTATTTTGAACCTTTACATAACTGATACTGTTTGCTCTGAAAGTCTCATGATATATTTACTGAATCACTTCTTCTGCATCTGGTGGTCATGAAAACTGTTACCCCAGGGCTGTTGGGTACTTGGATCTTCAATGTTTTTTTTTCAAGAATGCTATACAAGAATCAACTCCACAATAAACAGCGGCTCGGTGTGATTATTGGAGCATATTTATCCATCTTTCTATTTCACATTTTCAGAACAATCTTCAAGTTTAAGAAACTATAATATTACATTTTATTTTGTCATTTCAATCTTAAATTTGTTTTATTAGCATAAAATATACCCTCTAGTGTATTACAGTGTGCAGAAGAGTATGATGAACAATACTATGTATACCTCTAAGGAAGTAAAAGTGTGCAGTCAATCCAGCAAATAAGTGAAAATGGTTCCTTTAAATCCTCCTCACACTCTTATCAACTGTGGAAATTTTATCTGTTTTTAATGTGCAGGAGATGATTGTATGTTTATGCCAAGCTCAGTGTGAAAACCACTGGTCCAGTAGCAAGCAGTACTTCTCACAAACACTGAAAAGCAGACTTTCCTGATAGCAGTACCCACATTTAATTTGACCATTTTTTGGTGTGAACTGGGTCTTGTGTAGAGATTAGTTTCAGTGGACAAATGAGACATGCACTGGAAATATATGTGCATCTTCTTTATAGAAAAAAAACCCAAATGAAACAGCAATATCATGCATTATATAAGTCACTGAAATTATGAACAAACAATTGATAAAATTTAGGAATATTTTTACTAAACTTATATTGCAATTGAGGCATAAAAAGTTAAAAACTAGATAAATTGATTCTTTGAAGATACTTTTACTCCTAAGTTAATGACTAGTGAGTGTCTTATTGATAATACATTGATGGCCAATTAAAAGAAACAATAACAAGCAAGTTATATAATAGTTATAGCAAGTTTAAGACTAACTTTACTCATAATTAGGTGCACTGTAGATTACAGTGGAATGTACTATAAGACTAGAAAGCACTCGCAGAGTGCTGTTTCCACCCAGAAAGAGAAACTTCATGAAGATCTTCTCATTAGTTTCAGAGTAATGTCAACCAGAAAAACAGTGATAAAAAAATACATTAAAAATAGGGCCGTTGAGAATACAGTATTTTTTTTGTTTCCAGAATATGACCACATCTTTCCCACAATTTAATCAGTTCTTCCTGTTTTCTGGCACTGCCCACCTATCCCGCCTGATAAAAATTTTGGAAATATCTATTCATTGTATCCACCGGAAGCATCCGGTGGATACTTTGGTTTAGCGTTCGCTATGCCGCCGCCGCCGCGCGTAGAGAGATTTTTGGCGTTAATGCTCTAAGAGGAAAACTACAGCAGCTAGGTTCACCAAATTTGCAGGATATCTTCATTGGGGGGTAAGCTTCTCTGGGAAGGAAAATAGCCTCATTCTAAAAAACAAGATGGCTGCCACGGGCATTTCTTTGAAAATAATCTACATTTTTCTACTGGCTGTTTCTCATAGCTAGAAGGTTGAATCTCTTCATAGGTGATATGTATAACAGATATACATGTCCTCTACAACGTTGCACACATTTGACCTTGAAGCTCTTAATTCAAGGTCATCCACGGAGTGCCGAAGTAACCCACATAGCGGACTTTAAAAGTGCCTATATCTCCCTTATTATTGGTCCTAGAGGTTTGCAATGTGAAACCAACCTATAGGAAATCATGTGCTGCGAATCTTCTAATGTTGTCAGATTTGACCTTGGACCCCTCCTTCAAGGTCAAACGAGGACAGCCAAATGTAAAAGTGCTTATAACCCTCTTATTATCGATCCTAGAGGTTTGGGATGGTAAACCAACATATAGGAAATCATGGGCTGGGAATCTTCTGGCATGGTCGGATTTGACCTTGGACCCCTCCTTCAAGGTCAAACGAGGACAGCCAAACTTAAAAGTGCTTATAACTCGCTTATTATCGATCCTAGAGGTTTGGGATGGTAAACCAACATATAGGAAATCATGGGCTGGGAATCTTCTGGTGTGGTCGGATTTGACCTTGGACCCCTCCTTCAAGGTCAAACAAGGACAGCCAAACTTAAAAGTGCTTATAACTCGTTTATTATCGATCCTAGAGGTTTGGGATGGTAAACCAACCTATTGGAAATCATGGGCTGGGAATCTTTTGGTGTGGTCAGATTCAACCTCAGACTCCTTCAAGGTCAAACAAGGATAGTCAAACTTAAAAGTGCTTATAACTCACTTATTATTGGTTCTGGAGGTTTGGCATGGTATGCCAACCTCTAGGAAATCATGGGCTGGGGAATGTTTTGGTGTGGTGTGATTTAACCTTTGGCCCCTCTTTCAAGGTCAAATGAAGACAAATGAGGATAGCCAAAATTAACAGTGTTTATATCTCACTTATTCATGTTCCTAGAGGTTTACAGTGTCATACCAACCTATAGGAAATCATGGCCTAAGAATCTTTTGATGTGCTCAGATTTCACCTGGGGCTTCTGCTTCAAGGTTAAGCGATGTTTGAATGGCTTTGGTGAGTTTTCTTTCTGGTGGATACAATTTGCATTGGTTCTCCGATGTGCTAGGTCTAGTTGATTCTTGGATAGGAAACTGGGAGAATAATAAAATAATAATAAACACTTATAAAGCACCAAAATTGATGTAAACATCCTCTAAGGCGCTGATATGCAAAAAGGGATAGTCCAGTTCCAAAAGAGGTCCGTTTCCATATTAGCGTCCGAAAGGGGAGATAGGCTATGGTGGAGGATAAGCTAATCTGCAAAGATATGTTTTCAACTGTTTTCTGAAACCAAAAATGCTTTCTATGGTTCTAATGGCTTGAGGAAGCTTGTTCCACTCTGTGGGAGCCCCAGCTATGAAGCTGCGCAGCCCTGAGCGTTTATTTGGTTCAGATGAGGTAATTGATAGGCGATTGTCCCCTTTGAGATCACTCCACCTAATTAGAGAGGAAAGATATGGAGGTTGGCTGAAATGTATTGCTTTATATGTGAGGAGATTGTATTTGAACAATGTACGGTAATCAATGGGGAGCCAACGTAGTATGTACAGGAAAGGTGTGACATGACAATATTTATTTAGCTTGCACACGGTACGACCTAAGGCATTTTGAACTCTGTAGTCTGCTAGTATATGCCTTTTCTGTGTTGTAAAGCAGTGAGTTGCAGTAATCCAGGCAACTGCTAACCAAGGCATTTGCCACCTTTACAGCTGTGTCATGATTTAAGTACCTGCGGACCCTTCGTAGTTCCCAGAGATGGTAATAACTTATGCGACATAGATTAGCCACATGTTTTGGCATTGAATTTTCAGCATCTAGGATGACACCAAGGTTTTTGACTGATTCGGCTGGTTCCATGCTGTTGCCAAGCAAACTCACTGGGAAAAATGACTTCAGGTAGCTTCTAATTTGATCTTCACCAATCACTATGAATTCCGTCTTGTCAGGATTTAATTTAAGTTTATTATTTCCCATCCAAGCCTGGACCGCCTCGAGGCAATTTGTCAGTTCAGTGATGCTAGAATCGAAGTTCCTAGAGTCAAGTTCCAAGTAAATTTGTGTGTCATCTGCATATAAGTGATGGGTCACATTGAATTTAGATATGACTGAACTGAGAGGGGTTGTATATAAGGTAAAAAGGAGTGGCCCCAGAACTGAGCCCTGGGGAACACCATAATAGAGTTGAAAAGCATCTGAAAGATGTCCATCTATTTTGATCCGCTGTTTCCTTGAATTGAGATATAACTTAACCCACTTAAGCACTACTCCATCAATGCCATACCAGTGCTGAAGGCACTTGAATAGGATTGAGTGGTCTATTGTATCAAAGGCTGCAGATAAGTCCAAAAGGACTAATCCAACAGCTGCACCCTTGTCCATTGAGGTGCAATGTCATTTTGTATTTTTAGCAATGCTGTTTCAGTTGAGTGAAAAACTCTATATGCAGACTGATTTTCATTGGATATGCTCTCGTTAGCAATGTGCTCATTTATCTGTCTAGCCATAGCTTTCTCTATTAGTTTGGTGATGTAACTGAGGTTCGACACTGGTCGATAATTTTTGAGAATATTTCTGTCAAGACCAGATTTTTTCAACAAGGGTGTAACATGTGCAGTCTTAAAACAGGATGGGAAACTGCCCTCATGTAGGGAGTAGTTCACAATATTTGTAATAGGAGTCAGGAGCACACTGATGCAATCAAGGACCATTGATGTTGGGATTGGATCCAAGTCACATGATCGCCACTCCCTTTCGAGTTTGCAATTGCGTCTCTTTTCTGCCAAAATCTCACGGTTTATGAACCCTTTGTTGTCATGTGGAATTTTGCGTTCATGTACAAGTGCATGCTTGTCAAGTAAGTTCCTAAGGGTATGAAAATACTGGTGTGAAAGTAAGCTGGCTGTTTTGTAAGGAGCCTTGATGAGCTCAGAATTTGCAATATCAGACATAAATTCGGTTTTGTTTATCTTGCCAAGTTTTTTGATTTTTAAGCATTTTACTCTGCAGGAATTTTTGACCAGAAATGTTGTGGTGAAAAAGATGGCCAGGTGGTCTGATATGCCGTCCTTTACATAATGGTGGACTGAGGAAGTTAGGGATTTGCTAGTGCAGAGTACATCAAGGATTGATGATTGTTGACACATGTTGAATAAAATCAAAATCCGACAGAACAGTGTTAAAATTATCTGTCCAGCAGTTTTGACTGTCTAGTAGCTGGATATTGACATCTCCCAGGATAATGTTTTCATGTGGTGTCAAAGCAGCTGCTTCCATGAAACAGTTGAATTCCTCAACAAATTTGCTTTTGCTGGTTCTTGGAGGTCAGTAGATTACATGTACCAGGAACTGGCTTGACTGTCGCTCTGAAAGTTTGACAGTAATATGTTCAAACATGTCCCGATGATCAGGGAGAAGGGTAGAGTGAGACTTGATTCCAGTTTTCCTGGTGCCTGATGTTCTGGTATAGCCATGCATGAATGTCACTGCGTCTCTTGCCTAAACCTAGAGCTAAGAAAAAGACCGTTTTAAAAGTCAAATGCTTAAGAGAGGCCTTTCGTATGGGTTCAAATGGAGCCTTAATCAACTGGTGGAGTACCAGAGAAAGGTTCCAAGTGGGCACTCCCCGCCTGCCTTTGGGCTTGTCCCGATGAAAACTGTCCAACAGACGGGTTAAGTTTTCAACTTTACTGATGTTTAACTTATGATTGCCCACCATGTCTGCAATAGCTGTTCTATAGCCTTCAATGGTCCTAGGTTGGAATTATCTTTCATTGAACAGGTGCAAAAGAAAATCCGCAATCTGGTTCAGAGGGCGACCTGAAGTCCACCTTATGTGAGTCACACCATTTGACAAAAATGGCCCACTTTGATTTGTACATGGCTCTGGTTGACAGTCTCTGAGGAGCCTCAATTCTTGCTACCACTTCGTCAGAGAACCCTTGTTCCTAAAGATAAGAGGCTCTAGGAGCCAAGCATGCAGATTCAGATTGCTGAGGCTTCTGTGAACGAGGCTGTTGAAGGGCTGTGTCACCAGATCCCTTTGAATTGGGAGTCTGAAGGGAATCTGAACTGAGAGATTGACCAGGTCCCAAAACCAAGGCATGTTGGGCCACCCTGGAGAAATTAGAATCATCCTGTGACAGCCCTGATCCATCACTTTGGAGATTAAGTGGCTGTCCAGTACCGTTGACACAAACGTGGGGAGTTGCAAACAGGTCTACATGTGGCTGGACCCATCTTGAGAACAAGAGATTGAAAACTTTCTGAGATAGGGGCCACTCGGTCTGGATCACCTGATTGTGTCTGGACAGCTTGTCTGTCGAGCCCTCGGAACTATTCCTTTGGGGTGACACCAGGACAGAAGTCTCCAGGAGGGCACAAAGAGAGCCTGATTTCATACCGGCCTACTTGTTGATGTAAGAGACTACAGAGGGCTCGGTGGTGTAGCAGTTAGAGTTCTCGCCTCCAACCTATGAGGCCGCTGGTTCGAACCTTGGCTATGCTCATTTGACCTTGAAGGATGGACCCAAGGTCAAATCTGACCACATCAAAAGATTCTCAGCAAATGATTTCCTAAACGTTGGTTTACCATCCCAAATCTCTACGACCAATAATAAGCGAGTTATAACCACATTTAAGTTGGGCTATGCTCGTTTGACCTTGAAGGATGGACCCAAGCTCAAATCTGACCACACCACAAGATTCTCAGCAAATGATTTCCTACAGGTTAGTTTACCATCCCGAACCTCTAGGACCAATAATAAGCAAGTTATAAGCACTTTTAAGTTTGGCTACCCGCATTCGACCTTGAAGGAGGGGTCATAGGTCAAATTCGACCACATCAAAAGATTCGCAGCCCATGATTTCCTATAGGTTTAGGACCTTTAAACCTTTAGGACCAATATTAAGGGAGATATATAAGCACTTTTCATGACTAAAAAGAAACGCCTGTGGCGGCCATCTTGTTTTTCGAAATGGGGCCAAAAATATTTTCAGTCAAGATTTTGTAATGATGAACATATCCTGCAAATTTGAGATCTCTACCTTGCACAAATCCTTGCTGAAAGTCGAAAAACACCTGTGGCAGCCATCTTGTTTTTCAAAATGAGGCCAAAAATATTCCCAGGCAAGATTTTATGGATATGAATACATCCTGCAAAGTGAAGAAGTCTACCTTTAATACCCTGGCTGCTAGAGGGGTATCAAGAAAATCTCTACACACTGCGGCGACGGCGTACTAATGCGCAATCCATAGTATCCACCGGATGCTATCTGGTGGATACAATTAAGGTCACACTATGACGTTGCACACCTACAACCCCTACTGAATGTCACTACCAAGAATCAACTTCCCACACCTTACGGTTACCAAGATATAGCCCAGGGAAAATTTTATAGGTCAAGGTTTTGATGACAAGGTCAAAGGTCAAATCAAGGTCACACCATGACGTTGCACACCAACAACTCCCAACCAATATTCTTATCAAGTATCAACTTCCCACACCTTATAGTTGCCAAGTTATAGCCCGGACAAGATTTTATATGTCAAGGTCACTACGGCAAGGTCAAATCAAGGTCACACCGTGATGTTGCACATCTACAACCCCCAACCAATGTTCTTACAAGTATCAACTTCCTACACCTTACAGTTTCTGAGATACAGCCTGGACAAATTTTTCCCACCACCCGCCCGGATGCCCGCCTGCCCACTAAATAAAGCAATTTCAGCTGAATTTTTGGTCCAGAAGAATGCTCATCTGCCCATTTTTTGCTCTTAAAAACCCATTTTTGCAGCCAGCATGAATTTTTGTGCAACACGAAAAAAAGGAAGATATAGTGATTTTAGTCCAATCACTATTGCTCATTGAGAGGTTCGTTTTTACTGTGCCAAAACAATTCCTCTTTCTTTTCATTGGTAAGCAATACTAGGAATTATACCACCCCAACCCCTCAAATCTGAGGGAGAGCTTATCTGCTCCCCCACTGGAAGTGTTTATGTTATCTGAAGACCATGTAATCAATAGCCCATCATCTGCATGAGTCTTGTGGTTGTAAATGACTGTTCTCTCATTTAAAATGTGTTGCCATTACTGGAAGAAAGCAAGTATACTTATCAAACCCAAACCACATTTAGTTGTTGAATATATGCTTGTAAAAAGAAGCATTTTTACTGTTTCTATCTTTTTCATTCACTAGGATGTAATGAACAAGTTGTATTTTACTGGTACACACATTTATTATCTCCACTAAGGTGGTATTGTTTTCATGACCATTTGTCTGTTTTTTTCTGTTTGTCAGCAGGATTACACAAATACTAGTCCTTGGGTCTTTCTTTAAAAAGTCATAAGCTGAGTCACGGTTTGACTTAGATCCTGTTAAATTTTGACTGATCTGGATCACTGTCTGGATGCAAAATAATAACAATAATAATAATCCAGATTTTCTCAATTACTTATTAGTGAACCCCAGAGACATGCTGTTACTTTTAAAAGATACCTTATCTATCAAGGATGATAAACTGTTCAAGGCATGCAGATCTGTCTGTTTGTATGTTCTCCAGAGCCATTAGAAGAGAGGTACCCCAACCCAAAGTGTGAAAATTTCAATGCCTAATTATCACAATTTTCTTATTGACCATTGAAAGAATTTCTCCTTTATCTTAGATATATGTAATAAGCCACAAGTAGATTCCCTTTTGTGAGTATCAGGTCTGGATCCTTTTTAGGCGTGTAACCGACCCGCCTATTAGATTGATGTGTCCGACATCAGTCTGTCCGTCTGTCTGTCCGTCCACATTTTCGTTGCCGGACTCTAACTCAAAAACGCTTTGTCCGATCAAATTCAAACTTGACAGGGATATAGATCACCATCACAGCTAGGTTCCTTTCGAAATTGGTGTAATTCCGTCTGTTTGTTTGTCCGTCAAAATTTCCATTTCCGGACTCTAACTCGAAAACAGTTTGTCCAATCGAATTCAAACTTGACAGGGAGATAGATCACCATCATAGGTTCGTTTCGAAATTGGTGTAATTCTGTCTGTTGGTTTGTCTGTTTTTTGTCCGTTTGTCTGTCCATCAACATTTCTGTTTCTGGACTCTTAACTCAAAAACGCTGTGTCCAATCGAATTCAAACTTGACAGGGAGATAGATCACCATCACAGCTAGGTTCCTTTCAAAATTGGTATAGTTCTGTCTGTTTGTTTGTCCATTTTTGTCCGTTTGTCTGTCCGTCAAAATTTCTGTTTCCGGACTCTAACTCGAAAACGGTTTGTCCAATCGAATTCAAATTTGACAGGGAGATAGATCACCATCATAACTAGGTTCCTTTCGAAATTAGTGTAATTCCATCTGTTCGTTTGTCTGTTTTTGTCTGTTTGTCTGTCCATCAACATTTCTGTTTCCGGACTCTAACTCAAAAACTCTGTTTCCAATCGAATTCAAATTTGACAGGGAGATAGATCACCATCATAGCTAGGTTCCTTTTGAAATTGGTGTAATTCTGTCCGTTCGTTTGTCTGTTTTTTGTCCATTTGTCTGTCCGTCAACATTTCTGTTTCTGGACTCTAACTCGAAAACGATTTGTCCAATCGAATTTAAACTTGACAGGGCGATACATCACCATCATAGCTAAGTTGCTTTCGAAATTGGTATAATTCTGTTCTTTCGTTTGTCCGTTTATAGCATATATACAATTATGTAACCTACATTACAAGTTTTACATTTTTTAGCATGTCTAACACATTCACCTTAACTGGGTGACCTAACATTTCTTTCCTTGTTTCTAAATGTAATTACAGCAGTCGCTAACCTTATTGCTGCCTGCGCAACCCGCCTTTTGGGGCATTTTTGACCCTCTTGTGAATTATTTTTCGGAGGGAAGTTTTTAAATAATTTTTAATGCATTAAAAAATTCATGAATTCATGCAGTATTAAATCACTTATAACTTGAAAAGTATTCCACTTAAAACATTTTTTGAAACATGTTGTTCACCTACTTTCACCATAGCAACAACATGATGATTAACTTGGGAGACTATCCCAATAGCTAAGTAAGTAATAGCTACTCTCTGACTTTTCAGTACCTTCCATAATGAGCAAAATTACTTATAAATTTAAAACTATTGCTTTTACAGTATTTTTTTTAAATATGTTAGTCTTTTTGGATCAGCTATAACATAGTACAATTACAGACCTGTAGCTCATTGCATAGCTGAGCAATAGCTTCTTTCGGGTTGTCATTGTTGAGTAACTTGGAAACTATTGCATTTACAGTATTTTGTTTAAACATGTTATTCACTTACTTTTGGGTCAGCTATAACATAGTAAAATTTCAAACACATACCTCATTGGATAGCTGAGCGATAGCTACTCTAGTTTTTCACTGGTGAGTAAATCACTTGTAACTTGAAAACCATTGAATTTAGAGTAGTTTATTTAAATAGACTATTCATCTACTTTTGGGACAGTTATAACATAGGAAAAGTGCAGACCTGTAGCTCATTACATAGCCAAGCAACAGCTACTTTGAGGCTATCACTGTTGAATAAATCACTTGTAACTTCAAACTATTGCATTTTAAGTATTTTATTTAAATATTTTATTCACCTACTTTTGGTGGTGGGAATCGGACGTGAAAATCAGAATCGATTAATCGGGAAAAGTCCAGAGATGATTAATCAATTGGAATCAATTTTTGGGTCATAAAGGGAATTTTACAAAAAAAATTCCATAATTCCATACGAAGTGTCTGGGCTACTGTCAGTGACGGATTTACAAATAGTGATCTTGGTTTCCGGTAATTTTCTTTGAAAACGATCAATTTTTCCTCATATTTTAATGATATATATGTTGTACTGTGGTTCTATATTATCTTTAATTCATTTACTATCAGAAAATAATTATTTTCTGGAATAAAATTGACGTAAGTTCTGTCACTTTATTGTCAAGAAGTTTCACAACTTGCAGTTAAGATTCGTAGATCATAATTAACATGTACAGTAAACTTTTAAATAGTGAAAAATGTGTTGTAATAACATAAAAATATCCTTATTATGAGATAATTCAGCTAATTTAACTGAACATAATGCTGAAAAAAAATTATAAAAATTGGACAAGAAATAAGGAAGGTGTGGCTACATAAACATACATTAAACATAAAAACAAAGTTCCGCGATTGCATGTTTTCCCAATTATTGCCCATTTAAAACCACTTTGGTTACCGCTGACGGCTTGTAGCTAGTATTTCTATTAGGGACGTCACGACTCCAAATATTTCATGTCGACTAATCGGTAAGTACTATTCGTGCCGACACCGAATAACCGTCGAATTTATAAAACAACCAAAAATCTTAAGTTTCATATTGTGAGAAGCATTGAAGACGATAAATATGTGAAATAAAATGAAAATATATGTACATAACCTTCAAAAATTAATAAATTTGCTGTTTTCTTGCAACTTCTGCTTCGTTTATTTCAGACAGGAAGTGGGCGATATAAGAGGTATATGGCACTTCCGGTTTTACGTGGAAGTACAGAACAGTACAGAAAACGTGGCTGTTTTGGGATTTTAGCTTCTTTTATGTGACAATATGGATATATTTTATGGATTTAGACCTTCTGCCATCTTTCACTACATTAAGCAATTATTCTTACTTTAAAATACGAAACCGGTATATAGCACTATTCTAACCGTTGTTGATTAGTCGGTTAGTCGTGACACTCCTAATTTCTATTATCGTCCACTCAAAAGGTCTTCCATGGTTTCGTTTTTTTCCGTCACTAACATTTCCAATGGGATCGATGTACATGCTAAAACACAGAATCGAGTTCGGAAATTGAGTTATTGGCGAATCATTACACCATTACCTGCTTTTGGGTCAGCTATAATAGTAAAATTGCAAGACCTGAAACTCATTGTATAGCTGAGCTATAACTAGTTTGAGGTTATCACTGTTGAGTAAATCAGCTGTGACTTGAAAACCATTGCATTTACAGTACTTGTTTAAATATGTTATTCACCTATTTTGGGGTCAGCTATAACACAGAAAAATTGCATAGCTGAGCAATAGCTACTTTGAGTCTCTCACTGTTGAGTAAATCCTTTGCCACTTGAAAACTATTGCATTTAAAATATATTGTTTAAATATAGTACTATATATAGTATTTAGTTATTCACCTACTTTTGGGTTATCTGTAACAGAGTAAAATTGCATAGGTGTAGTGCATTGTTAGCTGAGCAATAGCTACTTTCACGTTCTCACTGTTGAGTAAATGTACTAAATGACTTGTAACTTGAAAACTATTGCATTTAAAATATTTTGTTTAAAATAGTATTCACCTACTTTTGGGTCAGCTGTAACATAGTAAAATTGCAGACATGTAACTCATTGCATAGCTGAGGAATAGCTAATTTTAGGTTCTCACTGTTGAGTAATTACTTGTAGCTTGAAAATTATGGCATTTAGAGTAGTTTGTTAAAATATGTTTTTTCATCTACAATAATAAGCGAGTTATAAGCACTTTTAAATCTCGTTATCCCCGTTTGACCTTGAAGGAGGGACCCAAGGTCAAATCTGACCACATCAGAAGATTCCTAGCCCATGATTTCCTATATGTTGGTTTCACATTGCAAACCTCTAGGGTCAATAATAAGCATGTTATAAGCACTTTAAACTTTGGCTATCCTTGTTTGACCTTAAAGGAGGGGCCAAAAGACAAATCTGACAACATCAGAAGATTCCTGACCCTTGATTTCCTTTAGGTTGGTTTCACATTTCAAACCTCTAGGGCCAATAATAAGCAAGTTATAAGAACTTTTGCAATAGTTTTCAAGTTACAACTGATTTACTCAAGAGTGAGAACCTCAAAATAGCTATTACTCGGCTATGCAGTGAGTTACAGGTCTGCAATTTTACTATGTTATAGCTGACCCAAAAGTAGCTGAATAACATATTCAAACAAAATTCTCTAAATGCAATAGTTTTCAAGTTACAAGTCAATATTTTTAATGTTTGGACTCCCCATAGCATAATTTTGACTCCTGGCTTGAAATAGCTATTACTCGCTTGATTTTAAACCCAGGTCTACAAAAAAGATAGGGTGGCGAGACATCATACCCACCAATTCATGCAGTAAATATAAAATAAATCTGAAAGAAACTGTTCCCTACAGCTTGAACACAAGCAATAGTCAAAATTTTGACGTTTTTGACTCCTGGGCTACCAAAAGTATAGGGTGGCCAGATCTCTGCCATAGCAAGCCACTTGCAAAGTTTAAAATCCCAAAAGAAATGTGGCTTGTAAGTTGAGCACAGGAATATCTCTGTGGACGCAGGCGCAGACACTTTACAGACGATGACCGTGCATGATCCATAGTATTCCCGCTTTTCGGGGATACAATTAAACATGGGTCTTGGTCCAACTTAGATCCTTGTAAATTTTGATCTGATCATGATCACCAAGTAGTTCACCGTACTTTGCCATGTCCAGCCTGGGGATACACTGGGTCAAGTCAACACAGTTTCTAGTTAGATATTACATGCCTTGGCAGAGGTTTGTGTTCTCTGAGTGTTCTCATTTACATTACTAGATGCTAGTGACAAGTGGACCATCATTGCTATGTCTGTGTATAACGTGATACAATCCTATGAGCACAAAGAAAATTTGGTTGTAGGACAAAAAGTTTTCATAGTCATAAATTAATCTTCCTGACTAGGCAGATTTTCTTAACTTGAAATTTGCATCCTAAGATCTATGGATACATAAAAAAAACAAGTCAGTAAAGAAAATATGACATCCCTAAACACTTTTAATCTATTCATTAAATTAAGAATTGACCCAAATGTTTGTATTACTTTGTTTAATCAAGCTTCAAAAAACTTGCATGGTTGCACAAAAATCAAGTAAAATGATACATGAAATACTCCTGTACAAAACTTTATAAAAGAGGCTTATTTGTGTGGTGTACTATATGAAATACTGGATTACAGTTAGACAAGAAACCCCAGATGTGAAATCATTTGTGGTTTGTGGTAATTCATTATCAGCACCCTACCTACTTAAAATAAACACAGTCAGAGGGGGAGCAGATAGACCTTCCCTCAGATTTGAGGGACTTGGATGGTATAATTCCGAGGACTGTACTCTTTTTTTTAAATTTTCATAGGAATGTATCATGTTATACACACAGAGATATAGGTCCACTTGTCACTAGCATCTAATAATGTAATGTTTTGTTTTCCTGTTTTGTTTTTATATCTTATGTACATCTTATAACATAACAGTAACATAACCCCTCTTGACATTGAAGAAGGGGTCAAACTTTCCTAGCCATATATATTTTGTTTATATTTAATGAACCTAGCTGGAATATTTCAAGTTTTAAAGCATCTTAATGATTTTTAAATAATTGGCTATGATGGCCATTTTGTTTTTCAAAAGGACAAAAGTTTTCTCAAGCAAAACATTTGAAGCCAAGGACTTTTGATTGCCTGTCTTTATATTCTCAAGCCATAGCACCAATAATAAGGGTGAAATAAGGGCATTTTAGTGTGACAACCCCATTTAACCTTGAAGCAGGGGTCAAAGGACAAATCCCAAGACCTGGAAAAGATTCCCAGGCCATGACTTCCTGCAAGTTGTATTCACAATCGGAACCTCTAGGAACTATATTTAAGGAGATATAAGGCCTTTTTAATAGGATAACCCCATTTGACATTAAACATGTGATATGGCAGCCATTTTGTTTTTTGTAGTAGGCCAAAATTACTATCAGGCTAGGTTTTCTAGCCATATAGCTTTTTTGCAAATTTGATGAAGCTAGCTGGAATATTTCAAGATTTAGAGCACCGTTACAATTTTCAAACAATTAGCCATGACGCCCATTTTGTTTTTCAAAATGAGGCAAAAATTTTTTAGATTCCCAGGCCATGACCTCCTACAAGTTTTTTTCACATTCCGAACCTGTAGGAGCAATATTTGAGGAGATATAAGGCCTTTTTAATAGGATAACCCCGTTTGACATTAAACATGTGATATGGCGGCCATTTTGTTTTTTGAACTAGGCCAAAATTACTCTCAGGCTAGGTTTTTTAGCCATATAGCTTTTGAGCAAATTTAATTAAGCTAGCTGGAATATTTCAAGATTTAGAGCACCTTTACGATTTTCAAACAATTAGCTATGGCGGCCATTTTTTTTTTAAAATGAGGCTAAAATTTTTCAGAGACAGGTTTTCATAGCCATAAACATTCCCTGCAAATTTTGTGAAGATATCTTCATAAATGAATATTTCAAGGTTTAGAGCACCTTTACGATTTTCAAACAATTAGCCATGACACCCATTTTGTTTTTCAAAATGAGGCAAAAATTTTTCAGATTCCCAGGCCATGACTCCCACATTCCGAACCTGTAGCAGCAATATTTGAGGAGATATAAGGCCTTTTTAATAGGAAAACCCCTTTTGACATTAAACATGTGATATGGCGGCCATTTTGTTTTTTGAACTAGGGCGAAATTACTATCAGGCTAGGTTTTCTAGCCATAAAGCTTTTGTGCAAATTTAATTAAGCTAGCTGGAATATTTCAAGATTTAGAACACCTTTACGATTTTCAAACAATTAGCTATGGCTGCCATTTTGTTTTTTAAAATGAGGCTAAAATTTTTCAGACACAGGTTTTCATAGCCATAAACATTCTCTGCAAATTTGGTGAAGATATCTTCATAAATGAATGAGATATTAAGGTTTATGCAAAAATGTGACGAACGGACGGACGCACGGACGTACGGTAGGCGTTTTATAATCTCCCGACCACGGCCTTCGGCCACGGGCAGGAGATAATAATAAGGCCTTTGCAAATATAAGCGGCATGGTGTGGTATGGCTAAAACATGAATAATAAATGAAATTCTGCACAGTCCTGAGGTATAGGTATAAGTAGTGTAGCATTGTTGTTTCTGTATACAGTTTTTAATATTTAACCCTCTCCACACCCCCATGACAAAAACAACCAGGTTTTGAAAAAAGCCATGTGGGTTTTATTGCTATTTTTACTTACATCTAAATGCAGTTTGGTTAATGACTGTAATATTGGTATGGCACAAGAAGAAATCAATCAACTGAATTAAGATTGCAGTCATCCTAATGCACAAGAGAGGCAATATAATAATAATTATGTACACATGAAAAGGATTATCAATATCCCTTCGGCATATTTCAACTGTATTGAATATATAATTGCACTAAATGTCTCTGTGATATATGTTATCTAATGTGAACAGTACTTTCAATTCACTTGCTCTGCATTTTTCAAAATTTGCCCCAAATACCCTCAGTCATCATCACATCACACCACTCCAGTGTGTAATTTCCTTCAATGTACTCCAACACTTTTGAAAAGCTTTGCATATTGTATTTAGTTTATCACTTCAACATGATCAGCTCACCACAGGTTTCCATTCAAATGCTTATCCGTTTACTGTTATTTCAGCAAACTGATAAAACTGCAATGGTTAAATTTATTAATTCACTCCAAAGAATTTCTTCACAGCTAAAATTTAAATTTAGACATATTTTAAAATATTAATTCAAATATTATCTGTAAAAGTGTAAGGTTGGGCTAAAAGTGAGAAATTCAAAATGATAGTTCTGTGAACTGTGTAAAAGTACTGTACATGCAGTACCTTCACACATATAAATACACAGTTACAAGGCTGTGCATGTCAGGGGTAGTGATGACTGTTCAAAAACATTGGCCTGTGTCTGTGAGGTGGGAAAATAATCCAAATCTTTACATGGCTTGGCACTTATTCCATAGACTGATAACATAAACACTTTCAGTGGGGTAGTAGATAACAGCGGATAAGTCTTCCTGCAGATTTGGAGTGTTGAGATGTATATTTCCTAGGACTGAGTTGAAAGTGTTATGGTTAAAGATGAGTATTTGATTAAACAGTGTATGTGTGCACTTTTGGGTACTTGTTGTTGTTGGTAGTTGAGACACATATCAACATACTACTGCAGTGGTGTTTTGATGAGTTGATGGTTTTCTTTATTGCATGATATAATTATCAAGTATTATTGTTCACTCTTCAATGGAACAAAATTGAACATATAAAATATGGTTTTAATATAAGTTTAATGTGACTTATCAGAATTACTGTATCCTGTTGCTTTTGAATATATTGTTTTGGAATCAAACAAATTATGAGGTGAGTTTTAATAATTAACTTTCTGATGTATATATATGTTTTTTGAAAACATTTTATGTCCCTTATTTTTGAATGCAACAAAAAACAAATAGTACTGTAAAATTATTTTCAGTAGTATATGTGTGTGAACATATTATACTTGTGGTTGATATATTCTTCTAGAAACCATTACATTCAGAGGATTGCACAAAAAACAAATTGGACAAAAGAAAATCAACCAAATGTTACTGGACAAAAAGACACCAAAAAGGCCTGTCTGAAAGGCCTAGTGGTAGCGGACCAGTTCACGCCTGTGTACCTATTCAGGGCTATGCTCAGTTTTCTTAAAGATTTATGCTTTTTAATAGAAAATAGATGTACCACGCCATAGATAATTATAAAATTGATCATATACATTGGTAATTGTATCCACCAGATGCTATGGATTTCGCTTTGTTACGCCGCCGCCGCAGTGTGTAGAGAGATTTCACCATTACCGCTTTAACGAAAAAATTATTATAGCTAGCCGTCTCAAATTTGCAGGATATATTCATAACCATAAAATCTTGCCTGGGAATAGTTTTGGCCTTATTTGAAGATGGCCGCCAGGGACGTTTATTCGACTTAAAGCAAGGATTTTTGTTGGCCCCCTAGAGCAAAGTGTATTATAGATAGAGATCTCAAATTTGCAGGATATGTTCCCCAGTACAAAATCTTGACTGGGAATATTTTTGGCCTCATTTTGAAAAACAAGATGGCCGCCACGGGTGTTTCTTTGTCAGTCATAAGACCACTGCTGCGGTGTGTATCTCCCGCTGAGCATTAAAGGGGAAGAAATACCTTTTCCAAGATATTCACAGTTTTTCATTTTCCGCTAAAATCCAAGATGGCCGCCAAAAGTGGCGAAAATTAAAATTTTTCACCTTTGCCTAGGATACTTTTGTAGTACCCTGTGGGTCAAAAATTCGCTCGAAATCACTCTATCTCTTATGGTTTTCGAGATATTCACATTTTTTTCACATTTCCAAGATGGCTGCCAAAAGTGGCAAAAATTGAAAATTTTCTCCTAGGCACAGGATACTCCTGTAGTACCCTGCACAGGATACTCCTGTACTATCCTGCGGGGGAAAAATTCGCTCGAAATTGCTCTATCGCTTACAGTTTTCGAGATATTCACACTTTTTCATTTTCCACTAAAATCCAAGATGGCCGCCAAAAGTTGCGAAAATTGAAATTTTTCTCCTAGGCACAGGATACTCCTGTAGTACCCTGCACAGGATACTCTTGTACTATCCTGCGGGGGAAAAATTCGATCGAAATTGCTCTATCTTTTACAGTTTTCGAGATATTCACACTTTTTCATTCTCCACTAAAATCCAAGATGGCCGCCAAAAGTTGCGAAAATTGAAATTTTTCTCCTAGGCACAGGATACTCCTGTAGTACCCTGCACAGGATACTCCTGTACTATCCTGCGGGGGAAAAATTCGCTCGAAATTGCTCGATCTCTTACAGTTTTCGAGATACACACTTTTTCATTTTCCACTAAAATCCAAGATGGCCGACAGAAGTGGTGAAAATTGGAATTTTTCACCTTTGCATAGTATACTCCTGTACTACCCTGTGGGTCAAAAATTCGCCCAAAATCACTCTGTCGCTTATGGTTTTTGAGATATTCACATTTTTTCATTTTCTGCTAAATTCCAAGATGGCCGCCAAAAGTGGTGAAAATTGAAATTTTTCACCTCTGCATAGAATACTGTTGTACTACCCTGTGGGTCAAAAATTTGCTTGTAATCGCTCTATCTCTTACGGTTTTCGAGATGTTTGTGATTGTTTCACATTTTCAGTAAAACTAGCAATAAAGTAGCCATTACTCACTTGTACTTTGAGCAACAAGTGTGAAACTTAAATATGTGACAGTTTACAAAAAAGTAGATGAACAATATATTTGAGAGGAATTGTGTAGCTGCAATACTTTTGAAGATATAAGCCATTTACTCATTATGGTTACCATTAAAAATTGACAAAGTAGCTATTACTCACTTAGCCATGGAGATACACTTCCAAACTACTGACCATGCTGTAGCTGTGGAGAAAGAACCTGAACAACATATTAGAACAAAATACTCTAAATGCAATAGTTTGAGAGTTATAAGCCATATAATTATATAAGTAAAAGTGCTATTATACACTTAAAAGTAGGCCAAAGTTCACCAAACCCCAAAAATATTGAAGAGCGTAAAAATTATACACAACTAATTTACCAAAGATGTGTAACTATAGTAGTTTCAGAGAAAACTGCGTGACACTCGCGCACGCACGTACACACACACATGGTGCAAATTATAATTTTAAAAAAAGAAAAAAAGTGCAACTACACACTTATGGCAGCCATCTAAATCAACGAGGAAAAAAAACCTATGGCAGTCATCTTGTTAACACCCGTGGCGGCCATCTTGTTTTTCAGAATCAGCCGAAAAAGATTCCCAGGCAAGTTTTTCCAATGATGAATTTATCCTGTAAATTTGGAAGCTCTAGCTATAATATTTTAAGAGATACAAAGGCTTTTGTAAAAACGTGACGAATGGACACACGCACGCACGGACGGATGCACAGACAGAGGGCATTTTATAATCTCCCGTACTGGGCCTATCGGCTGGCAGAAGATAAAAAGTGCTTATAACTCGCTTGTTATTGGTCCTAGAGGTTTGGGATGGTAAACCAAAATATAGGAAATCATGGTCTGGGGATCTTTTGGTGTGGTCAGATTTGACCTTGGACCCCCTCCTTCAAGGTCAAACGAGGATAGCCAAATTTAAAAGTGCTTATAACTCACTTATTATTGGTGCTAGAGGTTTGGGATGGTAAACCAACCTATAGGAAATCATGGCTGGGAATCTTTTGGTGTGGTTGGATTTGACTTTGGACCCCTCCTTCAAGGTCAAACGAGGATAGCGAAACTTAAAAGTGCTTATAACTCGCTTATTATTGGTGCTAGAGGTTTCGAATAGTAAACCAACCTATAGGAAATCATTGGCTGGAAATCTTTTGGTGTGGTCAGATTTGAACTTGATCCCTCCTTCAAGGTCAAACGAGGATAGCCAAACTTAAAAGTGCTTATAACTCACTTATTATTGGCCCTAGAGGTTTATGATGGTAAACCAACATATAGGAAATCATGGGCTGGGGATCTTTTGGTGTGGTCAGATTTGATCTTGGACCCCTCCTTCAACCTAATCAGCTCTAGATCCTCTTGGAGTAAACATCCCCTGAAAAATTGGTGAAAATCCGTGCAGGGGTTTAGTCTGGAACAACCACAAACTCTATGCCCGCCACCGACTATAACCCCAGCCTTTATGGGCTGGGATTAAAAATGAAGATTTGCAGTTTCTCTGTAAAGGACGCGTCCGTTTTTCAAAAGTGAGGATTTGCAGTTTCTGTGAAAAGGACGAGTCCTTTTCAGAAAAGTGAGGATTTGCAGTTTCTGTGAAAAGGACGAGTCCTTTTCAGAAAAGTGAAGATTTACGATTTCTGTGAAAAGGACGCTTCCTTTTCAGAAAAATGAGGATTTCCAGTTTCTGCGAAAAGGACGCATCTTTTCAGAAAAGTGAGGATTTGTAATTTCTGTGAAAAGGACATGTCCTTTTCAGAGAAGTGAAGATTTGCAGTTTCTGTGAAAAGGACGTGTCCTTTTCATAAAAGTGAAGATTTGCAGTTTCTGTGAAAAGGACGCGTCCTTTTTAGAAAAGTGAGGATTTGCAGTTTCTGTGAAAAGGACATGTCCTTTTCAGAGAAGTGAAGATTTGCAGTTTCCGTGAAAAGGATGTGTCCTTTTTAGAAAAGTGAGGATTTGCAGTTTCTGTGAAAATGACATGTCCTTTTCAGACAAGTGAAGATTTGCAGTTTCTGTGAAAAGGACACGTCCTTTTCATAAAAGTGAAAATTTGCAGTTTCTGCGAAAAGGACGCGTCCTTTTTAGAAAATTGAAGATTTGCAGTTTCTGTGAAAAGGACGCGTCCTTTTTAGAAAAGTGAGGATTTGCAGTTTCTGTGAAAAGGACATGTCCTTTTCAGAGAAGTGAAGATTTGCAGTTTCTGTGAAAAGGACGCGTCCTTTTTAGAAAAGTGAGGATTTGCAGTTTCTGTGAAAAGGACATGTCCTTTTCAGAGAAGTGAAGATTTGCAGTTTCCGTGAAAAGGACGTGTCCTTTTTAGAAAATTGAGGATTTGCAGTTTCTGTGAAAAGGACATGTCCTTTTCAGAAAAGTGAAGATTTGCAGTTTATGTGAAAAGGACGCGTCTTTTTTTAGAAAATTGAGGATTTTCAGTTTCTGTGAAAAGGACATGTCCTTTTCAGAGGAGTTAAGATTTGCAGTTTCTGTGAAAAGGACACGTCCTTTTCATAAAAGTGAAGATTTGCAGTTTCTGTGAAAAGGATGCGTCCTTTTCAGAGAAGTGAAGATTTGCAGTTTCTGTGAAAAGGACGCGTCCTTTTCATAAAAGTGAAGATTTGCAGTTTCTGTGAAAAGGACGCGTCCTTTTTAGAAAAGTGAGGATTTGTAATTTCTGTGAAAAGGACATGTCCTTTTCAGAGAAGTGAAGATTTGCAGTTTCTGTGAAAAGGACGCGTCCTTTTTAGAAAAGTGAGGATTTGCAGTTTCTGTGAAAAGGACATGTCCTTTTCAGAAAAGTGAAGATTTGCAGTTTATGTGAAAAGGACGCGTCTTTTTTAGAAAATTGAGGATTTTCAGTTTCTGTGAAAAGGACATGTCCTTTTCAGAGGAGTTAAGATTTGTAGTTTCTGTGAAAAGGACGCGTCCTTTTTAGGAAAGTGAGGATTTGCAGTTTCTGTGAAAAGGACGCGTCCTTTTTAGAAAAGTGAGGATTTGCAGTTTCTGTAAAAAGGACATGTCCTTTTCAGAGAAGCGAAGATTTGAAGTTTCTGTGAAAAGGACGCGTCCTTTTTAGAAAAGTGAGGATTTGCAGTGTCTGTAAAAAGGACATGTCCTTTTCAGAGAAGTGAAGATTTGCAGTTTCTGTGAAAAGGACGCGTCCTTTTTAGAAAAGTGAGGATTTGCAGTTTCTGTGAAAAGGACGCGTCCTTTTTAGAAAAGTGAGGATTTGCAGTTTCTGTAAAAAGGACATGTCCTTTTCAGAGAAGCAAAGATTTGAAGTTTCTGTGAAAAGGACGCGTCCTTTTTAGAAAAGTGAGGATTTGCAGTGTCTGTAAAAAGGACATGTCCTTTTCAGAGAAGTGAAGATTTGCAGTTTCTGTGAAAAGGACGCGTCCTTTTTAGAAAAGTCAGGATTTGCAGTTTCTGTGAAAAGGACATGTCCTTTTCAGAGAAGTGAAGATTTGCAGTTTCTGTGAAAAGGGCGTGTCCATTTTAGAAAAGTGAAGATTTGCAGTTTCTATGAAAAGGACGCGTCCTTTTTAGAAAGCGAAAATTTGCAGTTTTAAGGAAGTGTCCTTTTCACAAAAGTGAATATTTGCAGTTTCTATGCATTCTTATGCACCAAACTAGGGTAAATGTAGGGAATATTTACGGCCTTTTGCAGCAAAAGTATCAAAATGCTGAATTTTAATGCCTAAAAGGGACACTCTGATTTTTCCCTTTTAAATCTGAGAGCAGTTTTATGCATTCTATCTCTGCATGTTGAAAGGTTTTGTCTTTTTTGTGAAACAATAGTTATAAACATGGCTATATAACATACCTTTTATCTCATGAGTGGATTGGTGAAGGCAAGAACCCTGGTTGAAAAATTGGCAAACCATGGTGTTTGTACTTCTGTCATGCTTTGTATGACTCTTTGAAACATTTTGACCAGAAATTGGGCCATGTCTTTGTGCACGAGCCCTTCTAATTCGACCAATTCGATCAACTTGGGTATAATTTTGAATTTCACTTTGTTCTATTTGACACAGAAGTACTGCATGACAGGCTTTTGCAGAGGTCCAAGAAAAATCATTGGAATTGTCTAATAAGAAAATTAAATAATCTAACATGGCATTCCTATTTTCTACACAAGTGTCCTCCCTCATGGTTCAACAAAAGCCTGTCATCCACTGACCCATGGTCAATTGGTCACAGGATACCTTTTCTTTCTGTGAACCAGCTAAAACGTGCTCATGAGGCCATTTAATTCTGTTCCCTCCTCTTTGTGATTTAATTTTGCATTCAGACATACCTGTTTTTGTAAGTTGAATTCTTTGATTCTGTCTTCTATACTACATTGAATTTTATTATTTGCTTTGATATAATCTAACGAAGTGACTTGAAGCACACCCGGCTGTGCACAGCATCCAATATTTGATGTGGCAGTACTTTGTTCCGCCTGAGTGCTTTTGCTTTTAATTACACGGGTACTTTTTGTGTCTTTGCCAGCATGACTGCCCTTGATCTTTGAAACATCATTAGTCTTTTTTTCTTTTCTAATTTTTCCAGCCTAGTACTAATGGACGTCAATTGTGATAAAATCTGCTGATTAACCAAGGACTGTGTTTCCCGAAAGTTGGAAATCAAGAGCAATCTTGCTAAAGTCATCCACTTCCAGTCGGTTAAATGAACGCCCACTGGTGCCCGCATCATCACTGTCAGATTGAACCATTGCACTACACTCAAGATCGCTCCCTGAAAGGGATGAATCCAAATCTTGGTGGGACATGTTTGATTTTTCAGATCCCAACAAGTTCGTTATAAATTTGTTATCATCCGACAAATGTACTTGCAAAGGTATTTGAATGGTGTCAGTTTTTGTCGATCACAAATTATATACAATCAAGTTGTGATCTAAAAGACTGTATAAATCAATTTTATTTTCAGATGTTACCCCTTCCAAGAGAGAAATGCAAATGGAAGAGGGGTCCCAAATCTCTTTACCATAAAGAAACCCTAAGCCAATGAAAAGACAGATAACAAAAGGCGTGGTGGCACATATTAAATAAAAAATTAAGGTTTCCCCTTCAGGAATGACCGACCTGACACCAATGTGCCAGCCCGCAAAACAACACCTTCAGGAAAACATGAATGAGTTCTGATGTATAGCTTTTGAGCTAGGCGATGGACAGATTCAGTTCTGAGCCTCCCGCCTTTCAGAGGCGAGGTTAACAATGCTAAACCCTAGTGGGGTAGCACAGAATATATGTAATATACGTCTGATTTTAAAATCTTTTTGTCCAAAATCTGAGTTTAAATCTAAGCCAATTTGATGGAGAACTTTTACAAAATCGCATTGAGACACAAGAAAAACATGAATTTAAGGTAACTTTTAATATTCTTGATAGAAATTCTAAGAATTTTTGGGTGCTATCTGGATCTTATCCCCAGCTGCAGATTTAAGAATCTGAGTGTCATTAATGCCATCCCTGAGACTCTATCTCTCGGTCAGTCACCACAGTTTGGACTGGATAAAGTGTCACTTCTCCAAATCAATGCATATTTAATGCATATTTTAGTATTAATAGAATGAATGCATCTGAGTGTCATTAACGGCCATCCCTGAGACTCTGTCTTTCAGTCAGTCACCACAGTTTGGGCTGGAAAAAGTGTTACTTCTCCAAATTTAATGCATATTTTAGTATTAATAGAATGGATGCATGTGATCAATTTTGTAGTATTTTAAACCTTGATAATGTTAATTTATTAGGGGATTACGTAAATTACCTTTGGACTACCATGAAAAGTTTTTGTTTTGTTTTCTGAATCATTACCTGTTTAAGTTTTATATTGACTTATAAGCCAATTGAGGGGCTGGGTAGTCTCTGCTGTACTCTTTTTTGAAATGTTGTTTTTGTATTGATACAATGCCACTATAAATAAATAACAAAGTAAATAAATAATTAGGTACATAAATAAATAATAATAATAATACTGAGATATTGTGCCTATTATAGATATATGATACAACTACAGGCATAAATTGTTGTGACTACACTACAGTTGCTCCTTTCTGGTAACTGCTGCTTAGTGGATGTAGTTAACACACTCAGTTCTTCTGTCTGTGGGGGCGTTAGGCTTTCACCTTTGTGTGGATTCGACTCCCTCCAGTGACAAATGTTGAGGACCTGCCCCAATATGACATTGGCTGTTGAACGTGACATAAAACGTCAATTGTGACCTTTGAATCTGTGAGGGCATTATAGTCTCTGTACCTGGTTGTCAGTAGTTGGATTGGTTGTGATTACACATAATTTAGCAACCTCCTACGTTTATGGTACTAGGGCTTACTGATAGGTGCTATTTTGGCACTGTGTGCTTTAGTGATAGAGTAGCTAATAATTCTGATCGTAATTGAAATTACTGTGTCATCTGTAGTTAATGCCTTTATTTAATACTGTTATCCCGGCATGTAATATTATTGTTGTATTTTCCGTTTGTTCTCCTTAATTTGTAAATAGGTAAATTTATCCACTTATATAACTCCAGGTAGTGATGGCAGCCTGTAAGATGTGCTTTGTAAAACCTAGGGGACTGTAATACACAGTGATGTCAAGTTGACTGTAGAGCTAATGGCTGCTCACAGTCAGCACGCCCGTGGTCAAATACAATAGAATAGAAAGAAGAGAATAGAAACATTTATATAGTGCAAAATGGATGTAACATCCTCTAATGCACTTGAGGTCAAAAAGGGAAAGTCCAGGGACGTATCAAGTTGAGATCCAAAATTAGCGCCCACCAGGGAGATGTACTATGGTGGAGGATATGCTAGTCTAAACAAATAGGTCTTTAGCTGGCTGTTATTGTTTGTTGTGATCATACTGATTATGGGAGTCTGTTCCATTCTGTGGGGGAAGCCATTGCAAAACCTCGCCTACCAATGGCCTTTTTGTGAGAGACTGAGGAAAGAGAAAGACGATTTCCATGCGTTAAACAACTGGTTTTGATCAAGGATGATAGGTATATGGGTTGAGAGAATTTGATAGCCTTGAAAGTAATTAGATTGTACTTAAACAAGATGCGGTATGTGATAGGGAGCCAGTGTAGTTTTTGAAGAAAGGGAGTGACATGGCTAGTTCCCCTCACTATCGATATAATTATTTAACTGTTTAACCACTACTTTTTCAATCAGTTTGGATATAAACTGAGGTTGGATACCGGTCTGTAATTTTTTAGGAGATTTCTGTCTAAATTAGGTTTCTTGAGAAGGGGGGTGACATATGCGGTTTTGAAACAGTTTGGGAAGCTCCCTTCTCTGAGTGAGTAGTTTATAATATTGGTTATTGGAGTGACCAAAATGTCCGTACACTCCTTGACTAGTGCGGTTGGTATTAGGTCCAGGTTGCATGATTTGGTGGTGGATGATTTTAGGATTTTGAGGATGTCGCCCTCAGATACAGGCTCAAAAGAGGACAGGGCGGTTCTGTTACTATTCGGTCTTGTGAGGGAAACAGGCACTGATGACTTTAGTGCAACTCTGATTTTCGCAATTTTGTCACTAAAAATGACCAAAAGTGTTAGTTAAGTCGATAGGTCTAATATGATCAGGTAGGATGATAGTTGAGGATTTGTGCAAGATTTTCTTGAAAGTGTTCCACAGAGCCTTGGGGTTCCCATTATTTTCAGCAATAACTGTAGAATAGTGCCTGCGTCTTGACTGTTTCAGTAGGAAATTGTAGCAATTGACAGCAGCTCGATATCTACTCCGGTTAATTGCAGAATTGTTACTGCGCCATACTCGCTCACACTTGCGCTTCAGACGCTTTGCTGAGAGGATGTCCGAATTCACAAAGCCTTTGTCAGGGTGCCATGGAGGCATTTTCCTCTTGATTGGGGCATGCTTGTCTAGAATGGTGCGCAAGGTGTTGAAATATTGGTGACTAAGCAAACCGGCTGTTGTTTGAGGATGTTTGATTAGATCAGAATTCAAGATGTCCTCTCTGAAGTCAGTGATGTTTATCTTGTGAATTTTCCGAGTATTAACTTGCCTAAATTTGCAAGGAGCCTTGATAGGTATATTGACCGAGAAAGTGATGGCAAGATGGTCAGACAGCCCAGCTGTAACCATGGCGCAAACTGCCTTTGAGAAGGTGTCCCTCACACATATGACATCTAATATATGGCTGTGAATGTGCATTGGGGAATCAATAATTTGGGTGAAATTGTATTGACAGAGGGAGTCATTGAATTTCTGCAACCAACCATCCTGTTTATCCAGGTGTAGATTTAAATCACCCAATATTATATTTTCACAATATGATAAAGCAGCACCTTCGACGAAGGAACTGAAATCCTCAATGAAATTGGCTTTGGAAACATTGGGGGGGCCTGTACACAGTATGAAAAACAATGTCCTGGGCATTGCCTGTGGATAGGTGAAGAGATATGGACTCAAAAGTATTGAAACACGGTTGAGGCAGGACCTTAAAATCAATGTCATCACGGATGAAGAACCCGACACCACCACCTCTCCCCTCCGGGCGTGGAACATGAGTACATTTGTAACCTGGAGGAGTGACACTTGCTATAAAGCTGTCTGTGTCATCTTGTCGAAGCTAGGTCTCAGTGACCACAATATTATCAGACTTGTTGCTATTAATGAAGTCTACAAGAGCAACAGACTTGTTTCTGATGGATCTGATGTTTATCAGATTCCCGGTTAAAAGGCTAGTGTTAGGGCCAGGATTAATATTGACATCCCCTGAGAGGATCAACAAGAGGGACACCCATGGGCTAACATGTTTGTAAGAATGTGTTACCCTACGAATATGTCCTTGTATAGCCAAAAAGGCATAGTTGACCATGTTGAGACATGGGTGAATGCCAGACTCAAAATGTATGGTGGAAAAGGCGGGGAAAGAAAAATGCAAACTTGAGGTAACAGGAATTGGTGTTGTGGAAGGGTCGTCAGTGGTGATGTTCATTGCCCGAGCAACCAGCAAAAAGTAAAGACAGAGCCAGAAAGTGCAATGCATGTTTAAAAAGGAATACCGAAATAAAGAAACTAGAAAAAGATGGACCTACCTTTCATATGTACTAAACAGCAAACCATAGATGAGTAAGTATAAGAACAGTAAAAGATTGGTGCAAGATTAGTATGGACAAGGTATGATATTGTTAGGTTGAAATATTACAGTATTTTACAGAGAATATCAAAACAATTTGTATGATTTGTTTAATGTTATTAGGTTGTTTAAAATTATTAGGTTGAATTACTACAGTATGTGAGAATGTTAAAACAGTATGCGAAATCCTCGGGAAATGTCCAGTGAGCGATAATACCCGAAAGAGCCACTATATCCAACAGATTTGATACATGACCTTTGACCTTGTAGTATCTGTATCTGTATCTTGTACTGAATCACATGAATGGGTTTATATTATTAAAAATATATTATTCTACTTTTGTTTTATCTGGCACAATAAAATGTTATAAAATTCAATTATTCTTTTAAAAGATAAAACCTCCCATTATTTAGTGAGACCTGAAAGCCAAAGTTTGATGGTAAGATGTAGAAATAATTTTTAGAAATTATACGACCTGCCAGGTCAAAAGAGAAAAAGAACCCAATACAAATAGATGTTAATCCAATGTCAAAAGGGGCAGGTCAAAGGTTAGAGTGAACCATAAAGGTCACGTTTTGAGGTCAAACTGAGATGAAAGCTTACCAGTCCCCAGAAGTCCCCAGAAAATTTTATTTTCATATGTGGGCGATCAGGTCTCACTAGTTCAGTGTGTTTTGGAAAAAGTATACTATATGATTTATTTAACCAAAACTGTACATGACCTTGAGAGTTGAATTGAAGGTCATGACCCCTGTAAATGTCTATTATCTGATATCAATTATTATTTTATGGCAAACTATACCAGACTTGAAAATACTGCTAGTTAACAGATCATGTGAAATCTGAGTGGTTAATATGCATATTACAACATTTAACTTTACAACATACTATGAATGACCTTGAAAAAGATACTACAAGGTCAAAGGTCATGTATCAAAGCTGTTGGATATCATAGATACATGTGTTCTGTTACAATAAGGGTTTTAACTGCATAATGGTCTCACCCAAGCACCAAGTATGGAAACTAGGTATGTAGGGCAGCCTTGAATGCCCTGGAAACAGGGGATTCAAGGGTAGGGGATGAAGAAAGATAGGCCCAAATGGCATCCAATCGCCAAGTGCCATGTTTTATTATGTGCTCAAGTGGAACTCCATTTTGAAATGCCCATGAAGCCCCAGCTCTACGGAAATCATGGAATGTCAGTGTTTTTGGAAGACCCAAGTGATGGGAAATATCTTTAAGGTGTTTTCTGGCAACTGAATCCGTCAAAGGAAGCAAACCTTGGGATCTTGGAATCACAAACAGTGGTTCATTGTCTGATACCGGGTATAACCGTATCATTCTGTTTAAAGCTGCGATGGGGCATAGGGGAGAATCCCCTAAACATGGAAGTAAAATAGTGGCAATATCCTTTCGATTTTGCAATTTTTTCGACAATTTCAACAATCGAGGAGGACAGCCCATATGGTGTACATATGTAGTCAGCTCTAGTCAATTGTCGAATTTGGTCAAATGCTGCCATGGAATGAGGCAGAATGTTTGATAACCGTAAAAAGGAGAAGAAACAAAGTAGATATAATGATTTAAAAATTACAGGAAACCTAAACATGTCACATGACTGAAGGATGTTATTCAATAAATGTATGTCTAATGAAGAACGCCTAGATGGGGCCAATGGGGCTTGTAATTTCAAGGATTTCAGATACAAGGACATGAGCTCATCTTTGAATTGGGCTGTATCCTAACCATGATTAATGTGATAGGCTCTGAGAGCAGCCATGTAATTGGCTATATTTCTATGAGACTGAAAATGTTGGAAAAGATATTCCATAAAGGAAAGACGTATGAACACATCTACCTGATGAAGTGACAGCCCAGCTGCTACCTCAAAAGACCGGAAGTTGAGCCACATCCTGGCATATTGTCTCTTTGTGGCTGGCCTGAAGCCATCTAGCAACCTGTCTGTTGCCAAGGTTACCAGCTGGGTTGCTTGAGGTGGGTAATCTAAAATACAAGATAACTATGTGAGAGTTAAATATTATAATTTAGCAATGTAAGATCTATGTGTGTGGAAACCTACAGACAGTTAAGGACCAAAGCTTGCAATCTTTCGTTATCGAGGGTTGAATTAGTCCACCTAGACAACAAGTCTGCTGTAGTATTTCTTTGACCAGATATGTGGTGAACCTTAATTTGGAAGTTTCTGGCGCATACTGCCAAAATACGATGTTTACATCTTCCAGAGTTAGAACCTCCACCACTGCCTGATTATCGCACCAAATTTGTATTCTCTTGTGTGACCAATGATTGGCCCACACTTTGCATGCCACCACTATATTCAGTATTTCTAATTGAGCTATGTTATAATCCATGTAACCTTTGGGTAAGGGAAGGCTCTAAACCATATTCTGAAAAACAGCACCCAAACCTGTAAGGGAGGCATCTAGGTGCATGTGAGAATGGCAGTTTGCTTGGTCATAGTAAGTAACTCCATTATGTTGATTCAGAAAGGCGTCAAACCAGCCAAGATCCAAGAAAAATTCTTTAGTCAACAGTATTTTCTTGACTTCGTAATTGTCCCTAAGAAGCTGTAACATTCTGTTAAGGAAAAATCTGGCTGGTTTGACGCATTTGGTGATGTATAATAGTAGACCAAGTAATGATTGTAGGTCATTCTTACTACAATAAGTGTTATAATTTGCAAGGTTTGGTAATTTCTATCAATTTTTCTTGTGGTATTGAAATTGTTCTGTTAACCGAATCAACTAAGATTCCTAAGCAGGTAACAGAAGTGGCAGGAACCACTAGCTTCTTATGGCTAATATCCAGGCCAAGGTCTTGCAAAAGATTCAGCAAGAATTTTGTATTTCAGAGGAAGACCAGTATATATAAGGTCGTCTATATAATTAAACAGCCCTGTATGACCATGTGACGTCATGATATACCTGATTGCATCAGAACACCTCTCAAAAAATAAAGAACCTTGACGAAATCCGAACGGCGTCGAAACGTTAATATAATGACGCTGATCCACCTGAAAACCTAATAAGTCAATATCTGCCGGGTCTACTCTAAGATGATGAAAGGCCCTGCTGATATCTACCTTATATAACTGGGCAGCAGGTCCTAGCGTGGCCGAAGAGTTTGTAATGTTGTCTATGGAAGGATAATGCAATGAATAAATAGTATCAAGATAAATATCTTTCTTGACCCCAGCATTTACTGATAAATTTGGTGGCCAGCTTAAGTCCATGATGGTACGTTTTTTATTCGAATCTTGTTTTGCCCTGGTCATTAATGGCGAAATGTGTAAAGGACAGGGTACTCTATCAAATGGACCAATAATAGCTTCATACTGAAGCTCTTCCTCCACATATCGCCTGACATGATCTATGTCAGTAATTGCCGAGGTATGGTTACTGTATGTGGATGAAAGCAAGCTATTTCTATCAAAATCTAAAGGAAAGCCATAATGGAGAAGGTCCACTATTTGCTGATCCTAGTATCCTTGCAAGTAATATTGCCACCTTTCAATATTCAAATGAGAATTAACTGGTATTCTACATTTTAAGTACCACTAGTTTTTAACTAAAGCATGAGCTTGAAGAATACTTGGAACTTGTTTCCAATAGATTGTTGGACCTTGATAAAGTTTTAATGGAGAACTCAAAAATATTTGTACTATTTGGCATATGTGCAGTGATCACTTATCTAGAAATCATAACTAGATCATGTATGTGCATCTTTAGTATAACTGGTATCAAACTCTTCCCCAAAATATAAGTATATGCTTGTGACAAAAAAATTGACTCAGTTGGGTTTATTTCACTGCTAAAATAACAAAATCTCCACCATCTGAAAAAGTTCACCATTTTACACGTTTGTCACTTGGCTCTCGCTAGTGCTCTACAATTGTATTGCTAAAGATACTGTTATTTTTAGTTTTTGTAAAATTACTAACATTAGACATTCAAACTATTTTTAATGGTATTACTATTGGTAATATCGGTTACCAACCTCAAACTATACACAAATACCTCCATAGGGTCATAACTTCTAAAACTTCTCAGCATCTGTGTAAACTTTTGAAAAATAATCTCCTGAAATTCTTTAGCAATCTGTGCAAACTTTTGAAAAAAATAACTTAGAGAATGAGGAGTTTCTCTCTGAACATGTACAGATCTACCAAAAATTACCAGGGATACTTATTTAAAAATATTACAAGAGAAAACAATTTTTAAAATATTCAATGACATGTACAAGAAAAAAAGATGATATATACTATGAGGGCACAGCCCATAAAAAATTGGATACTTGTGTCTAAACAAAAAAACAAAACAAAATAAATCTAAAGAAAAGAATGCCAGGGAGGAAATAAAACAAGCTGTCTGTATTTCCGGTATAATGGTGAAATACGATCCGTGGCAGATAATAATTCACTGGTAAGGCTTTCTCAAGCATCTTATATTCTGTCATTATAGTTGGGGCAAATTACAAAAGCCCTCTCTAGTATATCAAACTGTTTCTTGCTGTAATTTCCTATCCATTATACTTTATCCCGGCCTGTTATTTTTGTACCATGATTATCTCCACCAGAAGGTTATGTTTTTGGTGTGTGTTCATTTGTCTTTCTGTTTGTGTGTCTGTCTGTGTTTGTGATTCTACTTCCAATTCTAATTGTACTTTTATAGCACTTAATTCCCCTTAATAAAAGAACTCTAAGGGGCAACACAACTCCCAAAAGTTTTTGAAACACGTTTTTAATATTATCTTTTGATGATAGGGTCTGATCAAATGAAATGGTGATTAAATTGTGGAAATTATTGGGATCACATTCTGGATACAAGAATATCCTGAGGTCCCACTTTTAATTTATTTTCAATGACTGTTGCTTCCTAGTTAACATTACACCGACAGTAATGAGCAGGTCTTCATGAATTTTTTATGTGGATAGGGCCTGGCTATAGGACAAAGTGATTACATTTGTGAAAAATCTGATTCATATCAGGAATACAAAAAAAATCTGGAAATGCTTCTTGGTAGAGGTCTACACTCTGTGAATGCTTTCTAGTTAAATCTTACATGTTTTAGGAAATAACTTGGGAATACTCGTGTATCATATTATTCTTGTCTGGAAATTCATATCACAGTTAATTGTAATCTGAAAAAAGAAAAACACAAATAATATATTTTATTCCCCTGTGTTATCTATCTATTGTTGAAACCTTTGATTATGCAGAAAAGCATGACTCAGAGATTTAATTTTCTGATTTACTCAGGTTAAAACTGTCATATTCTACCTAAGCAAGGGAAATTGCAGTAACCAATGTATTGCAGAAATTAAATCCATCTGCCTGTAGTAATTTTTTTTCTTGTTAATAATACTGATTAGTGAAGTACATTTCTAAAGCTGTCTTGATATTGCAGTCTTATGATTGCAAAACTAAGGGAGATTGTTTACAGAAAAGAATCATATCTTTTGTCAAGATACTGAAAAAAAAGCTTCTTTTTGCATATTTTGAGCTCTCCAGTGCTTGATTTATTTGTTATATCTGTTATTGCTGAGTGTAAAAAATTGTTTTAAATAACATTATAAAACTAACCTAAGGAAAATGTTTTGGCAAAAACAAGTTTGTCAAAAATGAACAAATTATATAAATAATCTATCAGATAAATTATGTTTTCAATAATTCTTAACATGCAAATAACTATGAAGAGGTGACCTAAAATATGTGTAACTATGAAAAAAACGTATCGTCGTGCCTTCATTGTCTTTTGACTTTTCTTGACCTACTCTGAACAACAGTTACGGTTGAAACAAGTCTCAAAGTTTGCAATATTTATGCAATCCATTCAAAGTACAGCCAGACTAACTTTAAATTCACATCTCAAACTGACATTTTTGGTTCAATCAATACATTTTTTTCAGATTTATGGTTTTAAAAACTGTAATATTGAAATGCATTTAAAAGAAAACAGATGAGTTTATCAGTTGAGATATAAAAAAGTACTGGGTTAGCAGCTAACAGTCAGCAGAGCTGTGCCTGTCAATTAACAAAGAAAAGAAGACTTGACAGTTATAGTTTATGTGTTTCAGTCACTGTGGCAGGTTAAAGCAATTAATTATTTACAACATAATTGAGAGGTGGTGTTATCACAGAACATGAAAACTAAAATAATTAGTTATGTGGGATTCGTGCACGAGTATCGATTTTATCAATATTTGTTGCCGTTAAAGGGTTCAGCCATATCTCTCTCCATGATCATAAAATAGAAAACCAAGTTCTTTGCAAAAGCATCTCCACCCTAGTTTCTGTTTTTAGTCTTTCTCCATGGGGCTGATCCTTCCTATGTCTCTGATTATATGATTACGGATCTCGGCTTTGCTGTATTATACACCTAGAATCTGTCTTTAGATAGACATTAAGCACTATAAAAGTACTTTTAGAATTGGTATGTCCTACCCAATTGCCACAGTCACACCAAATGCATCATACTGAAACCGACTTGTTGATTTTTTGAGGGTCGGGAGCAAATGTTTACAGAGTCAGTTAAGATCACTTCCTGTCAAGACGTGAAGTCCCCAAATTTTCAACCAAAGAGTTGGTAACATCTCACCAGGACTAGCAATGAACACATCATGACAAGATGTAAACAGAAACTGACAAGGTGATTACAGCAACAAACAAACTGGGAAGTCTGTAGGACAAGCCGGCCTCATTTTACCGACCCATGGTTTGTCGGCTATGATATCTATGATGACCAAAAGGCGAGTCGGTTTGCGCAATGCTTCATTTGGAATCTGGCATCAGACAGATTACATCTGGCAGGGTTTAAGACAAGGCTTTGTTTTCTACAAAATAACTAGGATTAGTGTTGAGATTCAAGTTGGACTGACTTGTGGTTAGGATTTTTTTTTGCAAATTCTGCTTTTACACAAAATGGGTCTTAAGAAGGGCAGAAGAGTGAGGAAGGGAGAAGTCCCCAGAGACACACCTACGGAGTTTGAGTTGGGGAATATGGTGCAGACATACAGCAGAGGAGGGAGGAGAGGGAGGCAAGAGAAAGGTAGGAAGAGTCACAGAAACAGAGGGAGTAAGCCAGGAGCTGGGGGTGGCTGAAAAGCATGCAAGGACAAAGTGACAGAAATAGACACAGGGGCTGGAGGAGAGGCGGGCACGTCTAAATGGCACTCAAGGCACAAGAAGGGGCACATGACAAACATCTACCTGTCAGACTCAGATGATGAGGCTATTGTGGACTTTGTGAAGGACCAAGAGGAGTTGTATGACAAGACAAATGAACATTTTAAGGACAACGCCAGGAAGAAATGCCTTTGTGAGAAGTTTGCCAACAGTCACAAGCTGTCTGTCAAAGTGTGCAAGACTTGGTTCAAATCCCAGTGCATCCACTGCCTCATCCCATGGCATCTCCAGAGGTTCAACCGACAAGGATAGTATGGAGATCAGCATGCAATCAGACACCATAATACAAACTTCAATTACAAGCCCCAGTGCAGTTTCCCAGCATTCTTTGGTGGACCAGTAGGTTATGAACCAGTTTGCATAGATGAAAACAATGCTGTCGTCATTTCTTGGACTTAAGGCAGGAAACCACTTGAAACCTTCTGCAACTACGTGGCATCTGAGGTGGAGGCCTTAGAGGATTGAGACTTTCAATAATTCAGAAATGAGGATGTGAAACTGCTAGGTGTCATCCAAAGCAGGGCAAAGGAAAGGTGCTGTCCTCCCCACCAACCACAGCAACAGACACTTTCTGGGAACTCAAATGCAACTTCAACATTTGTGCCACAGACATTTTAACAGTCACAGCAACCAGGACAAGTTGCAAAGGAATACATCTTAACCATCCCAGAGACTCAGATGCCTGCATGCCTAGTTTACCAAACCGCTCAGCAGAGCCTAGTGGCAACCAAAGGACAGCAGCAGCAACCCAGAGGGTAACCGACTTCCTTCATAGTTGTTGAAGACCAACAAGCCTGACCTTGAAGACCGCTTACATTCACACTAACCCTGATGGATCACTCCAACCCACCTCCAGTTGCTTCTGCTACAGGCAAAGAAAGTCAACACAACATATCAGGACTCTCTGGCTACTCTTTGTTAATCTACAGTCAGTGATGAACTACCAACTTATTGACACAGTGCAGATGTTTTCACCACCCAACCCGCCTCTCCTTGAACCACCACCTCATGGCAAGAACATCAGCAGCAACCAGCCAAGCCTAAGCCTCCTCTGCAGACACCAAACAGCAGCATCAGAACCACCAAACAGCAGCATCAGAACCACTGTACTTGCCTACAACCGGTCCTTTTCAGGACCACAGGTCCTGAATCTTCTAAAAACAATTTATCAGTAACATGTTAAAAACAAGCATCATTACACCACCCCACACAAAAACACTTGAATCTTCTAAAAACAATTTGTCAGTAACATGTTAAAAACAAGCATCATTACACCACCCCACACAAAAAACACTTTACCCCAAACACACTCACACAAAAATGAGTGAATGAATGTGTGAGTGAATAAAAATTTGAGGTTAAAAAAACGCTGGTCTCGCTGATGTTTGACCTCCCTTAAAGGATTCCTGTAGTTGTCATCTGGCAGGTAGAACATGTTCATTTTCTAGGGCCAAAACATCATTTCCTGGGGTTGGTGCCCTGCCTCTGCCATGGGGTGCCCTCAGCATGTTGTGCAGCAGAACACATGTAAAAATAATGTCTCTGACATCCTTTGGCCTTTGCTCCATAGTGCCCAGTAGTACCCTGAATCTGCGCACTAACATTCCAAACACATTCTCTACCACCCTCCTGCCTCTAAAGATCCTGCTGTGGGCTATTATTTCTTCCCTTGTGAGTTGTCTTCTGCTGTAGGGTTTCACCATCCATGGCATCAAGGCAAAGGCATTGTCACCCAGAAAGAAATAGTGCAAATAGCCCCCCCCCCCCCCCCACAATGGTTCAGGTGGTATATGCTCCAAAGTACCATCCTTGATCTTCTCCCTCAAATTGCTTCATTTAAAAATCTGTGTGTCTGAATGAAGATCCACTTGATAACACATTGACCCAGAGGGATCTGTATTCTGCGTCAACCAGGGCTAGCACCACCAGTGGAAAGAAACCCTTTGTAACTATAATAGTCACTGCCAGATTTCTCTGGCTTTTTAATGGCGATATGTTTCTCGTGCACAAAGAGCCTGGGGGCATTCCATCTGGTGTTGAACTTCTCCTCCACATTTTTCCGGTCTTCAGGATCAGTAGGACAGCAAAAATATTCCCCCTGGAATTCACCAAGGATGGCTCAGTAGACATGGGGGACAAAATTACAGGTGGTGGTTGGGCCAACCAGGCTATGATACTGCTAGATGTAGGTTTCTCCTTTGCCAGGTGTCTCAGTGTTTTTGCCATTTTCAATCCAACTTCTAAGGGCTTGTTGAAATTGGTGACTAACTTCTCAATGCGGTGATGTATGTGTTTAAAAAGGCAGGTGGCATCCTGACAAACTTCTGGTAGCCTGGGATTTCAGTGTGTATTAAGTCGGCCAGGAGGCTGCTGTAGCATCCTTTTCTTGTCTTTGAAGGATCCAGGGCATGGCCAAGGGTTTGGTGGCTTTCTTCTTCTCCTGGGGGCTGGCTATTGCTGCGGATGTGTTTGTCAGTTGGGGCTTGACACGGCTTGTCTGTTAGGGGTTTACGGATTGTCGGCGCTTGACACAGCTTGTCAGTTAGGCATTTACGGCTGGTCCTGGTAGTTTCCCATCTTGTCTTGGAAAAAAATCATTCTGACCCCAAGTAAGGTTGGGAGGTAGATCCAGACAATTTGGGATATAATACGTGCAATCCCTGACTTTTGCAACCAACACTAGAGTCTTAGAGTCGGTTATAGGGTCGGCTCCAGTGGAAAACCTCTATTAGACATTATTCAATAAACAGTGTTTCACCTTGCTTATGGTGCTTATTCAAAACAAATTTAGAAACAACAAAAATTTACATATTTGGAAGAGGCAATTTTCATTCGAGCTTTTCAAGGCTTTACTATTGAATAGACAGTGCATGTCATTTTACAAATTAAAATGTCCCAGGGTGGCTTAGATTGGGAAGTTATTTCTGGTAGAAGGCCAGCTGTTTTCAGTTTCAGCTGAACTGCAGAATCCCCCTAAGTAGAGAAGTAGAGATATGCTAATTCAGTTGGATTTTTCTTAATATATGCATGGTTATGGGGGTTATTAGGAGTGCTTTGAAGATGTCGACTTGTATTGCATAGGTTGACGTGGTCGACAAAACCTTCTACTGATACATTTTGCATTTGTCGACGTTGTTGACCTGCCAACCTACACTTCTATTGCAGTTAATTCACACTTTCCAGATATTTGCCTTTTTTCTCGACTTTGTCGACCTGCTGACCTAATGTATGTAATTCACATTACTTCTATTTTCTCAGTGTCTCCAGCCATAGTTCATTTCTGACTTTGTCAACCTGTCAACCTGAGACAATATTATTCATAATATATATTTCTCCACCTTTTCAACTCATGAATATTCATTATTTAAATTATTAGCTTATTTCTACTTCCGTCAGGATGATTCTGCAGTTGTGCCTCAATTTCTTTTAGGCACATTTCTTTCTTCAGAACAGATCTAAAGCCCTAAGTTCCAGCATGATATTACCATTTTGAAAGCATTTTGTTGTGGATCTATTTTTCTTTTTAGTTTAAGTAAAATAGTGGCGTATTTGCTAAGATATTAGATAAAATATTGTGTATTCCAAAGGCAATTATGTAACTGTAAAGCAAAACTTAACTATCAATAATTTTGTTTTCTTATTTATGGATTGGTTTTAATGCAGTAAAAACCTATAGGTAAGTTTTTTTTTTAAACATTTTAAAGACATGAGCATCTGTGTATATCATCAATTTTCTCAAAAATTGGATTGCAAAACAAAAAATTAAAATATGGATTACAACTCTTTTAAGGTGAATAATTTTTACACTTTTTATGAAAACAGATTTTCTGTTCCAGAAATAGATTATTTCAATCTAAACCAGCTGTATATGTATACATTAAACGTGTGACTGAATATACTCAGTATGGCATATTCTATTTGATAAAGGCCGGGGGTCTGTTTCAAAAAAGGGGCTTCACCCAGGGGCCAGTGTCAGAAAAGAACTTAGTCTGGAGTTAGACTTAAAGTTAAGAATTTTGGATTTGACAAAACACTAAATGCTAGGCTTTGGCTAAGTCTTTGGCTCAAAGTTTAGTCCACCTGTGAGTGGGCTTAACTGTTGTAAACAATGACTTAAATATTGTTGCCACATTTTGTTCACTTTTTCCAATTTCAAAAGGCTGTAAATATAGTATAAATGTATAGAACCCCTCCCTAAAGTAGTCCTTGGGAAGTGCTCATGTGGTTACAAGTTTTTTCAAGGTTATCAGAAAGCCAATCAAACTACATTATATAATATAGTTATTACCAAAATCTAGTCTATGCAATAGCAAGAAACAGACATCTGTAAATATGTACAGAAATCATCTGCGCAAGAAATACAAGTTATGAAGTTGAAATGTTGCAATAAATACAGTCCCCACCCCAAAACATTAAAAGACACTGGGTTGAGGGTACTTTAGTTTAATACATTTAACAAAGTAAAAGTTACGTATAAAAGTTATATATCTAAATCTATGAATTATTTACAGGTCATGATAAAATAGACATCTTTAAAACATGATCTTCAGCATGATAGAATACAAGTTAGAGCCATTGTCCATAGAATATAATCATGCTGACCAAATTAGCAGATAGTTTACAAAGAAATACAGAGAAATACAGAACCTATAAGCCAACCTGGCCCGAGCAGAGAGGGTGACCTTGAGAGGTTACAGGACTGACCTTAGAGGTCAAAGGTGATTACTGTCAAAAAGGACCTCTTAGTCCGAGGTGTTGATTCACATAAGGTCAACTAAAGGTCACCCTGAGAGCTGAAGGTCAAGAGGCCTAAAGGTTTACAAAGTTACTAAAAATACAAGTTAAAGATAGTAATATGTAATCCCTCAACCCCAACAGTAGGGAGTAGTGACATTAAGCATTTATAACAGCAGCTAGTGAATAAGCTAGAGCTTCTCCTGACACATGGTCCGACTGTAAGGGGTTGCCAACCACCAGATGTGTTGATTTGAAATGCAGAATGGTTGGGAGTCATTGGGTAATATTTTTTGAGGGCCCTTAGGGCCCTAAAAGGGCAAATGGCCCGGTTGGAAACTTTAGGCAATGATATAACCTGTACAGCATCTCTATGTTGCATAGTTTTGGACCACTTAATCAAAATCTTGACCAGATTTTTGGTGAAGAAAAGGTCATGACCTGTGAGATGACGAGACAGGTCAAAGGTCAGAATGGAGTGAGGAGCCAAATTTGACAGCCTGAAGAAACCAAAGAAACCGGTGAGAAAGATGGCCCTGAAAACCTCTGGGAAATTAAGGTGATCACAAGCTTTTGAAATTCGTTCCAACATAGAAAGGTCAATAACATTATGAGAGGTCACAGCCAGAGGCCTGTTAATGCGCATTGACTTCTGAAAATATTTGATCCTAGGATGATCAAGCAAAGAATAAGACATGTTATATAATACAAAATTGGCCTTTATGGCCGACAAATAATTGGCAATCATGCTAACAGAGCAACAATTAACGACCAGACATTCACAAAATGACAATATGACATTGACATCAATTTCCACCATGGCGACTTGCATGTAGACACAGAAGGCTAGGAAGACCCTGAACATCTTTGTATAAGCTTGCCTTGTCTTGGGTCTGAAGGCCTCCTGTGTTCTAGAGGCTGCATTTTCGATGAGATTGGCGTCAAATGGGCCTAATAAAGCACCAAACTTGCATTCCTCCTCTATGTATGCGTCAACGTCAACTTGTTTATTATAGAAAATTTTTGTTTTATACTTTCTCTCATCTTTGACATTGCTTACAACATGTGACACAACACTATCACTAGGAAAAGCACCAGTGACACCTATAGTCTCAGTGACAGGCATTTTCTTGCCATTGGAACCAGCTGTCCTGCAGCTGCTGCATCCTAATAATGGGCAGCTGCCTGTTCGTTTTTTTAATTTTTCTTGTGTGGGCATTCTTTTTCAGGATGCCCCACCTGCCTGCCCCCAGCCAAACAAAATGAGCAAATATGTTTTTGAATTTTGCCATTTGATCCATTGTCACATGGGTGAGTACAAGTTCCAAATTGATAACTTTTACAATACCATGGTTTCCTGCTTGAGTGATCCAATGGCTTGCTCCACCCTGACCTACCTGACACATGTTTTTGAGCATGGGCCCTACGGATTCGATCTATGCGATCCAGATCTTCCCACTGGAGGGAACCCCGCTCCATTTCACATAGCAGCACAGCATGTGCTGCCTTTGCCCCTTGCAAGGAAAATCTGTGGCATCTTCCATTAGGTCACCCAAGTAGGAAACCATTATCTCTCTTCTATCAGAAGATTTCTGCTCAAGTATGTTCTAACAAAAGCCCTGCACCCACTGGGTGAGGGATAACTGATCATACGATACCCTCTGCCTACTGACCCCACCCAAAATGGGCTCATGGGGCCATGAAACCTTTCTTTTGACAGACACATCAACATTTCCACCTCTCTTAGATTTGTGTTTTAGTTTACTGTCGTTACCTGAGAGGTGGGAACTCTGATCCAAATCTCTGATCCTTCAATCAACTTTTTTCTGTAACACATGAGACCTAAGTTTTTCTAAGGAGGGAACATCACTATCACTGTCATCCGAGGATGAGCTACTAGATGTTACAGAGGGTTTGAACTTTTTACTTCTTTTAGATTTGTGAGAACTAACAATAACACTGTCTGTACTTAACTTTGCAGTTTCTGGTGATGCAGCTGAAGCTTGAGTCGCCTGCTGCACACCACCCGCAACCTGATCCTCCACCATGTCGAGTCATTGGAATACCTTCTTCAATTGTGACAGAATCTCCAACTGTAGCCGCTGTCCGCCCAGATCCGCCTGATCTGTGTCAAGCAATTTGCTTGAAGCGGCAGCATCTCGCAGTTCATTGGGCACAGATTTATCACTTTCAGCACTGTTCTTAAACTGACATTTCTTTCCTGTTGGTTGCACATGTCTAGTTTTACAGTTCTTGCAACTTTGCTTTTTATCTGGCATATTGCCTTCTTATACTAAAAGTCTCAGTTACTGGAAAATACATAAACAAGCACGATTTACCAGCAATCTTGGCAAATTCAGGCTTAATGAGGGATAAAATAGCAGAAAACTCGACCAAAATAGCATAAAAATGCACAAAAATGAATATAGGGTAGACCGTCTCTCATGTGCAGAACACAAAAGCCTGAGGTTGACAAGATGGCTAGGAATCAAATCTCCTGGCATCAGAAACTTGACGTGTCACAGAGTTCAGTTCAGCATTTCTATTGTCACACACACAATATTCCTGCATATAATAGCATAGGCTTAAAACACTTGTTGCGGATAAATGACCGTCCAATATTTACACTTTGTACAAGTTAAAAGCCTAAAATAACAAAAAAAACTAAAAGCTTGAAAATAAAAGTTTTTCAACATGTCTTCCCTCCAAAGTCAAACTTCAATGTGACACCAAAGTTTGAACTTCTAGGGGATAGGAATACAAACTGTAAATCAGGGAGGCCCCTAATAAGATTGCTTGTTTATAGCATTACTTGGTAACCTTAGGTCACTTGGTTAATAGCAACATTAGACTGGTACCTTAAAGTTTGACTTTAAGGTTACATACACAAGAAATGCCTTTGGGGCAGGACTGACATCTGGGGTGCCTAAATACCCCAAGTGAATATCACCTATATACAGATACACACTGTAATTAATCTTTTCATAATTATTTAAGAGCTATTTAAAATACTTAAGACTCATACCTACCAGTCTTAAAGTTCACCTTGGCTAATCCTGAAACTGGTTGTAATTTTTTTTGTGAATACCACTTAGACTAAGACAAAAGTCTTAGCATGTTTTTCCTGGAAAGTTATATAAAAGTCTTAACTTTAACCCTAAACTAAGACTCTTCATGAATACCGATTGAGTTTTTGCAGTGAACCTGTTTCCCAACAATATATAACCAATAGTAAAGTTCAAAGGTCAAAGTTAGGGTTTTTACAACCCATTTAACAGCCAGGATCATACTGGGACAGGCCGTCAGCATTACTATTTGTGAGATTATACTTGAAATTCATTTGAATCATGTTCAGTGACAGAGATAAGCAGCACAGATTGCTGCTGAAGATAAGCTATCTACTGAAACAATAAAAAAATTCGAATTTGTTTTTATATTTTAATTATTGGCTGATTCTGTTATAAGATTGTCATAACAGGAGTATTTAATTACAACATTTACGGTGTCTGTAATGATTTGTATTCAATTTTAGATGTAGGTCAGTATTGCACTAGCGGATCCAGGGGGGGGGATTAGGGGGTTCGACCCCCCCCCCCCCCCCCCCCCCCCCTTGAAAAATAATGTAAAGTGGTTCAACCCAAAGTAGAAAATTATTTCTTGAGAGTGGTGTTAAATTTACTGGAAATGCACTATATTTTTACCAAAAAATTTTTTTTCCGGGGGCATGCCATGAACCCCCACCTTACTTAAAAGCTAGATCCGCCCCTGTATTGTGAAACGAAGTGAAAAATGAAAAGGCATTGAAGACTTGAATCTTTAATTGTTAAATACATTGTTTCTGCAAGATTATGACAATAAGAAGATTTAATATTTTTATTTCCATATACTTACCTGACCTTCAACACACATAACTATTCTGTGTGTGAGGCTGGTTGAAACCACCACAATATAAATGCATTAAAATGTAGGTTTTAAAATTTAAGTTGCATCTTTGAGAGGTGTATTTTGACAAAGGTAAAAAAACTTTTACAACCAAGCTAAGTGTATTTTTGTCAATATATCACATCTTTTCAGTAACAGTTTCCGGTTATCAAATGAAGAATGAATATTTAACATCATATGTAGAAGTTTAGTGATCAATCTGTAATGATCTTTAAAAATAATAATTAAAATTTAGTGAATTATTTCAGATGACATATATTGACATTCATATTCAAGTATCAAATTGCTATAAATTTCAATACCTAGTAACATTTAATACATTGAGTAAAACTGCAGACATACTTAGGATAACATTTGAAAGCTTAAGTCATATCTTTGATATCTTTAAGCAAAGTAGCGTAAAGATATATTTCAGATACAAAACTAAACCTTGACATAAACATGGCATAAACAACAGCAATGCGGCAAGATACAGTAATGGTCCTTTGTTTGCAGAAAGAGCTTTTATTTCTATGTCATTTCAGGTGTAAGTGTGTGTAAACGATGAAGATAATATACTGTAGGTGTGACTGGGGCTTTAACTAGGAACGGATTTGAAGGTAGTTATAACCTATATATAGAGAGCAATGCCCAAATCCTCATCAAAGTAGTGCTCCTTCAATGCCCTCGGCTAAAGTCACTGCTACCCATGATGCTAATCTACCAAGATATAACTCACAAAGCACTGTAGCTTCTTCAATGCTTTCAGCTCCAAACACTACCAGTTACTCTAATCCACCTGGATACAGTCCACAAAGTTCTAGCTTCAACTGACGGAGGCATTATCCAGGGAGCCAAGCCCAAAACAACATACCCGTCAACTACTCAGAGTGTTAATAAGGCAGGACATCCACTTCAGGGTCACATCACCCATGGGATAACTTCAAATAATGGCAATGCAGTCTACAGTTCAGCAACGACTTCTAAAGACTGTTAGGATCTATCCCAGCCCATTTCAGTGTGTGAATGGAACATAAATGGTTGGACAAAAAACAACTGTGAGATAAGAAAACAAATAATTGACATAGTAAAACCTGACATTGTATGCCTTTCTGAAACCCATTTAAATGAAGATGAAAAAATAAGAGTCGAAAATTATCTTTAGATTGGTAATAATAGGCGATACATTAATGCACGTGCCCCAAAAGCCTCAGGTGGAGTGGGATTATTAATACATGTCAAAATAATCAATGACTATCATGTAAAAGTACTTGATAAGCAGTTTGATGGTGTATTAGTTGTTGAAATTAAAAGCAAAGTAACTGAATTTACGTGTATCATTTTTGCTTGTTATTTGTCACCTGAAAATTCAAAATGGGGGAGAGATGCATCAAAGTTTTTTGTGCATATTTTAACTATTATTTATATGTCTTCATATGCAGATCTTATTATATTATGTCGGGATATCAATTCAAGAGTAGGAAATGAATTAGATTATATACCAGAAATAGATACAGTAAAAGAAAGGAAAATACTTGATACAAGCAAAAATACACATGGCAAATTGTTTATCGAATTTTTAAAAGATGCAAAATTGTGTATAGTTAATGGCAGAGTAAATGCAACAAAGATAATTAAACATTTGTTTCAACAAGGGGTAAATCTGTTGTGGATTATTTCTGTGTACCACACAAATGTCTGACTTTTTGTAAAGACTGAAGTTTTTCTTATGACTGATATTGTTAATGAAAATAATATTTACACTCTAAATTCTGAATTAAGCAAAATACCTGATCATTCTATTCTCTGTGGAAAATTCCAGTGTTCGTATGTTCAGAATACCAGTAATATGCTCAACGAATCTAGTAAGCATATTGATAGAAAGCAATTGGTAACAACTGATAATAATAAACATTACAAATTTGAAAAAGTCCCCCCAGAGTTCATGAAATCAAGTATGTGGAAAGATACTATTTTAACATTAACTGAAAACATTGAAAAAATGTTATATTCTCAAGAAAGTATTGATAATATGTACACAAAGCTCACTAAAAGTTTCTTTGATGAAATGGACAGGTATCTTGGCACAAAAGGAGCAAGTCGAAAAACTAGAAAATACCTGAAATTTTCAAACCCTTATTGGGATGATAATTTAACTGTGTTATGGAAAAATATGTGCCAGTGTGAAAAAGGATTTTTAAAAGTAAGTTACTCAAAATCTGCAAAATGTCAAGCAAGGCATGAATACAAAACAGCAAGAGACAAATTTGATAAAGCTTTGCGTAAAAGTAAGCGCAACTATAACAGAAAAGTAATAAATGACATTGAAACTGTAAATACAACAAATCCAAAAGAATTTTGGCGACATATTAAAAATTTAGGGCCAAACAAGAAGCAACAAATCCCTATGATTTATTTATTTATTTGGGGTTTTATGTCACTTTCAACACTGTACAGGTCATATCACGATGGGTAGTTGGAAGGGCAGAGGAAACCAGTACATACAGTTCGTTAGGGTTCTGTACTGTAAACTGCCGACCAACGGCAAGCAACTACCAGCTTTCCCACTTGAGGCCGTGCAGGGAATGGAACCCCGGCCTCAGAGGTGGGAGGCGAGAGTGTTACCACTCTGCCACCGTGGCCCCCAAATCCCTATGATGGTTAAAGTTAATAATAACTATACAACAGACACAAAGTCTGTACTTGATAAGTGGAAAACTGACTTTGAAGATCTGTATAACAAACCAAGTCAAAATGATAATTATGACATTCACTTTTACCAAGAAATTCTACAGCAAAAAACTTTTTTAGAACAACCATTATACTTAAACTTTGAAATTTCAAATGATCCATTGAACAAACCAATTATGTATGATGAAGTTGAAAAAGTATTAAATAAGTTAAACAGTAACAAATCAGCTGGTTGGGATAATATACCAAATGAAGTTATAAAAAATAAATCTGTTTATGTATTATTTCTGAAGTACTTTCAAAAATGTTTCGACAGCAGTTTTGTCCCATCCATTTGGCTCAAATCAGTTGTTAGCCCGATTCCAAAGAGTGGAACAAAAGACCCACATACACCATTAAATTATCGTGGTATTAGTCTTCTGTCATGTTTATCTAAAGTTTACTCTTCTTCACTAAATAATCGAATTTTACTGTACTGTAATATGTCAAATATCTTAGTGGATGAGCAAAATGGTTTTCGTTCAGGTCGGTCTTGCGAGGAACATATTTTTTCTCTAACAACCCTAATAAAAAATCAGTTTACAAAGCCAGTATTTGCCTCTTTTATTGACTTACAAAAAGCGTTTGATTGGGTTGATAGAGATCTATTAATGTATCGGTTGTTGAGCTATGAAATAAATGGTAAAATTTACAAAGCCATTCATTCTCTGTATAACAAAACTGTTTCATATGTGTGTCTGAATCACAATGTGACTGATTGGTTTCCAGTGACATCAGGAGTAAAACAGGGAGATAATCTTTCCCCAACACTTTTTTTGCATTTATATTAATGACCTTGCAGAGACATTAAAAAGATTAAACATTGGTATTAAAGTGAATGGTAAAAATATATGTGTGCTTTTATATGCAGATGATATTGTTTTATTAGCTGAAAATGAAAAAGATCTCCAAACCTTGTTAAATACAATCCATGAATGGTGCTCCAAATGGAAACTAAATATAAATATAGAAAAAAGTAAAATAATGCACTTTAGACAAAATAGGAAACAACAATCAAATTTCCAATTTAAGTATGGAAGTACTACACTTGAATACTGCTCATATTACAAACACTTGGGATTATACCTTGATGCTAACCTTAACTTTAATAATGGTATTAGGACACTTGCTGATTCAGGAGGCCGGGCATTCGGTGCTCTGATATCCAAATTAAAACATTTAAAGATGTTAGATATAAAACATTTACTACTATATTTAACTCACAAATTGCAACTATCTTAGATTATTCTTCATCTGTTTGGTTACATAAAAAAGCTCCAGAGTGTGATGTTATTCAGAATAAGGCAATGCGATATTTTTTAGGTGAGCATGGGTTTACACCAGTTCCAGCTCTAAATGGAGAAATGGGATGGTTGCCCAGTAGATTCAGAAGATACTTAAATACAATATGACTATGGAATAGATTAATAAAAATGGATAATAATCGTCTCACAAAAACAATATTCCTGTGGGACTATGAACAAACTCAATCCAGCTGGTGCCAGAATGTAAAGAAAATCTTTACTAAACTAGATTTTGATAATGAATATAATTTAAAACAAATTGTTGATATTGAAAAGGCAAAGACTAATTTGTTTAAACTTGCAGAACATGAATGGAAGCAAGATGTTGAATCAAAACCAAAGTTAAGACTTTATAAATCTTTTTAAAACCAATTTGAAACCAGCAAATCATCTTCAATCTTACATTCCACGATATAAATGTTCCCTTCTTTCACAGTTTAGAGCAGGGGTATTACCCTTACGCATAGAAACTGGAAGATATCACCTCATTAAAGATTCACAAACTAAAAAATATAGAAAACTTAACACTGAAGAAAGAACATGCCTCATAATGTAATAGAAAATCAGTGGAGGATGAAATTCACTTTCTTTGTAAATGTTGTATATTTAAGGAGCCAAGGGAAAAAATGTTCAATGAGATATGTCTTAAGCTAAAAAATTTTGCAAGTTTGACTGATGAAGAAAAATTTCAAATAGTGTTACGAGATTTTGAGAACTTGTTAATTGATTATTTAAAGACATCCTGGAATATTAGACAAACTATAGTCAATAGATAAATTTATACAATTTTCTATTCTCTTTTATGCTGAATTTAATATTTATTGTGTGTTTTTTTTTATTATTATTGTCACTACCATGTTTTCAGACTTAAATCAAAAATATTTGTGTTACATAACTAATTATGGAATTGTATTATGTTCAACCAACAAATGAAATACTGTGTATTTGAAATGACCTATAAGCCCATTGGGGGCTGGGCAATTGGTATAATTTATTTAAAACATGTTTTTGTGAATTGCATGTCACTATAATAAATAAATAAATAAAAAAATAATATAAGAAATTATATTATGTTGCCATTGACCAGGTGCCCTTACTTGTGGAGACAGACTGATTTCCTTTCTTAATTTAGGTTTACGTTAACCATTCACTCAACCCTTTATATTATTTGATTTTGTTTTAGGTTAAACCTTTACAGTTGAAGGTTTCTTTAACTGTTGCTTAACTCACTTGCTTAGAAATTGGTTTTAATTCCTTAGTTTCCAAAGTACCTTTCAGCCATCTTGGCCTTGAACTTTTATTTTCAACTTTACTAACCTATTTTTTGTCAGACTGCCTTGACTTCATGATGTAAGGAAATGCCATTGTAATAGTACTTAGGTTTTATACAGATAAAAAATGATAACTTGTGCTTCCCAGTGTGTATGGATAATGAATATATAATTTTAATGTGGATTTGTAAAAGTGTATTGTTTATTTACAGATATAATATAATCATATTGTCATATGGTTATTGTAAAGAGACACAACTACCCTCAGTCTTACTGTTACTTGTGAATCTTGTGCTAAGAGTACAACGCTTGTTCTTAGTTTGTTTTCCATCTAAAACTACAGAAATAATAATGATGCTAAAAAGGTAATAGTGTGGTGCTATTTTTGACAGGTTTGAAATGAAAATTGAGATAATTACTGCATCTAGTTTCTTGACTACATAATTGAGACCTTGGGGTACATTGTTAGATGGTTAACAAAGGGCTTGATAGAATGTTACCAGCAGTAAATTGGATGTTTCTATTGATGATTCTAATTGGCGCATCTCATTCTCTGATGGCATAGTTTAAGCCATTATTACCTGTACTTTAGATGACATTCATGAGGAGAGTATTTACAAACAGGTTCCTGATTCGCTCATATTCTTATTCGTAAAATAAATGGAGGTTTTGTAACATACATTCGAAAAATAAGAAATAATTCCAAGGAATTAAAACTTTTAGCTTTGAAATTCTCAATTTTAAGGTTCAATGGAATAAAATAAACATGGGCCTGGGCATGGGGAATGTAAGACATTAGTATGAGTAGAAGATTTATTTCAGTAAACTAAATCTGAGATTGAAACGGATTTAGCCGAAGTTGACTTAGTTGAGACCAAACTCAGTCTGATTTATGAAATAGCCACAGTGCTTTCTGTGTCATGTGACTCTTTATTTCTTCCCCAAATATGCTATTCATAACTCAGTCTTTTGTTCAATGCTTTTAAGCTTTGGAAAAATGCAGTTTTGCAATGGAAAGCCTCGTAACAACATAAAAACTTATCAAGACTATGTTGGGAAGATGTTTTATGCATTTATGGTTCGTTTTCAGATATTTCATGTTTTTATGTGGAGAAAAATCTAAGGCAACCATATTTAAGTCTTTGTTTAGCAAAGTTAAGCAGTTGAATCCAAAGATTTAGCTCAAGACTCAGGTAATGCTTAGACTTTCGTGCTTCAGAAAATCTGATAAGTATCATGCCCCAGAGGTTCACGACAAAATTTTTAACTTTACACCTGATCCCAGGTTAAGTCCTTTTGTGAAATCTAAGTCCTCACCTCGTCATAAATTGCCACAACTTGAATCCACTATCTTTATTTGTGCCTTTTATGTGTGCTAACATGGACTCTTCTGAATGTAATATGCATTGACACAAGTGCAAGCTACAATTGTATTTTACCCACATGAACGGAATCAATAAATCTTTGGGAGTACTTTTAGGTGAACAATAATAGTTTTTACTTGAAATCAGCACCCCAGAATTGGCACATAACAAATTAAAACACATCTCACAAATGCACATTAATTTCATTGTTAATATTATTCAAGTTTGTGCCACTTCAAGAAACCAAAGAGTATTTAACACAGTGTTGAGAAAAATTAGGTTGGCACGTGGTGTTATTGTACAGAAGCATCAGGAAAATTTATGTGTCTGTTATTAGGATAATTGTATCCTACTTTTTATGTCCACATTTCTACTCATAAGTTGAAAATAAACACAGTATTGTTATGGTTGACTTAAAATATAACTAGCAAACAGTTATAACATTAAAACATTTATTCACACCCTTCAGTATCATACTTTAATTAGAGTACCATAGTTAATCAAATTGATGTTAAGTTTGAAATTACTCTTTTACTTCATAAACACACAAGTTTTTAATGGGAGACCATCTGTTTTAGAATGCTAGTGTAAGCATTTTCAAAAATACCACATAAGAAAAATGATCTCCTCCAGATGTAGTGACACCGTCTAAACAAAAAAAAAGTGGAAAGAAGGAAATAACCTGGGCAGACTATGATGACATGACCAATGATGATCTGCAAAATGGATCTGTTGCCACTAATATCTTGCAACAACTGCAAATCCGAGCAGTTGTATGGGGACTCAATTAGTCTCATTGGAATAACGATTAACAAGACCTACAAGAAGATGAAAATGACTCCTGGTGCCGACCATTGACACCCCTGCAACGATCACAAGCAGTTCAGTTTGATGCAAGACTCAGTGACCTAGTAATGAAAAAGGCAAGTTTAAGCCTCTAGTGGACTTATAAATTAAATCTAAGGGCAATACATATATAGCGTCATGATAATCAGACCACGAGACAATACGTGTGTAGCTTCTGTTCCTAATTAATGATGATGAAAATATAGATACCAAGAATCAAATACTCGAATGCATTAGAGACTGATGGAAGATAATTATGTCTGTGGCTGAAATTTAGGTAATTGTTACATATTTATAAGAGCACTCTGCCAACGTGTCTTTTAAAGGGGAGGATATCTTGTATTTGGCTGCTGCAGAGTTCTTGTGTTCTTTTACAATGTATGGATTTGAATTATTGATTTTCTCTGTAGTCAACAAAACTTGGTCAAGCTAACTGAAATAATCTGTTATGGAGAATGTAATGGAGAAAGTGTGGATTCTTTCATTTGAGAGCTCGAGGCCGACAGCTTTGAAATCAAAGAATCCACACTTTTTGAGGGCATTCTCTAACTTCAAATATATATCATTTTGTAAACATATGTTTAACTAAATATGTGTTTAACCAATGACATTTAACTAATATATTATGAATTGTGACCAGGAAGTTAATTTTTAAAATAATTATTTTGTGTAGGAAAATGCAATGAGGTTAATTTAATTATTCCTTTCAATATTGTTGTTTAATATCAATTACCACAGCACTTAAAAATTAAGGATGTGCTGGGTAATCAACATTATGTTCATTTGTTATGCCTACATTACACAATATATTATATGGAAATCCAAAAGAGTCACCAAATTATAAACAATTTGTATTACAAATAATAAATTGGTCAGCATGGTAGCTGTCATACAGTTATGGTGCACTAAAAGACATTATATTTTAGATATACCAAGTTTAGGCAGATTCTGTTAATTCTGTAAATTCATATAATATAATGATTTTGGTAACTATTTCTTATTTGGAGCAGAATGTCTGTAAAGGGTTATCATAGTATTTCACACGTTCATTGCAATGTTTGCTAGCTTTTACAAAGGTGTGGATTCCTTAAAACCATTCAGGCATGAAAAGTTAGCCTTCACCTGCATGCCTGTATGCTGTGGTCATTCTATTTATATTTTGCTGCGAAATAGTTAAAATGGATTAAAATACTGATGGAAATAATATAATTATTACTCACAATACATTTACAGAGAATCTGGCTAGGTCACTTCATAAAGATACAGCTTTCAGTGCTGTATACATGCAGGAGACAAAGCATTTGTAGATATTGCAATGCTAGAATTCTACCAGTGATAACAATTGGCCAGATTTTTTATATTTCTGACAATGAATTGGTACAAACCTGTGAAAAAATTGAGAGTACTGCATGTAAAGAAGGGAAAATTTTAGATTATCAATCTAATTATGAAGACATTTCTGATGTTGAAGATGTAATGTAATTACACTACTGCTTAAAGGCCAACACTGGCTGAGGTAATTATGGCCATGAAATCCAAATGTGAATTCTTTTTAAAAAATCCACAGTTTTGGTTAAAAGAATCTGCAGAAAAGTGCAGTTTCTTAACAATAATGTACACTTTTAACAATAGTATGACATCACAAGTATATTTTAATTTATAGACTGTGGAAAACACCCTTGTTGTCCTGGTAATGTATTGTATATTCTTTCGAGAACGTCCCAGTCTGTACTGAACCTTCAATATCTCAAGGGTTGAATACCTGGCCACAGGGCAGAGTGTATTGAGTTAGTGTGCTATACAGACTTTTATACTGTGAACCACTTCATTTCAGTGTCAAGTTGATATGTTTCTAACATGAAATATCCATGTTTTGCAAATACAAAATTGATTTCTGGAACTAAGTGTAAGTAAAACAAGCACATAATCAGACATTTTCAAACTATCTGACCTGTACAAAAGCATGCTTAATTTTTTAAAAATATCAAGCTCGAAAGATATTTTGCTAATTTAAATCCCCATATCTGACTGTCACATCACAGAGCTTGAAACAACCTTGTATATTTCAGGCAGAAATATGTTTCTCCCTTTCAAATGGTCTATTTCATACAACAATCAATCACTGTGGGGCTGGTATATTACACTGATGAAACACGATTGCTCAACAGTTAATTTACTCAACTGACACAATAAAATTAGTAGCTGTCAAATTAGCACTGACAAGAAAAAATAAATGTAACATCGTTGGATCTTTCTGTGTGCAAATTGTGCAAAATTGTCACACTGATTTCTAGTAGAATTTATATTATCGCTTTTATAAAACGATTCTTAAAGGTTATTGCTTTTATTTTGTTTGTACAGGACATCTATCACTTGAGGTGGTGCCAATGCATATTTTGATCAAAAGAAATCCATGTAACTGTACTAAATTCCAGAAAAATGGGTTCTTGTGTCGAAGTAGTGCAAGGCTATGGTGGGAAGCAGTATACTTTCAGTCATGAATAAAATCATTAAGCAGTATTTCATTTGCCCCCACAAATGTGATCATGATGGTTTAAAAAGAACACACACACACACTACTTAAGAAACTGGCACTAGAAAATAGGCACTGCACACTTTCCATAACTAGCAACCTGAGATGTCACAAAACTGGTTCTTAAAGACTAGTCTCCCACCGACAACACAATATATTTTCCAGTTTGGGATATGTATATCAACATTGATTCACACGTTAATAAAGTTACCACCCCTCAAATTTTATGTAAATCAGGCACTGCCATATAAGGCACTTGGCTATCCAGGTTACTTTCCATTGGTTTACATTGTAGATACTCTACAACTCAGTGCCCAAGGCCCCCCAAACACATTAATTACAAAATAGGAGGGTTATTAGTGTATTACATAATATAAATGAATATTTTCAAAACTAAAACTATATACACTTCTTAAATGTATTCTACAAGCATGCATGCAACAAATACATCAACAAGCAATACATTAACTTATGATAAATTACTGTTAATGACACTGCATGATGACACTCTAATATTGTAATATTATTTGCTGAACAACTAAAATGCGCAATTACCCATAAACATTCAAAAAAAATTTTAAACTCAAGCTTCAACAGTAAGGGTGGGGGGATGGGCAAATTATTTGCTGTTTACAGTTCAAAATCATTTCCCATACTAACTGTTTACACTTTTGAATTTCCCTCCTTTCCCAGCCAACCAATGACAAGTCTGTTTACATTAAAACCAGCAACCCATAAACACTATTATTTCCTACTGTTTACCTGTGTAGACTGGTACTCAATAGTAAAGCAGGCCTCTGGTGGATAACCAAATTATAGACACAAAATCCTGGGACTTTCTTTTATGATCATTGATTATCAAAGATTAAAAGTGGGTGAGGTTACTGTGATCATTAGACTTCAACTGGGATTGAGTTAAATTATCTGAAGGACTTCCCTTATACCTCTGTACGTTTCTTTCTTTGACTCCAAATTTATGAAATCCTTATAATCTTGCTAGAACCACAAAAACATCAAAATAGACTTAAGTGTAATAAAGTGCTTTACATAATGATGGTTACTGAAGCAAGTATAAAGCAAAATAAAACTGAAGTGACTTCTACTCAACTCCTGCTTACTTTGATTTTGCAGTAATGTCTCTCATTGTGTGCTAAATGAAACACAAACACAAAGAAATAATTACTTTTAGAAAACTTGTTGTATTCCTGTCCAAGTTGCACTCTGTTGGAATGGTTAATGGCGAATGACATTCTTTGTGAAGAAAAGTTTAAATCAAGTAATTTCATAAGCTAAGGTGTTTTGCAGGGAATATGGATGCTTAAAACAACAAAAGAAAAATACAAGACCACGACATTACTATGACAAGATGTTCTTCTTACCAATAAAATATATTTAAATACAATATTTTTTAAAAACATATTTGCATTATAGATTTCTCATGTCATAAAGGTCACTCTAATATTCACTCCATCACTGTAACTGTAAGGGAAAATGTATTATTGTTATTGACATTTGATAAAGTTATAAATTAATCATAGGGACTCGGTAACACAGTGGTAACATACTCGCGAAAGCTTAGAAATCTTAGAAGGCAAAGGTGGTGGGTAACTGGTTGATGTAGAATCTATACAGAATCATAGCCGCACAGACTGGCATCAAAGATGCCATCAAAGTCATTCCTTGCGGATCCTATCTTTGGGATATCATACACTATTTATCATTCAACATCTTGTTCAGGGGCCGTGGGGGCACAGTGGTAACAAACTCGCCTCCCTCCTCTGAGTTCTGTGGTTCAAACCCTGGACCCTATGCAGAAAAGTTGGTAGTTTCTTATCGATAACCAGCAGTTAACAGTATGGAACTTTGACCAACTGTATGCACTGGTTTCCCCTGCCCATAAAACTACCTGTCATGATATGACCTATACAGTGTTTAAAGTGACGTTAAACCCCAAGTAAATAAAAAAATAAAAAGTTAGCATCGTGCTGATTTGTTGCATACGTTTGAACTGTATAAAATTCTAGTGCTTATACCATTTGCATTCTGGTCTTTGAAGGCACAACATTACTTTAACCCTCACCCAAATTATGCCTTCCCAAGTTTTTATATATACTGAACTGATATATTATATGTAGCTTTTAGTTTATGCCCTCCATGCGTTTTTGCAAATAACAGTTTGGGAGAGAAATTTATAAAATTTGTAAAACTAAGCTAAATCTTCCGTTGTGAGGCCTTGTCCTTCTGGGATCCTACACATTGATTTCCTCCTCTCTTTCAACTACCCAACTTGATACAGGACCTCTACTGCTTTTGCATCTCATGTGGCATTTTTAATCAGTCCGAGATGAAAGACCAGCAGTCGTCATTGCATACCCTTCCACGTAAGACTAAATAGATGAAAATACACAATAGGTTATTATGTGTATTTGTAAATGTTACCCCAAAATATCAGCAACTTAACTGGTATGATTGTCCAACTGTACTTTAACGGAGGTATCAATGGACAACTGTTAAACAAGTTTTGACATTATATAACTTGGACCTGACCTCTGTTACCATAGGTTGAAAACTAGGGCATGACAGTCACAACATTTACTGTTTCAAGATTCTATATTGATTTGGCCTGAGCTGATGTGAGGACTATAAAGTATCAACGTGACTTGCAAAATGTTATTCGGATATTTATCTAATTACATTTGGAGTATATTTGGTTACAATTCACTATATTCTGAATACACTCGCTTCCCATATTATCACTTTCTGGAAAAAATTCTTGAGAAAAAATGGAGAATACTTTTGTTAACTGAATGCATATTGATATGCTAAATGTTTATGAACATCAGTTCTAATTCTATGACATTACAGCTACCCTTGAATTCCTTTTATAACCTATTAAGCATCAAAGTACCCTCACAATCATTCCTAACTGAGAACATTTTACCTTGTTATATCTGAAGGCTCCCCTCTGCTTCAGTAGCAATGTGTTTGGTTGACGCACTATTTTCTTTTTGCTTTCCTGTGTGGCAAAATTCCTAAATTATGGTTTGAAGGGCTTGTGCTCTACAGAATGTGATAGATTTAGCTATGATATAACCGAGGTAAGAACTGAATAGAATATTTTATGGTGACATTAAAATATGACCAAGTATGACAATGTAATATAATAAATATTTTGACCAATCCCACCTGAGTTAAGTATCAATGTTATAATGTGTAAAACAACGGTGGTTTCAACTTGAAAACAGAACACTCAGAGACCACAAACCTCCGACAAGGCATGTATGACTTTTTAAAAATCCACTCAACAGTAAGTAAATTAGAAAGTTCGGATCTTTGATTTGTTTGTTTTTTTGCATCCAGACTGTGATCTGGATCACTTTCAAAATTTAATGGGATCAAAATTGGATCAAGATTCACCTTATTGTTCTCATGAACATCCAACCAGTCGTATTTGAGTAATCTTAACAAACAGAGAAATGGACACACAGACAAATAAATGGTCATGAATTTCATACTTCCTTGGCGGAGGTAAAATTCCCTCCAAAATTCCTTAGACCCAATATGGATTCAGATAGTCTTTACTGAGCACCAGTAGTAGATCATATCTTGTGATAAAATTACACCCTGCTGCAATTAATAGGTTTGTCGAAAAAATATAAATAGATTCTAGAGTCCTGATCTGGGTCATCTTTTAGGACTGAGCCAATCGTAAACTCCACCTTGTGTGAAAACATGAACCAGATATGATGTATAGTCTTCTAGTTATGGAAAAAAGACAGACAGGCAAAAAACGCATACCATTACAATATCAACACCGTAAAAAGGGGCGGTAGGATAAATATAAAATAATATTATCTAATATTCTATATAAATGATGTAACCCAACAGTACTTTGATTTGTTCGGTTCAAACATTATCAAAAGGGTGTAGAATATTGTAGGAAATTGTATGAATGACAATGTTCTTCACTTGACCTTATGAATTAACAACACAACATAAAACAGTGTATTGATTTAATTTCATTGACTGACTTTACACTTTTCACAATTATACAGGTCATATTACTAAAAGTATCTGAGGGGATAAGAGGTTAGCAGAGCACACTAACTGGTCAGAATTTTTCACTGAAAACGACGGCTCGCCAGCAATTAGCTGAAAATTTTCCCTCTTTATGTAAGGTTAGGAATTGAAAACAGAATATGAAAGGTGACAGACGAGTTTGTCACAACCACACCAACAACACCTCAAAGTTTTAATATTGAGGCAGCATCTCCATCGTCATCAACAGACATGGAGATTTTTATGTACTTGACTGATTCCGGATGTAACAGCTACATGTGTTTATTGTGTAATCAGGTGGAATTATCATTTCTTACACACATCCGTAATCAGGAAATTAGAGTGTTGTCCTATTATTGTACTTTCCAGAAATATTTATTTAAGGGTGTGTCATGTGAATATAATCTCGATAGTAAGCTGTTGGAATAGATGTCGGCTCAAAATATTTAACTATGGCTTCAAAAGCCACTTGTAGATGAAAACACTACTAGTCCATTTCTCTATAAGGAACTTTCCCCATTTGTTTTATCCCATACTTCTGCACAATATTTGCTAATTGAGGCCATTGACATTTACGTGGCTGTGTTCCTGCAATTACTGAAGCATATTTATCTCTGAGAGGCAGAAATATTTTTTTTTATTTCTAAAGGGCACTTGTATTTTCAGATGTGGCAGTGTGGTAAAAGATAAAACATTACAAGGGAAATAGTGTTTGTTTGTAAATAATTTAAAATTAGAAAACATTCGTACAGTACAGACCTCCGTCAGGTTTTTTTTTCTTAAAACATGGGATATTTTAGAATACAGAACGTGATCTAGATTTTGAAAATATAATAACTTCCGTCTTTGGCTAGGCCTTTCCCACATAAAAAATTCATTCCCCGGGGTACCCAACACATATAAATAAATCACACTGCTGGGATTAAATATATTTTATTTTACTAATATCAATTTTAAGAAATCACACATATATAAGCAAACATAAAATTGTTAAAGCAATAAGAGCCATATGCTGTGGGGCTAGCAGGCACCATAGGTAATAGTGCCTCTCATAATTACTGATGACCATTATGGTGCCATAAAATGCCCCAGAGGTGAAGCCAGAAGGAAACTTTTACACAAGAGTTTATAATATGAATTTGACCTACAGATGACCGAAGGTGGCAAGGCCTGACCTCAGTGACCCCTCCAAGGTCAAGCCCTGTCACCAGGTCAAATCTTTGAAAATGAGAAGATGAAATGCCAAACAAGATAAAATGAAGAGCTTCACCAGTGGGGGAATGAACCCAAAGTCGAATATAGGGAATTTTGAAGAATTTTTTGACAGAAATAGGGTCAATATAAAATGGCCAAAAATTGAAATGGAAATAAGTGAACTACATTCGACCAAAAGGGTTTAAAAATGTCATAGTAAGAGGGAAATATGTCTAAAAATTGACTGTGTCAGCACCCATAGTATAATAGAGGTGATAAAAGTTGCAGTAATACACCCAGTCTGCCCAAGCCATAGAACAGGCGAAGGGGGTGACAGTGTAACTATAAAAGTTATTAACAGGCATGGTAGGCAAGCCCCCCGGGGATATGAAAAAATATATCTCAGGGGAGAAAGCCATAAGCAGCAGAAGTGCAATATCTTCACCATGCCAAGTTAAGAAACTAAAATATGCATTGAATGTTTAATATATGACTAATGCATTCAGGCCTACCATAAATGGGCAATGTCATACCCCGACCTTAGCAGTTTGAACCCAAGATAAAGGCATATACATTGCCTAAGAGTAAAGCTCAGGGTTCTATTTTGAAGTGGCTGCAACTTAGACAGGATTGCATTGTTTAAAAGAAAGATATGCCAGTCCCAGCCATATAATAAGAATCTTACAAGGTAAGATAGCATATAAAAACACCTCACAAGGTCAAAGGTCAGATTCATATAATGTGAATGTAGAAGACAATAAAAGAACTTTTGACAAAATGCATATGAGAGACAACATGGGCAGTTTATCTGCCAAAGAATACTTTCAATAATACTCGACATTCAATACATAGAGTCCAGAGCAACATCACATACATATGTCCCGATCCAAAGGGCCAAAACACAAGGCACACCAACAGGCAGGACTACTGCACAACTTCCAAGGGCTGCATGCACACTGGTCCCAACTGCTGGTTAGAAGAAAGCCAGACTCAGATATGGAATATCACCTGAAACTAGAACACCAACATTAGCAAATGTGCCAATACATATCAACAATACAAGTGGGCAACCATAAACAAAATAAGGGGGGGGGGAATCTGTGGGGGGGCAAGTTTATCTGTTACCCCTCGTGGCTCTCAAATGCAAATGGAAGAGTTAAGGGTCAGATTCGACTAATATTGATGAATGGACCAATGACAGTGGCTGTTACAAAACACATGGTCAAATTTGGTAACTAAAGTCCAGAAACCCAGCCTTAAGGTACCCCCAGGAATGAACTAGCTGGCACCTAGGTGCCAGCCCGCACATAAAGATCCACTCATTACTTTTGGAATAATGTCAAGCACAAAGCAAACGTTACTAAACCGATATGGGAAATAGCACCTTAAAATGAATCACTTCTTCCGTAGGTGAAGACATACCCCTCATTGAAAAATTCAGAAAGAAAATCTGTTAACTACATTCATACATTGAAACAGACTGAGAATCAGACAAACAGAGAGACAGACAGACTAACCCAAAACATAACTTAACACCTTAAGTAAGATTTGGTAAAAATATACAATCTGATTCACAATAGAGTAGTAAAACATTTAATGTATATTGTTTTATGAATTTTATAACAGTGCAAGATCACTATCAACTTACAATAATTATTATACATTATTCCAAGACGGGTAGTTCAAATGATGAAGGAAAACAGTATATATTACTAAAGATTCTGCAAGGAAAACCATTTGGTCCCAGAGCAAACATCCTTCCAATTTCACGTTGGGGTGTAAGTTTTAGGAGATAATCTTGTTACCTATTACACCCAAGAGTGAAAGTCTAAGTTAAGGTTTGAACATCACACTAGACAGCTAGGCTCATATTTGGGTAGACCCCCAGCATTGCCATTGTGGGAGTTCACGAACTAGAGAGGTGGCAGCCTGTGAATAAATACTGAACTTGCCAACCAATTGGTCACCAAGGACCTCTGCTCGAAATCAATACCCTATATTGGAATGACACCTTGAAACCACACTCGGGGGAGGTTTTGAGGTCTGTCTGTCTGTCTGTTTCTGTTTGAAACAAGTAATTAACCAGATTTTTCTTGAAATGTTTATGTTCTCGATTCAAAAACACCAGAATTTTAAAGGTTTCCATTTTCAATGTATTTTTCAAATTACTTTGCTTTCTGATTACTCCAAAAGTAATCGAGTCAGCATTATTTATTTTTTTCTTCGTCAGTCCTGACCAAAGGAAGAATTGATTACAAAAAATCCAGACCATATTCTGGCTTTAGCGTAGGTCTGCTTTCTACAATTGCTTTGCAGTTTATTTCTATAATCACTTTGGCTACCATATCTTTAATAAGCAGCACATTTTCAGTCTCTATGCTGTTTTCACACTCAAACAGAAAACTGCCAGTCTATATACGCCATAAGGATTCATTGTCAGAAGTTTTTGTTTTAATCCTCTAATGTGTAAGGTTACTGTTGTGACACTACTGTTGTTCTATATTATATAGCATTACTTCGACTGGAACAGGTACATGCTTCTCAGAAACAGTGATACTGGTCAGTATATACAACTTGACCACCATTTCCACAAAGAATTGTCATGGTTTAATACTTTTCTTCGCAAATATAATGGTCTACCAGTTTTTGACAATAAAAGAAGAGGTATGGATGTATATGTAAATGCTTTATTGACTGGTTTAGATGCACAGTGGCTTAACAATGTGTATACAGGTGGAATTCCAGATGCTTTTCTCATGAATTATGGCATAGTCCACTTTTAAATGGCAAATATCTTGGGAGCTTTTAGAAAGTGGGACAAATATTGGGCTCACCAACACATCAGCTTCATTGTGACAATGAGGCGATATGTTGTGCTCTAAATTAGTATCAAATCTATGACACTTTCCTTATGGCATGTGCCTGTACTTTGTGGCTGCTTGATGCTTGGTGGGAATTGCTACTTATATGCACATACAGAAGCGTTAATCAGTTAATGGGTCTAATTTTGGTGAATTTTTTAACTTTGAACCTCAATAACACAAAGAATATTTCATATATTTTTAATGTTAATAGCTCAAATAATAGGTGTTATCTCTTTATCAAATATTATATCCCTAGTATTTATGAAAATATTTAAAATATTACTCTTTCCATCTCTAATTGATGAAAACCCTTGAATCAGTTTATGGGTCTATTTTGAAAAAAAAATGTTACACTCGACTGAACCCCTAGCTGTGACAAGTGGAGTGTAACCCATGGACAGTGGTCAAATTGTGAGCCCATGTTGACAGCTGTATAGTGGTGTGTTTGACATATGATTACAAATGTAAACAGAGAGTTATGCATGGGGTGTTTTTTGAAATATTTTAATTTTCTTTTCAACACTCTTAATTGAATTTAACAAGTGACAGAAAAACATCAGAGATGCTTGTGCCCCAAAGCCTAGGGAATATAGCATTGGACAACATTAGATGGTAAACTTACAGAGTAAGTTACACAAAGGCGAAGGACAAATAACACTAAAGAGAAAGAAAATGTATGCAAACACAGAATATCAAAACAAAACCATGCAATTTCAAGATTAAATTGTTCATTTGTAGACTTAAAGTTATGAAACTGTAAAATTAATTAATTAAGGTATGGCTCTCAATGGAAATAGCACAATTAGGTAAAAGTGCATATAACAAGCTCACTTAGAGAGTTCATACCTCTGTCAAGGCATGTTATACCAGTAATAAGTAAATGGGAAAATCTAGATTATTTCTTTGTATGCAGATGATAATCTCTCAATGATTAATGGGATCTAACTTGGACCAGAACTAATCTTCTCATCGTTTTAGGAAGATCCAACCAGTAGTACTTGCATAATCCTGCTAACAAACAAGTAAACAAACAAAAAAGAGAACTCGGAGAGCTGAGTGTAGAGTTGGCAGAACTTTTGCACAGGGCATTATCTGATCTCATTTCACCCATGCTCAGATTAGGACCAATGGGTGGTGACCGAGACAGTTTCAGTAAACTATTCACTCCAGAAGCAAGGATATTGTCCCAATCATATTTGAATCAGTTGCCCATATTCTAATCAGTTTTTTCTTGTAACAGTAAGGATCATAAGGATCCAGGCAGTAGTCTTTGAGTTACGCCATAAACAAATCAAGCAAGCAAGCACACTGAGTAACATACTTTGCAAAATTTTGCAAGCACAGAGATAAATGGTCATGAAAATAATAACTCCTTAGTAGAGGGATTAATCACTGGCAACAACCTAAGATGTCTTTGTGATAAGAGAGATATGTCTCACATATGACTTTAGAAAACATTCTGGCAGAGTCAAGGTCACAAGTCGGACTTAGGTCACACTTTGACATGGCACCTGTAGAACCTCTGAATGATATCCCGACCAAGTTTCAACATCCAACACCTTACTAAGATACTTTCCAGACAAGATATTTACTGCCTGCCTGCCCAAAACAACCCCCTGTGTAGATGGACACAATGGGTGAAAACAATAATCTACATTTGACCCAGGTAGAATCACAATTTGTACTACAGGGGTGACCACAAGTAATAGTACATACATAAATCTTTGAAGTAATCAATCAAGTGTGAGATTTTGTTTTCAAAATAGACCCATAAACTGATCACATGGTTTTCAGTAATAAAAGACAAAGAAAGCAATGTTTTTTTAATATTTCTACAAATACTTGAAGTCAAAGTTGGGGTTTTACGTCCCGTTCAACAGCCAGGGTCATATTGGGACAGGTCCTCAGAATTGCCACTTGTGGGACTCGAACCCACAGAGGTGACAGCCTATGATTAGATGCCAAACTTGCTAACCACTAGGCCACTGAGGACCTCTACAAATACTTGAGAAATGATACCCAGCACAATGATAAACGGATGATATCTGAGCTATGGACATTCAAATACATTAAATCCTGGATTTGTTATTTAGGTTCAATTCATAAATTCACCACAATTAGACCTGTTAACTGATCATTACTTCCATCAAACAATACTTCATTTTCTAGAACTAGAAACCTGCAGAGACACTGCTTCACTTTTTAAATTGGTAAAACATGGTGATTATTTGATTACTGACCACATGTAAGCATACCATACTTGGTATACTTCAAATACTTGAAGTGTTTATTCAGTGTTTACCTTTTTATCAAAATAGGCCCATTAACTGATTCAAGGGTTTTCATCAATTAGAGAGAGAAAAAGTAATATTTTTAATATTTGCATAGATACTAGAGCTATAATATTTGGTACAGTGCTAAAGGCATAACACACCTATTATTTGAGATGTTAACATTAAAATATATGAAATACTCTTTGTGTTATTGACGTTTCTATGGCAAAATAATGCCCATGCTGACACACTCTCTAGATGGGGTATTATATAACTTATTGTGATAGTTAAAGAGTTTGAATCTTGTAAATGTTGGCAGGTCCAGGATGAAATTTCTATCCAGATTTTTCTATGTAATTTTAGAAACTACCTTAGGCAATAATCTGCTTCATTCCATATCAGCTCGAGTCAAGACAGCATTTATGCCAGCCACTAAACAAGTTTATATATTTTTTTGCTTTTTGCAAGTTTTTTCACTCATAAATTTCCAAGTTTGACGCTGTGCTCATGTTTTTAGGTCATTGATTAATTATTCATCAGTTTTGAGGCATTTTACCTGTCTATATGACTTGCCTGCCACTCACCTTAACCACAGGAAAATTAAATTATTCTTGAAAGCGTTCCATAAAAATGGCATCTACAACCCCAAATTTAAGCAGATTTTTTCCATCCAACACATTCTTTAAATTTCATGAGCTTGGAAATCTTAAAGAATATATGTGTGTATAGGGCCATATTTTACTGCCCTTTTTGGGGGGTTTTCATGTCATTAAATCTGGTTCTCAACACTCAAGATTGGTTTGACATTACCAGGTAGCACTTGTAAATAAAACTAATTCATACTTAAAGGCTAGTCTAATTGAAGATATTTTTTCTAAAATACTAAAGATACTAATAAAATCCCAAATTGTTTATAACTATTGCTTTTATGTGTGTTGAATTTCTTGAAAAAGTGATATAGCCTCTGAAGATGGGATCATAACTTTTGTTATCTTTGTGAGAACAATTGGCTTTCAATATATGCCACTGTTTGATTAGTACCTTGGTTAACAATCCCTCTGCTTAGATATTAAATTGTTTTGTAAGTCTTGTCATCATTTGAAAACAATTGGTTTAGATTCACTAATATTTGTGTAATGTTGAAACAAGTTTTTTATTAACATCTGTGTAATATTTGTATACGTTTTGGGACTAAGATAAATATTCTCAATGTTTTATCAGTTCCCAAGAAGTTAAGAAATTTGCAATGAAAAGCAGTATGGGATTAAAATTTTATTCAATTTAATATTTTAAGTTTTCTACATCTACCTGATATTAACCAGGCACATCAGTTAAAATATTGTAAATTTGTAATGCTTGTATTTCCTTAGCTGGCCAAAAAACCCACCCAGCAAATAAAACATGTGCTTGAACTTTAACCGAGGTCAGCTCCAAGATGACATTCCGACCTTTGACCCTTGAAGGTCAATATCACACGACAAGGTCACCGAAAGGCCAGCAGCTTGGTCAGTAGTGAATAATTACATGTCTAAAGTCCTTTGTTTCTATAAACTGCCCAAGCTGCCAGCCAATCGAGCAGCAATCATGCAAAGACACAGGAAGTTATACAAGGTCAGGCAAGACCTCCAAGGTCAAACAGAGGTCAAATTTCCAGCTGACAGACGTGGCCAGGTAAGGCAAGAAGGCCAGTAGCTAAAGTCAGTGTATTCTAAATTGCTAATGCTATTTGATCTTCATTTAACAATTAAAATGTAAGTATTTTAGTAAAATTGTTTTGAACCATATATAAGCAATGTACAGGGTGAAGGAAAAATACCCTGAAGGAAAGTTGGTTATGGTATATAACTGCAAGTGCACATCTGTGCAATGCAGTATTCCAGTGATAAGTAGTTAAAATAATGTAGATGATATAAAAACTGCAGTTACATCATTCTGAATTGCAGTCAATTGATAAATAACTGCAAGTGCACCACTGTGCATTGCAGTGTCATACTGGCAACCAACCAAAAGAGGGAATAATGCCAGCAAAAAAGGAAAAATGCAAATATCATTATATATTGCAATAAGTTAATGGACATCTGCAAGTGCACATATGTGCATTGCAGTGTTAATATAAAACTAGGTAAAAGTTAGATACAGGTCCATCAGTCTGCATTGCAGTAAGTTAAAATAAAAGACAATAAGAACACACTGCTATCTAGTTGTTGGAAGGGGTGGTCGTTGTGATCCCCTCACTAAATTGAATTTTCTATTTGCCCTTAGTGACTGCACCATGCAGCCTCTGCTTGACAATGGTTTAGCTCATGATCACAACTGGACTGGTGACCACATCTACCAACTAATGTTATATGTGTATTGCATTATAAAAACATTAATATAAATACAAGTCGGAGAATCATTGATATACATTGGCATCATGATAATATACACAAAAATTACAGTTCGTCATGTATATATATATATATTTTTAGGTGGCACAAGCAACAACATAATTCTTGATCTTTATGCAGAAGGCAAGGCATCACACATGACTCATAACATTGAAGAATGTATAGAACAGCTGACTGGTGAAACTGCAGCAATAATACAGCACAGCCACGTGTGAAGTAAAACACATATATTGTGTCCATAAGGAAGAAGAGCAGTGAACAAACTAGCTTATCGCCTTCGATGTTGAATAGTAGCACTTGGCCACCATGTTATAAATACCAATCTGAAAATATATCTACAAGCAGTAATATATAACAAAGAAATGACACAATAGTAACCCTTAAATTAGGGAAGGGTTAAAAGGGTGGGCAAATTTTTAGGTGTTGCCTCGTGTGATTCCAACTTGGCAGAGTGAAGGAGGGTTGAAAAACGATGACCAATGGGTGACCAATCAAAAGCTGCCACATGAATTTTTGGTATGAAGTAAAATAATTTAAGGTTTACAGAACTTCTTCAGAACTGATCTCGGCCACACCTTCATGAGGCCCCGAACAGTTCCCAAGAAGTTAAGAAATTTGCAATGAAAAGCAGTATGGGAATAAAATTTTATTCAATTTAATATTTTAAGTTTTCTACATCTACCTGATATTAACCAGGCACATCATTTAAAACATTGTAAATTTGTAATGCTTGTATTTCCTTAGCTGGCCAAAAAAACCACCCAGCAAATAAGACATGTGTTTGAACTTTAACCGAGGTCAGCTCCAAGATAACATTCTGACATTTGACCCTTGAAGGTCAATATCACACGACAAGGTCACCGAAAGGCCAGCAGCTTGGTCAGTAGTGAATAATTACATATCTAAAGTCCTTTGGTTCTATAAACTGCCCAAGCTGCCAGCCAATCGAGCAGCAATCATGCAAAGACACAGGAAGTTATACAAGGTCAGGCAAGACCTCCAAGGTCAAACAGAGGTCAAATTCCCAGCTGACAGACGTGGCCAGGTAAGGCAAGAAGGCCAGTAGCTAAAGTCAGTGTATTCTAAATTGCTAATGCTATTTGATCTTCATTTAGCAATTAAAATGTAAGTATTTTTAGTAAAATTGTTCTGAATCATATATAAGCAATGTACAGAGTGAAGGAAAGATACCCAAACCCCAGTAGCACTAGTGACGTAAAGCCTGTTGAAATGCAAGGGCTACCAGGACACAGCAGTGACAGCAGAGGAAAGGTAGGTCCAGATAGCATCAGATTTCCATATGCCATGTTTCATAATGTGCTCTAGAGGCACCCCATTTTGAAAAGCCCAAGCAGCCCCACCCCTACGGAAATCATGGAATGTGAGGGAGGGGTTTAAGCCCAAGAACCCAGACACATCTTTCAAGTGCTTGTGAGCTACTGAATCCGTTAGGGGAACCAAGACTTTACGTTTGGGAATGAGAAATACTGGGGAATTATCTCACCCTGGAAAAATCTGGAACATTGCTTTCAGTGCTGACACAGGACACAAGTGTGAACCCTCTAAGTCAGGAAGTGATATGGTTACAAAATCTCTTCGATTTTGAAGGGTTTTTGACAATTTAATGAGCAATACTGCCCCAGTGGCCCCAAAAATGACATCTGCTCTTGCCAAATGTCTAGTAAAATCAAACTGGTTAACCGCATGGGGTAAGACATTTGACATTCTAAGAAAAGAGAAGAAGATAAGCAAATATAATAGTTTGAAAACTTGGATCAGTTTCAAGGCCATGAGCTATATACATGACTCTAATGGCTGCTAAGTAATTTTGCAGTTGAGCAGCACTAATGTTATTTTCATGGAGATATTCAAGAAAAGACAATAGAAGTGTTACATTCACCTGGTAGGATGGCAACCCAGCTGCCACCTGGAAACTGATAAAATCCGCCCACATTCTGTGATATTGCTGCAAGGTGGATGGACGAAAGCCAGACAAAAGCTTTGCAAAGGCAGAGGAGGCAAGCTGGGCTGCATTACCCACTGAATCTACAAAAGAAAATGTATATTATATACGATAGTTTAACAATGCAAGATCCAAGTGAGTGGGGACCCAAGTGGGTGTAGGCAACAGTTGTTGCAAGGCCTGATAATTTTCAGGCGAAAACTGCCATCTGGAAAGCAGATCTGCTAAAACATTGTTTTTGCCCGGTATGTGTAACACTATGATGTGAATATTAAACATTGCACAAATTAACCATATATTTCTTGCCATTAAAGCCAAGATATTGTCTCTAGCCCTACCATTACGTAATACCTCCACCACTGCCATGTTATCACAGTGAATTTTTATACGTTTGTTAGCCCATTGTTGAGCCCAAACCTTGAGGGCCACTACTATGTTTAAAATCTCAAGGTGAGCAATGTTATAATTCATAAAGTCCTTTGGTATGGGGAGTGCATAGACCATGGACTCATAGCTGCCACCGAGGCCTGTAAGGCAGGCACTAGATGGACTTCAGAATGACTAAATCCTTGTGAAATTCAGATGTAGTAAGAATTTTAGTTTTATCATAGTTGTCTCTTAACAATGTTAACATCCTATTAAGGAAAAAAGGTGAATGTTTAACACACTTAGATACGTATAACAGAGAACCCAGCAGTGATTGAAGATCTCTCTTACCACAGTATGTTTTACTACTCCATTGTACACATAATTGAGTGATTTCTGCTAACTTTTCTGGGGGTATTGATATTGTTTTATTAATGGAATCTATAAGAATCCCCAGACAAGTAACTGAAGTGGAGGGAGGGACCAATTTATTTGGACTTATGTCCAGACCTAATTCTGCTAATAAGTTTTTGAGAAAATTGAAAGAAGCATCCATTGCGATGGTAAACCAGTATATATTAGGTCGTCTATATAATTAAACAGCAAGGATAACCATGTTCAGCCATGATGTAACGAATGGCATCTGTACAATGCTGAAAAATTAAAGACCCATGACAAAATCCGAACGCCAAAGAACAATCTAAGAAGTATTGGTTTCCAAATTTTATGCCAAGTAACTAGAGGTCCTACATATAACTTAAGTGCAGATTTAGGGATAAAACCAAAGTCCTTCATTTGTTTCAATTCTGACTGCTCAAATATGTGGTCTTGTGGTGCAACATATCCTAAATTAATAGATGGCTCTAAGGTCATCTCTTGATATTGAGGCTCTAAGTTTCCGGTTCGAGTATCATCACCAATTAGCTTGTGCATGCTGAGACTATTCGTGGTTGCGTCGTGACAATCCTTGTCAAAAGGTGTACAGATAGTATTGCATTCAGTTTTTTGTTCCACCAATTTTTCATTTGACTTGTGAACCAAGATTGTTTTATCAATGGGACACTTTTTTGCTTCAACATTTTTCAAGAACCCATTGCTAAGAGGCTGCTTTTGTGTAGGGATGATGTTGCTAATGTTATTAGAACCCCTGTCCAAAAACCCATTTTTGTTTTTTTCCCACCAAAGTGCTTTTGGTCTGGTCAGTCAACATGGGCTGAGAAGAGCAAACATCATCCATAGATATTTGCAGCAAGGGTTGAAACCTATCAGTTAACTGCAATGGCTTCATAGTTTCTGTGGCCTCAGTCACACTGCCATTATTCCCAATTTTTTGGCAACTCTTGTAATTTTTGCAATCTTTCACTAACACTTGCCTTTTATGTGAGTTTTGAAAGTTTGCTTGTTGATAACTGTGCCGACAATTTTTGCCAAACTTGCCATTGTTAGCATCAGAAGTATTTGTATATAGCATATGACGTCTTCTAGGGGCTTGCCAAACTTCCCCAGATTGTGGTTTTTCTTGGTGCAAATTACACAACAAAGCTTGTGCATACGATTTATTTTTATCTATTATGTCAAAAGCTTTTAAATTTTTAAACCAATGCACTGCCATTTCTTTGTTGGCACAAAGTTCAGATTTACCAGCCGGCAAAAAGGAATTGTACAAAAATCTAGGGTGAAATCTTACTCATTTTTTGACAATTTTTTTTGTTTTTGTTTCTACAGTTTTGCTCCGAATGATTGAAAGTTTTGCCTAATTGTTGAAAACAAAAAGCACAAATGTGCCTATAAGTGACACCTTTAGTGTCATGTGACCTTTGGTGAACACATGTGCCCTGGTTGTAGTATGAACAGTTAAGGACTTTGCCTTTCACCTTTTTCTGTGAATTTTGGGACTCAGTAGTTGATGAAAAAACGTGTCTTTGAGCATTAGCTCGCCTAATTCTATCTAACTTCTCGGTTTCAGTATAATTTTTTACCTCATCCTGTTCCATTCTACAAAGAAACACTGCGTGGCTGGCCCTTGCCGCATCCCAAGAGAAATCATGGGCATCCTCCATAAGAGCAATTAAATAGTCAATCATGTGCTCCTTGACCTGGGGATTCTGCTCCTCCCTCAGGATGCGACAGTAACCAGCCACCCACTGCACCACTGACAACTGGTCATATTGAACTCTTTCTTTTTTAAAACCCGAAAGGACAAACTCTTGAGGCCATTTGACACTATTTGGGACCACCACCTCGACAGGCCCCCCCCTAAGAGATTTAATTTTTGTACCTGTACTGTCCGGATTTGTCAGATCTCTCAATCTTTGATCCACTTGACTCTGGATAAGAGTATCATTCCGGATATTGGTTAAATTTTGCATGTTGAGGGTCGCATGCTGTTGTGGTGGCAGTGTGACCGGGGCCATTTGGGGACTAGGTTTCTTTTTACTGGAAGACTTTTTCTTCTTCGGATCCGAATCTTTCTTTGTGTCTTTCTTCTCAAGAGTGTTAAGTCTATCACTGATGGAGGAAAGCTGTGAAAGTATCTGTAAATTAATTGCCTGCTGAGTGGCAACATCGGATAATGCACTCACCCCAGGTAACATACTTGAAGTACTAGAAGTACTGTGTGTTTTCGGTAGGGGGATTTTGTTCATCACCCGAGCTCTCCACTACTGCACTGCAATCTAAATCAGATATGTCAGATTCATCCGCATCCGAATTTTGTTGATTTTTTGATAATTTTGACAAAAAGTCCGAGTCACTATTCATATGTATTTGCACAGGCAACTGCACTGAGTTAGAAACAGAACGTAAATTATACTGTTTTTTGCCTTTCTCTGCCATTTTGTTCAATCACACAATATGTAGCACAATATGCGTGCTGTGCCACACAATAAATATTTCAAATAATATAACACAAAGTGTAATAATCAAAATATCACGGTTGGCAGCATATGGAATGTTAATGTCAACCGTATCACAAGACAGTATTAACACAAAGCTTGATAATCAAATGTCACGTTTCTCAGCATGTAAAATGTTAACCTGAACCGTATCACAGAAACAGTATTAACACCATAGTTTATAATCACAATGCCACGATTCTCAAGTTAAAAACAATACCCTTAAAACAATGTATATAAAAGTAACGTGAATAAAATGAATTAATAAAATGAATTAAAAAAACTTAGTTGCATAGAAGTTGGTTGAAGTCTGCTGAGGTCTTCTGAAGTCTTCCATATTTTTAGGTGTTGCCTCGTGTGATTCCAACTTCAAAATGGCAGAGTGAAGGAGGGTTGAAAAACGATGACCAATGGGTGACCAATCACCACATGAATTTTTGGTATGAAGTAAAATAATTTAAGGTTTACAGAACTTCTTCAGAACTGACCTCAGCCACACCTTCATGAGGCCCCGAAATTTTATTTTATGACAAATTTCATACATGAATTAAACTTTAAAAGAGTAATGAGTATTTATTCACTCTTTTCGTTAATTTTAACACTTAGCCTGTGGTAATGGAAACAAAATTATAAATTCATACAGAATAAATTTATAGGCATTTAACATCTAAGGACCCATTGGACCACGTTAATATTTCAAGGGACCGATTTGACCAGGGTGTTATTTCCGATTTGGGCTGATTTGGTAAAGGGCCGAATTGACGTTGATTTGCAATAATCATCAGTTTCCCTTATTTCACTAAGTGCAAGTTATTATGCGAGAACCATTTGTTGCAATTTAGAATGATAGACAAAAATTGGTGTCAAATGGTAAATCGAAAATCAAATACTGGAAAACATACAGACATACTTAATAGTGAATCTGTCGTAAATCTAGTGGGGAACTTGTAAAGATATGGAATGTAGAGTTTACGGACTAGTGTCAGAACTGAGTTACCCATATGGCCAATAAATTTCCCTTGGGTGAGACACTGGAATTGCCCCAACAATGGTAAACTTCAAACTCTGATGACTCTTTGCCTGCAAATCCTTCCAATTAAGTTTGTTTCAGTTTAGATCTCTGTGTTACATAAATCAAAGGAACAAATGCATAATATTATTTATTGTTCACTGAATTTTCATATTTGGTTCTATAATTGTTACTATTGGCAGCTGTTTACACATTTCGTGCTTGAACATTTAATTCAATTCCTTTTATCGGCATAGTAGTAAAGCAACAGAATTTTAAACTATTCGCATTTTAATAGATTGCGTTGCAGAGATACCTTTATGCTTGATCTTGTCTGAAAGTTAGTTAAATGACATACAGATGCATTTGACTATGTTCTCGAGGAATGAAAAGAATGCTGTATAATCATTGCTCAGATGTCTTCCCCCAGGTAAAGATGTCATTTGGTTAGTTCAGTTCCTTGATTACCAGAAGTTGGACAAGAGGCCCAAAGGTCCATATTAAGTTGGACAACTAATGACCCAAAGGTCAAAGGTTAACAAGCATTGCGGATATAAAATTTTTATTCTTTAATAATGTATATATATGTTTCTACTGCATATGTACAATCCATTACAATGATTACAATTCATTACAACTTGCATCCATACAATACAGGCATAGGGTCACCTTAAACTAATGACAGTTTGAGGTGACCTTAACCAAAGGAGGTTAAAACAACCTAAAAGATTTGAAGAAAATGTATAATAGTACATAATGTAAGTGACCCTATGCCAGTAAAGGACTAATTTAAGTAAATATTTGAATTGAAGACATGGTGATTTCAAATGAAATAAAGAAATTACACCAGCCACTATGGCATACAATGCACACACTGCTATAAAGATTTTAAAAGAGGGTGTGCTGCTGACACCGATATACGTTGATACTAGCCAGGTACACCTGGACCACTAAAAACAATACCAATACATATTTGACTAGACAATAGTTACAAAACACTACTATAACAATAAGAATGTAGTTACTTTTTAAAGTTCCAGCCATTGTAGTTGTTAAAAACAAAAACTATGACAATAAGAAGGTAATTACTTTAAAAGATTCTATATACTGTTTCCACAGGGATTGCCAAACAATCCTTAAAAACATTCACAGATGAAATTATGATTTATTAATAATGACATACTGCCAGTAACCTACAGTTATAGATAATTACATATGACAGTTAAGTAATGTTCCCTCGTTGGAAATTAAAAATTACATGTTAAGTACTTCATGTTACTAAAAATTACTAAAAATTAGTACTTCTAAAGATATTCGTGGGTAACTACATGGTAAGTACTTGACATTGCTATGGTTAAACCTCATCTTAGAATAAATATTTACATACGAGGTGTGTTATTATTACTACATGTCCAAGTACTAACAGATGCAAGTTGTTAAGTTATATGTTAAAATGTTACATGAGCCACGTTTGAATGACGTTATACCTTTACTTCAATCTTCTGAGAAAATTGTGACTGAGCAAGCCAAGTTACATCAAACTTACATTAAGATAATTTACCAATGAAAACCCCCTTTTTTAGTACAAATTTAACTGTTAGCCAGGCATGAAGCCCTGGTTCACTGCTGCTACCTGCACGTGCACAGCCCTATCTCAAAAATCCAGAGGTTGCCCTAAGGAACTGAGCAATACAGCCCCACTGTCTCTCAAACCTTAAACCTCGGACTAGTAACGTGAGGGCAGATTACTAAGTAATCAAGGTACACCAGAAGCTTTTAAACTGTTCATCATTTAGATAACCCTAAGGAAATCCAAGCTTTGCAGGATGTAAACACACTCCAGCCAGCAAGCAACGCTGAAGGTAGCAGTAGAGTGGCCTTGCTCACCACATTGTCTCAGTATCCAGTTAACAATCTCCATCTGAAACACATAACAACTACTGAGTACTCAACATCAGAATACATGTAGGGAGAGTACCTTTAAAGTTTACCTACTTTAAATTACTGTTACCAGCCTCTTAATGTATTATGACACTAGGGAGGGTTCAAAAACATGTATTCTCTTCGAAATTCAAACAAGTTTGGCGCCAATATTACACAAAGGCTGACTTTTATAGTTGGAACCACTAACCATGACGATCCACAATGCATTGCAGTAGTCTGGTAACAGAACTGAGAGTTATGACCACTATAAGGTCATATCCCCACAGTTCCTCGATTACCAGAAGTTGGACAAGAGGCCCAAAGGTCCTTATTAAGTTGGACAACTAATGACCCAAAGGTTAACAAGCATTGCGGATATAAAATTTTTATTCTTTAATAATGTATATATATGTTTCTACTGCATATGTACAATCCATTACAATGATTACAATTCATTACAACTTGCATCCATACAATACAGGCATAGGGTCACCTTAAACTAATGACAGTTTGAGGTGACCTTAACCAAAGGAGGTTAAAACAACCTAAAAGATTTGAAGAAAATGTATAATAGTACATAATGTAAGTGACCCTATGCCAGTAAAGGACTAATTTAAGTAAATATTTGAATTGAAGACATGGTGATTTCAAATGAAATAAAGAAATTACACCAGCCAAACCCCAATAGTAGAGGTAGTTTATGGATTGGAAAGTTTATCCCTAAACATATTGGCTACCTGCTCACCAGCATTCACACTATCAGTAATGTACCTCCAGACACAGTCCGACGTCCAGGTGCCATGTTTTGGATGTTTTGCAAAGCTACATTGTTGTTGAAAGCAAAGGTGGCACCTGAACGCCGGAAGGTGTGAAAGGTGTAACCAGCACCTGAAAGATTCAATCTGGACAATATTTGAGTGAAATGTCTTCTCACCCGAGTATCAGTGAGGGGTACCCATTCTTGATTGTATTTAACCTGAAACAAAGGTGCATTTGGACCCCTGGGGGTCAAAGTCAGAAGGTTGGAAACAGCACGAACTGGGCAAATAGGAGAATTGAGAATTCTGGGTACAGTAATTAATTTAATTTGATTGTTATTTTGCATAGTTTTGGACCATTTGACAACTATTATCATTTTACCTGGTTTGAATATAACATCAGCTCTTGCTAGTTGTTTCAAAGGTGAGAAGGTAGCAACACTATGTGGCACTAGATTTGACATACGTAAAAACGAAAAGAAACTAAGCAAATAGAGGGCTTTATAAATCTGCCCCATATACATGTAGTCACATTCTTCAGAAATTTTTACAAGCAGTGGTATATCAATTATTTTGTGCAATTTTACCGTGAGGGGGGCATGCAACTGTATGGCTCTTTGATATAATTTTAATCTGGGATCAGTAAAGCAAGTTACATCAAGACCAAAAATCAAAAATTGTGACCTTATAGCTGACAAATAGTTTGCCATTTGAGTATGCTTAACTCCATTGAACTGTAGGCATTCAAGGAAACATAACAGACTGAACACATTCACCTGGAATAAGTCCCAGTGCATGAAGGCCACAAAGGCCAAGAAGGTCTTGAACATTGTCCCATAAGCCTTCTTGGTAGATTGTGAAAAGGCCTGTGCCAGTCTGGATGTTGCCAATACAGTCAAATGTCGCTCAAGTGGTTGACATTCTGTAAATATTGAACAAGCAACACAACATAAAACAAAAATTTTCTATATAGACTCATCAGTGTACAATAAAGTGTCATCAACAGGAATCCATGTTACTGGTCCAACCAGGTCCTGCAATTTCTGAAAATTATGGGGGGTTATATTCCACCTTGACAAAAGATCAGCTACAGGGTTCATCTTCCCTGCCACATGTACAACTTTCAAGTCAACATTAAAGGCACTGGCCCACATGAAAATATTACTGGCATACTTGGCTAAAGTTTGATCATGGGCCCTTCCATTATTTAGCACCGATACTACAGCCAAATTATCACATTTGATGAGTACTCTCTGACATGACCATGACCTATGCCAAACTTTGAGAGCTACTAATATATTTATCATTTCAAGTTGGGCAATATTGTCATCTTTCCAGGTGGAGGGTAGGGTCATGGCATATACTTGTGAGTCATATATGGCCCCCAATCCAGTGGGACAGGCGTCTAAGTACACAGTTTTACTGGGGTTATAGTGAAAGAAGGTTACACCATTGAATATGGGCAAAAAAGTATTAAACCATTTAAAATCTTTTCTGAAATCATCATCAATTTGAATTTTTTTAGTACTATAGTTTGTTCTTAACAGTTGCAACATTCTATTTAAGAAAACCCTAGCGTACTTGATGCATTTTGGCACATACAGCAATGACCCCAGCAGGGATTGTAGTTCTTTTTTGGTGCAAGTACTTTTAACAGCCCAGCTGTGACACAATTGCTTTATGTACTGGAGTTTATCTGGTGGAATAGATATGGTACATTGGACTGTGTCTACCAGTATGCCCAGACAAACCACTTGAGTACTGGGAGGAACTAATTTTTTGTTACTGACTGTCAGTCCTAGTTCAGCTAGTAATTCTTGTAATCTGACGTAGGTTTCATTGATTTGTGATGGTAAGGAAATACACAGAAAATCATCAATATAATTCCACCCTTGGTGACCTTCTTCTTTCGTAATAAACCTAACACTATCGGAAATTCTCTGGAAGATGGAAGACCCATGTTTAAATCCGAAGGGGAGCGAAAAATTGAGAAAGTAGCTGCCCCAGTGGAGGCCTAAGAGATCCAGATCCCTCGGATCTATTGGAACATGGTGAAAAGCCCGACTGATATCGACTTTGAAAATTTTATAACCTCTACCTAGGTGAAGTACTTGATCAGTAATATTATCTATGGAAGGATATGTGAGAACGAAATCTGTGTCTAAGTACTTATCAGGAGTAACACCAGAATTTACAGAGTTACCTAATGGCCAGCTGAGATCTATTATTACTCTCCTTTTATCCGAACTGGATTTGTCCCGAGTCATAAAGGGGCTGGTATGCAAATTCTGAATAGGGGGTTCAGAAAATGGACCCAACATGGCTCCATGGCGAATTTCCTCCTCCAAATAAAAATCTACATGACTAGGATACTGTGTGGCACTCTTATGATTAATTGTTTTACTTACAATGTGAGTTTTTCTATCAAAATCGAGAGGGAACCCATATTTTATTAACAATGGTAATTCCCAGTCCCAATATTCGGTTAAGTACTGGGACCATTTTTTGTAATTTAATTTTGAGTGAACAGGGACTTGCAGGCCCTTATAATTGGGTGTATCTGTTTTCTTTAACCTCTCATGTAATGACAATATGTCCTTGCATACAGTATTACTGTTGTTATCATGTATACGGCTTTGTAACCCATAAATAGGAATAAAGCCAAAGAGAGGTTGGTTTTGATTCAGGAATTTTTTGTTTGCAGTACTTTCCTTTGCCACGCGTATTTTTTCACCTTTAAGTGCTGTGTTGATTTCCAAGGCGTACTTATCACCCTCATCCGTATCCCCAACCCCCACCACAGTATTTATTTTTGCAGTGAATGCTCGATTATGGGATGTGTTTGCTGGCTGTGGGTGGACGCGACAGTTACTTTTTTCATTTACAAGATCGTCAGGTGAACGTGGTTGACAGTTGACAGTGTTAACATTAAGAATTTTTTTACCTTCCTGTTTGCCCTGCTTATACCTTTCAATCTTGGCAGTACCAGTCGACTGACAATCAGTATTACAAGCATCTTCTACAACAGTACTAATAACTTCATTATTGTCAACACTATCACTATTTACAGTTTGTAGCACTGCAAAATTATTAACATGACATGTGTTTGCAATACTATCAGTACATTTTTCAATATTTTTACTGTATCCCACTTTTTGACGCTTGACCATTGTGTCTTTGTATTTACTGACACATGTGCGGACAACATTGTAACTACCAGATTGCTGGTTATTTTTGCCAAGGCCAATTTTGGCCTTCACAGAATCAGTGTTCACACAGTTTGTAACAGTATGTAATACAGGTTTCTTTTTTACTACATCCAAAAACAAAATGTTAGGTTTTGTGTATCTATACATTGCAAGCATTTTTTTCACTTGCTGAACATCAAATAGCTGTACATCAACATAATTTGAATTGTACACATATCTACTACTATATACAGGCTTGAACCCACGACTCTCAGCCACTGCATTCCTGCAGTGGCCCCTTAGTTTTTTGAATTACTTTTTTTGCTACAATTTTTTGTCGTATGCAATCCATCACAAGTCTCACAGACGTGTCTGTAAAATTGACCCGCTGACCTGTGATGTGAGGGGTATCTGCATGTACCTTCCTGAAAGTACTTGCAATTTAAACCACTTTTTGACTGTATATTTTTTTTTTGGTGAATGAACGAGTGGCAGAGGTTCCAGTAGCAGTGACATGTCTTTGGGCATGTGCCCTACGAATTCGATCGATTTTTTCTGTTTCATTCCATGAAATTCTATCAGCTTCCATGTTTGTTAAAAGTATGGCATGGCATGCCTTGGCGGAATCCCACGAAAAATCCAAAGCATCTTCCATTATATTTCCCAAATAATCTAACATGGAAGCTTTGTTGTTTTCAGATTTTTCCTCCTGAATACACCGGACGAAAGTGGAAACCCATTGGGTAATGGAGAGATCATCATATGTGGGTCTGGTTTTGTGAGTGCCCGTTAAAATAAAGTTTTGGGGCCAATCTACTGATTTCTTAACCGTTATTTCCCCAGGGCCACCCCTCTGCGACTTAACCCTACCTCTGGTTGCAGCCTCATTGAGATTCTTAAGATCTGCCAAACGTTTTTCAACCTCACTTTGCAGTGACTCGTTACTCCTCAAGTATTCCATTGAGGGGACCACACTTTCAGCCGAATTACTTGCTGTATCGCTGCCGTGTGATACTGTAGCATGATTGGAACTTTTGTGGGAACTAGAGTGATGCAAGCTTGCCTGTGAGCTACCCTGTTCCAGTGCCGCCTCGGTGCGCTGTACCCGCTTGTCCATTGAATCCATTTTATCACCTAATACCCGTAATTGACGTAATATCTGGTCAGAAACCGTAATTTCACTTGATGGGGAAGGGGGTACAGCCACTTCATCAGCACTAGAAAAGGACTCACCTGCTATGTCCCGTTGACATTTCTTGCCCACTGGTCGAGCATGTTCCCCTGTGCATTTTGAACAGTAGAAGACCTTTGGCATGGTGAAGCATTGAACTGAGCAAATAACAATTAAAATAATGTAAAATATAAATATAAAAAGTGTAAACTAAAATATAAAAACAAAGCTCAGTTCAAAAAACATGTATTCTCTTCGAAATTCAAACAAGTGTGGCGCCAATATTACACAAAGGCTGACTTTTATAGTTGGAACCACTAACCATGACGATCCACAATGCATTGCAGTAGTCTGGTAACAGAACTGAGAGTTATGACCACTATAAGGTCATATCCCCAATCTATTAACTTTCCCAAATCATTTTATAGCATTGAGTTTACATTGAAAATCATATCTGACTCTGCTTTGGTTAAATGTAATCTACACATTTCCTACACGGTAACCCCATAATCAAACAGTGCAAAATTCATAATAAAATAGACACGTCTAAATTCACGGAACACCATAGAAAGTGTTCATTTGTTACATCTCCTGGAAATAAAGTAAGTGCCTTCCACAATCAGTACATGTCAAGCTGACACATTTTAACCTTAGGATAGGTTTCCATCAAACAGGTCTAAACTGTGTTAAGAAAATACCTGGTGTAACTTACTTATTAACAAGGAGAATGTCTAATCTGTGTGAATGGGCATGGCTTCAAATAAAAACGATGACAGATTTTCTGCAAAATATTTCATAGGTTTCCTGAGCAATCACTTCTTTCAGTCTTACAAATCTTTGGCTGACTGCTTGCTCAAAGATCGGGGTTTACGTCCATGTCAACATCCAGGGTCATATTAGGACAGGTATGCAGCATTGTTATTTGTGGGAGTCGAACCCACACTAGGGGCGACAGTCTGTGATCGGATGCCAAACCTGCTATAGAGGCCATTGCAGGCCTTGGCTGATTATTTGGTGACATCTGGAATACCTCTGGAATACCGAACATGTATTGTTGTTTCTGACCTTTCTGCTGCTATTGTAGCACCAAATATAAGTGGATTTCATGCGAATTTTAATGGTGAAATTCGCAAAAAATAGTAGCATATCACCAATCATATTTTGTCTGTTAGATACCTGACTTCCATTTGAAGGAGTGTTTAGGTATTCTCCAATGAAGAGTATTTTTTTAAATATTTTATTTTATTTTTATTTATTTTTTTTGTGGTGGTGGGGCGTGGAGTGGTAGGAGTTAAGTAAAAGAGTCCCCATGAAAAGGTTTTGCCTACAGCTTTTACTGAACATTCATTGTGAACGTTGCAAAACATCACACAGACATACTAATTAAAACAGTGCTAGAAATTTTTTAGACTAAAATTAACTAAATTCTCATTCTGAGAAACTTTTCTTATTTTTTAGAATTTTGTTAAGAATGATGTTCAAATCTAAAAATGATCAAGACCTTAATTTAGTAAAGAAAAAAGTGGCATATTTCATCTTTTTTATCAACTGCACGAAAATAGACATTTTTTCTGTGACTAAACAAATCCAGTGTTTTTTATTTTTTTTTAATCAGCATGAGATTTCTAAAAAAATGTTTAGATTTACAGTTTAAGGCTGAAGTGAGTGACTTATGCTATCTTGTTGACTGGTTTTAAATATGGCCGCTATGCATAATTTTCCCACATCAAAACTTCAAATAGCTAGAATTAAGTTTAAAATATTTGGACACCTTTCTGAAGTAGTTTTTTTTTGCATGTGTTAAGTGGTTAGAAGATTCTCAGCTGGAAAATTCTCCCTTTCTGATCCAAGAGTCAACAGTAAGTGGACAAGTTTTACAGTGTACATCAATACATATTCTGAGAAGTATATATCCACATGATTACAGTATACATCAACAGCATTTTTTTTCTTTTCCCTTCACTTTCTACTTTTCCTCATTACAGCAAAGCAGTTCAAGAAATCCTCTTCAGTTTTTTTATGTTTGTTCCAGTGGACAACTTTTGAAAAGAAAATTTTGCGTCAGCCCTCTTATTTCCAAGATAGCTGCAACCCACTTTTTAAGCTTGCATGTGCTCTAAGTCTAGATTACTTTGACCGATTGTCTTTAAACTTTGTGCAGTCATTGATATTACTCAAGGGAGGAAGCCTATTTATTTAGGCAAAATTGATTAAAAACATGGCTGCCAGAGGCGATATTGTAAAACACAATTTTACCGAAGTGATGCTAAGTACCAAAAGGTTTGCTTCAAATGTCTCAAAAACGTTCTCATTGTGTTTTTCTGATATGTTTTATACCGTACACAACATCTTTTCCCCATATTACAAAAAATACGACTGTTGTGATAAATTTTGATATTTTGCTGATATTTTTCTAGACTGATTTCACTGTTTGTCTTAATATTAGGATGCCCTTTTGATAGTGGGTAAAGTTGATTATAAATCATGACCGCCAGAGGGGAACTAGTAAAATGCAAATTTACCGATGCAATGCTATGTACCACAAGGTTTGCTTCAAATGTCTCAGAAATGTTCCCTTCCATTGTGTTTTTCTGACATGTTTTTTATCCCATATAGAAAATTTTGTGCCATATTGAAAAAATATGACTGTTGTAATAATGAACCCTGACTTGTCTGCGTGTCTCTGGAGGAAATTCTAAACCTGCAGGCCATTTTCTGTAGTTGTTTTATCCATTTGGGGCAACTATGTTATTACGTAACTCAAAATAAATATGTAATAAGATTTACAATTATATATCCCACAAAAGGTATTGATATTTTTACTTGTGTGGGATATATTTACATGTAATAAGAACACTGCTGTGCGATTTATGTTTTCATAAATTTTGTTTTATGAAAAAATCAGTCTTTGTCTTAAGTTGATGACTTTTACTCTCACTAAAACCTGCTTTATAAATACCTATTAATGAAAATTTTTAGCTGAGAGAAAAATCTTTATTATTCACCACAAGCCCTGTTTGACCCATATTGGGAGATATATGGAGCGGGATATATATTTTTTGTATAACAGTGCCTCTGTATCAAGGATAATAAGTGTCAATAACTTCCGGGTTTTTACTAATATCTTATAAACTATGTTACCTGTATTATGTATTATGTTTCACTAGAAAGGTCTTTCTACATCACGTCTGCTCATGTTTGTTGCATAAAAATCCATTCAGAAATGACTGAGGTATTGCACGTTTTAAAGACAGCCTTTTTCACATTATCTCATTAAATATTCCTTTTATTTAACCCATAAATACAAAATGGTGGATAATAAAAGTAAAACATCACTCATTAGATATATACAGAAAATATATCACTCATGAAGATTAACAGTATAATACTCATGCTATGCACTTGTATGATATTGTTATCTTCATTCGTGATATATTTTTCTGTACATGTTATTCCGGAAATTTTCTTTTTGTATTTGAGACTGGGTTAAGCCTAAGAAAAGACTAAGATTAGGACCGTTTGTGAATCTGGCACCTAACAGTCGACATGGCAGAAGTTAGAAGGAGAGAAATAAGTAAACATGGATAATAAGACAATGAATAGGCATAATATGAACTTTTGGGACAACTGAGTCCTTTTATTTGACACTTGACAGACTAATGACACTTGCTATGTTAGTATATTACCCACAATACATAAAATAGACGTAGAAAGGACCCAACATAGATAAACAAAGATAAAACTGTAAGCAGTTAAAATAGTAGAGCATGTTTAAAAAAAACTGAACTAAAAGATACAGTAAAACAAGCTATGTAGATAGCGTAACATAATGATACGGTGCACATATCCATATAAATGTATATATATAACTGGCTGAACAGTGTATGGTAACATGACCTGTGAGAAGGTGTAGTTATAATGGGGCGGTGGGTGGGTGCTTTTAACCCGTCCACAACAAATGTAAGAATGAAGAGGTGGAGCTGGAAAGCTTGGGGGTTGGAAGAATTGGCGGGAAAGCAGGATTCATGAGGTGTCAGATTGATATTGACACCAATGCTTTGACAAGAATTACTTGAACATAAATGACACTTCAAACCCTGTCAGACTGATACGTTCTGCATGCATTAACAACAACAGTCGACATGGCAGAAGTTAGAAGGAGAGAAATAAGTAAACATGGATAATAAGACAATGAATAGGCATAATATGAACTTTTGGGACAACTGAGTCCTTTTATTTGACACTTGACAGACTAATGACACTTGCTATGTTAGTATATTACCCACAATACATAAAATAGACGTAAAAAGGACCCAAGCCCATTATGTAGAGAGATGTTGTTGAAAGGTAGTGGCCACTGTTGAGGAAGCTTTTGGGGTAAATTTAAGGTAGGCATGGATGGCATTGGAGGACCAACCCCCATGGGCCTTCAAATTTTGCAAAGGGACGTCATGGTCAGCAGCCCATGATACAGCAGATCTTCTAAAGGCGTGGAACCCATAATGGGAGGGGTCTAAATTCAGGGAGGTGAGAATTCTGGACAGTGTGGCACTAACCATGGGGGCGGAGATAGGGGAAAAGGAGGGAGGGGAGACAAAAAGGGGGGAAGAGGAGGGTCCAGGGGTGGAGGCAAGGAGGACCTTGAGTGCAGACACTGGGCACAGGGGGGAGGATGGGAGGGATGGAATTTGGACAACCTGGTGTTTGGACGAGGATTGCATGGATTTAGCCCACTTCACAATCACATGGGCCCCTGGGGGGCCAAAAATAATATCACCCCGTGTGAAATTGCGTGTGGGGTCAAATTTTCTTGAGGAGGAGGGGGCCAGATTAGAAAGGCGAAGGAATGCAAAATAAGCAAGAAGGAAGATAGATTTGTAAATGAAACCAGATGGGAAGGAGTCACATGCTTTGACCAGGTTTAGGAGAATAGGGACAGAAAAGTTGGCTTTAAACTTGGGAGCATAGGGGGCATTCATAGCTACAGACTTGATGAACAAATGAACCTTTCTGTGAGACAAGGGGGCGTACGGAACGTCAAGCAGACGGAAGTAATGACGCAATACGGACACATACGAGTTTAAAGCTTGAGCTCTGGAACCATTACGGACCAAAAACTCCATAAAAGCCAGAATTGAGTCTAGCTCCTGGATTGGGATTTGGCAGTAGGAAGTGAAGGCCAAAAACAGGGAAAATTTGTCCATGTAGGCCTGAGAGGTGCGTGGTCTAAGGCCAGATGATATTCTGACACAGGCTGCCTCCACCAGTGATCTAGCTGGACCTGAAATTAAATAAACACATTTGGGTAGAAGTGGCAACCATTGACAGGCCACCAAGTGCAATGGTGAAACAACTGATCATTAATGATACCCCTTTCAAAAACTCTGGACAAAATGTCCGCCTTAACATTGTCTTTACCTGGAATGTGAGTACATTCTACTTTTATGTCATAAGTAGCTAAAAGTAGCCAGATGGATCTGGCTACTTGCTGCATGTAACTGTCTCTAATTCTGGCATTTTGCAGTGCATATACTACAGCCTTGTTGTCAACATGTAACCGTATGCACTGACCCGTCCAATTCTTGGCAAAGGTTCTAATGGCTATCAATACATTTAAAAATTCCAGCTGGGTGATACTGAGACCTTGGGTGGCCAAGACATGCCTTGAAACAGCATAGACGTTATTATCCCAGTACAAACCCATGCCAGAGAGGGACGCGTCAACAAACACGTCAAGCTTATTTCTGGCGTCATTGAACATGACCCTGCCATTGGCCTTAGTCAAAAATTGGACAAACCAAGAGAGATCCTGCTTCATTTCATCATTAAGAACAATACGTCCAGTAGCTTTTCTAAGATTGTTCAGTAATCTATTCACAAAAATTCTTGCAGCATGCACACAGCGGTGGATATACAATAGCCTTCCCAATAGACTTTGCAATTGTCTCTTAGTGACATATGATCTAGTTAAAAACAATCTACAAGTGTCAACAATTTCCAGTATTTTTTCATGTGGAATAGTAAGTTGACGTGCGTCAACATCTACACAGATACCCATACAAGTTAAAACCCTAGTGGGGGGGACAACCTTCTTGGGGTTTATTGGAACCCCAAGAAACTCGAATAAAGAATACAAGGTGTCGAATTCTTGGTCAGCCTGGTGACGCGGATGAATCGCTATGACGTCATCTATATAGTTCCGAACTATGATGCCCTTTGACGCCATGACGTACCGAATGACGTCTGTCGTACGCTGGCACAGAGCACTGCCCGTACGCATCCCCATGGGAACGCTAACGTCCAGATACGAGTTTCCTCTCCACTTGAGACCTAACAAGTCATAGTCTAAAGGGTCGACGCGCAAGTTACGGAACGCCCTTGATACGTCAATTTTCGACAACATAACATCACCCCCCAAATGATCAACAGCGTCAACTATATCCTCAACAGATGGATATTTCAAGATGTACGGTACATCATCATAAACTTCATTTGAGATATGATCATTAACAGCCCGACCCCAAGGGTGACTAAGATTAACAATAACACGTCTAGTGTCATCAGGTTTTGGTCTTGACAGAATTGGGGAATAATGGACTTGAAAAGGGAAGTCCTGACAAGGGCCTACAATGGCCCTATTCTGAAGTTCTTTGTCAAAATACGTATCAATATCATCAGGGAACTGGACAGCAGAAGGGTGGTTTACAATATGTTCATTAAATACGAATGCATCTCTATTTACACAAAGTGGAAACTCGTATTCCAAATATTCTAACAATAGTTTATCATGATAGTTTACACACAAAGCCCTCCAATTGTCGATATTCAAATCAGTGGGTACCTTTACTCTAGCCACTTTATAATTAGGGCAGCCAGTGGCTGCCACCAATAAGTGGGCGTCACATGCCCATGACAACAAATTGTTTCTATTTAGATTTACAGGAGGCTTGAACAATGGAACAGGAATCGATGCTTGGCTAATGAAACCGAACTGTGCATTCACACCATTGTTAAAATCCATGACACCTTTGACAGTATTATGAATGAAACACCAATTGACACCGTTGGTCGAACAATTACATAGTTTATCCATAAACTGGGTTTCCAAATGCCCTTTATCATGACTTGACACCTTTGGCACGTCCAAAGAACAAATATTTGCATCAGATGACAACTTTTTAACAATTGCATACCCACTGGTTACATTTAATGTGATTTTTGACAGAAAATTATGTACAAGGTCAGAACCACTGGCAGTGGCCTGATGAGAATTAGAATTTACTAGTCTATTGGTATTAATTTTTCTTACAGTACTTAAAGTTCACTTGACCTTGTCCTTTCCTTGGTCCCCAGTCCTACGCCTCAAGCAATCCTGAGTTTTATGATAAAAGTAACGTCCCACTTCCTTAAAACAGTAGGAACATGCATGCTTCCAAATTTGGCCCCCTACCACGTGATCAGATGAAAATTTACAGTCGTTCTTGTTGAAGTCCTCACAAATCTTATCTTTTGCTGCACCTTTATTGTCCCTGGTGTTGGTGGGATTCGACTTTGCAGGGATGACACGAGCTGTATTCCGGATCCGGATTTTCTCGACCATATCCGGACGCCTCCATGTAACTTTCCCTCGCTCCATGTCCTGTAGTAGGACCATATGCGCGTGGCGAGCTGTCAACCAGTTGGTTTCAAGAGCATCCTGTAACAGATGGCGACCATATTCGAGCATATTGTTCCGGACAGTGTTACTGTGCTCCTCCTGGATGCATCCCATAAACCCAATAAGGAACTGGATGGGGGAGAGGTCCTTGTATTCTGGGAGGTTTCCCCCCGCACCAGGGAAGCAATGATGGTGGGGCCAGGGGATCTCCAGTTTTACTGAGTTGTCCCCAGCCCTGTGCAAGCCCGACTTTAACTTTTTACCTGGTTTGTGGTGAGAAGATCTTGCCTGCCCCTGTAGCTTCAACAGTTGCCTCTGTACTTTCCTCTGTGTGGCGTCATCTTGCTTCAAAAACTGCATGGAGGGCTGAGCATCTGACAATTCAGTGTCTGATATGTCAGATAGATGTGAATCTGATGGTTTCGAGGTGAACCTGGAGTCCTCCTCGTTTGATGAGTCAGCAACAGACTGATGCGTCGCCCTTCTGATGCGTTGACGCCCTGCCTTCCTAGACAGCTTACCCTCTGCTACTGGGGAGCTGTGCACGAACTGTGACGCTGACACTATGGGGTCTTGCTGGTTAATTTTCTTCTCTAGCTGCTCATTTTTGTCCTCTAGGTCCTGCATTTTTCGTAAAATTAAATCCAACTTAGTGTCCAAGTTATTCGTGGGCCCGGGGTGGGCCCCATCCCCAAGGATCTGATCTGAGCGCGAAGCCTTGTTTCCTCTGTCCATTTGCTGTACTGAGCGGTGTGTTGCATTCACAGAGTCCTCTTGATCAGCTGACATAGCTGGAGCACTGAGATTGAACAAGCGTTTACATCTATTCCCTACAGGTCGAGAATGTTTTTTATCACACTTGGAACAGTAAGCCAGATTTTGAGATGCCATGATACACTAAAACACTAAAATTTCTTATAAAATTAGTCCTTATGTAAATTCCACAATTGCTTTTAAATTCCACAATTGCTTTTAACCCGTCCACAACAAATGTAAGAATGAAGAGGTGGAGCTGGAAAGCTTGGGGGTTGGAAGAATTGGCGGGAAAGCAGGATTCATGAGGTGTCAGATTGATATTGACACCAATGCTTTGACAAGAATTACTTGAACATAAATGACACTTCAAACCCTGTCAGACTGATACGTTCTGCATGCATTAACAACAATTCTCACTTCAACTTTTACTGGCTTCACTAGGTACGGGTCTTGGGTTTGTATCTTGGCAACTGATTCTCACTCCATTGCAAGCAATAAAGGTGAAAAAAAATCACATGTTTGATCATGCACTATATGAATGCACATGTTTCTGTTTATTATTCTGAAGTAAAAAAAATCTTGTCTTAGAAACAATTCTTAACTAAGAATTGCTTTGTGCATACAAGTTTTTAGAAGAATAAGAAAATTCTTAGATAAGAAACTTTTCTCATTCTAAGAATAAGAATGTTAGTGAATATCAGCCCATTTTCTGCATTTAATGAAACTGTATTGTTTCTTTGATTAATTAATTGCAAAATCACCTTTACGTTTGGACCATATTCTATAGTTATCTAAATGTATGGTGTCACAAAGATTATTTTTATTTTTAGTTCTACATGAAACATAGAGAGTTAATCAGACCGTATTATTCGTATTAATCAGATCCTGTAAAGTTATCAATTATGGTTGAGTTAAAAATCAAGGTATTTAATTAATACATCAATAGATCCTACAAAATATTTTAACATTGACTGAGCTGAAGAAGTACAATGAATGTTAAGCTGCTTAGAATGCTTAGTCTCTCATACAAATGAACTTTCTTAGGGTATAATTACCTTACGCATTGCAATTATCCGTGTGTTTTTATCCGAGACAAGTACAACTGCCATCCTGTCAAAAAATGTACCAAATTATGTTCTTGATGAATAAATTAGAGAAGAGATCAAGTAAACAGCAAAATGTCAAGTCATTTTCTGGAATAATAATATTTGGGCATTCACACTTCTCTGGTTGAATGGATGTTTCTTTTTTGTGCTCACACCCTCCCTTGGACCACATAACTTATACAGTGACACACCTTGACCCAAATGGAGGGGGGGGGGGGGCTAAGGTGTTTCCCATGGGACCTAGGTTATGGTCCCCTCTATCATTGGGTAACCATGGCAACTTACTTTGTGTGTGGGTCATCCTGGGGGGTCCTAGCACGACAGTGAACTTGACCTTTCTGGGGTTAGATGACCTTCAGCATCTCTCTGTGTTGTATGATTATATATATACAAAATACTGGACTGTAAATAAATATAGATTTATAGTATGTATTATTAAAAATATACACAGCTTGTAAAAGTATGATGAATGTATATATATAATAAAAATAATTTCCGCACCCTTGTGTTTATATGGGGACTTCTGGGGGTGTTGGGGACTGTGCGTCTACGTTTGAATAAGGTAAACAAAATAGTAAGCAGAAAAGTGCAGGAACATGCTGTTCACTGTGGCCTGCTTTTCATCGTTACATAAATTGCCTGAAGAATTGTTGATTGTCAGTCAGAGCTAGGTTCACCTGACATAGTGACAAGCGAAATTGTACTAAATGATGTCCTTTATTAACCAGTTCTAGGGGAGACCAAATAAAAGGCAACAATGAAGTTAATTACGTTAACCAAATTAGTGGACCTTTCACAAATCTCTAGACAAACAGATTGTTGGGTAAGTCCATGACAAGGCTTAAGCCTGGTCTCAGACGCAAATGTGGGAATCTTGGCTTTGACATTATTTTGCTGAGACAGCATACTTAATCGCAAGTGATTTGCCAAAGAGATTCAATTAGAGACATAGATCTGAACGTACCACTCCTCGAGTCCAGAGTGTCAAGAGCCTATTCTTTCAATTGTGTATGACGATGTTTATAATTTTAAACCATATATGGTCCAAAGTACATGCATTAAAACAAATGAATTGACAAAATTTACCTAAGTTGTAGTTGAAACTTTTGCCTGAAACCAGTTCCAGTTGATTTGGCTTTGGCGAAATAGTTTTAATCCCAAAATTCAGCTGAGATCAAACACTCAGATTTAAGCAAGAGCGTAGCCTAAGTGTGAGACCCTTTGTTAAATCAACATATTTTTTTCTGAATGCATACATTTAATTATTTGGGGTTTTGCATCACTTTCAACACTGTACAGGTTATATCACAACGGGTAGTTAGAAGGGCAGAGGAAACCAGTACATACAGTTGGTCAAGGTTCTGTACTATAAACTGCTGACCAACGGCAAACAACTACCAGCTTTCCCACTTGAGGTAGGGCCGGGAACCAAACCCTGATCTCAGAGGTGGGAGGCAAGAGTGTTACCACTCTGCCACCATGGCCCTTTTCTGAATGCATACAGTTGAATGGGATAAACCAGCACAGCTAACTGGTCCAACACGTGGGAAATCACAACTGAATCAGAACTAAATGAAGATTAATACACCTTTTTATGCGATACAATGAATCAGTATAGAATATCTGGATGGATAACATCTGGATCAAAAACTGCATTTTCTCAGGTCTGTGCCACATTGGATTTTCTCAAGTTGATGGCACTACTGGAGCCTCCAAGGATGATAATCTTCCATGTTTGCAGAGTTTGATGGTGACAAGATTAGGAATATATTCACCTGATCATACTATATTTCCGACAGGAGCATTCTCGGGGAGTTTGAATGGTGAAATTTATGCGTTTATGTAGAAAGGATCAAGTAGATTTTCTGCATGTTATGATTAAACCAACTTAATTGAATACCACTTGACCCCATAGACTTTCATTTGGACAGAAAAGTTGCTTTTATTATGGAGTTTAGAGTTTCTTTGAAAAAGATTTCTGAACCATTGTTTATACAAGATTTTTACACCAGTTGCTGAAGCTGAAAAAATATCACTTGCAAGGAAAATATGACCCTGAAATGATTATTTCATAAATAGAGTTTCCCATTTACCAAAAACATATTCCCAAGAATAATAACAGGATATTATGGATTTTTAAGTAATTACTTCTGAGGAGACATCAGCTTCTGGGATGATTGTCTTTTGTATTGTTTCATTTGCATCATCCACTGATTGAATAAATCCATCTTATTTTCTAAACGACTCTTACATTATCAGAAAATGGTATTTATGTAACACATTATCTGTCAAAAAACACCATATGTTATATTTATATCAGGATAATGTAGCTATAATGGCGATTTTATCTAGCACTAGAGAATGGCTAAATGATACTTGCAAATATGGCAGGATATAGTAGCTTCACATATACCTTCGTTCGCTTACTTTCGACAACTTTAGTTTTGAATCCACACTGAAGTGGTTATAATTGGGTCTTGTGACATCCAGTGTTCCTTTAAACTGGCAACGTAAGAATGTAATCTAGTGCATCAGTTACCCTTCTTAGTCCTGTCCCCCTGCACTTGTCCCAGTGCCCGGGAATTCTCCCCACGGGTTGATATAGGCTTGCAAAAATTAGGAAAAGGCTTTACCAGGCTGAACCTGGCTCCCCTCTCAGTCGTGACACAACTCTGACCATATGCTAGGGCAGATTGTGTTTTTATACTTGCTTTCACATTACCTGACCTTGAGGTGTCACACAAAACCTTACTGTACTGAATCACATCTAAACTAAGAGACTGTGCAACTTTGTTAGAATTCACTGCATACCCTCTTGTGAAACATATAAATTGTATGATCTAACAACCTGTGAAACGTATACATTATTTTAATAGTTTTATTCTTTGTACGTGATTTATTATTATGTTGTTTGGGATTTCAAACACTGTAGGTATTTTTCACATTTTTTAAATACTGTTCTTTGAATTTTACGATTTTATACTAGCATGTAAATAAAATGCTTAAACTTGTATTTGGGAGTTTATATTGTACACAGCTTTCATTCATCCTGGTGACATTTTGAACTTTACCTAGATCTTTGATCCAACTAGCCTCGGTGAGCACAGTTATAAGGTCTTAAAATAAACAAATTCCCAGTCCCTGTGTGATTTAATTTACTCGCATTATATCTCTCTATAAATATGAGCTAAGACAATTTAAGACAGACCCAGACTTCAAAAATTTGTGTAGACACAAGATCTCCAAAGTAATTTCGTTGCTAGGAGATTAACTCATCATATTCAAGGATAATACTATCCAGTAGTTCTTTTGTTCAGTTACCATAAAGAAAATGAAAAAGTCTAGAATTTGTGTCATTCTAAGTAGATAACAGCCATAAATTGGAAGCAATAGCGTAGAAGAATATAGCTGGTATTTATTAGTCTTAATATATTATTGTTATGTAATAAGGATGTATTGTTTTATGTGAACAGTCCCTGTCCCCATCCCCAAGAAAGACGCACTGGGGTTATATATTTTTATTATACAATAAATGTTACTATTAAAAATACTTTTAAAGACATACAACACAGAAGACATGAAAGAGTACATAATGTATGTTAATAAATGGGTATTAAAATTGACATTATAATAGGATCAATACAGATCTGGAGACACCCCCCCATGACCCCAATGTAACTGGGGTTGACCTGAAGGTCAAATTATGAAGTACTACCTGAGGTCATATCTACTTGCTAACATAAATGAAGTATAAATTTATAAAGCAAGGCGAAAGGTGAAAACAATACCCAGAGGTCAAGACCCAGGTGAATCAAGGTCAAAGGTCAGGTAACCCGTGAACTGGTATTTACTTATGCTTAGAACCTAAGGGGTGAAAACAATACCTTGATCAATGACAAACAGATGTGACTTAAGGTCAAAGGTCAAGGTCACCCAAGCAGATCATGAACCTTGAGTTAAGAAGTGGAGCGGTCCCACCAGGTGAGGAGGTCATAATATAGTATAAAACATGTAGGATTATGACAGAAATGTGATATAATAATGAAAGGAAGGGCCCCACTTAATATATTATTGTTATATAATAAGGATGTATTGTTTTATGTGAACTTTACTAAGCCATGCACTGTGATCTTACTTTTTTCTGAACTGTTTTTACATTCATTATATCTTGATGTAATCATCCATATCGTAACAAGAGCAAACATAATTGACTAATTTCCACATTTTCCCCAAAGTGAAGCTCTTGTTATGTCAGATTTTATGACTCAAGGCTGGCACCTTTTTATGTGAAGATAAACCCGAATGATTGGGAAAGCATATACATTTACTTCATTATAGATGCCTTATATGTGTAATAAAAACCATCAAGGAGGCTTACAAAGTACCATTTTTACATACCTAAAAAAAGGCGTCAACAGAAATGGAGTTTCCTGACCTTTTGCTCTAACAGCTTGTGCGATAGGAATCAGTCTTTCATTTCTGACAGAGAGTGCTAGTATTCTAGGGATATGCTGTCTTATGATTTTATTGTTATGTGTCAATATCAGGATTTGTTTGGATACATGTGAGTGGGTTGCAGATGAAGCTTCCATGAATTATCAAGCACTAATATTTTTTTCCACTTTGAATAGCACGGCTATGGAGGAGCCTGGTGGGGCAGTTGCTACCTTAAACTCTAGGTATTCTTGGTAATCCGACCTTTTCACCTAATGACCTGACACCCAATCCACCAATAGCCTTACATGGTTATATAACCACATAACCTCCTTCTTATTTTGGAGGGAACCTCCATATTTGATTATGTGATCGACCTGTGCACATCTACTGTAAATAAAATTTAACAATTTCTTTTAAGAGTTTTAGTGTTATAACTTTATAATGCCACGTAAAGCCAAGAAAACACCAGCACCCAAGAAAGGATCGAAGAAGGGCAGTAAGAAAACTACAGATTTGGACGGGTCTATCTCTCAGGCATTGGGGGATTCCGTGAGTACTTCTGTTCTTGACGGCCAACTTCCTTGTTCTGCCGTCCTAAACAGTGGCTTTTCTGTCGATGCTGGGCCATCTTCAACCTCACCTGCAGGCGGACAACCTCCTAGGGACAAATCCGATGCTATACTGGCATATCTGGAGCGTCTTGACCAGTCGAATCAGGCCCTCACCAAACGTATCAGTGACTTAGAGACAAATAGATCCGCTGCTTCAACCCCTCACAATGCGAGGACTCGTTCTGCACTTCCTTCAGGGGCAGCGATTCCGCCACATTCCGTCCCACAGCCGCAGTTCCAGATAGAGGGCAGTAACACAATTAATGCAGTGGCCAGCAGACCCAACTTCAATGCTTTGACGACCAAACCCTTGGATGCTTTATTTTCGGCTACTTCAGTGGTTCCACAACCACCACACCAGGGCTTATGGCAGCCTGAGGTCGCGCCCACACAAGCCCAATTCAATACTGATGCGGTTATACCCAGTCTGAGTGCCCTGAGGCAGAATCAAGAGATTTCCCAGTCTGTGAACCAGGTCCTTGCGTCATATGAGAACCAGGCGAAGATGGAGGCTACCCAAGGTAAGGGCACTCAAAGGAAGTCAGGCAGATTCAATAACACAGATACAGTTACACTTCTCCCTCAGTTCAGATGGCCCAATGAGGGACTAGCCAGTGTTACTGGCAAAAAGAGAGTTCTGTACGACGAATTGTCGGTCTCAGAGTGGGCTGCAGGGCAGCTTTCTAATATATATCTAATTCAGGACCCTGTTTTAGTAAAACAAGCGATGTTACAGACAATTCAAGTACTAAAGGACGCCACATCCCTACCATGGCAGGCAGTTAGAACAGCGTACGCCCAATCTATGCATCAGGTGGAACAGGGCACTTTATCATGGCAAGATACTACTCAGTGGGCACTCAATAGGATTTCCTCGTCTCAAATTGCCATGGCCAACGCTGCTACAATGAGTTATCAACAACAAAATAAGAAAGTATGTAAATTTTATAATGAAGGTTTGTGTTCGAATGAGGGTAGCCACGGGAATTACAAGCATGTGTGCAGTCATTGTGTCAAGTCAGGAAGGAACCTAGGTCATCCAGAATCCAAGTGTGTAAATAAACATAGGGGTGGGGGGGGGGCACCAAGGACACAATAGCATAAATTAGGGAATTGGGCTATCACATGTACATGGGCCATCTGCACATGCAGGGAGGGGCCCTATATGCGGGACCAGTGACAGTTGTTATGTAAACAAACGTATTAAACCTATTTCCAAGAGTGAACTGTGTCAACAATCTGAAACTTTAAATAACGTCCAGGCCAGTCCTGGTGTGCATAGTAAATATTCTTGTACTTCGGTAATTGATCATTTCAGGCAGTTGTATCATAGGCCGTTAGCTTATGGGGGTCCAATACAGTATAACCCCTCTGTACATACTAACACAAGGCTTGACGGTTTGTATGGCAATATGATGCCATTTGTGGGTCCATTAATTAACAATATTGACATGTTGTCACATTGTGATGCAGGTAACAATGTCTGGGGTCAAAAACATTGCTGTACATACTCTCAAGGTGTTGAACATTACGTCAATTCAGTCAGAATAACTAGTACTGTTGAAACTACTGATTGTTTATTCGTGTACCCAGTACAGGGTGATGCCGTGAGTGGATTTTACAGAGTTTTGGACAATAATAGCAAGTTAATTGCTTTCCCCAACGTCCCTACAGGCATGTTGCAGGTTGTATCTGGATTTAAAACTTATGTTTTTTCTTGTATTAATTCTGTGTGTTACAGTGATGCATTTACTGCCAAATTAGACTTTGACAAGGAGACTAAAGCTCGAGCTCAGTATGGCAGGTCTTACACCGTATATTTGGAAAATATAATTGATAGCTTAACTAATGACGATTTAAATGTTAACTACATGCTTGACAATGAGTCCTGTTTTAGCGACTTAAACAAATCTGTAAATTGTAACTTGTATACTCCTGTTAACACAGACAGACGTATTGACACTTTCCCTAACACTTTGACAGCCCATCTTTGCACTCCCAGCCCTCAGGCACCCTCCAAGATCTTCGCGGATGCTCAGGCACCCCATAAGAACGTTGGCTTCCTGAACCATTCTATAGAAGACTTCCAATTTATTGGCCCGGATAGATCTCCTGTTAACATCAAAGACATTGACCAATGCTTAAATATTGCTGCTGTTATCGCTAGTACTGGAGTTCCCAACTATGCACAGGCCAGATTCCCCCTCACTTCCGGTCTGAACATACAGGAATGGGAGAACGAACTTGGGGACTACCATGACAAAATGCTTCTACAATATTTGAAGTTTGGCTTCCCCCTATCCCTATCTAACCCCTCAAGTTTAAACAACTCGGTCACAAAAAATCATCATTCTGCACTTCAGTATCCTACGGCTGTCAACGGTTATCTTCAGAAAGAACTTTCTTTGGGTGCCATTATTGGCCCTGCAAATCATGTAGATTCTGATCTTTATCACTGTTCCCCATTGCTCAGTCGCCCTAAGGATGACTGCAAAAGGAGGATTATTTTAAATTTATCTCATCCTCATGGTAACTCAGTGAATGGTAATATCCCCAGGGACAGGTTCGACGGTAAACAATTCACCCTCAGATTCCCTTCAGTGGACACTATTGTAGAAAACATTGGTGACCTTAGGGACTGTGATCCAGTTTTATTCAAGATTGATGTGGCCAGAGCCTTCAGGAACATTAGGGTCGATCCTGTGGATGCTGTAAAGCTGGGCATTCATTGGGAGGGCCAATATTTTCTTGATTTGAGCGCCGCGTTCGGCTGGGCCCACGGAAGCGCGGCGTTTCAGCGCGTCTCCGACGCAATTGTCTACATAATGCGACGGCATGGCTACGACTTAGTCGCCTACATAGACGATTATATAGGGGTGGCCCCTGCTAGCAGTGCAGAATCTCAATTTCAGTTCCTATCTGACCTCCTTACTAGACTAGGTCTCCCCATGAACCCCGACAAGAGGGTCCCTCCTTCCAAAGCTCTTACCTGTCTTGGCATTCGTATTGATATCAATGCTTCTTCACTTAGTATCGATCATGCAAAACTCCAAAGTATCTATAAGGAATGCCTTCAAGTTTCTGCCTATAAGTACCTCTCTAAGAAGAGATATCAGTCCTTACTGGGCAAGCTTATCTATCTCCACAAGTGTGTGGCCCCAGCCAGAATTTTTGTCAATAGGATACTGGAGCTTTTTAGGAATAACTTCCATAAAAAGAAAATTCGCCTCACTAAGGATTTCTTTAATGACATTGCTTGGTTCCTAGCCTTCCTCCCTCATTTTAACGGTACTACAAGATTCAACAAACCCCAAGCAAGGGGTGGAACCCCCCTCTATCTTGATGCCTCCCTTACGGGTATAGGTGCCATTTGGGCTGACCGAGTATACTCTGCCCCTGTCCCTTGTATCCCAGGTTTTGCGTTGAAGATAGTACATCTGGAAATGTGGAACATTGTCATTGCCTTTCGAGTCTGGGGTCACCTTTGGAAACATAGTTCAATAGCGGTTAACTGCGATAATGAAGCCTGTGTCCATGTGATAGCCACTAGTAGGACCAAAGACCCATTCTTGGCTGTATGTATAAGAAATCTTTGGTTGATCACTGCCTTTTATGACATTTCTTTACAGGTCCATCACATTCGGGGTAAAAATAACATTCAAGCAGACGTCCTGTCCAGATTACATTCTAACAAGCCAATAAATTCAATTATATTTCAAGACCTTAGAGATAACTATGTTTGGCACAAGATTTTACCTCATCATTTTCATCTGGATATGTCTATTTAATTTCAGGTGTGGTCCCACAGTCTGCGGTTCTCTTGGATGCAGCCCTGGCACGTACTGATTCTGCATTCAGACCTTCAACCTCAGCAGCTCATTGGCGTCACCTGAGGACTTACATGGCCTTTTTGGCCTTTCTTAAACTACCTTTTTCATTTACCATTCACAATTTGTTGATATTTGGGGAGTATTTACACACCAATAACATCTCATACAAGGTGATCAAACAGTACTTTTCTTCCCTTCAATCCTCTGCTGCTTTCTATCATATGAACCTAGACGCTTTCTCACACCCCCTGCTTTCTAGGTTTGTTCGCAGCTTATCCATCAACTCTCAATTTTCTCCTACTCCTAAGGGCATTTTTGACATCAAAACCTTATATCTTATCTCATTATCATGTGACGTTCTTTCCGACCCTTTATTGTTCAGAGCCATTTTCTTAGTTGCTTTTTACGGATTCGTACGCATGTCTAACATTGCCCCTCATAGTTTATCAAAGTTTGACCCCTTGAAGCACTTTCTTAGGAAAGATCTTATATTCGGTCCCCCTGGGGCCCACTTGATAATGAAATGGTCTAAGACCCTTCAGTCTCCACATTCCCATCACATCATCCAACTTCCCTCTATTTCCAATATTTTTCTCTGCCCTGTCAGGGCTCTCCGGGCACTCATCAACTCAAGACCACTTTCTGACCATTCACCCTTATTTGCCCATTCTTATTTCCCCTATAACCAGGTCATTGACACTGTGGTCAGAGATGCCCTTAAAACAGTCCTCACCCATAGGGGTTTGCCAACCAGGGGCTATTCATTTCATGCTTTCCGTAGGTCGGGGGCCTCATTTGCCTTCGACCATAATGTTCAGATTCAGAACATTATGTACCATGGCACCTGGCGTAGTTCTGCTGTCTGGTCATATATCCAGCAGTCTTCTCACTCTTCATCTATTGTTCCCCTTACCTTTGCTCAACACGTCCCTTCCTTCTTTTGATTGGGTTTGGTGCTTTTAAAATTTTCATTGCTTCTAATTTTAAAAATTTCTCTTACCTAGTCAACTTCATTTTACTACTAATATGTAAATAAAATTGCCTCAATTGTGCTTTACTGCCTTTTAATTCCTGCTTAGTATACTCTGGTTTAGCTTCCCCTTCCTTTTATTGAGCTTAATCTCTCCTCTGAAGCAACTGTGAATAGCACGGCTATGGAGGAGCCTGGTGGGGCAGTTGCTACCTTAAACTCTAGGTATTCTTGGTAATCCGACCTTTTCACCTAATGACCTGACACCCAATCCACCAATAGCCTTACATGGTTATATAACCACATAACCTCCTTCTTATTTTGGAGGGAACCTCCATATTTGATTATGTGATCGACCTGTGCACATCTACTGTAAATAAAATTTAACAATTCCCACCCCCTTCCCCCTTGAAACCACCTGGATCTTGGTCTAGGATTTCATTTTCACGGTAGGAGTACTGTGATCACAAGTCGCATATTTGACCTAACCCTGACCTCCGAGGATAAAAAAAAAAAAAAAAAAAAAAAAAAAAGTCACGCTCAGGAATCCTCAGGCTCAGGATCTTCAGGCGGACTCAGGCAGACCCTGTAGTCTCCCTCTCGATGTTTCTCACTGGTCACACCAGTTCCTCAGATGTGGGTTTCCCTTTCCTGAGCCTACCCTGAGTTTGGTACCTCTGGGTAGTGGGTTGTATTTGAACTGTTACCTGCTGTTGCCTTGACCCCTTAGTTGTCCCACCTAAGGGAGTTCTCCTCTTGGATTGATATGGGCCTCAGTATCTTAGGGACGGGCTGGACTAGTTCCCCCCCTCTTGTTACTTCCTTTCGATCCCGACATGACTTAGACTTGACTTGACATATTTGTATTTCCTTTATGTATTTAATATTGTGTATAACTTTTGAATATTGTGTACAATGCTTTAACCTTAAGTACATTTTGTTTTAGTATGTCACTTACATGTGTTGGTGCTTTTAAAATTTTCATTGCTTCTAATTTTAAAAATTTCTCTTACCTAGTCAACTTCATTTTACTACTAATATGTAAATAAAATTGCCTCAATTGTGCTTTACTGCCTTTTAATTCCTGCTTAGTATACTCTGGTTTAGCTTCCCCTTCCTTTTATTGAGCTTAATCTCTCCTCTGAAGCAACTGCCGCAAGTTCCGATAAGATTGGATATAGATTGAAGAAAGAAAACAGGCCAACAAGGCAAACCCACAACAAATAGCATATGTGCATTTGATTTTATTTCTAAAACTATTTATATATTTCAAAGAGAAATATATATTAATAATCGGATACGGATTTCTTTTATTCCTAAAATTAGTTCTATATTTCAAAGCATTATTTTTTATTTGTGACACCATAACAAACAGCTAAATAACGACACAGATGCTCATTTTTCTGATTGCTGCTTTTGGTTGAAATGCAAACAACTAGTTACCTGCATTTAGTTTTGTCAGACTAAAAGTCAGGCTTGTCTTTGTAAGATACATTGTGAACAGTATAAATGTTGAAAGAAAAAAAACTGTTTTTTTTATCGTGCATTTTAAAATATAAGACTTAAAGACAGTATTTAACGGATTTGATTATTTGCGGGATGCATTTTGTATGGGTCAGCATCTAGGTGCTACATGTCTGTACTGATGTCTTGCATTGCTACAACTACAAGACTGACAGTACCTGCATGGAGTACCTTTCTTTTTACTTGGGTGCCGGTGCCTATTACTACCACTAATGACATGGATAACCATTCGAGCATGCACTCTACTAATCCTATAAATTTTATTGCTGTCATTTCATGCGACTTTAACTTCCAGCAGATGACATATAGGACTGTGTGGCTGACATTGGCATTGGCAAACTTTCCTCGTGACAGAGTGCATTGACTACCATGCATAACTAATCCGGTTAATCTGTACTGCTGTGAAGGTTTTGTCTCATCAGAATATAAAAATGCTGTGTTGATATCTCCCACCAAAAGCTTAAATACCTAGATAACATATAAAGAATGAAAACTCATTTTATTTGCTGATCATGTTTTGGCTCTACATTTCAAAGAATAGATTAACACAAACAGCCTTGACAATCTGAATCCATCAGCTTACAAACAGTGTCACTCAACAAAAAACTCCAGTCCCCATTGATAAAGAATTATATTCATCTGTCATTGTCTAAAGGAGTTCACTGCTTTGGTATTGCTTGGCCTGTCAGTAGTTTCTGACACCATAGATCATGATATCCTGATCTCCTATTTATCATCTCCATTAGAGAGTGTGAGTCGGCGCTGCAATGTTTCACTTCCTACTTATCTGATCATTTCTATGCAGCTGACACAACTATATGTCCGCTTTACTCAAAACAGTGCTGTCTCTTCCTCTGAAAGAAGTGGGTGTCCTCCAGCAAACTCAAGCTGAATTGTAATAAGGCAGAATATTTTTCATGGCTCAAAGCACCAGTGTGACTAACTCAGTGTAATTTCCCTGTTAGTATACTTGATACCGTGGTCAGTCCTGGTCTTATTGTTGATAGAAACTTGAGTGTATCATTTGATTGGCTTTGTCTACTCAAATCAGTTTCAACCTACCTTTTCTGTAGATTTTTTAGACAGCAATGCTCTCCCCGGAGCCTTTTGCACTTTAATTTCTGTTGCACTGTCTTCAGAATAGTGCTGCACTGTTTTTTGCCAGAAATAATTATATGCATCTAAATGCATCCTTAGAGGTCTACACTGGCTTCCTTTTGAACAATGTTAAGTTATAAAACAGCTAAACTGGTGTACAAGTGTCTTATATATTAGTACATACTGCTCTCTGTATATTCTCTTTTTCTGCCCTTTTATCCATCTATTCACCGGATAAAGAAACATTGCTTTGCCTATGATGCACCTAGCACATGGAACAATATCCTTGTTGACATTGGATCTGCCAACTTTCTTACAAAAATCAAGAAATTCAAATATGCAATTCTTACAAATGTAAACTCCAAACTTTCCTTTAAAAATTACTTTAAAGTTGGGCACAATCAGATTTTCACACAATTTCTAACCAAAATGTTTCATAAAAGTGATATTACTTGCCACAAATCACTCTGTTAAAGGTTGTTACACTGTATTACCATGATCCCTGTAAGATTAAATATAAATCTTTAATTTCTTTTCCTAATAATATATGTTCTAGACCCCATTAGAGCAACGTGCCCTGTGTTAAAAATTAATAATTCATATTATTCTTATGCACTGTTGTTTTACCATATAAATAAAGTGATTAACTTACACCACAGTATTTAAATACTTATAAAGTATTATTAATGAATTTTTATAATCTTTTATTTTACAAAAATGTGTGGAAAAATTGTTAATAAAATCCACTTCAGTTTCTTTATCAGTCAGGTTATTTATTTTAATTGGAAAATTTACAGATTTTAAAACCATCACATTTTATTTGTGAAAACAATCTACATCCACTGAATTTATGATTTTGATCTAGCAAAAATAAAAAACCCAACTAATTAGTTAGTGTTATAAGAGCACATATTAAAGAAAATTAATAAAGGTATTTGTATGTACAAAACTTTATTTATTTTGTTTAAAGTAATAATACATAACTTGGAGTAGAACTTATTTTAATGTCATATAGTCAGTGTCCTGTACAATTTAAACATGCATAATAATATTCTTGATGAGTCAGTCACATTCATTGTTATATGACTCAAACTCATCACCTCAATAGCTGGTGGTTTGGTCCAATAGTGTCAGTTCATCTGTGGTAACCAGTTGCATGAGTGCTTCATTAATGATCACGATACTCGGTGGTAACTGAGAGCAATCAAACCAGTTGATGGTTTGTTTTCCATTTTCCAAAATCCATCCATGCTGTTCAGCTTTAAATGTCACAGAGTTTGGCATGCTTGTATTTTGCCCACATTGATGCAACATAGTTTACCCCAAGTAACTTTATTGTGTTAATACATTTTACCTAACAGATTAGTGCCATTCGCCTGGCACGAGCCAGCTCCACCAAACATCAGAAAAAGATGTTGAGTCTCCTCTGGCCACATTGGCATAATGCCCTTATACTCACCAGAGGGCTAATGCTTTCTACACTCACTAGGTGGCTATAATGTTACTTCCTCTTTTATGTTTGGTATGAATCATTTTGGAAGTGTTTTTCGAGCTCAACAAATTTATAATTTTTTGACTGTATGAAGTACAAAGTTGTGTGAGTTTAAGTTTGATTCTCTCATTCGGATATTAGTCTTCATCTTGACAGAATAAAGAGGATGTGATCATATTATGGCCTGCTTTAATACCCATGTAAGATATGCTCACTGTCGTAAGACAGGTCTGGTACTGATTCATGTGTTTTGTGACAAGAAGAGTGCACTGCATGTCTTTCACTCACTTGAACATAGCAAACAACTGGCCACTCCTACATATAAGAACCAAAAGAAAAAAATCTAAATTGGATACTTTAGTGAAGCCCTCCCATGTCACTGCAGTAGGTCTGGTAGACCTTAACCAGTCTGTGGCATCGTTAATCATTTCACCCAGTAAAGCTTGGGTAGGAGAATCATCATTGCAGCAAGAGCTTTAATACGTTAAAAAACTGTGGTCAACAAGATTTAAATGATTAGAAGCACTCTTTACTGTAGGATCAAACACCATTACCTTCTTCATCTACAAAGCCTCCTAAGGAACTGGTGTTCATCCTGGTTTAGATCAAGGTCTCTCATCCCCCAGCAGGGGTGGTATCCGTTCATACTTGAATGGGTCTTTTATTCTTGATCAAGAGTACACACCCCAGTCTGTACGTGACTATTCCTGGACTGTACAAGAAGTCAATAAGCAAGAAAAATCTCTCTGGCCTCACCCCCGGAGGACTGTTTTTGCAGAAAGTTGTAGCGAATGAATTTATACATTATAAACGGTCATGTTTTTCATTCTGGCAACAAGGGCTAGCTCAGGACTCATCAGTTTATGAAGGTACCAAATACCCAGAATAGGTGATACAGCTTACATCCAGCACCCAACTAGCTATGAAGTACTAGTCAAATGATGCACCCCACCTCAATAGTGCTTTCAGTCACATTTCAAAGCTTTCAGGTCTTACTACTACTCCTTTATGTCCATTGGCACAGGACTGCCAACATAAATGGGAGAAGGCGCTGCAAGAGACTTAGTTACAAAGTTACAGAATGACACACAAAAATTTCAGATCTCTGAATGCTGAGCTGTCTGAAGGAATGTCATCACAGAAGTAAACAAAGCCTGATCAGAAATTTGTGACTAAGCAGCCTTCAACCAGAATGTAAGTTTCTGCGTGAGAAAGGCAGTGCAATATGTGGTACACACTCTTTTGTGCAGATGGGTAAAATTATCTTTTTCAGAAAAGACCCTTATTTGGAGCATTTTTAGCCAAGTGTGTAACCATACAAATGGTGAACTTTGCAAAACAACTATTTAAATTCCTCAGGCCTTTTCTCAGATGATATATGCCAGGCAGAGGATGAGATTGCCTTCCAGTCCGGATTGGATCTCATAGGCAACATAGGTGCCGGTAACATAAGAGCTGGGAAGTGGCAACAGGGGCCTTGAGAAGAGGATAGGTGAAAGGATCCCACTTTGGAGGCTGTAACCCCAAGTCTTACAAAGGAAAAAGTGCTAAATGACAATGTGTCAATTTTGTTCAAAGACATGACTTGTGTTCTCTTTGTTTAAAAGATTTTAAATGTTCCTCTTGCCTTAAATATTCTTGTTCTGAGATAAGGTGTAAATTACATGCTTGCTGTGACTCATGAACCTATTGTGTCTTTAACAGGGCAGCCACAAAGGGAAACTGTAAATCTTGATACACAGAAAAACAAATAAAGTCTTTGAAAGATGCTATTTCTGGGAATCTGTCTCCTGCCCCTCCTGTGACAAATGTCCTCTGTGCTGCAGAAAATCGTCCTGTAGGGATCAGACTGCCAACATTTTGGCAAATCTGGGCAGTGAAGGGTTTGAGTCCAAGGGTGGTTTTGATCTTGAAGGAGTCTTTACCTTTGTAGGGTACCAGTACTTTTTTGTTCATTGAGTGGTCAGACTCTCCACAGAGAGGTGGCAGGCCCCGGATTCAAAAATCAACTCCCTTCTTGCAAGACCAAATGGCCCAGTCAGCCATTTCATGTCCCCAATAGGTCTGCTATCCACAATGGCTACCTTCACATAAGGCCCATACAAAGGCACCTGAAGAACAACTGACATATTCCAGAATCCCTGGAAAAGCTTATTTGCATTCCAACATTTCAAAGTCCTTTCGCCAACATCTCCTTTGGCCGGCCTTTGCATCCTCTTCATCATGCCATTCAGGGGCCGGATTCACGAACAATACTTAGATAAGGTGACCTTAGATTTTAAGTAAGGAAAAAACCTCTCCTAACTCTTTAGTTATGGTTGTGTCAGTGAATCTGATTGGCATGGTATGGAAACTTTTGGTCTATACATATGATTATTTATGATGATGACCCTCTGCAAAGAATATTAGTCACAACTTATTTAACTGAGATTTTTAACTATTTTAGCTGATGAACTTGGACAGTAAAATTAATTCCTACTGAAAATTTTAATCTGTTCCTTTCAAGTAGAATCTAGCCATTAGTGGAAATTATTTCTGAAGAATTAGTTAAAACTTCTTCTCACTAAAATTTTAACTTATACACTAACCATGTGGATAAATAAACCTCCCCATCCAAAACCAACACTATTATTGCCCAATGTTTACAAAATAAATCATGTAATATCAACATCCTGTCCTCCCAATGTAGCTTTCAACTTAACTTAAAATCTAAGTACAGGTTTTAAGGTCACCTTAGTGTTAGGAACGATTGTGAATAAGGTGTCATAATTTCTTACTTGAAATCTAAGTAATACTTAAAATCTAAGTCAGGAAAGTAATGTTCGTGAATCCGGCCCCAGATCTTTACTTATGCATCAAACGAAGGCTGGGACACACATTTAGGAGACTACATCACCAAAGGCATTTGGTCCCTTCGAGAAAGCAAACTACACATAAACTTCCTGGAACTGCTGTTCACAGGCACCAATTGCTTGTTCAACATGGGGCACGTTGTTATCATGTGGTCAAGAACATCTATTATTAGGATTAAAGATTAAGGGTCACATTTAATCTTACAGAGATCATGGTAATGCAATAATAATAATGCAATAACCTTCAACAAAGTATTTGTGACAAAAATATCACTTTTATGATCTGTAGATGTGTTTTTTGCAAAAAAAAAAACTTTTTCAGTCAGAATGTATGGAAATCTGACGGTGCCCAACTTTAAAGTAATTTTTCAAAGGAAAGTTTGACGTTTACATTTGTAAAACTTACATATTTGACTTTTTCATGCATTTTTACAACCATTTATCCTTTCGGACTCAAATACCAAAGTGTATCCCTCGAACTCTTGAACCATATATCTCATCTGTATTTTCCTCTGTTAAGCACAAATGAAGCATGTGATGGATAACGACAAAACATATTACCCAGTCTGTATGTCCCAGCATTTAGGTTATATACATAGCATGATATGTAATAAAGGCCCAACTTTCACATTGACTTAATCTGCTGTAAAAATATTAACCACCACTCATGTCAGTATTCAACGCAAGACAATCTAAGTTGACCTGTTGAAATAAGTTTAAAACCCCAAATTCCACTCCGGCTTTATCTGGTTTACAATTTCAGACAGCTTATTGTGCGATTCTGTTACCCAAAAAACTCGTAGCATTCATGTTTTGATATTTTATTGACCATACATACTGTTCCTTGTGGTCATATTAACATCTACTTGAATTTTCCTATTGTTCTGTAAATGGACTTTGTTTGTTGGTAGTTCATGTTTAAAAGCAAGCTGTTCAATACACTGATCCTATCGCCCCTTACTCCTTATACGTACATTTTTGCAAGTTTATTTACCCGTTTTTTATAAATTAAAATCTTTGAGTTGACTCTCTGGGCGGGGCATGAGAGACGGCAAACCACCCATCGATGTCTCAAAATTTTTCGTAAGCAGTATGAAGGTTCTACACCTGTCAATAATTTCATGTAAAAAAATTATAACCTCAAAGCAAGTAGTGTGAAAATTATCAATTGAAAACAATTAAAATTGCATTGCTTATTTTTAAATGAAAAAACCGAAAGAAACATTTGTGGTGTTGCCTCAAGATACGACATTAAAAATCTATATTATAATAATAAAAAAAAATTGCATATATTTTCGTTTTTTTTCCTGTATTGAACAGTTATGTTATAGTTATCTTAATTTTATACACATGATATACAACATATGTGATACCAGAAATACTTAAACTGTGACCTGTGTATTTGACAACATAAATGTAAAGTTTGAGTTCTCAATTGGGTAAGATCAAAATCAATATTGCTGATATACATCTCTTTCTATTTAAGCCATGCACTTATGACATCTTTCCAGAAAATATTTTTAATTTTTGACTTCTGTAGCAGCACTTTTAAAAGATAGACCAGTTTAGGAATGACCAGAGTTTGAGGACTGTTATTTTCCCAATAAAAGAGAATTTTTCTGTTTATATGCCTTTAACAATCCTTCAATGTTTGCTATTTTGAACAGTAAAAATCTGGTATATTTTTGAGGTTTGTATCAAATTTTATACCAAGTAAGGTGAAAGATGTTACACACCTTTTCCTAAACAAACAATATTTATCTGGTTGTAATTTAAGGCCTGAAATTAGATAAATTTCATGAAATATTTTGAAACTCTTTTTCAGTTCAACTTTAGAAGGTTTAGTTATTAAAAAAATATCATTTGCATATTGCCCTAACTTGAACTCTTATTCTTTTAGTTTAATGCATTTATTTCACTGTCCAAAGCAAACATTCTAACCAAAGGTTCAACAGCCAAGATGAAGATATATGGACTGAGGGGTCATCCTACTACACCCACATTCTCAGGAAGCAATTTTTGGTTGGGGTTACGAGGAACTAGACTGCACTAACGCGACTCAACACCAATAATTTCCTTCAAGTGCTGAGCTGATACAAGATCTATTTTTATCAAGGTTAATCCCCGAATTGAGGGGGATGTATAATCGCTGGACTGGCTAGGTCCAATAAACACACAGTAAAGAAAGAAGAGATTTCTGGGAAAAATCTTATCAGCTAACAAATTGCTGTGCCAAGCCATTGCTCTGTGTGAATTTGAAACTACATGTCTAAGTTCTAAATAATTAGCAACACAGTAAATCAAAAGTAGAATATCAATATATGTGTGATTTTGGTCTGCATAAGTGAAACGTTTCACAGAATTTTACAAATCCCCTGACAGGTTAACTAAAAATGTTCTTTTTACAAATCATAAAAATAAATATTTTATAGTCTAAATGGTAGCTTACACAATGGTACATGTGAGCAGTGAATAGGGTAAAAGTGTAATTTGATTACATATTAATGAGTTGCCTGTAAAAATTTACATAAACTTCAAAATGGGAGTTTAGTTGTATTGCAAGAACTTGGGGGGGGGGGGGGGGGAGGCGAAAAGATATCCCCACCCACTGCCCCTCCAGTTCCTACGCCTATGATTCTAGATAGAAGAATTCAGTAAAATGCCATTATTTATGGTATAGCTAAAAGCTCCTGTATAAAAAGCAGGTTAAACCAAGACATGAAGTCCTTCCCCCCAAAATGCTTGAATAATATTTTTAATATGTGCCCACCCTAATGGGGCTGTTCCACTGTGTTACCTTGTTGGTAACTAAGTATTTTTCGAGGGTCGTGAACAATGTTTACAGAGTTGGTTAGGATTGGTTGTAGTTTCCTGGCTTGTTGCGGTGGATTGGCAAAATTTCAAAGATGTATCCTGACCTTGGCTCTGCCCTCCTGTAGTGGATCTCTATGGCTTGTCGGTCACACTTCCCATCTTGTCCTATACTGTAACCGTCTTGTCTTGAATACACGCCGTCAACACAAACTGATCATAGTTGAAAGCAAACAGACCTGTCCTAAACATAACCGATACTTCCTGTCTTAAACTGTAGAGTTGGCAACATCTCAGCAGGATAAGCAAGGAACAAATACAAAGAATATGTGAACCCCAAACTGACAAGATGGAGACACAGACGACTAGCTGGGCACTGTGTAGGACAAGCTGGCTTCATTTTTACAACCCACAGTGTTTCTGCTGATGCAGTCTCTGACTATATAAGGAGAGTCAGATTTTGCAATGCATAATTTGGAATCTGAAAGAGTACATCTGGCAGCGTTTCAAAAATAGGAAACAATTATCTAGTTGATGTTGGCTGACTTTATATTTTAGAATTTTAATTTAAAAAAAAACTGCTTGTTTAAGAGTGGGTCCTAAGAAGGGCAGAAGAGTAAGGAAGCTAGAAGTTTCTATTGACAGTTTTTCCTGAATTTTAGTTGGGGACACAGTGGCAGATATCCAGTGGAGGAGGGAGGGGGTCAAGAGAAAGGGAGGGGGCACAGAAGCAGAGGCAGGAAGAGGCAAGGAGGGAGGAGGAGGCAAGACCGGAGGAAACACATTCCATGAGGAGGGAGTTACAGAAAAGTCCCAGAACCAAGAAAAGTGACACAGAAACAGAGGCAGGAGGAGAGGCAGGACCATCACAGTCACTTTGTAAAGGACAATGAGGAGTTGTATGACTAATGAATAATGAATATTTCAAGGAAAATGAAGGAAGGAGTGTCTCTGAGATAGGTTCGCCAGCAGTCACAAGCTGTCTGTCAAGGTGTGCAAGACCTGGTTTCAGTCTCAAAGGACACTTTATGGCAAGCTGACCCAATCAAAGTCTGAAAGGCTCTGAAAGAGATGATGAAATGTCAGAATTGATTCCAGACTTTCCACATTACATGCAAGGCACTCGGCAAATCGTCAGGCTTAAATCTCAGGCCCGATGAGCCAGTGTTTCAGCTGCTTCAGCACACAACATCTCAAGATCTTTGACATGGATAGTATGAAGATCAGCATGCAGTCAAGAGAAACCATGTTACAGCCTTAACAAGTCACAAGCTGTACCGCTACTTCAGGTTGCTCTTTGGTTGGCCAGCAGGTCATGGTTAGTTCACAGTGGAACCATGCTGTCATGATTCCTGAGGCAAAAGCAGGAGACAACAACACATACAGCCTTCTGCAAATACCTGGCGTTGGAGGTGGAAGGATTAGAAGAGTAAGATTTTTAGAGATTTAGAAACTAGGCTGTGAAGCTTCTTAGAAGCATCCAAAGCAGGGAAGAGGTATGTGGTCATCATCCCCAGCAACCACAGCAACAGCCCATTTCATGAAGCTCAAGTGCAACCTCAACATTTGTGCTACAGACATTTCAACAGCAGCCAGCACCAGCTGCAAGGGAATATATCTTAACAATCACAGAAACTCAGATGCCTGCAAACCAGGTCATCCAACCTGTTTAGCAGAGCCAAGTGGCAACCAAAGGACAGCAGTAGCAATCCAATGGGCAGCCAACTTCGTCCCTAGTCATTGACGACCAACAGGCTCGACTGACCTTCAAGACCACTTACCTTTACATTGATGCCAATGAAGCACTTGAATCCTACATCAGTTGCTTCTGCTACAGGAGAAGAAAGTCAACACAACATATCAGGACTTTCAAGCTTCTTTGGAAATCTTCAGACTGTGATGAGCTACCAACAGATTGACATACCACAGCTTCGCCAGCCGACACGCCAGCTCCAGCCACCTTTCCTCCAACCACCACTGCCTAACAGCAAGAACATCAGCAGCCATAAGCCCAGCCTGAGCTTTCTCCGTAGTCAGCGCATGCCAAACAGCAGCCACAGCACAAACACTGCCATTTCCCCCAATTGGCTCTTTTCTGGACCAATGCTGTAAAAAACTTAAAGGTGCTTTTCAGGACTATCGGAATCTTTCAAAAACAATTAATAGCTGTTGTTTAAAAAATCCAAAACAAGAAGCATTACACTGCCCCACAAAAAACACTTTGGCCTCAAACATTAAAAAATCAATGGATGAATGTGAACATTTGCTAGAAAATAATTTGTAAAAAAAAGTTTTAAATGTTTCATAAAAGTTTACATTAATTGTGGGTCATTTTAACATAACTTGTGTTGAATGTCTTCAGCAGGGGACATTTGATTTGGTTTGAAAAAGTTTTTAAAATTGTTGGAAATAAAACTTAAATAAAAAAGGACTAATAGAAGCCGTGAAAAGGACTAATAGAAGTCGTAAAAAGGCCTGATAGATGCCAGCCTCAACCCCTATTCATGGCAATATGCTTCCCGTCTATGGCCCCTACAGCATGGGTGACATTCCATCTGGTTATGAACTTCTTCTCCATCCTTTTCCTCAGGGTTACCAGAGCAGACATCACAAATATTCATCCTAGATGACTCGCCAGACCTACGGGATGAATTTGCAGATTGTGGTGCGCCCAACCAACCAGTGATACTGCAAGGAGATGGAAGTCTCACCAGTGGCCAGGTGTCTCAGGGTTATTGCCAGTTTCAGTCCAATTTTTAATGGCTTCCTGAAATTGGCAACTGACTTCGTGATGCCACAGTGTATGCCTCCTTCTATGAGGTCAAAAAGGGCAGGTGGCATCCTGACAAAATTCTGGTATCTTGGGATGTCATGTGTATGAGGTCAGCCGGGAGGTTGCTGTAGCATTCCTTTTCTTGTCTTTGAAAGATCCAGGACATGTCCCAGGGGTTTGGTGTCTTCCTTCTTCTCTTCATTCTTGTCTGCCTTCCTTCTGGAGGCTGACTGGGGCAGGTGATGGAGCTGGGTTCAGGTGTGTCCTTCTCTGTCTGCCAATTATGAAGAAAATCAAAATGCAAAAAAAAAAAAAAAAAAAGTACAGAAAGCCTATACAGAAAGTCTCTCTGATGTGTAGCTGACCTCTTTGCAGTACCAAATGATGTTTTTGACAGCCAGAGGGGCTTTATATAGTGTTGCTTTGATCCCGACTCTGGATCCCAACTCCAGGATTTAATCAGTCCAGTTCGGGTGAGTCTGGAAAATACTCCAGCCCTGTCTGTTTGTCAGCTTGGCTTGGGTTGCTACTGCTTCTCTGGTAGAGGTTTATGGCTTGTCTTGTTGTGAAGAAAATGATCCCAACCCCAAGTCAGGTTGGGATCTGTATTCAGACAAGCCGATGTGTGTTATGTCTTGTCGGGAAATGTAACTGACCCAGCTTTTTTATGGTTTTCATCCCTGGTTCCCCAACTTTTACAGCCGCCCCTAGGTTTCAGTGGAACACCCCATAAAGAAGAAAAGGCGTTCTTCGAGTCCAATGATTTAAGGAAGCCTTTGGAACCAGAAGTTTTTAAAGCAGACATTATATCATAAACCAGACAAGCATTTTCCTCTATGTATCTATCTTTTAAGAAACCTTTTTGAGTATTACCAATCACATAAGCATTTTGATTTTGTTGTTTAGAAATTCTCTTAGTTTATTACCTTTTGGCAAAGAGGTAATTATACCTTGTGTTTGTGTTATAGAAAGTTTGTCTTTATGGTAGGATTCATTAAAACTATGAATTAAAAATGTCCCAATATCCCTAAAAAAGAAGGTATAAAATTCTATAGGAACTGCCTCTGCCTAAGCTTTTGTTATTTTTCATATTTATTTCATATATACGACTACCTTTGCTTCTTTCTCTGTAACTAATCCCTCACAGTCATTTTTATTCTTTTCGTTCAGCTTAATGATGTTTTTGTCCTACAAACATTGTTAAATTTTGATTACCTAACTTAAATTTATAGATCTTACTATAGTAATTTTTAAAGCAACTATATTTTTTTTGTGTGGTAGTTATTTTACCATCTATATTGAGTCCACTTATCACTTTACTGATGCATTTGCTTTTTTCCGGATTGCAGAAAAATTTTGTTGGTTTTTCACCTTCTTCATAAAATTGTGCTTTTGACCTTAAAACAGCAGCTCTTACTTTTGGTTCACACAATTGTTCAATTCTTCTTTTTCGCATTATCCAGACATTTTTAAAGTTGAATTTTCAGCTTTGTATCTGAATCACAATGCATGGTGATTTTTCTTCATAATCTTTCATTTTCGTTCCAGAGAAGTTTTATTTGCTCTAAGAGCTTTTGCCTTTGACCTTTTGTATATTTTAGTTTAGGATGTGAGAGCTTGTGGCAGGTTTTTCAAATGCTGAAAAAAACTGTCATGATTTATTTTCACTTGTTGAAATGAAGGGATAATCTAAAAACAGGAAATGCAATCAAACACATACCCACAGCAAGTTAAATTTTGCACTCGTATGAAGCTTGGTATTATTTGCTAAGGACATAATGAGAACGAAAATCAATGTCCGATACCTGATGCAAGCCAAGCAACTCTTGAATTTGAAAATCGATAGTAATGGGCTCTGGCAATAAACCGTAAATTTATTTCCTTAAGTGTTTGAAAGATTTTGTCAGAGTGTGCTAGTCATTTTTTTGGAATTGCTACAAGTCTTGTCAAAGGCCTTGCCCAGCAGGCACAGGTCCAATTCTTGACATCATGTTTTGGTCATGCTAGTATATGACATCAAGTAACTATCACTCGGACATGATTTAAGGTGGTCACGTCATCTGACACAAATCTGACATCCAGTTTATGTGACATGACATGACTTTATGTCAATAACATACCTACAATATCAACTAGATGACAAAATGATAACCAGACCTAATGTGATTGTATTATCCTATTCAATGACATAAAATTGACACCATCCCAACATGACTTTTTGTAGTCATGTCAAATGATGAAAATATGATGTTCGAATAATATGATGTGACCTGATATTCTACTCGGGCATTGTTTCTGACATCTTAATGATATTAATATGATGTCACTTTGTTAAAACATTTCAAGTGGAGTATCACCATATCATTTGAGATCGGATTAACATCAGTATTCTATAAAATTATATCGTTTTTAGGAATATTACAAATGTAATATCATCCTGTACACCAGCCAGGGTCATATTAGGACAGGCCCTCAGCTTTTTCACATGAGTAGGGTCAAACCTAGGCAGAGGTGACAACCTTTGATTAGATGCTGAACCTACTAACTTGGCCTCTAGTCTCTGTGATGTTGCTTTGACAAAAATAATTAAGTTTTGGTACAGACAAAACAATTATGTTTAAAACTGTAACTAAAATGCTGTGTGACAGCAAAAATTTACAAGAAATATGTTGTTTTGTAAACAAATGTATACTTTAGTGTTTGCAACCAAGCCAAAGATTGAATAAATAAAGATAAAAGTTCAGAAAAAGGGCTTCTAATATTCAAACTTTTGTACCCATAATTTGTATCTTTACAAATGGTATAAATTTTTGAACTGGTTCCCACTGAATATTAATTATTTTCTCCCATGGAATAATCTTTATAGTACATGGAAATCACTTAAGGCTGTGTCAGGTAAGTGTACACAAATGGTAGTTAAAGCAATGTAATGTGATAGTAACTGTGAAAACAAAATGTTATTAACCAATATTTTTATTACTGAAAATTAGTTTCAGCACTTGTGAAATGATGTCAATCAGATTTTTATATCAGTACATCAAATTGATGTCAGTTTCTGATGTCATATAGACATGAAGTCAGTCCAAATTGGGCGATCATATTGATGTCTTATGCTGATATCAAATTTATATCGGCTACTAGATGTCATTTTTATGGCTTTTGGAGATGTCAAATAGACTAGGCTACTAAAGATCTGTTTGCCATTTAACATATGATGTCATTTCGAATTTCAAGTAAGCATCAGTTTCTGATGTCTTGCCCAGTGTCTTTTTGACTTCTTTTTGATATCCTATTGCCTGCTGGGTGGGTTGTTAATGTTAATGGCCCATTGACACTACAGGCGGTATACCTTGTGGTTAGAAGTTATGATAAAGAACATCAGATTCAAACCAAACAGAAACATTTTCACTCAAAGTTTTAACATAATGAATTGAAAAATAAAATATAATTGTTTGTAATCTGCTGGAGAATGGAGTATGATCTTCATTATTATCAAGTACTTTGTTTAATGTATCTGCAGTGTGCTTAAACAGTGGTTATAGTAAAATAAAACTCACGCATTATATTATGAATCCAATTAAATCCCCTTACCACTACTTCTCTCTTTTTAAATTATGACGTCACACACTAGTACACATATTCCTCCAGCAGAAAGTAAACAAATTTAGGGAGAGGTGTAACAAATGCAGATAAGCTGGTCAGAGGCGTGTGTTATCAGTAAAATGAGTTGTGAATGTGCGTGTTTTGTCACTTTGAGTGTATTCCTACAAATTTCAGGAAAAGTGGCATTTCATTGCCTATCCCCTTACAGAATGGGAGTTATACCAGTGTATTTACCTGTGTTTGTTGCAATTCTAGCCACACTATTTTGGGTATATTGCAGTTTACAGAGATTGAGTTTATAGAAATTCCTGAAAAATGCAAAATTGTTATCTTTATATACAATAAATTTTAAATACTTAGTTGATAATTATTATGGTGATTTGAAAAAATGCTACAGATCAGTTAGCCAAATATCGCTGACACGATTCATCAAGGGTCACATGACAGCCTTAGATAAATAAAAGCATCCACTGGATCTGCAGGGGTTTGTTTTCATCTTTCTGACAGCATCTAATAATTCTAATGATTACAGTGTCATATTGAATTTATCATTACATACCCATGAGGATTTTTGTATCTAAAGGTCTTTGCAGCCATAAAATAGGGATGCTTGGTTTTGTAGAGTTATCGGTGACCTAGAGGGATTTTGCTTTTGGTAATTTCCATTTTTACACCAGCATTTACTAACTAAGGTTAAACACTGACTTCCCTCCCTCAAAGATGGTTGACTTGCTATCATAAAACACCTTAATTTTAGATAAACGAATGGCCTACGTTGCTTGTTATTAGGTTAAATAGGTTGTTGATCTTAAATTGATTATGCTATTACGATTATGGATTGCTAATTTTAATTGTACTTTTTAGTGCTTAATCTCTGTCCTAAAGACAGACTGCAAGACGCATCATACAGAAAAGCAGATGTCCATAATCACTGGCCAGTGACATAGCAGGGGTCAGCACCATGTGGAAAACACCAAGGAAAAAAACCTTTAGAAAACAGCCTTTAGAAAAATCCTCACACAAACCAGTCCTGTTAATACCTGGGTTTCCAGGGATTCCCCTTTAGCCCAGCTGGTTAAAGAGCTAGACTTGTGTTTCTGTCTGTGTGTAATCCAAAGTCTGTGGGATCGACTCCCAGAAGAACCAATCAATAATTTCTCCTCCTACTACATGGTGGATGCTTATACGATTCCCCCTCTCAAAGCCAAGCGAGTTGAAGTGAAATAATGTAGTCATGTAACACCTCAGGACAGGTCTTTCCATGGAGGGGTAGTATGTAATGTCCTCATGCATATCAGTTCTGTTAATACCTGCATTTCCGGGGATTCCCCTTTAGCTCACCTGGGTAAAGAGCTAGAATGTGTTTATGTCTGTGTACCAGAACCAATCAATAATTTCTCCTCCTGCTACAATTTCCAAAGAGATAAGTTTTCAACGTATTTGTGAAGAAGGAGAGAGAAATAGGTGAATGAACATTGCCAGACATGTCATACCAATTCTTTGGGGCGTCATACACAAAGGTGACACCAAGATAATTTGTGGATTTACATACTGTTGAGGCAAGTGTGAGACCTCAAGCACCACAACATCTGCTTGATTTATACAAGTATTGTACCAGTTATTCTAAGTTTAAGAAAAGGTCAAACTATAAAGGATAACCACTTTGAACTTCTACACCAATGCAAAAGCTGTCTTTAACACACAGCAATGTATAATAGGCAACCAAAAGATTTTTTTGTCTTACAGAAGTGATGTATGAGTACTTGGTGGTACTACTAACAATTCTAGCAAGGCTGTACTGGACACATTGCAGCTTGCACAGCTAAAGAGCTGAGAGACCCTAATAAAGGAATTGCAGTAGTCAATTTGGCTACCAATGAAAGCATTTGCAGCATTTTGTATGAGATAAAGCAAACTTTACAGCTCCTTTGAATGCACTTTTAAAGTTAGGGGAATGTCAGTTACTTGTGAGTTGGGGCTGTACCTGTACAGTCGGATTGGTTAAATAGCACTTTGAGTCCTGTAGTATATGGAGATATTGCGCTGAGTATAAATACATAATAATAATAGTAATAATAATAATAATTTAAACAAGAGATATCAGAGGCAAACCACACATCCAGATTCATGACTGCTTCAGCATAAAAGATGGGATTTCCAAGGATGTTGTTGAAACAAATTGTGGGCTTTTTGCATTGTATCTTAGATCCCAATGTTAAGAATTCAGTTTTATCTGGATTGACCTACTACTTATTTGCAGAAAACTGAATGTTTCTTGTATGAACCGTGTACTTAGGGCTAATCCACAAAGTGTTTTTAGGTGGATTTTTTAATCCTTTAAGATGTGTTAAATTAATATGCATTCACAATTTACCTGGTAAACAAAAACAAATTCCACATAGGACTAAACAAATATTTTTTTCTGTTTTTTTATATTAGTAAGCTCTTCATACAAGGTCAAATTTACCAAAGATTAAAACAGCTCATATATATGGTCCTGGGTTTTAACTGTGCCCATGTCTTATGACCATCATAAAAAAGCCTTTGTTATAAAATTAATGTGCATGATCTCAATTAATCCAAGTTAAAACTTGTTATCTTATTGACATACTCAAAGATTTCAAGCCTATTTAATAAAATATATGTACATATTTATTTTCCACAGCAATTCAAAAGTTTTTCTTTTGAAAGAGACTTCAGTAAATTGACCAGAAAGGGATTATTTTCAGTGGTGTGTACATCAGTGAAAGTTTGGAAAGGTGCTTCCAAAAATGGTGAGAGTGAGAGTGTTCTAGAATTATAATACACTGCCTAAAATGCCAGAACAATCTCCTTGGGTTAGATTGTTGATCCCTGAAATATAATCCCCAAGGCAGCAGCTCCATTTTATAAAATCAAAGAAACAACCTTTTAATGTTTAATTGCATCTCCCAGGGTCTCTTAATTTCATCAGAAGGGATTTCTGTCTTTCATGTTAAAGCTACTATGGGCCACTAAATGGAATTCCAAACAAATCATACTTAGCTATGCAAAAGCAAACTCCTGTTTACAGGCTTTTTGTTATCAGCTCATTGAAAATTCAGAATAACATGAAAGTATCTTGAGTAAATGTTATCCCAGCATCAAAGCTGGAAGAAAACACTACAATTTGAAATAGATTTGACTGAGCATGCCAGTGTTTTCTTTGTAAATGATAATGCAGTTTACAGCGAAAGTAAAGAGGGTTAGTTGTTTATATTCGTAGCAAGCCCCACGAAAAGTGTCAGCAGGGTTTAATTTATGGTTATGATTTTAAATATCACTTATAAATAAACATAATGAGTTATTCATTATTGGGCAAATTTGACATATAAACATAAATTAAAACTGAATGTTTAAATTAAAGTATCACTTTGTAATTAATTAGTGCTGGCAAGTAAGACATCTAAGTGTTATCATTTGGAGATAACCATAATAGATCTGACAATTTAAGATGTGGTGATTAAAATCATACCTTACCAGTAGAGTAACCTTAACTGGTTACAATGTATGCATTTTTTCTGCTGATTAAAAGTTCTGAATCTACACATTCTCATATCTGGATTTAATAATTAGCTGTGTCCTTCGTATTGCTACATTTTAATGTGCAAATTCGTTGAATGGAATTAACTCAACTTGGTTTTAGTATGCATTTCTCAACAATTAGTTTCTTCATGTTAGCCAAGACAGAAACATGGAGATTCTGGGTTCACAAAGGCAATGGTTGAGAAAAACACACTCTAAGCCAGGCTTCATTTCATCACAAAGTTAGACATATCAAATTCGCCACAGTTTTTGAAAGCCACAAATGAATGCATCATCTAAGTTACAGCAAAATAATCCAAATTTGTAACTGTTTCAAATCATGCCAAATTTACAAGCCTAATGCCTACTTCAAATATTTCTTTACTGGAAACATAAGCTACAGCCGAAAGTGCTCATTTACAACTTTTGGTTCAGTCTGATTTATATTTTGGTAAGATGCTCTTTTATGGGATTCAGACATCTTCAGTTGCATTCGGCACAACTCAGAAACAAGTTGTGCTTAGGTCTGCTTTGTTTAAATGTTTGAAATAGCTCTCACAAACTCCACAAGTTATGCAGACAGAGATCCAGGTAGTGTAGAGGTAAAGGAGGCCGAATGGATCTTTTGGGGTAGCTGATTCTTCAATGTTTACTACCCATATAGGAAGGGTGTTTTTTCAGGGTCATAAAGTCATAAATACAATGTCATCAAGGGGAGAGACATGAAATGAGCAATAAGGAAAAGTGTGAATAGCCCATAATGAAGTCACGAAATATTTGTAGGCATTTTGCCTGAAGTACAAGGAAATGTTTATGCATATATCTTATTCTACACAGAATAAAAAGGCTGAGTGTTCTTATGAAAATGTTATTTTTCCATAAGAAAAGACACCAGTAGTCAAAATGAAGAATGAAGCCAAATTCTAAAACTTAATTTTATCAAACTTATTGTAAGCAGCAATCTTTTGAATTTGATAATGCCACAACCAAAATAAAACTCCATTGGCTTCCAGTTAAATAAAGGCCATAGTTAAAATATGACCAGCCAGCATATCTTTGTAAAAAATCCATGGTATAGCTCATGTTACCACGGGGAGCTGTAGTAGCCCAAAATTAAAGTTCCGTCATATCTTTTCTTTTGACTGAAATGTTCATAAATCACGCCAACACTTTAAACTCCTATAGCCATTACAATGAAAGTTTCTGAAACTCTCTTCCTTTCCACATTAGAAATAGTCCTTCAGGAACATCGTTTGGGAAACATCTGAAGACTACCTACTGCAAATCAAGCTTCCCAATATTGGAAGAGAAGGGCGAAGCAAGCATTACCATTGTGTTGTTTTGTGTTTTCCCTGATTGCAAATTCACCTATATTTTTTCTCTATTATTTAAACAGCCTTTTTTGGAACTAGTAAATTTTAATCTTATGGAGTCCTTTGATCGTCTGGTGAAACAGCATGCACGTTGGCTAAATCGTTTTTAAATTTAAAGCTTGATCTTAAAGAATGCTCAAATAACTTTTCGATCATCCTGATACCTCTCACAAATCGACACACATAATTCTTTCTTGTAAGAAATACATTACAATTCCTTATCAATTGACTGGCTCCCTTATATGCAAACATATGCATTCAAGCATTATTAGTTGAACAAAATTAACTTGAACTAGGTACACTTTGGTTTGCCTTTGGCAATGGACACAACTTTGGCCTACTTAAACACTTAATCAGACGCCTAGTTCTCTTAGTTCCTAATCTCAATCATCTCTCAAAATCATTGCACAAAATTATTGCGCCATGCTAGAAAAATTTTAACTTACAAATATGTGCATTAAAACAATAAAGCTGAAGCCATATTAACCCCCATATGTTTCGGTGCTCCTGGGTATTGGGCAATGTTAGCCTGCAGTATGTAAAATTAATTTCATTGTTTCATTTGTTTATGCATGCCATCAACAGCATTGGTGTGCATATGAAAGTCAATATTGTTTAAAGCTAAAGATGTATCAAAAGCCTCTTTCAAACAAACCTCACATAATATAACTGAAAATATCTCTACTTTGCGGATTCCACTGGAAAGAAAAATAAATAGTCTGCATGTCTATTCACTTCAATCATACCATCAATCATGAAGCTCTTCCTAAATGCAACTGGGGCATGATAGTGGCTTTCAAATCAGAGTCTCTATACACAATTTTCCTTCTCATGCTTCAGATACCCTTTGATATGTGTCAATAAACACAACTCAGTGTAAGGTACAGTTGAACGTTCCTGGGGTAGACAGATGTGATGGCGTGAACCAAACTACTGGTGCCAACCACAGAAAAAAAACTGCTTAGGAATGATCAAATGTTTTATAGAAAAGATTAACTGGATTAGCAAAAAGGGTGTTTTATTTGCATAAAGTGCTGTCTTTTCTTTGTGCTACAGTGCATCAGTTTACAACTAGCAGCCAACAATAAACATATTACTTTCCTTTAGATTATAATGTTGCAGCTATTCGACTATGTGCCTATCTTTGAAGCTGAAAATGGTTATTCGTGTGACACATTTTGTGATTTATCAAGAATCGATTTCTTTTGGACACTCAAAAGAAATGTAACAAATTAAGTAACAAATGTTGTGTGTCCATCCCAATATGACCCGCGCTGTTGAACAAGTCGTAAAGCACTAACTTTGAATTTTGACTCACAGCTATCAAGGGACAGTTTATTGACTACTTTTACTTTTGCATCAGCTATAACATAATAAAATTGCAGCCCTGTAGCTCATTCCATAGCTGAGTAATAGCTACTTTGAGGTTTTCACTATTGAGCAAATCACTTGTAACTTGAGAACTATTGCATTTAGAGAATTTTGTTGAAATATGTTATTCACTTACTTTTAGGTTAGCTGTAACATAGTAAAATTGCAGACCTGTAGCTCATTCCATAGCTGAGTAATAGCTACTTTGAGGTTCTCACTATTGAGTAAATCGCTTGTAACTTTAAAACTATTGCATTTAAAGTTTTTTGTTGAAATATGTTACTTACCTACTTTTAGATCAGGTGTAACATAGTTCAATTTCAGACCTGTAGCGCATTCCATGGCTGAGTAATAGCTACTTTGAGGTTCTCACTGTTGAGTAAATAGCTTATAACTTTAAAACTATTGCATTTAGAATATTTTGTTGAAATATGTTATTCACATATTTTTAGATCAGCCATAACATAGTAAAATTCCAAAACTGTAGCTGATCCCATAGCTGAGCAATAGTCACTTTGAGTTGGCCAAATTTGGACCCAATGCAAACATGTGTAGTTGGAATCTTGTAATGCAACAAGTTATAAGTAGATTGCAGCAAGATTTCGAAGTTACCACTCAGCCACGGCCCCAGTGCTCGTTTAGCTGTTTTCTAAGCTGAGTCTGTCTATCATTCTAAACTTTATTTCATAAAACATCTCACACTGTTGGCCAGTAGTATATCTGCAAACATTTTCATCCATGTAGAATTTAAAAATATTAATATTGCTTACTTTCCATGGCTATCAAACCATAACTGGTGATCAAAACTTTCATGTCTTCACCTGAGTTCGTGGATTCTGACTTCTTAAAATCTGTTGATCTGAACTCATGACCTTTAGTCATTCTAAAGGTACTATTTATTTGCCACATTATTTTTCATAACATATTAACAAGAAAGGCACACCAAGACACTGTATAGTAGTGACTGAGTAGAACATTAGTTTATCTCACTATGTATTTACTATGCAAATTCTCAATATAGAATAATGGTGATCTTAGTGACAAACGCTACAATTACATGATGAACATTTTCACCAGATGACTTTGTGATCTAAGGTGTATATGAACGTGCCCATGTCAAACGTATTAGAATTAAAGAAATTTTATTCCAATCGTGATTTGATTCTTGAAAAAGCCCTTGGAAAACATTTTGAAGCACCATTGAAATTCTTCTTAATTCTCCTCAATCCCAACAGTGTCACAAGCTATCTTTTAGGTGAGAAATGTTCCGTGTGAGTAAAGCCTTCTATCTGCAAAAGTGTCATAAGCATTAGTAAGTAGACACAAAGCACCTAATCTGTACCATACAAGTATTTCATTATTATATCTATAGGCTAAAGAGCCCCCAAACCCCATTTTATGAGACGTAAACATAGACAAAGACAATAAAAATATCCCTTGTAATGTCTGGTGGTAAATATAATTGATTTCATAACAAAAAATGTCCAAAAGTTTTAGGTTTTGTAAAAAAACAGAATCCAATGCAATACTGCAGATAGGGACATTACTTACAATAATAGCACTGTTGTTTTGTTTCAAAACAAGATTTATTGGATATCCCATTTATTCGTTGTTAAATGTTTTTCTTTCAACACACCATTTTGTTATTTGTTGTAAGATTTGCTGTGGATTTATGTCAGAGAGTTGTAAATTACTTTTATGCTGAAAGGAGGAAAAGTATATGTAAAATTGTTGAGCTCACCATATACTACACATTGCAGTCTCTTAGGTAATACATGTCATGGTATTCCTAATGAATATCTGTGCTTCTCCTTCAGAGTAGAGAGATTTATTGCAAAAGTAGAGAGTTTTAGCTATGTTTCAAATCTGCATTAATTGTTTTAATGCCTTGAGTCAATAAACCTTTAAGCAAGTCTTTCATTTATAAAAAAGATAGTAAATATAAGTTTGATGTATAGTCGAACTATTGATCTAATCAATATGTATAGCATATATCATAGCGGGTAGTTTTTCACTAGTGGTGTATAGACACCACGTTTGTCAGTCCCCCACCCCGGGAATGCTCCACTGGGACAGTGTGACAGCACCCTAAGTGGCTTATAGTGTCAGGAATTCCCTAGGAATTCCAGTTGCCAAGGGTACGCTAATGCATCCTAAATTGATTGGTTAATGCTTAGTGAAGCACATACAACAGAAAGTATTACCTTCAGTTTCAAAATTGAAGGCAATGGGAACAGTCATGTTGTTAATTATGCATTTTTGCTTGCATTTACAACTGTATGTCTTGTATTTTTAACTTATTTTATGCGGATGATTTTTAAATAAAGTTTATATCATATATATACTGATATGACTGATTCTGCTTTACATTGTTCATATATAATATGACTGGTTTTGCCGAATATAGATATGATTGTTGTACATGGACGTATGAGGAATTGCTGCTTCTGATTTTGGCTACTTTGGCTACTGAGCCGGGGGAACAAGGGACAGTCTAACCTACTTCCTCTTGTGTTCCTTTTTGTAGTTGTCATCTTCACCTTGGATTGTCAAAGTAGAACAGCCGCCCAGGGCTTCTGGTGTATTTCCAGCGTTAGTCACCATGACTAAACCAAAGAAACAAAATAAAGCTTATTGTGCAAAGTGACATGAAAAGCACACCCCACCCACGGGGAAAAATGTGAGAGAGTTGGTATGGCGATGAGTGCACCAGTGAGTACTTCCAGACGTGATAGTGACTTTAGTGAACAGGAATGGAGGGATGAACAGGACTATCAGTTTGTTAGTGCAACAGTTGGAAAAAGTAAGCATTTAAAAGCCACATGTCGACACATATCTCAAGGAAGAAATCCAGCATGACGCAATCAGTGATCCATTTGAAAAAGGTCCCATAAAAGGTATTCATTATTCCCCCTTTTTGACTAGAGATCTTTCCTGGCCACAGAGACAGTCCGTTAATGCAGGCGTCAACAAAGATTCATATCTTGGCTTTGTTATTTCCATCCATTGTTGATGTGATGCAAGAATTGACATGTCTCTGACCAGGCATGCATATCTATAAAATACCTAAAGATCGGCCCTCTAGAATACGATGTCTTAGGCTTGTATTGGAATTCAACGTACTTTGACACCTGTCTCCTGTTTGGGAGCAGGTATTGTAGGAAATTGTTCCAGTTCGTCAGTGATGCAGTGTATTTTCATCGGCTTCAGGATGCCAGGCATTGCCAAAAAATACTTTGACCCGCTATATGCCTGCTGAAATGTCTACATCTGGCCATAAGGACAAAGAAACTTGTTGAGCCAAGTACGTGTGCAGTATGCTTGGGCATACAGAGGGCAAATTGTGTCAGATTGCGCAAATGGTTGAGCAATGGCTTGGACGTAAGCACTGGTGAAAACATTAGTTGCAATCATTACTCGGCCAACATCTGTACATTCAAAAGTGCATGCTGGCCCGCCCAAGCTCAAGTTCCTCGGGAAGTACAATGATACTTCAATATACAATCATTGACCAGTTGATGTATCCGTTGAATTGAACACTTGTCTTACAGGTTTTGGGGCATGTTGAAAAAACTATGTTTACACATTGCCCATCCTCAAGGGATATTTAAATCTCGGTACTCTACACCTAGAAATGATTAATGTTCTTTTGGCACTCATAGTGTTTGGATCATACTGTCATAGAAAAAAATTCTCATCCAATGTGACAACCATGCAGTTGTTCAAGTTCTAACTCACAGTAAAACGAAGGACGCATTTTGGGGGCTTGTGCTAGGAATGTGTGGTATATGGCCACCATTTGGAGTTGGTGTATATCATGGGAAAGCAAAATGTCAAGCATTTACATGCAATTTAGTATATAAAACCTGTTCAAAATTAATGTTCTGATGTGTATACACTTTACCTAACAAGTTTTATTAGTAGTCATATTTACCCCTTTTGTATAACTGTTATTGCTTGTATTTAATCAAGAAAATAATTGCTTCTCAGTGGTTGTTTTTGCATTCCCAGGGTGATAATGACTGAAGGGTAAAGGAAACCAGGGTATACTAGTTAATCAAGATTCTGACCTGCAAACTGCTGGGCAATAGATGCCACTACCAACTTTCATGGAAAGGATTGGGTCTAGGGTTTGAACTGTCACTCTCAGCGGTGTTTTAATCACTACACTACAAGGACCCAGGAGTGAAATGTTGCAATTGAATTCCTGGCTGAACTATAGCCATTGACCTACAGACTGTCTCTATAAAAGAGCAATTGTTCATCATGATTTACATCACATAATTCTAATTCTAATTGGTCTTATATATAGCACTTGTCCCCTATTCAAATGGGACTCTAAGATGCAACAAAACCAAGAAAGTCCACCACTTTCAGTATCCACGGATGGAAAAAGGGCCAAACACCACAGAGAAGGCCATGGGGTGCGTAAGACTAAGATGGATATGCATTGGTGTACAGGTAGGGTTTAAGCTGCTTTCTGAAAGAGGCTAGGAAGGGGGACGCACAAATCTCATCAAGAAGAGCATTTCAAACAGTGGGGACATCCAAAGCAAAACTTTAACCAAACTGCTTGACAGATTTATGGATTAGGGGGGGGGGGGGGGGTTAGAACTTTGGAACGACAAGGAAATTACCACCTCTCTGACTACGCCTGGTACTGTAGGAGCTGCTGTAGGAAGAGACAAATGGAAAAATAGTGGGAAAACCAGTGTGAAGAAACTTGTAAACAAGGGTGGCTGTTTTAAAGACTGAGCAATGTTCAACAGGAAGCCAATGCAATTTCTTAAGCACAGTAGTTATACTAATGTATCTACTGGTATTTGATATTATATTTGATATCTAGCTGCACTATTTTGGACGCATTGTAATTTATCAAGATTGAACTTAGAGAGACCCCTAAAAAGTCTGTTACAGTAATCCAACCAACTAGAACATTTGCCACAAGTGCTGCCGAGTCAGTCAAGAATTGGGGAGTGTGGTTCTATTCCAATTTTTTTCATTGTCCAACCATGTTCAGAATGTCTGTAAAAGTGACTTAAGACTTGTCAAGCGGTTTCTTACTCATGATGCTTCATTACAGGACAAACAAAATTGTAATGAGTGTTTCATTATATTTCCATACATATTATTGATCTATAAACTGGCCAGATATTCATGACTTACTGGTGGCAAGCTATGACTATACTTATATTAAATCGAACTTTCACAAGAGGAAAAAGTAGCAGTAATAAATTTACTTCCTAAAAAACGCAAAGACATGCGTATCCTAAAGAACTGGCATCCTTGAGGTCTACATAACACTGACTACAAAATTTTGACAAAGGACTTGGCGCCAAAACTGCAGAATGTGATCAGCCAAATAGTTAACTACAATGAAATTCGATACACAAAAGGCTGCTTTTTTGGTTAAACCATCCTCACAAAACACAATATTGTGTATCTAACAGAAGAACAAAATATGAATGGCTTTATTACATTAATAGATTTGGAGAAAGCATTTGAGTAGAATTTTCTGTTTAAATGCTTCTGTTTAAACATTTAATTTTGGAGATTCATTTCTAGATTGGTTAAAAGTTTAATACGGATATAAAATTAGGTGTTAGTAACAATGGGTGTTATTCTGAATGTTTTAACTTGTCTCGATCAATAAGACAAGGTGATCCGATTTTGGCCCTCTTATTTATTTTTGTTGCAGAAATGTTAGCAGTAGCTATCATAACAAATAAAATTTTTATGGCCTCCAATTCAATACCAAGGCAAATCATACATATAAGATTGCTCAATTAGCAGATGACACTACTCTTTCCTTATATGATCCTGATTTGATTGCGAGTATCACATTATTTGATAAATTTAAACTAATCTCAGGTCATACAATTAACCTGGAAAAAACTGAAATAATTCCTTTCGGAAGAGATAGAAATAAAACCGTCTATTTATCAGGTATTTTGACAAAGATTACTTATAACATGGGACCCTGTTACAGCTTTAGTAATTATTTTTTCCCTCTTTTTTCTTTAATCTATATGATACAATTGGAAAATAATTTTACATCAAATTTGCTGTCATAGATATATATCTTTAATTAAAGGTAAAAATACCAGTCACCAATTTTACAGTTACATGTATCAAAATATGAATTAACGGTTACAATTACACACAATTGTTTATCAAATAATCAAATAATGTTGAAAATTTTTTCCAAGTATTTTCAAAACTTCAAAGTATTTCTTCTTGCTCGTTCTCCTTATATATAAAGTATTTATATTCATACACCAATTTGATTTCTATCTGTAAATGTGCCAAGTTCGAGGATGATTTTATGAAAGCGCAAGAAAATATTAATGATTTTGTGCTCAACATAATGACATTGATTGGAAAGAAAAGATCTGTTTTCAATAGATATCTTAGAATTAGATCTTTTGCTGTAAAGGTTAAGTTAATACCTGTGACACGATTTAACCGATGTTTTAAATCATTCCAAAAACTTTTTGAAAGGATCACAAGAAGCAAATAAGTGAACTAATTGTTCATTATTAGAATTGCAAATTCTGCAATATTCAGTATTTGAAAGGTTCATTTTAAAGATTTGATTTGTGCTAAGAATCTGTTGCAATATGTTATATTGAAGATAAATAATGTTAGAGTCATTAAGAAATTTAAAACTAATTTTATAAATTTCTTTCCAGGACAAATTATCAATGAATATATCTAGGTCTAAATTCCACTTCTGTTGATAGTTTACATTTAAAATTCTGTTTGTGCATTTCCCAATACATGTCTTTTCACCCAGTTTTACTTTTTAAAAGTATTTTTAGACAAGCTGGACTGTAAGGTCTTTTGATTTCACCTAATTTATTCCTTGAGAGGTCAACCTATTCCTAACATTTTTGTTATAAGAAAATTATTTACATCTGAAAAAATTATTTACATCTACCATCATTTGGTAATAATCGAAGAAATATATATGATAAGTCATAAAATATTGCTATGGCTCCTTTGCTTAAAATAATGCCATTAGAGATGATGTCACTGACAACTGCAATACCATGGTTATACCATTTGGATTTGAATAAATTATGTTTACTGATTCTTTTCATTATACCATAAAGGCATACACAGTAAATTAAGATCTCTCTTTGTGATTAGATAATTTTAGTGAGAAATGCAATGTCAAAAACCTCTTGCCCAAAAAGGCTTTTGTTTTAAACTGTAACACTTTGAACCAGTTTGGTCATTTCTTTGATGAAAGTGTCAACTAAAACAGTGTAGACCATTGGGAACTTTGTGTTGTTATTAGTTTCCTGAGCCATGTTAACTTAAGGTCATAGCATAAACTTCAAGGGTATTCAAAGCTGCTGCCAAAGAACTGTCTTTACCATTCAAGAGAAAAGTATAATCATCAGCAAACTGATATATTTTAAATTCTGTATATTAATTGTAATCCCTTTAATATTCTTACTTTTTCAATTAGTAGGTTCAATATTTGTCCACAAAGTATGAATTGATATGATGCCACAGGATTACTTTGTTTGTAACCTGTTTTTATGCTAAAGAATTCTGACAAAACTCCAAATTGGAGAAATGAAGCACTATCAGTGTTAAAAGGTTGAAACAACTTTATCAAATTAGTTGTAAATCCCAGTTTTACAAAAAAAAAACAAGACACATAAATTTCCATTATAATAGAGGTCAAAGACTTTCTGAAAGTTAATTATCATCAACAATCCGTCAATTTTCTTTCCTTCTCTATAAATCATTAAATCATCTATTAAACGAGTGCTTTTACGTATAAATTTACCATAAAGAAATCCAGTCTGAATTGTTGAAATTAGTTTTGGAAAAACTTTTTAATACCAGAAGCAATAACTCTAGATCCTAACTTATGCCAGACACTAGCAAGTAAAACAGTTCACCATTTTTTAAAGATATATATGGGTTTATCCCCTTTCCAAAAACAGCTAATAATACGCTGTCTCATATTTATAGGTAAAGAACCTGTTCTATTGCTCTCATTTAAAACCCAAAGAATAAAACATTCTTAATTTGTTCCAAAAAACTTTGAAAAAATCAGCTGGGAAGGCATCTATTCCTGGTGTTTTATTGTTTTTCATTTTGGCAAGTGTTTCATTCAATTCTTTTACAGTTATTTGCCTATCTAATGAATCAGCCTCAGTATTTTGTCAACAGTTTATTTTTTGTTTGTCAATTACAGTATCTAATCTTAACTTCAGCAGGGCTATCCGTAATGCTTTTTATAGAAATTATTAACTTTATTTAGTATATCTTTTTGGAATATCAGAAGAGAACCATCTTGTAATTTTAGTTTCCTTATTGTTTTCTCAATATAATTTTTTGAAGTCCCCAGAAGTATTTTGTCGGCTTTTAATAAAGCAATAAATTTTGTACCCATGCATGGATCATATGACAATGCACTTTTTTCTCTCTTAATGCTTGTAGCTTAGATGTAATAGACAGCTGGTCAACATCTGCAGCACTTATATGTTTACAGTAATATACCATACCATATGAGGAGGGGGGTGATGATAGCCAAAATGATAACAGCAACAAATTAAATGTTTTCAACAATTCTGTGCAATGCAAATACTGCTTAGAGTTTTATGCTAGATGTGTTTTAAGAAGATAAAAATGACACATGAGTTTAGGTCAAACGCATTGACATTAAGTTACTAAATGTATGCATATTTGATATTTACTTATATATGTAAGATGTAAATTATGGCACATACAATCTCTTCTTGTAACTTTTTGGTATTTATGTTTGGCTATAAATGACATGTTGATTTTTTCTCTCCAATTTTGTCACTACAAATTGGGCAACTTAATATATCCTGAGGGATTTGGCAAAACATTTCTAATGCTCATGCAAATGTAATTTACTTGCTCAAGAGCTATTGCAATATTTTTGCTAACTAGCTTTCTGGTTTTTATTGTAAAATTATGTCTCTTGTTATTAGAAATCTGGAGAAGAAAAAGGCGAGGTAAATATAACATTTAAAAAGTGTTCTGCATTTTTATGAGAGAAATGTTCAGATGATCTTCAATGACTGAAACTAATATTTCAGATGTAGCTTTAAATGTGCCAACTTAGGTATTGTCCTGGTCAAATCATCTGTTATGCCTTCATTTTCACTTTCATCTGTTACAGATGTCTTCTTATATGGGTCAGTAATTTTTGACAGCAGGTGCATCTACATCTGATATGGTGAACCTTGTCTTTGAGCAGATCTCTTGGCATCAGCAGATGTAGAAGCTCAGGTGAATGCAAGGTTGCAGGAACTGGAACAGATCAACAAGGTGTCGACTATAAATATTCATAAAACTAAGATTAAAGAGAGTGAGTCGTCCACAGGTGCAAGTCACCCATTCAATAAACATACTAAGGTAGAATTTGAAAAACATGATAGTATTGTTATATCCACTAATAGTATTAAACATACAATAATAAGCGACAAGTGTGTTAAATAAACTCAAGATATAACCCCTCCCATTGTCCAACGTAATGCTGCACTACAATCTCCTTTTATAGACTTAGTATCACTTATATTGGAGTAACTTGACCGTGTGGTCAAATTTCAAAACTTATATATTGTTACAATAATATTAGTCTTATTAACTACACCCCGAAGTATTTTGTCTTATCGATTATGTTATACTAACAGGTAAATATTTCATTGCCAAATACAAGATGAATGGAAGTAATTTATTGTTTAATGACTAGGTTTCTCCAAGCAAGGCATGTCAAAAGTTTAGGAGCACAATAACGATTTATTTTACTATTTATTTACTATGCAAATTCTCAACAATGGTGACCTAAGTGAAAAAGCTACAATTTTACAATGAACGATTGGCAAATTAAACTAAGGTATACATGAATGTGTCTATGTCAAGCTTATCCAAAATTAAGAAATTCTCAACACAATCATGATTAAGTTGTTGGTTTAGCCCTGGGAAATACTATCTCACTTGAGGTGTTTCACTTGGGTTGTTCAGGCGGCCCAGGGGTCAGTCCTCCCCTCCAAGGCAGTGTGGTGGCCAGACCATGGCTTGAGGTTTGGGTACCAGTCTGAGTTTGCTAGTTCTTGCCTTCCTAGAAGTTTGCTCAGTATCTTGGCAACCTGTAAACAAGTCGATTCTATTGGTGGGGTCTCTGACCTTAAGCTTTATTCCTGGCTTCAACTTCAGTTTGAATGTGACTTTTGAAGGAGAAACATGAAAAAAATTTTCTTGGACTTTTATCACGTTTATTTTATGTTTTTTTATTTTCTGATTTTAAAGTTTTAACTTGTAAATAGTGTACAAACAGGACGGTCATTTATCATGTAACAAGTATTTTAACAAAGCTCTGTTATCACTGCTTTGGATTGTGGAACCGTGGAGTCAATATGTGTTGATATTGATGAACTTTATTGAATTACATAAGTCTTCACGACAACCTCAGGCTTGTTGACCAGGAGAGAGAGGGACGGTCTAACCTATATTTCCTTGTGCATTATTTGCCACTTATTGGCCGTTTAGCTGAAACTTTGGTCAATTCAAGCCTGACTTTGACATGTGGAATGCGAAATCTTAGGGGCTTGTGCCTGTTTTGTATGATATTCCAGAAACAGTGACTTAAATTTTTCAATTCAAATTGAAAATATGCCTGATCATAAGCAACTGTGCAAGACTTGCAAAGTGAGGCATGTACCCCCTACTGGCAAGAAGTGCAAGTTACAGAAGAAACAACAGCAAGCGGAAAGTGACAATGAACTCTTAAGTGATGCTGCCGTTGCAGGACATAGTTCTGCCACTCAGACTGCACAGGGAGTGTCTGGGCACGGACAGCTGCTACAGATGGAGATTCTCCAACAGCTGAGGAAGATGACAGAGCGGCTGGACCACGTGGAAGAGCAGATAGTGACAGCACCCAGAAGGTCAACACAGTCTTCTGAGTTAAGTAGTGACAGTTTTTTAGAGAGTACAAAAAGTAGTTAAAAAAACAGAAAAAGTGTTCAGTTGTAAATGATTCGTCCTCAGAGGAAAGTGATTGTCCCTCCCTAGAAGTTTTGAAATCACAATTGTTACAGAAAAAAGTTGATAAACGGTTAAGGGAACTGAACCAGAGTTAACAGTGTCAAGGTAAAGATAAGTTTAAATCTATGCGGGGTGGTAATGTCGACGGACAGGTAAAACACAAAGTGCACTGGCCCCATGAGGCAATACTGGGGGGGGGGGGGGGTCACACGGCAGCGTATGAACTATGACCAATTATCCCTGACCCAATGGGTCCAAGGCTTCTGTAGGAACATTCTGGAAGAATCGGATTGCCAGAGGAAAGACACTATGGTCTCATATTTGGCTGACCTTATGGAAGATGCCACGAATTTTTCCTGGCAGGGGGCGAAAGCTGCTCATGCAGTTTTAATGTGTGAAATGGAAAGGAGAACAGTCAAATGGGAGGATGGTGATCGAATTGATCGAATATGTAGGCCTCATGCCCAAAAACACATTTCGCATACTAGGCAAAATTGGGGCAGGCAGGACAATAAAAAACCCTGGTTCTGTAAAAACTTCCAAAACAATATCTGTAGTTTTGCAAATGAGCATGAGACCAATGGCAAGTTGCATAAACATATTTGCGCTTATTGCCTGACTTTGGGCAAGCAGCTCAATCTCTCTGAGAAAAACTGTATTACCAAGCAGCAACAGTTAAAAAACGAGCGGACAGCTGCCCATTATTAGGATGGAGCAGCTGTGAAAAAATTGATACAAAATGCTTTGCTAGCAAGGGAATCCACACTGGTACAGACAGGGCTATGCGATGGAAAGGTAGTGTAACCAAAGTAGGTAATGTGAAGACTTCTGATTCACGTCACTTGCTATGTGAAACCAGTGTTGTGAAACCTACTGTGTCTGGTGGTTTACAGTGCAAAGGTGAGTTGGTCACGAATAGTACTGACACTGACAGGGTGTCACGCAACCCTCAATGTGAAGCAAGCAAGGTGAGCAATGCTGGTATGGGAAGCATGGCTTCATGTAGCTTGAATCAATGTGAAGGCACTGGGTTTGGTGAATGTAAAGCAGTGGATTGCAGTAAGGTCTATAACATCAGATTTGTGTACAACTCTAGTGTAATTCCAAAGCAAGTAGATGCACTGTTGGCCAGAAGGCCTGTAAAAAATTGTGTCAATGTTCGTAAATTCAAAAGTAGAAATGTGTGGTGCAGTGGAAATGCTGTCACCAAAGTGTCACCTGATTGTGGGTCAAAATCTGTCAAATACGACATGTCAAAATGACCAAAGTAAGGACAAGCAATGTCAAGCTCGCAGACCAGTAGCTGCCACTGATAAGGGGCGTCCTGCGAATCGGATTTTGACAGCTAAGGTCATATTGAAACCGGACATATCTGATAAACCACACATCCATCCGGATCCGAACACAGATAGTCGGGTCAGTGTGAAGACTGACATAGAAAATAATGCAGACACTGAACAAATTCTCATTTATGATGCCAATTATAGTGGCTTTGATGACAAATTTGCCAGTTCCATTCTATATGCAAATCAATTAAAAGTGGGCTTGGACAATGGGGGCGTTGATACTGAAATACACAAAAAGTGGCGTCGCAGTCACCATTTGCCTTTGGGTTCATTCCTATTGATGAACAGCTAATGCCTCAGAGTGCAAATGTTAATGAGTGGAAAGGGGTTTCCCCCTGGGACGTGCATGGTATTGTCAGAGCCACTGGAGCCCCTAACTTTATGATAGCTAGGATTCCAATCAAATCACAATTGAACTGCAAGCATGGAAAGACAATTTGGCAGAATATTGGGACCAGCAGTTATGCCAATTGGTGGAATTTGGGTTCCTACTGGGTTTTAGTAGGAGTTGTGACCTCAGGTGTGACAAAGTCAACCACAAATCTGCCGTGGAATTCCCTAGGGACGTTGACACGTATATAGCGGAAGAACTTCACTATGCTGCTCTCCTAGGCCCTTTCAAAGAACCCCCTATTCCAAACAATCACTGTTCACCCTTCATGACACAGGCTAAGCCCAGTTCTGATAGGGGTCGAGTTATAATAGACTTGAGCTGGTCCCTTGGGGCTTCTGTCAATGCTGGAATCGACAAGGATTCCTATCTTAACAGCAATTTTTGCCTCACTTTTCCCACAGTGGATGATATCACTGGTGAGCTCAGGAAGTTGGGTCGTGGCGCGTTGCTGTATATGGTTGACGTGCCACGTGTGTTCCGTCACGTCAAGGTCGATCCAGGTGATTATGACCTGTTAGGGCTAGAGTGGGGCGGCCATTACGTCGACACGTGCGTTCCGTTCGGGACGTGACATGGCAGTCAAATCTTTTAACGCTTAAGCGACGGTGTCAGGTTTATGATGCATCAAAAAGGTTATACCATCATTGATAACATTGATGACTACATTGGCGTTGGTGTTCCGAGCATCGCGACAGCGTCATATGCTGCTCTCATTGACTTGACGAATGACCTTGGCCTAACCATAAGCCAGAAAAAGCTAGTTTCTCCTTCAACGCAAGTCACGTGTCTAGGCGTCCTTATCGACACAGTCAATGGCACTATTTCCATACCTCCTGACAAATTGCGTGACGTCACGGATACTGTGCATCAGTGGCTTGAGCGTGACGTTGCCTCGAAACGCCAATTGCAGTTCATTTTGGGTCTCTTGTTTTACGTGCACAAGTACATCAAACCTGCGCACATCTTTCTTAACAGGATGCTGGACTTGCTCAGATTTGCTCATAGGCGTCAAAAAGTGATGCTGACCTCTGATTTGAAGAGAGACTTGAGGTGGTTCTCAAAATTTCTTCCTATGTATGGGGTGTCACTTTATGACCATAGACCCATTGACGTGACCCTTGAGCTTGATACTTGCCTCATAGGTCTGGGAGGTCGTTCTGGGAGTTTCATTTACCATCTTCCCATTGTGAAGGGCTACATGAACTGGACTATTGTTCATTTGGAGATGGTGAACATCTTGCTTGCTGTGAAATTATTCAAACGTCAGTGGGCGTCAAAACAGGTCTTGATACATTGTGATAATGCAGCAGTCATGACTGTTCTTAGATCTGGAAAGACTAGAGATCCCTACTTGGGCACATGCGCACGGAACGTGTGGTACGTTGCCACAACGTCTGACATAGATTTGTAGTATACCCATATTAGGGGTGTTGACAATAAAGTGGCAGATGCCCTGTCCAGATGGAAGGGCACAGCAGATCAGTGGGAGCTGCTGGGCTTGCACGTAGTGCACCCAGTGTGGCTCCAGGTTTCACTTGATATGCTGGAACTACATCCAGAGTTGTAGTTTTAGTTGTAAAGTGTGTATTTCTGTCTTATATGTGTTATTGTAGAGGCCTTGATACAGGCCTTGCCTGATACATTATATTGATACTGAGGGATGCTACGCTTTGTGTTGTAGATAATGAAGCATTGACGTCTCTTTCTGCCAAAGCTGCCACCAGGCTACATCAAGCCTTTCGTCCAAAGACAAGAGGCGCCTATCTTACCATGTTTAGAACATTTGTAGCCTTTTGTGTGTATACTAAGTGTCTGTTAGTGGAGGTGGACATTAAAATTATATTGTCATTCTTGGAATGCTTAGTTATCAATGGTTGTTCAGTATTAATGATTGAAAATCATGTTTCAGCCATAAAGGCTCACTTTGTCTTGCATGACTTGTGTTTTGCAGTGTTTGAACATCCTAAGCTTAAATACTTCATTAAATCTCTCAAGATAAACCATCCCTTGTCTGTCAAACCACATAAAATTATGAGATTGGCTCAAATGTCAGCTGCATGTAGAAATCTCACCTCAGGTGTAGTATTCAGGGCTGTATTCCTTTTAGGTTTTTTCGGCTTTTTAAGGCTCTCTAATTTGGCCCCACATCATACTAGGCATTTAACTGGAGAGGACATATTTTCAACCAAAAAATTTGCAAAAATCTTACTTAAGTGGAGTAAGACTATCCAAACTAGAGATCTGATCCAGTGTATCACAGTCCCCAGGCTCCATAATAAACTCGTATGCCCTTACTCTGCTCTGAAAGTCTTGTTTAAAGCCTATTCAATGTCTTCCACTTCTTCCCTCTTTCAAATTTCTAGTTCACATGGTTATATTCCACTCACTGATTCTAGAGTATGTAAAGCTATAAAGAGCATTAACCAGACCCTGGGTTTGAACCCAGCTTTTCACACTTTCCATGATCTAAGGAGATCCGGTGCAACATTTGCTTATAACTCTCATATCCCCATAAAGCAAATTAAACGTCATGGTACCTGGTCGTCAGACTGTGTCTGGCGTTACATCCAATCAGATCATGCATCTGGTGAAAGTCTGGCCACAACTCTGGCCTCTACTATAAATGCTTTTTAAGTTCCTACTTCTGGTGTTGGGCTTTGGGGTGTTTTTTCCATGCTATACCATGTTAGCTCTGGGCAAGATTTCACAAATTCATCATAATTTTTTCAAATATTAGTGGTTTTAGTGTAAACTCTGGGGGTCCCTTCCTCTTCAGCAGTATAGGGGACTTTGGCTTGACCTCAGTGACCTTAGGCAAAATTGTTTATGTATCGTGTATTTGGACCTAAATATGTCCCTGTCCAGTAAACTGCAAAGCCTTCCCTTCTGCTGGGGTTCAAGGTCACCTCAGAGGTCAGTAGGTCAAATGCAGCGCATGTCTTTGAATGTCAAACCTTATTATTATTATAATTCATTGGCAACTTTAAGGGCTGCTGTATTCTAGTAATTTTATGAGCAGCTCATGTTAACATTTAAATTCTTCATTATTGCATATTTTTACAAAGAGGACTTTGATATACTCAATTTTAGTAATCTTGTAAATAGTATTAGTATTAGTATTGTATTTATTTTACATAGTAACTCATATATATATTTAATAAAATGGTACCCGCAGTTGTTTGTCTGTCTTTGGGGTCGGGGACTGTCGCTTGGGTTGTTCAGGTGACCCGGGGGTCAGTCCTCCCCTCCAAGGCAGTGTGGTGGCCAGACCATGGCTTGAGGTTTGGGTACCAGTCTGAGTGTGCTAGTTCTTGCCTTCCTAGAAGTTTGCTCAGTATCTTGGCAATCTGTAAACAAGTCGATTCTATTGGTGGGGTCTCTGACCTTAAGCTTTATTCCTGGCTTCAACTTCAGTTTGAATGTGACTTTTGAAGGAGAAACATGAAAAAATTTACCCTCCCTCCCTCCTTATTTAAACTGCTTTGTCTTTCCTAAAGATGGTTAAAAGAGGGTGTTTTTTCCATGCTATATCATGTTAGCTCTGGGCAAGATTTCACAAATTCATAATTTTTTCAAATATTAGTGGTTTTAGTGTAAACTCTGGGGGTCCTTTCCTCTTCAGCAGTATAGGGGGCTTTGGCTTGACCTCAGTGACCTTAGGCAAAATTGTTTATGCATCATGTATTTGGATCTAAAGATGTCCCTGTCCAGTAAACTGCAAAGCCTTCCCTTCTGCTGGGGTTCAAGGTCACCTCAGAGGTCAGTAGGTCAAATGCAGTGCATGTCTTTGAATGTCAAACCTTATCATTATTATAATTCATTGGCAACTTTAAGGGCTGCTGTATTCTAGTAATTTTATGTGCAGCTCATGTTAACATTTAAATTCTTCATTATTGCATATCTTTACAAAGAGGACTTTTATATACTCAATTTTAGTAATCTTGTAAATAGTATTAGTATTGTATTTATTTTACATAGTATCTCATATATATATTTAATAAAATGGTACCCGCAGTTGTTTGTCTGTCTTGGGGGTTGGGGACTGGTCATTTTAAGCATCCTTAAAATTATGCATCAGTGAGTATTTGCTGCAACTGTGATTACAAGATATCAGTTTGGTGATTAATTATAATTATCAATTATTTCAGTTAAATGAAGTATGTTGTTCACTTTTATGACATAACTAATCTTCCTGTTGAAACTACAACTTAGTTGTGTTGTCCCTCATTAACAAGTCTCCTATCTGTAAAAGTGGCATTAAGCATTACTAAGTACACAAAACATTTAGTCTGTACTATACAAGTATTTTAGCATTATATATACAAACTAAAGAGCCCACAAATCACATTTTAGGAGAAGTAAACATAACTCAAGACAATAAAAATATATTTTGTATCGTCTGCTGCTGAAAATAATTGATTTAATAATGGAGCAAAATGTTAAAACGTCCAATGCCACACTGCTGATATGGGCATTAATTACAGTAATAGCACTGCTGTTTTGTATGAAAACAAGATTTATTTGATATTCTTTATTAAATATTTTTCTAGCAAATTACTATTATTATTTATTGTAGAATATGCTGTGGGATTTCTCAGAGAAGTGTAAATTATTTTTATTCTGAAGGGAGAAAAAGTATACGTAAAAACTGTTCAACTCACCAAAAACTACACATTGCAGTCTGTTAAGTAATACATATATGGTAATCCTAATGAGTATCTACGTGTCTCCAGAGGAAAGAGATTTCTTGCTAAAGTAAGAAATACTGGAGGCAGAGTGATTTCGTCATGCTTCAAATCTGCATAAAATGGTTTAACGGCTGAAGCCAGTAAACCTTGAAGCAAGTGTCTCATTTGCTATATGATACTAATTATTAGTTTGGTGTATGGTGGCATGCAAATTAGTGAACTGTTGAGCTGATCTATTTTATAGGTTATATCATGAAGGGCACCAGTATATACTAGTTGATCAAAATTCTGCACTGTACACTGCCAGACATAGGTCAGTGACTACCATCTTTCCTACATATGATTGGGACCAGGGTTTGAACTGCTAGCCTCAGAGGTGGGAGGCAAATGTTTTAACCAATACATTCCAAGGATCCCGGAGTGAGATGTTGTAATTGGTCTCTTGGCTGAACTGTTGCAATCTAACTCCTGATTGTGTCTACATAAGAGTCATTGTTTATCATGATTCACATCAGATTAACTTCCACAATTGACTATTCGTTTCCATCATCGCAGCTTCATTATTCCATATAATGTACCCTCTGTACAAAACTGAAATGAAATAAATACAGCAATTTTGCAGTTTCCTTTGCTTGGTTTTAGGACTGCCCCTTTTGGATCCCTGTGAATCAGGGGGTCCTCATCAATTTTGTGCCATACACATGTATTTATAATTATCATTATTAGTTCATAACTTACAAAATTAGGAGCTACTTTGCTCATGTGTTTGTATGTTATGTCATACATTAAGGTTGCCTACAGTCAAGTTTTAAAGTGACACTGAGGAGACAGGGGACAAATGCGTTAAGCATAGGGGACCAATTAGGTGGTTGTTTACTATTTTACACAACATCCGGGGAGGTTTTTAAAGGAATTCTTGTAGTGCGCAAGATTACATAATCATTAGACTGATACATGACACTACTTATATTTAAACAACAATAGCAATCTATCTGTGGGGGATGACTGAAAACTGGGGTGCCCAAACAAACAAGTGAAAACCTGAAGAAAACGCAAGGGTAAAGTAATACCATAGTTATTTGGACTTAAAAAAGGTCCACTCCAAAAGGCTTGTGCAACCAAAGGAAAAGAGTATGATGCAATTTCTTAAACATGGCCCTTTAGGCAATTTATAGAGTGCTGGCTGTAATGGTCTGGTTTCCTCTTTTCTGTACGGGGGGGGGGGGGGGGGGGGGGAGGTGTCTGGTATTGGTCCTCATTTTAGACAATTTGAATTAGTAGTTACACTTGACAATATTACAGAAAATGTTATATGTTATGATTTTCCTCAAATTATGCATTGCACATTTTTATAGTTAATCTCATTTGGTCCCATATTCTGCAACGTTAAGTATTTTTTTAATTGGGAAATATGCATCCGCCACAATATTTTTAAATAAATAGCAAAATCAAATATGACTTTATTTTATTATTAATATGTTGTGTCATAATTCCCAATATATATAACAAAACATTAACTTTACTCTATATAGACTAGACATAAATAATTGAAAATTAAAAATAAATAAACACGTTCCTGTTTCATTCCACAGTGCATTACATTGCAGATTGACCAGGCGAAGGTCACTGCAGGCAATACCAGTCCCCCTCTATTTAAAGTGAACTAATATCTACGGCTATAGCAAATCATAACAGATCTAACCTGAAACATTATTTGATATGGATTTAATGTCTATTTTGATTGTACAGGTCACATTGTATTGGTCATACTATAGTGGGTAGTTGAGGCATTGAAGGAAAGCAATGCATGCTAGTTGATTAAGATTTTTGCCTTGAAAACAATCGGGCGCAGCCAAAATATCTACTTTATCACTCAGGCCAGGCCACATAAAACTCTCCACCTGTGAGGTTGGAGATGTGTTATTCACTGCAACATCCTTAGATATTTGTTTGATACAATCAATATGCATCATTTTCAATGTATAAATGCCTAATAAATCTACTATTATGTTTCTTTGACAATAGTCCCTGTTCAAGATATAATTTTTGTAAATTCAAAACCAGTTTTGACCTATTTTATAATTAAATATATTTTCATAAAATAACAGAATATAACATCACTGATATGGTCATCTCAGGATTTACAGCCCGAGAAAAAAATCTGCATATGGCTTTCAGGTGTTAGCCCTTAATACATGTATAGACCTGGTGCCAGTTTCACAAAATATTTTAGCCTGGACTTTTGTCTTAAACCTAGGCTAAGTCTGTGGTAGACTCAGCAGGGACTGGTTAAACAAAAGTACTTAACCTGGTTTCCAGGCTCAAAGCTAAGACCCTTGTCTCAAAATTTTTTGACCATTTTAGTTGAGCTTATGGCTCAATCTCTATGGATTCACCAGCTTTGGCTGAGCTACTGGTTCAAATGCTGAGATAAGTTTGCTAAACAGAGGCCCAAATATGACCGCCATGATTCTTTCTGCACTTCATATATGTCAAGCTAGGAATATATTTTATCAGCAGAATATTTAGAGTAGAAATACGACAGAGAAAACCACAGTTGCAATTAGATAAGCTTAGTCTCAGCTAAAAGCTCAGATTTAAGATCTTGGCGTAAGTGTAGGATAAGTCTAAATTCCTTTGTAAAGAAACGATTCGCCTGGAAATTATAAGTAAATAAACTTTGTAAGCACTTTTTAATGTTTATGATTTCCGGTGAAAAGCTTCTGTGCTTTTCCCTTTCTTCATAATTAAAAACCCCAAAAATGTAGGTTATGTCTCATTAGCAATAATATACTGGTGACACCAAAATATGTAAAATCACGACAAAAGCAATAAAACACTACAGCTGAAATTCAGATGTTTACTGCTGTAAAATGTGGATTACAATGAAGCTAAGCCTTAACTTTTTGTTCTGATTTGGACTTTTGTGCACAGCCCACAAAATATAATACACATAAGAAAAAGTAAAAAGAATTAATGACATAGATGCATGGCACATTGGCTGAATTTATTTTGCCTAAGTATTTGACATCATTATACTTTTAAACCCAACATCTATTGTCAATTAAGAAAGAACGTTTTCGAAAAACTGTTGACAGCTTGAACAAAAATGCATTAAGTAGAGTTTCATGTTATCCATATGATTTTTCTTTCTACCAGTGATATAGTTTTGTATAAAAATATCTGCTTCATGTGCTTGCTTGTAAAAGTAGACAGATATGTCTTCTTTATTCAAAGCAGTGTTTGCAGATGTGCTATCGGTAGGAGGGAGGGGTGTTGTTGGTAGAGAGGGGTGTGGGTGGATGTTCATGGGTGGGATTGCAGATGTGCAACTCACAGAAAGACCCAAGTTTTAAAATATCAAAACATGTGGCTTATATTAATTTATGGTATGGTAACTTCAATATGGCACAAAACAAAAATATAAAAATATAACAGACAGTTATTGGTTTACAGTAATATACCATACCATACGAGATGGAGGGCGAGGATAGCCAAAATGATAACAGAAACAAATTAAATATTTTCAAAGATTCAAAGCAATGAAAATACTGCTCAGGATTTTTATAGTAAATATGCTTTTTGAAAGATCCAAAATGACACATGGCCTTAGGTCAAATGTATTGACATTAATTTACTACATGTATGCACAATTGAAATTATCTGTATCGAAGACGTAAATTATGGTACATACAATCACTTATTGACACATGTTTCTCTTTATATTTAGCAATAAATGATATGTTGATTTTTGTTCTCAAATTTTGCCAGTACTATTTAATTTATGCTAAAGGATTTGGCAAAACATTTCAAATACTCACAGAAATGTAATTTTACTTGCACAAGAGCTATTGCAATAATTTTGTTTAGTAGCTTTCTGGTTCTCATTTCTCACAAGGTGAACTTAAAATTCCATTTTTGCAATATGTTGTATAAACTTACATTATCTTGGAGAGTACTATACAACACAAACGTAACTATGCACAGAATTAAAAGAATCTTTTAATTGTGAAATTTTATAAAGTCCCACACAGATACGAATACTATGCAATAAAATTACATTGGAAATTAAAGGAAATTTTATTACAATGACATAAGTATAACATTCTGTGATGCCGATTTTCTCAGAATAGAGGGTTGAGAATTACACCTATATTCACCAGTGCACATATTCTCTAGAATTACTTATAATTACTTTAATTGTTTTCAATACTTCACTTGTTTATCAGCATGAAGCAAACTGTCTTGAAAATATAGTTTTGGTCACCTTTAAAAAATTCTTCTTTTAATTTTACCACAGAAAACTGGTGTAATAGTACTCTAATGAAAAATATCAGGAAAGTATAGGCCAGAAGAGATCAACAGAGGTCAAATAATTTACATTAATTTTATTTGATATCATTGTGTTAATGCAGTAACACCTAGCTCCACCTAAAGAAGAAGGCAATCAAGGTTAGTTTCAGTAGCCAACAGTTCTACTTTCACGGTCAGTTGCAACACCAAGTGTAATTTTAAAATTGTGTCCTTATTTTTAGAGAAGTGGAGATTTAAAAGGTGGGAAAATATAACAAAAAGATATACTGCATTATTAAGAGATCCCCGGGTGGTCTTCAATGACTGGAACAAATAGTTCGGAGGATGAGTCTTGTTCTAATTCAATGTTAGCCTTCATTGCCATGATTCCAAAAGATACTGTGTAACAGAAACATACAATGCAAAGAGTATGTCAGTAGTATAACTCTATGAATGCCAGCATTTCAGAAAGTTAGTTCTGCTGAGTTGGATAGTATAGACCATATCTTTCTAAAACTGTACTCATGGTGAACGTGACTGCATTGAAGGTAGACACACACATCCCTATTGACTTTATTTGGACAATATTTAGCAGCATGTTGTAAGATTTCACAGAGATTGGGGAGCTTAAGGCTCATAAGTACTCATTTTGGAGGTTATGAAGAAACTTTACATAAAGAGTCAAGGCTCAGGCAGATCAGGGCAAGGGAGGAAATGTGAGAACACTGGCCAGGGTGCAATACACAGGACCTTGACTAGGCCCTTGCTCAGAAAAATACATGTTCAATGTCACTCATTCATGCCAGTGCTTAATATATAAATATATATATAAGTTGTCCAGTCACACAAGAATATAAATCAAATAGTTTAATCAGTAAAGGCCTAATGGTCTGACCATAAACATAACAAAATCATTTGGTCATTGAAAAAATTTATCATATAATCAAGGTTTTACATATTATTTCTACAGTTTTGATGTGAGTTAAACTTTGCAAGATTTATATCTTTGTAATTTATTGCTTATACTTGCACTGAATGCCAAGAAATCACAACAACATTTTGTTCCTGAAATTTAAGAATCACTGTACTATGAAATATAAACTACTTTTTTATACACAGTAAGTAAGGTCGTTTTGCTACACTTTTGGAATCCAAAGTATCACGTATATAATATACTCTCTGAGAATGATGACTATTGCAAAAAATATTATGTTATCATTTGACTTCTGGCTCAGTATGCAACAGTTTTGTTATAGCTGTTCTTCTGATGTCTCCACTGTATAGTATCTTAGTCTTAATATCCTCTCCTTGGTTATTCGTGGTGATTGACCCTTTTCTGTCCCTGGACACTGTTACTGTTGGCCATTTTAGTGATGTTGCACAGAATTGAACATGAGGAAGTGCAAAATAAGGCAACAAATGAAGGACCTGGGACTAAGTCTACACCAAATGTAGTCACTGATGCAGTTCTACAAGAACTGAAGTCAATTTAGGTGAGATTTTGTCAAGTTGAAAGTAACATAGTTTTAATGGTGTGGACAACTGTGCACAGTCCATTTGTATGAAAAAAAATCTAAGGCTGGCGGAGATTAGTTTGTTCAAATAGCTGATGGTACTACTCTTTTAGCAGATATCAAGTCTCACAAACTGTTGCATTATTTCATAAATCTGAAACAATTTCAGGATGAACTATTAATCTTGAAAAAAACTGAAGTGATTCCATTAAGAAGGCTGAAATAAATCAAATATTAAATTATCATCAGAACTGACAAAGATAAATTTAAGTACAGGTCCTTTCAAAACTTTAGGTATTTGGTTTTCAAACAAAGTCAAAGAAATAATAGACATGAATCTCCATCCTAGAATAGAAAAAATAAAATACTGCTTCAGATATGGTATGGTTGACATATGTCTTTAAAAGGCAGAATAACAGCATTAAAAGCATTAGTAATTCCTCTGATTGCTTTACTATTTAGTGTATCCCAATACATAATAATAAATATAACTTAAATGGGGACTGTGTAACACAGAAAAATAGTTCTGTAAGGAAGCAGCAGATAGTGAAGATCTCACCGAATACTCCAAGAAGGCGACAACAGCTACTTCTTGCCAAGGGTGTACCAGGTCCATATATACCGTGAAGGCAATGAAGAGATTGAAGGCTCGAGCATAAGCAGAGGCAGTACGCGGCAGCAGACCAGTAGCCATAACCAAGGCATTGGTTGTTTACCTGCAAAAAGAAGGGAGAGCAATACTCTCTGATAGGAAGGCGTGAAACACCCCAATTAAATATCAAAATTAGGAACCATGTCAAAAACTTTAAGGTTAACCCATATGCAATTTTTCAAGAATTTAACTTCTGTAATATTACAGTTACTGTAACCATCCCATCTAGATAGGATATCAGCATACTGGTTACATGTACCTCAGATATGCGAATCTTTGAGTTTAACATTATACTGAGCATATAATAGCTACACAGAACGTCCTCGTGCCATCAAAAAATTATGTTTAGTTTTATGATATGTAAAAGCATTAACCACAACATTATTATCACACCATATGTGTGCATTCCTGGTCCTGCAGAACACCCACCCATGTATACAAAGCAAGTCATAAGGGCTGTATCTTAACAGTACCATTAAAACTTTCCAAAAACACAGAACCAGTTTATATCATTATAAAACGCTTGTAATAATTTAACATAACCTACTCTAGGAGTACTTTGCAAGGTTTGAAATATCCAATTCGTGAACAAACCAGCAGGGGAATACCTTTATGTACATAAAGTAAATGTCCTAAAAGCTTTTGAATATGATTTCTGGTCTGGTTGCCTTTATTCTATCCAACAATTGAGTACACAGGTGCTTGATTTTTTGAAGTTTTTTCACAAGTATAGATAATGTACCTATCTTTGCATTTACTTTAATGCCTTAACAAGTAATTTCTGAAGCCGGAGCCTCAACTTTTTTATAATTTACTGGGAGACCAAGGTGCAGCAACAAATTTAATAAAGAAGTAAAGGCATCATGTTAACAAGTATTTGGAGTAGCCCCAAGAACATCCAAGAACATCCAAGTAGGCCATGATCCAATGATGTTGTGACATCATCAGGTAAACTATTGTGTCGGTACAGAACTGGCAGCTACATCCACCTTGATGGAATCCAAATGGCATTGTTACATCAACGTACATCTACTGATACCAAAGCAAGCCAAAAAATATCAAAGTCACCCGGACCAATCCTAAGATTCTGAACGCTCTTTGTAAATCAACTTTAAACAGCAATGTATCAGCACCATAAACCTTAATTGTTTCGACTAAATTATCAATAGTGGGATATTTTAATTGAATTTCAATATCATCGAAATTGTTAAGAGGAGCACAACTGTTAACACTACATCTTAGGGGCCAGTAGAGGTCAACAATGACCCTGGTAAAACCATCAGGTTTGGGGCGAGCCATAAGTGTAGAAAAAATGAATTTTTTTCAAAAGGTTGAGTGAAAAAGGGCCAACTATGGCACCAAACTTCACTAAAGTACTTATCTATCCCCTCAATACTGCATCATTAAACCAAAAGATTTCCCTATCAACCTTAAGAGGAAATCCAAATTCTAAACAGTCACAAAGGACCTTAATATCAAAATACTGCAAAATACCTACACCAATTCTTGATATTTAAATCTGAGAAAACAACCACCCTGGCTTGCTTATAATTGGAAATTTTACTATTCTTAACCAATAAATGGGCTTCCTGAACCCAAAACTTCATATCAGAAGTATTCAACAATCGATAACCCGTATAATGTGTAAACTGACAAGAATTCAAAGGAATGACACCAAAACTTCGACAGTATGTGTGCTGTGCACTGAAACATCTAGTAGTCTACAATATTTGTAATAAAAACTGCTAATATTGTTATTTACAACCTTATTATTAAAATTAGCAAACAATTGACCATTAACAAAACGTCCCAGCTCTTAAATTACCAACTTTACTAGGACTTAAACTAAAACATAACCCACTGTATTTACATATTGAAGCATTTTGATCTGGGCCGGGACAGCAATAGCTTGCCATATTTGATACATCCTAATATCTGACCAATAATTTTGCCAGACGTTTCATTAAAGACACCAACTGAAGTATCTACAGCACGATGATTTATGCACAGACATTTGGATTGACTGGTATTTTCCACACATTTTTTACCCTCAAAACCCCTAATCTGATATGCATATTTGATAGTATCGCACCATATATTATTACCTTGCCTGTGTTTTATGGAATTTAAAGATTATTAATAATTAAGCATTTTCATTTAAATTCTTCACCATTACAGAACCCATGCTGTCAGAACTATAATCTGTAAGACCAGAAGTTTCAGCAGTACATGCAAATTTATCAAAAATACTTTTACTGGAAAACAGTTGTTGGCTGTCAGCCTGGTAATCAAGCTATTTCCAGCCACCTGTACTGTGACTTTCCTTGTCACAGAAGAGGTTGTCCCCTAAACCCAATATAAGTACTTGTTTGTCCAATGACAGCAAAAGATTGCAAACCAAAAGCTGAATCTTCAGCCTTTACAGAATTTTCTAAAACATTATGATATAATTGGTTAGTATTAAACAAAACCTGCACATTATGTGCAATATACCTTTTTTAAGTTGACAATTATAACTTAAATTTTGAGAAAAATCTTCACGTATGGTGTTTATTGCAATAGAGTTCTCATCAGAGTTTCTAAACTCATGGAACCTACATGCATTATTGTATTGTATTGTATTGTGTATTTATACTCAGTGCAATATCTCCATATACTACAGGACTCAAAGTGTTATTTAACCAATCCGACTGAACAGATACAGCCCCAACTCACAAGTAACTGACATTCCCCTAACAGGAAGATAGAGGCTCAAGGATGACCATTTATCACATCATTTAAACACCTTTGCAAACACATTAGTAACTAGTTTACTTGTAAAATAAAAGACCGGAGCTTCAGCATTTAGAACCACTGGTATATTATGATAATTCACAAATGAATCATTCATCTGGTAATCATAATTAAAACTTCCTGCTGAATCATATAGATCATCACATGAATCGTACTTTCATCTACCTGGACTCTGTATCATATTATAGCTGGCCTGAACACAAGAACCAGGAGAATCAATAACAGTACAACTGAACATGCTGTCCAGATTGGGATTTTTTTATCAGCCTTCAACCTAATACACTGACTTCTAGGGTGTTCGAACCTACGCCCTGTGATGGCAAAACAGTTGCTACAGTAGTGCTGATAGGTTATACCTTTCTCAACGTGCTTAGACAGTTTATCAATCCTTCAAGTACTTTGCATAACATAGTTTTCTCATTCCCCCAGTCCCCCAAGAATAACAAGACCAGCATTGGGATTAAATATATTATTTTTATTATTCCACTAAAATATTTTTTATTATAGTTGTAATTATCACATATATATATCACAGTATCAAGTGTTATTGTTTATCAGTCCTATACAAGTAAATTTTTCACTACTTTCCTCTAAGACCCCCTGTATGTACCCATGGGTCCACTGGTAGACAGAGAGGTCATCATAAGTTGCTTGGCGACTGCCTACTACTGTACACTGGTCCTGCGGCCACATGATGATCTTTTTAACTCTTTGATAACCAGGTCTATAACGCCCTGACTTAATATGTTCAGAACTTTTACCTTTATAAGTCCATTCTAGACATCTGATCAGACTGGTGAAGCTTTCGCTGCAGCTCTATTTGAATCCGATCATCGGATCTGAGCTCATCAAATGTAGGCAACTGCTGTTCACTGGCACCCTTGGGCTCACGCAAGGAATTGTGGGCAGAAGGAACTGGTGAAATTTCTTGGGCCCGACCCTGGTGCTTTTCCAGAAGTCCCTCCATAGCAGAAACAGTTTGTATTAATTTTTCCAGTTTATTTTCTAGCAAACCTAAATTTTCATCAGCCAAGTTATGTTCAGCTTCTTGTGTAGGTAAGCTATCTTTTGCCTCATTCTGTTTCACCTTCTTTCTACCCATGCCAGCAGTGCACGTTATCAATAAAAATAAAAAGGTTCAGATAGAAAGTACATTACAGAAGTAAAAGGAAATTTTATAAAATATTTAACGCACACTGTCAGCATCCCATCCCAGATCAAAATACAATGTTTTTAACCCAAATAGCGAATATTTAAAGACATTTGAAATTACTCAAGCAGTTTCTTAAGTTGAAGAGGAATTGGATTTGGTGTACAAATGTCAAAGGAAGGTCAAATTCTCGATTGAGGAATTTATTCACCTGTTAGTATTTATACAAGGTTAAAGTTTTAAAAGTTTTCAAAGTGTTGAAGCGTTTTAAAAACACCATACACAAACATATATGACAAAATATCACAGGTAATTAAGTAACTTGTGCATATCACAGCAAATACATATACAATTTGTGTAAGCAATGCAAAATACATTAATATGTTAAATTGAGAGGGAAAAACAGGGTCTTGTCTGCTCCCCCCCCCCCCCCCCCCCCGCCTAATTATACATAAGTGAAGGAAAATTTGAGAGGGGGCTACCAGGGAATTGCCTGGCCCTGCCTTGTACTATAATATCTGTGAATTGCTACAATGTCAAATCAAGAGGGGGTCATCCAGGGTCAGTCTGAAGCCGCCTAAGGTCATATCTGACCAATGTGATCTCAATCATAGCCCTGGTGTACCAGGGTGGGAGGTGGGAATTGAAAATCTTGAACACACTCTTCAAATCTGAATTCAATAAGGCCCCACATACACAGGGGTTCCAAAATTGAACCACATCAATTTATGATTGGTTGTTATGTAAATAAGGTTTGCAACCAATGCATAGACCTATGAAGTTAAGGTGTGAAGTAAACTGATGTAGCAGGCCCCTGGAAGGCCGTGCTAGTCACAGTTTCCTAAATTGAAGAGGAATTGGAGTTGGTGTACAAAGGTCAAAGGAAAGTCAAATTCTCGGTTGAGGAATTTATTCACATGTATTTATACAAGGCAAAAGTTTTAAAAGTTTTCAAGAAGTTGAAAGGTTTTAAAAACACCAAGCCCAACTAAAGGTTATGTGGAATTATAGCCACAAAAGTTGTGGGTATAATTGAAGGAGCTAGGGAGGCGTTCTGGAGATAGGTCCAAACTGCAGCACTCCTCCATAAACTATGTGCCATGACGTGCTGTAGCTGAATGTTATTATCATATGCTAAAGTAGCTCCAGAACGCCTGAAGGTATGGAACACTTGTCCTAAGAGTGGAATGCCAATATGTGTTAAAACTTTCCTTAAGCCATCTCTAAGGGTGGTATCAATAATGGCAAGCAGGAGATTTGTGAGCAAACAAAGGACCAGAAGGAGGCAGTTGACGAGATGAGAGCAGTTGCTGGATAGCCAAGACTGGACACAAGTTTCTATTATGTAAAGCTGGTATCTGGACAAAGTGATGTGCTGACCTATCATGCAAGGTTTTTGTCCACTGTATTAAAATATGAGCTTCAGGTTCTTGAAAGATCACATCCTGCCTCAAAATATGCCTATATGGATCAAACGTAAACCCAGAATGTGGAACCACATTAGACATCCTAAGAAAGGCAAAGAAAGCCAAGAAGGCAGCCCTGAATAGGGAAGGATCCTCCAAAATGTTGCATGCCCGTGAGATGGAGTCCAAAGTAGTCAAATCAAAAATCACCCTGGGGGTAGGTAAGGATGTTCAATTAATTGCTATGCTCCTGACATATGAATGTATTAGATGATGGGAAAAGGGGGCTAAGGTCCAGTTGAATCGCTTAGCAGCCTGTTTAATGGAAAAGATTTAATTCAGTATTACTTTGTGAGAGAAAGAATTGGCATACAGGAATTCCATAAACGCAAGTCTATAAGCAGTCTTGGTTCTATCCAATGCAGACCTCACAAGTGTAGCTGAAGGGAGGCCAGCATCTGAAATTATAAATGGGTATCAAGGTCAAAATACTTGGCTGGAACCCTATCCCAGATATAATTAAGCTCTTGGTCAGCCAAAATCTGAGAGTTCACTGGCTTCTTGGAATAAATTCGAGAAAGTGTATTTGCTATTACATTCCTACATCCTGGAATATGAGCAATGTGAAGTTCAATGTCATATGATGCTGTTAAGAGCCATATGTTTCTCACACAGAGAGCCAAAAAGGAGTCTTTGGTTTTCCCGGTCTTAACAACCTGAACCACCCTTAGATTGTCACATCTGACAGAAATTGAGCCATGTTGCCAAAATCTACCTCAAACCCGTAAAGCAACTACAATGTTCAACATCTCTAGATGCACAATTGTGAGTTTGAGGTCACCGCAATTATGTTTAGGGGTGGCGTAAACTCTGTTATGCCAAACTGTTATGTCAGACAAGTATCCAAAAAGAGTGATTGACTGTGGTCAATGTTTGTTTTAGTTATGTATGAAACCCCATTGTATGATGGGAGAAAAGCCAAAAAACATTGTATGTCCCTATGAAAGTCAGAGGTCAAATAAATCTTCCTATTATGAGAGTTACTTCTAAAAACCTCAAGAATTCTATTAATAAATATGCGAGAAGGTTTAACACATTTTTGAATGTAAATAAGTTTGCCTAATAAAGATTGAAAAGCCTGTTTTGAAAGGAAGTTCTTGGTACTGACCACTAACATTCTTCATAAATGGCCTTCAGCTTGTCCTGTGCAATACTCATTGTATTATTGTCAATTTCAATATCAATGCCAAGACACGCGAGTCTCTTGGAGGAAGAGGTGACCTTGTCTTTGTTAAAAGGGAGACCCAACTCCTGCAATAGGTCACACAAAAGCGAAAATTGTTCTGTGGCTTTAAGTTTAGACATAACTACTATATAGTCATCAATATAACAGTGCAATGTTACTCCCTTCTTGGCCATAATATAAGCAATAGCGTCTGACAAAATCTGGAAGGATCCAGACCAGTGCGTCCAGCCGAACGCAATAGCAGGATCCACGTAATATACTTTATTCCACTTAATTCCCAGCTTAAGTGCATCAGCACGATCAATCCTTAGGACATGCCACGTCCACTTTAAACAACAATGTATCGCCCGCTGTGTCTCTAATGTCTTGTGTTATATTGTTAATGCATGGAAATTTAAAAATAAACGGGGAAGAATCAAACTTGTCTTTATCCACGTGGTCATTTACTGACTGGCCATAAGGGTGAGAAAGGTTCAATATAACTCACCTTTGTCTGTATCTTTAGGTCTAGTTAACAGAGGGGAACAGTGGTATTGACTATGTGTTATATTATTTATAGGGCCTAATAAAGCATCTGATTCATTCTCTTTGTCAAGATAGTCCTGAACTTGTTTCGGATATTGACAGGCAGAATAATGATTAGTGATTTCTTTGTTACATAAATCATGTGGATTGTTCAAAGACAATGGATAGCCAAACTTAATATACCGGAGAAGGCGTTTGGCTGCATAATCACGAAGGTGATGTTCCCCTGCTTCTACATTGAGACCAGACTTTTTGGGTATTCTGGCCATCTGATAGTTAGGGACACCAGTATCCAAAATAACATCAGCGGTTTGTATAAGCTTATCAACAGAATTGATCTCAATGGGCTCCCTGTCTGGACCCATGAACGAGAAATCAGTCAGGTGCTTGGTTCAAATAGCCCATTTTTTTATATCAATCAATCAATCAGTTGTCCACGTGCTTAATCTCCGTATCAACAGATTCTAAGGCACACCATCCAATTCATAAGGCATAATTCATAAGACATTAGACATGTTCCGAGTCATTCCCAGAGAGGTCGTCCAGTGTTCGGTAGTTAGAAGCTATGGTGGGAATGATTTCTGAAATAGGTAGGTTTTGAGTCGACTTTTGAAACTGGAGAGATTTGGAGCACTGCGTATATCATATGGAAGATCATTCCATAACTTAGGGGCATCATATGAGAAACTATTGTTAAAATGGACCTTTGATTTATGGATGGAAGCACAGTAAGAGGGAACCTGAAGGAACAAATTTTTGGGATTGGAACGTCTTGTATTCATGGCAGATTTGTACAAGGGGAGATATGGTGCAAAATACTTAGGCTGGCTAGTGGTGAGGTACTTATAAACCAAAACTAGGGTTTTGAAGATAATACGTTGTCTAATGGGTAGCCAATGAAGTGTCCTAAGGGTGGATGTAATGTGAGTGTACTTTGAAGCACCAGTGACAAACCGTGCAAGTGCATTTTGAACATATTGGAGCCTTGTAGCATTTCGGGATGACAAACTGCAAAAAAGAGAATTGCAATAATCCAAACGACTACTGAACAGAGCATTTGCAATCACCACTGATGTATCCACAGAAAGAAACCTCCTGATGCGATGAAGGTCCCTGAGGCTAATAAAACAAGATTTGATAACAGAATTTACGTGATTGGTGAAACAAAACTTTGCATCAAACAGAACACCCAGATTGCGTACAACATCTGCAGGAGAGAGGCAATTACCCAGGATATTGACAGGAAATGAGTCACTGAGCCATTTGTGTCTGTCTTTGGCACCGAAGACTATGAATTCTGTTTTATCAGGATTTAGCTTGAGTTTGTTTTCAGACATCCAGACCTGAATATCATTCAAACACGATTTAAGATGGTCAAAAGACTTGAGACTATTGTCAGGGGATAAGTGAATGAACAGCTGAGTGTCATCCGCATAGAAGTGGTAACGGACTCCGGTATATTTTCTGATGACTTGACCAAGAGGTGTTGTGTAGAGGGAAAACAGAAGAGGACCTAAGACAGAACCTTGGGGGACTCCAAACTTCAATTTGAACAGATTTGAAAGACTGGAACCAATCTTGACTGACTGAAAACGATCCTGGAGGTAGGATCTAAACCATTTTAGTGCCGATCCAGCAAAACCAAATCTAGACGACAAACAGGATAGGAGTGTGTCATGATCGATAGTGTCAAAAGCCGCGGACAGGTCGAGTAGCACTAGTGCTGTAGGCATGCCCTTGGACAGAGATAAGTGAATCCCATTTTTGATGCACAACAAGGCAGTTTCTGTTGAGTGCCCCAACTTATAGGCTGACTGGAAAGTGTTACCAAGATCGTGAGAATCTATGTGAGATCTAATTTGGGCAGCCACAATTCGCTCGACCAATTTTGACAAGAAGCTAAGACCGGACACCGGTCGATAGCTCTTCAAGTCCTCTTTTGAAAGGGTGGACTTTTTAAGGAGGGGTGTGACAATAGCCTGTTTGAAAGGATTAGGGAAAATGCCATTTTTGAGGGACAAGTTAACCAGTTTAGTCAATGAAGGGAGAAGAATGTCAATACATTGTTTCACAATGTGAGTGGGGCATGGATCAAGGGAGCAAGTTTTTGAAGGGGTCTCCTTGATAAACTTAAGGACTTCAGTATCAGTGACAATTTGAAAGGAACTGAAAGTCGACGGCTCCTTGTCTGGGTGAAGAACCTGAGATCTGGTGTATTTAAAGGTGTCTTGAATCTTTTTAATTTTATCAATGAAAAGCGAACCAAATCTGTTTGCTAAATATTTTTCATCATCAAAGGATGGGAGGACAGTAGAATTTGACCGACTCAATGTTCTATTTAGTGCATGCCATAACCTCTTACTATCACCGCAATTGTCACTAACTAGATCACGGAAGAAACACCCCTTGTTTCTATTTAGAATGTGGTTACATCTGTTTATCTGCCGTCGAAGACGGGAACAATTTTCAGAGGATTTGTCTCTTCTCCAGGCACGTTCATACTGCCTTCGCATGACTTGGCAGTTCTATACTCATCGGTTATCCAGCTTGGGGCTGGTTTGATGAGCTGTTTAGTCTTCACTGGTGCATGAATATCTAGAAGGCCAGACAAACCAGACATGTACTGTTCATGCAATAAATCTATGTCATCAGATGGTGAGCTAACAAACGGAATAGCCAGGAGGTCACTTCTGAATTTATCAATATTCAATTTATGATACTGACGGAAGGTAACAACTTTCTGAATTGGTGTATCCAAAGATGGAAAGTCAACCACACAAGAGATAATTTTGTGATCACTAATGAAGCCTGAACCTTTCACATCAGAAATTGCAGAGAACTCGGATGGAGCCATCAACAAATCTAAGGTATGACCATGAAGGTGAGTTGGAAAATCAATGTGTTGGGACAGACAGCAAGAATCAATGACTGATTTAAATTCTGAGACTGTTGGAGACATAATGTCAACATGAAGATTGAAATCACCACAATTGACAAAGGAGGAGGATAAGGAAGACAAAAAAACCCACGTATGACAGAAAATCTTCAAAAAATTTTATTGCAGATGAGGCAGGGGGCCGGTAGATGACCCCAAGAAACAAGCGACGCCCATCGAGAGTGAGACAGACAGTGTGATTTTCATGGGACGAGAACTCAGGGGAATGAATGGTTTTAAAATCAAGAGCAGATTTAATAAAAAAGCCAACACCGCCACCACGTTTGTTTTCTCTGTTGGTGTGAACGAGGGAAAAATCTTCAGGCCTTAACTCATTTAGAAATGAGGGTGTGTCTAGAGCTTTAATATGGGTCTCGGTGAGACCAAAAACATCAAAATTTCCAGATTGGATTTCATCACAGAGAATTGGACCTTTATTCCTGATGGACCGGCAGTTAGCAAACCCAAACTTCAGTGGCCCAGGATTTAGAGCGACATCACCCGACAGTAGAACCAGAGCAAGCTGCCTGAAAGACGCCTTTTCACAAAAAGTGACTCTATGTGTCCTGACATAAATAAACAAAATGGATTTGGCAGTAGGTCCATCATATTTACATCCACGCAGGCCGACATCGCACCTAGTCTGAGTTCTGTTTTAACAATGTACAAAGAGGCCAACAATACAAAGAAGGAGTCTAACAATCCGCATCATGAGGAATCACAAACCACAAAATGAACATGCAAAAATTCACAGCAAAAACATTAAAGGACAATAAAATACAAACCACAACCAAAAATGACTGAGTAACTCCCGGTAGAGGACAGTAATGCCCATAATATCAATAAGCAAAATGTTCAAAATGTAAGACACAACCAAACAACACCGAGTAACTCCCGGTAGTGGGTGATAATACCCGCAATATCAATTAGCAAAACTATTGTGGTTTAAAACATTCAGAACAACATAAAAAGGATAAATAACTGAAGGTATTTCATGGAAGGCAGTAATAATAAGAAAAAGTACGACTAAAAGCCCAGATTATTTGATATTTTCCATCAATTTTGTATATTGTTAAAATACACGTCCGTTACAGTCCTACCGAACACCGAAAGTGTGGATAATTGATATGGATAATTGAAAGCCACAGCTATCCGAGCAAGGAATAGTGTTCAAATCGCAATGAGTACTTGTAGTATCAATATCTCGAGATAAGCCCTTGCCCTGCTCCAGAATTATCTGTATGTTACTGATATCATTATCAGATTGAGTTGCCACATAACTGTCAGAATTGGGTTTATCGTCCCTTATTGCATCAACAATATTTGCTAAGTATTCCTCATAAGTGTAACCATAATATTCATAAGCCCTGATATCTTTGCAATAATTGTCATAAACTGTTTTAGGGGTTTTCAACCCAACATACTGACATGCAAGCTGCTTAGATATGGCACCCATGTGAATTGTCACAATTTTAGTGATGTACAGAACCCTTTCAATGGGATATACACAAGGGGTCAAGCCACAATAATCACCTGTGTGAGAACCCTCATATAAATAATAGCCTTTGACTTTTGATTCTGGCCCACCATGAATATAAACTACATAAGCCCAATGATCCTGGGACCAATGCCCGTAATTGGTAAAACTCATAATAGCTTACTGGTAGTCCTGGCTATCTTGATTATATGTCTGTCCCTGATACATTGTGGCACGACCAACATAAATGTTACTATTAGAAAACATTGCATTATAAGAATGCTCATTCTTATTATCATATATATAGATAACAGCTGTTTGAAGATTAACCATATAAATTTCATCTTTAGATTGTATGAAATTACCAGAAGGCATCTGCCCAACCATATTAACATTGAAAAAACAATTGTAAGCATGAGGATAATGTTCCGACCCATGACCAAAGTTATATGAACAACATATAGAATTACCATATGTATCTACAACACCACCACCACCACCACAGTATAGATCATAATTTACTGCATTTTAAGCAAGTCATTGTCAATATCAGTTTCTATATTATTACTAGAGTTCTCATCTTTAAGTCGACATTGATATCTATTATTGTCCTTAAAAAGCTTGTTGTTAGATATTACTGAGTTATTATATGTCTTTGCAAGAAGTTGAGATTCCAGATCAGGCAACAAAGCTCCAGAATGGCTCAGGGGTCGACCGAAGAATTATTTTCCTGTAGATGGCCTGTGCTCCTGGTTACCAGTAGAGCTACGGTTTAAACACTTAATCTCTGGGTGTCACAGGGAGCGTCCTTGTTTGTAGCAGTAAGCACAAAAATGCTTGTATGTACCATGATGTCCTTCACTTGTACATGTGCCTTCGTTGAAATAGTGACAGATTCTCACTTTTGAACCCGATGTTGCTACGGATTGAGTATTATGCATTGCCAACTGTGAATTGCTAATCCTTTTCAAGGACCACTGCATAGAATCGGTCCATCCTTATCTGCCCTCCTCGATATCAGTCATTGATACAGCCCAAGCTGACCTTATGACAGGCCATGGAAGAGATACAGCGTCCCTCATTGCAGCTGTTATCTGAACTAGCATAATCTTGGATAAGGCCTGATCTTCAACCAAAAGAATGTTAGCTAGTTGACCTGACACTCATTGAGCTAAACTTAAATCGTCGTATGCTGGCTTCTTAAGATGTGAAACCAAAATCAGCCCCTCATTAGGCCAATGAAACCTTGGAGTACGTCCCTGTCTGTTTGTTGCTCATAATTTGCCAGCAATTGTGACATAGCAGTGGGGATACTGGGAATTGACCTCAACGCATCCACTTTGGGGGCTATGGCATCCCTGACTTGATTGGTAGATGTAAGTGGTCTAGTGTGATCCGTAGTAATACCATGACTTTCCATAGATGTGGCTGTGAATCTACCAGGAATACTCTGTTGAACTGATTGTGTCGGAAACATGGACTGTTGGACAGTAGTTCTCTGAATGTGATTAACTGGTGGAATGGTAGGTGAAGTTAAAGGAGTAGAACTGATACTACCAGAAAGTTCTTAATTAGAGGCATCTATCTTGCTCAACATCTTAAGAATAGCTTGGTCAGTTGACGCTGATATAGCCAGCTGAGGATTGGAAGTGACAGTACTTGCTGAAGGCTGCTGCTGAACTTGTAACTGCAAGTAGGAACTGTCGTTTAATGACGCAGACTTGGATTCTTACTTTTTCTTGGCGTTGTTCTAGCCTTATCAAATGCTCTAGTCTTCCTTTTCTCCTCAGTAGAAGGAGACTTCTTACGATGAGAAGGCATATCCAATGTGATAAAATACTAAAACATGAGCTTAAAATAAATAAATTGAAAATCTTCAACACACTTGTTTACTCTTCAAATCTGAATTCAATACGGCCCCACATATACAGGGATTCCAAAATTGAACCCCTATCAATTTCTGATTGGTTATTATGTAAATAAGGTTAGCAACTAATGATAGACCTACGAAGTTAAAGTGTGAAGTAAACTGAAGTAGCCGGCCCCTGGCAGGCCATGTAAGTCAAACTAAAATCAAGGACACTGCCTCCCCATTTCCTCAGTACTATTGTAATGTGGGTGTTCCACCACACGACTAAGCTTCCCGATTAAGGGTTTTTTGTGGTCGGTTTCAAATATTTGCTTAGTCCCAGGCGTTCGGTATGGATCGGTAGTTGTTGGTTGGGGCCGTGAGAAATATCAAACATGTTTGATATTTCTCACGATCTAAACCGATTCTCATTTCCCGCCGTCAACAAAATGTCCAGTCCCAGGCTTCCTCTGGCCTCCTCAGACCCAAATTTACAGAGGCCTCCTGCGACCCTTAGTCCCAGGCGTCCCTAGCTTAGTCCCAGGAAGCCTGTTTGTCAGTCCCCGAATCATAACAGATCTTTGACGTTTCATGTGTGTGAAAAGGAATCGATTTCATTAGTCCTGGGAAGCCTCAGACCATCTCAGGTGTCCTGGGACTAAGAAATCTGGGTCTGGGACTAAGCCCCAACTAAGAGAAGCCGATCCAAACTGATCCAAACCGGCCTCCTGAGGCCACCTGGGACCACTCAAATTTAGTCTGTGACGGTCTGAGGACGCCCCAGGAGGCCTGGGACTAAGTACCGATTAAGCACCGACTATTTTCTGCGCGTTTGAAACCAAAAAGAGGCAATGAGGGGGGTCTGGGACTATATAAGCGACCGCGCACACGCTTTCTGTGTTTAGACTGGTTGGCTACTGAGAGACGTATGTCACTTACTGCTTAGGGGTTTTCAGTTTTTTAACATTTCACATTTTACTTGAGTTAGGGCAAATTTAATAGTTAGGAGACACATTTCAGTTTTTTTACATTTTTTGTGATGTTCACTGGAGTTATGAGGAAAGAGAAAGGAGGAAAGAGAGGAAAGAAGAAGATGGAGGAGAGGCAAGAGGAGAGGGAGAAGGAAGGTGGAGAGTTGCAGGAGAGGACAGAGGAAAGGACAAAGGAAAGGACAGAGGAGTGTGCAGAAGAGAGGGAAGAGAGGATAGAGGATAGAGAGGAAGGTTTAGAAGTTACTGAGGAAGCTTACGAAGAAGATGAGAGGTGTGAGGAAGAATCAGAGTGCCACTCAGCAGCCAAGAGAGCCAGGGTTTGTGCTACTTTCACTGACAGCCAAGAAAATGTCATTGTTGAGTTTGTGAAGGAGCACCCAGAGCTGTACGGCAAGGAGCATGGACGTTTCTACGATAGACATAGGAAGGAGGCTCTCTGGGCAGAAATCTCTGCAGAACTGAAGCTCCAGCCCTTTGATGTCAGAAGGTGGTTTGAGTCCCAGAGAACTCGTTATGGCAAGTTCTCCAAGCTACAGTCTGGCCAAGCCCCAAGGGAGATGACCAAGAGACAGTCCTGGGTCTACCAGCAGATGGGTTTCCTTAAGACCCACATCAGAAGCAAGGGGGCCAACAGAAGCTCTGGGTTCGAGGCCAGTCCCAACACCAGCAGGCATGAAGAATTGCATGGCTTTACTACTGATACAGAACATCTTGAGTCCAGTGTCCTGAGGAAGAGTACAAGTCAACAAATACTACTGATACAGAACATCTTGAGTCCAGTGTCCTGAGGGAGAGTACAAGTCAACAAATTCTTACATCTACACCAGTTTCTACAGATTCAAAGATACTCGAGCACTTTGACCAGATGAGGACACTGATCTCAGGTTTCCTGCAGCAGAAGTCAGACAGGCAGCCCTTCTTTGACTACGGGGCATCAGAGGCTGAAAAGATGACCCAAGAGGAGTTTGAGGACCACAAGGGCAGGATTTTTAGAGACATTAAAGAAGTAAAGAACACTCATAGACGTCAAGTTCTACCCAAGAGATCAGTCACTATTACCAAAGAGTCACAGAGGGTCGGGATACTGCCAACAACCACTCAACAGGCATCTAGTTCCACCCAGGCTGCAGCAGGCAGCAGTTCCAGCAGTTACGTCTACTACTCACCCATCCCCATTGGCTTTGGAAACCCTCCATCAGTGCTGACAGTACAGGACGAGGGCAGCAGACACAACTTAAGTGGAATACTAAGCCAGATACCAGATCTAACAACAACACAGATCATTGAGCAGCCTCAGCAGCCACAGCAGCAGCTCTACACCATCACCACCACAGCACCGCCTCAACAGCAGCAGCCTCCTCAGTAGCCAGCCAGTCCTGGTGGGTCTCGTACCCGCCATAGGCCCTTTTCAGGGCCGCCCAAATCTTCCAAAAACAATTATTAAGCTGCACGTTGTTCAAATTCCCCTCCCAAAACATAACAGTTCAGTACAAATACTTATCACAAAATTAAAAAAAATATGCCCAACACCACCCCAAACATGGTAATACACATAACAACAGAAGGCCAGATAGAAAAAAATAAACTCCCAAAATGGCCAATAATCTGCCCATTTCTAATTTAAAATCCATGGGATTGCTTTAAATCTGTAATGAAACAGTCCAACACTGACGCCATCCCTAGAGATAAAATATATTATGTTATGACATGGCCACGAACAAACAAACAGACAAACCCAATAGCAAACATAACCCCCCAACCAACAAACTGACAAACGAATTTGCAAACATAACCCCCCATAACCAACAGACAGATAAACCATACTGTAAAGAGAACTGCTTGGGTGGTTATATTTTGTAAATTTCCCTGAAGTGGAATAAAAAAATTAAATTTTGAGATTTGCAATAAAGGAAAAACTTTCAGTTTCAGTTATTTTTCCAGAATAAAAACCAAATGTATGTGAAACTAGGGTGTCGATTTCCAAATATATGCAATATTTATTCCATTTACCAAGTTATGTTGGGATTGGGTTTGTCTGTTTGTTTTTTTTTGTGGGAATTATGTTGGGCATTGGGTTTGTCTGTTATTTCTGGAAATTATGTTGGCCATTGGGTTTGTCTGTTGTTTGGGTGACTTATGTTTGGCATTGCATTTGTATGTTATTTTTGGGAATTATGTTTTGCATTGGGTTTGTCTGTTTGTTGGTTGGGTGAATGATGTTTTGCATTGGGTTTGTCTGTTTGTTGGTTGGGTGAATTATGTTTGGAATTGGCCTTGTCTGTTTGTTGGTTGGGTGACTTATGTTTTGGTTATTTGGAACAAGCACAGCTGATTAATTGTTTTTGGAATATTTGGTAGTCCTGAAAAGGACTGGTTATTAGTCCTGAAAAAGACTGGTTACTGCACCATCTTGCCAGGCCACTGCTCCCTCATTATTGAAGTAGTCCTTGAGGTAATCCCTCAGTCGTTTGGCTTCTCTGGCAGGGTTTCTGTTGCGACCACCATCAGCAGCCCCACCGATCAACCAACCATCACCAGGCACATCATCATCATCATCACCACCAGACTGTTGAGCACTATGTTGACCTTGATACTGGCTTCTCAGTATGTTGTGCAGAACCACACAGGTCATGACCACATCCCTGACTGTTTCTGGAGGTAGTTCAATAGTGGTCATCATGACTCTAAATCTTGAGACTAGGATGCCAAAAGCATTCTCAACAACTCTCCTGCCCCTTGATATTCTGTAGTTGGCAATCCTTTCCTCTCTGGTTAACATCCTTCTGCCACAGGGTTTCATTAGCCAGGTCTTCAGGGCAAATGCACCATCTGCCAGGATGAAGTAGGGGACATCTCGACCACCCTGGGTTATAGGTGCTGGGTCAGGGAAGCCTATGCAGCCATCATCAATCTTTCTTTTCAGGTGACAGGTATTAAATATCTGGGCATCTGAGCAAGATCCGTCTGTACCCACATCCACCCATCTGAACTTGTACTGTCCATCAACCAAGGCCAACATTACTATTGAAAAGAATCCCTTATAGTTGTGGTACAGGTCTCCAGAGTTCTTGGGTTTCTTCAGGGCCACATGCTTGTCATCAAGGGATCCCAGGGCATGTGGAACATTCCACCTGATCCTGAATTCTGTTTCCAGTTCTTTCCACTCATCTGGAGTAGTAGGACATCTGAGATACTCTCTGGTGAACTCATCCTGGATGGCCCTGCAGACCTCTGGTAGAAACTTGGAAATGGTGGATCTGCCAACCCTGAACTGACAGGATAATGATGTGTATGACTCTCCAGTGGCCAGATATCAGATGGTGAGGGCTAACTTTTCCCCAACACTGATTGGAGCTCTGTAGTTGGTGGCCTGCCTGGCTAGACGTGGTTCCAGTCTGGTCTTTATCATTTCAAAGAATTCAGGGGTCATCCTCATGAAATTGGTGAATCCTGGAATGTCTGTGGCATACAGTTCAGCCATAATGTTGTGGTAGGCCCCCCTCTCCTCTCTCTGTAGTAGCCATGGCCTGACCCACATGTTGTGCCTTCTTCTAGGTCTCTGTATGGCTGGTGGTGGTGGTTGTGGAGGTGCTGCTTGTGGTGGTTGCTGTGGTCGACATAGAAATAGCAAATACATCAGTATATGTAACTGAATAAAAACTAAAAAACCCCTAATTTGTTGCTGAAGCTGTCTTCCATTGAAAGGTGGCATCCTGCTGTGTTCCTAGATAAGTAATGATAATTACATCCCGGAATTTATATATATACCCAGAAAATCCAGTTATTTGGCAAAATAAGAATCGGCCATCGGAGTCTGAGGAACACTGAGGAGGCCTCAGGATGCCTGAGGAAGCCGGGACTTAATCGGGGATTAGTCGGGGCTTAGTCCCAGGAGGCGTCCTGGGATCCAGTCGGTATGTGTACGACAAGATCGTGGTTGAAACAGACCAGAAAAATGGCTTAATCGGTTCTTAGTCGCAGAACAGTCAGGGACTGTGTGGGGCCTCCTGGGGCCTCCTCAGGCCGATCTGAACTTAATCCCAGGCTTTGATACTGATTCAGTTTTTCCACCCATTTTACTTTTTTCTTCACCGACTGTCCACGATTAAGGGTCACAGACAGGATCGAGGCTTAGTCCTTTGGTGGAACAGGGGCATAACATTTCAATGCACAGCTGATGACCACACGTGTACACTACCAACCAAATATATGTACCCCTCCCAGGACTGAAGTTCTGTGCCACTCTTCTAATGCATAATAATATATTTGCAGAGCTGTAGATACTTTAGAACATCATTTATACTACTGTAATGTCAGCACAATATTTTGGGAAGAATTATCTAAATGGCTTAAGCATATATAAAAAGTCAAATTTAAATTTACAGTTTGTGAAGTAATTTTTGGTCTTCAGTTAAGGGAGGGTCCGGTTCTACATATAATAAATTATGTAATTTTAATTGGAAAGTGGTTTTTGAACAATAAAAAAACTAAAAATAAAACTGTACACTTTTCAGAGTTTCTAGAATTGATTAAATCAAAGTTAATTATACTGAACGATATTTGTAGAGGGAAAAATAAAGAATTTCAACCATTTCTTGATAAAATATTAGAAAGCCTGCAAGGAACTTGAATAATTTTTTTGTCACCAAGTACTCAAATATATATATTTTGTAATTGTAAACTAGAACTGTCTTTTTTAATCGGTGTCTTTTTATGTTAGGGACTTTAAATCTGTTTTGTATGCGGTTGTAAGTTTGTACATGTCATGTTTGCCTTTCATTACTGTTATTGTGAATATGTGAATTATATGAAACAGAAAAAAACAAGGTGTCTAATCAAGTTAACTGTAGTGACAATCTCAAGTGTGATTCTAGTGGTGTTAGAATTCAGACGTTCAAAGAAAGATAGTCATAGGGTCAACTGAATGACCAAACTATGCATACTCACAAATACTATTGTTAGTGACAGTGAGTCGTTCACAGGTGCAAGTCATACATTCAGTAAACAAACTAAAGTAGAATTTGATAAATATACCAGAGTAGTTATACCAGCTACGTCTCAGCTACTAGTATAAAACATGCAATAATAATGGATAAATGTGTTGAGTAAACCCCTCCCATTGCCACTACAATCTCCATTTATAGAATTTAGTGTGTATTACTTCTATTGCAGTAATTTTACCTTGTGGTCAAATCTGGTTAAACTTTATAATAAAATCTGTCTTAGAGCTTTAGCATATGTTCAGCCTTAGAGCTTAAGTGTATCTTCATTTTGTATTGTGTAAAAGGTTTGTGAACCACCTGACCCTGAATGGTTGTTAAAGAATAATTTTATTCTCCAATAGATGTCTGTTATTGGGGAACTTATTTGGGTCTTATGTTTGGACTGACAAAAAAATCACTTGCTGACAAATGTGTAAAACTAATGAAAGGTAAGTTGACCAGGGAATTCACAAAAATCACTCTATTTTGATCAAATACAGTCTGTGGCCGATAATAAAAATACAATAAATCACAACTTGCATTACTAAGACTTTTGACATTTTTTTAAAAATCCCCTGATCGGATGTACAAATTTTAACAGATGGTTGCATTATCTTCTATTTTTTCACACAAAGAAAAATTGTAAAACTGTGTATTATGTCTTCAATCATATTGCAGCTGGTCAACAATATTCCAGCTGCGTTGACCTGAACTGTGATTAATCTATAAATCACAAGACAATCAATTAAAATGGCCAAGGTCGGTAATGCATTTGTATGATTGTTTAACCATAAGGATTAAATTTACTGTCAAATTGTTCAGCAGTCTTGTAAGTGATTGTTGCTATGATTGCAAACTTTATCTCTAACAAGGTATCGACATGTCACAGATTTCATTTATACTTTCAACCAGTGGTATATCTGCAAGCATTTTCAATCATGTAAAACCTAAGAATTTAATATAATTTGGTTTGATTCTTAAAAATCTCCATAACAATAGAACTAGAGCTAGTAATGAAACTTTAATGCATACACCTGGGTTCATGGATTCTGACTTATGGAAATCTCTTGACCAGATCTCATGACTTACAGACTTACTGGCGTGGAAACTCCTAGGTCTTCACTGGACATTCTGCCCCCCCCCCCCCTTTTTTTAATTGCCTCCTTATTTTCAATACATGTAAACCCTTTCCCCGATAAAATAATGGTGTCCTTAGTGACAAAAGCTACAATTTTATAATGAAGGATTTTGCCAAATGACATATTGAACTAAGGTATATATGAATATGCTTGTGTCAAGCTTATTAGAATTAAATCAATTTGAATGCAATCATGATTCAATTCTTGGTTAAGCCCTGAAAAATACTATATCCTTTTGAGCATCCCTAAAATTCTTCATCGATGCATATTTGTCGCAAATGTGTTACAAAATATCTTTTCAGTGATACAGCCAATCATTTTTGTCACATGAATTATGTTGAACACTTTTTATACCTAATCTTCCCGTTAAAACTGGAGCTTAGTTATCTGGTCCTATGAGAATAAGTTTCCTACTTTCTGCAAAAGTAGCATTAAGCATTACTGATTAGATACAAACATTTAATCAGTACCATACAAGTAATATAGCAAAAAGAGACCACAAACCCGATTTTAGGAGAAGTAAGTATAAATCAAGACAGTAAAAATATATTTTGTAACGTCTGGTGATGAAAATAATTGACTTGATATTGGAACAACAATGTCCAAAAGCAGAATCCAGGGCAACACTGCAGAAAGGAACATTAGTCACATAAATAGCATTGCTGCTTTGTATCAAAACAAGATTTAATTGATATTTCTTGTATTCTTTATTAAATACTTTTCTTGTTACAAAACATTTTTATTTATTGTGGGATTTGCTGTTGGATTTATCTCAGAGAGGCGGAAATTACTTTTATGTCAAAGGGGGGGGGGGGGGGGGAGTTATATGTAAAAACTGTTCAACTCACCATGTATTACTCATTGTAATCTGTTAGGTCATACATGTTATGACATCCCCAACGAGTATCTAAGGATCTCCAGAGAAAAATGAGTTCTTGCCAAATAAAAAAGAATGAAAGCAAAGTGCTTTGCTTATGCTTCAAATCTGCATTAAATGGTTTAATGTCTTAAGTCAGTAAACTTTAAAGCAAGTGTTTCTTTTATTTATTTACTCCAGTCGCCCCAACAAGAAAATGAATAATGGAATTATATATTTATTTACAAAACAAGTAAATGAATGTGACTACTAAAACACAATGTACAAACATTAATAATGCACCTCAATATATGTATGTAATAAAATAACTTTAAATTTAAGTGAATACATAAAGGTCATCTGAAGGTCAAACCAACCACTAGGAATCAGAGAGGAATTATGACATTAAAAACAGACCCAGTAGAAGTAGCGAAGCAATAAGATGGTGTTGAAAGGTGGAAGCAACCTGGGAAGAGGAGGAGGGGGAAGGACAATGTACCTCCAAACGCAAGCAGAGGACCATGTCCCTTGCATCTGGATCTGCTTAACAGGAACCCCCTCTGGAAAACGCCAAAGTTGCACCACCCCGCCTAAAATCATAGAAAGTGAGATTTTTGGGTAATTTCAACATTTGAGAAACTTGCTTGTTAGGTGCTTTCTGGCCCTTGAATCAGTCAGTGCGACCTAGTGGAAGAGGTCTGGGCCAAAAACAGAGGTTGATCTGGAGACACCCAGCCTTGTTGCCGACATGGACCTAAGGGCTTTAATAGGGCTTAAAGCAGAAGCACCTAAAAATGGAATCGTAATTGTAGTGGATAAAACTCGATCCTGGATTGTTTTCGACCACTTGATGACAACAGAAGCTCCAGCATCTGAAACAATCAGATCCCCAACACAAAGGTGCCTAGTATAATCAAAAGCATTCATAGCATGAGGCAGTATATTAGAAAATCTTTAAAAAGCGAAAAAGGGAAACCGATATAAAGCTGTAAATACCAGTGAATTGGAAAGATGCTGGAGACTGTAAGAATCTTAAGCAACAAGTGATCATCCACCATAGAGGTTAGTTAAGGCTGAAAATTCCTATTTATTTTTACAGCACCCTGGGGAATCAGACAGAAAAACACCAGCAATGGGTTTTATAAATATATTCATCTACTGAGATTTTTTCTGGCACAATTTACAATATTTATTCGATTTTTTTAAATCTATTACCTCCTGCATAGTGAGACCTGACTGCCATTTGAGATGTGTAATATACTGGTGAAATAATTAGAAAATTGACCTGCTGAGGACAAAGGTCCAAAAACAACCCAATGAACATGATATCCAATCCAGAATTTCAAAAAGGCAGGTCAAAGGTCACAGTGAACTAAAGGTCACTGTTGATGATCAAACAAAGGTGAAAACTTAAAAGTACCCCCATGGTTATCGGATAAGAAGGGAATCAGGTCTCACTGTTCAGTGTGTTTTTTAAAAGAAATGTACATATTTTTACTTTATAGATACAAAACTGTGAATGACCCTGTGACGTCAAAGGTCATTGGTCAAGGCCATACAAGTGGAGAATATAGATTATAAGCATTCAATGACTACATACCACAAAGTAACTGGTGATATGGACCCTACTTAAGGGAGTTAATTTAAAACACAATGTGAGATTAATGCATACTATGTATGACCTTGAAAGAACTAATAGAGGTCATATTTCATGAGCCATGTGTGGCAAAGATGGAAATCTAAAGTTTTACATTAACAATGCTATTGGATGTGCTGACACCCAAGGGTCTGGTTAAAGATATAGAATTTGACCTAAGATGAATTACTTAAGGTCATATGTGATATACTATGTATAGCCAAGTTAATAAAGTAAAAATTGTAACAGAATGGTGGGATAATCACACCATGTAGTGATGTTAAAAGAAACTTGAGATTAAAATACTAAAAGTAAAGGTGATCATGACACCAAAGAGGAGATCATGAATTAAAAACAAGTTGAGATTAAGACACTAAAAAGTATGTGAGATAATGTTGAATATAATATAAACTTGATAAATGTACATGCTGATTGCAGTAAGAAAGATCCAGTGCTGATTGGATATGTCCACATAAGGAAGCCATATGGTCCGACAAGGACCAGTTACTTTGAGATAAGTGCAATAAAAGTGAATAAAACACTTTGAGATGAATTAAGTCAGATCATAATAGGTTCCAACTTGGTTCTGGCATCCAGAAGGTCCTGTCCTGTTAGGATGATGGTCCTTTCAATGTGGTGAGCCATATGAGTCCCACAAGGACTATGTTATACGAGTAAACACAATAAAACACAGTAAAACACACTGAGTGATGATGGTCATTGTGGCACCCTCACTCATTTACAGTACCCTAGTGACCGAACCTTACGGCCTCTGCTTAACAATCATTAGCTCAAGCCACAATTATACTGCGACCAGGAGGCTTTAGTGCCATTATATTCTTTATTAATTATGAAATAATTATTAAATGAAATTATTTATTATAAGAATTATGAATGTTCTTGCTCCACAGGATCCTGAAGGCAGTACCTGCTACAAAAGGCACCTCAGGTGATGATATGCAGAGAGAGATAAGCATGAATATTGTGTCCATACTGAAGGAATGATATCTTGGATCCCCAATGGAAACAACTAATGGCTTTCCTTGGTCTACATACATATACACAAGAAGAACTGATCTACATCCACCATCATTACGCATGGTGCTCTGAAATATATAAAAACAGCAGTAGTCTGTTCAACATACACATTGGGGTGGGAGTATTTTACATGGGAGGGTGATTTTCAGGTGTTTCCTCGTGGGTAGTCAGCATGCAAATGGAAGAGGCATGGTCAGTTATTTCAACTGACCAGTGGTCAGCCAATCACAAGCTGCCAACACACAGCATTAGGCAATTTCTAAAATATATGAAATTTTCGTACTGCTGACCCCCCCAGTGCTGAACTTGCCGACACCCACATGTCGACTCGAACAGCACCCTGGGGAATCAGACAGAAAAACACCAGAAATGGGTTTTATAAATATATTCATCTACTGAGATTTTTTCTGGCACAATTTACAATATTTATTTGATTTTTTAAATCTATTACCTCCTGCATAGTGAGACCTGACTGCCATTTGAGATGTGTAATATACTGGTGAAATAATTAGAAAATTGACCTGCCGAGGTCAAAGGTCCAAAAACAACCCAATGAACATGATATCCAATCCAGAATTTCAAAAAGGCAGGTCAAAGGTCACAGTAAACTAAAGGTCACTGTTGATGATCAAACAAAGGTGAAAACTTAAAAGTACCCCCATGGTTATCGGATAAGAAGGGAATCAGGTCTAACTGTTCAGTGTGTTTTTTAAAAGTAATGTACATATTTTTACTTTATAGATACAAAACTGTGAATGACCCTGTGACGTCAAAGGTCATTGGTCAAGGCCATACAAGTGGAGAATATAGATTATAAGCATTCAATGACTACATACCACAAAGTAACTGGTGATATGGACCCTACTTAAGGGAGTTAATTTAAAACACAATGTGAGATTAATGCATACTATGTATGACCTTGAAAGAACTAATAGAGGTCATATTTCATGAGCCATGTGTGGCAAAGATGGAAATCTAAAGTTTTACATTAACAATGCTATTGGATGTGCTGACACCCAAGCAACAAGTATGAAACTAAGCATGTAAAGCAACCTTGAATGCTCTGGAAACAGGAGATTCAAGGGTAGGGGAAGAAGACAAAAAAGCCCATATGGCATCAGAACGCCAGGTGCCGTGTTTCATGATATGTTCTAAAGGCACTCCATTCTGGAATGCCCAAGAAGCACCAGCACGACAGAAATCATGGAATGTAAGTGCTTTTGGAAGACCTAAGTGAGAAGAAATGTCTTTAAGGTGTTTTCTTGCCACTGAGTCAGTGAGAGGAACCAAGGTTTCAGCCCTGGGAATAACAAATAAGGGTTCATTGTCTGACACCGGATACAACCGTATCATACCGTCCATAGCCGCGATGGGGCATAAAAGGGAATCCCCTAGTCGTGGAATGGGAATAGTGACAATGTCTTTCCTGTTTTGAATGGTTTTAGACCACTTTATCAAGAGGATGGCTCCATCTGCAGTGGTTATGTAATCTGCTCTAGCCAACTGTCTGGTATGGTCAAAGGTTGGTACTGAATGTGGAAGAATGTTTGAAAGTCTTAAGAATGAGAAGAAACAAAGCAAATAAAGTGATGAAAATATGGCAGGAAATTAAAAAATATGACATGTGTGAACGATTTGAGTAAGAAGTTGTACATCCAATGTGGAATGTCTAGATGGAGCTAATGGAGCCTGAATTCTGAGTGACTTGAGATACAAGCCCAGACGTTCATCCTTGAAAGGACTGGTGTTTAGACCATGAAGGATGTGATATGCTCTAATGGCCGACATATAATTGGCTATATTTCCATGAGACTGAGAATTTTGAAAAAGATATTCCATGAATGATAGAAGAATGAAAACATCTACCTGGTGTTGGAGCAGCCCAGTGGCCACCCAGAAAGCTTGGAAGTCAAGCCACATTCTGGCATATTGTCGTTTGGTAGCAGGCCTGAAGCCATCGAGCAACCTGTTAGAAGCCAAGGTGACCAACTGGGCTGCCTGTGGTGGAAATGCTGAAAATAGAAATATACAAGTGGAAATCATATGTCGTAATTGAGCAATGTAAGATTTGGATGTGTAGGAATCCATACATGGCCTGGTACTAAAGCGTGTAATTTACTGTTGTCTGTGGGTGAGTTAGTCCACCTGGACAGGAGATCAGCTGTTACGTTCTTATGACCAGCTATGTGTTGGACTTTGATCTGGAAGTTGTGAATGGCAGAAATCAACCAGATATTTCTTGCAGAAACTGCAAGGGTGCTATCCCTACATTTTCCCGTGGTTAGAACCTCTACAACTGCCTGGTTATCACACCAAATGTGGATCTTTTGGTTAGCCCAATGGCTGGCCCAAACTTTACATGCAACCACTATATTAAGTATTTCAAGTTGGGCTATGTTATAACCCATATAACCTCTAGGCAAAGGTAAACTGTAAACCATGTCTTTGAAAACAGCACCTAATCCTGTGAGGGAAGCATCCAAGTGCATTTGCGAATGACAATGGGTTTGGTGGTAATAAGTGACACCATTGTATTGAGAAAGAAAGATTCAAAACCAAGTAAGGTCTGCAAAGAACTCCCTATTTAATACAATCTTCTTGACAGCGTAGTTATCTCGAAGTAGTTGTAGCATGCGATTTAAAAAGAATCTTGCAGGTTTGACGCATTTGGTTATGTACAGAAGCAAACCAAGCAGTGACTGGAGTTCAGTTTTGCTACAATATGTTTTGGAAACCCATTTTTGGCAAGTGTCCTTAATTTCCTGTAACTTTTGTTCAGGTATAGATATAGTCCTGTTAATTGTGTCCACCAATATGCCCAAGCAGATGACTGATGTAGAAGGAGGAACTAGCTTACTGACGCTAATATCCAGTCCAAGGTTTTGTAACAATTTTAGCAGAAACTGGTAAGAATCTTGGATTTCAGAGGGGAGTCCTACATATATAAGGTCATCTATGTAATTATATAACCCCTTGTAACCATGTGACGCCATGATATACCTAATTGCGTCAGAGCACCTCTGAAAAAACAAAGAACCATGTCGAAATCCGAATGGCGTCGAAACGTCAATAAAATGACTCCCATCCACTTGAAAACCTAATAGGTCAATGTCTGCTGGGTCTATTCTCAGATGTCTAAAGGCACGACTAATGTCTACCTTATAAAGTTGTGCAGCCGGGCCTAATTTTACCAATGCTTCAGTAATATTATCTATAGAAGAATAATGAAGGGAATAAGCTGTATTGAGGTAGATGTCCTTCTTAACCCCAGCATTAACAGACTGGCCAAGAGGCCAACTGAGATCCATAATGGTACGTTTTTTATTAGAGTCCTGTTTGGCCTTTGTCATTAGAGGAGATAAATGGAAGTTGAAGGGTACTGTGTCAAAAGGTCCCATAATTGCTTCGTGCTGAAGCTCTTCTTTGACAAACCGCCTAACATGGTCAACATCTGTGATTGCAGACTTGTGATTATCATGAGTGGATGTGAGGGGACTATTTCTGTTAAAGTCCAAGGGAAATCCATAATGGAGGAGATCTACTATTTGTTGGTCCCAGTAGTCTTTGAGAAAATGGGTCCAGTTATGAATTTTTAGATGTGAGTTGACAGGTATTCTACACTTCAGATAATTGTGTGTACCACTGTTCTTGACCAACTGATGTGCTTCAAGTATGTTGGGAATTTTTTCCCAATTTACAGGAGTACCTTTATAAGTCTTGAGGGACGTCTGAGGTACAAAACCAAAGTAGCCACCAGTTTGTTGTATGCATTTTTGTTGATCCAGACACATTCCTGGATTAACTGTCCCCAAGACAGTTTCAATGTCCTGGGAACTGCTTTGAGAGAATGAGTTATTATCTGGTTCAGAGTTTCCGTTTATAGCTAGTGGATAATCGGTCGTATGACTATCTGTGTCTACAATAACATCATCCCTGTTGAGATTTTTGGGACTATAAGGTAAGCTATCTGAGGCCTGACTTTTTTGGAAAACAGTTGTCTGCAATTGCTTTGGACTGTGGAACTTGTGAACTTTTGTTTTGACAGTTGTCGAATTAGAGGTCACTTTGTTACTTTTATGACTCTTTGCTTGCTTACTTGTGTCTGAGAAAGTTTGACCCCATTGTTGGTCCTCAAATTCATCAGACAACTTGTCTTGAAGTACTTGAAATCTGTTAGTTAAGTGGATTTGAACCGGAGTACTTCTTGCCCGGGAGGCCCCAGCCACACTACCACCACTCTTTGATCCACCAGATGCGTTGGTTTGAATAGTAGCTGTTTGGTTGTTACTTTGACAAGTCATGTACCTATAACGCTTTTGATTTACTGATACTTGCTTTTTTGGAACACTGCTCTGGCTAGTTCGTGGATGTGCTGGATCCAGATTCATTTCTCTACCTAGTATAAGGGCTTGTGCATAACTTTTACTTGGTTGGATTTTTTGGAATTGTTTCCAGTCGTGAAACCACTTTAAGGCCAGACCTTTGGATGTTTTACTTTCTGCAGCAGCATCTAATAATTTTCTATTACAATAAACCTTAGTTTTTTGATTGAGGGCATGCCTTTGATCTGACATACCCCAAGCTATTCGTTTTTTGACAAGTTTTTTCTATTTTTATTTCTACATTCGTTTTCAGGATGGGAGTAAACCTTGCCCCCAGATGCAAAGCAAGATGAGCAAATATGTTTGTATGTGACACCTTTTGTGTCATGTGTTCTGCTGTATGAACAACTACCTTGGTTATAGTAGGTGCATGGCATGGATCTATTGGTTTTTTGATTTTGTTTCTTACTGTTTGACAGTGCAGAAGATGGAGCAGGGTGTCGTTGAGCATTTGCACGCCTAATTCTATCTAGCTTATCTGTTTCTGTGTAATTTTTGACTTCACCCTGTTCCATCCTGCAAAGTAAAACGGCATGACTGGCCCTTGCCGAATCCCATGAAAAATCTTGAACATCTTCAAAAAGAGCAATAATATAATCTAACATGGAATTTTGGTTTTGAAGGTCATGTTCTTTCTTCATGATTCGGCAAAAGCCAGTCACCCATTGGGCCATAGAGAGTTGGTCATATTGGACTCGTTCCTTCCTCGCACCCGCCAATACATACTCTTGAGGCCATTTAATTCTGTTGGGAACAACGACATCTACTGAACCACCCCTCAAGGATTTAATTTTTGTACCTGACTTGTTTTCTTCGACCAAGTTCTTTAATCTCTGCTCAACTTGAGCTTGAATGTATGCATCACCTCTGAGATAGTGTAAATTTGGAAGGGGTTGAGCAGTAACCTGTGGGGGAGGCAGTGTGACTGGGGTACAAGTCCCGGCAGTTTTAGTTTTGCTTTTATTTTTTATTTTTGAGCGATCACTACTTTTCTTTGGTTTTTTATTTTCAATAGCGTTCAAACGCTTACTAATATCCCCTAACTGTGACAATATTTGCAAATTAATCGCCTGTTGTGAAACAGTATCAGCATTGATTTCTAAACAGGTATTCGAACTACTTGGTACTTGTTTGTCACCACCAGTACTTTCGCTACCATGTGTTTGTTCATTGTCTGATTCATTTGATAAAATACTGTTATTCTCGCTACCCGAATCTGAATCTGACACCTGACCTGACTGTGGAGTATTCTGTTGACACTGAAGAAGTCTCGACATGAAATTTTCGTCCGACACTTCAAACTGAACTGGTACTGTAACAGCCTCACTGCCACCAGAACGCAAGTTGTATGCCCTCTTCTCAGCCATGTTACAATGTTAAAACATAGGCTTCAATAAAATATAAACAATAAAAACCCTAAAAATTCAAACATGTGTTGTCAACTGTGATTTTCAGGTGTTTCCTCGTGGGTAGTCAGCATGCAAATGGAAGAGGCATGGTCAGTTATTTCAACTGACCAGTGGTCAGCCAATCACAAGCTGCCAACACACAGCATTAGGCAATTTCTAAAATATATGAAATTTTCGTACTGCTGACCCCCCCAGTGCTGACCTTGCCGACACCCACATGTCGACTCGAAATGATTTAACAAACAAAGCTAAGCTCTGACCTCGAAATGGTGTGGCATCACATGCATAAACAATGCATAATGATCTAGTAGCAGTCAAATGATTAACAATGTTATCCGGAGACATACCAGACTCTGCCAGCTATACCATGAAAGCCAAAATGTCCAGAGTGGAGATCCAATGCAGCGACAGGTCCAGGACCACAAAGAATTCAAGGAAAAGTTTAAACATCCACTGATAAGCAACCAATGTAGCAGGTCTAAAACCCAGACAAAGTCTAGCAAGGGCCCTGGAGGCCAGTGGCCCTGTCACTGCATCAGGATCTGAAACACAAGACACCAGCTAAATATCATGATTAAGCAATGTGAGATCTATATGTGTATCCACCCATATGGGAGACTGCATCAGTTGAACTAATTTTTTTGTGATGATCTGGTGTGAAGTGCCATCTTGAGATCAAGTCTGCGACTCCATCATCTAAACCCTTTATATGTGACACTATCAATGAGATATTGAACATAGCTCTAGTTAACCATACGTTCCTGGCACATGTAGACAAGACCTGATCCCTAGTATTACCATATGTTAATACATCTACCACCGCCTGGTTATCACAATAGATATGAATACATTTGTTGGCCCATAAATCAGCCCAAACTTTAAGAGCCACAACCACATTGAGCATTTCAAGTTGTACAATATTATAGTTCTTGAAGCCAATAGGAACAGGAATAGTGTAAACAAAATTCTTGTAACAACCACCAAGTCCTTGCAAGGAAGCATCTAAATAAATGCGAGTATTCAAGGGTTGAATATCGTATATGCTGACCCATTATAGGACCTAAGAAAAGTCTGAAACCGTGCTAAGTTCTTGAAAAATTATTAAGTAAGAGTTATATGGTGGTTATTACTATTATCTCTTAACAACTGGAGCATACAGTTTCAGAAGTATCGAGCTGGTTTAATACATTTTTAAATGTAAAGTAAGAGACCTAAGAGAGACTAAAGCTCATGTTTGGTGACCATTCTCTTGTCTGACCAATCACAACAAACTTTAACTATTTCAGATAACTTATCAACGGGGATGATATAGTTCTATTAACCATATCAAACAGTATCCCCAGGCAAACTTCTTTAGTATCCGGAGGATATAACTTCTTGTGACTTATCTCTAGACAAAGATCTTGAAGCAGATCCAATTAGTACTGATAAGAAGAATTTATTGAGGAAGGTAAACTACAGTATATGAGGTCATCAATGTAAGTCATGAGTATATTATGACCATTTTTGCCATGATATACATGATGCTATAGTTGATTTTACTAAAGAAAAAAGATCCCAAGCGAGAACCAAATGGTACTGATAAATCAAGATATATCTGGTTGTCATGCTGTAATCCCAACAGGTCAATGTCCCCTGGATTAATTCCGATCCGTCTGAAAGTATGGTTAATGTATACTTTAAAAGTTTTTGCAGAAGGACCCAGACATTCCTGTTGTTCTGAATTTGCATGTTACTTGTCCTGACACCACGACGTGACTGACAATAAGTACTGGCGAATACTTTCCTATCACCAAAAGGAGACAAAGTACCAGAAGTAAACAAAGCTGACCTACCTGCACTCTTTAGGCTTTTGGCATTAGTAAACCCCTGTCACACTTACTTGATACGACTGAAGCGAATGTTCTGCTATCTCAAGTATTATAAAACGACAAAGCTCTATCAGCTACTGACTTAATTTGTGACTTAGTCATAGTCAACAATTTACCGACCTCAAAGGCATCAGCAGACAAGTTAGTAAAGAATCTGGTGACATGGGTACGTCCAACAGTGGTTGCACCCACACTTACTCATTTTTGAAGCTCATTTTGGTAGTATTCTGTGCATTCCTACATTCCAATTGGGAATGTTGGAAAACCTTAAACTCTTTATTCCAACAGTGAGCGCAAATGAGCCTATAAGTGACACTTTTGTTCTTTGTTTGCTTCTGGAGGCACACTCCCTAATAAAAGTACACACAGGGGAAAGTTTTTCCCCATGTGAACCTTTATCTTGACCTCTCAGAGTGCTACTTTGACCAACAGAATGACATTGGGCAACCGCCCTACGGACTCTGTCTATCTTCTTGGTGTCATGCCATCCAGTTATCTCACCTTGTTCCATGTGACATAAGAGAACCACATGGCTGGCCTTTGCAGAAGCCCAGGAGAAGTCAGTGGAGTCATCCAAAAGATTTATCACATAATCTAACATATATTCCCTGACTGCAATATCTGACTCCTCCTAGAGAGTCCTGCCAAAACCAGCCATCCACTGGATTGGGGACAACTGGTTATATTCGGCCCTTATTCTGCCCTGCCTAAACAAATTCATGGGGCCATTTGACCCTATGTTGGACAAACACTTCAACGCCCCTCCCTCCTTTTGAGACTTAATTTTCTCCTTACCTGGTCTCGTATTTTCAGCCAGGTGCCTGAGACTTTCCTGAACTTGTTCCTGAATTTGCATTTCTTGCCTCAACCTATCAGGGGGAGGGATATAGCCAATACAAGGCGTCACCGAGGCGTCATGTTTTACTTTGCCAGAATGTGACAGTGGGACATGTGTTTTAACGCTGGCCGGATTCCTAGATCTTTTAACTTTGGGCTTGACTTTGACACTGGTACCAGCAAAGCTAAGAGTATTCTTCTCAATACTGTCCAAATGTTGGCCCAATGCATTCAACTGCTCAAGAATTTATTGATTAATGTTGCCTGTTTAGAGGAAGAAGAGGAGTTTGAACCAGAAGGACCAGGGACACTGTCCCCACCACCAACACCAATGGCACTACATTTCCCAGAAAATACAGGGGACAAATTTTGATCCGAATGCCGAATTAAATCAGATAGGCCAATGTCTGACTCACTGTCCGAATGTTCAGGAAACACTTGCCCAGCCTGTTCTGACTCCATGTGACTCCTCGATACCGTCACAAACTCTTCATCAGTGGCCAATTGTAGCTGAACAAGGATGCTGCACTATTTTCTAGTAGGTCTGAGGTTGTATCTAAAATAACTAAAAACTAAGATAAAAAGACAGGGTCCCTAGATCATTGAAAAAAAACAACAGATAACAAACAGCATGGCAGCGCATGTAAAGTAACATTAAGGTGGGACATAAAGGAATGACCCCCGAGACACCTAGATGTCTCCTAGCAGACAGTAAATATTTATTAGCTTGAGGTACGGTTGAATGCAAATTAGTGAACTGTTGTAATCAAACTCCTTACTGTCGCTATCAAAGAGTTTTTGTTTATCATTCCCATTTTATGAATTAACTTGATTGACTACTTATGTCTAGTTGTATAATTATGTATGATCTACTCTTTGAATGAAACTTAAATGAAGAAATGAAAATAAGTAAAAACAAAATAAATTTTGTAGTTCAAAATTTTTCACAAAGTAGTATTATGCTCATTCCTGTGTTTGTATGTTAATGACATGCTTTTAGGTTGCATATAGATCAAACTGTAATAGATCGCATACAAATACTACAAGATATTTAATTGTGTAATAATTCATTTTATATGTTGGAAATCGAACTGGAATGTTAAAATGCATGATAAAATAAACTAATCATTTCATCTTGTACATTGTGTCACCAAATCGAACTGGAACCTTAATAAGCACGATATGATAAAAAGATCCATTTATTCATGTGGTATATTGTAAATCTAACTGCAACTTAAAATACACGATATAAAAATAAAATTTAACCCATCTTCTCCATTGAAAATCTAATTCGAACATCAAAATGCATGACATAAAAAGATCTTATGAATCAAATATTGATATCTAAATATCACTTTTTCAAAGTTTACACGTGTAAATATACTTTATTTTTACGTTTTATGTACAAATATGATAAACACTATATATTTTGATCTATATAAGCGAAACCTTCTTTATTGCTACAACTATGTTGAATTCTATTTCCTTTGGGACACCACCTCTTTGAATTAGGAAGAGTAAGTCGATACCTTTCTTCACTGTCTTGCCTCACTTAGTTGTTCATCCTAAGAAATGTATAACTGCCATTAAAGTAAATATTATTTTTGGTTACAAACATTTGAAGTAAATGCATCAAATGATGAGGCACGTTAAAACACAAGTATGAAGCAATACCATAAGTCCACGGGTGGAATAAAACTAAGACACAAAAAGGGTTCGAGCAACCAGAGAGAAATAGCTATAAGGTAATTGTTAAATGTAAGTGCCTAGTCTGTGAATTTAATTATTAAGATATAAGTCGTTGAATCCAGTGCAAAATTTGGGCTGGCATTTAGGTGCCAGCAAGATCATTGCTTGGGGGAGCCCTAGGGTTCGAAAATTTTATGGCATTTAGTACTGCCAATGTGTAAAGTGTGTGGCAACTTTTGATTGGTCTAGATAGTGATGACCAATAAATTGGCCCTTCATTCTGCCATTTGCTCTGCAGGCACTGAAGGGGTCACATCTACATTTGAATTTCTCACTCAGCACTGTCTACATGCTGCCACGTGTACTTGCATTTTAGGTTTTTAGTATTTTATACATTTGTTGTTTTTTTCTGAGTTTCATATTACACTACACTACTGCTACATGGCTCAAAAATATAACCTTAGATCTGGGAAGAAGGAGACGGTTTTGCCAGTGCAGTTACAGTTGTGTGACGACCAGGACTTCATGTCTCAGGTGCTGGGGGGTAGTCACCCTACCCCTGCTCAACGGCAAGTTCATTCTGATTTATCATCTGGTAGTGATTTCGATATCTCGGATCTGGTTCAATCATCTGATAATGACATGGATGTATCTGACACTGAGCATAGGTCCTATGATAAATTTAACTCTGAAAATCAAGTTCCGGATGATAAAAATACTAGCAGTACCCAGCAAGTGGTCAATCAGACAATCTTAGAAAAGTTAGAAAAAATTAGTGCTAGATTAGATACACTAGAGCAAAAGAGTTGTAAAAAATCTGTTCAGGCTTCAAAAATCAAAAACAAAACGTTTAAAAAGTCAAAACAACATGTGGAACTGCCCAGTACATCTGGTACAGTTGATGCGTTGCCTTTGAGTAAATCAGTGCTTGAGGCCAGTAGTCGTGGTCAAAAAACTAAGACCAAGGTCTCACATGTCCAGACACAGCCGGTTGTCCAGGTCGGATCCGACACTTCCATACCCTCCTTGCAAGCAATTAAATGTGATCACCAGATACAAGCGCAAGTAGATCAGCGACTCAGAGAGTTAGCAGATATTGCACAAACAGGTACTTCTAATAAGGTCAAATCTCAGCGTGGAGGTCAAGTTGATGTATTTGTTCGGACCCGGGTTAAATGGCCCCATGAATTTGTGTTGTCGGGCTCCTCTAAAGAGCGTACTTCCTATGACCAACTTACAATGCCCCAGTGGATGGCTGGTTTTTGCCGCACCATGAGAGAGGAAACTAATCAAAATTTAAAAGATCATATGTTGAATTATCTTATTGATTTGATGGATGATGCGAATGATTTCTCATGGAGTGCGGCCAAGGCCAGCCATGCGGTGCTCCTGTGTCAGATGGAGCAGGGAGAAGTTACAGGCTATGATCAGGTCGATCGAATTGATCGAATTAGAAGAGCAAATGCACAAAAACATGCAGTACAAACTTTCCCCAACTCAAATAGTGCTCAGTACAATAAGAAAAGTACTCTGAAAGTTGGTAAAACAATGCCTTGCCAATTATATAATCAAAACTCATGTTCCCATACCAGCACACATGAAACCAAAGGTGTGTTGTATAAACACATATGTTCCCATTGCTTCACATCAGCAAATAGGACATTTTCACATAGTGAAATGGACTGTAGAAACAAGAAAAAAATCCTTTCAAAAAACGAAGACATCAGGGCATGAGCCATTTTGGTGCTCAGGTCCATAGTGATCGTACTATCTTTGCTTTTAATGTTGACAAAAATAAGGTACTTCAGCAAATGAATGCTAGAAAAATTGACTGGTTACATTGGTTTCGTCAAGGCAAAGCCTTTGCTACAGTAGATAACAGGTCATATGCCCAAGTACTTAAAAGTACTTCAGTTCACAACACTGCTAAGTTGGTAGATAAGAAGCGAACTAAAAAAGCTGACCCAAAAGTTAACCTTTCATTTAACGCAGGTCCAGTTAACAAGGTGGTTAACCTTACAGTCACTAAACCAAAGCAGATAAACCATCGCCCAAGTGTGAACGGTGCAAAACACCCCCATACTGATACTGTCAGTACACACAATAAGTTTCAAGTTTTAGAAAACCTTCATACTGATGGTATCGAAGTACTTGTGCAGAGTTCATTGCCCAGTGACTCATTTGTCAATTCTGTTTTTTCATTCCCTAGTAGTACTCATGCCTCTACAAAGGTACCAAAACCTCGCAAATTAATTAATGAAAATTACAAAAATTATCCCACTAATAGCAAATCTCATACTGGTGAAATGATCACTGTTGTGTCTGATGTAACTACAGACCAGAGCTTGTCTGCTGCTCTTGATAATGAAGTAAATGCCTTGCAAAATACAGATCCCAATCTGTTTTCGGTTTCAAAGGTTGATCCCCCCCTTTCAGACACTGGCTTTGAACCCACTTATGCAAATACGGCTATCCCACTTCCAGTTTGGGATAATAGGATTCATTGCACAGATTACAACCGATGTGTAGCTCAAAATGGCAATGTCTTTGGTGCCTTACCGATAACTGATCAAATTGTTTATCAAGGTCTCCCTACTAATAATACCCCAGTTACAAATATTCTGGAACTCCATTCAAAAATAAGACATTCTAAACTTCCCAATTTTTTGGGTTGTCGTATTCCAGTCAAAGGTCAATTAAATTCAAACGTTTGGAGGGAATACTTGTCCGATTATTGGGACAAACAGCTACCAGATCTCATTGATTATGGTTTCCCCATAGATTTCGATAGGACATGTCCATTGTTATCTACTGATAAGAACCATAGCTCGGCTGAGCAATCCCCAGAGATATTCAACTTTATCTGGACAATGAGGTGGTGTATAATGCAATGTACGGCCCCTTCACTGAGAAATCTATCGACATGCATATCTCTCCTTTAATGACCCGTGAAAAACCTGGTTCGGATAACCGAAGAACCATTGTTGATCTTAGTTGGCCTCATGGTTCTTCGGTTAACCATGGAGTAGCAAAAAATAAATACTTACAAGCTTATTATCACCTGTCTTATCCCTCTGTGGATCATATTGTTGACTATCTCAAACGTCTGGGCCCTGGTGCTCTTATCTATAAGGTAGATATAAGTAGAGCTTTCCGCCACTTGAGAATTGATCCTGGAGACCTGGATTTGCTTGGTCTACATCATGGATCTTATTATCTGGACGGATCTTTGGCGTTCGGATTCAGACATGGATCTTTTTTCTTTCAGAAATGTTCAGATGCTATTAGGTACATTATGAAAAAATTCGGTTATCTAAACCTGCTAAATTATATTGATGATTTAATATATATTGGTTTACCTTCTAATATCCATCACTCATATGACTTCTTGCTTCAATTATTGCAGGAATTGGGATTGGAAATCAGTCATAATAAGTTAGTAGCCCCTGCAACGGCTGCAGTATGCCTTGGCATACTTGTCGATTCGGTTAACCGAACTATATCCATTCCCCGTGAAAAATTACAAGAACTTGTTAAATTATGTGCTTCCTGGAATAATAAAAAATTTTGTACAAAGAACCAACTTCAATCCTTACTTGGTTCACTACTGTATATCACTAAATGTGTTCGCCCTGCTCGTTTCTTCTTGAATTGCATGCTGCAGGTTCTAAGGGATAATCACACCAGTAAGAATATTCGGTTAACAGAAGGCTTTCTTAAAGACCTTAACTGGTTTAACACATTTTTGTGTTCATATAATGGTGTCACCTTTTATGACAATAAACCAATACAAGCTGTAATTGAATTAGACGCCTCTTTTACAGGTTTAGGTGCAATCTTTGAAAATATGATATATGCCCTACCTTTACCCCACGAACATTTGGGTTTTAATATAACTCAGCTTGAAATGCTTAATATAATGGTAGCATTAAAGGTTTGGGGTTATTGCTGGAGTAATATGCGCATTGAGATTAAATGCGACAACCTTGCTGTTGTACAAGTTCTTCAGGAAGGTAGGGCCAGGGACCCTCTCCTAGCTACTATAGCCAGGAACATATGGATGCTAACTTCTGTATTTAACATTCCGTTGTCGGTTTCACATATTGTGGGCAAAAACAATGCTATTGCTGACCTGCTTTCACGTTGGTGGGAAACTAATAATAGAGACCAAAAATTATCTAGCTTATTGCCTCACTGGCAATGGATTCCTACCCACATTGATCTCCTCAAGCTTAACCATGATATTTAGCACTTGTGTTTCTTTGTTGTAGATAACTATTCCTTCGCAGCCCAGCTGACCACCAGGGCCACCAACAGATTGTGGGATGCCTTTAGACCTGCTACACAGAAGGCTTATGCTCGTATGTTCAGGCAATTCATGGGCTTCCTGGTGGCAGCTGGGCTGCTCATTAATCAGGTTAATACCATTACTCTCTTGACTTTCATGGAATTTTTGCTATATCACAAATTTTCCCCTTCAAATATTGTCAACTATATGGCAGGTATTAGATCCCAATTCATTTTGTATGGCCTGGATACTTCCCCTTTTAGAGATGAAAGAATACATTTGTTTCAAAAATCATTGATCACTACCAGACCGCTGTGTCCAAAAGTTTCCTACATTATCACCACAGATATCCTGGCTGACATCTTATTGGTGTCTGCTTCTTTAGAATTTCCCATTACATTTCAAGCGTTATATCTTTTTTGTTTTTTCTCTTTCCTTAGATTATCAAACTTACTACCACACAGTCAACTTTCTTTTGATCCAACTAGACAATTGTGTAGAGGTGATCTTATTTTTTCCGCTGATACTATCATTGTGATCATAAAATGGTCTAAAACCATTCAAAATCGTCGAAATACTACTACTATTTGTGTTCCTGCCCTGGGTAGGTCTCCTTTGTGTCCATTTAAGGCAATACGTTCGATGTTACATAATACCCCTGGTTCTCCTAATGATCCACTTTTTCAGATCCCTAAAGGCAATACTTATGTCCCACTTACTGATTCCGCAGCACGCAAGCATTTGAAAAAAGTAGCTACAGTACTTAAAGTACCTTCCCCTTTAACTTTTCATCTCTTTCGTAGATCTGGTACTACCTGGGCTTTTCAGCATGGTGTGCCTCTTCAACATATCATGTTGCATGGGACCTGGACTTCCGACTGTGTCTGGCGCTATGTATCTACACTTCCCCAACATATTTCGCCAGTTGCTGCTACCTTCAAACAGCACCTACATATATAACTTCTCTGGCTGTTTGGGGCTTTTCTTTCCAAAAAATTCCCATTTTTTGGCCGCACAGCTTATTATTCACCCTTTCTGATGGGAAAGTAAAATTTTCTGTACTGTAATTTCAAAATTTTAAAATTCTGATTAATATCCTAGTAGACTGGGTGTAGATACTTATAACTAAAATATACCTAACCATGGGTTTGGTTACATCTGACATTATCCTTGTGGCTTCCGGGTCTTCGACCCCTTTAAAAATCTCAAAATTTGACCCCCTTTTGACCTGTGGTTAGGTTAGTCAGGGTTCACCCTGACACCATGAAAAAATTATATATTATTACATTGTGGTCACACTTTTAGCAATAATGTGCTCTTATATGTGTTAATTCAACTAGTCAGTAAAAGGATTTTAGAAGTTAACATCACTCATGATTTATTAATAAATATATATATACCCATTGGTTACCTTTATTTCTGGCTTCCCCAGGGCAATGTTCGGGCTGGCATTTAGGTGCCAGCAAGATCATTGCTTGGGGGAGCCCTAGGGTTCGAAAATTTTATGGCATTTAGTACTGCCAATGCGTAAAGTGTGTGGCAACTTTTGATTGGTCTAGATAGTGATGACCAAAAAATTGGCCCTTCATTCTGCCATTTGCTCTGCAGGCACTGAAGAGGTCACATCTACATTTGAATTTCTCACCCATCCCTTCCCTCCCTGATAGGGGGCTTATATATTTAGTTTGCTGCTGTAGTTTTTCTTTTTCAGATGTTATCACTGGAATGGTTGGAATTTCTGCAGATGGCTGGTGTGGGCTGGTTGTGTTATTGTTAATCTTGGTATCTATGGAATTGGCTACTTCTGAAGATTCACGAGAGATGTTGCCTAGTCAGTGGGGGAGTTGATCTCAGTTGTGCTCCTCTTGTGCTCCTCTGAGTGCTTCATGCACAGGACGTTTTCAGTGGCTGTTAATCTTCTTCTGGTGGCCTCGCCTGTGCTCAATATATATTATGTTATTGTAGGACTGCACCTGTGCACTGCTAACGTCAAGGCGTCCCCTAGGTGTTTTTGTTGTTTTTTGAATAAGGTGGGCTGTATTGCTCAGCCCTGTAAGGTGCTATGCAGTATTAGCTAGATGGGATGTAACAGTAGTGTGGTGTTCATATATGAAACATGATGCATTTTATTATTCTATGTATTTTAATGGCGTTTTACTCTGTGACCTTGTCTTTGTATCTACACATGAAACTTGCATTATATCTTTATTTTGCATATGAGCTGTGGGACCACCTTATGGTTTATTTTCTTGATCTTGCATCCTTGACCTTTGACCTTACTTCTATGGACCTCAGTATTTATGAAAAATCTATTGCGGCCATCTTCACTTTTTTCTCACTATAGTATGCTCTACATTTGCCTTATACACTCGGCTTTGACCTCTATTGCTTATCCTGACCCCCAATTTGACCTTTTGGTCATGTGCTCATTTTCCTCTAAAAGTCTTCAAGATCCTTTCTTTTTATTACACAATTACAATTCATTTTAAATTCTTTCTTTATAACCTTCTTAGTTTGGATATTTCCTGGCATTCTATTTTATATGGACTTTTCTACACTTGTTTTGACCTTACATTTCACTTTGACCTTGTAACTTCCTGTCTATCACAATGTTTATATATCATGGGCTTTTCGTTCCAAAAATTCCATTTTTCTTTTGGCCGCACAGCTTATTATTTACCGTTCCTGATGGGAAACTAAAATTTTCTGTACTTATTTCAAAATTTCAAAATTCTGATGAACATCCTAGTAGATTGCATTACACATTTATAAATTCATTTCAATTCTTTCTTTATAACCTTCTTAGTTTGGATTTTTCGTGGCATTCTACTTTACATGGACCTTTCTTACTTGTTTTGCCCTTAAACTTTTACTTTGACCTTGGAACTTCATGTCTATCTTCAAAATGCTTATATATCATGGGCTTTGGGGGCTTTTCTTTCCAAAAAATTCCCATTTTTTGGCCGCACAACTTATTATTCACCCTTTCTGATGGGAAAGTAAAATTTTCTGTACTGTAATTTCAAAATTTCAAAATTCTGATTAATATCCTAGTAGACTGGGTGTAGATACTTATAACTAAAATATACCTAACCATGGGTTTGGTTACCTCTGACATTATCCTTGTGGCTTCCGGGTCTTCGACCCCTTTAAAAATCTCAAAATTTGACCCCCTTTTGACCTGTGGTTAGGTTAGTCAGGGTTCACCCTGACACCATGAAAAAATTATATATTATTACATTGTGGTCACACTTTTAGCAATAATGTGCTCTTATATGTGTTAATTCAACTAGTCAGTAAAAGGATTTTAGAAGTTAACATCACTCATGATTTATTAATAAATATATATATACCCATTGGTTACCTTTATTTCTGGCTTCCCCAGGGCAATGTAAAAAAATATACCCAGTCATATTGGTTGATGCCTAGTGATGCTAGTGATTGCAGTCTATATATCCAGTTCTCGTCTACTGTATTTCGTATCATGGGAGATTAGGTGTGAAAACTTCCTGTGATTATGTTTGTAGTTATCGGTACTGAAGTGCCTGCACAATAATTTTACTTAATGAAATCTGATCATACTACACCTTATAAATAGTGTAAATGACAGAAGGCTGGCTGTGACAAATAAAAACGTCGTACATTATTTAATGACCTTCTCCTCTAATGAAGATTTACCCTTCGCATGTAAAACATTAACTGATAGAGATTAATTGTTAATTTCATTTGTATAAGTCATATGGTATAGGTCCTACTGTAATGGGTAGTTATATGGTAAAGGTCCTACTATAATGGGTAGTTAAGGGACTGAATAAAATCAGTACTTATTAGTGTTTCAAGCCCTCAAAACAGTCAGACGCAAGACCTCAAGCCACAGATCTGCTCTAAGTCAGTAAATCCGGATACATATCTCTCAAATGTCCTATATTCTGTAAACATAGCTTTTTAATAAGGAAGATTAATATAGCCGTTTAATATAAGTAGATAGTTTACTATTCCTGGAGTCTCAGCTCATAAGTATAGAGTTACTTAATAACTTACTGGTTTTTGTGCAGAATTTCATCTAATGAATCCGTCTGCCTTTGATATGACCCAAGCAGGATATACAAAATAGTACTGGGTATCACATTGTTTCTCCTGTATATATTATTTAGCCTCAAATAATTTCATGGAAAATTACAACCGAAATACCCTTTGTGAAGACGCTTTAATGTTTATGATACCTGGTGAAAAAAATCTGTGCCTTCCTCTTTATTCACAAATTATCTCAAAGTTAGTACAACATACGTTTTAAGTAGCCAATAATAAAGGTTGTATCTTCTTTAATAATTGTCGCAACTGGTGACACAAAAAATGATAATGCATAACAGAAGCCAATAAATTCGACAAAGTGAATAACCTCATATTCAGATGTAAACTACTGGAAAATGTGAATTAAAGTTAAGTCTTAACTTTTTGTTCTGATTCATACTCTACACTTCCATACAAATGTGAATTAAAGTTAAGTCTTAACTTTTTGTTCTGATTCATACTCTACACTTCCATACAAAACAGCACAGCCTAAAAACACAGTAATCAATGAGCTCTATCAGGGTAGACTGGGCATACTATGTGGAGGTTACATAACAGAAAAATGAGAGATATTAATGACAAGGATGATGCACTACTCACTGACTGAATTTATTTTAGCTTACAATTTGACATTATTATACTTTTAAACCAAACATCTGACGTCAATTAATGAAGACATTTAAAACTTCAAATTCAACTTCTACAAAATGGTTAAGTAGAGTTTCGTGTAATCCAAATAGCTTTCCTTTGTACTTTTGATAAATTTTGCACAAAAACATGAAAAGAAAGAATAGAAATAGGTGGTAATACAAAGTCACCGACAGCACAGCGATGACATCTGAAATGATGGACCATGTCAGGTTTACAGCTTATGGTTAGACTGAATAATAAGAAATCACAACAACATTTGGTCCCTGATATTCAAGTACCACCCAGACTATGAATTATAAACAACTCATTTGGTAGACATAAAACCATCAATATATTATCGCAGGTCTTCTATTTCCAAGGAACATTTGGTATGTTTGCAAGAGAAAGTCAGGTTGTTTTGCTGCACTTTTGGGTTCTAAAGTATGAAGTATAAATTATACTCTTGGGATTGTGGTCGTTATTATTTGATAAGGAGGCCTGTGGTTTCTTGCCTTGTATTTAACAGTTTAGTTATAGATTTGCTTTTGAATCTTCCGCTGTGTGGGATGCTCTTTCTGGTGAGATTGGTGCCTGTGTTGCCTTTTTGCATAGAAGCTTAAAAGGCTATGTAATTTCTGTACATTTTGGAAATTACCTTATTAATTTAAACGTTTATATTCCAGTACCAGGCCTTGAGGCGAAGACAGCTGATGTCATCCAATTCGTTGTGTTTTACAAATATAAATTGGTATATTTTGTTTTCCATTACAAATTTACGTGGCATAGAATGTAGTAACATGAGATTTTGCTTTGACCATTTGCACAAGAAACACCAGATCATGAATGCAAAATACTTTTGTGCTAAAACCTGCCATTGCTTTAACCTCATACTTTAACATTTACGCTAACCCATGATCTTTTGTCATGGAGATCAAACCGTCCAAATCTATATTCACCATTAACAATAGTATATACTCACAGCTGTATCATATTTCTTGTGGCAGCTGATTGTGCCACTGTTTGCGGGTAGTAAATTGTTGACCCATGTCATTGTAGAAATGTTAGTGAATACAAAAATAGCCCATTCCTGATGCCGTGAAATGTCAAATTACATTCAGATGTTGTGATGATATTAACCTCTTGTTAGTGACATGAAAGTTTTTATCCAGTTAAATACATTTTACAACATCAGACTGACTTGCTGAAGAAGCGTTTCAAGAAACTAAACGAGGGCCACGGTGGCAGAGTGGTAACAATCTCGCCTTCCACATCTGAGATCGGAGTTCGGTTCCCCACCCGACCTCAAGTGGGAAAGCTGGTAGTTGCTTGCCGTTGGTCAGCAGTTTACAGTACAGAACCTTGACCAACTATATGTACTGGTTTCCTCTGCCCTCCCAACTACCACAGTTAGAAATTGGGACAAAAATTTTAGCAATTGTACATGTCGGGAAGCAACGTTAGGAAAGTCGGCTGACAACTTGAGAATATAATTTGTTTTTGAAAATTTGGCGACTTTACTTCCCAGCTTTCAAAGTCAGGATCTGAAGTCTGACTTAAATGATAATATTAAGACAAATAGTATAGGTTGGAACACACTCAGACATATCCTATCACACATAAATCTAGTTTTGTTTCAATAAGTCATATTCTGTCACTGTTACATGAAATTGTATTGAAACATTTTTTCAACGACAGTGTAACGGATGTAGGCTCTCTAACAACAGGAGATATTTATGACAGTGCACAATGTAATTTGTTTATATTTTTATGTTGAAATGGTGACGTCTTTATGTACTGAATTAATGTTTTTAGTATGTGTTACTCCAAGCTTTGCCTAATTGATTCAGTTCTTTTTTCAGCGGAGAAAAATGTACCAAATTTTCTGGATTTACTAACATTCACTGAATAAAATACAGAAAACATAGCAAACGTCTAACATGAAAATACTCTTAGGGCATATTCCTGTGTGCCATAGGTTAGCCTTTTTACAGCAATCTGAGTGGAGTGGTTTCATGATGAATCTAGAAGTATACCAACTTACGTGGGCTGGAACATGATAAAAATAGGAAAGACACGTAGAAACGACGGAATACTAAAGTCTTAACTAATTTTATGTATGCTTATAACACCTCAAATATAAATTTATTGATAGCCTAAAACTAAGCTAAGGTGATCCCAAACAACAAATAAATGAAAAAAAAAATCTGCAAACTAAAAAGTCAGATTATACAGCCCTAATGAGTTTATGGTGACCATAAGACATAATATTTTGTAAAAGTCATCTTACTCAACATGAATTGCGACTACGTAAGTGCACTTGTGATAGAAGAAAATATAGCCTATTTCACTGTTGTAACGAATAATTAGATGTTGCTGATTTAAAACCTGAGTACAGGTGTGATTGGTTATTTAAATTAACTGATAAACCTGCGGATTTGTCCCAAGTGAAATGGTTAGCCAGCCAACCAAAATGTCAATCTTACAATGGACTTCCAAATGATACAGGGGGCTCACATGACTCTGTTTGGGCAAGAACATTGGGCTTCTCGAAAAAGGTATGCCATAGAAGCTTACATATGACTTGTCATTCCTTGAAGTCGTGGCAACCTAAAGATTGGGTGGTAACAGCGTCATATCCCAAAAGCTCGGTGCTGATAACTCACAGAGGTTTTCAAATATGTTTTAAAACTGTGATGAGCACATCTACATCACGAGAGTAGAGATACAAAATCAAAATTGTAGAATAAGGGTATTAGGATCATACAAATAGATCTTAGATCTGAGACATACTTAGTTCAGATGAGTTAGTTTTTGTTCTGAGTTAGAGGTGAATTAACTATTTAAAAAATCAACTGACATAAACGACAGCCAGACAAAACTAAACAGCCATAATCAAACCTTGAAAAAAGTCTCTTAAATCTCTCTACGAAGCGAAATATTCTATATTTTCAAGTGGCCTTATGGAGCTGACTGAAGTCAGAAATGTCACCAAAGGCAAGTTCGGCTGTGTACATAAGATTAGTCTAGAGACTAAGAACTGAAGTTGAACAGAATTAATGCTTGTAGAATTAATACAGTTACAAAAGAGTGACCTGAACAAGGTTTTACTATGAAATTACATTGATTGTCTTGCTTGTCATTACTTTACTGGCTCATCTCCAGACAACTACTTCAGGGGTTGAAAGATAAGATATACTGATGCACCTCAGCATTTAACCAACCCTTTAAAGAAGCTTTACCACCAACAAACCCCATTTGTTGCACATGCAGCAACAATATATTTTCATTGCTTCAGTTGTATTAGCATTTTCCACAATTCAAATAAACAGAAAAAACTTAGCCTCACATGGTAACTGCAGCTCTAGAAGTGCACAATTACCAAATATCTTTTTGGAAGGAAAATCTGGTAGCTTTGGTCCATAGAAACCGTACGAAAAAATTAACAAAAATGGCTTAGTAATAGTGCCAAGGCAACGGACTGTCTTGAGCATATTTCTCAGTAATAACAGCTGCAAGATATTTTATGACAAGCACATACTTCGTAAAGCCCCCTTATTGGTCAAATTCATTTAAATGAGGGCATTTTTATCAAAAGAAGCTATACTGGTTTTATAACACCACAATTTGTTCAATAAGGAAAAGTTACGAGGCTGGTTTGCAGTATATAGGAATCTGCAGTTACCCTAAATCAGCCTTGTTTGCACATTCTGGTAAAGTTTTTGCATTTTTTGTCAATATAAATGAGAGGGGATATTTTTGGCTTGCCTAAAGAACAGGTGATAAACACTTGTATGTAGTAATGGCAGTGGATATTCTTTTTATTCGACAAGAGAATCACTCCTGGAATTATGGAAATGTTCTGCCACATAAAGAATATTTATTCATAGTACTAGCATAGCTTCTTCGTATAAACAGCTTTTCTTTTTTTTCTTGTTCTAAATTTTGTTGTTAGAGTTCCGTGGTTGTTTTTTTTTTGTTTAGAAATTTATTCTCTGACAAATTAGTTATCAGTCTGTATTCACTTCTGCCCAGTAGGTTATGTCTTTGGCTGCTTTTGTTTATATGTCTGTTTGCAAATTTGGCTTGTGACCAGATAACTGGGGAGCCCGGAGCCTTCACTTGGCTAACTGAAGAGAAATGCATATTTCTGGTATATGGATGCTTCTAGGTTATTGTTTTTTTTTCTGTTCGTAATAAAACATCAAAAGCTCACTAATGTTTTCGAGTGGCACTTTTCTGCAATATTTGTGATTTAAAAACACAGGAATAAATACCGACCATCCATTAACAGGGATAAAAAGTGCCATGTATATATTTCTGTTTGGAAGTTTATTTTCAAAGAAAGTTCATATGTAGATAGTTATTGCATGTGGATTAACTGGGTAGTTAATCAGAGAGTATTTAAGAGATGATGTTAAGCCCTAAACATATTTCTTTCTATCCAAGTAAGTGTAACTAATAGAAAAGTTTTGCATGAATTTGGTATAAATGAAAATTTTAATTTTTTTCTGCCTCTCCTTCAATGCAGTGCCATCATACTTATGGACAGGAATAAGTTACCACATTTCATATTTGTTCTGTGTTAAGCTGTGGTGTTTTAATTCTACATTACTCTAATTAGCTATAATATAATTGTTGTGAGATCCAGTGTTTTACTGTGTGGTAAAAAAATTCCAATCACCATTGTTTGCAGACTTATAGGAATCGATCTTCTTTGATGTCACATATCCAAATGCAGGACTCTTTGTGTGGCCAACTGAAGATGTCAGGGGTTTAAGCCGTTTGAGGGACCAATACCTGAACTAGTTCACAGTTTGACAGATAAAATATGCAACAATTGTATACAACCCCAAGCTATGGATGTAGCATACAGGTAAATGACTTTGAAGAACTTTGACTAGTAATTGCAAAAAACATATTATGATCTCTGCTAGTTTCACAAAAATGGTGAAAATCAGATACGAAGTCCAAATTATTTAGAAAATGCTATATCTAATGAGGTATTTTAAGACCATCTGACATACAAATCATGTTCTATCTTATGATACTAAACACCTAAAATGTTAGATACAGACAAATGTCAAAGTCAGACAAATAAAACAGAGTTATGTTTTACTTACAAAAACTTTACATACAAAAAATGTAAATACCTTTACATGTATGAAATAACTAGTTCCTTTCCATTGAAAATCTGTATTTTTCATACACTGTAGGATATGGCCTGACTAGGGGCCTATCGGGTAAGTTTACAGAAACCTAAAATCCACCAGTTTTGCATCGGCCTTAAGCATAATCTATCCATGTTGTATTTGGGATACTTCACTTTTCATATAGCAAGCAATGAATACACATGTGGAAAGAAATTATTTGAAGTCTTTAGTTTATTTTAGTGCTTTTAACTATGTTTTAGTGATCTTAACTGGTTTTAATCTTAACTAGTCTTAGTGTTTATTGATATCAGCAATGCCTTCGACAAGATAAAAAAGCACCCTTGTCTTTAGGCAAGATGAAATCTTTGTCTGCCACAACAATTCGAACCAAAAAAAGGACATCACAGAAGAATCCTCAGGCAGATGGATCATACCTTCAAGTTGGATCCGACAATGTGACTGTAAGTGTACCATCTCATACATATACCTCTGTTTCCGAAGCATCCGGAGTTTTGAATCCGAACCGAGCTATTTTATCAGCCCTGACTCGATTGGAGGCGGCTAATCAGAATCTTGCCCATCGTATTGAGAGAATGGAGAGGGGAGCTAACAACAACTCCACGCCTGTACAATCACCCCGACCTATAGAGACAGTAAGCTTTAACTTGCCTCAGGGATCCAGATGGGGTAGGGACTCCTCTCCGATTGCCAATCAGAGGACTCATTCGCAAGTATCACATGGTTGTGGGGGAAGAGAGCTTCCTGTCACTCATCAATCCCTACCCAATGCATCTCACACAGATTTCTCTCACTCGCTGTCGCACAGTGCCCCTACTGGACACACTGAAGCTATGGAAGCCAGTAGGGACACCATAATACCATCAGTGGATGCTGTTAGAAGTATCCCAAGTATCTCATCGGCTGTGTCAAGACTTCTGGCTCAATATGAGGACCAAACACACCAGGACATTGTTCCAGGTAAGGACTTTATAAGGAAAAAGTCTGGTCATTATAATACCACTGACACTTGCAATACCAAGCCAGAACTAAGCTAGCAAGATGAAGGGTATGTATCTACAGGTACGAGTCGGAAACCTTCTTATGATGATCTTTCTTTAGGCCAGTGGGACAGTGGCCAGCTGTCAAACATTCTACTTATCCAGGATTTCAAATTGATGAAACATATGTTGACCCAGGTAACAATGTCATTGACTGATGCTGTATACCTCCCATGGCCTGCAGTTCGATCTGCTTGGGCTGCTTCAATGACTCAAGTTGAAGAGGGGTGACTTTCTTGGGCCGATGACACCCAGTGGGCCCTCAACAGAATTGGTATGTCACAAGTAGCAGTTTTCAACAGTCCGAGTGTCACTAACCAGCAGCAGGTGAGGATCTGTTGTTACTTTAATGAAGGATCCTGTGTACATGATTTTGACCATGGAAACTACAAACATATATGTTCACATTGTTACAAGAAAGGATTTTCTCTTTCTCATCCTGAAACGAAGTGCAACAAACAAACAGGTCACAAACAACTCAAGCTAGGATATTGATCAACCACTTGGAGCCACACCATGTTGTTCAACAGACAATATTTATTTATTTATTTGGGGTTTTACGTCGCTTTCAACACTGTACAGGTCATATCACAATGGGTAGTTGGAAGGGCAGAGGAAACCAGTACATACAGTTCGTTAGGGTTCTGTACTGTAAACTGCCGACCAACGGCAAGCAACTACCAGCTTTCCCACTTCAGGCCATGATGGGGATCAAACCCTGGCCTCAGACGTGGGAGGCGAGAGTGTTACCACTCTGCCACCATGGCCCCTTCACCAGACAATAAGTGTCATAATGAATTTTACCAGTCTACTGTGTCTCAGCAATATTATAGTCAATGTAACTTTAAATCCAGGGAATTGTTGTGTAAAATGTGTTGATAATGATCAGCTGCATGCTTTTTCTTTTCTTGATTGTGATACAAAAGATAGTGAGGTGACAATTAATTTTTTTATTTGGGGTTTTACGTCGCTTTCAACACTGTACAGGTCATATCACTACGGGTAGTTGGAAGGGCAGAGTAAACCAGTACATATAGTTTGTTAGGGTTCTGTACTGTAAACTGCCAACCAACGGCAAGCAACTACCAGCTTTCCCACTTCAGGCCGTGACGGGGATTGAACCCCGGCCTCAGAGGTGGGAGGTGAGAGTGTTACCACTCTGCCACCATGGCCCCTAGGTGACAATTAATTATATCCATAACAATGGTGATGTTTATACATGTGTTGATAACCAAAAAGCATTCAACACTGTGTTTGATAGTCATGTCTTAAATGATACAATTTCTGACCCCTTGTACAAGGTATATGATAGTTATATGTACCATTGTGTCGAACCTTTACAGATTACCTACTTACATGGTACTAATGGATGTATTGGTCAATTAGTATTGAAACACATTGGCCTTGTTTTCAACAAAAACAAACGTGGTAAAGGGTACTGTAAACTTAACAATGTTTTATTGAAGGAACAGGATTATGTTAATATGATAAATTCAGAAATAGGTCGTACTATTACCACCTACCATATCTGTGTATCAAAACAGGAACTATTAGAGTTAATTAAAGTAATTGTTAAAGAAAACTCCATTGCTTATGCCATATGTAGGAAAAAGAAAAGACTGTGTAAAGTATCTCAACTTGAAAAAGAGATAGAAACTCTGGATGTTAATAATTCAATAAACAACGATCACAAGCTGACCTTAAACAAAACCTACTAAAGACTGAACTAAATTAATTGTACAAAGAAGACAGTATTGCAGCATATATACGTTTGCGGGCAAAATAGTTGGAAAGTGGAGAAAAGAGTTCTTCTTATTTTCTAAATTTAGAAAAACAACATCAGTCTTCAAATTGCATTGTCAAACTTGTTAATGATGAAGGGGACGTTGCTTTGTCTGATACTAAAATATTAGATCAATTGAAAGCTTTCTATTCCAATTTATACTCCAGTAATGATCCTAAATCTTTAGATATAGAAAACTATTTGGAAAAGTTAAATCTTTATCATACACTTTCCGAAACCGATTCTGATTCTTGTGAGAGATTAATTACTAAAGAAGAGTGTGAAAAGGCTTTGTCCAAGATGGACGGAAATAGATCTCCTGGGCTTGACGGCCTTAGTACTGAATTTTATAAAACTTTTTGGAATGAGTTAGGTGACTTAATTGTTGATTCATTTAATGAAGCTTTTGAAAATGGTATGCTTTCAGATCCGTGTAATATATCTGTTCTGTCTCTGATATTTAAAAAAGGGGATACATCAAAGATTAAAAATTATAGGCCAATTAGTTGGACCAATACAGATTACAAGCTCCTTGCACATGTTCTAGCAAATCATTTACATAAAGTTCTTCATAACATTATATCTCATGATCAGACAGGTTATATGAAAAAATGATACATAGGTAACAATATTCGTAAAGTACTTGACACTATTGAATATTTGAATGGAACAAATAATTCAGGAATTCTATTAATACTTGACTTTGAAAAAACTTTTGACACAGTAGGATGGCCTTTCCTATTCAAATTTTTGGAAAAGTTCAACTTTGGCAACCAATTTATTAAATGGATAAAATTCTGTACAAAAATCCTTATACCACCATAAAAAACAATGGCTGGCTTTCAGACAAATTTCCTTTGAAAAGAGGAATTTGACAGGGATGTCCTGTTTCCGCCTTATTATTCATAATATTAGTAGAAATTCTGTTTATTAAATTAAAATAAAACCAGCAAAAAGGTATAACAGTGAACATAGGTAATGACTCAATATGCAGACAACATGTGCATCTTCTTGAAAGATGAATTACAGATAACTCCTGTTTTAGGGTTAGTACAAAAATTTGGTGGCCTAGCAGGACTCAAACTAAACCCGAGAATAGTAGGTGATGCGGAGAAGTAGCACACCTCTTCAGTTGAAGGGTGCATGTTTCAAAATTGTAACTAATTATTTGATAACCTTTGCCTTAGATGCACTGATATGAAATATAAAATTAATGGTATTTGGCCTTGTTTGTACTGCCCTGATTTTTAACTAAGGTCAAGAATAAAGTACAATGTACTCAGGTGATTTTTGGCGGGAAATCTATATTTGTAAAATATCAGGTGTTGAGTGAACTGCTGTCTGGCACATGGCTTTATTCCCGCCAATTCTCAGTATATATTCACCCTCCAGCATTGAAAATTTGTTGTGGGGCCTAATGTCAGGGCAGTGAACATTAAAAATTTTTGACTGGAACTCTGCTTGACGAGAGAAATAGTTTGCGTTTATAATTTTATGAACTGATTTTAAACAACGCTGACTGTTTTCCTGGTTCAAATACAGTTTCAGTATGGCTACTAAGTCTGCTACTAAGGAAAAGAAGAAGGTTGGCAAGAACAGTAATAAAAGTAAAACTGGGGAGATGGACAATCCTTCAATAGATATCAGTTCTGAAGCGGTGTTGACACAGCCAGATACATCCATCGCTAACAAGCTGGACAGATTGTTAGAGGTGGTAAAAGGTATGGACGGTAAACTGAAGGAACAAGAAGTTCGCCTGCAGAAACAGGAGGAACGTGTCAGTTTGAATGAGATTTCAGCGCTTCCTTCTGCACAGAGCTCCCCTAAGGTAGCCAGGAATTCAGCAGCCAAAGACCCAGCCAGATTGCCAAGCTTCGAAGAATTGAAGAGTGATTCTAAAGTACAGGCAGAGGTTGATAAAAGGCTTTGAGAATATCAAAATATCTCGAGGGGAGATAATCAAGGTAAGCCAAATACTGCACTTAAGTCAGGTAGATTCAGATCTGGTGTTTCTAAAGTCAAAGTTCCCATCAGTTGGCCCCAAGATTATTGCTCTGTGCTAGTTGGTCAAAAACAACCTACTTACGATGAGCTTTCATTAGAACAGTGGTTTCAAGGCCTGTTGTATTGTATTCTTGAACAGGATAGCAATACAATCAGAGAAAATATGTTGTACTATTTGACGTTATTGATGCAAGATGCAGTTGAGCTTTCTAGTAGTACTGCAAGGCGAGCTCATGCAGCAGTCTTGCAGGAGGTTGAGAAAGGTAGGGTTGATTGGTCAAGATTGGATCTCATAGAAAAGATCAAAAATCGTTATACACAGAGAATGGTACAACAAAGTAAACCAAGTATGGTATCTGGCATTCAAACCCAAGTATGTAGTCACTACAATAAAGGTTATTGTCGCTATGAAGGTGAGCATACAGTAGGCAATGTATTGTATCAGCATTACTGTTCTTTTTGTATGCGGGAAACTCACAAAAAATTTGATCACCCCTCTGTCAAATGTTTGAGGGCCAAAAATCAGTCAACAAACACAAATTCAGAAGGTAAAAAACCTAAGCAGCAAGAACAGCGTATTTAATAGGACTAATTATCTGTCTACATGTGGAACCTACGTTTTTTCACAAACTCAGTTAACAAACCACATCAACGACAAAAAATTTTTCATAGAATCTTATAGCAGCGATAATACTTATTGTTCAGTGATGAATAGTTCTATAGATGCCTCGTCTTGGCACACTGGTACAAACCATTATTGTTATGCAATAGCAATTCCAAGTTCTGTCAATTTTGCTGAAGTAGACAAAACTGACAGTTGGCTCTTAAACAAGGCCAAAAATATTAACAGTGTCGAAATTCAGACCTTAGAGGATAAGGTGAACAACAATACATTGTCACATAGGTATAGCTATGATGATAGTAAAAGTGAGTCCTTTACAGGTGTCAACCCGTTTACTAACCCCTATGCCTTGTACTCACCTGAGTATGTGCTAGATTTGTGCCAGGTAAGTGCTAGAACTATCGACACCAACTTACTAGATCTTGCATCAAATTTGGGATGTACTAATATTGGTCAGAAGGTTGGCACTTGTAAGCGACAATCAGATCTTAGTCTTTGGTTGGAAGGTTACGGCCTTTATTGTTCAGGACCTGGCATTGGTCCCCACAACTCTGTTAGTCAAGTACTTAATATAGTAAGTCATGGTAGTGGTTCAGAATTTATGTATAATTCTACTTCTTCATTAAGTTATTTTAGTTTTAATAACAATTGTCCTTTGTATGATCAAAATATGACATTATATATGATAATTTGTCTACATTGGACGTAAGCCCCCATTGTAATGTAGAAACAGATGCTTTGTTTGAGGAGGGGGGGAATATGGCCATGGTATGGCCTGCTAGCCGTGAATTTGGTTTTATACCAAATAACATACCAAAATTTGTTCCTGCTGCCCAATCTAATGTCATACCTTTTATAAATAGTGTCGCTTGGGTAAAGTGGCTACAGAAGTGGCTAGATATGAAAAACCTAATTATTTAGGGGCTCAAATCAGAGTTCCATCTGGTCTGAACATTGAAAGTTTGAAATATATTTTGAAAAATTATGACCTTAAAATACTTGGTCAGTATTTAGAATATGGGTTTCCGTTGAATTTAGATTATAACTTATTTCAGTATAATGAAACTGTAGACAATCACAAGTCTGCTTTACAAAACCCTAGTGGTGTGTTCAAATACTTTGCAACAGAGGTTCAGAAAGAGGCCATGGCTGGTCCATTTGATATCAAGCCCTTTAGCAAAACACATTTTTCACCACTTATGGCCAGAGATAAGCCTGATGGGGGGGTTCGTGTAATTGTCGACTTATCCTGGCCTATAGGCCGAAGTGTTAACAGTTGTATACCTGATAATATGTTTGAAAATATTAATTTTGTACTTAAATATCCTAGTATTGATATGATAATACAAAAAATCAGGCAATTGGGTCCCAAAGCATTGCTTTTTAAAATTGATTTGGAAAGAGCGTTCCGTAATTTACGTATGGATCCATTGGACTATCCTGTGTTAGGTTTACGCTGGGGGTCAGAAAATTACGTAGATTTATCGGTTCCGTTTGGAATGAAAAGTGGGGCCGCGGCGTGCCAGATGACAACCGACGTCATTACGCATGCGTTACGCTCCCAAAAAATATGGATTATAAATTATTTGGACGATTACCTTGGAGTGGCCACCCCTGAACTGGCAGAAAGCCATTTTTTGTCTGTCAAAAATATTTTAGCTGATCTAGGTTTACCTATTAATTCTAAAAAGTTAGAACCACCTAGTCATTCTGTTACTTGTCTTGGAATTCTGATTAATGCTAAAGATGGTATTATTTCTATTCCAGATGATAAATTACAAAATATTAAGAGTTTGTGTAGTTATTGGAGTACTCAAGTACAGGCCACCATAAATCAACTCCAGAAACTAACAGGCAAGCTGCTTTATATACACCGGTGTGTTAAACCATCTCATATATTTTTAAATCGCATATTACAAGTTTTACGTAACACACCAGTTAAAGGTTCTAGGCCTTTGCCACTGTCCTTTTATAAGGATTTAGCATGGTTTAATGCCTTTCTAGATATATTTAATGGTAGTGTTGAAATTCATACAAAAGATTCTCCTAAATTTCAGGTTTTTGTAGATGCATCCTTGCATCAAGTAGGTGCGTATGCTGATAATGAAGTTTATGTTTGTGATGTATTGCAAAGTATTAAAAATGTAACTTCTATTGTCCATCTAGAAGCTGCAAATATTGTGCTGGCAGTGAGGGTGTGGTGTCATAAGTGGAGAAATGCTAATGTTACGGTTTACTGTGACAATATGGCAGTAGTAAATGCTTTTCAGAATAATCGCATCAGGGATCCCTGGTTAATGGCCTGTATCAGGACATTATGGTATTATACTGCAGCATATAACATTAATATTAATGTAAGACATATATATGGTGTACATAATGTATATGCTGATACCTTATCCAGGTGGGAGATTTATCAGCAGCAGAATGGTCCAGTTGTCCAATACCTTAAAAAGTGTAAATGGAAGAAAGTAACTGAAACTATGTTGTTTCCCAACTTTCAGATTTAAATCCGTGATGGTGCATACGATGGAAATGAACTTTAGAATAGTATATCTACCTTGCAGTTTTGGCTTACTGTATATTATTGTATATAATTTATACATTTTGCTGTGTTGCTGCCCTGTTCCTTCTGCTGCAGGTTCTCGTATGGCAACCTGGCTACACAGTCAAGCTATCACCAGATTAGAAGAAGGTTTGCGACCTCATACAAGGACTGCTTATATGGCTGCTTTTCGACAGTTCCTGGCGTTTGTTATTGTGATGAAGCTAGACCTTCCCTGCACCACAAGGACTGTATTGTCATATCTGGAGTTTCTGGCACAGAACGGTTTAAGAGCAACTTCATTAAAGAATCATTTAAGTACATTAAAACATTTCTTTGCATTATTTGAATGGCCAACTTATGTATTTCATACTAGAAAGGTGTCACTATTTGTGAAATCTGTCCAAAATAATGCCCCTTTGAATGTAAAAATCACAGGTGTTTTATCAGTACCTATGCTTCGAAAGTTAATTTGTGATATCCAAAGATACACTAATGCCAAGTTATATACAGTTCTTTTCTTAACAGCCTTTTTTGGCTTCTTCAGGCTGGCTTCTTTATTGCCCAATGCTGTTGCCCAGTTCGATCGAACTTGTCATTTTATTCAGAATGATCTAGTTTTTGGCCCTCCTGGCCTCCACCTTATTATGACCTGTGCAAAAACTATGCAAACATCAGGTCAAGTCCAAGTGGTACAGTTACCTCAGCTTAATGATCCAATGTTGTGCCCTGTTACAGCTTTCAAAAATTATTTGGCCTCAGTGCCAATTGATAAGACCTTGCCCTTGTTCCAAATTTTAGTTAAACAACACTGGTTACCTCTTACTGCCTTCAAAGCTCGGTCGTTTTTAAAATTGGATGTTACTTCTATTGGCTTAGATCCAAAGAGTTATACATTTCACTCTTTTAGAAGAAGTGGGGCTTCTTTGGCATTTAATCATGATGTTGACTTGAATAAGATTAAGCAGCATGGAAATTGGAAAAGTGATGCTATATGGACATATTTGAGAAATACACCAAAAGCGGCTAGTACCATACCAACTACCTTTGCTAAATTAATTTCTACAACTTAAGTTTGGAGTTTGGGGCTTTTCTTTGTCTGTTATATGTGGGGTTAACACTACATCCTACTGATCTTTCATTATTTTAATTCACAGTTTATGCACTCTTAGTGCTATGTCTTAACTTTTTAGTTTATGTTGTAAAACACTTTAAGAGTTGACCTTAAAGTCAGTAAACTATAACAGTTTTAACAACTTGAAACGCTTTTTCACAAGCTACATTTGTAATTAGTGTAAATCAGGTGTTAGTAATAACATAGTAGTAGTTGTTGCCATATGGTTGTTCTAGGCTGATGTACATGTTAAAGTATAATTATGGGCAACAGTAGTGGAGTAACATATGTTATAACAAGACTAATTGTGTTAACTAATATGCTAATGTTATGTAATAAACTCCAAACTGGTTATATACACATATTGGTAATTTTATTTGCCTTCTTAACTTGATCTCCCTCAACTGAAAACATAAGGACTGTGGCTAGGCAAGGATAAAGACCGGCAAGTCAATTGCTGTCTTGAGAATATAGGCTGGTCAACAGACCCTATTCAATGTCTAGGAATATATATTGGTTCATGTCAAGAAAAATGTAATTATATCAACTGGTGGTCCAGACTTGAGAAAATTGAAAAACTCTTAATGTCATGGAAAATGAGAAACCTGACTCTGCTTGAGAAAATCACTGTTATAAATCATTTGATAGTACCTAAAAATTTTTTTCCCAAATCAATTTTTGGAAATTCCTAAGGATTTTGTAAAACAAATTGAAAGCATAATTTATAAGTTTATATGGGAATCTAAAGACAAAATTAAACGTACTACCATAATATCAGACATAGCAGATGGAGGATTAAATCTAACTGATTTTGATTCAAAAGTAAAGGCACTCAGAGCTATGTGGGCCAAAAGGGTTTTAAACGATAAAGCAGACTGGACTTTTTTGGGAAGGCATACTTCAGCATTTTTGGACCTGAAAATCTTTTTCTGAATTTTAACTTTACAGACTGCAAACAATTACCACTTATCAGAACAATACCAACTGTTTACCAGAATACTATCCTTTCTTTTAACAAATCTAAACAGGCAAATATTTCTACTAACCTACAGGACTTGCTGAATCAGCTGTTATGGGGAAATGTAATTTTCACACAATACAATAACAGAACAAAACAAGAAGAAACACTATTTTTAAAAAAAATTGGATTAATGCAGGGTTTCATGTTGTAAAATCTTTAAAATTTATAAATGGTGCATATATATGAAAAAATAATTGACAAAAGAAACATATATTGTCAAATACTTAGTTTGAAAAAGGTTCTATCTCCCTATAAATATATATTGAGACAATTTTTGCAATTGCCTGAAAATAACTCCTTGGAGAATCTCAAAACCATCTCTAATTCTTTTACAGCTGAGAGGTTTCAGGGTAGGCTTTTATACAATCTTATTTTGCACAATAAAATGACTCCACCTTATCAAGAAAGGGTATGGCTACCAATATTAGATGTCGACACAATTGACTTTGCAAATTTATATGTACGTAAAATTAAGCTTATGCCAGACAAGAAGCTGGCTGATTTTAATTTTAAAGTACTTAACCATATGCTTCCTTGTGGTCTTAACTTGAACAGATGGGGGTAAAGTTGGAAATAAATTGTGCAGAATTTGCAAAGTTGCACATGATATTCCACATTTGTTGTTCTTTTGTACAAAAGCTATTACTGTCTGGAATTTGATTGGTAAATATATTTAAATGTGACATTTTGCTGACAGATATAATTATTACAAAAATGGATAAACCAATGTTTATGCTTATTTCGATCCTTGGGTATTTGATATATAAAGATTGGTTAATAGATGGGACGAAAGAAAACTGGGAATATAACAGTATTATTCTGTACATTAAATATGAATTAATTGGAAAAATTAAAGTGTATGAAAAATTTGATTTGATGAAAGACTTTGTGCAATTAATGGAAAAGGTTATTAAAATGTGTAACTAATTGAGTGTGTTAAAATAACTGTTAATGATTGTAAAATTCAGTAGTAACAATGATGAAAATGCTGAAGGTGCAAGACATTCTTGCAAGAAATTCCTGATACAAATAGCCATCTGGGTGACAGATCTGAACTGTTCTTTTTACCGTACTTCCGCATATGTCTTAAATGGAATGTAAAAAATATATATGTATAAGAGCCACTGTTAAAAAAATATATTCAGAAATACTACCTTATACTAATATCTGTTTTCATTACTGCCATAAGGAGGTTATGTTTTGGATGTGTTTGTACCTCTGTTTCTTAATACTCGAACAGACATGATAAATGATGTTTATAGCTCTCAATCTGAACGTAGTGTATTATACAAACATTCACAGTGCAATCTAGTGCTTGTCTCACGACACCTTGTTGCTTTTTTGTCCATGTATAAAGCAGATTTTTATGATTGTATATACACGTTATAACATTATAAAAAAAAGAAAGAAACACATTGGTGATAGTATTAATGACATTTTAAAGGAATATGAATCAGCTGTTTCTCAGTGATGTAAGGTCAGATGAATGTTCTGATGAGTAAAATGTGCTTTCACCTGTCATTTATCTTAATACTGATAGACTAGAGCATACATGGTATCAATATGTAGTGGGATACTATGGATTATGTGGTTGGTAGCCGGTTAATGAGACTGATGAGGGTCCTTTATCAGATTAATGTTTGTATTAAGCGGATTTTTTCAGTGATTTAACTATTATGTTGAGGGGTTATCATTGTCCCCAGGGTAAGTTTATGACAATTACTGGAAAGATCTACAAATTGGCCAATATTTTCACTACTCTTATGAGCAGTATATGGATCAGATAATTGATGCTTTGTCGGATGGGTCAGAGGTTAATTCTGACAGTGATTCAAGTGAATCACAGGGGAAAATTAATAACCCCATGCAGGGCTCTATATCTGTTGCAAACATAGATATGAGTGAAGAATGGGTCTTCTCTTATGCATTGAAAAATGAACAAGACAATTCTTTTGCTAACAAAGTCGGATCTGATTCTTCAAAGTTACGATCTAATAAGATTGATCTTGTGGACAAATACTTTCTGGATAATAAAACAGGGTTCATTTTATTGCAGGATGATATGTTCAATTACATTGGTCCTGATTGACAAGAGATTTGCATTGATAGCGTTGACAAATGTTTGCAGATATCTCGAATTATTAGGATTACTAATGAACTTAATTACAAGTGTTTCCCTTTGAAATCTGGCCTTAATATAGGGGCCTGGGAAGTAGATTAGCAGATTATTCAGACAAAAGGGGTCTCAATTATCTCAAATTTGGCTTTCCTCTTTCTTTGGTGTGGCATGAAGAATTAAATAACAAGCAGATTACAAATCACTATTCGGTGTTGGCTTATCGAAAACTGTTCAGGAATATTTAGACAAAGACGTTGCACTTGGGGCCATGTTCGGCCCAGTTACCAAATTAAGGGCTGAAGAAGTCCATTGTTCTCCTTTAATGACCCGTCCCAAGGATGTGGATAAGAGAGGGGTAATACTTCAACTTTCATAACCTCATGGGGGCTCACTTAATGTAGATTACCCCTCTTGTCTGGCTAATCTGCTCTCAAACTCATTTGCATTGATGATATTGTGAGGGACATTGCAAACATATCTGATCCCTTACTGTTTATATTAGACGTGGCTCGCACCTTTAGAAACTGGTGTGTGGATCCAGCCAACTGCATAAAGTTTGAGATTAAGTGGCAAGGTTCCTACTTCCTTGATGGAGTGGTCACATTTGGCTGGGTCATTTCAGCTTTGTTCCGATAGCATTGCCTTTATGATGAAAAAATTGGGAGTAAACATACACTGCTACATTGACGATCATGTGGTGGTTGCCACAAGGCATGAGGCAGAACAATATTTCAACCAATTATGTGACCTGCTAAAGGAACTGAGCTTGCCCATAAACCAGGAAAACTTACCTCTGCCCACTAAACGCTTAACAGTGCTGGGCACTGAGATTGATATTCAGGCCAACACTATGAGGATTCAATCTAACGAATTTTTACAGATCTATGAAGAGTGTTTGGCAGTTAGGGGTCGGAAGGCTTTGAGTAAGAAAGCTTATCAGTCCCTTTTGGGCAAACTTCTCTATGTACAGAAGTGTGTCAAGCCATCAAGGATCTTTGTTAATCGTATTCTGGCATGATTTAGGACCTCTGGTGGCACTAGGATTCACCGACACATGAGTCCTACAAGGACCTGGATTGGTTTGTTTGTTTCTTGTCCCACTTTAATGGTGTCACATGTTTGAAAAAGTATCGATGACTCACAGGAGTTGTATTTAGATGCATGTCTCATGGGTATGGGAGCGGTATGGCAAAATAGGGTCTATGCCACACCCATTTATGAGATACCTGGGTTCGAGCTTACAATAACTCACCTAGAGATGCTCAATTTTGTGATAGCATTGAAAGTATGGGGCCCCTTTCGGAAGCATTTTGCCATAACTATCCATTGTGATAACATCTGTGTGGTTCAGGTGGTTGGATCCGGTAAGACTAGGGACAATTTCTTAGCCCTTTGCATATGTATATCTGGCTGTTAGCAGCATATTATGACATTAAACTCAAAGTTAGACATATTGTAGGGAGTAAAGGTCATTGCCCGAAAACATCCAGGGTCACTGGTTATCCCTTCCCTCAGCTGCTTAGTGTCATGCATTTGCATTGGTATTGGGCTGTGTATAATGGTTTTGTAAATATTAAGCTTTGGGGGTTTCTATCGTAATGGCTTAGATTTACCAGTGACCTTGGCTTGTGTAATTCATTAAGGTCAGATTAATGACAGTATTCTGTAAATATTCAGATTATTAAAGTACGTTAACAATGTTAAACTTTACAAGAAATTTTGTAAATTATCAGAGCATTATTGTATGGTAACAGTGTAAAATTTTACAAAAAAATTTTAGTAGAATAAATGATATATTAATCCCATCTCACATCTTTGCTTGCCTTGGCCCCCAGGAGAATGAACTCGAAGTTAAACATATTGTAGGGAGAAAGAATGTCATCGCTGATGCATTGTCACATATATACTCGGATAAACCAGTGAAACAAGAGATCTTACAGTGCTTGACACATTTTGTTTGGGATGAGGTCCAATTGCAAGCATTTGACCTTAATTTTTGTATCTAATTTCAGATCCAGGGGCTCCCTCTTCATCTCTGGTTTTTGAGGCTTTGACGAGTATCAAGCCAGCATATAAACCTTCAACTCGTGCTGCTCACAATACACATTGTAGAACATATTTTTTCTTTGTGTTGTTTATGAACTTACCTGTGTCTTTTTCTTTGCATTCATTACTGGCTTTCTTGTAGTTTCATATAACATATCACCTCGGGTCATTCAGAATTACATCTCCTCCCTTAAAAATATGCAAGAACTAGGGGTTGGGACACCTTTTCATCATCAGTTGGTTGCTGACTATGTCAGAAGCATTACAATAAATTCATCTTTCTTACCAGTTCCCAAAGGCATATTTGACCTGAAAACCTTGGCACACATCATTCAAACCTGTGACCTTCTCAATGACCCTCCCCTATATAAAACAGCTTTTCTATTAGCCTTTTTTATTTCTTGTGGATGTCCAATATTGTACCCCATTCAAGGCAAAAATTTGATAGTCACAGGATGTCATTTTTTGCCCCCTCCCCATGGGGGCCCATGTCCTTTCCAAGTGGACTAAAACCCTCCAAGATTACAGGGCTCACCATTTTGTACAGATTCCCATCTTACCCAACCACCCCCTCAGCCCTGTACAGGCCTTAAAGACTTTGTCGGAGATCAGACTTTTAACCCCTTTATATCCCCTATTTGCTCACAGTTCTCCACGTTTACATCCTGTCATTGACACTTCCATCAGAGATGCCTTGAAATTTGTATTGAACCATTTGAATATCCCTTTACAAGGCAATGGTTCTCATGCATTCAGAAGATCTGGGGCCAACCTGGCTTTTGACAACAATATCCAATTACAGGACCATGGTCTTTGGAGAAGTTCTGCAGTTTGGCACTATTTGCAGAAGGCTTCTGTAGTTCCCTCTATTGTCCCCCACAAGATTCACTTCCATCTGTTCCCGGGATTTGGGCTTGGTGCTTCAAAAATTTTAAGATTTAAAATTTTTAAAGTCTTTTATTAACTAGAACTCTATTTTACCTATCTTACTAACATGTAAATAAAATTCCCAAATGGATTTCTTTCTTTCCCTTCTGACCTCTGACCTTTGATTGACCTTCCACAACCTCCAATCTGAACTCTGACCTCTCTAGCTTTAGATCTGTAAACTGATATATAAAAGACAGAAACAGTTAAACTATATTTACGACAGTACTATGAACTAATCGTTGGACGCAAGGATTAAACTTTAGATGCATTTGCAACAACTGTCAATATCTGAGTTTTTGCCCATATTTATTTACTGATCCCAGAGTACATAAAGGAGTGCATTATTACTCTTCCCATTCCACAGTAATTGAGGAGCTCTCCTCAACATCTGGAATCTTTTACTTCTAGGGGGAGGACTGTACATTTTAGATCATAATGGTCTAATGTATGTTGGCTAGGACTATAGGACGTTGCACAACTTTTTTATTGCAGAAGCCCATAAGGGTCATATGAGTCAAGTAAAAAATAATTTCATAAGTTGTAATTACAACATACACTATCTCGTAACTACGGCATACTATTTTGTAATTATGACATATCTCGTAATTACGATATACCATAAGTCGTAATTACGAGAAACCATAAGTTGTAATTACAAGATACCATAAGTTGTAATTACAACATAGCATAAGTCGTAATTACAACATACACTATCCAGTAATTACAACATACTATGTCGTAATTATAGCATGCTGTCTCATAATTACTAGATAGCATATCTTGTAATTACGACATAGCAAAAATTTTCATTAGTCGTAATTACAGCATACACTATCTCGTAATAGCGACATAGCATATATCCTATTTATGCGATAGCATAAGTCATAATTATGAGATTTGCTATCTTGTAATTATGACATAGCTTAAGTCGTAATTACAACATAGCAATAATGTTCATAAGTTGCAATTATGCCATACACTATCTCATAATTACAACTTACTATCTCATAATTACGAGATAATATAAGTGGTGATTACAACATAGCATATCTGGTAATTATGACATAGCATAAGTCGTAATTACGATATAGCATATCTTGTTATTATGACATAGCCAAAAGGTTTATGTTTTTGATGAGGGTTTTTCTGTTTGTAAACAATATAAGAAATTTCTAGGCATATTATGATAAAATTTATGAGGTATGTTTACTGGAAATTTTGATGTTTCTGGTCTCACTGAGACCCATATTAAAGCTTTAGACACACCCTCATTTTTAAATGAGTTAACACCTGAAGATTTTTCCCTTGTTCACACCAACAGAGAAAACAAACGTGGTGGCGGTGTTGGCTTTTTTATTAAATCAGCCTTTGATTTTAAAGCCATCCATTCTCCTGAGTTCTCCTCCCTTGAAAATCACACTGTCTCTCTCACTCTCGACGGGCGTCGCATGTTTCTTGGGGTCATTTACCGGCCCCCTGCTTCATCTGTTGTAAAATTTTTTGAAGATTTTCTGTCATATGTGGGTTTTTTGTCTTCCTTATCCTCCTCCTTTGTCATTTGTGGTGACTTCAATTTTCATGTCGACACTATGTCTCCAACAGTCTCTGAATTTAAATCAGTCATTGATTCTTACTGTCTGTCCCAATACATTGATTTTCCAACTCACCTTCATGGTCATACCTTAGACTTGCTGATGGCTCCATCCAAGTTTTCTGCAATTCCTGATGTAAAAAGTTCAGGCTTCATAAGCGATCACAGAATTATCTCCTGTGCGGGTGACTTTCCATCTTCGGATACTCCAATGCAGAAAGTTGTTACCTTCCGTCAGTATCATAAACTGAATATTGCTAAATTCAGAAGTGACCTCCTGGCCATTCCGTTTGTAAGTTCACAATCTGGTGACATTGATTTATTGCATGAACAGTACATGTCTGGTTTGTCTGGCCTTCTAGATATTCATGCACCAGTGAAGACTAAACAGCTCATCAAACCGGAGGCAAGCTGGATAACTGACGAGTATAGAACTGCCAAGTGTATGAGAAGGCAGTATGAACGTGCTTGGAGAAGAGACAAATCCTCTGTAAATCTTTCCCGTCTTCGACGGCAAATAAACAGATGTAACCACATTCTAAATAGAAACAAGGGGCGTTTCTACCATGATCTAGTTAGTGAAAATTGCGGTGATGGTAGGAAGCTATGGCAGGCATGGAATAGAATACTGAGCTGGTCAAATTCCACTGTCCTCACATCCTTTGTCGATGAAAAATCATTAGCAAACAGATTTGGTTCGTTTATTATTGATAAAATTAAAAATATCCAAGACACCTTCAAATACACCCAATCTAAGTTTCTTCACCCAGACAAGGAGCTGCCAACTTTCAGTTCCTTTCAAGTTGTCACTGATAGCGAAGTCCTCAAGTTTATCAAGGAAGCCCCTTCAAAAACTTGCTCTCTAGATCCATGTACCACACATATTGTGAAACAATGTATAGACATCCTTCTCCCTTCATTGACAAAACTGGTTAACTTGTCCCTCAAAAATTGCATCTTCCCAAATCCTTTTAAACAGGCTATTGTCACACCTCTCCTCAAAAATTCCACCCTTTCAAAAGAGGACTTGAAGAGCTATCGACCGGTGTCTGGTCTTAGTTTCTTGTCAAAACTGGTTGAGCGAATTGTGGCTGCCCAAATTAGATCTCACATGGATTCTCATGATCTTGGTAACACTTTTCAGTCAGCCTATAAGCTAGGGCACTCAACTGAAACTGCCTTGTTGTGCATCAAAAATGAGATTCACTTATCTCTGTCCAAGGGCATGCCTACAGCACTGGTGCTACTCGACCTGTCTGCGGCTTTTGACACTATCGATCATGACACACTCCTATCCCATTTGTCAGCTAAGTTTGGCTTTGCTGGATCTGCACTAAAATGGTTTAGATCCTACCTCCAGGATTGTTTTCAGTCAGTCAAGATTGGTTCCAGTCTTTCGAATTTGTTCGAATTGAAGTTTGACATCCCCCAAGGTTCTGTCTTAGGTCCTCTTCTGTTTTCCCTCTATACAACACCTCTTGGTCAAGTCATCAGAAAACATATACCACTTCTATGCTATATGATACTCAGCTGTTCATTCATTTATCCCCTGATGATAGTCCCAAATCTTTTGACCGTCTTAAATCCTGTTTGAATGATATTCAGGTCTGGATATCTGAAAACAAACTCAAGCTAAATCCTAATAAAACAGAATTCATAGTCTTTGGTGCCAAAGACAGATATAAATGGCTCAGTGACCCATTTCCTGTCAATATCCTGGGTAATCGTCTCTCTCCCACAGATGTTGTATGCAATTTGGGTGTTCTGTTTGATGCAAACTTTTGTTTCACCAATCACGTAAATTCCGTAGTCAAATCCTGTTTTATTAGCCTCAGGGACCTTCATCGTATCAGGAGGTTTCTTTCTGTTGATACATCAGTGGTGATTGCAAATGCTCTGGTCAGTAGTTGTTTGGATTATTGCAATTCTCTATTTCGCAGTTTGTCATCTCGTAATGCTACAAGGCTTCACTATGTTCAGAATGCTCTTGCACGGTTTGTCACTGGTGCTTCAAAGTACACTCACATCACATCCACCCTGAGGACACTTCATTGGCTACCCATCAGACAACGTATCATCTTCAAAACCCTAGTTTTGGTTTATAAGTACCTCACCACTGGCCAGCCTAAGTATTTTCCACCATATCTCCCCTTGTACAAGTCTGCCATGAATACAAGACGTTCCAACCCAAAAAATTTCTTCCTCCAGGTTCCTCATTATTGTGCTGCCATCCATAAATCCAAGGTCCACTTCAACAATAGTTTCTCATATGATGCCCCTAAGTTATGGAATGATCTTTCACATGATATCCACAGTGCTCCAAATCTCTTGTGTTTCAAAAGTCAACCAAAAACCTACCTATTTCAGAAATCATTTCCACCATAATTTCTAACTACCGAACACCGGATCGACTCCCTGGGTATGACTTGGAACATGTCTGATGACTCAATGATTTATGCCTTACGAACTGGATGGTGTGCCTTAGAATCCGTAGAAACGAGATTAAGCACTTGGACACCTGATTGATTGATTGTATGTTAGAAAGGCATCCCTGAACTTTGGCCTCCAGGAACTTTCCCTTTTAAGAACATTTCCCTTCAAGAGATTCCACTTTAGGAACATTGCCCTTACTAAAATCAGGGGTAGGAACTTTTAACTTTAGAATATTTTTGCAGTACAGGTAAAGCACCGGACAAATGCATTCGAAGTATGAATGCAGTAACAGCCCTCTGTGGGTTTGGGGTGAGTGGAACTAGTAAATATAATTTTGAGATATGCTATGTTGTAATCACCACTTATATTATCTCGTAATTATGAGATAGTAAGTTGTAATTATGAGATAGTTTCATCGACAAGGCTTGGATAACTCATACCAGTCAGCATATAAGTCAGGTCACTCAACAGTCACTCAAAAATAATATCCATTTGTCACTATCTCGGGGTGAAGCTACTGCCTTGGTACTTCTGGATCTCTCGGCCGCCTTTGATACTATTAATCATTCCACTCTCCTCAGCTGTCAGCTGTTCGGTGTTCGGTGGCTCCACTCTCAAATGGTTCTCTTATTTGACGGAACACTTTCAATCTGTTAAGATTGGTTCTACTTTGTCTGATTTACAAAAATTGCTGTTCGGTGTACCTCAGGGTTCTGTTCTGGGTCCTCTGCTATTCTCTCTTTACACATCTCCCCTTAGTATTCTGATTGGTAAACACAAAGGTGTAAACTTTCATTTTTATGCTGATGATTCATAACTTTATGTCCATCTGTCGCACATGAATGCCTCAGCTGCTTTTGATAAGTTGAACAGATGCCTTCACGATGTTAAGGAATGGATGTCGGCTAGCAAACTTAACTTAATCTAGATAAAACTGAGTTCATACTTTTTGGCTCCAAGAAACAGAGAGAAAGGTTACATGCATGTTCCCAATTGACATCTTGGGTAACCCCCTTCATCGCACCAAGGCAGTCAGGAATCTGGGTGTGTGGTTTGACTCTGATTTCTCTTTCTCTAAACACGTCCAGAATGTTTGTAAAAGCTGTTTTATTCAACTGAGGGATTTTAGAAATATTAGGCAGTTCTTGACTCATGATGCAGCTGTGTCAGTTGCCAATGCTTTTGTTAGCAGTCGGTTAGACTACTGTAACTCACTTTTCAGGAGTCTCTCCAAATTTAATCTTCACAGATTACAGTCTATACAAAATAGTGCAGCCAGAATTGTTACAAATTTGAGTAAATATACTCGGATAACTCCGGTACTCAGGAAACTCCATTGGCTCCCTGTTCAGTTTTGCTCAGAGTTCAAACTGGCTACCCTGGTGTACAAGTTTATTATACTGGCTTCCCTAAAAATTTTGCTCCATATCTATCCACATACCACAATACTTACAATACTAGACATAGTCAGAGTATTGCCTTTGATTCTCCCACTTTTTGGAATTCCCTTCTGAAGACATTCGTGCATCACCCACTATTGCCTCTTTTAGAAAGAAGCTCAAAACCTATCTCTACACAAAGGCTTATCCTCCTTAGCTCATTTTCTCTTATGGCTTCTCCGTGGTGCCGATCTACTTCTGTCCCTGGACTTTGAATTTGCATATTGCTATTGTCTTGTTGCGCCTTAGAGTCCACTACTCAGAGGAGATTAAGCGCTATAAAAGTCAAATTAGAATTAGCTATCTTAACCAAATTTGACCAATATCTTCATTAGGGAGATGGGAGGTTAGCTTTTGTGAGACTAAAATTAGCCTCATTCTGAAAAAAATACAAAATGACTAGTGCAGGTCCTTCTTTGAAAAATGGTGTCCCTTTGTTTCACTCGAAGGATTTATCTACCAATGTATCCTGCCACTATTTAAAGTACATAAGTCGTAATTACAACTTATGCTATGTTGTAATTATGACTTATGCTATGTCATAATTATGACTTATGTTATCTCGTAATTATGACATGCTATCTTGTAATTACGACTTATGCTATCTCGACTCGTGGTGTCTTGTAATTACATAGTATGTCATAATTACAAGTAACTACGAGTTAGTTTCTGTCATAATTATGACTTGCGAAATTTTTTTTTACTTCACTCATATGACCCTTATGAGCTTCTGTATTTAATACAGCTAGCACTGACAATGTTGGTTCTATTCCTGGATGACATCACACTGTGTTCATGTACAAATGGCGGATATTGCCGGCTTGGGAATTTATTAATTTGCTTCACTATCACATTTAAACATTTGTGACACCTAAATCAAATATACAGACAGAACTCAAGTATATATAGCAACATTGTGGGTAACATATCTCACATTTCTTTGAAAATGTGATATGTGACCTTTAAAACCAGCAAATAATATTTAATCATACACTCCAAATCCAGGCATTTTCCCCTTAAACTATTTAAGACTGGAATATTAGACTAATGGATAGAAACTGGAAACTCTCTCCTCCTTCAATACTCACAAAGTGAAAATACAAACAAAATCAAATGAGAAAGATTTAAAATGGCATTAATTATATAAACACCAACACAGGGAATATTTTGTATTTGAAGTTACCAGTAAGCAAAGAAAAGGCTGAGCAATTATGTAAACTTATGTATATATTTCTGCGAATTTCATATCACTATAGAAGTCCTCAGTGACCTAGTAGTTAGCAAGTTTGTCATCTAATCATGGGCTGTCACCTCTGTGGGTCGAGTCCCACAAGTGACAATGTTGATTGCCTGTCCCAATATGACCCTGCCTGTTGAACGGTACATAAAACACTAAATATATCACTATAATAAGTAAACAAACAGAAGGTGTTCAATTACTAGAACAAGCCCATATATCGCCTTTCAACTCAAGGGCAGGCTCTGTGTTGATGGACAGTCAGGCGTGAAAAAGAGTGAACTTCTCTTTTTCTATGAGTACTGTTACAAAGGGCTAGTTTTAAAAAATGAAAACCAATATTTATTTCTCTAATGCAGGTTATAATACCTGATTTAAATGGCAATAGTGAATGTATTATATACTTGTGTTTTGGATGTGATAGTAATACGTTTTTTCGCCTGATTAGAATATAAATGTGTATTAGATTAAAACTGGAATATTCATATGTAACCTAAGCTTGGTCTCGAGTCATGGAAAAATTGGCCCAAAGAAGACTTACCATTGTCGGTGGATTTTCTCTTATTTTTGTATATATTGGATATGTTTTCATAAATAGCCCAGGTAATACATTTTATTGTCAGTCAATTCTCACATAAAAAAAGGTCTTGGGTTTTTTGTTTTATTATATATTTTAGTGATTTACATCACATCTAGTACCTTTTCATCGGTTATGTTGTAGCGGGTAGTTGGAAGGGTGGAGGAAAACAGTACATACAGGTGGTCAATGTTTTGTACTGTAGACCAATGACCAATGACAAGCAACTACTAATTTTCAAACTTGAGGTCAGGAAGGGATTTCAACACTGATGTCGGAGGTGGGAAACAAGTGTATTACCAGTTACTGTTTTAACGAGGTGGACTTATGGCAAAGAGGCCACACTGTCCTACAATAGTGGCCAACAACTTGGAGCTCGGATCACCCTTTTTACATAAAGATATGATCAAGAGATTAATTATTAGATATCAATAATATATAAGATTAAGCACTATAGAAGTACTAAGCAATATACTAATGGTAAACCACAGGACTTGGTAAATTCCGTGGTCCTCGGTAAGCAAGTTTGGCATCTAATCATAGGCTGTCACCTCTGTGTGTTCGAGTCCCACACTTGGCAATGCTGAGGACTTGTCCCAATATGACCCTGACTGTTGAACGGGGCATAAAACACTAACTTTGACTTTGATCTGGTAAATTCCCAGATTTCCTTGTGGTTTCTGTAAGGGTTTGTTTGCAGTAAGAAGCTAATCTGTGTAAGGATGGGCTATCACCAATATGAAATCCAACTTAGCACAAGATGTGGAAAACAGTGAGAGCTGTTTCCACTATCTGTGAACTATTGTAAAGGATTGTAAAGCACCAACGTTTACGTTTGACATGTTTCTTTCAAAAAGGGTCAGGAATTGTGAGGAATTATGGCAATTCTGAAATATATTTTGATTAAATAAATTAACATTTAACTGTAACAGCCCTCAAGAATTGTCCTGTATTGAGAGTGGACACCTCTGTGTGGCTTTGACTCCTACACGTGACAATGCTAAAAATCTGTCCAAATTTGACCCTGGCTGTTGAATGGGGTATAAACTGCAGTAAACTGCACAAAAATAAGAAATATACTGAATTATATTTCCAGATAATAAGCAATTAATGTAGAAATACATATATGGCAAAAGTAAAAAACACATGATTATCAAAAATAATTAAATGAAATAGACTCCATAAGACAACAAATTGTACATCAGAAATAAATAAAATGTCACTTACAAAATACAAAAACATACAAACAAGTATCACAATACAAGTATAGATAATTCTGTCCATCTGTATTTAAATCCACAAAACATTTTGGCCACAGCTTTGTCTTTAATGCTCCTACAGATTTGAATGATGTGATCCATTCTGCCCCAAATATCACCTGTTTCAGAAAAAAGGTTAAAATTGTATCTCTCCAAAAAGGCATTCCCGACTAGCATATACTCTATCTGGTATCTCCTTGGTACCGGACCAGGTAATGGCTATGGATGGATGATTTTCAAGCGTGAGCCTTTTTTTTGTCTCCAGACTTTCATGAACTGTGGCGCAGCATGATGAGTATTTGTCTGCTCACTGAAGTTAAGCGCTGAAGTTAAGCGGCTACATTAGTACTCGGAAAGGTGACCGTCTGAGTTCTAGACCAGCTGTGGGATGTATCTGAGTTGAAATTTCTTTGTGTCACTAGACTTTTGTAAATTCTAGTGCACTACTCATGTCTCTGATGGCTTTGCGCTCACGCTAGAGGACCAAAACACCTTTTGGCCTTGTTTTAATTGGATTTTGGTGTTGCGTCATAGAGTCTGTTTGGCATAGATTAAGCACCATTAAAGTGTAGAATAGAATAAGACTAAAGTACAACACATACCAGTTAAATTATTAAAAAGAACACAGAATATTTAACTAAAATGTTTAAAACAACCCAATTTCTTTTAAATGACATTGAGAATATTTCTACCGAATAATTCTTTCATTGCATTTATATCTTAAGGTTTTCTTCTTATGTCATGTACATCTGTACAGTGCATTAAAATATGGTTCACTGTATTGAAACAATGACATGGAATGAACCTGGGTATATATTCATGTTTTACTAAGAAACTATGGGTGAAATATGTGTGGCTCAAATATTATTATTTCCTGTCTTTGGAACAAATCTGGCCAAATATAAAATATCCCAAGTATTGTGTCAAATTAAAGTAATTTTTTACCAGGACATACATTACATTGAGTTTGCCCTTCTGTTTACAAACACCGTTTACATTAAATTCCAGTTCTGTAAAAGGAGACTTTCAACTTTGGTAAGGTCATCTACCCTATTTATTCCAATAATATCAGTGCTAACCAACGTTTTATTCACATATAATCTTTAGGACAACTTTTGAAAAAGAGACTGTTTTGTATACTTTATACTTAGCACAATATCTCTACGTACCACAGGACTCAATATGCCATGTAAGTGCTTAAGTACAGTCCAATCTATCAAGTTACTTACATTCCCCTGATTGAAAGATAAAGGCTCAAAGATGACAAATTATCAATGTCCTTGAGGTTCTTTAGCCTGCCACTGGGGAAAAGACCAAATGACAGAGAACCACCGTTTTAAGAGGTTATCTGAGTACCGATGTATCTGGTGTACCTGGTTTTAAACCCACGTCCTCTGTGTTTTAGGCAAGTGTGTTACCCACTAGGCCACAATGGCTGATGGATCAGATTAGGAGTTTATTTAACTGAAATGTAGGTTAGTGTGCCTCTTTTATCATTATAATTATTGCTTGATCATTTGGAAGGACTCAATGATGGAGTGGTTCACAGTTTTGGCTCTTGCGTCTGTGGTATTGGGTCGGAATCCAGCTAGTGACAACATTTTGGATATTCTGCAGGCCTGTCATTATATGACCTTGGCAGTTTTAAATTTAAAATACTCTAAAATTATGCTCATTAAGAGATCAATGCTTCTATCAATGAAAAAATGTGAATATTGCAACCTAATTTTAAATAGGTAAATCTGGTTCATTTGAAATATATGTATGCACCCTTCATAATAGGAAATTTTTCAACTAAAAATGATGAAATCCTTCTAGTGTTAGTCAATATTGTAAAAGTAGCATGATCAAATATAAAATTCATTGCCTGACTTAGGTAGGAACTTCACATGTCCGTTTTCATTCATCCACACCAACGTCCAGTATAATCAGTAACAATGATACCATACATGTTTTGGTTTACAGTTTTCAGTTTACTTACCAGTGCCTTAATGAAGAACAGTTTTAATTTCGCATTATGATGGACACAAATAATTACACTGTTTTAAACCACATTCCAAGGTCCACCCAAGACAATGAAAAACCCAACATTGGGATTATACATTATATTTATTCATCTTAAATCATTTGTAAATTATTGTATGTAGAAACTGTTATGATAATAACACATATATGTTATAACTACAATGTTAGAGATAATATGTATAGTCAGTGACACAGTAAAGCAAGCAGAAGAATGTTAGCATCACAGAGTAATTCACAGTCACTGACACAGTTCCAAGTTATCACTAAAAGTTGCAGGTGAATAAAAGTTGCAGGTGAATAAAAGTTCCATAGACATTCTTAGACAAATCACATTCCACAAAGTTCCAGTTATACACAGTTCCAGCTAATAATAGATGAAGCACAAGCATGAAGGTTGTAAACACAGTTCCATTAGCAAACAGTTAATGAGCACATCATGACATGCAAGTTCCTGTAAACCATATACAAAGTTATGGCCATATGAAGAATGATAATATTAGAAACAGCTCATCAGGCAGGCCGGTCCCCCCATCATGAGCAAAGGTCAGTGTGTGAAACAAATACAGTTGAACAAACTTCCTCGTGACCCTTGTAAGGTCAAATACACAGTTCAAGGTTATATGGCGGTTATAAAGCAATAAAGGACACCCAAACACCCAGTTTTAAACCAAAACAACTAAGGTGACATGGACATGAATAACAGCGGACAGAAAAAAATGAAGGATAAAATAATAAATGAAGTTCTTATGGCCCATTCACACTGTGTGGTCATTATCAACAATTATTTGAATTTTGCTTAAGAATCTTGTACTTATTGCTCTATAAAATGCACATTTCACATTTTCACATTGTATATTTAAAAAGGAGCCACCACAAAAACCCGTTGTGTTCTCTCATGTCATTCACCCTCTGGCTTGTACATTTTAGTTTAGCATTGAAAAGCCAGTGAATTTTTTTCAAACATTTAAAAAAAACGCGCAATGCTAAAATGGCTGTCCTTATTGTGTCAATGTGTCTAATCCAAATACGAATTACCATTTATTTACAGTTTTTGCAATGAGCGGATATTACTAAAACACAAAACGTGTCTAACCATAAAGAACCCTGTCAATATTTTAATATTTTTAATATTTATGCTGGTATTTAGTTTGTGAGGCCATTATGAAACAGTGCAATTGAGGTATTACTTAACTTAGTCACAGATTAGGGATTAAATCCTGTTCAACAGCCAGAGTCATTCATACTAGGACAGGTAGTCACCTTGTGATGTGGCAGATTGTGGTTAGATGTCAAACTTTAGCACAGTGCAATCCTTGATGGTTTTTGCACAAAAAGGTAAACATTCATATCCTCATGAATAATAGTAGAAAACTTTAGTTAGTCAAAGAGATGAAAATGTTATAGCATATAAACTCTTGGAAAGATGACAAAAAGGAAGAAGCATGATCGGCTAAAAAAAACTATAAATTTCACTGTAAATTTAGTTTGAAGATTTAGAATTTCATGCTGTTGGTACAAAGGAACACTATGATTACTGGATCCTGAGGCAGCGTCTCTTAATTGTGAACCATTATTCATTCATTTGTTTAAATTGTATACAGACTAATTAGGGTTTTAATGTCGATTTCAACACTGTTTAGGTCATATCATGGCAGTTAGTTTTATTGGCAGATGAAACCAATACATACAGTTTGTCAAGGTTCTGTACTGTAAGCTGCCAACCATCAATAAGAAACCACCAACTTTCCCACATAGGGTCCGGGGTTTGAATAGCCAATCGGCCCCCAAGTGTTTACAGATATGAACTATTGTACAGTGCCCGAGGCAGGTTATATGAATACAACTGAAGTGAGGATTCTATAATTAACAACTACTTAACATATATACATAATTTACTTAGGTTAAGGTCAATATGTAAAATCACAGAAGTTAAGGTGTCCTTAGCTGCTGCCCCGCCTCAAGATGTGTGACACTTTAAGTTTATCTAAGGGAGGAGAATACCTTAAGGTTGAGCCTTAAAAAGGGTTTTAATTTCACCATACATTGAGGTTGGGTAACAGCTAGATGCATTTTTGTAAGGAATTAGAGTTGCTTAGTTATAGCTTAGCAATTTTAAGGGTAGTATAGCTAGGAAGGCATCGAGTTTGGGAGCAACCCAATCATGTATTAAGAGTAGGCAATAATAGGATGTTTGGTAAAATAACATAAAAGTACACATTATGAAATCCAATAATATAAGTGTATGACTATATAAACGGATAAGGATATATAATGATATATATAAGAATAAAAGTGAATGTAGTAAATATTTATGGCCTCTGAAGGTCAGATTGACCATGATGGAAAATGAATGCACAACTAGACAAAAGGTTTTTGTGCACAAAAACAAAGTGTGTCTACAGCTTAGAAGTTTTTTAAAAAATGCTAAAGGACAAAAGTGAAGAGGTAAAGGTTATTGGTGAAGAGAAATTCTCCTGAAAGAATTTATGTTAGGGTCACAAGAGCGACCTTAAAACCAAACAAGCAATTAGTGCCTGTGAACATGTTCTGTATCAGCTGACTGTGTTTTGAGTTGCAAAGTAGAAGTTGTCCAGTTATGCAATAAGCTATAGGTCTGCAAATTTAACTATCTTATAGCTGCACAAAAGTAGTTGCATAACATATTTAAAGAAAATTCTGTAAATGAAATAGTTTTCCAGTTACAAGTGATTCACTCAACAGTGAAAGCCTGAAAATACCTATTGCTCAGCTATGCAATGGGCTACAGTTCTGCAGATTCACTATGCTATAGCTGACCCCAAAGTAGATGAATAACAAATTTTAAAAAACCTAAATGTAATAGTTTTCAAGTTACAACCGATTTACTCAACAGTGAGAACCCGAAAGTAGCTATTGCTCACCTATGCATTGAGCTACAGGTCTGCAATTTTACTATGATATAGCTCACCCAAAAGTAGGCAAATAACATATGTAAACACAATTCTGTAAATGCAATAGCTTTCAATTTAGAAGCGATTTTACTCATTATGGAAGCTACTGAACAGTCAGGAAGTAGCTACTACTCACTTAGCTGTTGGGAAAGGTTCCCAAGTTACTCACCATGTTGTAGCTATGGATAAAGTAGCTGAGTGGAATACTTTAACAAAATACTCTGAATGCAATACTTTTTAAGTTATAGTGGTTTAGTGCATGGTTGAATGAATTTTAACGCATTATAAATTATTTTAAAAGTTCATTAAAAATAACTAAGAAAGATCCGGGCCTGATACTCACACAAGCGAATCTACTGGCAGCCTAGTACTTATATCCAAGTTAAAAGATAAATCCCTTCCATAGTCAAGGAGAAAAACTGTAATAATGTGTTGAAATTTTCACACTTTGGGTGGGGGTACCTCTCATCTAACGGCTATGGGGAAAATATGAATAGACCGATCTGTATGCCTTGAACAGTTTATCATCCTCAACAGACAAGGTATGTTTTAAATGTAACAGCATGTCTCTGGGCCGTGTACTTTTGGAGAAGATGTTCACAAGGATGTGAATGCGTATCAGGCAATGCAGAGTGATTCCACTTCCTCAGATGTCCCTTGGTCAATCTCCTTTATGTGTTGGGCAGCTATTTCACTAGCTCTAAGCATGTCAACTGCTTCATTTAGATTGACTACCTTGTCTCTAAACATCTGTGCTCTTGCAGCCTTGTATTTTGTCCCCATAACCACTCAGTCTCTCAACAAACTGTCAGTCATTGCTTCAAAGCTGCAAGACTTTAAAAGTTGTCTCATTCTGTTAACCCAGTGATCCACATTTTCATTGGGTCTGTCATCACCTGAGCAGAACAAGTACTGTTTGTAAATATCATTTTGGGTTGGTTTGAAATAACTTTCTAGTGCCTTTATGCACTTTGCTAGATCTTTGCAGTCTTCATCTGTTATCTCAAGATTTTTTAAGATTCTAAAACAATCTCTACCCATAACATAGACTTTCACCAAGTCATTTTGTCTTTTGTGCAATATATGGGTACTGTATGACTTTTGGAGGAACAACCAGCCAGTTTTTTTCAGACAATATTCCGCATACTCCAGAATGCTTGTGCTATAATGAAATTTTGTAAGTTTCCAGTTTAAATTTAACTGTTCTAGTTACTGATATATATAAATACAAAGACTTGGAGCAAGTCTACCCATAACAGATCTTAAAGTTTACATTCTTTGATTTCTCCCTTAGTCCAGTGGCAGCTTTGTAATCTTCCCATTGATCTTTGAAAAATGTCCAATAACTAAGCAAGTCACCTTTTACCTCCATTGGAGCTGGAACAGGGATATTAAAAAAGCCATTTTGAATATTTTGATTGTGCTGTGTATTATATCCTGTTGTTACTATTTGTATCCTATTATGAAATATATTCCTCCATAATAGTCACACACCTGACACCATGTTTATAGTTCTTACACACATATGTAAAGGCACATGAATATCGTTTTCTTCACAAGATTTAACTACTGCTGTTTACCTTTATAAAAGGATCTTAGAGTTCAAGAGGAGGTCATTCTCATAAACTGATACATTTAACATCTGGATTTTATACTCCACTTTACAACTGTCTTAGCCTTTCCCAAAGTCTACTTATGACTGTATACCTCTAAACAGGGCCCAAGGCCAAATCTAACGACATCAGAAGATTCCTATATTATATTTTCCCATAGGTTGGTTTCATATTGCAAATCCTAGGACCAATAATAAGCGAACTAAAAGCACTTTGAAATTTGCCTGTCCTTGTTTGACCTTAAAGGAGGAACCCAAATCAAATCAGAACACATCAGAAGATTCCCAGCCCATGATTTCAAACAAGTAGGTTTAACATTGCAAAACTGTAGGACCAATAATAAGTGAGTTATAAGCACAGTTAACTTTGGCTATCCTCATTTGACCTTGAAGGAAGGGCCCAAGGTCAAATCTGACCACATCAGAAGATTTCCACCCCATGATTTCCAATAGACTGGTTTCACATTGCAAACCTTTAGGACCAGTTAATAGCGAGTTATAAACTTGAAGGACCTTGAAGGAAGGACCCAAGGTCCTAGTGGATACAATTATGGGATGTGGAATTTGTCATTACATTAGGTTAGGATGGTTGGTCAAGATTACTGCAAATATAAACCACCAGCAATTAACCTTACTCATTTCAAAAGCAGTTTTACACCTTTAAAAATGAAGCAATTATGATATTGTATGTCATTGTTTTCATTAACAAAAAATATGTGTCCAGTGTATAAAAAGACAAATTACCTGAAAGCTATGTTATCTGTAGATAATGTCAGTAATACATGATATTATTTCTACAATGTACTGTGGCATATTACAGGAAAGAAAATGAATACGATGCAATGTATATTATTATAGGGACTTGTTAAATATTATTTGTATTTATCTTGGGAACATCAATCACCATTATTCCATCAGACAATGCTGGTCTGATATTAAAAAAAAGTGATTAGAATGGTGATTTCAACTGTGAAGAGCAGGCCTGATAGGGGCCTGCTGTGGCAGTTTTGCCTCCCACCTTAAACCTTAAAGTTTAACACTACCTTAAATACCAATGCCTCGACCCCTATTGATCATTGCTTGGACCCCTATCGACTTCACTCATTGGCTTTGGCGCCAACACCCATTATTGCCATTCTGTACCCAGATTTTGAAGTGACAACAAGTGATTTTTAGGTTAGTTTTAGTGTTACACTGTTTACGTTCACCATGCCAAAGAGAAGTAAGAAAGTTGATACAGGAAAGAAGAAGGGGACTGTTTCTAAGGCCAAGAGCAGCAATTCCACCACACAACCGCCAAATCTGGACCTTAATGAATCATTTATTACACCATCAGGTGGGACTATTGTAAGTACGGCCTCTCCTCTTCAACCTCCGCTTACCAGTGACCAAGTAACTGGGAATGATACGGTCTTGGCGTATCTACAGCGTATTGACGCCACCAACCAAGCATTATTAAAGAGGGTGGATGTCCTAGAAAGCCAACGTGTGTCCACAGCTACCGTTCAGGCTGCCAATGTTAACCTAGGTCAAGACCTAACTTCCAGACCAGTATCATCAACCAACACCCATCTCACTGGGGTTCGGCCTGTACCTTCGGCTAGTTTCACTACCACCCAGGCGGGTCCATCTCAGTCGGCTGCTACTAATACAGGTCTATTCAGCCAACACAACCAGTCAGTACCCCCCAGTGCTCTTCATGACGCCGTCATGCCCGACCTCAACAACATTCGTGCCAACCCTACCATATCACAATCAGTATCACAGATTATGGCAACCTTGGAAGCCGGATCCAGAGCTGAGGCAACACAAGGTAAGGGCACCATCAGGAAATCTGGTCGGTTTAATGCCACTGACGCTATCACAGCAGTGCCTGAGCTCAGGTGGCCCAATGAGGGGTATCATGGCACTAATGGGCGGAAGCGTACGTTGTACGACGATTTGACAGTACAAGAATGGGCTGTGGGACAGCTGTCCAACATTTATCAGATTCAGGACCCAGTTTTAGTTAAGCAGGTGCTTCTACAGGTTATTTTATCACTCAGGGACGCCACATCCCTACCCTGGCAGGCAGTGCGAGGTGCATGGGGCACATCCATGCATGAGATAGAACAGGGGTCGCTACAATGGGCTGATGCCACACAGTGGGCTCTGAATCGCCTCTCCACTTCTCAAATTGCCATGGCAAACGCTTCGCAGGTCACAGGTCAGCCTACTGCCCAAAAGAAAGTTTGCAAATTCTATAACGAAGGCACATGTTCACATGAAGGGAATCATGGCCAGTTTAAACACGTCTGTGGCTTTTGTGCTAGACAAGGAAAGAACTACACACACCCAGAATCGAAATGTCAAATAAAAATTAGGGGTGGGGACAGAACTCAAGCTTTTAATAAATAATATGATATCTCATCACCTGGACCAGTAGGGATTCTTAGGGACGATTGTAATTATCTGGAACTGGGGGGTGGGGACACTGATAATTTAAACAGGGCGGTTCATGGGGAAAATACTGTATCATCGAATGCAACTGATGTTTTAGAGTATTGTCCACAAATGCACCGTTATCATGACCCTAAATTTTATAATTGTAACTTTTCTGCACTCAATCAGCTGATTACACACAATAGTAACCTCGACCATAATAATATGGCTCATATTGGCCCACAATTTTTCAGTGATCACATTCATGGAAACAATTTCAATCACACAAAGGGTCATTATATTGGTAGTGAGTGTCAGTCATTTTCTACTTTAAATGTAAATAGTATTGTGCAGTATGACGTTTGTAGTGACATTAACATTAACTATCAGTGGAATACAAATATTGCTGATGGTATTGTACACCCAAATGCGGGTAATATTTACTTCTGTAACTATCAGTGTCATTTTACACATGAATGTTGGAATCATGGGGCTGTAACGCCAGCATCTGTGCCAGTGTTATGTGCTGTTGATATTATCTTACCTTTGGAAACTGTGCATAGCTGTCAGGTGGTATATTTACACGACCCCAAGGGTCGGGATTCTGGCTTTTATTATTTATGTTATAACCAGTCTGGTAACTCATTCTTTCACATATATGATGCTGGGGACATAGGTCCCTTCCATGTTGTAGGGAAAGTGTCAGTTAATGTTGTTTTCTGCGGTCACAGTATGACCAATGACATGTATATAGACCTGACACCTGAGCAGGTGTACCATGACTACAATAAGGACCTTTGGTCCCATGTGACGTTTAATATGGATTATACTCAGTATATGGAATGTGTTATTGATGAATTATGTATGTTCATGGACTTGCAATGTTCTAGTGACAAATTACAGCTACCTGACGCATTAGTTGACGCCTCAGACACAGGATCCACCCCTAACAGCATTACTGCTCTACTACACGACACTGGGGTTCATATACCTCAAGTTGACCATGATGCTTATGTTAAAGAGAAAAATGTTGGTTTCCTGAGCCATGATAATATAACATTTGAGTTTATAGGCCCTGATAGGCCCCCAGTACTCATTGACTCCATCGCCAAATGCATTGAGGTTGCAAACATAATTAGATCCACAGGAGTCCCTAATTACAAATGTGCTCGCATTCCCATTGTTTCAAAGATGAATGTTGAAGCTTGGGAGAATGTACTCAGTACTTATCCTGATGGTCATCTACTCCAGTATATAAAATTTGGGTTCCCACTGTCTATTAGCCGCCCTGATTCCCTCAAAAATACTACAGTGGTAAACCATCATTCTGCTATTCAATACCCCCAGGCTGTTGCGAAATATATAAAGAAGGAACAGGACTTTGGCACCATTTTGGGCCCTTCTAATTATATTGCTGATGAAAATTATCACTGTTCCCCCCTCCTTACCAGACCCAAGGACACCAATGACAGGCGAGTTATTTTGAATCTTTCATATCCTAAGGGCCAATCAGTGAATGACTGCGTCGACAAGGTCAGATTTGACAGTAGGTCCTTCACTCTTAAATTTCCATCTGTGGATGACATAGTCGAACGTATTCTTGAAGTTGAAGATCCATTGCTGTTTAAAATTGATGTAGCCAGAGCGTTTAGGAACCTCAGGGTTGACCCTGTGGATGCCCTCAAGTTTGGTTTATGTTGGAATGACGCCCTTTACGTCGACGGTGGCGTCACGTTCGGCTGGACCCACGGGTCCACAGCGTTTCAGATGGTCGCTGACGCAATATCTTACGTCATGGCGTCGTCTGGGTGCGTCATAACCCCATATATTGATGATTTCATTGTTGTGGCCCCTAGAGATCAAGCAACAAAGCAATTTGACCAATTATCTGGTTTGCTGGTCTCCCCATGAATCCTGCCAAGAAAACTCCACCTTGTGACACTCTCACTTGCTTAGGCATCACAGTTAGTATCCCTGACGGCACCCTTAGCATAGCACCAGATAAACTACATAGCATTTATGAAGCTTGCTGCCAAGTGGCTACTAAGAAATTTCTATCCAAAAAGTCCTATCAGTCCCTTTTGGGTAAGCTCACATACATCCACAAATGTGTCTCCCCTGCTAGGTCATTCATTAACAGGATCCTTGCCTTATTTAGGAACAACTCTCATAAGTCTAGGATATATCTTACTGAGGATTTCTTCAAGGACATTCAATGGTTCATCAAATTCCTCCCTGCTTTCAACGGTGTCACATTCTTTAGGAAAGTCCCCATTCCTAAATTAGATTCCTTACATCTCGACGCCTGTTTGTCTGGCCTAGGGGCCATTTGGAATGGTAGGGTCTACTCAACCCCTGTCATTCACATACCCAATTTCCCCCTCACCATCGTCCACTTAGAGATGTGGAACATTGTTATTGCCCTGCGTATTTTGTGACAACCTTGCTGTTGTCCAGGTGATGAAAACCCATAAGACCAGAGATACATTTTTAGCTATTTGTGACAGGAATGCCTGGCTGCTTGCTGCATCATACAACATTTTTTTGCAGGTCGACCATGTCAGAGGTAAAGACAATGCAGAGGCTGACTTACTTTCTAGGTTACACTCAGGCAGCCCTGTCGACCCTATCTTACTGAACCACCTCAGTAAGACATGCACCTGGGACAAAGTTTCACCAGAAATGTTTAAACTTGATTTTAATATATGATTTCAGGTGCTACAGACACCTCTACACCTTTGATCCAGGCTGCATTGCTGAGGGTGGGACAAGCTTACAAACCGTCAACCACGGCGTCACATTTATTGCATTTCAAAACTTTCATAGCATTCATGGTTTTTATGAATCTGCCTGTGTCATTATCTGTTCATAACATCCTTATCTTCCTGGAATACCTTTATGTCAGTTCCCTATCACCCAAGGTCATCAAAAATTACCTCTCCTCCTTAGCTTCTATGGCTAAGCAGTTTTGCATTGACAGCTCCAATATTTATCATCACACCGTTCACAGATACCTCAGGAGTATCTCAATTAATTCAAAATTTGCCCCTACCCCGAGGGGTATCTTTGATATAAAGACTCTGTATGACATATCAGTGTCCTGTGACACTTTGTCTGACCCCATTCTTTTCAGATCTATCTTTCTCACTGCATACTTTGGTTTCCTTCGTATGTCAAATTTTGCTCCCCACTCATTATCAAAATTCCACCTAGATAAACATTTTTTGCGTAGGGACCTTGTTTTTGCTCCCCCGGGAGCTCATCTCCTGATAAAATGGACTAAGACCCTTCAGGACCACAAATCCCATCATGTTATACAACTCCCAGAATTAGATAACATCTTCCTGTGTCCTGTCAGGGCCCTTAAGGCCCTCATCTCTTCTAGACATCTGGATCATTCAGCTCCCTTGTTTGCTAATAGCTATCCACCTTACAATCAAGTAATTGACTCACACATCAGATATGCTTTGAAGCAGATCCTTACCATCAGAAACATATCCCCCTTGGGCCATGGCTTCCATACTTTTCGCAGGTCAGGGGCCACCTATGCATTTGATCACAATGTGGCCATTCAAAACATCATGGCCCATGGTCTCTGGAAAAGCTCTTCTGTCTGGACATACCTCCAGAATGCTTCCCAAGCTGCTTCCATCATTCCCAACACTTTTGCTTCCACCGTCCCCTCCACTCTTTAGTTGGGGTTTGGTGCTTTAAAATTTCCTTTTATTTATTTCGAAAATTTTAAATGTTTACTAACATGTAAATAAAAAACCTCAAACAAGTGTGTCTCTGCGTTTCATACAATTTCACTTTTCAATCTAAGCCGAGGGTTTGACCTCGAATATGACCTTTACTGCACTGATCTTACTGTAACTCTACTTGCTACCTCACTCTGAGGTTATGACCTGGTACATGACCTTTATAGTACTTCTCCAGCACAAGAAACAAGTGTGTCTCTGCGTTTCATACAATTTCACTTCTCAATTGAAGCCGAGGGTTTGACCTCGAATATGACCTTTACTGTACTGAACTTACTGCAACTCTACTTGCTACCTCACTCTGAGGTTATGACCTGGTACATGACCTTTATAGTACATCTCCAGGACAAGAAACTGTGAAGAGCAGGCCTGATAGGGGCCTGCTGTGGCAGTTTTGCCTCCCACCTTAAACCTTAAAGTTTAACACTACCTTAAATACCAATGCCTCGACCCCTATTGATCATTGCTTGGACCCCTATCGACTTCACTCATTGGCTTTGGCGCCAACACCCATTATTGCCATTCTGTACCCAGATTTTGAAGTGACAACAAGTGATTTTTACCCACCTCCCACCTCTGATACATTTTAACCTTTCCTCCTACAGCTTATCCCCACTGTAGAGTAGTGATTCGGGGATTTCAGGCGGGCTGGATTCAGATTCAGCACCCCCTACTGAATTGACTTGTTGGGTACTTGATCTACCCCCAACAATATGCATGATCATTGGTAGTTGAGGTCCCCTGAGCTGGTACACTCGGGTTTGAGCATCTCTACCTCTTATTTTACCCTCTTTGACCTGGACCCCTACCCTTGGTCCCGGGGGTAGGGAGGTCTCCACTGGGATTGATGTGGGTCTCAGAGTAAGTGGGACAGGCTGGCCCAGGCTGACCCTGGTGTCCCCCTACTGATTCGATTTCGATTTCGAGCTCTTTTCCCTGATCTGGAACTGAGTGGATCTTGATCACTGGCAGTTGAGTTCCCTGAGCTTGGTACCCTCAGGTCACATATCACTACCTTTTAGCACCCTTCCCTACCTTGACCCCTATCCTTGGTCCCGAGGATAGGGAGGTCTCCATTGGATTGATGTGGGTTTGGAAGTTTAGGGATAGGCTGGCCCAGGCTGACCCTGGTGTCCCCCTCTTGTCTTTTCCATTCAGCTGAGGCTAACCAACAGACAGACATATCAAGACAGACATAGACTTTTCTTAATTGTGTTACATTTTGTATCATTGATGGTGTATTTTATGTGTAACTTTTATATAGCTGTTTGCTTGAGGCTTTTGCCTGTTTTAACTGTATGGTGCTTTAAAATTTCCTTTTATTTATTTCGAAAATTTTAAATGTTTACTAACATGTAAATAAAAAACCTCAAACAAGTGTGTCTCTGCGTTTCATACAATTTCACTTTTCAATCTAAGCCGAGGGTTTGACCTCGAATATGACCTTAACTGCACTGATCTTACTGTAACTCTACTTGCTACCTCACTCTGAGGTTATGACCTGGTACATGACCTTTATAGTACTTCTCCAGCACAAGAAACAAGTGTGTCTCTGCGTTTCATACAATTTCACTTCTCAATTGAAGCCGAGGGTTTGACCTCGAATATGACCTTTACTGTACTGAACTTACTGCAACTCTACTTGCTACCTCACTCTGAGGTTATGACCTGGTACATGACCTTTATAGTACATCTCCAGGACAAGAAACTGAAACAATCTGTGCACTTGAACAAGGCTAAATGGTTTTTCATCTTTAAGTATACAACAGTGTCTTTTCTCCAAATTCCCATTGGGTGAGTGTAAAGAAAAGGTTGAATCTACTAAAAATAGAGTCATTGTTAACCAAAGATCATAAAGTCCTTTTTACAAATATAAAAGGAAGAGAACAAAGTAATATATAGTGTTGTACTCTATGTAACATAGAGTAAACATCTATGTAACTTTAGTCAAAAGAAAGAGGTTCCAAACTAAATACACTTGTCAGAGATATGAAGGTCAACTGCAAAACATTTCAAAAACACAAATGAAAAAGAATTTCCATGTGATTGCAAGATGTGTTACAATAACATGTGTATTTTGTCTGGGTTTGTCTTGGACCAATAATAAGCGAGTTATAAGCACTTTTAAGTTTGGCTATCCTCGTTTGACCTTAAAGGAGGGGCCCAAGGTCAAATCCAACCACACCAAAAGATTCCCAGCCCATGATTTCCTATAGGTTGGTTTACCATCCCAAAGCTCTAGGACAAGTACTAAGCGAGTTATAAACACTTTTAAGTTTGCCTATCCTCGTTTGACCTTGAAGGAGGGGCCAAGGTCAAATCCGACCACACCAAAAGATTCCCAGCCCATGATTTCCTACATGTTGGTTTACCATCCCAAACCTCTAGGACCAATAATAAGCGAGTTATAAACACTTTTAAATTTGGCTATCCTCGTTTGACCTTGAATGAGTGGTCCAAGGTCAAATCCGATCACACCAAACGATTCCCTGCCCATGATTTCCTACATGTTGGTTTACCGTCCCAAACCTCTAGGACCAATAATAAGCTCGTTATAAGCACTTTTAAGTTTGGTTATCCTCGTTTGACCTTGTTCTTTAAAATCTTACTTACCAAACACAGTCATCAAAAGTTCAACACTACCTTTGACCTTTGCATTAACAAAATGTAAAGATTGATGAAAATCAGATTGATAGACGAGATTGTATTTGTATTTTCTTCCCTTGAAGTGTTCTTTAAAAATGGATTTCATCCAATATGTTTTTTTAGATCAAAGACAATTTTATACATATTTGACAAAAGCGGATCAGAAGTATTCTTTAATTCAAGGTTCACTTTTTCAGACATGTTTTAGGATAGTAACACAAATATTTTGATATGTTCAGGTATATTTTGACTCTTTCCTTTCAGACAATGAAACATTATTTATTTGTAAATAAATGTTTTATATATTTTTCAGCTAGAGAACAAGATTTTCCTTGGCAAAGAACAAAACAACATAATATCATTAAAGTACCTTCACCAGATAACTATATCAAATGCGACCAGTCATGTATCAACACCAAAAGGCTTGAACATTTGGCAAATGCTTGCAGTTTATATGGAGATAAAATGAAGTATCACCATCACCGTATTATTACTGATACCATTCATGACCTGCTCTACTGTGATGTTCCAAAGGCCGGTTGTACTACCATAAAAGCAGTATGGATGGATCTGAACAAATCTAAAGCTAAAAATTTGACTACAGTACATAAAACCTACACTGCTAATGCAGCACACACACTGGATGAAATGTTAGGTCTACATTTTATACGACAACCCACATGGCCTTCTGGGTATGAAAACTTTACAAAATTTACTGTGGTTCGTCATCCTATGGACAGATTAGTGTCAGCGTACAATAATGTAGTTTATTATAGGAAAGGCATGGCAGACCATAATCCTGATGTTGTGACACAGTTTGAGGGAAAGCTAAATACCAGTGGTTTAAACCCTGGTAGTTTGACATTTAACAGGTTTTTGCAGGAAGTGACCAATTCAAAAAGTAAAGTTTACCATAATCGACACTGGAACCCGGTCTCTGAAATTTGTAGTATTTGCCATATCAGGTATGACTATTTGCTGAAACTTGAACGTATTTTCAATGATTTCCAACTGGTATCCAAAGTTTTGGGTCATCCACATTTTAAGCTTAGCACATATGGTGTTACAAATGCAGGAACTATGAGAGAAGAAATGAAAGGAAATGAAAAACTATGGCAGCGATACTTGCCACAGTACAAAAATGTAACAAATGTCACCATGTTACGTGTACTAAAAAGATACGGAATGGACTTAACACTTTTTGGCTATCACTTCGATACAACATCTTATATTGCAAGTTGTTCCACATCAGATAACCAAGGACATGTGTTTTGTTAATGTAAAGTTTTGTCACCATCCAAATTGTTGCTCAAAATACTGACAAATGTTTATAGGTTGATTGCTATGTAAGGATAAAAACTTTTGTTTTTCAGTTACCTATGACCAGTGAGACATAATGGTTACATATCTCTGCTAATAGTTGCATGTTACTGTTAACAATTCTAATAGCTTTGTTCGAACAGACATTAACTTTGTGTGGACTAAAGATGAAAGGGATGGAAATCCTTGACAATATTTCCTTGATATGGATTAGGGATTATATAACTGTTTCGGTATAACTTCTACACATTTTTGTTCAAATTGAACAGCAGTTGGATGTTTTCATTGTTATCTGAAAAGTGCATGAAGGCATGTACTAAAGTGCATACATTTGAAGGGTTAAAGAAATCTAAGAGGAAAATTCAGTTGAACTGCAATGAAGAGGATCCTCTAAGGCACTTTAAACATAATATTCTAGTTTAACTTAAATCTAGTGTAACAAAAGTTTCTGGTTTATTTAAGTCACTTCAGGATGAATGTATGTTTTAGTCTAATAACTGATATAAAGTACTAGAGTGTAAATATCTGTAGAAACTGATCAAGGAGTTTACTTTGCTAGAAGATTGTCCCATTAATATTACCATTCATGCAGATGTCTTGCTGGCAATAGAGTATGAAAACATATTGCTGAAAATATGCAAAAGTGACCAACAGTTACATGGCCTTGTTCAAATCATTCTGCCTGAACACCTCAGTCAGGCAATGGTTCCGCAGTTTCTGATATCCACCAAAGGTTAAGTTGGATGAGGATAAAGGTCAGTTCCAAGGTCATGTTTGGGGTTTGAGATGCAACTGAATTTATGTTTGCGGTTTTTATTTTACATGTTAGTTTATGTACAAAGAGTTAAAACCAGTAAAAGGTTTGGAAATTAAAAATTTTCAAAACACCAGCCCACAGAGGGCATACACAGAAATTAAGAACAATAAGACAAGCTTGCAAACACCAGCCCATAAAGGGCATGTACACATGTGATTCATTTCGTGACTAGCACCAATAAGCACTTTGCTTTAAGCACAAATATAACATATAATACTTGATGACTAGCATTAAAAATTTGTTATACTAAAAGTCTGTTCTAGAGGGGGCTACCAGAAATTGCTGGCCCTACCTTAGTCTACATGTTTGTACACCTGTTAAGTCATATTTGAGAGGGGGAACCAGGGTCTGCCTGGCCCTACCTTATGTCAACCGGATCCGAGTTTTACCTAATCGGTTTCTCTCTTGTACCAGGGAAGGGATGGGGGAATAAAATAACCTTGTTTGTCCTTTGACTACTTGATTCAATATGTAAGACCCCTATCGCTAACAGGAGTTAAATGAGGCATGACCTAATTTTTGATTGGATGTTACATTTAACAAGAACCCTTTTTATTATATAATGTCTGATTATGGTGGGACAGAAACTGAGGAAGCAGGCCCCTATACAGGCCGTGCTTGACACAGTTTCTGATATCTACCAAAGGTTAAGTTGGATGAGGATAAAGGTCAGTTCCAAGGTCATGTTTGGGGTTTGAGATGCAACTGAATTTATGTTTGCGGTTTTTATTTTACATGTTAGTTTATGTACAAAGAGTTAAAACCAGTAAAAGGTTTGGAAATTAAAAATTTTCAAAACACCAAACCCAAATTATAGGGAAGGTGGAATGATGGAAGCAAAAGTGGAGGGGATAATGGAAGGGGCTACTGATGCCTGTTGCAAATACTGCCAGACAGCTGAACTTTTCCAAAGCCCGTGTGCCATGATATCCTGAAGTTGGATATTTGAATCAAAGGCCAAGGTTGCTCCAGATCTCCTAAAGGAGTGGAACCCGTGTCCTTGCAAGGTGATGTTTAAATAGTTTAGGACTGTTTTTAAAGCATCTCTGATGGTGGTGTCAATAACTGGGTGAAAGGGTGGGAATTTATGGACGAATAGTGGGGCGTGTTTAGGCAGAGGTCTGGTATGCATTAATTCCTTCAAGGCTTGCACAGGGCAAAGGTCAGGGTTTTGTAATCTAGGGATCTGGACAAAATGATGGCTTGAGGTATCTTGCAAAGTCTTAGTCCACTTAAGGAGGACATGAGCTCCAGGGTCTAAAAAGAGGATGTCTTGTCTAAGGATGTGTTTGAGAGGGCTGAATAGGGCTTTGGAATGTGGGGCTATATTAGACATCCTAAGGAATGCAAAAAAGGCCAACAAAAAGGCCGCTCTAAACAATGGGGGATCACTCAAAAGATCACAAGCTTTTGAAATGGCACTGAGTGTGGGGAGTGAAAATATGCCTCTGGAGGTGGGATTGAACCCTGAGTTTCTTGAAATACTTTTGAGATAAGAGGTTACCAATTGATGAGCAAGGGGGGTTGGATCCCAGCCATATCGTTTGGCTAAAACTTTGAATGAAGATAAATAGTTTAACATAACCCTGTGTGATATGTTATTGATATGGAGGTATTCTAAAAAACTCAACATTGAATGGACTGTAAATTGTAATGGAAGGTCCATAACAATAACAAATGATAGATACGTCTTGAGATGGGTGGTATGTGCAGATCTGGTGGCAGGTCTATAAGCCATCCTAATTCTATTCCAAGCTGCCTGTGCTAATGCTGATGAAGGGGCCTCCGTATCTGTAAATTATATATGAAGACTAAGGTCAAAATATGCATGTTCTACCTTATCCCAGTGGTAATTGTCTAACAAGTCCTGTAAAATTTCGTTATTCACAGGCTTTGGTGAATAGATTCTCGACAAGGTGTCGGCTATACTATTCTTGACCCCAGGTATGTGGTTAATATCTATTTCAATGTCGTTGTGAGCTGTAAGCAGCCACAAATTCCTAATGCAAAGGGCCAAGAATGGGTCCTTGGTCTTGCCAGACCTGATCACCTGGACCACACTGTAGTTATCGCAAAAGATGTTTATTCGCCTATGTCGCCATTGACTACCCCATAACCTCAAGGCAATTACTACATTCAGCATCTCTAGATGCACTATTGTAAGTTCAAAGCCTGGGATTTGCCTAACAGGGGTGGCAAACACCCTTCGTCTCCAGACCCCCCCATAGGCCTGTCAGTGAGGCATCCAAGAAAAGAGTCTGAATTTCATCGATTTCCGGCTTCCTAAAGTAAGTAATTCCATTGAAGGTTGGGAGGAATTCAAGAAACCAAGCGATATCTCTCTGAAATTCTTCATTTAATTGAATTCTGGCTCTGCCTGAATTCTGTCTGAATAAAGCCAATATTCGATTGATGAAAACTCTTGCTGAACGAACACATTTTTGAATGTAGAGAAGTTTCCCCATTAAGGATTGATATGCTCTCTTTGTCAAATATTTTTGGTCCTTGGCCTTACTACATTCTGCCAAAATTTCGCTTAATTTGGCCTGAGGAATGGACAGAGTACTATTATTGACATCTATGTCAATACCCAAATATGTGACTGTTTTACTCGGGGCAGTGAGCTTCGTAGTATTCAATGGCAGGCCGAGTTCGCTCAAGAGAGTGCACAAGCTTTGAAAAACATTGTCAGCCTTAGATCGAGGCAAAAAGGCGACATAATCATCGATGTAGCAGTGTAACTTGGTTTGATCCCTCATAATATAAGCTACTCCGTCGGATATTAATTGATACGAAGCCGTGCCATGGATCCAGCCGAACGCCACCGACTTATCAAGGAAATACTGATTATTGACTTTAAGACCAAACTTAAGGGTGTCAGCTGGGTCTACAGGCAAATTCCTAAATGCCCTGGCCACATCCACCTTGAAAAGTACAGGGTCGTTTACTGTATCAATTATATCTTGAACAACATTGTCAATGGATGGAAGTTTAAGTGCAAATAGGTTACCATCAAAGCGATCTTTTGACACATGGTCATTTAGAGATTGGCCCCTGGGGTAGGAGAGATCCAGAATGACCCTCCTGCTGTCTCCCTCTTTGGGTCGGGACATCAAGGGGGAACAATGATATTCAGGGTGGTCCACGCTATCCTGGGGGCCTAACATGGCCCCTAATTCAATCTCTTTATGTAGATATTTTTGAATGTCAGTTGGATACTGTAATGCCGAGTAATGGTCACTTACATTAATGTTATGCAACTGAGAACGGTCTTGGATGGACAAGGGGAAACCAAACTTGATATACTGGATTAATCTATCATCAGGGTAATCCTGTAAGTACGCTTCCAACATTTTTATATTCAAACCCGAGACTATGGGGATCCTAGCCTCCTGATAATTAGGTTTGGCAGTGGACAAAATGATGTTAGCTACCTGTAAGCATTTATCAATCGAGTTTATATCCACTGGACAGTGATCCGGGCCAATGAATGTGAATGTTGTTGGTTCTAAAGCGAGGTAACCCACAGTCTTGTCAGGGATGTTAAAATCGCGCAAAATATCTATGTTGGGGTTGGGGCACAGTTTACTAACTACTCCACTACCCTCGGTTGTGTCCTTCACGACCTCATCCTTACTACCTGTGAGCAGGTTAACTTGGTGATCACAATACCCTGCTCCACCTAGTTGGGTTACATCCCCCAACTTGACTTGAGAAGGAGTTGTATCCCCTGTAAGTTCATCAATAATCTTGACCATATACTCAGTATAGGAGCAAGCATGGTGACCCCAACATTGTTTATCTTTGTAAAAAACGCTATGTGCAGTCTTAGCTGCCACCATTTCTTGAGGGCTGTAATACCTAACTCTAGTGGATTGAATCAAAACCAAATGGAGATTACCTATGATTTGAAAGGGGCCAAGAGTCCCCATGAAAGGGACCAGGGATACCGACTGATCCCTGTGGTTGACTGCCCATATGTAAAAACCCTGAGAAAATTCGATTATATCTCGAGTTATATACGCAATTTGTCCCCAAAGGTCACCATGACTGCTCCAGTGGTCAGTAAAGACAATGTTGACCATAATCTGGTTCATACTGAGGGACTCTGTCCCTCCATAACTGCAGACTCCCCCTGGATCCCCAGCAGTCACCGAAGACCTCAACCTAAATTCATTATCATAAATAGCAAAAGTAAACAAATCCGCCTGACGCCATTGACTGCTCGGGAACCAGGGGGGGCACATGAAATCACAATTAGATAATTTTACATTGTTTTCATTGATTACATTATTAGACAAAGTCACTGAACAACATATGTCTGCTCCATCACTTACACTAGAGTTCCAAAGTTCATAGTCCTGATCATGAAATTCAATTACTTTGCCATTACTGTTTTTACTACAACTAATGTCATTTACTTTAAACTGTTCTGTATTTGCAGTGTGTCCAGGTGATCCTGCAGGATCCTACCTTGAAGTGTTAGGTTTCAGTTCCTGAGATTTACTACCATTCTTGGCTGTGCACTTGGCTTCCAGATGAGACATAGAACGTCCTTGCTTAAAACAGAATGTACAAATGTGCTTGTAGACTCCATCTGGCTGACATTCTGGCTGTTGAGAACTGCAATTTGTGAAGAACTTACGCGATTGAGAGCCCACTGTGTCGTGTCATCCCAGGTTAATCTCCCCTCCTCCACCTCAGTCATGGAAACAGCCCAGGCGGATCGCACAGCAGGCCACGGCATCGCGCAGAGCGAGCGTTACCTGAGTAAGGACTTGTCGCAACAGAGAGTCATCTTGGATCTGCAAAACATTACTCAGTTGACCTGCCGCCCACTGCTGAAGGCTCATATCATCATAGACAGGCTTACGTGTGTTAGCTGTTGCAACAAATCCCTCATTGGGCCACCTCCCCTCGGGTCGAGTGTTGGGTGTCTCTGTATTATTGTACCTCCCAGATTTACGCCTGGCAGTAAGGGGCTTACCTGCGATCACTTCCTGCTGAGCCCGCGCTTCATAATCTGCCAGCAAGTTGGCTACTACACTGGACACCTCTGGGATGGATCTAAGTCTGTCAATACTGGGTGTGAAGGCATCCCTGGAGTAACCCTGCCTCTGTTCTGCAGCTCTACTGCCACTAACCGACGCTGGGACGTACCCTTCTGTGCCTGACTTAGTCCCCGGATATACCACCTCTTCCCTAGCCGGCCACTTATAAGAGTTAAGTAAGTTGGCCCGAGGTGTCATTTCAGGTACCATCTTCTTGACTGGGGACGTATGCTTGGGTCTGGGCAACCTGAAGGTGACGTTGTCTGTAGATTTGGCGACTTGAGACGGAATGGGGGTGGAACTAGCTGAGCTATTACCTTCTAATCTGTCCATACGTTCAACAATGCGACGGTTGGAATCCTCCAGACGCTTCAGTGTGCTCAGGATTGCTTCAGAACCCGCATTCAAAGTCTGTAAATCTAACAGTTCCTCACCTCCAGACGCGGTTTGACTAACATCATGAAGGTAAGATCCGTCAACATCCCCACCCTTGATGTCTGAGTTCGAATTCTTCTTACTACTCGCCTTCTTCTTGGTACTAGGTTTACTGGAAGCTGGTTTCGTCTTCTTGTTAGTGCTCAATGGTGATTTTTTCTTTGTAGAAGGCATTTCCGTAAAATAGTTAAGTGTAAAATTGTAAATAATAAAAAAAATAAAATAACCTTGTTTGTCCTTTGACTACTTGATTCAATATGCAAGACCCCTATCGCTAACAGGAGTTGAATGAGGCATGACCTAATTTTTGATTGGATGTTACATTTAACAAGAACCCTTTTTATTATATAATGTCTGATTATGGTGGGACAGAAACTGAGGAAGCAGGCCCCTATACAGGCCGTGCTTGACAAAGTTACAGATGACTAGTCAGCTGAAAGATGTATTGTCACAGTTTCAGTTTTCACTATGGCAGGCCTTGTCACACACAGAGCCAGGACTTTGTTAAAGGAGAAATTCTGACATGAAGGACATGTTGTATGCTAGTTATCTGATACCAAATCTAAAATAATATGTCATAATTAGTACTAATTAGTTCAGTCGCTACACACAGATGACAACAAGTATTGCAAGATCTGTAAGCCCCGATTGCTAACCAACCACAATTAAATTAATAGCTGAAGAGCAAGGCAAGACCGACAAAAACAATAAAACGAAAAGGACATGACACCATTCCAGCCAATCCAATAGCTGAAAAAAGTTTGCTTGTGATTGTACTTCTTCATTATACAAATATCATGATGTGGGTGTAGAATCCTATGTATTACATTGCGTTAGAAAAGAAGTCTTTTTTATAAACATGTAAATGTGTTTTTGTATATTCTAGACTTTCCAACATAACTGAAAGTAGACAAAACATGTGATAGCGCTCTTTCGTTTCACTCGTGATGCCTGTAGTGCTTTTATGTTTTTCTCTTTTCTGTTATTAAAGGAAAGTTGTGTATATTAAAAAAATAAAACAATATTTATGACACACAGTGTCAATTCTTTTGCAAAAGAGAAGGCAAAATATATAATACTCGTATCTTAGTCATCTCTCATGATGAAATTTAAATGTAACACTGGCATAGGGTGACATTACATAACTTACCCTTACACCAGTCTTCCAAACTCAAAGTGTTTTGCCTTAACCTCATGTTATGGAGACCAAAAATTGGTGCTGAGTTAAGGTGACCTAATCTAATCTAATGTGAACTTTTATAGCGCTTAATCTCCATCACTGATGGACTCTAAGGCGCATCTGACCTGTGTCTTTACTTATTAACTTTAAAACTACAGTTGGGTTGCAAATAAAACTTGTGATATCATGTAAAGAATACAAATTTATTATCCACTCTTTGAACTTTGAGCTTTTCCAAGGTCAGATTAGGTGTTGCCCAAACCACTTGCACTCTGGGAACTGTTTTATTTTTTCTTCAAGGGAGAAGGCAAAATTGAGAATCCTCATTTTGCCGACTCTGACTGCATATATTTGTTTTCTCTCATAATATCATTTAAAAATATATGTTCACTCAGGTAATTTTCTATTATATGACATTATTCAAGCACAACATAAAACAGAAATACACAACAACAGTAGGTACATTTTATGTTCGCATTATCTTATTTACATTTGTACATTCTATTTATATCTTTGTGGCTGTAACTCATCAATGAATAAACTATGCATGATTAACCTATGGTCTTATGGACACAAACCACCTTCTTTATTATAATAATTAGAATAATGTTAATCATTACTTTCACAGATAAATATCAATAAAATTTTAAGAATAGAAAAAACAACACACACACACAAAAATTAGGGTCACCATTAGACCTTTCAATCAAACTACCTACTTCCTGTTTGCCATTGGTATATTATGACATAACTCCTGTCATTTTGTGACATTGTCCACTTGAGAAAATCCAATAATAATAATGGGTGAATATCTCACATTGTATTAAATATGAAATTTAGATTAACAGTCCACACAATGTTAAATGGACAATATTCAAATGATGATTTATCCTATTCCACTAGAATCCTCCACTACATGACCTTCACTTATCGTCAATTTTATAAACACAGTTTTGTTCTTCCATAGGTATTATTCTGACTGATTTATATAATATACCTCTTCTACTTGACGGACCTTCTCTCTGACAAAAACCCACTTTTGCAGTATATTTGGCTTAATACGTGAGTTCATTTGGCAAAATGTAGATAGTAGTCAGTTGGAAATTGTGATTCACTGTTTGCAGCACTCACAGATTTTGAGTACAAAAGACTGCAGCATGTCCAAAAAAACTCAATTTGCACGACTGTCACATGTTCCTCCAGATGTTCCGACATCATCCAGTCAGTAAAACAAAACTCCACTGGCTACCACATAAATACAGAATACAGTTCAGAATAGGCATGTTCTGATGCTCTGATATCTAGTTTTAGCTGTAAAGTTCGCAAATCACCTAAACATTTATCCAACTACTTTAGCCATTATGGCCCAACCTTCTGCAACTCTCTTCCTTTCCACATAAAAACTATCTAAACTAGCTACTCACTTCCCCACTGTGGGGTAGATATTGTGCCTGTAATGCAGCAGATTAAATAATATTAAAATTTAGATAATGGTGCTGTAACACTTAATACTTATGTTGACAGTATCTGGAATATTATGACATTTCATCAAACAGATCATAATTGAGAGGATATAGCTATTTACCACAAACACTAGCAATAGGTAGTGGTCGGATCGGTTATGAAAATAAAAACCGGTTTTCAGGGCTTTGAAACCAAACGAAATCCGGGATTTCGAAAGTGTACAGATATATGATAAAAAGTTTTACACGAGCGTACATGAGCTATATTTTTAATAGGAAAAATGGATTCGCGAGATATTTTGAAGTTTGTAAACTTCATTTACCATGAATATAAAGCGAAAATGTAAGTTTTTCCTCAAATGTGTATGCTCTTTATTGTTTTGTCGAAATATTAACTAGTAGAACGCCTAATATGATTACGTTTTCAATAACCGGTACTTAAATATTCTTTACGGATTTTGTCATTTCTACCTAAACGAAACAAAGTGCAGTATACCGGTTTACCATTCACACCACTAGCAATAGGTAAAGGTGCATTTCTGAAAATCTTATTTACATGTTGCCATAATGTCCTTAGAACTTTCTATTAGGCTTTGAACCTTAAATTCATAATTGTTACGTTATATTTATATAAAAATACTTATGTCATAGATTATGAACAAATCAAAAGTGTACTGGTAGCATTGCCCCAAAAGAATGTATATATGCAAGTTTTTGTATGGTTAACAACCAACTTAGCATGTGATGTGTTGTAAATATTTCTTTTGAAGAAAAACAATTATTTCATGAGTTATTTTATGGAGCTATTTACAATTATTACACAACTGACTGAACTTTTTCATGTGGCTTCAGAGCCCCTCTCCAAGCTACTGAAGAGATGGATACTTTGGTACATCTCCTCTTTTCCTCCAGACTCTGATGGATTCTCCAGGATGTAATACTTGACAGAGTTGTCCTCTCCTCCCTGTGGAGCCAGGTAGTCACTCATCATGCTCTCACTCATGTCTCCCCTGTATGAGGACATTCTATGGGGTATTGGGGGAGCACGTTGTTCTTTAGGCAGAGGTGCAGAGTATGGTGGTAGCTCTGTGGATACCGTGCTGTCTTTAGGGTTGTTGTTTCTGTTTCTTGGGTTTGTTTTGATTCTCATCACTGTCCCACTACGCAAATACTGGGACATCAGTTGATGTTTCTCTATTTTAGCCTCACAATCAATGACATACCTGGAATGCAGTTGATATTCTAAATTCCAACACTGACAATGGTGACTATGAATATGACTACTTCTGTTTTTTTTTCTAATATCCAAATTTAAAGGCCAACAGCAACCTTAATTCTTTTTACTGGTGTGGTTTTTCATATCATGAATTATATATTCTTCTGCTGACACAGATTAAATACAAAATTATTATTTATGCTTGCTTTATGTCAAGCTGCTTAGATTTCTATTGATAAACTTATGCAATGACACAGTCATTGCTTAAAATAGAGTTTCAATAAAAAATGTCAATCTATTGGTCTGTTAGAGGGCTATTTATGGGGTGACATAATTCTTAGGAAATCTGCACCTTACATTGGCACACAACCAATCACCCTACAGATTACAGAAATATAATTCTTGTATGAATATTTTTTGTGGATATTCATCAAAATTATATTTTACTTTTTGTTTCTTTTTACTGACAATACACAACATACTACCACGCCAAGCAAATTGGCAGATATTGAAAAATCAAAATAATAGATCCAAAATAATAATCCATGTACCTTCTGGTGCAATAGTACCCAATGATAACTACACTGCAGCACACAATGAGGGTCAAGCACGCCAGTCCAAATGCAATAACTGTGTTGTACAAATACAAAGGAAGTAAGATTCATGCATGTAAAGACAAAGACATGTAAGCAATTCTATATGGCTTTTGAGCATATCCAAAATATACAGAAGCAATGAAAGTTAACCCAAAACAGCAGTATTCAAAAACAAATAATAATCATTTTAGCAAAATTTAAGAAAAATTTGCTTAATTTCTTTATACTCCCATCAGTTGTAGTAAATTTTTGTAAATCCTTGAAAATGAATATCTATCTGTATTGAATAACTGTATCTATTATGAGTTAAATATTTAGAAACCCGTGTGTCAGTTTTGTTATAATATTTATGTGTGTGTTTGTGTTTATTGGTTATTTGTCTACTATTGTAACTTATTTGTTGTACCCCAAAGACATTAATAAAAGAAAAAAAGAAACTTTTTATGGTAGGACAAAATATTTATATATACCAACATTTATCAGATCAAAACATCATTTTTTTACCATTTGGAAACGTAGTGCAAAATTAAAAATTTATTTATTAGATATCAGTGATATAAAACGTTTGATTAAAAATAACCAATTAAAATTCATAACAATGAAAACCAACATTATTATAACAAAATTGACAATGTCTCTGCAGGGTAATGTGATAACAAATACCATGTGACACCCAGGTGGTGGTAGAAATGGGTCATGCATACCATGATTTCTGGATACATTTGGTAATGTTGATATCCTTTCTGTAACTTGTTCATCCACATATATTTCGACAGTGGTGGTACCTGAAACATTGACCAATACATTGGTACATAATAAAGATGGTATGTGAGCATTATATCACAAACGTGGATACACATAAACAAGTTACGTTATTGTGGTATGTCTAACTTAATCTTACGAAACCAATACAACATTATTCCGATCAAAAATGAGGATATGGTCGTAAGATAGCCAGAGCAAACAATCGTGGTTTTAATATAATAACATTTTACTTTGTTAATTTCTCATGTAATTTTAGACTGAAAGGTATATTGATGAAAAAAAAACCCAGAAAATTATTGCATCAATGGGGCCAGACCTTATGGTGAGATATCATAATTTACCTTTTGGACACTCTCCCACAATTCCTAGCCATTTGTTTTCTACACATTGAAGTGTCCATTCATCAGATGAGGATTGACAATGCACAATCAAACTGTTATTGATACTCTCGAGCCAAGACTGAGGAGGAGCCTTGTATTCTGGACAACCTATTCCTGAAACGTCATTTACAAAATGAGGCAAGGACAGCAAAAATATGCAAAATCTGTTTTATTAAGGCTCGTTGTAAGTTACATGCCAACAGAATTAGTGTGTAGAGAGCTTCAAAGGCAGAACTAGCACAGGTGAAATGACATTTCTGTTAAAGGGAGCCCTTTCATGAGGTACTGGAATTATTTTAAATGATACTGAATGAGTACAATAAGATTCACTAGCTCACAACCCCAGTATTACATCCTGATCAACACACAGGGTTACATTGGAACAGGCCACTTATATGAGTCAACCCCACACTGAGATGAGAGCCTGTGATTAAATCTCCAACAGACCATAACAATAGGCCACTGAGGTCCTGTGATTCATAAGAGTCAACTGTGTTGTGGTTATAATCCATATGAAGATCGTGATCAATTAAGATTTAATTTAGATTGCGTCATAATTTGCACTACATTAGTGTCCATGTTTCAGTCATGAAGTGCAATCCCATGAATATATTTTGCTTTCAAATATCTGAGAAATATCTTGACATAACTATATTTAAATATGTACACTAATTATCCCCTGAAAATTCCGTAAAATAACCATTTTAAAATTATACACAATAATCATTTAAATTATATTACCCGAGAATGAGATCAGAAACTTGTGATTTTGAACAGCATTTTCATCCAGTACAATCTGTAAGCTGTATCCTTTACTCAGGTAAAGTTCCTTCTGTCTTGCTGTCCCACCACATATATTGATGATGTCATCGGTTTCTGTGTCCAAGATGTAACCATAACTCAGGCTACACCTGCTTTGTGCACGGCTAGAAATATTCGTCCAGGAGAAGTCAGTGAGACTCAGCTTGATTTGTTGTCCTGGTTTGGCTTTCAGCAACAATGGTGTACCATGGAACCCACACTTTTTCTGTGCAACAACATAGCTTGATATAGTTCCATCGGTATTATCAATACTTATGATGTGTTGGCTGCTGCATCTTTCTATGGCAGGAGCATATACTGAAACATATAAGTTTCAAGCTTTCGAAGGTTATGAGGCACGCAAATCACAATAGAAAAATCTATGCATGCTCTACTTTCTCTTTCTGACCATCTAATGTAACAGAACTGTAATTTTGAAAATGCTGTAGCCAATATTTTATCATCAGTATGTAGCCATGCAATAGAAGTTAGATGTTAAGTCTTATTTCACTACATTTTTTGCCTTGGAATTCTATATTAGCAGAGATACAATATTAATATCATTCAAGTCACTCAAGTTTCATTGTAGAAAAGAAGCTGAACAACACCAAAGCGATGTAGTTTTAATTTTGACACACCATGATAGATTAATGCATAGTATTTGGCCATAATCTGTATATTTATAAAACTAATTTCTACTGTAACCATTCAACTTTAAGACCAACTCTATGAAATATATGGGAAGCAGATTGCAACGAAAACAGAAATTGTAAAACCTTATTTTGTTGTGGTGGTTTTCTCTTCCAGTTAATAAACAAAAGTACAAATCAACTTTTTTGAGTCACATCAGTCAAAAAAAAATGAAAATCGAAACAAAATTCACTTTAGTCACCAAACGGTACTATTGATTGCTTGTGTTCACAAGCCAAGACTGACTGTTTGTGTTTAGAATAATTAAACATACTTTGCAATAAAGGTAATGCCATTTGCACAATTTGAATACCTAACTTATCCAATGCTGACATAGTTAATACCCTGTTAGAATATAACCGTAGGGGGCTCGGTGGTGTAGCGGTTAGAGTTCTCGCCTCCAACCTATGAGGCCGCCGGTTCGAATATCGGGCCGGGCGGTTTATGTTGGAAAGTTGGTAGTTACTTGCCGATGTCCAGTATGCACTGGTTTCCTCCACCTGTAAACTACCCATCGCAATATGACCCTGACTGTTGAACGCGACGTAAAGCACTAAATAAATAAAAAAATAAAATAAAAAGAATGTAACCGCAGTGTGGGATTTGAGACTCTGAGGGCAAAGATGAGTGTTACTCAGTGGGTATGGTGCAGTTTTACACAGCAAAATATGACTCACTTTTCTTGCATGTATATTTGGCCTCAAGGTATGCTCTTAGTTCCCCAATACATGGCAGATCAACTTGTGTGTGGAGATTATTAACATCAATACTGCATGTATGGTTTCCTGAACACTTATTGTCCAGTTGTTGAAGAACATTAGTCGCACATCCGAGTCGCCCATAATCTGTTTTCACACAAGTTCCAAGTTTCATGCGGCCATACCATGCATGTGACATCATGATGACGTCATTTTGTGGGCAGGTAGGATTGAAAACCTCCACTGAACAGTATTCTGTGAATAGAGTAATCATCAATGTAACTTGCAAAGGCTACTGTTGTCTGAGTAAAGGCCAGAGGTCAAATTTGGGGGTTATATGTCCCTTTCAAGAGCCAAGGTATGTCAGCACATCCATCCTGCGTGTTGAAGCAAAACCAACGACTACAATGATGAATCAAGTGATTCCATAAAAAACTTGTTGCCCACATGGTTGGCAACAGGCCTGTATATTTTTATGACTGTGGAAACACTGGTTGCATATAACAACAATCTAAGGTAATATAATTTTAGTACATTTTAACATAAGGTCAATCCCACATCTTGACATGAACTGGATTTTAAACCACAACCAGATAAGTGCGAGCCAAGTCACTAAATGCCCAAACTTGTTTGTCATTCAGTCAATGAGACTAACATATTTTCTAAGAAAAAAAATATGTTCAGTGAATACGTTTCCTTTGTCTTTCAACATTGGGTGTAAAGAGAAACTTCTTAACTAACTTCCTTTAAAGTATAATGTTTAAAGCTTGTGGTTATACATCCGGTCAGGGTCATACTGCCATATGTCTGAGCACTGCAATTAACGGGAGTTGAACCAACACAAAGGTGGGCCTGTGACAAGCTGCAAAACTTTTTTATCACTGCTTCAAAGTATAAGAGAAACATAAATTTGGAAAAATTTACGACTAATTATTGTTTTTTTTTATTTCCTTACACAGTTTACACTGTTTAATTCTCCTTAAAAGCTACTTTATTGACAAAATAAAAAAAGCACTTAGAGAGTACAAACCTCTGCCAAGAAACTCCTTTCCACCCCAACTTTTCACCTACTTTTCTTCTAGATCAAAATATCCAGAATTTATCTAGGATCCAGCTCAAACTTCGATATACTAAAGTGGGGGTATTATACTATTGTGGGGGTACTATGTATTAATTTTCCAAGAAATGTTACAATTAATTTTAGCGATACAATAGGAAAAATTCCCGAATGACGTATACAAAAAATATATCATGGATGAAGATAAAAATATTATACGAGTGCTTAGCACAAGTATTATATTGTTCATCAGTGATATATTTTTGTTCTGTATATGTCTAATGAGGAATGTTTTACATTTATTATACACCATTTTGTACGATTTATGGGTTAAATAATTCCATATTTACAGAATATGAAAAAAGGCTATTAAAAACCAAGGGCACCAGTGAATATAAAAACTTTAATATTCAACTTGCAATATCTCAGTCATTTCTGCATGTATTTTTATGAAACAATGACGAGCAGAAATGCTGTATAAAGACCTTTCTAAAGATGTTAATACATATTTGCAGGTTACATAGTTACGAAATATCGGTGACAAACTGAAAACTAGTGACATTTATTATCCATGCTACGGCGGTGCTGATGTATACAAAAAATATATATCCTTTACCTTTTATCTTCTTATATGGATCAAATACAGCTTGCAGTGGATAATAAATACATATATAATGCAGAAATGTCGGAGAAATTTTAAGTTCAAAACTAGAAAAAGGGTTTTGCTAACAAAAACATGCGGCCTGGATGGAGCCTTGAGTTAATAAAGCTGTAGTAGTTGAGGTATGAGACTGTAAGCAGAATGTAAGCTTTACTGTGTTTTGTAACTGATGGAAATGGATTATTTAAAAACTGTAGAAGTTTCAGTATTAGACTTTAAGCAGAATTTGAGCTTTATTGTGTTTTGTAGAGTAGTATATTTTACAAAAAGAATATAACATTTTTGCTATAGGTTGACTGAAGAGAAATTGTAGCTGTAAATATGGGATTGTAGATTTTTTCCACGAGATATTTAATCCTACATTTATAATGATAAAGATATACTGTAGTAAACTATAATTAGCTATATATAGGGACATTCATATGTTGTGTATGTTTGAGGCATTTTATGCCTCTGAAAATTCATTGCTATTTAATATTTTTATAAGGTAAATATGCTTAAGATAATCCTCCTTTTGAAATCCTTTATTGTTTCATTGTAAAAAAATATACAAAGTCATGTTGTTAGATGTTACTGTTAACATTTTTAATTTACACATGACTCTATATCTGAATATCATGAAAGTCCAAGGTTTTTACATAAGGCCTTTTCCATTCTCTCAAAACAGACAAGGCATTCTTTCCACAAGACATTACTTCCACAAGGCTCTACTTCCATGAACCTAAAGTTAAATGTCCTTGTTTAAATTGTTTACCCCAAAAAATTTACTGTAAGCATATCCCTTAATGAAAAGAAATGAATACATCTTGATATCCCTGATCAACATTTTCACTCAGTGTGCAGACACATTATGTAACACACAGATGTTAACACACAAAAGCACAGCGGGGCATGGGACATAAGTGAGTGGGACTTTCCATGAATCTGCCTCCAGATAGATATCACACAAAAGCAAATACAGAGTTGAAGGAGAAAAAAGACACAACTCATTCATTTTCAATTCGCTGGAGATACAGAAAATACTGTACAAGAAAAGCTGTTTATGAGAAAATGTTTTTTTCCAGTCATCTTATCTTCTGAAACTAGTCAAGTCTATACATTTGACCCATTTACATAGTCTATGTGAATAAGTAGCTAGATCAACAACCCCTGCTGCTAAACAAAAGCTGAATTAATTAATAAAATTTTCCCCAAAAGGAAAAGTCATATCCACACATTCCACAAGAATAGAATAAGAAGAATGTGGGATTATTTTAATGTGCCTAAAATTGGGAATTTATATTATATGAACACTGACCAGCTGCAATATGTCAATAACCACATCAATGCATACTAAATCTCTCACTTTTTGTTTCTTTGAAGATGCCATAACTTGAAAAAACACTAGGAGGTTAGCTTTGCCATATAACAGAAATTTTGGTTTAAGTATAAATGTGTCAGGTGTTGTTTTTAAAAGTCTTAAAATGAATGGGGTGGGAGCAAAAACTATGTATTTATTATGTTAAGATGGCCACAGTGTCTTAAATACAGGAATTTTAAGTAAAAGGTCATAAAAATCTTCCCTCAGCTTAATCAGTGTGTCATGTTGAACTGTTGTTATTGAACAGTAAGTCAGTTGGGGGTTGAAGACCCTCATTTTTACTTCCAGATGGCCATGACTGTACTTGTATTGGTTTATTTGTTTATTTGGGGTTTTACGTCGCTTTCAACACTGTACAGGTCATATCACGACGGGTAGTTGGAAGGGCAGAGGAAACCAGTACATAGAGTTCGCTAGGGTTGTGTACTGTAAACTGCCGACCAACGGCAAGCAACTACCAGCTTTCCCACTTAAGGCCGTCACGGGGATCGAACCCCTGACCTCAGAGGTGGGAGGCGAGAGTGTTACCACTCTGCCACCGTGGCCCCCTGTACTTATATTGGAACTCCAAGGTGGAAAGAAAATAAGAATGTCCCTATTGTCATCTTTAATAAGTGTGCAAAATTTAACTGAGGTCAACTGAACAATACAATAGCTGGACATTAAAAACTCCATATTTCACTGCAAGTTGGCCATAACTTCAGCCATACTAGGACTTTAAGGTGACCATGAAATAGGAATGTCCGTTTTGCCATCCTTTATAAGTGCATAAAGTTTAGCTGAGGTCAGTTCAACATAAGATAGCTGGAGGCTGAAAACTTCCTTTTTTCACCGTAAGGTGACCATACCTTCATTGATATTGCGACTTTAAGGTGGCCATAAAATTAGAATGTCCCTTCTGCCAACCTTTATAAATGTGTAAAGTTTTATTTTAAAAAATTAAACATTGACTGAGCTTAGGGCTGAAAAACCCTACATTTTAAGTTTAAGATGGCCATAACATTATTAATATTTAAAGCATAACGTAGCAACAGTCTTCTTTTGATCTACTTCAATATAAATATACGTTAGATATGGAAAACGAAAGGGGCCAGATGGTTTTATTCCCGTTTTATGACTTTAGGGAGGCATAGCTCCATTAATATGAACAGTTTAAGGTCACCATAAAGTCAGGATAATCCTTTGGTAAATCTTATTATATATACCAATTTTGATAGAAAAAAGTGAAAAAGTAAGTGAACTGGAGGGTTAAAACCCCCCTTTTTGACATTAAGGTGACCTATAGGTTGCAGATACAGGGCTAAAACTTCAGCATGTGAAAGATTATCAAAAAGTTGCTGAATAAGTTATTCCAACAAAATGCCGAAATCCTGACCGTTTTTGAGATACAAAGTATCCTTTTTTAAAAATAAATTCATGAAAATCAAATGCCTCTCATTGAGGCATCTATGGTCTGATTGATTAGAAAATCCTTTCTGACGTGCAGATGATTTAGGTATAGAATGTACCTGATAAATTTTATAGCACTGGTTTGTGTAGTTTTTTCCAAAACGAGATGACGGGGTGTTTTTGAAAAATGATTAAGATTACCTTAAGTAAAGTTTAAGGTCTCCTCAAAGTATTCCAAAAACATGTTCCCGCCCCTATAGTTTTAAAGAAAGCACAAGAAGTTATTCAAAGGAGACCATAATCCGGCGGTGGTGGTGATCAGTCAAACCTATGTGAAAGCAAATAAGCACCCCTGGCGGGCCACTTAATTAAGATTTTTATATTTACTGGTGTCCCCTACATATATCATATCCTTTTACAGTATTTCTTTTAGAAACTGTTTTAGAAACTGTTCATCTCAATCCGAATCACTGATACAATAAATATATTGATTAGTCATGTTCAGAGTGAGAGCAAACTTTCTTTGTAATTAGTGAAAACTTTCAGTTCAGATAATGTTTCAGTTTATATAGTGTACTCTTATATATGCTGTCCTTTACATGAGCATGCGGCTAAGACAGAGCAAGTTTGAATCTAATTACATGCTGTCACCTTTGTGTGGGTTCGACTCCCAAAAGTGACAATGCTGAGGACCTGTCCCAATATGACCCTGGCTGTTGAACGGGACATGAAACACCAACTTTGACTTTTGCCAAGACAGAGATGTCCTGGGAGTTCATATCTCCTAATATGTACGAGTGCTTTATGAATACCAAATACCTATGTAGAAGTTATGCAACTAATTTTACACTGCAGCAAAGCAATGTCAAGTATTAAAATCTGTTCAAAATTAACTTTCGTTATAGGGGTTGCATATTACTATTGTAAGTACCTGTTTCTGTACAGCCATGGCTCATCATTGGGCAAACTTCACCTTGTGAGAACTCCACTGACTATGGAGCAATATGTTCAAAATATTATTAATATATGGTATTAATTTTGAATTTAGCTGCCATGTTAGTGCAATTTCTACTCTTACTTAACAAAAATCATACTCATTTGGTAACTAATGACATCAGTAATTTAGCCTTATATGTACACAGACGTTTATATTTATAACAACAACAGGAAGAAGATATTATACACATTTATTTATAAATTGTTTCAAGTTAGGCCTACCTTTCAATATCCCCTCGTATGAACACTTAACTGAAGAAAACACAATAAATAACAGAACAATTTGTATCCATAAATGCACGTTTTTCATTTTAACACATTTAATACATACGTAAGACACATATGAAGCCATAAAAACAGCTTCTTAAATTCAGTTGTACACTATGATTAGATAGTCTCATTATCATAATAAGATACACATTTGCGCATGCGCAGATCAAATCTATATTAACATTCAATATTACAGATTCTTCTTTGCAGCAAATCTGACGCAGAAAAAGTGAGTCACTACAATATTATACAAAGAAGTAACTGGGGGGATTATTGAGTAGCATCTAAAATATACTCATGGCCAAAAGTCAGGGACACTTTCAAAAACTGATTTTGGTATAACAGCTAATTTCCAGTAGTTTTCTGCTTTTAAGAAATTGTACAACTGCACTCAGTTGTACATCAAATTAGAATCACTCACTAACCTTATTTAAAGTACATCTTTAACATATTGAATGTACTAAATATGTCTTGATAGTTAAAATTATACATAATTTATAACAATTATAGCCCCTCTTTGTTTTACATTTATGTTTCACTCAAAGTTTTCAGCACTTATCTGTTATTAATAACATTCCAGATACTTCTTCCATACAATAGACATTATTTTGCATTCACTTATAGATAGATATTTGATTAAAAAACTTTTATTAAAAACTTTTGAAAAGTTATGCATTTCCCTGACATTAGTACTCATCTAAATTAGCCAATTTAAAACGAACATCTTCTTACTTTACGTGTTATCACTATTACATGTTACAAAACAGTGATGCAAGGCTGTGTTGACAAGCCAAAGCTATACTTGTATTATTGTTTTATTTAGTCAAATGACAATCTAGAGATTGACCATTTCTAAAAACCATAAAACTTTTAGAATGAAGATCAGAGAGCATACTTTTCCGATTCACTTCATAATTTTTTACATTATATTTGTTTGGGTTGAATTCATTGCTATTCAGCACTTAGGGGAAGCATGAAACTTATCGTGAAATGTTTCCATGTTTGATTATACCAAAATGAGTAGGGATAACATGATTGCAAATCATAAATTTCCCTTGCAATAATTCAGGATTAAAATTCAATCACACAACCATTGAGCAAGAAGGCTTACTATTACTGCTGTAAACCAAATCCTTTTCAAACACCTTTAAATGCGTGACATTCGCCCCTAGTTGATGCACAATTTATTATCTACCATACAGTGTGTCTGATCTATTTAACCACAACTAAAGACAGGGAATATGTCTTTATCCTCTATTTTCTCTACTGTTGCATCAAAATCCATGCAGAAATGTTGGAAAAATCTACACTTAAACTTGATTTTTTTATTTTCCTCACCTAACAAATTTTTTTTTTTTTTTGGCGTTTTTTCATTATTTGGGTCAATAATGTCGTTGATAAAATTGTTTATTATCAGACAAAATTTGTAGATAATTATAATAAAATAACCCTGTGAATTATTTTTGTAAAGTTTATCACTCACTTATGATACAACCTCAAGTGTTTTGTTTTGTCTTTACAGTTGATTAAGTCATTAAGGTTTAAAAAATCAGCTGTAGAGTTAACAATAAAATATTTTTAATATGTGTCTTTCCTTTGAGTTCATTCATGTGGCTTCAGGGCCCCTCTCCAAGCTACTGAAGAGATGGATACTTTGGTACATCTCCTCTTTTCCTCCAGACTCTGCTGGATTCTCCAGGATGTAATACTTGACAGAGTTGTCCTCTCCTCCCTGTGGAGCCAGGTAGTCACTCATCATGCTCTCACTCATGTCTCCCCTGTAAGAGGACATTCTCTGGGGTACTGGAGGAGCACGTTGTTCTTTAGGAAGAGGAGCAGAGTATGGCGGGAGTTCTGTGGACACTGTGCTGGTTTTCATCCCACTCCTTTGTGTGGTTTGGCCATTTGTGTTTAGTCTGACCAATGTACCACGAGGAATGAACTGCATATTTTCCTTCTCTACTGCACAGTTCACCTCATATCTGAAAAGAATAATACAGGTAATATACTACTACTATTTTGTGAGATGAGGCAATCATGTACCTGAAAATGAAATGAAAATAAGCAGAGATACACGTATCCCATAGCATAGGAAAAAAACATTGGACACCATGAGATATAGAAGGGGTGAAAAGTGCAAACAATAGGAGACTTTCAGAATAGTGTAAGTTATGTAAAGTTACAGGAAAAATAACACACAAGAAAGAGAAAATATATATGAAGGCAAAGGATCAAAACAAGATAATTTGATATGAAGATGACTAAAAGTTATGAAGCTATGAAATGTTTTAATTGATCTATCAATGAAGGCTGTCAATGAAGATTATGTAGTATGAAGTATAATGATCATCATGTACATCAATTTTAAACTTCAAGGTCACTAAAAAGGTCAAACATCAAGTCAAGGTCATACTGTGGTGTAGAACATATATACCCCCAACCAATTACCCTACCAAGTATCAACTTCCTACACCGCATAGTTTCTGATATATAAATGTGACAGCATTTCAAAGTTCAGGATCATTATGGCCAGGTCGAAGGTCAAATCAAGGTCGCACCATAACATTGCACATCTACATCCTAATCAATTTTCCCACCAAGTACCAACTTCCTATACTCATGGTTTCTGAGACACAGCCTGGAAGAAATGTTCATGCCAGCTGCCCTTAAATGACCCAATCGTCCCGAAGGATGTCAAGGATGCAAACAATACACATACAGCATTTAAAGGCTTTATCCAATAAAATAGTTAGCCATCAAGCCAAATTGTTTACATCATCATGTAATTTCTACTTTCCAGTTACCTCGTATATCCTGTTGTATTAGGGGTAATACACTGTATTGAAGTTAATTTCGTTATCCGTGGGTATTGAGATGGGCATAAAAACCTAACTTTGACCTTACATATGCAAAATGCCCAGATTTCTTTACCCAAATAAACGATACTAGATATTGTACAGTGGGGATGCTCAGCGGTTTCATAGATAACACACTTTCCCCCCATTCCCCCCATAAATAATAATAATAATATTGCCCAAGGCCTGAGTTGGAATGTTAGCAGTTGTTTGGTAATATCTAGCTTTTTTCACTGCAGAATCATACCCAATTGGTAACACACTGATTTGCTCGAAATCTAAAGATATTTGTCATTATGTTTTCCTTGGACAATACTTCAAGATAACATATTTGACCTTTATGCTGGGTTGTACAACTCTGACCATTTTGTCCCAGCCAGGGGATCAGAAATAGTATCTTTAAAATATTGTCGTTCCAGATTTTCCAGATGAGTTATCAAAAATACATTGATGAAATCAGTGAAATCAACAACCAATATTGCAGAATAACTAGAAAGTTAAACCATGTGAGTATTTCATAATGAATTTTGTGATCTGAAATATGTTCAGTAAAGATACACATCAGTTAACTTAACAATACGATATCTGATTTGAAAAAAGTTAACAATTTTAAAGTTAACAATAGCTAAATTTAATCAAATATATTGATCAAAATGAAAATATCCATTAATACGAAATCTTCAAGTCATGATTTGGGTACAAAAATGAGACAGACTTCATTCTTATTACCTTTTGGTGCAGTAGTAGCCAATGACAACCACACTGCAACAGATTATGATGGTAAGGCAACTCAAACCAAAAGCAATCACTGTAAATATATTATCATTATCATATAAAAATTGAATCTTTTAAGATTTAAACAGAGTCTATTCAAAGATCAATAAAAACATTCAATATAAAATTTAGATGGATTACTTTATCCCCTTGTAAATTCTCTAGATAATATAGATCCATGGCAACGTGAATGCAGCATTATGCTTAAATTTGATGAAAACAAAACCTTAATTAGTCTTTCATACTTGAGCCAGATGAGCATTACTTTTTGGAATGCTGTAAAAACTGATTCTGCAAAGGACAAGAACTTCTGTTACCACCGTGATATGTCAGATTTTCGTTAAGTCTTGAAAGATATAGTTTTAGTAGATATACATTCATGAGTTGTATGGTAAGTTTAAAAAAAATAAAACCTGGTTTCTGAGGTCTTGAAATGACCATAATCCAGCATGTTGTATGATTGTACCTAATATGGTGAAAAGATAGATGTAACCAGACATAAGTCATAATATGTTATTGGGAATTTCTTGGTGAAATATTAACAAGGCGAATTTCACTGCACATGGAGTCACAAGGAGAAACATTAAAACATATTTACGTTTTGATTGTTTAACAAAAAGGCTTCAAATATTGTATAAGTATTTTTTAAATTTGTTCCTAAACCTTCTTAAGGGAGTTTCCTTATTTTCACTGCATCAAATGAAAACAAGATTACCAATGTACCATTCTGAACAATAGCATTCATTTAATGTTGTACTGACCATGGTTTGTGGACACATTTGGCAGTTTTCTTGGCTCAGCCTTCACTTCTACTGTGTCTGGTTTTGCTGTTGTTGAGGTGGATACTATACAATAGAAAAGTCTACTTACTCAAATATGTCCAAAAATATAAATTATGTGTAAGTGTATAATTTATAAATGTTATTTGTATAAAAATTAAGAAAAAATATGTATAGTATTTAGAAAAGATACATTCAAATTTAAGTCAACACAAAAAAAATCTATGTCTGAACAAATATATATGACAATATGATAACATGTCCCATCCATATTACATTTTATGAGTATTTTATCACAATAAGTGATACCTTTGGACACCAAAACTATTATGCATATGTAATATATTATATATTGTATTACTGCCTAACCTGACCTAATATTCACGAATAAAACATATCTGATATAAATAGCCAACAATTTTTGTCAATTATGAATTATTGCATGTTATAACACAAATGGTAAAACACTCACAAGGTTCACATTTTCCAACAATGCCCAGCCATTTGTTTTGTACACATTTTAGTGTCCATGAGTCAGAAGATGATTGACAGCTGACAGTCAAACTGTCGTTCGTCTTCTCAGTAAAAGAATGGGGCGGAGCGATAAAGTCAGGACATCCTGTGACTATAATACAAAAGTTCCAAATGAAACAGAGATCTGCCAGTTAGTGTATCTCATTTCAGGATATCAATTAAATGACAATAGAATACTCAGTTTTATCAATTTTTGTGAGCTAGATTTTTTGGTGATAACTAAGCAATAAATATGTTGTATAATTAGACCAGTGGTGACCTGCAATACCCTTGTCATAATGCATACTGTTACAGCACTAGTCAAATATCTTACACTGGAATCCCTATATTTTTAAATACCACATTAGACAGTTGTAACTAATTTTCTGTTCATTGCTTTAAATGATAAAATATTATAAATTAAATTATTAATTGATGTTAATTTTAATTATATTTTCAGTATATCATATTTAATATTAATTAATTTTTGCTTCTGTTTCACGACATTCAACAGCATTGCACCAACAAATAACATAGTCTGCTTTAACCAGACGGTGTAGTAATAAACTTAATGATCTAGGTTTTCAAATTTGCATTTGTATGCCTGTGTTGTTGGTTACATGATCACATCATGAGTTTCCTAGTCCTGTTCATATTACACTAGCTGTCCAGTGTTTTGCAGTGAACAATCTTGCCCACCTCCTGTAAACTATTGCCCTTTATCATGTCAGCTACCCATCCTAATATGAGATATGAAAATGTGCTTAAAAGCAGTGTTAAATCTTATTGGCCAATCAGTCCTCACTAACCTTCAAAAGAAATCAGAAACTTGTAGTTACTGACAGCATACTCATTAAGTACAATCTGAACACTGTAGCTTCTGCTCAAATACAACTGCTTCTCCCTCTTGTGTCCCCCTCCACAGATATTGATGATGTCATCGCTTTCTGTGTCCAAGATGTAACCATAACTGTGCACACACCCAAGGTTATCACTGCTATTATCCCAAGAGAAATCAGTAATCGCCAGTGTGATGTGTTGTCCTTGTTGACCTTGAAGTAGCCAGGGTGCATTTTGTAGTCCACATTTCTTTTGATTGGAAGTGGAACTTGAGACAAAATTTTGACTTGATCCAACGTGAATAATGTGTTGTGATGTACACATGTCAGTTCCAGGAACATATACTGAAAAATAATGTTTATTAGCATCGTGACCCCATTTTCAAATGTCCAAACCATTTCACATGATTTTGTGATTATTTTTGGATAAAAATTGTAGACATTTGCTTCCAAAATACATAGAAAATAATTTATATCTTTGTGAGTCTAACTTATAAGTCCTGTTCAACTACCGAGTTATATCACTATGAGATTTTAAAGTTAAGGAATCCAATTTTTACAAATAAATATAGATATAATAAGGGATTATTCAGTTACACGTTTATTATTGATTTTATGTCATATTAGCCATGCAAGGTAAAGGTAATAATGTTGGTAGGGAAATTTAACCTCATTTTTTCTGTACATTTGCAGCAACAACGAAATTGAAATATTAGTTAATTGGCCCACGTATCAGGAATGCAAAAAAAAAATTTAAAAATGGAATGATACAAAAAATGTGGGCAATGGGATATTTTATCCGTCTATGAAAACCTTTTTGTATGCATGAAAAAAAACAAGAACAATGTATTAATTTTTGTTCACTAGAATTCTACCTTTTAACATTATTTCAAATTCATAAATATTATAGGATAAAAGAGTATTATTATACATTCAATATTTACTATTTTTTGGAAATATATACATCTTCAACACTAACGTATACTCTCAGAATATGCTTTGAAGGTTTACTAATAGAGTGGCCAACAGGTGTCTCAAACAAGTACATTATGGATATATATGCTGAAGAAAGAACATATGAAATGATCGGTTATATTTCAAATGGTCCTTCTTTTATGCTACACCTTTTGCAATTATAAAGTAGTAAAAGGCTCAAAATTGACGTAACTAATAATTGGTCTTGGACGCCATTTGGGTACAACTTGTATTATCGCCCCCAAAACATCCTGTAAGTTTAGTACTTGCAACAGGTTATATGTGTATATTTATATCCTGTGGTTCTAACAATGGATGATTTAAAAAAAATAAGTGTTTCATCTTCAAATTGAACATTACCAGATCTAGCAGTAGCAATTAAGTTACAATTTCATTCTTTTGTTATGGTCACAAAATTAGCTAAAACTTAAAGTTACTACCTTTTTGGCAGACATAACTAGCTTCAAGATATGCCTTCAGCTCTCCAATACAATCGAGTGTTACCATTGTCTCAAGCTGTATGCCATCAACAGCGCATTCATCATTTCCAGAGCACAGACTGTCTAAGAGCTGTAAGATATCCATTGCACATCCCAGGCGTCCATAATCAACTTTCACACAATTACCAATCTTCATCCGACCATACCATGCATGGATGACTTTGATTATTTCGCCATCTGGACATGATGGGTTGAATGTCTCAACTGAACAATATTCTGTTTAATTACATTTGAGTAAGTTATCTTAGTCATTATTCTATTAGGTAAAGAAATATTTGGTTTTCTAGAACCACATTCTAATGAATTGCATTGGTCATATTTACATTATACATAGGTTAAATATGCCAACAAATTAAGCTGTGACAAAAAATTTAAGAATAAACAAACTTATTTCAGCGGATAGTTTTTATATTAAAACAGTGTGAAAATAATGAGTATAAAACGAAATATTTATCAGAATTATAACAATAATTTAATACAAGTGTAAAGCCTGGCGGTAATGATTGCTTTAGTCAGTTTGCTATCACCTCAAATAACACATTATAACCCAATAACAACAGGTAAACAAACGGAATATTTTCATGTCACCCACATGATTTTAAATGAATAATACTTGCTGTATACTTACAATCATAGAATTTTTTATATTTACCTCTTAATATTCCTTCAAAGCATAAAGTAATATATATGTTGATAGCATTAAATGCTAGTATTATCCATTTACTACAGAAATACATCTTCTTCAAATATAATGTACATAAATCCACAGCATTTACACTGCAAATAACAGGCAGTTAAACTGGCATCAACAATATTTGTAATTACAAGGAGCACTGAGCATGCCCAGAAATATTAAACATGACATCAATAACAAGGAAACAGGAAAACTGACGCTACAAAACTGACTTACAGACAATATCAAACAGAGAAGTAACTTCACACTGGTATTGATTGGGTTTTTCTCAAATATACTCATGCCCAAAATTTTAGTAACCCTTATGTCTAAAAATACACTAAACTTGATACTTTTGTTTCTTTGGTTCATGATGTGTTGTTGTTAGGCTTATATTGTAAATTTGTCAAACACCATGGACGTTTTATGAGACAAGCTGGAACAATATTAATCACATCTTCAAAAATCTGTCAAACATTTTAACATAATATGTATAATCTTTATTAGTGAAAGGTAGAACTACATTAAAAATTTCTGATTTAAGTAACTGTAATAAACTTGGTTCAAATGTGAATAGCTTTAAAGTACAGGCCATTAATTCAATGAGTTTTTCCACCTTTTTAAAGCTAAATTTACATTACATTCTGATGAACAAACAGAGGTTATGGTAGTTAGTCAAAGCTACCATACTGTAAAACTTTAATTTGTAAAATATAACATTTAATATAATTATAACACAATGTAGATATTACTAATAGTACAATTTGTAAAGCAATGCAATCTGCAACATAATTAACATTATCCAAAGATACATTGTTTAAAGGTTATTTAATAATGATACAATACATATTAAGATCTATTAAAATCAATCAACCATGAACAATAACCTATCCAAATCTAGCAATGCGTTGCAGCAAAAGGCTGGTATGCACTGGTTTTCCCCGTCCTTATGACAAACTGCCACAATAGAACCAATACAAAGATGCTAGGCGCTATGTGAAACACCAAAAAAAGAACAAAAGAAAAAAAAACAGGTAGGTAGGTATTATCATTACCTTCCCTGATAAATCATGAAATGTAATGAAATAGATATCTTGTCCCACAAACATTTACTTCATGCTACTAATAATTCAAGAAAGAACACTATATGACTAAAAAAATTATATTGATAAATATTGTGTTTGATTGAGTTACATTTAAAAATATAATATATACTTTTTATAAGCTAAAACATGCTAATGCCCAAACATTTACTGAAACATCTATCTTGACTCAGGAGCTCTTTCTAAGCTACTAAACAAGTGGATACTCTGGTACATCTCCTCTTTTCCTCCAGACTCTGCTGGATTCTCCAGGATGTAATACTTGACAGAGTTGTCCTCTCCTCCCTGTGGAGCCAGGTAGTCACTCATCATGCTCTCACTCATGTCTCCCCTGTATGAGGACATTCTCTGGGGTACTGGAGGAGCACATTGTTCTTTAGGCAGAGGGGCAGAATATGGTGGGAGTTCAGTGGATGCTGTACTGTGTTTAGCCTTAGTATTCCCAGATCTGTTGCCAGTCTTTACACCTACAATTGTGCCACCTCTAAAGAAACTAGATGCCTGCTCATGGATCTGTTTTTCAACTTCACAGTTGACTTCATACCTGACACATACAGAAATCCTTTATTTTTTCACCTTTTCAGACCTTTAAAGGGTTTTGATGATTCAGCTATTTTCATATTTAAATAGTAATAGTAAATACAAGCTTATGGGACACTAGATCCAATCAGCAGGTTTTATTCTCTGTGGCCAAAACGTTAAACTACTTTAACATTGTATAAACCACAATGATTATGTCAATACGACGGCACCTTGATTTAAATTGATGCAGGTTATTTATTTGCAATACTGAGCATCCCAACCCAATATTTCTGCATATGCATGAGTAAGACTGCAAAAATGCTAGCGATATGTGGGTTACAACTTTGTAAGATTAAAAAAAACATAGATGACACATGGAATATTTTAAATAATAATAACCTGCTTAATGCTACGAAGCATCAACTAGAAAACCTAACTTTTTAGTAGCAATTTCATCAACACTTATAAGAATGCAATACGTGATGCAGTGGTGCCAAAGTGTGATATCTTGACCTCTTTAATTTTAAAAACTTGATACATATTTTGCAGTAATTATTAACACTAGATCAGTAATTTTTCAAGTAAAATTGATATTTGCTTATAATTTCTGCTCTCTGTTAATTTCTTTTTATATCCGTTTGGGTCTTATACTTGGATAGATCATGTAATGTCCCACATGTTGTCATTTTAATCCATAACTGCTGATATCAAATCAAACTGACCACCAGCCTTAACTACTGGCATACTGAGACTTGCATCAGGAATCTTGAGTCCAATCTACAGATATGAATGACAGAATTATCGTCAAATGGGCCATTTGTCACAATGACCCCTGTCATACTGGTCTCCATAAAGAAGTAATGTGGTCACATTGCCACCAAGGAAACTATACCCTAGTCAGATTGCCTCCAGAAAATCGGTGCCTACATCTTAAACCCATCCTGGTTTTATAATAACAATAATTTAATCAATAATAATAATTTAATTCTTTAGTATACAACATACAAAATTAACCCTATTAATAACCCTTTGCAGACGGAAAATGTTTGAAGGAACTTATATAAGTTGACATTCTCAACTTATGTATATATCTTTAACATTACCTTTTAAATCTTGGTTCTCCAATGGTTTAGACACTTCATTATTTATGTAGTTTTATATGTCTTCAGATGCTTAGACCACTGGCACAAGGTTTCGTATTTCTTGTATTCAGTTTTAATTATAACTTTGAAATAAGCATTCATGAATTTTATTATATTACAATAATTATATACCTTTTAGTGCAGTAGTAGCCAATTACAACCACAGTGCAGCAAACTATGAAGGTTAAACAGCTCAAACCAAAGGCAATCACTGCAATATGCAAAAATATATTTAAATGTTCTCCCAGCAATGTTCACTCTACTTTGCAGAAAGATGTTTTAATGTGTTTTGATAAATATTTCAAACCAAGTGTATTTAGATAGTTCTTCAATAGGTTGGTACTTTCATTCTTGTATTTTACAGTAATAAATTTTACACTCAATTAAATATATGTGCTTGACATAATGTTATTAAATACTTGCCATGGTTTCTCGAAATGGGTGGCAGCGAGTTAGGTGTCTCTTCAGTTGGTACAATATTCTCAATTATTGATGTAGATGTAGGTACTGAAACACATACATTTGATATAAGTAAACAAATCAACTTGACAAATCATATACAATTTTCCAAGCTCTCAACATCCATGCTCTGGACATAAACTTCGGCATTGCCTTGTCCAGAACCAAGATTTACCTAACTTACTTATTGGTTACCTTATTTTCATAACAAACTGTTTCTTAATTGGTACTCAGAATTTCTAAAATTACATCTTAGTACAGACTTTAGACTTTTTCTTAGTTTCCCCTTTGTCAGACATTCAACCATAACTCGGGGTCTCTAAATTTTACACTTCATTTCTGCATTTTTTTCCTGAAATTGAATAATTAGAATTAGTGTGTCTCCTTGATTGGTACACTGTAAACGTACAGGCTAACCATATTGGTATAGCTATAAAGGCCATAATCATACTCAGATCAAAATTGACGCTAATATTGTAAATGTTATAAACAAATAAATTTTGAAAGACGATAAATCCTAAAATCGATGAACAAATTGAACAATGTTGTGAGTTATATTCTTGCTATTGAAAGACACAATGTACTATTATATGTGTTTTGCAAAATATTACTAACTAGATTAAAACCCACACCCTTCTTTTCCTCGGTCGTAAACTCTGGGGAAAGTCACTATTTGTGTATAGCATACGACTGTATATGCATTCCACTAACGGTCCACAGAATGAGAACTTAAACGTCTGCAAGGCAAAGGCACATCCCAGATAGCATGCTGACATTGGGCCAACGTCGGCACATCCGTCGGCCCGACGATGGCTGCCGACGTTGGCCCAACGGCTTTTTGACCGGCGGCCCGACGTTGGCCCAACGTCGGCAAGCCACCGAAAAAAAATTACTCATTGTATGGCATCGACCAATCAGATTGTCCATAAACAACTTTTTCAGTGTGAATTTATAATGAGAATGTTATTTTTATTTCTAAAATTATGAAATAGTTGGTTAAAATTTGTGGGCTCACTGAAATATGATTTTTAGACATACCATAATAAATAATTTTTTACTAAGTTTCACAAAATCCCCTATTATTGCTCGCCACCATCTTGAATAAAAATCCAACGTTGGCCCAACGTCGGCCCAACGTCGGCAAAATGTAGAGATATATAACCAGAGTTGTGGTTGGCAGTCAGCCGTTGGCCCAACGTCGGCCCAACGTCGGCAAAATCTGCCGACCTTGCGACCAACAGCCAATGTCGGTCCGACGGCGGCATGCTATCTGGGATATAGTTCTAATACATACATAAATTGTATGCAGTGTTGTTAGTAATACTATTGATAAAGACAGGCATTGATATTAAACAATGGCATTGAGAAGGTTAAATACACACACAGTCGTTGTTTATTTTTTCATATATGTATACTCACACTCTGGGCATTCCCCAACAATTCCAAGCCATTTGTTCTCCACACATCTCAGAGTCCAAGTATCCTCTGATGACTGACAGCTGACAATCAAACTGTTGTTCTCCTCTTTCAGCCATGAATTAGGAGGGGCCTTGTATTCAGGGCAGCCAAGTACTATAATAGAAATAAAAATTCCTATGGACAGTTGTTACTTAAACTAGTAAACATTATATAGCAATATAGTATAACTAACAACCACTTCCATTCATTATCACCTCAGTAAAAATATCAAGGCTGACAATGGTTGACAATTTAAACATAAATTTTGGTAAAGCCATATACCAATGCCAAAACCACATGTAAATTGGTGAATTTCATTTGCAAGCTAAAAGGTAAATAGATTTAATTTGTTAGCTGCAATCATATAAATAGGATAAACTGTGCGAGTAATGCATATTACCTTGGAATTGAATGAGAAACTTATATTTCTTGACTGCATTTTCATCAAGTACAACTTGCAAACTGTATCCAGTACTGAGATATAAGGCTCTTTTCCTCTGGATTCCACCACATATATTGATGACATCATCACTTTCTGTATCTAACATGTAACCATATCGCTGTGAACAACCTCTGACTGTATCATTCTTCCATGCAAAATCTGTTATTGTTAAATTTATTTTTTGTCCTGGTTCAGCCTGTAATAACCAAGGAGTGTCGTGAAGTCCACACCTGGTGTTTAGTGACATGGAACTGGCCAAGATATCCTCACCTTGCCCAATTGTGATAACCTGCTGAGACAAGCATTTTTCCTTTGGGGGAACATAAACTGAAAAAGAATGTTCAATGATGATGAAATAATTTGATAGAAGAACGGGTCTTATAATAAGAATATCTGTATGGCATCTGAATTATCTCTTCATTAATTTTAGCTCACTTAACTTGCATCTTTCCATCCAACTGAAAAAATATTATTAAAATATATTTAACAGCCTGCAAATTAAATGAGAGAATAAAACTGGTGCATATTCCTATTTTATCTAGTGCCAAACCTTCATGTTAGTATTTTCATATGAATGTATTACAAGTGCAGATGTAATTTACTTTATATTATCTAATTCATAGATAAACTTAACATAGAATTCACCTTTGTAACACACATAACTTGCTTCTAAGTTAGCTCTTAAATCTCCTATGCAAGGAAGATTTACAACACCTTGCAGCTCTATTATTGGCACTGTACAAGAATTCAGTCCTGAGCATTTGTTGTCCATCAATTGGAGAAGCTCTGTTGAACAGCCAAGTGATCCATAGTCCCTCTTGACACATCTGCCCAGCTTCATTCGCCCATATCTGGCTTGTGTTACAACATTAACCTCACCATTTTCGCATGATGGATTGAAAATATCGGCATTGCAGTATTCTGAAAAGTTAAGAATACAATATCTTTGTCCTAAGTATAGGGTAATCTCAATAGCTGTGATAAGGGAACTATTTAAATGTACTTGGAACTCGATCAGGTTACAGGCCACAGGCTTGATACCATTCTAAGACATTTTCCCTGGTGCATGTGTTTGAAGTTACATAATTACCAATAAGGCGATAGTTTCGGGTCAAATCAGGAAACGTTAGTACTATAGGTTTCTCAGAATATATGAATCGTCTTATTTCAGTTTAAGATATTGGAATAAAATACAATAAAACTGTGATGTTTCACCCATTATGTAATTTTATATCCATACTTCATGAAGTGCGCGTTTCATATCTTGCAAATGGGTCAATTTGGGTAAGGTTAAAGGAGCAGTTACATTTGTTCCAGAAGTCGATAACTAGAAGATAAGTGTCAATTTCGAATGTGTGAGCTCTGACATTGTAGTTGTGTTAAAAATTATTTTTTTTTTCTCTTTCTATACAATTTTGACAAGAATATTAAAATTTGTCATCACATTATTAGAATTTTGAAAGTACGGAACAATCAATGCATGAATTTAAAGGATGTTTAATAATACTCATGTTAATGCTTGATTTATCATTAAATCATCAAATAAGGTACAATCCCGTGTTTATGTTCTATCAGTTTGTACAATTTGATATAGAATAGCACACATTATCATGTCTTAGTGAAGAAAAATTATTACCATCCCATAAATTAGTGATGTCCAAAGCTATCCTTATCTTGTTCCCTGCAGTACAATGCATGTAAACAAATATCTCAAAATCCATTACCAACCTTGCAATATTCCCTTGTATGTACATCTACTCAGATGAAGCATTGAATACAAAACAAATATCAGACAACCCAGTTCAAATTTATGCATCTTTATTATCCACCTAGGTTGAGTCAAATGCTACACATATATTGCATTTAGCAGGTTTACTTGAAATAATCATTGACAGCCAACACTTCTGTCTCTTTGTGCCATTTACAAGTATTGTTGTGATCACTGAGCATGCGCACAAGCTCAATATATTTATGTTGATGCAACTAACAATGCTTGAACAGAGAAAATGACGGTATGCCTGAGTCACAGATACAATAGTGAATAATCAGTAACAACACATCCTGCATTAAAAAGTATACTGATGACCAAAAGTATGGTAACACTATAAAGCACAACAACATGTAATCGCCATTGAACTACTTGACTTAAAAGCTTCATACTCCCTTTCAATATATATTACTGAAAATTACGGTAAATAAAGGTAGACAGTTGACTTGCTCAATGCAGTATAAGTAAGCAATTAAATAACAAATTTAAATTACATTATTTGTAACGATTTTTTGTAATATGGATTTTACTTATAATATATTTTAAGATTCCATATGCAGCAAGGGGAATATTTCTCATAATATATACAGTTACATTATTATTTTTAACAATATGTAAAAGCAGAAAGCACTCATACATCACTGGCCTTCACCAAGGTGAAAGTTCAGAATTTTTGTATCCAAAATATGATCTGGATCTTTCCCAAAATGGCTTTATTTCTTTCTTTGACCAGTCCCCTACCCACACATTTAATTTTGTAAAGATCCATCCATTACTTTTGGAGTGAAGTCAACTAGAAATCCAAAGTCAATGAAAATACATAAAAAATCTATTTGAAAATACATAAAACGGGACCATCGAAAATTCAGGCTTTTTTATATCCAGAACAGTTAATCAGTTCTTCATTTTATCAGGCCTGACCCAGATTTAAGAAAGATCTGTTCATTACATCTGGAGTTATTGTGAACACCATCAAACAGAATGAAAAGCTTAGAAACAGCCAAAATACAACCTCCAACTGTAAGTAAGAATAGTCATTTTAATAACTGATGTGTAGTGTGCAGGTTATTACATACAAAGCGGTTTAGGCTTTTCTTGTATGAATTTTTATAGCTTTAATTAATTATTACAAATTTTATGCCACTGTTTGGGTCCTGTCTTTACTGACAAACATGATATTTATGTTAGTTGTGCTTACCTTCTAGTAGACTAAATTTACCTAAGCTAAGAATATTAACATATAGATGATTTCGTGAATAAAATTTCAATTTTGCATGATTATAGGTTCTCTGGTTCATTACATAATTAACCGTCCATAATAATTAAACGCAAATGGTAAATGGATGCTCACTAGATATGTGGTCCCTTTCAGGTCCAACTCAAAAATATTTTTATAGTAATGTAGTTATCAGGCTATTTGAACATTATATGTAAGTGCAAATGTATTTGATAATGTAAACTTAATTTTATTTATATACACATTAAAATTGTGCAAAAATACTGTTGAAAATAGTTAATGTTTATACTGAAGGTCTTTCCAAACTACTGAACAGATGGATACTCTGGTACATCTCCTCTTTTCTTCCAGACTCTGCTGGATTCTCCAGGATGTAATACTTGACAGAGTTGTCCTCTCCTCCCTGTGGAGCCAGGTAGTCACTCATCATGCTCTCACTCATGTCTCCCCTGTATGAGGACATTCTCTGGGGTACTGGAGGAGCACGTTGTTCTTTAGGTAGTGGGGCAGAATATGGTGGGAGTTCAGTGGATGCTGTACTGTGTTTAGCCTTATTATTCCCAGATCTGTTGCCAGTCTTTACACCTACAATTGTGCCACCTCTAAAGAAACTAGATGCCTGCTCATGGATCTGTTTTTCAACTTCACAGTTGACTTCATATCTGTCATATGAAAATTAAACAATGGGAGTATTTGACGTACTGGATATGGTTTAATCAACACTTCACTCTGTCAAACAAGCCAGCTACTGCCTGTTTTCCAGTACAGTAACAAGTCAATGAAACAGTAGCATTTTTAAGGTCAAGGGTGGACGTTACTTTGAAGTCAGCCTATCTTGTATAAAATTTAAAGCCTCAACCCTCAAAAGTTAGAAATGTTAGTTGCCAATCGTAAGTCCTTAAACTGATTAAAACTCTCAATAATTACTCAAAGAGAAAAGCCTTTGCATATGCAAAAATTTAGTAGCAATTTTCTTAAAGTTGTCCTAGTAATAGTATATCTGATTTTAAACATATCCAATAGACAAACTTATTAGGATAACTGGCTTATTCTCTCAAATTTCTCGATATGTGTATATAATTTCCAGCTGTTTAAGGGTTTGTTTGTCAGACTTCTTAGATATGGTGTCAAATGAACTACCAAGAATACTGAAGGAAGGGCCCATTATCCATTATGGTCATACTTCTAACTTTGCTACAATAAAATGTATTGTGATGATTTTCTCTAATTTATGTATGCAATATTACAAGACAGTTTATGCTTTCAGTAGGGCCAGTTTCTATTGCTAATAGCTGCAAGGATATCTAAAACATTACGAATCACTCAGAATAGTATTACCCAGAATTCAAAGCACAATTGTATGATATTTCATTCTAGTATCAAAGAGTCTCTTAAACATTTTCCCAGATAGAGTAACAAATGATATGATTTGTTCTGATAAACATAAACTATAATTGTATATTTTGAAATAAGTATTAACATAAGATCTATTAAAATTAGATCAAGGTCTGCCTGTTCAGACTGGTATATACAAGACCGTTGTTACCCTCTCAAGCGGGTACTTGATGGGTAAGAATCTCTGCTTGGTTTTGGATTTTTCCTTCTTGGACTCGAGCACCTTCGAGGATTTACATCACCTTTGGGCTATACAATTGTTTCCATTAGTTTTTTGTTGTTATCAGACCAGATCATCATATATATAGAAACTTGAATCACTTTTAGTTCTGTTTATAGGGTATTCTATAGTGTCACTACTGCTGATCTGCTGTAGATAATCTGGACGCAAACTGTGTATTTTAAAACGTTAAGATAGTCCCATACCTTTTTGTACAGTAATAACCAATAACAACCACGAGGCAGCAAACAATGAGGGTCAAACAGCTCAAACCAAAGGCAACAACTGTAATAATAAATTAATATAAACACAATAATATTAAACTATTAAAGAATTAATTGTGTTAACTACGTTGATGGTTTTGTTATGTCTATAGTATTAGCAACTGCTTTGTTATAGGCAACTGCTTTGTCATAGGAATACACAGTAATTATACTTTTTACACACACTAATTACACGTAAAAAGGCTAAAGCTCTGACCAGCCAGAAAAATGTATGTTTCATTTAAAGTACTGTTTTTGAAAAGACAAGATAAAAGTATAATTAAAACTTTTATCTGGGGCCGATTTCACTAAAGGACTTAAACTATAAGTCCCTTTATTGGCTAAGTCAGGGACTTAAATCTAAGACTTTGGTCTTAGCTAGGTCTGGGACTTAAAAATGGATTTCACAAAGGTGACTTAGCTAAGTCCAAGCTTATCAAATAACCACAGTGGTTTTCTGTGTCATGGGACCTTTTATATCTATTCAAAATATAATATTGGTGCAATATATCCTTCATTTGATGTATTTTATCTAAGGATAAGTGCTGTTTTGAAATGGAAAACCTTGTTGCCAAATATAAACTTCCAAAAGACTACTTTAGTGAGGTGTTCTGTGTAATTATACTTTATTTACAGCCATTTCAAATTTTGAAGTGGAGAAAAGTTTATGGCGTCCATATTTAAGTCCTCTTTACAAAATTTAAGCCCACTACCTCCCAGACTTAAAGTCATGTCCACTGACTTAGCAATTTCATGGACTTAGCTGCTTTGTGAAATCCACTAAGTCTAAGACCACAGACTTAATATTCTTTTGACAAAATTTAAGACCAAAGTCTTAAATTTAAGTCTAAATCTGGACTTAAGTCCCTTTGTGAAACCGGCCCCAGTTATTTTAAATGTCATTTAATTCTCCTCAATACTCGCCGTGATTCTTGGAAAGAGATGGTAGCACATTAGATTTCTCCTCAATTGATACTATTTCCTCAACAGCAGCTGTAGATGTAGACACTGAAGTGTTTAAGAATCATATACAAGAACATAAGGTAAAAAAACAACATATCTATAGAATTCACCCCCAGTATTATTAAATTTGTATGTGTTGTGATTGAAATATCCGTGGACATTAGAATTGACACCCTAATAAAATATGTATGCATTATACAGTTACCACACAACAATGAAAGACATAACAAATAAAGTAAGAAGTTATTTCTCATATTTCTGATATCCATTCAAAATTCCGCCCTATCCAGCCCAACCCGGGAAAGTCAGCCATACTGTAAACCACACTGGAAAACAATATCAAAATTGACACAGTATTATCTGTCAATCAGAGGGTTAGAAATATATACCCTCTTTATTTCTGTCATATACAACTTACACTGTGGACAGTTTCCTACAATTCCAAGCCACTTGTTTTCAATACATTTCAGAGTCCAGGTGTCTTCTGATGACTGACAGCTAATAATTAAACTGTTGTTCTCTTTGTTCAGCCATGAATTGGGCGGGGCTTCGTATTCAGGACAGCCAATCACTGTAAGACAAAGTAACATTTTAAGCTGTGATATGTTCTACGCAGCTTAGGTTATTCCACATTATTCAAGTGGTATGACTTGACAAATCAGAGACATGGTAACACAGTGACTAGCGCATTTGCCTCCAAACTCTCAAATACATAGAGTAATTGTTGGCCCTAATCTGAAGTTACATGTTTGTTACTTGCTTGTCGTTATTGGATGGTTTCCATGCGTTGTGACCAACTCATGTGCACTGATTTCATCCATACCTTCAACTACCCTGTCCATACATGACTTATGCAATAGGTTGTAAACAAGTAAAACCAAATCAATATGAACATTATTTGAATACAATCATAAAATCCACTATTAACAATTTGACTTTGTTAAATATGATTTCAAATTGAAGAAATAATTGCCATTTAAGGTTACATTTCTGCCACAATTGCTCATCGTCTACACAAAAAGTAACATTTTTTGGCAAACTACACATATTCCTGTATTTGAAAGCATGATTAAACATTTACCTTCAAATTGAATGAGGAATTTAAATTTCTTTGCTGTATTTTCATCAAGTACAACTTGCAAACTGTACCCAGAACTGAGATATAAGGCCCTTCTCCTCTGGATTCCACCACATATATTGATGACATCATCACTTTCTGTGTCTAAGATGTAACCATACTGCTGTGAGCAATCATTGGCTGTGTCATTCTTCCATGCAAAATCAGTTAATGTAAGATTTATTTTCTGTTCAGGTTTGGCTTGGATTAACCATGGAGTGTCATGGAGTCCACACCTGGTGTTCAGTGACACAGAACTCGCCAAAATGCTCTTACCCTGATCAATTGTGATAAGCTGTTGAGACTGGCACTTCTGCTTTGGGGGAATAAACACTACAAAATACATCTTTAATTGTATATGCTGCTTGACACAAAGAACAAACAGACAACAAAGAAGATATAAAGAAGATTAGTTATAATAAGACAGGCTTTTCTCACTGCAGGGAAACTAAAGTCAGTGATAATAATAGCATCTTAAACATACATCTGTATAAAGCAGTAACATCCAATGGTGAATTAACAGGGCAATTACTTAAGCCTTTACCAGATGTGTATCCTGCATCAGTTGACGGTAAAAGAGCTTGCAAATTATTTGTCTTATACTGGATATCCATCAGGCATAAGGATAGCTAAACATTATTATATTTCAATTTATACAAATTAATTATATGTAACATATGTTATTTGAAGTACTTGTGTTTCTGTCGTCATATTTGATCTTCAAAATAGACATATAAAGTCCAAGAAAGTTATAATTAAAATTAATTAATTATTGTGTTGTATAACACTATCTATAGTTCAAATTTAAGCATTCTTTATGTCAACCTTTTATTCTCACTAAGAGAGAAAAAAAACGATATTACCAGTGTGATTACCTTTAGTACATGTGTAACTTGCTTCTAAGTTGGCTTTGAGATCACCAATACATGGTAGATTAACCACTAGCTCCAAGTCACTGATATCTACTGTACATGTTGCAAGTCCGGAGCATTTGTTGTCCATCAACTGAAGAAGGTTCAAAGCACAACCCAGAGAACCATAATCCCTTTTGACACACTTTCCTAACTTCATACGGCCATACTGAGCCTGTGTTAAAACAACTACCTCATCCTCTGCGCAAGATGGATTGAAAACATCTGTGGCACAGTACTCTGAAAGTGAAAACATATCCAGCCAAACACAATGTGCTTAATCTTTTCATAAACAAATTAAATGGTTAAAAAGACTAAGATATGATAGCATACACATGGATGATAGAACTCAATTTTTATACGAAAATTTTATTGATTTGGGGTTTGCAGAAAAATACATATAATTATTTAAATGCATGGGCTTTTGTAATAACATAGTAGTGCTGTGGTTGATTGCATATCTTAGAACCTGTTTCCGACAGAGGAAATTCCATGAAAAGCCAAGTTTGTTTGATTTAGCAAATGCCATGAGCTATCCAAATACATGGCATATAAAATCACATATAAATATAACATGTAACGTGTTTTATAAGAGCTTTTGTTAACAAAATGGCTTATATGTTGAATATAATAAAATTATAAAATGCTGAAAAATATTTTTGCGAAATTTATGTTAAAAAGGAATTTGTTTGGAAACTGGTTACGGTTTTATTCAAATGTAATACATCTTTGGTATCTTTCTGTCTGTAAATAATTTTCCAGCTTAACATCCTAAACTACATATTATATAAACAAAACAGCATTATGAATGGAAGGTGCTGTAAAAATAAGATGTTTTAGCACTGAAATAATTTTTGCATTTTTTCTGTTAGATATTCTTAAGACAGTCATATTTGTCTACTTTAAAACTTTACATAGATCACTGAAGTACAAAAGAAGAAGTGGCTGGGATACATAACCTCCCACCCGCCCCACACACGAGTGTTGTACTAACAAAAACACCAAAAATTCTGGATTTTAAATTTATATCCTGATCAGGATCATCAGTTTGGATCTGGGTCACCTTTAAGGTGGACCAAGCAATTGGTAGACTTATATTTTTGTGAAAAAATAACCTTGATCTGATGAATCATTTTTGAGTTATTCATGTGAATAATGCAACAAGTATTGTGAAAAAGATTCTGGATACATGATCCAGATCTAGATCTATATCATCTTTAAAGAGGACGAGCCATGGTTAGACCCAATCATGTAAAAATATGATCCAGACACAACGTATACCTTCTGGACAGAGAGACAAACTGAGCTCATTACAATAACCTCACCGCTACGATTCGAGGGGCAATGAAGGTCGGTGGTTCAAATCCCGGACCCTATGTGGGAAAGTTGGTAGTTGCTTACCGATGGTCGGCAGCTTACAGCACAGAACCTTGACCAACTGTATGTATTTGTTTCCTCTGCCCACAAAACGACCCATCATGATATGACCTGTACACTGTTAAAAGCGACGTAATACTCCAAATAAACAAAACCAAGGGGCAATGGTGAAAACTAAATTCCTATGAATATATGCACAAACATTTAAACTCCGATAGATATAAAAATTTTAAGATGTGGTAGAAATAACCACAGATTCCCCAAGTGACCACATACCACCCTGAGAAAGGTCATTTGGTTTAATCATTAAAATTTAAGGAATAACTTTATATTCATTATCATTGAGAAATATTTCAACAAATTTCACCGAATGTAAAATAAATTTTAGGTGGTTAAACAACTGAACTAGTGCAATGTTTATGGCATTAAGCATGTATGTATCATAATGTAATGCATATTAAACTTTTTTGCGTTCCAATCATATTTCCTAACTACAATTTATTTAAAATTTATTAAAAATTTATTTTTTGAAGTTATCTGTGTTAAATCTTTTGCTTTACAATGCCATCCATTGATGTATAAAATGCAAATGTCACACAAAATGCTTGTACAATAATGTGTTACTGACCTTGTAATATCCCTCTGTTTGTACATCTACCCAAATGAAGTCCTGTGTACAACATAAATAACATAAAAGATTGTTCAATTATATCCATTATTTTATTCTAAACATTTATGTTATTATTCTCAAACAGAATAGGCTTCTATATGCCCAATTTATTTGAAACGTTTACTGGCAACAGTTCAGAGGAACAAGCTTTTCACTCTATTTGTGTCAATATAATTATTGTTACAATCACTGAGCATGCCCACAGACTCAATATATCTATGATAATGCGATGAATAATGTTTTAGCAGTGAAAATGACGCTGGTTTTGAGCCACAGATACAATAGTAAACAAAGTAGTAACAACACACATCCTTATTGATCATTATACTGATGGCCAAAGATATGGTAACAGCACAAAATAAAAGTATTTCAGTTGCATTGTCCTGGTTAGTCTTAATGCCTATGCTGGCCTCCTTCATAAATTTATGACCTATAAGAGTCAATTATTTTTTAAAATTTAGATCTTAAATCAAAACTAAGTTTGTAAATAGGAAACATTAACACAAAATAATATAATAACAAAAATAGTGTTTCTCAGCAATATGTTATTGCATATTTAATGTGTTAGGGGAAAGGATTCTGTCTCAAATTCCAATTAGATGAGAAGGTATTCAGAAAATAGTCTGATCATATTTATTTATTTATTGTTGGTACTTTTATAAACAATGGTTTATTGAAGCAATTATGTAAGATAACAAAAAGATTATAAGAAGCATCTTTCCATGTTTATACAAGTTAATATCAAAAGTTTACAAAAGACAGAAACAAAAAAATGGCGAAAAAGGAGGGAATAAACTATTCAAATAATTATATATACTTTAAAGCAGTTAGTGAGGAGACAATTGCTTCATGAGACAAAAGTTTTTCAACATAAATTTAAATGGTTCTTTACAGTTTTCTGCATCATGCCTCCGGACTAACATTAATCTTATATTTTCCATGTTTATGAAATCATTGTTAGATAAAGACTCAGGGAGATTGGTTATTTTACAAAGTTCATGCTTTTTAGACATGAGGGAAATTATAATTTTACATACTTCAGACTGAGTTCCATTCAAAACCAATATAGAACATAACACCTAGCTCACATCTTTCCATACTAGATTCATGGGTTACAACAAAGAAGCTAAATTCATCTACTTTCCCTGCTAGTTGAATCCGCTTCATTATTTAATAGGACATCTTCAATGGGATTTGTAATTTGGGTTTGACATCATTGATGGCATTTGACACAGAAAACATTTTCTTTTCTTTTCCCCTCTTCAGATATTATAGCCAAAAACCAACTAGCAAGAGAAGGCTCCCAAAATGTGTCATCCGTGATTATTCCTGCTTTGACTACCATTGTGGACAGGCAATTCAAAGAAGACAGGACCCTGTGTCCAGTACGGACACTGAGGTACTACATGGATCGCACGCAGGACCTAAGAGATTCTTGATCCTTACTCATTATTTCCTTTAAAAAAAGACATAACTCAGAAATCTAACCTGCTACCCTCCCTTCTAGGTTAAAACAAACTATCCTCTTATGCTACAAGCAAGCAGATAAACAAGCCTTGCACTTGATCCAAGTAAAAGCTCATGATATTAGGGCCATTGTGACCTTTAAGGCCTTTTATGATATGGTTTTGGTGGACCAAGTCATGCAAGCTTCTCACTGGAAGGCACACAATACTTTCACAAATTTTACCTAAAAGAACTGACCTGTATTTGACTGTCAGTTGGCATATTGTTACATATCACTAGCTGATAGATACCACAAATTAGTTCATTAATAAACCCCAATCAATGTACATGCATATTTTGTTAGAGTTACATAAAGTAACTAAGACATACCATTAGTCAAAACACACGAATTATATACACAATAAAATATACACAAGCAACATCTATATATTTTCTTGCCATCTACAAGTAAAGCCACCCATATTTATGCATTTCTTTTATACACATGGAGTTTTTTACTGTGGGTTGTTACTAAATCCAGTTTCATGTGGCTTCAGGGCCCCTCTCTAAACTACTGAACAGATGGATACTCTGGTACATTTCCTCTTTTCCTCCAGACTCTGCTGGATTCTCCAGGATGTAATACTTGACAGAGTTGTCCTCTCCTCCCTGTGGAGCCAGGTAGTCACTCATCATGCTCTCACTCATGTCTCCCCTGTATGAGGACATTCTCTGGGGTACCGGTGGGGCTTGTTGGCAGTTAGCTGCTGTGTAGGTTGGTGGCTGAGATGTATCAATCAGAGATTTGTTGCTTTTCTTGACAGATTTGTATGCATCAGGGACACGTAGTATTGTACCTGGAGAGTGAAAGAATTCTTGTTGTCTCCTCTTTTTAACTTCAGAATCCACTTCATATCTGCAAATGTAGGGAGGTTGATACAATCTGCATATTTTTGCCATAAGACAATTCATTTTTAATATTAGTAAGAATAAGAAATTTAGTTGCAGTTGTGATATGTTTGGGGATAATAACTTAGCTTAACTTAATAGAGGTGTTCCTCTAGAGCCGACCAGCCGGTAACTATGCATTTTTGGAGAGTCGTGACCAATGTTTACATAATAATAATAATAGTAGGATTTATATAGCGCAAAATTGATACAAATCCTCTAATGCGCTTGAGTCCAAGAAGGGAGAGTCCAGGGACAGGCATGGGTTGACATCTAAAAAGCGCCCGCCAGGGTATAACTAAGGTGGGGGGTATGCCAGCCTAAACAAGTAGGTCTTTAGCTGGCTTCATGGTCAATTAGGGTCAGTTGTAAGTTCCCGGCCTGTCGGGGAGAGTCGGTTAAATATCAAACATGTTTGATATTTCTACTACCGTTACCGACCCTTGTATCCGACCCTAAATACATCCACCTAGCAACAGGCCTGTCAGTTAACTTAAGGGCCTGTTGGTTACACTTCCAGGCTTTCCTGTAACCCTTCCAGGCTTGTTGTTATCACTTGCAGGCCTGTTGTAACATGAAGCCGGCTTGTTTTTTGTAACTTTAGTACTGCTCATTTGCGGTCCATTTCCAGGATGATATAAGGTAAAAATATGATAAATAATTAAGTCAACAATGACAAATAAACAATGCAAGTGATCATAATTTTCTGGTGAAGTTCCACATATATGCTACAATTAATCAAGAAACCTAAAAAGTGTTTTTATTTGGTTAAATAAAAATAAAATCCCAGCTTATTTCAAGAAATAAATTTTTGGGCAAAAAGAGAATCAAGTGTCGACCAATCAACAAATCTAAAACTAGGTTACTAGTAAACATTTGGATCCCATCACATGACCAGAACTACTGGGCGTTTACCTTCACGTCCAGAAAAATGTGCTTTCTCAGAGGCTCGAAATTATTTGGTATAAATGTGTAGAAAAATTGCTCAGAAGGTCGGAATTTGAAGGGGTCCTTCCCAGAAGCTCAAAATTGGAGTATAAAAAGCACCAACAAGCATGAGGGTTTTCATTGTCATGTGAGAGATTGTTAGAAGCACAGGAGATAACACTTTTAATGAAAATTTCATATTTTAAGTGGCCTTTTTCGTTCATAATCTGAAACAGGCATACATTGATTTATTTCTTATATAATATTAAAGCAAAAAACGTGAAAACTATAATTAATATAACAAAACAACAATTTGGACATTTTGGTCACGTGATGGGATCCAAATATTCATCCTTGACCTAGTATAAGAATTGTTTATTGGTCGACACTTGATCCTGTTTTTCCCAAAAAATTCATCAAAAGCTGTAATGACAATACCGAATGCAAGTCTGGTCGTGGAGTCCGGTATGTTTCTCCAGTCCTGTCTGTTTATCAATACATCTTGTCGGGACCTGGTAAGGCTTGTCTGTTAGGGATTTAGGGCTTGTCGTAGTAGTACTTCTAAGTACTACGACTCAGCATTTTCACGCCTTTTTTCTACGACCCTACGACTTTTGCAACCGACCCTAGGGTCGGCTCCAGTGGAATACCTGCATTATGTTGAATATCAGTTACAAATGGCATGTACCATTAAGTAAAACTAAGTACAAGGTTATCGAATTTCTGAAAAGCCATTCTGACCACATATATATTACTCTCAATAATGTATTTCACTCACTTCATCATATGCAATAAAGTTTTACCTTTTTGTACAATAAAGTCCCACTATAATAACTGTACAGCATACGATGATGGTTATGCAGGCCATGGTAAAGGATATGACTAAAATTGCAAAACAAAAAAAAATACTAGAAAAATATGCAAGTAAAAGGATACATACAAAATAATAAATTGCTGAGAATATTTTGAAGACATTCTAAATGCGCTCAGCTGTAATAAGGTGTAATCGTGTGTTTTTGTTTAATTCATAACTAAAAATTTATTTTGTAATCAATACGATGGTTATATTAACAAAAAATATACTGTGTCTTATTCGGACTACATATAACCCAATATTAAGTTAATTGAATAAATTTAGTGTTTGACATTGATACCACAATGTATATCTGAAGGAAAAATGAGGGTTCAACATGTCAACGATGGCACCTATCTTGTTATTCATATAGGAAGAGAATGAATACCATGTAGATTAAAAATACTTAAATTTACAACTTGCTATAAGAAAAGGGTTATCTCAAGATGTATGGAAGCTGTTTTAATAAAACAACCACGTTCACCATAAAAATAGCCTTACCTTTATTCAGAGGTCCGTGTTCATAGCCAGAAAATATTAAGTGCTACTGTTACCTATAAAGGTTTTAGTAAAGAAATTCTTCTAAAGCATTGTTATTGATAAACATCTTACACAATGTTATTAGTATTCACGGACATAAATATACATTACCATGATTCCCTGATACATGTGGTAACTTCTTAGCCTTTGGAGACTTCGCCACTGGATTTTTCGTGATGGTGGCTATTGTTGTGGAATCAATCACTGAAATATATACTGAATGAAATGACGAGAAAGTAATGTGCATAATGATATATGATACATATATAAGACACTGTAAATAAATTGTAGTATCAAAAACTATGATTTGAAGTTTTTCACAAAAATCTGAATTTTTGAATGTAAAATTAGTGTTTTTATTTTGTGGAAGATAAACTTTTGAAATGACCTAATTAAACCACGTAAAATGTGTAATATGTCTGGAGTTAGGAAAAGGGCATATTTTATACTCTAGAGTCTCCAATGCGATTCTTGGATACCAATAATGTGTCTTCCCATGCTGTCCCCCTGGAAAAGGGCCAAATATAAGGCATTGCAGTAAATGAAAATAAATCTTGATAACCCAAATCCTATAAAAGCTTAATATATGCACAACTGAAGTAGAAAAGGTTATTCAGATTTATTGTATTAAAAAAAAACAATATGCCAGATATTTTATTTCATTCTGGGATTAGGGGCCACAGTGGCGCAGTGATAATACACTCGCCTCCGGCAGTTCAAACCTTATGTGGGAAAGTTGGTAGTTGCTTACCGATGGTTGGCAGTTTACAGTTCAGAACCTTGACCAACTGTGTACTGGTTTCCTCTGTCGGAAAAACTACCCATCGTGATATGTACAGTGTTGAGAGTGATGTAAAATCCCTAATAAATAAATCATTTTGGTATATCAGTAATACCTAGGTCACACTATTTTGTGCTGTCCTTAACAGCTGCATAAAAATGCAAAACATTTAATTCATCTGGTTTGTTTCTGGCTCAATGCAATTCCTGTTTTGCTAGTATGCTTCAGGGTCAATAAGTCAGGATTTGTTGACACAATTTTTGAGATGTTTAAAACCCCTTCCCTTAGCCCTCACATGCTTAACTGAGGAGTACATGCCACACGGGTGAAGGGGGTGGTGGTATTGCATTATGCAGCAGCTGTGGCACTGCCCACAACCAGGGTCTTTTTACAGAAAAATAAGGACAAGGACCTGAGCCCAAATTCAAATACATGTTGATATGTGTAGACGGAACAGTGTGAACTGGTCTTAATATGTTTTTCCAAGGTATTTGTAACTACCTTTTTATTTCTCGGAAACTCATATGTTTTGCAACTCTTGTTCATAAAATCTTCACAAGTACACACTGAACTTTTCATTCTTATGTACTGTATTTACCTTTTGGGCAAGTCCCAACAATGCCAAGCCAGTTATTGTCCACACAAGTCAGAGTCCAACTATCTAGTGAAGAAATGCATGTAATCTTGATTGTATTATTCCCAACTTCCATCAAAGAATGTGCTGGGTTTTTATATGTCGGGCATCCAACAGCTATTAAAACATGCAAATTGTCAACCTATTTCAACTGGACATTATCATACTGTTATTCCATTATATACAATGTTGCATGCGATCTATTAAAATTACTTGTATGCATGCGTTGCATCAGTTATAAAGATTCGCTCATGAAAATGATACCTTTTTACAATACAGCCTTATTCAAATGAATAACACTCTCATGATATATAATGATCACTATTACATTGTATATCAAATGCTATTATGATGATAATAGCTTCATTGAATTCGATGTGTTTGGTCAAAATGAAAAATAATACATATCTTACACTTATAGCCAATAAGGAATCTGTGAAGGGACAACGCATTTTCATCCAATATTATTTGTAGACTGTGCCCTCTACTGACATACACATCTCTCTGACGTTTGCCACCTCCACATAAGTTGATGATATCATCATGTTGAGTGTCCAACATGTAGCCATATTTATGTGTACATTTCATGAAGTCACTGGTTTCATTTCTCCAGGAGAAATCAGTCAGTGTAATTTCTATATGTTGACCTTCTTTAGCCTCTATCAACCAGGGTGTACTGTGTAATCCACACTTTGTCTTCAGTGACACAACACTTGACAAGAGCTTTGAACTGCTGGCAGCTTTTATGGTTTCTTGACTTCTGCATATTGATTGTTGTGGTTGAGTAACTAAAATGTAAAAATGGACAGTATGCACAGATATTAGTTTCTGAGTCATGTCAAAGCAGTTTGATTTTGTAGTTTGCTGAAGACTGAATATTAGACTTATTAACACATAAACCTTGAATTATGCTACTTAATTTATTGTTATGGAAATGCTATCTTCATTGTTGGCTAATAGCCAGATATTTATCACATTCTTTGTCAATATTGTAATCCAAGCATTCTCTATAAGTAACTACATTTTTTTCATTGACAGACATCAAAGTTTAATACTGAAGAGCCATCAGTCATATACATGTGATGCAAAAGAAGACTTATCACAGACTTTATATAATCGTGTACCTGCTTGGCATATATATCTGGCTTCCAGGTAGGGACTAAGATCCTCTATACATGGTATTCCTGCTGTCATCTCTTGGTCAGGAACAAGCACTGAACACTCGGGCTTGCCAGAACACCTCTGATCCAGTGTTCTCAGCTCGTTTCTGGCACATCCAAGCACTCCATAGTCTTTCATCACACAGTTACCAAGTTTCATACGGCCATACCAAGCATGTGTGATAATAACCACTTGATTTTCAGGGCATTGTGGATGAAAAGTTTCTGTGAGACAATACTCTGTGAAATATATTTAATAATATAAAATATATGTAACACTATCTATATAATTAAGCTTAAAATTTAAAACTGTATTTTAAGAATTGATAGATCTTGTTTTAACTTTCTAAATATTATGTCTTTTGAGGCTACTATGCAGAAGTGTATCATATCGATGAGGCAAATTATAGAACAGTTGGAGCGAGACCAGGTCAAGGTTATACGAGCTCAAAAGGTCATTGTGGACAGGTCACAGTGGTTATGAAGTTAAAGTGAGGGTATTCTTGAGGCATTTATTTACATGTTAGTGTAGACATACATAGATAGGATTAAAAACAGGTATTTAAAAATTATGAGTGTAAAAATGAAAAATTTTTAAAACCACCATCATAGCATGTACTGATACATATCACAGACACATACAAATTATCCACAAAGTATTCTTTATATTCATATGGTATATTCGTCAACATGCATACTGATACATATCACAGACACATACAAATTATCCACAAAGTATTCTTTATATTCATATGGTATATTCGTCAACATGCAACTGGCATGTTGGTTAATATGTCAAAAATCGTGACGAAAGTGAATGTGTCAGAAGGGGGAGCCAGGGTCAGCCTGGTCCAGCCTATCCCTAGACTACAAAGGCCCACATCAATCCCTACAACAGGAGACCTCCCTTATGGTGGGACAGCCATAAGGGGTCAAGGCCCAAGAGGGTTACTGTGAAAAGTGGATTACATGTTACATGACCTTAAGGTACCAACTTAAGGGGGCATCACCAGACACAGGATCCTACATCACTCCTCCAAGTGGATCAATCCTTGGAGGTCGAAAGGTCATAGTTCGTTGGAAGGTCATAATTGAGAGGGGGAACCAGGGTCAGCCTGGCCCAACCTAGTTTTAGCCAAAAATTCGGCTAAATTGCGATAGGGATAGCCCTACCAAACCAGTGAGTTCACACTGAAGCTTATGATGTACCAGGGTAGTGGTGGTGGGCAGAACTTGTTCATTCATTGACTTTGAAAATAAATATGGCAGAAGGTCAATTCAATTATGGTCGATAGGGTATAGCTTAATTCCTATTGGCTAGTGGGTGGTAAACAAGAATGACTAAAGTGTAAATAAAAATAAATAAAAGACTGGGTTTAAGGTCGCCTCCAACTGCAGTAGCAGGCCCCTCACAAGCCGTGCTCATACCAGTTGGAGCGAGACCAGGTCAAGGTTATACGAGCTCAAAAGGTCATTGTGGACAGGTCACAGTGGTTATGAAGTTAAAGTGAGGGTATTCTTGAGGCATTTATTTACATGTTAGTGTAGACATACATAGATAGGATTAAAAACAGGTATTTAAAAATTATGAGTGTAAAAATGAAAAATTTTTAAAACCACCAAAGCCAAACTAGAAGAAAGTGGGGATAACGGAAGAGAAGGTAGAAGGGATGATGGAGGGGGCTTGAGAGGCGTTCTGGAGGTAGGTCCAAACAGAGGAACTTCGCCATAATCCATGGGCCATGATGTTTTGGAGAGGAATATTATTATCAAATGCAAAAGTGGCTCCCGAATGCCGAAAGGAGTGGAAGCCATGACCTACCGGTGATATGTTGAGGATATTGAGCACAACTTTCAGAGCATCTCTAACATGTGTATCTATGACTTGTAGATGGGGGTGATATGAGGTAGCAAACAAGGGGGCTGTGAAAGGTAGGGGTCTGGATTGCAAAAGTGCTCTAAGAGCTCTAACAGGGCATAAGTAAAAATTATCGACCTCTGGGAGCTGAACCATGTGGGAAGAGTTTGAATCCTGGATGGTCTTTGTCCACTTAATTAGAAGATGAGCTCCTGGGGGGGCAAAGATGAGATCCTTCCTCAAGAAATGCTTGGACTGAGAGAACTGTCGAATGGAATGTGGAGCTATGTTTGATAGTCTTAAGAATGCATAAAATGCTGTGAGAAAAATGGCCCTATATAAGATGGGGTCCTGAAGTGAATCACAAGCTTTTGAGATATCATACATTATCCTAATGGAAAAGACACCCCTCGGGGTGGGCCTAAAGGTGGAATTAATGGATAAGCTCCTGAGGAACCTGAAAACAGCAGGGTGAGAGAGGTCAGAAGAATCCATGTGATAGAACTTAGCCAGGGAAGAGATGGATGCAAAGTAGTTCCTAACCACCCTAGGAGACAGGTGATTTTTCACCAAAAATTCTAGAAAAATCAAGATATTTTGAGCTGAAACGTTCAATGGAAGAGAATAGAACAACAAGACTGAAAGATATGTTGAAAAATGAGTTCTATGAGCTTGGTCTGTTGAAGGTCTGTATGCTGTCAGCACTCTGTTCCATGCCGAAGTTAGGAGGCCCTGAGGGTCTTGGTGAGATCCTGAAATTATATACGAATGTCCAGGTTAAAATATGTCAAAGGAATTCTTTCCCATTCATAATTGTTTACAAGTGTGGTGAAATTATTGATGGATATGCCTTTCTGTGAGTAAATTCTAGATAGGGAGTCAGCAATGAAATTCTTGTGACCTTGGATGTGAGCCAAGTGAAGGTCAATGTCATGAACCGCCGAGATAAACCAGATATGCCTGATACATGCATTGAGAAATTTGTCTCTGGTCTTGCCAGAGTTAACCACCTGGACAACCGCCAGATTGTCACAGTGAAAAGTTACTGAGGATCCAGCCCAGTCTGTGGCCCACAGCCTTAGGGCTATCATGATGTTAAGCATTTCTAGATGGGTTATATTGGGCTGAAAGTTTGCATAAGTGGGGACGGGAGCTGCATATACCCTGTTATTCCAAACGCCCCCCACTCCTGTCAAGCAGGCGTCCACATTCAGTGAGTTCATCTGTCTGATATCTGACTTAAAAATTTTTGAAGATCCCGAAAATCTTGGAAGAAAGGTAATGAACCAGTCCAGATCCATGAAAAATTCTTGTGTAAGGTGGATCCTTTTGGCCCCAGAACTTTCCCTAAATAAAGACAGTATTCTATTGACAAAGATCCTGGCGGGTTTACAGCACTTGTGGAGGTAAATCAATTTGCCCAGAAGGGATTGGAATTGACGTCTGGTAAGAGATTTTTTGGACCTGGATAGAATGCATTCCTTATAGATTTCCTCCATCTTACTCTGCTCTATATATATTAGATTTTTATCAAGATCAATGGTAACCCCCAGGCATGTAAGAATTCTAGTGGGAGGGGAGAGCTTGTCCTGGTTCATGGGAAGGCCTAGCTCTGTAAACAGGTCAAAGAGAGCTTGATAATGACGCATAGCGTCATTTTTTTTAGAAACTATGATGAAGTCATCTATGTAGGCAAAGATTTTGCAGTCGTGACGTCTCATGATGTGCAATATGGCGTCAGACGTCATTTGAAACGACGCACTGCCATGGACCCAGCCGAACGCCAACGCAACGTCAAGGTAATATTTATTATGCCATTTTATGCCAAATTTGAAGGCGTCGACTGGGTCCACACGCAGGTTACGAAAAGCCCTGGCCACATCAATCTTGGCCAACATGGGAGTACCCTGTATATCTCTGATACTATCAAGAATGCCATCTATGGTAGGAAAACGTAGGGTAAATGGCCTGTCATCAAAAAGGTTCCTGGTGACCGCGTCATTTAATGACGCCCCAGCAGGGAAAGACAAGTTCAAAATGACTCTCCTGTTGTCCCCATCTTTGGGGCGTGTAAGTAGGGGGGAACAATGCAGGTGCTCGTAGTTAATGCTATCATAGGGGCCCAATATGGCACCTAAAGTCACCTCCTTTTTAAGATAGTGGTCAATGGCTGCAGGGAACTGAGTGGCTGAATGATGGTTGGTGACTTCCTTATTGTGAGTTAAGCTGAGATCTGTGGCAGACAAGGGGAAGCCATACTTGAGGTATTGTATAAGAAATTTGTCGTGGTAATCCTTCAGATAATGAGCCCATGCATCAATATTAAGGCCAGATTTGAGTGGAAATCTTGCAAATTTGTAGTTTGGCATGCCACTGTCTTTGATGGCTTCAGCCATCTTTATATAGGTTTCAATATTATTACAGTTCCGAGTTTGCCTATCAGGACCCACAAAACTGAAATTTCCCTGTACATGGTTGAGGAAACCTATAGTTTTAGATGTATCAACGATATCATGGTTATGGTGAAGCTGATCAATGTTAATGTTGGGATCAGTGGATACAACGGCGGTAGCGGTACGGCAACTGACGGCAGAGGCAGCATTTTTGACACAAGGGAAACTATCATTTTTCTCGACAGTTTGCAGGTGATCCTGCTGCAGGATCAGTTTGTCAATCAGATGGTCCATATAATCTAAATATGAACATCCGTATGTTCTGACGGACCACACGTCTTTCATATGGTTATCATATGTCAAACTGGGATTCCCAGTATCACTGAAAAATTCACTAAATAATATGGGGATTGCAATAGTAGAAACAATTTGAAGATAACCTACCTCAACATCAGTGCATTCCACAATTTGTACCGTCCCCTTATCATGAGAGATATTCCAAAGACAAAATTTTTGATATTTTTTTCCATTTGAAATGAATACCAAGTGAGTGGTAATCCCTTTATCAGTATCCCACCAGTACTTGTTTGTAAACATGACAGTACATATAGAAAGTTCGTTCACAAAACTACTATTTTTAGAATAATTTTGTCCAAGAGGGCACTGATGGTGAGGTCGCACTTCCCCGACTGTAGTAGCATAATGTTGACTGGCAACTGCAGCCATTTTTTGGTTTACAGTATAGTTAGAATTTAAACTAACATCTTGATTTACCTTATGACTGCTAGTGGTTAATTTATCAGGGGTGACCATCCCCATACTAACATCACATATACCCGAATTCGGGTTATTAGTAAGAGGATATATACAATTTACAGTATTAATATATTGCATACAATCACAATACATGTTATCATATGAGGTATCATGAACAATGTGTAATTGTCTTATATATTCCTTGACTATTACACTATTATTTTGTCTATGTGCAAGTTTGATATTACTACCCTGCCCGTTATCAGTCTCTGCCTTACCCCCCTCCCCCCAGTGTCCTACTTCATTGTGACTGTCCTTAAAATATGGTGAGTGTCCAAGTGGTTTCCTGTCCTAGATGTTCTGTTGTTTGTCTTTAGCCTTCAACTTCATATAGCATTTATTTTCTGGATGGCTTCCAGATTTTCCCTGCCTGTCACAATAGGCACACATATGCTTATACATTCCATGGCTGGTGTCGTGAGAACAGGTGCCCTCATTATAGAACTTACACAGCTTCTTGGGTTGAGACATATGGGAAGCCTGAGAGGAAGCCATTGAGATTTGAGACGAGCTAAGACGATTGATTGACCATTGTGTAGCGTCCTGCCATCCAAGATGCCCCTCCTCCAGGTCATGCATGGATGTGGCCCATGCCCCTCTCACAGCTGGCCAGGGTAGGGAAGTGGCATCCTTCATGGCTAATATGACCTGGAGGAGGGCATGTTTAGCTGTTGTTGGGTCGCTCATGTAAAAGATGTTAGATAACTGGCCTACAGCCCATTGAGGTAGGGTCAGATCATCGTAGGCCACCTTCTTTTTACCTGCAGGTGCATGGTAGCCTTCATTAGGCCACCTGTACTCTGGGGTGGTATAGACAATGTCAGTTGTATTGTATCTACCCGACTTTTTAGCCTGCCTACCTTGTAGTGATGCACGGGCCTGTTCCTCATATGATTCCAGCAGCTGGGTGACCGAGCTGGAGATGGATGGTGCTCTCCTAAGTGCTTCCAGTGTGGGTACTATCCCATCAGATTGGATGTCGGCTCTGACTGTGGACTGAGGCTGGAAGTGGTCTCCAAGTCCAATGGAGCTACCCTGTGGGTGGTTCTGAGCTCTAGGTACAGTGGGAAAACGGACCCTCGGGCCTCCCATGGGTGGAGGAGCGTGGAAATGCACATTCTGAGACCTGGCCCCTGTTACCGCGGCTTCGGGAAGAGCATTCATAGGTCCCTGTCCAGCAGAGTCGGATCCGAACATCTGATCTGAGCGAGTTCTGTCACTGTTTTGTCTCTCTTCGATGGATTCTATTCTAGCCATCAGTGCTTGGTTCGATTCGGATAGTTTATTTAGCATAGATATGATGGCAGTGGATGTATCACCCTGTGAGGAAGTCGGATCCGAGGTATGATTTTGGGGGACAGTACTCACGTCAGTGGGTGTTGATTGTTGTATGTAAGATTCCCCCAAGTGTTTGGTCGATTGTCTGTTGACTTTCCTTGTGGAAATACGAGCTCTGGCTGAAGCTGTAACCTTCTTCCTCTTATTAGAAGGAGTCTTCTGTGTGGAAGGCATTGTGAACGGTGCAATATATTAAATTAGTCAAGTAAAAACATATCACTAAAATAACTAAAAATTTCAAATCCTTCACGTAGCAGAACTTGTTCATTCATTGACTTTGAAAATAAATATGGCAGAAGGTCAATTCAATTATGGTCGATAGGGTATAGCTTAATTCCTATTGGCTAGTGGGTGGTAAACAAGAATGACTAAAGTGTAAATAAAAATAAATAAAAGACTGGGTTTAAGGTCGCCTCCAACTGCAGTAGCAGGCCCCTCACAAGCCGTGCTCATACAAGTTACTAATAAAACCATCTTGGCTTTAAACTATTACTGTGTTTGTGCTAAAATTTTTGTTTTATATGTGTGGTGATCACTGTAATAATTGTATTCTATTCTGTCTTTGGGATATTGTACCTCAGTTGATAGCACATTCGCCTCATACCTCTGTGGTCCTTGGATTGATTCCAGACCTTACCTGAGCTCGGACAGTAATTTTTGTGTTGTGCTTTCCCACATCCTGTCAAATACCCATCATTTAACCAATCACTCAATCAGTTCTGCATTCCAATGTATAAAATGCATCGAATAATGTCAGATTATGCAAGGATTTGCTGCACAGAGACAATACACAGGGATTAAGCATATTGTTTTATACACCTATAGGTCATGGTGGGTCCATTCACCTCTGTAATTTTAGCCAATTTACAAATATGTGGCCGCAACTGACTCACAGTCGAATAATGTAGGTAGTTGAGCTGATTTGGTATGTTTGAAAGGTTGTCACAATAGGCTCCTTTAAGCTATTTTTATATTACATACATCAAAACGGAACACCCCGTGTAATACCTCTAGCAATATTTCTAATGTGTGCTGATCAGTGGATCAGCTGCATTGTCACTTCTAAATTCATGGAAATGACAGCTGAGAAAAGAACAGCTGATTCATGGGGCACTAATCAGTGACATAACTTGTGCTTTTTTCACTATTCTTATTGTTATTCTTAATTTTTATTTAATTTATAATTATAAGTGACCATAATTTCCTGATTTGCAGTCCGAAAATTTTAAAAGTATATTATTAGGACTAATGGAGTATTACTCTTTATAAGATATATCAGAACCGAAGAATTCTGACGTCACTTATAAAAAGTGAAGGATAAATGCCATTGATGTCAGTAATGTGATGGTACCCCAGCCAACTGGCAAACAACCAACTAATTGTAAAAGTCTTGATATGCAGCTCAGGGGATAAAGTAGAGCAGCGTTTACTAGTTGATCAGGCTTTTAAACTATAAACCATGACATCAGCAAACAACAGCAAATTTTCTCATTTAAGGTCTAGCTAGATTTGTAACCATAACCTCATATGTGAGTGGTTAGTGTTACCCATATATCATATGTGTCAAATATGTAAGCATTACATACACTAAAAAGCTCCATTTTTGTTTATATTTCATCAGGTTGGTCAACAGAATAGAATGCAAAAGAACTGTTCCATTTGTGTTTATATTTCATCAGGTTGGCCAACAGAATAGAATGCAAAATAACAATATAACCCATTGATAGATATATTTATCAGAGAGAAAATAGAGTCATGATGGGTCATGTGAAGTCAAATGTGACTCATTAACGACAATGTCATAACATGAGTCTTTTTTCTTGTTCCTCCTTTAATTCCATGTGCAATCCTGTTGAAAATAATAATATACATGACCAAATAATTCTGAAATAATTTATTTTCTTCTTTCGAAATTTAAAAACAACAACCGTACTGCAAACAATAGTCTGTTATAATGACGTGTGAAAACTTTTAGGATAAAAACACAAATATTAAATTTACTTTCAAAAATCTAGATTTATTAGCATTCCCTGCAGGGTATGTCCATTTTCAGGTAGTGCTTGTTCAGTTTTGTAGCAACAGTTACATCTTAAGACACCCAAAACCCTCAGAGTGAGAGGACAAATGTAAAATGGATCAAACAGGTCATTGAAATGACCTCAGTTATCTTTAAAATTAGGGGGCTAGGCTATTGTATTAGTATCTATTTGTCTGATGATCTGTGTGCATTAGTGAAAACACTACATGGGTTCATGGTCAACATTTACCACTTTTTACACAATATGTGTTCTAACCAGTGTCTCAGTCCAATGCATTCTTGATTTGTTTGTCGCAGATTGTTAATCTCCAACATGGGGATATATGTAATTGGCAGCAGGCATAAAATTGTATGTAAAGTAATTTAATGTGCAATGATTTTGATAAAATTTTCAGGCAATGTCGACAATAGCATCAGGAACATAATTTTCAACATGATCCAGATCCGTTTGTGGTTCCAGGAATATTTAAGGATTTTTATCCTTGTACTCACAGTCGATGTATTGAGCCTAGGAAAAGGTCTGGTCTCTGAGTGTATTTCTAGTTTTATTAAGTTTTCATATATTTTCTTTCCTTGACAGAAGGGAATATTTCTGATACATTCAACACAAACTAGAAAACTGTTTTACTTACAAAAACAAAATGTTGCAATATAGTATAAAAATAGAAAAAGGTTTTTGAAACGAAACACCAGCAGTGCTGAGAGAAGAAGTGAAAGGGGTAGATATGACTGGCTATATAGACTCTCCACATATGGTTTCCCAATACCCCTAAATACATTCTAAAGCTGTAAAGCATTAACAATGGAGATGTAAGGCAAAAAGACAAAATCTGCTATTTTATTACCCCAGTTTGACCCATAAAGGGGGGGGGGGGTCAGGGTAAATTTGACAGGCTATGAAGACTCTGCACATATGGTTTCCAATACCTCTTAATACATTCTAAAGCTGTAAAAGAAATAATAAAGGAGATATAAGCAAAAACACAAAATCTGTTATTTTATGACCCCAGTTTGACCCATGGAGGGGATCGGAGGTAAATCTGACCGGCTATTTAGACTTTTCACATATGGTTTCCCAATACCTCTATACATTCTAAAACTCTAAAAGCAATGATAAAGGAGGTATAAGACAAAATGTTAAAATATGCTATTCTATGACCCCAGTTTGTCGGGGTGAAAATTTGGCTTGCATTCTAGACTCTCCACATATGGTTTCTTACTACCTCCCTATACATTTTATGGCTCTAAATGCTGTACTTAGAATATAACGGGGGTTCACATGAATTTTAAGTTTTCTGGCTGGTACCTGTGAAAAAAAATCACTCATAAATCGGTCAATTACCATCTTATTGCTCCCAAAATCTAATCAGATCCTGGTTTTGATAGTATGAACATGTGTATGAAATTTCACCTCTGCTGTTAGTAGATTTTGCTGAGTAGAAATGATGGGTGGGTGTACCCCCAAAAAACTATTTTGTGATCATGTGACCTTAATAGATAAAGATCAAAGGTCATATTTTTATCATGTGAATAAAAATTCCCTCGCCTCAGGTATATAAATGCCAATATGGTTAGAAAATATTGAGGGAGATATTCAAGGGAGACCATAATGTGGTGGCGGCGGCGAAGAAACTGAAGTGAAAACAAATAAGGGCCCTTTCATGGATGCTTAATTACATTCTCCTGAGAGTCTATTCATAACAGATACCTCTTAGCTGAAGTCATGCAGTTCGAGTGAATTTTTCATTGCAAATTAAAATACATGGGTTAATGGGCTACGTAATTGAAATATGTTTCAATTTTTATTTTAAATAACACAACATGTATGGCAATATATTATGGCTATCTATAGTTTACTAACAGTACATATCATATAACCACAATTATTTTAAAATACAGCATATAATATGTTACATATATTGCAATAAAATCATTACATATTTAATAATAGTATCATGCTATAACATACCTTTCAGAACACCCATGTACCCGGTTGCTGTTGTACTGCTTATAGAAATAATAATTATCCATGAGTTCAATATATCCATGTTGTTCATAAATATAACATCTATTCAACACTGTGCACTATATTTATCAAAATACATTCAAACCAATTAAATTGATATATCTTATCGTAATCTTACATAAAAAACCTTGGTGCACTTTATAAATGCTTTCATATTGTCAACTATTGTCTCTACATAACATTCATACTGCATTTCCTTTGTTGAGTACCCATAATGAGCATTCCTCCATCAATATTCACTTCAATATTGCTGTAACATATTGTTGTGGAAAGAATGACGCTGATAAATGAGTCATGTTATGCAAAGAGATCACACAGTAAGTCCACATCTACACAGATCTATTGATTAGACATATACTGGATGCCAAAAGTTTGGTTACCACTAAATCAGATTTTTCACAACGTTTGTTTACCCTTCATTTGAAAACATATTTGTTTCAGGCGAATCTTAGGGTAGTTCAGTTACACCAGACTGATAATGTACAGAGAGTGTAAAATAGTAAATATATTAATGTTTTAACAGGAACTGGGGAAGAACTGACATTTTTGTCTCAAATGGGTTGTTCTAGCTAATTGTTACTACTCTTCAAAGTACTGAAGCTTTTGATACTATTGCATAGAGTCTCCCTTCTCCCCATGTTCCATATCGAATATAATACCACTGTGAAAGAGTTGAGTATAATAGCAAATTATTGTTACTTTACAGTTTCAAGGAAAAGGATTTTTCCATAATAGGTGACACAAAACATACTATCATACATTGTTAGGAGCTCTCTCCAAACTACTGAAGAGATGGATACTCTGGTACATCTCTTCTTTTCCTCCAGACTCTGCTGGATTCTCCAGGATGTAATACTTGACAGAGTTGTCCTCCCCTCCCTGTGGTGCCAGGTAGTCACTCATCATGCTCTCACTCATGTCTCCCCTGTAAGAGGACATTCTCTGGGGTACTGGCGGGGCTTGTTGATTGTTTGCTGCTGTGTAACTTGGTGGCTGGGTTGTAGCTCCTGCATGGTTGTTCTTTCGTTTGACAGACCTATATAATGTAGGCATAAGAGTCATTTGGTTCTCTGCTGAAAGCATCTGTTGTCCCGCTCCTGTCTTCATTTTAGAACTTATTTCATATCTAGAATTATAATAATAAAATATTAACATAATACATGATATGATTACATACCTCATAATTTAAATCATGGGGCATTGGGGTTTAGGGGGGTTAACACATTCACCTCCCTCTTCTTATATACTGAATTAAATTCCTGGTTTTGAAATATAGTGGCAGAGACTTTATATGTTTGCCTCTGTATGATGGTTTTCGCCCCAAAATCCAACATCTTATGCCTTACATTTCTCTGTTATCCCAAATACCCATCCTCATATGACCAATCTAATGAGTTGAAAGCAATGTTTAAAGTAAATCCATCAATCAAGATTTTTAATAAACACACAGGTATTGATAGGCATATAATTAATACAGACATAAACATTTTGAAATTTGTTATTTATTCAAACCACATATCACAGGTTAGTGTGCATAATATTATATGTTTATGCTATGACATTTTAAAATTAGAACTAATAATAAAGCAACTACTATTTATGAAAGAATTTAAGAGGATGTGTTTCTGTATACTTCCTTTAATTGTCTATGTGTGAATGGCAAAAATGGTCTGAGAAATACCTCTTTGTGCAGTAATATCCCACAATGACAATGATACAGCAAATCATAACAGTCGCACATCCGAAGGAGAATGCCAGAACTGTAAATATTGTAAAATATGCATTAGTTTATTCAAATATCAAACAACATGTGTAAAACACATACAATTATTCAAATACCAATCAATAAATTCTTAATTGGTAGTTGTGACGATGTTCAGAATGCATATATATATCATTAATATTCATAATGATGTATTATTCATCCAAAGAACTATTAATAAAAGTCAATTACCGTGCATTAAGCAATATTTATGGATAAATTAAAACTGATAAAATTCATCTGCATAAAGGATTCCTACCATGGTTTTGAGATATATCAGGTAGTTTATAGACTTCCGCTATTTCTTTAACTGTTGACTGTAAAACTGTTGTGGGCTCTGTTGTTGCTGCAAATACAGAATAATTGGAACTGAAAAATAACTTGAACATTATTACCACAGAATAAAAATAATATAATTTGATGACGTACTCGTGTTTTATAGACAATGAGTACAGTAAATCAAATAGTAATATCTCAAATCAAGCACAGATACATACATTATGTTACTTCACTATCTGACAGGTTAACAAATCTGGCATAAAATCACTTAACTCTTATCTATGTAACACAGGTTCGAATCCATTTCTTGGTAAAAAGTGGGACTGACTGTGGACATGTCATGATATAATCTTACACGTGATAATTTGATGAAGCACTCGTGTTTTATAGGCAATGAGTACAGTAAATCAAATAGTAATATCTCAAATTAAGCATAGATACATACATTATGCTAGCTTCACTATTGGACAGGTAAACAAATTTGGCATAAAATCACTTAACTCTTATCTATGTGACACAGGTTCGAATCCATTTCTTGGTAAAAAGTGGGACTGACTGTGGACATGTCATGATATAATCTTACACGTAGAAAAAGAATGTAAAATACAAATGTTGAACCAAAATGCTTTATAATTTTTACTTCAACTAAAATTGCTGGGGCCACTGTGCCACAGTAGATGTTTGCCACAACTCACCCCCTCGAGTTGGCGCAAGGAATAACTCGAGTTGTTCCCTACCGCGAGTTGGCGCCTAACAGCAACAATAGCCTCCCACCTCTGACATTGGCAGTTCAGACCCCAGACCTTATGTGGGAAAGTTGGTAGTTGCTTACTGATGGTCGGCAGTTTACAGTACAGAATCTTGACAAACTGTATATATTGGTTTCCTCTACCCACAAAACTACCCATTGTGATATGCCCTGTATAGTGTTGAAAGCGACATAAACTCCCTAACCAACCAAAATTGAGCAGTCATGTTTATCATTATGTATTTATTATAAATTTAAATATAACAAAATGACTGTAATCTAGGAACCAATTAGCTGTACGGATGTGTACAGCATTGTTCTGTGTAACTAATAATTGTATTAAAAGAAGTGTTACACTCACTTGCCGGACAAATTCCAATAACACCCAACCAGTTGTTCTCCACACACTTCAGTGTCCAAGTGTCTGTTGATGATAGACAGTTGACTATGATAGTGTCATTTATAGGCTCCAACCAGGAATGTGCAGGAGCCTCGTAGTCGGGGCAGCCCACAGCTATAACAAAATATAAATATGTCCCTTAAGTCATTTGTTTTGTACCCCCAAAATAATTTGTTTGGAGCCTAGAAGTATTACAACGTATTCCCTTTACAAAACTTAAGTTATAAATACCAGTGTACAAATTCTATCAGAAAACTTGCCAGATCGACCGGACTCGCTACTCTAAACCGTTATAGGTCTGTATCAAAAATTTTTGCAGTGTCTATTTCAATGTAGGTTAAGTTAATATTAAGTTTCAAAAATGAAATAGTGAATGCTAAAGAATGAACGGTATTTCTATAATGCCAAGAATTCAAAAAGTAATAAAAAATTGTATCAATTTTGAGGATTAAAATTAGATTAAGCTACAGTACATCTGAACCTGTAACTCTAGAAAGACACAGGTCTTTGAGGATAGTTACCTATCTTTGACGGGAAGGTAGGTATAATTTCATACACTGATAAATATAGTGCATTTGAAGAGTCAGAATGTCTATAGCTTCCATATCCACCATCCCCTATCATGTCAAGTTTTATCTAGCAATTCGCTAAGTACACAATTTTCAGTTGAGAGAATGTCTGTAACTTGCAATGCTTATAGCCTGGTGAAATATATCTCGATGGGCTTGTGGATAACAAGTTTGGTCCTTGGCTATTAAATCTGTTGTTTTGGATATGAATCTAGCTAATGACAACATGTGCTTCTTTAAGGGTGTGTCCTTATAAGGTGCTAGTGGAGGGTTCAGTGGTGTCAAGCGTAACACACTCATGTCCCACCTCAGAAGTAAGCATTTCAAATCCTAGCCCTATGTGGGAAAGATGATAGTTGTTCATTGATACCCTGCAGCTTACAGTGCAGAGTCTTGACCCTTATGAAGGAAATAATATATATTTTGACACATTTACCAATTATACCTTTAAAGCTGAGCAGAAATCTATGCTGTTCCAAAGCACTTTCATGCATACTAATTTGAAGAATATTCCCCTCACTCAAATACAAATGTCTCTGTCTTTGGCCCCCTCCACATATGTTGATGATATCGTCTTTTGTGTCAAGCATGTATCCATATATGCTGTTGCAGTTATCACTACTATTCATCCATGAAAAGTCTATCAATCCAACCTCAATTTGTTGACCTTTCTTTGCTTGAAGCACCCAAGGACTCTTATGTAGACCACACTTGGTATCCATAGAGACGGCACTTGACAAAAACTTGTTCTTTTTTTCAGCCTCAATGATTTCTTGAGTGTGGCACAGATCTTTCTGTGGCTTTATAACTAAAGTAGATACATGATTGGGATTTATTTAACAGAAATGCTGAGTGATGAAAGTGTATCAGTCAAATTTTATTGCAGAGCTTAAGACATTACACGATAATAACACATTATCTGAAAGGTAGAACAAGCAGTTATGTTCCAGTGAAATGTGATGTTTATAATCAAACAACTGGTTTTCTATGAAACAGTTGTAAAAGTTATACATTTATGATTCACCAAAATATATGACACATATTAAGACAATATTCCTTGAGTAAATTGGACAAAAATTAAAAAAGTATGTGCATCCAAATCTTGATAAAAATACTTTATTTCCTGTTTGAAATTGTGACTCACCAGTTTGACATATATATCCAGCTTCGAGATAAGGACTCAATTCTTCCAAACATGGTACTTGATCAATGAGTTCCTGATCAGCAACATCTATTTTGCATTCTTCCTTTCCAGAACATATGTTATCCATAAACTGCAAAACATTGCCAGAGCAGCCCAAGAATCCATAGTCTTTCTTCACACATTTCCCCAGCTTTATTCTGCCATATCTTGCATGAGTCACCAAAAGAACTTCCCCTTGCTGGCATTTTGGGTCGAAGGTTTCAGATATGCAGTACTCTGTAGAGAGAAAACATAATCATTCATATGCATCAGTATTTATGATTAGTGTAGTGACTTAGTTTACAAATTACACCCAAGAAACTTAATGGATTATGAACATTAAAAGTCGCAACGAGTTTATCAACTGTTTATAAGGTTTATAAAATCGAAATGTATCTGTCAGAGCATAATTTAACACATAAATTTGACCAAGTTATTTTAACATATCTTTTCATTATTATTTGTTAATTCTTGTAACATCAAACCTTTCTGACTTTTACTTGATCTACAATATTGCAAACATTCATCAATAGGAAAGAATTAAAGCATTAAATAATAATAATAGTACTCTATCAGAGTGCTGAATGTTGGATATTAACATTTCAATGCAATCTTACAATGTAGCAATATCACGTCAACATATATTTTTTTCTTAAATAAGTTCCTGCCAGGAACAATATAATGTGAAGAATACATAAAAATATTACATACCATCGGAAATTTCAGAATTTTCTGCAGCTATTCCAACAATAAGAACTGTACAGATAAAGTATAGAGTGCTATCCATTGTAATGCTTCAGTGTTTTAGAAAAAAACCCACAATTCCTTCTATTCCTATAAATATGCCTTATAATAACGACACATATATCCCTCATGTAGCATAATATATCTTATAAAACATGACATATTTATTTGAAGATCATTGTTTTAGCCCAAGAAACAGCCTACACACATGTACACAGATATCATAGTGAGCAATAGTACTTCATATTGTCTGCATAATATATTCTATCATTCCTGCTGGGAAATGAGCTTTAGGATATCAATACAACTGCAAAAATGACGCTTCGAAGTGAGTCTCACTGCAATATTAAACATTCAGTAATAGCACACAAATGTATTGATTTCCACAAAGTATACACATGTCCAAAAAGTTGAAACCCTTGCTGTATAACAAAATATCCCAGGCCACACTTTCTGTCATCAAATTAATCCATGCCTGATTTAGGGTATGATGCAACTGTTCAAAATAGCACAACTATATCTAATACCAAATTTGTACGGTTTAATTTACAGATTTAAAGTAAAATATTATGACTTAATTGCAACAATAACTGTTTTTCATGATAGTCATTTCTAGTTCACACAATTTACTCTATTGTGCATTTTCAGGAGCTCTCTCCAAACTACTGAAGAGATGGATACTCTGGTACATCTCTTCTTTCCCTCCAGACTCTGCTGGATTCTCCAGGATGTAATACTTGACAGAGTTGTCCTCTCCTCCCTGTGGAGCCAGGTAGTCACTCATCATGCTCTCACTCATGTCTCCCCTGTATGAGGACATTCTCTGGGGTACTGGTGGGGCATGCTGTTCTTTCTTTATTGGGGCTCCATATGGGGATAGAGTGTTACCTTTGATTTCTTGGGAACAATTTGTACCTGTTTTAGCAGATAATGCTAGTAAAGGTGTAATACCAGTAAGGTTATCCTTCTTCATTGTTAGAGTTCCCACATTCATCATTTTCAGCTTCTGTGTTTTGATTTGGTACCTGTTATTGCAAAAAAAAGATACAAATGTAGCTATATCAAATTACAAAGTATACTAATGTTTCGTGACATTTAAATATTATCAGCTATAATCAGATATACATTAAAATATCTGTTTTATGTGAATGCATATTAGATCCACTGTATATTTTAAATACAATACAAGGGTAAGTTGTTATTTTCTGCCAACTAAATACCTATCTATGCACAAAATACAATATATTTTATTTTATTATTTTTAACATTTTATCTGGCCCACACGGAAATTTAGTTTTTTAGAATAAGTATTATAATGAGTTTTTTGCGCCTGCAAAGCATTAAATTAGGTTAGATTAGATAATTTGACATAAAAAGGTTCAAATGATTAATTACCTTTTTGTGCAGTAGTAGCCAAGCATCACAACAGTAATACATACAATTACCGTTGTACATCCCATGGCAAAAGCAATGACTGCAATAAAAAATCAAATGGTATGATCACGACAAGAATTTTATTTTTAAATCTGTATTTAATTTATGTTTCATTATTATTACAACAAAACGAAAGCTTTATGAAAACGTCCACAAAAGAGGCAGCTAATTATTTCAGTTGCCTGAATTTGGTTAGGAGATGTATCTGTGTATGCTATCTTTTTACAGGTGTAAGTACAGGTGTCACTCAAGGTACATTAGTAAATCGACAAAGAGAAGACTAACAATACTTCATCAAAATTTTAGCACATATCTATAGTAAAAGTAATGTGCAAATTTGAATAATAAACTAGAGAGTAAGGACCTGTTCCAGGATGATGTTTCTGAAAATTCAGGAATTTTAGCATCGCGAATGTGATCCGGATCTTTCAAAAAAATAATCACATTTTCCTTTGGCCATGCTCTACCAACATGAAAAATGTCATAAATATCTGCTTATCACTTTAGGAGTAATGTCACCCAGAAAGTTAAAGTTATTAAAATACATTACAAAGTGAATACTTTTTCATATTTGTCCATTTAGAACACAATGGGACCTTTCTGTAACCCTAAACATTCCTTCCTTGTGTCAGGCATAACCGACAGAAACAATAGAATAATTATCTGTTCATTACAGCCGAAGTTATCACAAATACGAAAAAAAACAGATGGACAAACAAATTCAACCAAAAACATTTTCTCCTGGTGGAGGTAACAAAGTTTACTAATTCATATCATTTCGTCTACTTATGCAAATGTACAAAGATCAATAAATTGATGGAGATTGTACATATATACCATGGTTATCTGTCATCTTAGGAAGAACTTGTGCCTTCATTGTCGGCTTCACAGGTGGATAATTCTTCACTGTGGATGTATGTTGGGCTACAAGTAGAATATAAGTCAGCGTAGTCTGGGCATATTCAAAGAAAATTTGATTGGAACAAATGTGAACAAATATCTTGTGAACAAATATCACTGGTCTTGTATTTGGAGGTTTGATCATTAAAAGCTCTCTCGGTAAGTATGAAATCATAGATGCACATTGAATAAAATTTATATTCATCAAATCGAACAATTTATCTATAAAGGGATAAAAAGTAACAGCATAGTTACCATATGGACAGCAGTGACTTAGCAGCTTTGAAAAAAGTTACAGATAGAGAAAACTTTATTGTTCAATTGACATTTGTGTCAATATATATTCAGTTGCAATTATCTCTCTTTCCACTCTGCTATCACAACTTATACGTGGAAGGAAAATAAATTTATCCACATTCCAGTCTTGTTTGGTGTGCCCTGTCCAACCAGCTATCATCTAAGTTTAAAGCTACTTGCTCAAAGAAGTTTCGAGTTGTCACAAATGTTGACTAATGCCATCAGTTACAAGGGATGAAAAGGAACATTGACACTTACGTGGTGGACATGTCCCAACCAGACCAAGCCAGTGGTTGTCAACACACCTAACCTTCCACTGATCCTCTGAGTAAGTGCAGCCAATCATTAAAGTCTGGTTTTCCATTTTAGTCCAGCTGTGAAGTGGGACTTCATAGTCGGGGCAGCCAAGAGCTGTATAACACAGACATAACAAGGTTAGGTATTTATGTCCTTTTTATAATAACATGATTGGGAAGAGAAGTTATCATTTGTCATACTTGATAGACATTTCACTGCTGAGACATTCTAAACAGAAAAAAACTAAATTAATTTAAATATTTCACTATTATCCACTGATATCCAATATAAGGGAAATGACAAATAAAAGCGACAAAACTTATTAATATTACAGCACATTAAATACAGTTAAGTACAATAAAATTAGTCAAAGGTACAGAAAAATGTATATTTGTAAACACAACGTGACATAACAACTTCACAAAGGGGCAAAGTGGAAACATTTCCACACAATTTAGCTGTTTATCTAATTATTTCTTATCTTTGAATGTTTTTGCACTTTAGAATTTTCATTCTTTGTAGCTTTTGTGCTACATATCCCACCTAGCGATATTTCCCCGAAATTTAAAGCTTTGTTAATGCTGTACATTTTATTTCTTGTACATTTACTTAGTTACAATAAAATTAAACCAATGAATCGTGTCTTATATGATGCTTACAATACTACAAACTAGCATTTGTTTATCCTCACGAACGAACCAACAACTTTAACAAAGCATTTACCTTTGAATTCAATCATTGCATTATGTTGAGATACTCCAGGTTCCAGTACAATCTGCACTAAGTGACCTGTACTGGTGTACAAGGCTTTCTCCCTGATGTTTCCTCCTCCACAAATGTCAACAATATCATCACTCTCCATGTCCAGAATATAACCAAACTTTACAAAACAGCCTGGAGTGTACTCTTCTTCCCATGTGAAGTCTAACAAGGTCAGGTTAACTCTTTGACCTGGTTTAGCTCCCACCACAAAAGGTGCATCACGTGACCCACAGTTTGACCTTTCAGGAAGACTGAGATATTGAGGTTGCTTCCTAACCTCGAACGTCTGGGGTGATATACATTGCTTTTCACTGGGATTTAAAACTGAAAAATAGTTTATATATCAAACCATATACTACAGTTTGTACCTCCATTTGAAGATCAGATTGATACTGCAGAGAAGAGAGTGGGAGCCTCTACCTACCGAATTCAAAAACAGATACATAGGCATGATGGATATAAAATGCATCATACATAAACATTGCGTCAATGCAGCATATCACTGAATGAGACAAATTCAGGGCCACTAAGATATTATCTCTGTCATACCCTCTTCCATAATACTACTTCTTTATTTGATTGTTTGTTTCACTTACCAAACTATAGGGCCTACAATAAAGAAGATATAATGTTTTTATTTTAATTCTGTTCAACCTTGAGGAGGTACAGGTAAAAGGTCAAAACCAACCCTTTGACAATATTTTGGCCTATGTTTTTTAGGTTCTTTTAACATTCCTTAACCAGTAATAAGAAAGGTATGACAATTATTTTATTGAGACTTCACTTGATCTTGAAGAAGTTGTCAAAGGTCAAATTTGGCCATTCTAAAAGATTCATTGACCGTGTTTTCAGGGGGATAATATTCAAAGATACAGGAAAATGAGATAATAAGTAACATTTTGTTCTCAAAATTGTAACATTTAAAAAGAAATTGCTCCCATAAAAATTACCCTCCAGAGTCATTAAAATGACCCTGACAGCTATTCAGTGGACAAAATCCCTTTCAAGAAATTTCTATGACGGCCAAAAATTATTACATTTAACCTTATATCATTCCAGGAAATACTTTGCGAAATATACTGAAAAATACATGGAAATGGCCTGCAGGACCCGGGTTTAATCATGAAGAAGTTTGTGGGGTAGGGACGATCAATCACAGTTTGACCTTGAAGTAGGGTATGGCTCAAAGCTCAAATCAAAGTGCATGATTCATATAGGTTGTTTTAAATTCGTTTTTCAGTTATCATCTGTGAAAAGACATATCTTCGGCACTGTGACAGTGCCAAAACCTGAGTATCCCCCTATACTTGGCTGGAATATAATTATTCACATGACTTAAAGGTACTCAAACATTGCATGATATAGTTGGAAATTTATGTATTAACTTGAATAAACACCAACCACTTCAGAACACTTTTGCAGTTTTAATATAGCATCTGTGTTTCATCATTCCTAACTTTCATATTCACTGGTCTGTGAAGTAAGAAACTAACCTTGCTGACATTTAAATGATGCTTCAAGGTAAGGTGACATTTCATTCAAACAATCCAATCTTGCAGTCATCTCTTGATTTGGTATAAACAACTCACAACTCTGTTTGCCAGAGCATACTTTATCCATGAAGTTAAGTTCATTTGCGTAACATCCCAGTCCATTATCTGTCTTGACACATTCGCCTCTAGCCATCCTTCCGTACAAAGCATGCTGCATCACAATGACTTCATCTGCTTCACATGATGGCTTGAAGATCTTCAGACAGTACTCTGGAATATATAATTAACATATATTTAGTCCACATGGTACCTTCTCCAAATTATGTTCACTTTGCCTGTAATGATGCATCTTTATAGACTGATCGAGTTGCCTGATGACATCTGTTCAGTAATTCCACTGACTACCTTTAGAGGCAGACTTAAGACTTACCTTCTTAAGAAGCACAACATTAATGAATTTATAAATCTCTCTAACTGTATACGTTTTAATGACCTCTGCATTTGCTTTCTCAGCTTACCCCAAGTCCCATAGATTTTGCCTGTTGACAAAGATTAAGCGCTATAAAAGTATTTATCAAATTACATTTCATGTTATTTGCTGCAATTTCAATTTCATCAAATTACCAGAATATATGTAACAATTTTTTAAATAACCAAAAGTGGCTATGAGAGAGAAAAAAATCTAAATCAAATGAAATCCACTAATGATACTATGCAGGGATTGCCTTAAATGTTATAATACCTAGTTCATAGAGCTCTGTGCTGGCCTCATGAGCCACATATGAGCAAAATTTATTTAGCTCATGACGGCTCATTCGTGGTGTGATGACTTTCGTGTTTGGTAGTATCCATCCAGTTTCAATAGTCCACATAAGTCTGGATTTTTATTTAGCTAGGATGTGTTTGCCATGACACAGGCCACGTTTTCAGCATGTAGCAGACTTTTAAAAAATATTTGAAAAATCTGCCACAAGTGCACGTGTGCTAAACTAAGATGGACATGCCAGAGGGGTAGGGGTCGAATGGCTATACTTTATGGGTCAGCTCGTTTATAAACATGCCTTACCAACATATGAGGTCCATTTACTGGACAATAAGGACATGTTAAAACATTCAAAAATGAATTGCTAAGACCATATGGAACTGTGTGAACAAGCCTTACATATAGGCAAGTTTTTTTAACTTCCTTTAAAACAGTTAGGGTGAGAATTAAAATTTAAACCATATTTGGAGGCCAGGTAAAATAATTGATATTTTTAGTGTCAATGGTAGTTTCAAAAGTATAACCATTTAAGTCAACATTTGAAAATAATGCTTATTTTCTAAAGGAATAAATGCATGGGTTGCATAAAATAAAATGGTGATGTATAATGAATTTCCTGCATAAAACAAAGTACAAAATGTAACAGAAGACAGCTGGGACTGGCAATATATATGTGAATATTGTGTCTAATTGTACATATCAACCAAAATACTTGAGACTTAAATGCATATTTGACAATATAACATCAATGTAAAAGTAATACATACCTTCTGTCAGCCCTGGAAATATTGCAAATACTCCATTGTTCACAAATGACACCAATATACAACAAAAATACAGTAAGAGAACCATGTCCAACTATAAATGCCTGCATATGCATGTACATTAAATCAAAATAACATCAGTAAAAATACTGTGACATATCCTGCTAGTTTACAGTATACAACATGCAATGGATTCAGAAGAATTCGGTATTCAGTCCCAATTTTACACTACAATATTCAGTAATATCCTTTCCAGCATTAATATTAACAAACACAGAGGAAGCATTAATATAGACACAGCAAAGATGACGCCCACACTGACTCATCAGTGCAATATTGTAAAGAGTAAACCCACCTTAACATTATTGATCATTGAGCAAAGTACACTCATCTCAAAAAGTTTGTTAACCTTATGTTTACTGGCAACACCATCAGAATTGGTAAATGTTGTTTCAGCGGCATTAATGTATTGCATGTTAAGATTGAGTACATACATGGAACCTGTAATATCAAAATATAAAGGAAAAAGCAATAATTATTTGCAATTTGTAATTATGAACACATATCAGTATTACTCTGTTACTCATGGAGAATCAAGATTAAATAAAAAACACATTTAATTTATGGCTCCGAAAGCAAAATAAATTTTAATAACATAATGTACCTATGGACAATGAAAATTGTCATCATTGCTTGATAAAATAATATGCTTATAACTAGAAACTAATTTCTGCTAAGACTGTATTCAGATCTAACATGATATGCAAAAATAAAAATCATGTGACGATTCCAAACAAAGAAGTTGTAAAATCTTAAATAAAACTAGACAGCAAGTGCATTCTAACAGTTCAAATGTTAAATAATTAGATTGACCATATAGTACGAAATGTTACTGTGCCCAAGTGACACCCTCAGTTTTCTTTCTTCATTTTTGACATTGAGTATTGCCTGAACTATATCAAGGTGAATTCATGACCATCAAAGTGATTCTTGACCACATGGTCGTTCACAGAACTGCCATAGGGGTGAGATAAATTTAAGATTACACGACGTTTGTCCCTATCTTTGGGCCTGGTAAGGAGGGGAGAGCAGTGAAAGTGCTGGGAATCAACCTGATCCAATGGCCCTAACATGGCCCCTAGAGCACACTCTTTCTCCAAATATTCTCGAATGGCATTTGGAAATTGGTTAGCTGAATGATGATTAAGCTTAAAACTCACTACACTTGCGTATGTGTACGCGTATGCGTACATAGCCTTGCGTATGCGTTCAGCATAAACTCACCTGTTTTGATCCTGCGTAGACTTATATTGCGTATTCTGTGTTTTGATTGTGATTTCCTTTAGTTTTCACTATTGTTAAGGTTGTCACTTATCTTTCTGTTTTGTTTTTCAATCAGCGGAACTGAAAATGAGTTCATTTTTCTCTCTAAATATTTACAGTCTGTAATCTGCATGGCACTGGCAATAGATTCCCACACATTTCTCAGTACATTTATGTCCTTGTGGTCCCTGTCTTTCTTATCATATATAACTGGGTTGATTTCTATCAGGGAAATAAGCTTTTCAACGTTTATGTTAACCTTTGGAGCCATTTTTTTCAAAACAAACAAGAGTGGCATATAATATGTAGTGACAATATGTATTGCTCTGGAATCAATTCTACGCATTGCGTATGCGTAAAAAAGCCCCCCTGTGGCTTTCATACGCAACGCATTGCGCTGAGAATTAACGCAATGCAAGGAAATATAGGCAACGCAGATAGTGAGTTTAAGTACAATCATTTACATTGAAAGCTTTTCTTGCGTATACGCACACGCATACGCGTACGCATACACAAGTCTAGTGAGTTTTAAGCTTTACTGACTGTGTTATTAGAAAGCTCATGCGAGTGCACCAATGAAAGTGGGAAGCCAAATTTAAGGTATTGCAGTAAAAGTGGGTCATGATAGTCCCTAAGCTCACGTTCCCACTCATTGATGTTTAATCCAGAAATCAAGGGGATCCTGGCCTGAGCATAATTAGGGACACCTGTGTCTCGAATTATGTCTGCAATTTTTAGATAAGCATCAATTGACTCAATGTTTTGAGGGGCCCTATCTGGACCAATGTAAATGAATTCTTTAGAATGATGGTTAAGGAAGCCAATAGTTTTACTCGGAAGCGACGCGTCTCTGGATACCCCATTTTTACGCACCTGAGGCCCCAAATGTGCCTCAATGCCACTTGGAATACTGCTCTGATTCTGATAAGATTGGTTAGTATGACATGTATAAGTATGACCATCATACTCTGTCCAGCATGGCCCATTAACCTGCATTATGTCAGATTCAGTCTCCTGGGGTACAAGTTCACAGCACTCATCAGCTAACCTGTCAATGATATCAAGAATATGTTTTTCATATGAACAACCATACTTGTTCCAGCTATGCTGATCATCTAAAAAATTCTCATATGCCAATTTAGCCTCGTCCCTTGTTGCATTATCAACACAACTGTCATCTGTATCATTACACACTGACCAGTACATTTGGGTTCTATACCATACGCTTAAGGCCCCAATGGGAGGCTTGGAACAATGCATAAGTCTACCTGTGCCCTCAACAACCATGAAATAGTAAAAACCAGCAATTTCCCCATTTTCAATAGGATGTATATACACTAAATCACAGCCAGAAGGCAATTGTACGTTATTACAATGCAAAAAATCAACATCATACAGACCCAATACACAGTTACATCCAACGTTACCATGTTCCAAACCCCCATCAGCACCAGCAGCATGCATGATGTTGTAAGCCTCTCCTACACGATTATACTTCATTTCCTCACAGCAGATGTTAATATTGTTAGTATTACATACAAACCCGATGGAACCTTCATTGATGTGTTCCTGTGGCTACATTGAACCAGATTAACACCAGTTGTCTGGATATGCCTGTAACTATCAATAACAGTAACATGTGAAAATTTGAAATCAACATGCGTATTCTTTACATATTTGTTATCAACAGAAGTACTTTTATCCACACTATTAACCCTAAAAGTACCTTCTGACAATCCCACATTATCATGTATTACTTGTGACCCAACAATATGATCATTACATTGGTTACAATAGCATGTTTGGTCACAACCACAGACATTATGTATAACATTTTTATCACGTGACTCAAATTGATTAAAGCCACACAAAATGTTTTCATTAATATGTGTACTTTGACACTTATTACCCAATAGTTTCCCAGAACACTTTACACATTCTATGTCCCACTGTGACTGGTCCCACTGTGACTGGCAGTAGGTCCAGGTGATGGCCCTACATATTATTTACTATTTTGTCTATCTAGCCCCCTCTGTTTTGAATAACACTTTGTCTCTGGATGAGTAGAGCTCTTCCCCAATTTCGAGCAGAATGTACATATATGCCGGAGGTTACCATGATTGGCTTCGAAAGTACATGTCCCCTCATTATAATACTTGCAAATTTTCTTATGAGCCCCCTGAGAAGATGAGATGTTTGCATTTGCCATTGCTGACTGGCCTACTGCAGCTCATGCCTGACAAACCTGAGTGTGGGGCCCTGAGGAAGCAGTGGAGTGGAAGCATAGGCCTGACTGTATTGCATGTGGTGGCCCCAACTGACTGATAGTGTTGATTTAGTGTAGTTTGTGATGCGATGACCTGAATTCCTAAATGTGACCGAGGAGCTTGAGGAGTGGAAGCCACAGACTTATTGGTTTCCAGTTCATTAACTCTACTCTCGCTTGGTTGGTCACGTCAATCTTTTGCAAGTAGGCTAGTATGGCATCTGACTTGTCAGGGATTTGGGCATCATTTCCGACTGTTGAAGGTGGAACACTACTTACAGTTTGTTCAGGTAGTTGCAGAAATGAGCCATCCAAATCCATATCTTTATCAGCCCCTTTCCTTGTAGAAGTCATCCTCTTCCGTTGGGAAGATGCACCTTTTTTCTTATTGCCTGGTGTTTTCTTCGCTTTCCTAGGCATTGTGGCTAAGATCACTAAAATAGTTGACTAAAACCACTAAAATAATCCAATGTAAATTCAATATCCAGACCAAATAAATTCATAGATCTTGATGGTTTGCTTTCTTATTTCAAAGTGAAGGGAGGTTTCCCACCCAAGTTACTGCTACCTAAGAATGATTATGATTGGATGATTCAAACCAAAACACCCCACAAGAGATGCTAGTTGGACCTACAGATTTAAGGTAGAGCTAACTGCTATGGCAGGCCCCTGTATGGCCGTGCCCATTAGTGGCCCTGTTACTTGCCGTTTTGAAACCATTGGCCGTTTTGAAACAGCCATGGCCGTTTCGAAATGGCAAAATAAATCTGATCGTCATTTCAAAACCTAGGAGAGGTTTGAAAATAGCCTGGCCGTTATGAAACCACTTCACTGGTTTTCAACAACCAGTATTTCAATAATTGTTTTAAAATATATAATGTCAATTATTACAAATATGTGGTAGCAGTAACATATTATTACTAGATTATTTTTATGATCTATAATACAATTTTGATACCCAGCTTTACAAAGGTATGCAATTGAAGATGTGTTAAAACAATCATAATCCTAACAAGTTTGTACTGTGTTATAATTCAAGTCCTTTTCTTTGATTTCTTAATAACAGGGGAAATCCAATCAAGTGAATACTTAAAGAGTGATTAACAAATCACCATCAAAGGAATAAGTAATACAGGGACAGGGAGGAAGCCATTCTTTTCATGTGGATTGTCTTTTAGGTGTAAAGGTTAATTGCATTTACTTTCTATTTTTGTCAGGTAATAAACCAATCACAAACTAATCAGCATATTAAAACAACCGACAAAGTTGAACTTCATAGCTTACTCTAGCTGCTGAAGTTACTAATTGCCTGCATATGAAATCCTTTCAAGTCAAAGGAACTGTTGGAGATCAAAGCTTATGTAACTCTGATCAATTGGGTTTTGACACGGCCAAGCCATTTCGAAACCAAGTAAGGTTTTGAAACGGCCAAATAAATAATTTGGCCATTTCGAAACGGCCATTGGCTGTTTCAGAACGGCCAAGGTTGTGATACAGTCATGAATAGCCCCACCAGAAACACTATATCATTCCTATGCTGTGCTCAGTTGAAGTGTTATTTAGTACTTAAAGTAAGTCATGATAAATGAAAACTGATGCAGTGTGTTATACTTAGCAGCATTACAGCTGTAATTACTTAGAAGCCACATCAAATGTTGGACACAGATCAGTATCTACCTTAGCTATCACTAAGCATTATTCTTAATATACAACAACTTTGCAAGCCGTCAATATGTGCATAGCTTAAAACTTATGTAATAGTTTGATATTACATGTTCAGAGAATATCACTTGAATTTTTTCTGCTAGAGTATCAATGAGCTTGCTGCTGCCATTCACCTAAATTTGAACAAATAACAGACCAAGTTTGGTTTGAAATATCATACATTATTTTGTGCTGATCATGATATATATTGTAACTTTCAGCTAGGTGTTATGTGTAGACAGTTAAACAACATTTTCTGTATGTTGCCATTAGATGGAAGTGTAACAACAGGGGCAAGAATTTGGTGATCATTTGCCAAACTTGATACCTGCAAGATTTCTCCTGCATCTCACTCTACAGAAAGTTATTAGCAAACTCTTAGGCTTAAGTTTTACTATATTTGTGTACAAAGGTTAAGAATAAGACTTGGCTAAGATCTTTTGTGAATATGGCCCTGATGTAACAACCAGAAATCCAATATGTATAATGTCTATACTTTAAAATGACATATTTTGAGAGAAATATCAGAAACATGTTTTCAAAAGATGAAACAATGGCCTCACTTGATATGTTATTCTTTGGAATTATTGCAATCAATTTCGTTCCATCTTTTTGTCTTTCTGTCCTGTATGTACACCTTCTTGCCCTTATAACCTCAAAACTACAATATTAATCGAATTTTGACCGATACTTCATACGGCACACTGCAGACTGGCTTTATTAACCAAGAATTCTTTTCATTTTTAACAATCTGTTTCTTCTTAAATGCAAGAAATGGGTACAAAATTTTACATTTTTTCTACCAAAAGTTAAACAAAAATGAGATATCCAGCATGACATATAGTGGAGGGTATCTTGCAGGCAATCTCTCTTCCAATTGATTTATTTTTCTTTAATTTAAAGTTTATTGTATATTTTTATAAGTTAGCATTACCAGGTAGCATTATCTGGAGCGTTCTGCCCGCTCTGAATGCATCTTGTTTATATAGAGGGATATATTTGAAATACTTTGGTGCTGGCAATTACAATCTGCTGAAGGATACCAGTATATGTTTCATTGGAAATCTTGGTTTGCAAAACCTCTCCTATTTTCTCAGGTGAGTAAGTTAACTTGACTTTTGTAGGGCTAAATTGTAAACAGGCCAATTTGTTATTTCACGAAAAACAGGAGGCATAAAAAGGCTAGGTTTTTCAATAATGCAAAGATTAAAACTTACAACTTAAATCTTGACTTAGTTCAAATAAATTTTAAAATACAATTTTGATTAAATTTATGTTCATATTCATTTACAGAACATTTTCAGATCTAACTGAATAGGGTATGATTGTATTTTATGGAAGAAATATTATTTGTCGTCTGCTTGAGTTCCAACACTTTTTGACATGAGTATACCCGTGCCACATTCAGATCAATGGTATGTCATTACTGCCTTTGTGTTGTTGTTCACTATTGCTCTCTCATGAGTCAGTTATGGCGTTGTTTTTGCTGAGTGTTGGTCGTCTTATTGATAAGCAGGAAGAATATTGCTAAATATTCCACATACTGTGTTCCTGGATGCTATCATTTTGATATGTTTTAATCTATTTATATCTAAGCCAGCAAAGCCAAAACATGGAATAGTAATATTGGAATAAATATCCATCTTAAAATATTTCTGGTCTGTTAATTAAACACTTCAAGTTTGTGTATATGTTTATAATGAAAGAAAGACATGGAATGATGCCCAAACAGGGCTTTGTTGTTTTACTACTGTTCAAGTCTATTGTTATATCCCATTCATCTGATATATTTTCTGGAATAACTAAAGGTAAGTAAACACTTTCATAGAGTACACAAACATACATACAAACAACATGTTTTATGAGAATTAATATGCTAAAAGTGACCAATCTTATTGCCTAATTTTAAGTTCTTGATGCATTATAGTTTAACTAAACATTCTTCTGACTCTTCGGAGTATTGACTATCTTCATTTTGTATTTTTGTTAAACAAAACTAATACATGTACAGATAAATTAGTTTCTTCTTAGCTTTAGGTGTTGTAACTCTTTGTATTGTTTAGTTAATCAAACTAGACACTGTGGTCCATAAATGGTTTTAATTATATATTGTTTGGTATTTTTATTTGTTAATTTTTTATTTATTAATATAGTAATAATTGGTGTACTAATGTGTATATATGTTATTATGCAGAATTAATAATAAATTTTATGCTCCAATCATGTGTTCACCTGTAGTTGAAGTAAACATCCTTCTGACTCTTCAGAGTATTGCTTTCAGAGTACTGCTTATCAGACCTTTTCAATCCTGAATGTGGTGATGATGAAAATTTAATAATGGAGCATGCTTTGTACGGAAGGATCAGAATTGGAAGATGTGTGGATGTAGACAGAGGCTCCTTGGGCTGTTCATCCAACGTTATGCAAATTTACGACTCCCTCTGTTCTGGTTTAAAGACATGTACTGTCAACATCTACAACAGAGACGTCTCATCTAACCTTGAGTGCTTAGAGGACAGAAATGCATACTTGGAAGCAAAATACATATGTCAAAAAGGTAAAGAAATAAATAACATTAACTGAATGTAAGAATAAGTGTTTCTAACTTAAAATTTCATTAAAATACAGATTAAAATTTATAACTTTCACAAAAAAAATGATTGATAATTCATTTTGGGTATTTAAACATAACATTTTTGATTTACTTGTGTATCTTTGCACGCACAATGGGCAATTATTTGGGCACACATATTTTTGTTTATGTGCATATTTTACGGAACCCCATAATAACAGAACAAGGAGAGACATAATATTTTTCGGGATATTCTTTTTTGAAGATAACAAATCAAATTATTACCTCAATATAGTGTGTCACTAGTGGAAGAAAATATTTTGTTACCTAACATTGTGCCTTCTTACATTGGTAATTCGTACCTCAAGATTAAAAGTCGTTTCCTCAAAAATCATAAAACTGTCTTAATACTTCTGCATTGAACCTAAATATGCTTTGCTGCTTCTCTTGAATTTTAAACAATATTTACAGTATTTACAATATTACTAAATTACAGTTACCGTTCCTAAAGTTCCCAAGTGCGTGGGGCCAGAAACTGTGACAATCTCAAAGCAAACAGGATTCATATCGAGCCAGAAATCTTTGGAAACATCATGCGGATTCCATGGGTCACCATGGATACTTGAAGCCAAGCCAGGTCAAAGAATAAACATCAGCCTTATTGATTTTGGGTGGAGTCAAAATCCAACACCAACTGGTTGTAATAAGAAGTATGGGTACATCATAGACACAAAAACTGATGACATCATCAATATATGCGGAGGTCTGGAAAGGGAGAGACTTCTCTATGTCAGTGATGGCCACAGGGTGCAACTTGTGCTAGAAATACAGGCGAACCGAGATAGTAGATTCCTTATTAAGTATGAAGGTATGAAGCTAATATGATTTATTTTACCATTAATATGTTACCTTTCTGAAAAATAATCTTTTGCACAGAATATTTTAGTGTTCATCTAGTTGTTATGGATTATTGTGAAATTAAAATTTCTTAATATATCATATAGCAATAATAAATTTAAAATTCTTACTCAGTCATTTATATGAAATGAATATCAATAGCAAAAACACCTGCACCAATAATTGTATGTGCAGATTCTGGCCATTGAATGGGACGTTTTAGGTTTAGCAATAGTAAATTAGTTGATCACTTTGTTCCTTAAAAATGACAGCACTGGTGTTTTTGATGGTAGAATATAATACTGATAATCCTAATATATTTTAATAATTTGTTGTATGTATTTGCTCAATTTTACCTATTTAATAGACCAACCATTACAAAGGGTAAATCTGTGTTTTAATAACAGTGTTAAAGCCACTCAAGTAAACTGTTATGTTAAATGGCACTCCACAAAGCAGTCAAATTAACTATTCATTCTACAAGATATACTGTCCGATAATCATGAGTATCATCTTCTCCTTTTAATATAAACTTATATTATAAGTATTTTTCAGTCTATTAATATGATAATGTATTTCCTTTCTATAGCTGTAGGGTGCCCAACATACACAGCACCAGAGCATACCACCACTGAAATTGTGAATAACAGTTTGGTTATCGAATGTATGAGTTCTGGAGATATCTGGAAGATTAAATGCATCAATGGTATATGGCTGGGCATTGTTGGATCTTGTTTACCACGTAGGTATACCATTCCTTTTAAATTACATTGTGGATGTACAATGGTAAAGGGAAGGGCCATGATGTAGAGGGAAATACACTTCTCTCTGAGGTGGTGGATTCAAACACTGGGTATAAATTGTTGTGGGAAAGTTTTTTTTCTTAAATTTTGATGATGTCTGGTGGTTTAAATTTCAGAGGCTTGACCAAGTTTTATTTTCTGATTTCCTTCAATCCCCTCGAAAACATGTTGCTTTTTGCCTATATAGATGTATTGAAGGAAATATTAAACCAAAATCAGTAATTGTAGGATTAAATATGAAGAAATATCTATTCCAATTTTAATAATATATAATCTGTAATTTCTTTTTAACTTTGAAGGTACAGATACTATAAACATACTGAATGTGGTAAATCTTTGTTCGTCTTGATATAAATATTTTCTTTATTTTAGCATCAACAAAAAGTGCCCCTGTATCAACAACAGCAGGAATGGTAACTTCCAAAGTGGTAAAATTACCAAAGATGTCAACAAACCATGGTAAGAAAATGGTGGGCAGTAACTATGGTTTCAAAGATACAAATAATTCTAACCATAATATGACTTTTATAGTGCTTAATCTCCATTCAAAGACAATCTCTAAGGCGCAACAACCAAGAAACAAGGCGAAAGACTTCATAGTTTAGAGACACAGAAAGGGGTTAAGCTTTCAGTTTTTTCCAAAAAGATAGAAGAGATGTGGCAGAGTGGATTTCATCTGGCAACTTATTCCATACCTTTGGAGCATTATAGACAAAACTAAAACCTAATTACTTAAATGATGTTTCAACAGATGGAATAAAGTGTGGCACCTCAAGAACTTCACCCTTCATCCAGCTACTCCTAGTATTGTAAAAGCTTTTCCTGGGATTCAAAAACCTCTGAAATAGTTAGGTTAACCACTCTGAAGGAACTTATAGGCTATTGACTTCTGCCTATGACTTTTATGGCGCTTATTCCCCATTCAAAGACAGACTCTAAGGCGTAACAACCAAGAAACAAGACCAAAGAATTTATAGTCCAGAGACACAAAAGGGGGTCAGCACCACAGGGACAATCAAAGAATATGATAAAACATGGGGTAGGTAGGCTTTTATAATGAGATAAGCTTTCAGCTTCTTCCGAAAAGATAGAAGAGATGTGACAGAGTGGATTTCATATGGCAACTTATTCCATACCTTTGGAGCATTATAGACAAAATTAAAACCTAATTGCTTAAATGATGTTTCAACAGATGGAATAAACTGTGGTACCTCAAGAACTTCACCCGCCATCCAGCTACTCCTATTATTATAAAAACTTTACCTGGGATTCAAAAAAGCTCTGAAATAGTAAGGATAACCACTCTGAAGAAACTTAAAGACTGTTGTAGTTGTTTTGAACAGTGACCGTTGTGTAAGATTCCTCAATTGTAGGAAACAGGACATATAGACACTCTGGAAATGCCTAGAAAAAGAGAAGTCAGAGTCAAACAATACTCCCAGATTTTTACCACTTTTTGCAGAATGCAGTGGATTACTGAGAATATTGACTGACAAGAAGGACTTGAGTTTTTCATGATGCAGCTTTGAGCCAAAAATGATAAACACGATTTTATCAGGATTGAGTTTGAACTTCCTGGCTGATAACCATTTTTTACATCTTCTAAGCACCTGTTTAGTCTTTCAAATGACATTGGAGTTACATTTTTATGAGTGAGGTGTATTAAGAGCCAAGTGTCATCAGCATAAAAATGAAATGGGAGTCTAACAATGACCTTACTGAGAGGTGTAGTAGAAAAGCATAACAGTATGGGACCCAGGACTGAACCGAGAGGGACACCATACAGTATTTTCCTTAGTTCTGAAAGGGTTGGTTGATATGCAGAAGCAGTAACCTGCCCCATTTGATCAGAATAAGTTGCCAAGAACATACTCCATTTACGAGTAAACTCGACATATATCCATACTTACTACTTAAGCCACTCTTCCTCGTTGGAAGAGCTTATGGCAACACAATCCTGTCCCTTGCTTAATATAATTTAATAATTTATATAATTAATTATATTGATAATTAATTACCTTGGGCTATATCTGTACACATGAAAGTAGTTGAGTAATCGTGTAGGCAGGCAACAGCAAACATATTTTGCTTGGACTTTATTTGTTAAGATTTCTAAGGGCAAACTATAAAATTGAGACTGTTAATACAGAAATATTTCTATGTTTTATTCTTGATAATACTTTAGTTTGATCATGTTGATCTTTGAATTTAAAAATCCCCCGGTTTGTTTTAGTTATTCAAGTAAAGACTGGACAGAATGTTTTAAGATACTTATGAAGAGGATAATTGTAAAATCAGCTTTATAGAAATATATCTTTATATCTTATTTTATAATTCGCCACCCTCTGGTTTTGATTGGGTAATAATGTTTTATACCCTCACAATCCTTACTGTGGTTAAGTTTTGTAAAAGAAAATGATGAATGTTTTTTTCAAATGTTTTACTAATTATGTAACCAATAAATATGTAATATGTGTCATTGCATAGGTATTTTATAGAGTTTGAGGCTGAAACATTGGAGAAATTTCAAGTTAAAGTTTGGACTTTTTTTAAATACTATGAATAGGTTTCACATATAATTTACTACTTAAAGACATAAAATAGCATCCTCTTTCTTTCTATACTTGTAATGAAATTTAACACCATATATGTCACTTGGATAGTTTTCCTATTGTGTACCAATTTGGCCTTCTCTAAATCCCTGTATGATAATACCGTTGCATGATCTTTATTTCAGTTGTTGCCTTTGGACTGGGATGTGTAACACTAATTGTCTGCTGTACAGTGGTTATTCTTGGATACTATTGCATAAAGAAGTGAGATTATGTTATTTATTACATTCGTATGCATGCATCTTAAATCATAGTGAAATGCATTCAGACATTGACTGTGTATTGATATAAAATATAAGTATATGCTACATTTGTTTACAATATTATAATTATGTATAACTCATTATTGTTTGTGCATAATTGTGAAAAATGTAGACTTGTTCTAACTTTCATTGAATTCTATAATTTATCACAGCATAAAATGTAGTACACAGAATGTTTTCATCAATATTTTGTGGATAGCAATTGTTATAAAGGCTCACAGAATTGAGAATAATGACTTTGCTAAATGAATATAAATTTATACCGACCTCTCTCAAGAATTTAGCATTATTATGAGTACCTTTATAACAGTAATTAAGACACTGTATCAAATAATTACTTCATGTTAACATTGTCTGTAAAAGACTGATCGATGAAACGTCATGTTACTTATTTTATAGTGGTTTCTAAGGCCTTGAGAAGGGTGGGAAGGGTGGTGGACTTCAAACCATAAGGTCTGGGATTCAGTCTTTAATTCATGGAGGTTGTATCATTGCATGGAGTGCCTTACACCTCCGTTTCCCTCTTTGCCCAGGAGTACAATGGGTACCAACATTTTGGGGGAGGTAAACTTGCAAGAGGCTGGTATCCAGTTCAGGGGAGTAGAAATCAAAACAAAAATAGGAAAATTTTTTTCTAAATTTCTTGGTACAGAAACCAGAAGTAGACATGAGCCTTATAGACCACTAGTTTCCAGAGACTGACTTAACCAAATTTCTTATTTTAACAGATTTGAGGCAGACTGTAGTGTGAAATCATACAAAGAAAATATACAGTCACGTCCTACTATGCTGCAGAATCTGCCATTTAATCGGGTATCAGAAAGTTTCAAGCCAACGTTATGTAGAGGGACTCTTCCTTCAGGAAACACCAGCCTACCAGGATACTCCACAACTGCGGATAATAAAGAGCCGCATGCTCCTCCAGTACCCCAGAGAATGTCCTCATACAGAGGAGACATGAGTGAGAGCATGATGAGTGACTACCTGGCTCCACATGGAGGAGAGGACAACTCTGTTAAGTATTACATCCTGGAGAATCCAGCAGAGTCTGGAGGAAAAGAAGAGATGTACCAGAGTATCCATCTCTTCAGTAGTTTGGAGAGAGCTCCTGAAAATGCAGTAGTTTAGAGAGACAGGCAGGAGAAAATGCATAGGATATCCAAAATGATAATAAAAACTGAATGTACATAGAGAGTGTATCTTATGTACGGATATATTTTAACAATGACAATTATGTTGTAATTATGTTCATGTGGAATAACAAACAGGTTTATGTGTGAATATCTAATTCATTGTATTCAAGCTTTAATTAAATATCTTGGGTATCTTTTGTTAGGATTTATGCATGTTACTTTTACTATGGCTTCTCTCTATCTCATGATTAATGATTTGAGCACTCTACTTCATTTTATCAGAGTTGCACATACACAAATGAAAATATCATTCAGGGAATGGGAAGTCACATAAAATTAAACACACTTTTTGATGTCATTTTGATATATCAAGAAAAGCTTAATTATGGATTCATCATTGGATTGGCTATTCCTTGCCTCAAAATTACACAAAGCAACATACAACCAATACATTAAACGTTAATAAAACCCAGACAGGCGACCCTTCCATTGTCTCAACTCTCCATTATTTTTGCATGATGGAGAGTTAACACTACATTATTTTCTAACAGTGGATTGTGGTTCAGTTCAATGGCCAGTCTGCCAAGAACAAAAGGGTACTTAGTATTTGCCAGTCATCCTCAGCACAATGCATTCAATATTGAAATGTTTTCACAACTTCTTTCATGTTAATTAGTTCAGTGGGTACATTTACAAAGTCTTTTCAATTCTGAATGACATTCAGCATTCATAGAAAAATACCCCATGGAAAAATGCTACCTTGAAAAAATACCTCCTGACAAATACAAAACAAGCAATTTAATCTATAATGTTGGATATTTTTTAATTCTTTGCATTTCTTTGCAATCTGACTTTACAATAATCTTCTGTGAACGTAATCAAAGAAGTAGCTAACTTTCATATAAACTCACTGTAAAAATCTAACCCAGCATACTATATTAAAAGGAGTGTTTTTAGTGGCTCAAAATTTACTCAAGTAAAATGAGAAAAAAACATAGTGCAAAAATGCAGTACTGAAATGCATTTCTGCTGGGTTTAAATTTGATTTAAATTTTCAATATTTTTAAGTTCAAAACAAAGATTTTAATTTATCTTATTACAGTTTGTTATATCCTTCTAAAATGATACACTGTTTCTGGTTGAAATGAATTTTGTTCTTAATATTGTGGATTAATTTTCATAGGAGGTATTACTGAAATACATAATGTGGAGTAGGCATTCTTTCTATGAGGCTTTTTTCCAGGAGATAACCTTTCCAGGAGGTATTTTTCCTTGATTCCAAATTAAGAGACAAAGAAGCACAAAAAATAAAAATCTTGAGAAACCCAAAAACTTCAACACAAAATAAAACAAGTAATTTTCCAGTTTCTAGTACTTTCAATGCCTGAAACACAAAAATAATAGCTTACTGTCTTAAAATAAGCACAGATTAATAAACATGAAACACTCACCACAACAAATTATCCACAGCATTGTTAAATAAGTAGTCTAATTTTTTCTGGAAAGTACTTTCTGTAAGTCACAGATCCATATTTTATTGATTATCATTATCCATGGTTAAATTTTGTGGCAGTCAGATTATATTAAAACTTTTCAAGCTTTATCTAAAATTATATTTTCCCATAAAGGAAAACCAATGGTACACATGGTGAAACAATGTTGATTGTGTATTGAAATAAAAAAACAACCATAGAACTAATGTCGTGTTCAGAAGTAGGTTGTGAGCCAGTGCACACGACCTGTGAGTTGGTACCCACCAGTGGAAAGTTCTTAACAATTCACCGCCTGTGTGTTTATGTGTGGATGTAAACAAACACAAATCTCAAAGAGAAAGAAATAAAAGAAATCACAATATTTTGCTATCCACCATGCAAAAAATATATATTTCATTTGTTATATGTTTTCTGAGGTTATTTATCAAAATCCCGAGTACCGAAACACTTCATTTAACATGTTTTTTACAAAGAAAGCACGTGTATTCTGCATCTTTGTTGTCATTAGAGGTGAAGATCAAAGTTTGGAAAGTCTCTGGAGGCACCCAACTCACCAGTCGTATATACAACCCGAGAGACCGTTCTTGACCAATTTACAGGCTCAATTTACAGGCTCGTGGCGCTTCCATTATGTAAACTTAATGACCCTTCGGCCCTTTCAGGGCCTCAGGCCATTAAGTTTACATAATGGAGCGCCACTTGGCCATTATCTATATTTACTTCTCTCTGAAACAATGAACCACATATGAATTGTCTTTGTGATTTTCTGTTTCCATTAGACACTAGATAACTTAAGGTGCACAGAAAAAGAATCTATGTGAATTTTCAAATCGCTTGCAAAACAGAATATAGTTATTTTAAGGATCAATGCAATGTGTGCCATTACTCTTCAGTTCACTATTGCACAAAAGAGTCAGATCTCTGGCGTTGTTGTTTCTGTAGCAGCTACACAGCCATATTGTGGAAACTAATAATGTAATTCCTGTTTCATATGATTTGTTGATTTTGCCAGTGGAAACACACAAGCCATACTGTATTACAAATAGTTCTAGTATCTGTGTAGACGAACATCACCAACACATCGTTTTATCAGTTTTTTATGAATGTTTATAATCTCACATTGCATAATGTTGACAATAGTAGTATTTGTTTTTGTCACCTGGGATATTTTTCTTGCAAGCTGTGCATCATCAGTGTTTTCTGGTGTTACAAAAGGTAAGTTAGATACCTATACTATATACTGTATAAAGCACAGTTGCATACAAGGCGATGTTACATAATTTACTAATTTATACAAATATCAGTCACCATCTTCATTAAGTACCTCATAACAAACAGATATGGAAACAACATACGAAAGGAGCGACAAGGCTTTCAACACTAAATAAATGAAGTTGATAATAATTATGCCAACTATTGTTGTTTTTACAATTTGTATGTATTTCTATTTTGTTGCATTTTTACCAGAATTGTATTTTTTCCGCTATTTTTAAGCAATATTCACATGTATCAAAATTCGGAATTGTATTACTTTTTTCCTTGGTTCAGCACTTCCTGCGGGTGAGAGTTGGCGTGTTCTCAGACATTACTTCTTTGTATCTGTATGACTGCTGTATGAATATTTTGCCTTTGAAAATATCAAAGCTAACCTGTTTTTGTCTTATATAAGCCCTCTGCTGGCCAATATCTAATACTTTATGTATTGTTAAAGTATTCTCTATCTGTATGTGACAAAATAAAATAAGACTTAAAATATTGAATCAGAATTGAGTTGATAAAACTATAAATGTATCTTCCATTTTAAAAATGCCCATTATAAGCCAATGCCACAGAACGTACATCCTGGTAAGTTTGTTTTGCACATAATATACAATCCCATTGTCACAGATTTACATTATGCCTGGACAATGTTGTGCCCAGAGCGATAGAATTGCTCATAGAAATTATCAATTTTGATGGTCAGGAGTGTAATTGCAGTGACCCCAGCCTGAGCTTAAACCAGCTAAGTCTTACCATTGCTTGCAACAGTCTAACAGTTGCAAAATGAACAAAAAAATATCACTATTTAACAAAAACTGTACTTCTTTTTACACATTGAAATAGACTATCAACTTCTTAAGTCCATCCTAGAAATGGCATGCGCAGGTGTAGTTTTGTCATGACTGTACCACTGGAATGGAACAGGCTCCCACATAATGTCAGATCACAACTAACCATTTGAAGCTCTAGAAGTCAACTCAAGACTTACCTGTTTAGACTAGATTACCATTGTCATCCTCGCTCTGGTGGGCACTTTCTGGGTTATGGCTTTGCTTGGTTTAGGACTGTCCCCTTTTGGATTCCAGCACATTTGAGGATCCTCGTCAATTTTGGGCTGTACAAATGTTTCTATTATTATTATTTCTGCAGAATACTGTCTTTCTGATACATTTGATCCCAAGTGTGATTCTGGAGCGATTGTGGTGATGCAACAAGCGCAGTATGGTAGAATGAGGATTGGCAGGTGTGTTCAGATGGATAGGGGAGCACTGGGGTGTTATTCGGATGAACTATCCACCTTTGACAGTCTCTGTTCTGGACAAGAAACCTGTGAGGTTGGCATATATGACGAGAGCAAAATCACAACACAACTCAGTTGTCTGAATGAATTAAAACCTTACTTAGAAGCAAATTACATATGTCAAAAAGGTAACAAATATACTATAATAACAATAATAAATAAAAGTTTACACATCTGATGCATAGCTTAAATTGTCAAAGTTATCTCAATATTTTCATGTGTATTTTTGATGTCATTATTACAGAAGCCTGTGCTTATGTAACTTTAATATTATTTATCCATTTATAATAATATTGCTTGTGATTTAATCCAATATTTATGAAATTCAAAGCATAACTTTATATTAATTAACATGAATATTATACAATTGCTTAGAGACTGGGTGAGTGACTTTTAACTTTCAGTATACAAACCTAAATCATCCACTTGCTCTGGTCCTGAAAATGTATCAGCCACAGCTAAGGACGCTTTCATTTCAAGCCAAGTGTCATTTACATCCTCATGTGGAAGTCATACCTCCCCATGGCTACTCCAAGCCAAACGTGGACAGAAAATCAACATAAGTCTAACAGATTTTGGGTGGAAGACAGATGCCTCTGTTCACAATGGATGTAATGTGAAGTATGGGTACATAGTTGATATAGATACAGATGACGTGATTAATATTTGTGGAGGCACAGAACATAACAAGCTGCTTTATGTCAGTACTGGAAGTCAAGTTCAAGTGGTTATGGAATTGAGCAATCACCAAAACAATAAATTTCTTCTACAATTTACAGGTAACAAATTGAGCATTGTAGGTGTTTTATTTCAAACCAGCAAGTGTATATTTATCTTAAAAAATGAGGCACTTGAAAAACTAGCAGTTAAATGGTGTTATTACTCATGTGGTATAATAAAAAATATTAATATATCAGACATAGTACTTATTATAGAAATAGTGTTTTATTGACGTTGACACACTACCAAAATAAATTTGACACAATGCATTTCTATGTTAACCCAGTGTGTCCTGTGTTTTGTGATTGTGGATAAAATCAAAATCAGACCTATTAACCAGTTGCACCTTGTGTGGTTTTCATCATTAGAAATGTTATTTGTATTTATAATGTAGCACTGTTTATGGAGACCTCTCTAAATGTATTATAATAATCCTGTATAGAGTGGAATACAAAAGCAATTCTAAATTGCACTGGAATAAATCATATAACTGCAATTTACCAGAAAATGCACCAGTGATTCGGCCCCCGGAGTATAATATGTGTAAAAGACATCATAGCTTGCATCTCATATAAAGTTAAAAATGGCTGCTAATAATGGATTACCATCTAACTGGGCTGACCTTGATACCAGTGAAAAACTATATGAGATAATGATTACATTATCTAAAGTGGATATGAATCAAGAAGTAATGGTTGAAGAAAAAACCGTGAGTGAATTATCATTGAGAAAGTTACAACTGAAGGTCGCTCAACTTGAGGGAAGGAATTCAAGACTAGAATAAGAGCTTGGGTCACTTCAGTCCAAATACCTTGACCTGCAGCAGCGCTCCATGCAACATAATTTAGTTTTTCATGGGCTAAAGGAGACAAACCATGAAGACTGTGAAAAGATTACCATAACATTCATTCTCCAAAGCCTTAAGATCAGTCAGAAGGACATCTATAGCTCAAATAACTTGGCAGGCGAGATCAGAATAGATGTGGCACACAGATCAGGGAGGAAGAGTGATCTTAGAGGGAAGCCCCACCCAATGGTTGTCAGATTTGTGACCAGGAAGGGTAAAGATATGGTTTTGAAAAGTGTTAGAAATCTCAAGGGAACTAGCTATAGTGTTACAGAACAACTACCACCAGTTATACGGGAACAACGCCAAGCACAAATACCAAAGTTGCAACAACTGAGAAGAGACTTCCCGGATAAAAAGAAAGACTCAGTGAAGTTAGTTAACAAATAAACTGATCCACAATACACATATTGTAGATGGAGAGTTCATCAAAAGTCCCTTACCGGCAACACAGGATACAAATGATGTTTATGACTACAATGATTTGCTTCACTCAGAGATCACAGAGTGCAATGACAGTTTCTTTCAAGCTCATGCTATAACTGTGGGCACTATTAGAGAGGCATGTCTGGCTAGGGATGCTTTGTATCAGAACATGTCATTGAGTCAAGCTCATCATGTGATTTATGCATATCGTTTCACGGATAATTCAGGAGAACAGCATGAAGGTTTCAGTGATGATGGTGAAGTTCGTGGAAGCATGGAGTTTAGAAAGGTTCTTGATAGACTAGGCAAAAACAATATTTTTGTTGCTGTAACGGGAATTCATAATGGCCCAAATATTGGTCAAAGGCGATTTGACTTTATACGAAAGGTGACAGAAGAGGTACTGGACAATCCGATCTTGTAAATTTCAGTGTGGTTTTATACTGCTATTGTTGTTTTGATTATATCTATGCTATGATCCATGACTATTTTGGTAATATATTTCTACTAATGCTCCAGCATGATCTTTTTACGGATGCTACTGTACAAGACTATTTTGTTAAACTAATCTTAGAAATGTTGCAAATGTTGATGAAGTTATAAATTTTTCCACTAAGACACTAAAGGATATATTTAAAGAGAGGTTTTCAGTTTTTTATATGCTGTTAAACACTCGTTTTCCATTATCATCATTACTAGTTTTAGATCAATTAATATATGTGTAGAAGATGTGTGGTATAGGAAGGACATTTCTTGACGTTATTGATTATGTAAGTGTTGTAGCATTCTGTGGCATTTCACTTCTGCTTCAAACATATTATCCACCATGATGAGTATGTCTCTGGTTAATGCAGCAAGTGGGCAACACAACGGACTCAAAATTTGTCACATAAATGCACGGAGTTTGTGCACAAATAATTTTCTTAAGGTAGATGAGATAAATTCTAAACTCTGCATACATGAGGGCTATGACATTATTTGTATAAGTGAAACCTGGTTAGATTCGACAATTGCAAACAACAACATAACTCCGATGGGCTATACTGCTTTTCGTAAAGATCGTAACAGACAAGGTGGTGGTGTTGCTATTTTGGTATCTGATGACCTAGCTGTTACTAATAGAACTGATATAAGCAGTCAAAATTTGGAAACTGTAGTGGTAGAAGTATTGATTAAAACAAAACATATCTTTGTAATATGCTGCTATCGGCCCCCTGGAGCAACAGTAGAACAGGTGGACTCATTTATAAATGACTTTCAAACTATGTTGGACAACATATATCTAAACGGCTATGATTCCATATTCATACTTGGAGATTTTAATGACAGATGCATTGACTGGCTTGATGATCATCCGGCCAGTGAACTTAAACAAAAGTTTAAATCTCTTGTTTATCAAAACAACCTGCATCAAATAATAAACAGTCCAACCCATATTACGCCAACCTCAGCCCATTTACTTGATCTCATTATAACTGACTCACCAGGTTTGATAATGAATAGTGGAGTTGATGAACCTATTGGTGATCCTTATCATGGTATGGTTTACTGTGAGACAGTTTTGTTACAATTGAATGAGACTCTTTATTCCAGACAGGTATGGCACTACAATAAGGGTAACTTTGAAGCTTTGAAGTCAGAGTTAAAACACATACCATGGCATGCCTTAAATTTCCTAGATGTAGATGAAAGAGCTGAGATCTGGACTGAACATTTTCTGAATACTGCTAAGGAATTTATTCCATATAGGTCAGTGAAAATAAGGCCGAATGACAAATATTTTATCACTTCTGACATTCGATGGTTGCTAAGAAAGAGGAAACGGCTATGGAAATTATGGAATCGTACCAAAAATCCAGATCATTACACATTATTTAGTGAGTGCCGTAAACAAGTTAAAGAAGCCATCAAAATGTCCAAAGAAAGGTTTTATAGCAATAATCTGGAAAAGCTAAATAATCCAGAATGTTCTCAGAAAGTCTACTGGCACCTTCTAAAAACATTTTACGGAAATAAGTCCAAACCCAGAATACCCGTTCTCATAGAAGGGGGAGAATCTATATCAAGCACTAAATTTAAATACGAGATTTTTAATAAATACTTTCAAGAAAAATCGAAACTCCCCAGTGAAGTAAATTTAACAAAACTACCTGACTTAGTTGAAAGCATTCCGTTTAAATTAGATGAATTTAAAACATCAGAGGAAGAGGTAAAAACTATTATAAAAGTGTTGAATACTAGCAAAGCAAATGGACCTGATAATGTAAGCAACAGGCTTCTCAAAGAAACTGTTGAAGTTATCTCAGGACCTCTTGCCGCTCTCTTTAATGATTCCCTATCAAAGGGCAAATTCCCCAGTTGCTGGAAAAGGGCAAATGTATCACCTGTTTATAAGGGCAAAAAAGTAGACAAGATAAAAATAATTATAGACCAATATCTTTGCTGTCAAATGTTGGCAAAGTTTTAGAAAGAATAGTGTTTAAACACTTGTATAAATTTTGTTCTGATAATAATCTGCTAACTTGGTGAAATTCTGGCTATAAGCCAGGGGACTCTACCATCAATCAGCTCATAGCAATTAGTCATAACATACTTCAGTCACTGGAGAAAGGACAAGACTATTGTTTCATATCTCTTGATGCAACAGCAGCCTTTGATCGTGTTTGGCATGCTGGTTTGATCTATAAATTAAAGAAAATAGGTATCTGTGGAACAGCTCTAGATTGGCTGATAGATTACTTGAAAGACAGAAAACAAAGGGTTGTAATTAATGGTACCAATTAATGTTATATAGTCATAAACTGTGGTGTCCCACAAGGGTCAATTCTTGGGCCTCTTCTCTTTTTGATATACTTCAATGATATTACTGACAACGTCAAGTCTGATTCTTTCTTATATGCTGACGACACATCAATCTGTCGACCAATAACAAATCCAGAAATAGACTTTAATATACTGAACAAAGATCTTGATAATCTTTCTAACTGGGGCAGTCAGTGGTTGGTAAATTTCAATCCAGCCAAGACCAAATATATAATTTTTTCGAAGAAGCACTCAAACATTGGATATCCAAGGTTAAACTTGGGCAATAAAGAACTTGAAAAAGTAAAAACACTGACCCATTTGGGTATTACGTTTAACTCTCGAATGACCTGGGACAGTCATATACGCAATGTTATAGATAGGTCTCTAATATCACTCACTCACTTAAAACATATTAATTTCAAAGTACCACGCTTGGTAAAACGACAGATATATATAAGTTATGTACGTCCACTGCTTGAGTATGGGGCAGAGTTGTTTGACAGTTGCACTATTGAACAAGATCATTCTCTAGAAGTTGTGCAGAGACAGTTTTGCTTGATAATTACAGGCGCTTATAAAGCAACAAAATATGAAATGTTATTGAGAGAGTGTGCCATTCAGTCGTTACAATCCAGGCGAAAAACAAAAAAATTAGTTCTAATGTACAAAATTGTCAATGCATTATCCCCCAAATATCTTCAAGAAACACTTCCCAGGCAAAGTAATGTTCATTATAGCTTTAGAAATAACAGAAATATCCAACAGTTTCTTTGCAAAAAAGATTTCTTTTATGAATCATTCTTCCCTTCCAGCATCAGACTTTGGAACAATCTTAATTTTAACCTCAGGGATATACAGTCACTTAATGAGTTTAAATCAAAACTGAACAGAAAAATAAGTAAAAACTTTAATAAAGCTTGCCTGTGGCACACTGCAAATTCTGCAGTACAACACAGTAGAATGCGCATGGGCCTGAGTGCTTTAAATTCTCAGCGTAAGGCATACAATTTCATATCTGAAGACTTGTGTCCAAATTGTCATGAAAAAAAAGAAACTGTAACCCATTTTTTTCTTTGAATGCCCATTTTATGCTGCTTTTAGACAGGAAATGCTACAGAATGTTGAAATAATTATACAAGATTACTCTAGCGTTGAAACATCTGATTTAGTTAAATTATTTTTATGCGGAACAGGAATTTTTGAAATAGATGTTAATTTATTTGAAAAAATTCAAAACTACATATTTCAAACAAGAAGATTTGTTTTTAAACAGTAATCCTTTGATCATAAAAATTAACACACACACTATGTACCTGTTATTTTTAGATTGAAAATATACAATCACTTAATCGATCATTTCACCCTGCTGTATTTTAAGATAACAAAAAAGTGTCAATGTTTTAGAAATGGTTAAATTGTTAGTGTATTTATGTATTTTTATGTATGGTATAGAATGAATATTTTTGTTATGTTGGACGAAAGCCCATTGTGGCTATAAAGCTGTGGGCAATCGTCAGAAAATATATTATGTTTAAATAAAAAAAAAAAAAGTCTAACAGATTTTGGGTGGAAGACAGATGCCTCTGTTCACAATGGATGTAATGTGAAGTATGGGTACATAGTTGATATAGATACAGATGACATGATTAATATTTGTGGAGGCACAGAACGTAACAAGCTGCTTTATGTCAGTACTGGAAGTCAAGTTCAAGTGGTTATGGAATTGAGCAATCACCAAAACAATAAATTTCTTCTACAATTTACAGGTAACAAATTGAGCATTGTAGGTGTTTTATTTCAAACTAGCAAGTGTATAATTACCTTAAAAATGAGGCACTTGAAAAACTAGCAGTTAAATGGTGTTATTACTCATGTGGTATAATAAAAAATATTAATATATCAGACATAGTACTTATTATAGAAATAGTGTTTTATTGACCTTGACACACTACCAAAATAAATTTGACACACTGCCAAAGTAAATTTGTCACCTCTATATTAAGAAATTCCAATACTTAGAACATATCCAAGATCTGTCTGGCTCTAAAACTAGGAGAAAGAGGTTGGATTTACCTTCCCTTAACCTAAGGTGTAAAGGTGAATTTTATGTAATCTTAAATATCGGGTTCAATGATACCAGTAGAATTTTGTATGAGACTAAATTGGCAAGATGAGGTTCACTTAATGACTTTAAGGTTGAGTAAGAAAAGTTTTGGATGAAGCTCTGTATATTTTTTTCCTGTTTGTTATAAAGCTTTAGGCTGTCCTGATTATAAAATACCTGCTTATGCTTGGACACAAGAAGTAAATGATGCTCTGATAGTTGGTTGTGAATCTAATGCCACAACATGGAAACTGACTTGCGTTGACGGGGTGTGGCTGGGAATCACTGGAACTTGTCCTGGATGTACGTATTGTATTTTTAACAGTTTTATTTTATTGCTTGTCACCTTACACCTAGGTCACACCATTCCATGCTGTGGTTATGAGCAATAAATGAATTGGCTCATGTGCTATCAGTTGTGGATCCTTCTGGTCCTGTCCACTTTGTGTCTTGGCAGGTGAGATTCACATTTTGATATAACACATTTGCCTCAAAACAGAAGGTAATTCACATTTTGAATCAGATTTTTTTTCAAACTTTTGATGTGCTCATACCACAATAACAGTCGACTTATGTACCGCTGGTGAGCCACCAGCAACAAATCTGTTGGGCCACTGGAGGCTACCACCATTGGGCCACAGTCTTTTTGTCCATTGGGCCAATGTTTGCCCACCGGTGGCAATATGCTGGTTGAAATTCTGCAATAGCATCGGCAAATCACATTGCAGCATGGAGTTATGTGGCCAATTTTTTGCAGATCTTAGGTAAGGGAATAATTGATAAGTCACATGACCAGAGATGTTATCAGCCATACTACATATGGTCAGAGGTAAATTTTAAAAATGGTGGATGGGAGTCCTAAGATAATATCCCATAATTCATTGATAGATTATAATACATTCAGTAATTTTTTTTTAAATATTGTTTTTATGTCTGAAATTGTTACACAGTGAGTTATAAATTGTGGGCTCATTGAATCTTATTGTTAGTCATACAATGATGAATAAATGTCTAGTAAGTTTACCAAAATCCCTTATTATTGCTCACCGCCATCTTGGCCCACTGGTGGCAAATTCTAGAAACATATGCAGTCTGAAGATTGGTTGGAAAGCCACTGTTGGCCTTATGGTGGCAACTTGCTGAACATATAACCAATAGACACTTGTTCGCTGGGCATGACCTAAACTTAAATTTACACCATGGAGGGTTGACCTGGGGTAAGGGACCAGAGAGTGCTGCTTTTACTTAAATGTGGCTTGTTCTTATGAGGTATATTTTGAAGCAATAATGATGCGGTTGTGAAGTGAACTAAAAAATGCATTGCATGGAAAAGGTGTGTTCTAAGCATTACTGATTAAAGAAACAATTAAGATATGATGGGGCCTGTTCTCCCACATATTTATTTTTTTGTTGTTTATCCATGCACAACTGTATATTAAGGAAATAGAACAACAAAGAAAAGTAAATATTAGAAAATAATGAAAGAACACTAGATAATGATCATACCAAGAAACATCAGAAAAAGCAAGAAAACAGAGGAGGAAGAATCACGTTCCTTACAGTAGTTACTATATAATTCTACAATTTTATTAATTTGAAATTTTGTTCCAATATACACCTCAATTCAGAATTGTTAAAATGAGAATATTTACTGTCCCTAGTATATTAACAAAACACAGCAGTTTCTCATGTTGAAACATCACAACTAGTTCCCGTTTGATTATTATTTTGATTATAGCTACAATTCTTCTTTTAATGGACTGCTTTTATCACTTTAGCGCCTACTACAACTGCAGTGATAAGAAAGCACCCCGAAATGAATGAAGAGACAAAGCTGTATACTTTACCGCCTATGACTTCCAATCATGGTGAGAGATGTATGTTTCTGTGTGCTACATATTTTGTGGTTTAAAGTGAAGAAATGAACTAAAACAATGAAAGTCACCAAGAAACTTTAAGATTTTACTTTTTAATATTCATTTTACAAATGTACATAATTTCGACCAAACATACATATTTATTAAAGCATGTACTTATTTCTGTGGCAGTGGTGGCATTTGGACTGGGTTGCTTGACATTGATAATATGTTGCCTTGTCGTCATCCTCGGATATTACTGCACAAAACGGTATACATGTGCTTATCATCATATATTTTATTGAAATTAAATCCCCAAAAAGAATCATTGACATAGTGTTTTACTTTTGTTGAAATTGCTATTAACTTTTCTCTCTCTATAATGGAGGGACTTTCTCAAAACCACTTCATGTTTTGCATGAAAAAAACAAACCAATACCACAAGTGACATAAAGAGAATAATAAAATCAATGAGTTTATAACTTTATTGTATTGTTGTCCTTTAAGTAAAAAAAAATATGTTATATTGCTTGGTTCAGGATATTCAAATCTACCATTCAATATCAGATGAAACTTTTGATTCATAAGGAAATGTACTTAATATCTACTGCAAATTCTTTTCATCAGTTTTGAAGCAAATTACAAGATCAAGACACACCAGCCTAGCTTCCAGCCTGCTGTTGTGAGAACTCTCCTTAAAAATCAAAATTCTATGACTATGAAACCAACACTAACGAGAGTTACACCATCCAATGTCAGGTCAGACCTCCCAACATACTCCATGGCATTATGTAAGGATCAGGGTGCACCACCGGTACCACAAAGAATGTCTTCATACAGGGGAGACGTGAGTGAGAGCATGATGAGTGACTACCTGGCTCCTCAGGGAGGAGAGGACACCTCTGTCAAGTATTACATCCTGGAGAATCCAGCAGAGTCTGGAGGAAAAGAAGAGATGTACCAGAGTATCCATCTGTTTAGTAGCTTGGAGAGGCAGCCAGAGGGGAATTAATGGTTTATAATAGTGAAATGGTGTACTTAGGTACACAGACAAATAAATAGTTAAGATATTTTAATGTTAAGATAAAGACTTAAAATTTAGTACAATGTTTGAACATGTTATAGATAAAAGTAAGTTTCTTTTGGAGAGAGACAATAAGACAACATATTTATTGCAATTTGTGCACCATTTTGTTTGATAAGCCTATGAATTATGTGTCAGCTTCAATGTTAATTTCTTAATGTTAATTAACTCTTAATTTTCTGTTTCTGTAACAAATTGTGAAGTAATTGTTAGCTGTTGCTATCTAATTTTAAACAAAATGTATTGACAACTCATGGTAAAGAAATATAAAATTAGATTTAAAAGGACCAACGTATGGCCAACGACCAATACCAGATTCTGAAAGAATTAGCTTCAGAAATGTATCTGCCAAAACTTTTGTCCATCAGTATATATCTGAGCTTTGGCAAGATCAATACAAAATACTGTGTCATTACTGCTGTTGTTCACTTCTTTTTCAATATTGCACAAATGAGTCAGCAATAGCGTCAGGGTTTCTGCAGCTGAGGCTTGAGTCTTAATATTCAATATTTGTTATCATATTGCTCAAATTATTGGTGAGAGCCACATTTGTACAGTGTTATTAGAAAAGTCTGTAAATAAACCAGTGAACTAAGTCTCTCTAGGATTATATATAATACATTTTGCAGCACTAATATTTTGTCATTAGTATATATGATATATTATTTATCTAAAAGTAGAATAAGATGTCTCTTTTGTCATGCAGTGTGTTTATTTTGTGGATAGCTGCACATAAGATAAATGGAACAGCAATCCCAGGAATATCAAAGGGTGGGTAAATTTTAATACATGTTTTACATATTACATACATAAATTTTAACATACATTTACAAACTTCATATTTAACATTAAGACATTATACTTAACAATGTTAATGTTGTTAGTCATATTGAATTAATGAAAACTATTGTTTTAACCATTTTCATTGTAATTATTAATTAATTTATTTATTTACTTTGGTTTTAATGTCGCTTTTAATACTGCATAGGTCATATCATGATGGATAGTTTTACAAGCAGTGGAAACCAGTATATAAAGTTGGTCAAGGTTCTGTACAGAAAACTGCCGACCATCAGTAAGCAAATACCAACTTTCCCACATAAGGTCCGGGGTTTAAACCGCCAGCATCAGAGATGGGAGGCGAGTGTGTTACCGCTGCCCCACCTTGGCCCTTTATTTAAAAAGTTATAACCTAAATACTATTTTATTACATTGTCAATATTGAATGTTAATGCCAGTTATACATTAAAACAAATTTAAGCCTATATAAAATACAATTTAATGATTTAATTTTTAGTAACTCATTCCCAGCCACAATGCAGTTGAGACAGACTAGGTGAAAGTCACACTAGGTGATACTTTTCCATTTTTGTTTAAAGAGGACTGGCTCCTGGTCTCACTGCAAACCCATTAAATTTTTAGACTGATCTGGATCACCCTCTGGGTGCAAAAAATATCAAAGATCTGGATTTTTCCATTTACTTATAATTACATGCCATGACGGAGGACTGTGCAGTCTGAGTACTCTTGATTGCAATGTTTACGGCCAAACTCATGATACCTCAAATTGTGATATATCATTATAAAACACTTAAAAACAAAGTCAGATGAAAAAAATAGTGGGTTAGTGAAATCTAGCTCGTTGCAAATGTGCATTAACATTAACTTTTGAAAGTTGACAAAAAAATTCAACATTGACATTGGTGTCAATGTGTACATATATAATGTCTGAATTTGTATGTTTCACAGTATTTGTTCTCGTTGGCCTTGTTGGTTCGCAAATTTGTCATTATTATTATTGTGTATTTATACTCAACGCAATATTTCCATATACTACAGGACTCAAAGCGCTATCATCTAATCACACGTAGTCAGCTCTGACCGGGTTCAACTCCCACAACTGACAACACTGAGGACCTGTTCCAATATGAGCCTGGCTGTTGAACAGGACGTAAATCCCGAACTTTGACTTTGTATCTTTCAGAGTATTGCCTCTCCGATGATTTTAATCCTGAGTGTGATTCTGATGAAGTGATTGTTCTGCAACAAGCCCATTATGGCAGAATGAGATTGGGTGAATGTGTGAAAACAAACAGGGCAGCCTTAGGATGCTATTCTGATGAGCTTGCCACTTTTGACAGATACTGTTCTGGAAAGAAGGCTTGCTCTGTAGAAATTTACAACAAAGAAATTATTACAAGATTACCATGTCTGAATGAATTAAATCCCTACTTAGAAGCAGCGTACAAGTGCATCAAAGGTATCATACCATTATAATCCTTGGTAATGATAAACAGTAACAATATTTCAATTTACATTCGGTTGTGGTTACAAAATGTCAAAAGCTGCTATGAATATTCAAGAAGCGTTCTTTTAACTGCTTGTATTTTTCCTAATTCTGTGTCTTATATTTTATGAAAGCAATTATCAACTTGTAAATTTTTCGGAAATATCACATATTATGCCTTTGTTGTCTGTAAAATTGGGGCTAAGTTTATTTTCCCATGCTTTAAACTGTCAAACATTCATGGTGTCTCTGGCGTCCTCAGCCTTTTGATTCCGATGCGTCATAGAGATGAGGATAGTCGTACTAGTCTGCCTATAACTTCAAAACCCTTATCAGGGCTACTTGTTATGATTGGTCTAGGGCAATATTTTATGTTGTTCTACTTTTCCAGTGATACAATCTTTTCACTCAGGAGAAGTGGTTTGTTCACCGTTTTCAATAGAACTGTATGAGCAGTCTTTCATCTTTAAATTTAGGTATGTTGTTCTACTTTTCCAGTGATACAATCTTTTCACTCAGGAGAAGTGGTTTGTTCACCGTTTTCAATAGAACTGTATGAGCAGTCTTTCATCTTTAAATTTAGGTAGGTCTTTGGGAAATGAGTCACAAAAAGGTATAACAGGGGAACAGATTTCCTGTCATGACCTTTATAATGCGTTCAAAATTACTCCAAATGATTTCCAAATTCCCAGAATATTCTTTAACTCCTATATATATCATATGTTTAGTTCACAGCCCAAAGCGATCTTCCTGTTCTGGACCAGAGATAGTGCATGTTGGGACCAAAGAGCAGTTTATATCAAGTCAAGATTCAGCTGAATCCTCTTGTGGGACTCATAATTCCCCTTGGGTCCTTGAGGCCAAATTAGGCCAGAAAATCAAAGTTGAGCTGCAAGATTTCAGCTGGGATCCAGAAGCAACCAACCATATTGGTTGTGGAGTGAAGTATGGATACATACTTGATGTTGGCACAGATGATATTATTAACATTTGCGGTGGAACTACACGTGAAAAGGAATTGTATACCAGCACTGGAAATAGGCTGCAAATTGTGTTAGAAAGCAATGATAAACAGAAGAGGTTTCTCCTTCGATACAAAGGTAAATTATTTATCTGTTTTGATATTACAAACACATGTTGTTCTGTCCTTAGTGAGATTTTACAGTCAGGTTCTTACCCTGAGTTCAGCCTGAATATACTCCTCTTTCAGGTAATCGTTGTTCTTCTATTCTACCCTTTCCACCAAGAGGATTCCATCTTAGGCATTTGTTTGTATTCCTTGATCCATTCTTTTTTATGAGTACATGCCGCAGACATTTGAATCTTCTTGTGTGGCTCTGTAGTCACTGTTGGGCATTTTTGTATGATAATAACATTCAGCTGATTCTTCATAGACAGGTCTTATGAAAAAAGTTCAGAATGGTAATTTCATTTTCTACTACTCACAAGCATTCAGGTTATATACCACATGGTAATACAGATTTCACATTACTTGTGTATAATTTGATCTAGGGGCACGTAAATCAAAGCCATGGTTAAAACAATGATGTCGTTACGCCCTGGTTTAGCAAATTTAAAGGGGGCTGGTCTAAATCAAAGGCATGGTTATTTTTACTTCATAATTCTCTGGTTAAAACATTGATTTTTTTACTATAACTTTAGACTGGTCGTTACACAATGGTTAATACTTCAAGTTAAGATAGAGTTCATTTTCTTGTTGACATAAAACACAGTGAAGGACTTTTCATCTTAACAACATTTGAAAAATGTGTGTAAGTATTAAACACATATTAATGTTTAAACTGAACATACAATGTACTTATTCATATGTTGGCCTCCAGTCATTTTAATAAGTTATATATATATAAACTGTTCTTAAATTGTACACCAGTATACACATTTAATTAACACAATTCCCACTTGTGCATGAATTCTATCATCCATCTCTAGATTTTATATTTGCCTGTTTGGGGAGATAATCTATAGCTGATAGATTACATATGTGGTGACATCTGATCTGTTTTACAGATTTTCCACTGTTAATAAATTATTATACCCATCAAGGTCATCCACGGACTGCCAAAGTAACTCACATAGCAGACTTTAAATGTGACTATGTCTCCCTTATTATCGGTCCTAGAGGTTTACAATGTGAAACCAACCTTTTGGAAATCATGTGCTGCGAATCTTCTGATGTGGTCAGATTTGACCTTAGACCCCTCCTTCAAGGTCAAACCAGGATAGCCAAAGTTAAAAGTGCTTATAACTCGCTTATTATTGGTCCTAGAGGTTTGGGATTGTAAGCCAACCTATGGGAAATCATGGACTGGGAATCTTCTGCTGTGGTCGGATTTGACCTTAGTCCGCCCCTTCAAGGTCAAATGAGGATAGCCAATCTTAAAAGTGCTTATAGCTGGCTTATTATTGGTCCTAGAGGTTTGGGATGATAGACCAACATATAGGAAATCATGTGCTGCGAATCTCCTGATGTGGTCAGATTTGACCTTGGACCCCTCCTTCAACGTCAAACCAGGATAGCCAAAGTTAAAAGTGCTTATAACTCGCTTATTATTGGTCCTAGAGGTTTGGGATTGTAAGCCAACCTATGGGAAATCATGGACTGGGAATCTTCTGCTGTGGTCGGATTTGACCTTAGTCCGCCCCTTCAAGGTCAAATGAGGATAGCCAATCTTAAAAGTGCTTATAGCTGGCTTATTATTGGTCCTAGAGGTTTGGGATGATAGACCAACATATAGGAAATCATGGCCTGGGAATCTTTTGGTGTGGTCAGATTTGACCTTTAGGCCCCTCCTTCAAGGTCAATCGAGCATAGCCAAATTTAAAAGTTCTTACAACTCGCTTATTATTGGTCCTAGAGGTTCGGGTTGGTAAACCAAGCTGTAGGAAATCATGGGCTGGGAATTTTGTGGTGTGGTTGGATTTGACCTTGGGCTCTTCCTTCAAGGTCAAACGATGGTTCACTGGCTTTGGTGAGTTGTCTTTCTGGTGGATACAAATTTGCATCGGTTCTCTGATGCGTAGGTCCAAACTTATTTATTTATTAGTTGTAAAGTGATAATTTACTCTAAATTGCATTTCTTTTAAATATGAATTTATTTCATTGATAAATCATACAAAATGATGAATAATAAAAGTAGAATAAAAACTGTATTATCCAGCCCTCTTTAGGGAGTAACACTTAGGTTGGATAATAGAAATTTGAAAAATAGAAAGGCTAAAATACCAGGATTAATTGGGGTTGGAAGATTGAGTTTGAGGCCGTATGATCTCAAATTTGGATAATAGAGGGTCAGCTAATAGAGGTTCTAGTGCCATCTCTCATTAGACATACACAGAGAAATACATCACTTGTGAAGCTCTACACACTTATATAATATTGTCATGTTTATTTGTTATGTAGTGTTTCTGTATATGTCATTCAGGAAGGCTTTCCCATTATATTCCCTGGGGAATTTTCGTGGGGAGTGTTTCCAACTTAATAAATAAAAAATCTAGATAATTTTGATTCACACTTCCCACATTATCTTTTTTTTAAATTTGTGTTTCACTTCAAGGATAGCTTTATGGGTTAGGAAGTAATTTATTGTATATGGAATTAGAAAATTTCATATTTTATAATAATAATGCTTTTACTTTTTACAGAAGAATTATACAGTATGTCAATCGATTCAAATTTAAAAATCCATTTTTAATGGTATGTTTACACTGAAAATTGCTTTTGTGCAGGATAATCTAGCATATAGTATTTACTTTATTTGCATTATTTAATTGCTAATTCATTGTATCAATGATCATTAAAATATTAAATATATAATAGATACTCACATAGTTAATTTTCCACATTTAGCTTGTTCATGTGTTTTTCTTCCAACTACACTCATAAGTTGAATATTTTGAAAGAAACAACTAAGCTTTATCCTTCTACATGAATGTTTTTGGAATACATATATATTTTTAATTGCAGTGGCTATTTCTAACATATAACCAACCCAATACACACACACACCCCACCCCACCCCACCCCCACCCCCACACACAGTGGAGGATAACTAGAGGATAACAATGATCGTATTTTTTTTTATTTAACCATGTGGTACCTATGGCTTTATTTACCCTTGTTACAAGGTCATTATAATCCTCAACATTTCTATTCATGGCTTTAGAATTTGTATTTAATATGTTGCCAATAATTTATGTTATTTGAAGAAGGTGTTTCAAACATGAAACAAAAACTTATATGTAACTCACTAACATTTCCGCGTGGTAATGGGGTGACGTATTCTCTGAATTTCCTTGTTTCATTTCAGCACTGGGCTGTCCGAATTACAGGGCACCAGACCACACCTGGATGGAGACAGTGAACAGCAGTGTGGTTGTTGGTTGTCAGAGCTCTGAAGAGTCATGGAAATTAAAGTGTGTGGAGGGCAACTGGCTTGGATTTGTGGGCACGTGCGCTCCAAGTATGTTGTTTTGTGCCATTTATTATCATTTGTACTTTTGTTATATACTTCAGGATATTCTCATAAGCTTAGTAATAGGTAATTGTTGGGAAAAAACAGGAAAACCATGCATATGAATTTGTATTTTCACACATGTATTTCCAGAAATTATCATGTGATTTTGAATCATTTCTGGATTGATGTTATGTATTCATCTTTTGTGAATAGATATTATCATGTATAACTAGACAATGTACCAAAACCTCTAGGACCAATAATAAGCAAGTTATAAGCGCTTTTAAGTTTGGCTGTCCTCGTTTGACCTTGAAGGAGGGGCCCAAGGTCAAATCCGACAACGCCAGAAGATTCCCAGCCCATGATTTCCTTCATGTTGGTTTACCATCCCAAACCTCTAGGACCAATAATAAGCAAGTTATAAGCACTTTTAAGTTTGGCTGTCCTCACTTGACCTTGAAGGAGGGGCCCAAGGTCAAATCCGACCATGCCAGAAGATTCCCTGCCCATGATTTCCTGTATGTTGGTTTACTATCCCAAACCACTGGGATCAATAATAGGCGAGTTATAAGCACTTTTAAGTTTGGCTATCCTTGTTTGACCTCAAAGGAGGGGCCCAAGGTCAAATCCGACCACGCCAGAAGATTCCCAGCCCATGATTTCCTATAGGTTGGTTTACCATCCCAAACCTCTAGAACCAATAATAAGCGAGTTATAAGCACTTTTAAGTTTGGGTGTCCTCATTTGACCTTGACCGAGGGGCCCAAGGTCAAATCCGACCACACCAGAAGATTCCCAGCCCATGATTTCCTATATGCTGGTTTACCATCCCAAACCTCTAGGACCAATAATAAGCGAGTTATAAGCACTTTTAAGTTTGGCTGTCCTCGTTTGACCTTGAAGGAGGGGCCCAAGGTCAAATCCGACCACACCAGAAGATTCCCTGCGCATGATTTCCTATATGTTGGTTTGCCATCCCAAACCTCTAGGACCAATAATAAGTGAGTTATAAGCACTTTTAAGTTTGGCTGTCGTCATTTGACCTTGACCGAGGGGCCCAAGGTCAAATCCGACCACACCAGAAGATTCCCAGCCCATGATTTCCTATATGCTGGTTTACCATCCCAAACCTCTAGGACCAATAATAAGCGAGTTATAAGCACTTTTAAGTTTGGCTGTCCTCGTTTGACCTTGAAGGAGGGGCCCAAGGTCAAATCCGACCACACCAGAAGATTCCCAGCCCATGATTTCCTACATGTTGGTTTACCATCCCAAACCTCTAGGACCAATAATAAGCAAGTTATAAGCACTTTTAAGTTTGACTATCCTCGTTTGACCTTGAAGGAGGGGCCCAAGGTCAAATCCGACCACGTCAGAAGATTCCCAGCCCATGATTTCCTATATGTTGGTTTACCATCCCAAACCTCTAGGATCGATAATAAGCGAGTTATAAGCACTTTTAAGTTTGGCTATCCTCATTTGACCTTGAAGGAGGGGTCACATCAAAAGATTCGCAGCACATGATTTCCTATAGGTTGCCTTGACATTGCAAACCTCTAGGACCAATAATAAGGGAGATACAGGCACTTTTAAAGTCCTCTATGTGGGTAACTTCGGCACTCCATGGATGACCTTGAGTTAGGAGCTTCAAGGTCAAATGTGTGCAAGGTTGTAGAGGCCATGTATATGTGTCATACATATCACCTATGAAGAGATTCAACCTTCTACCTATGAGGAACAGCCAGTAGAAAAATGTAGATTATTTTCAAAGAAATGCCCGTGGCGGCCATCTTGTTTTTCAGAATGAGGCTATTTTCCTTCCCAGAGAAGCTTACCCCCCAATGAAGATATCTTGCAAATTTGGTGAACCTAGCTGCTGTTGTTTTCCTCTTAGAGCGTTAATGCCGAAAATCTCTCTACGCGCGGCGGCGTAGCGAACGCTAAACCAAAGTATCCACCGGATGCTTCCGGTGGATACAATCATGGTTACTATAATAAGCGTTAATCTAATGTGAATGTTTAACACCTGTGTAGTTTTCATTACCCTCTGTCTGTTGTCTGACTGTCTTTTTTTTTTTTTTTTTTTTTTTTTGGGGGGGGGGGGGGGGGGGGGGGGTCATTGGGGGGACTGTTGGAAAAAAGCCAGGAAAACCATGCATATGAATTTGTAAACTATAGTGTCTGTATACCAGTCTGATCTGAGTGATATCATAACAATAACTTAATTTTGTATCAGTCAGGCTAATGTGATGTAACCATTTAATTTATTTCCATCATTACTAAATATTCCAACTTTTTCATGAATCTAGTTATTCTAGAGATAAGATATATACAGTTTTTTCTATTTTACAAACAAAAGCGTGAAGCCTTGGTAGGTTACTCGTAGAATAGGCACACACAATAAGACTTTTTCAGACTCAGAAGTGACTTGTAATTTGAAAGGATTTTAAATATGGCCGTTGCAAAGATTACAGAAGTTTGTAGCTCTATTGCACTAGCTTTTAATGTAGTTTAAATACCACTTCAATGTTCTGCCAAGTAGTTAATGATAATATTACATGTTGATACCTTGATTACAGTGAAAATACTCCTGCTCTTGTGACCATGTATTTTAATCAAACTCATTTCAGTGTAAGGAATTCTGTGCTTGTCCTGTATGACAATAACTTAATACAAGTAGCCTGTGAAGTATTATGCATGTTAATTTCACTTAAAACCATAGAGTTCTGGTTAATATACATTCATTGCTTTTTTTCTGTCTGAAGGTTCTACCACAGTTGTCGTGAAACCTAATGAAGAAAAGGAAGTGATAGAGTCTGAAAGTCATACACTACCACCCATGAATGACAATCATGGTGAGAGTACATATTTATTATTTTCATTTTAATAGCATTTTTGTGAGGATGTTTGTAGTCTAATAAATGACCTACCTTCTACTCTCTCCCAGGAAAAATAAGTTTAGAAACTTACTCATTTGGTACGGATTTTCCCATCTTAATGCCTCATTGGCACCACTGATAAATGATCCATGCACGATCAATGAATAAATAATTCTGCACAGTGATTTTATTTTGGGAGACATAGGCCACAAAAATGTGTTAGATTAGATCTTTTACTAATTTTGACATTTATATTATTTGGAATTTGTCACGAATGCCATAGTTACAAAATTATCTGCAAACAAAGTATGTGTACAGTCACACCATTATCTTTGGAGCAAATGTTACTTCCAAGTTAACCTTTCTTTTATATATTGGACGATGACCTATAATGGCTAGCATCTGTTCAGTTTCTCCATTGGAGAAATTCTTAAAATTGACATAGTTGTTGAATAAAATACTGCTGTGACATATTTAGGATATGGTTTTGTGCCAGAAACACGGACCTTGGTATCCACGCCGAAAAGACCAAATTCATGTCAAAAGTATTAGGTACACAAGTCAGGTTGAACATTAGTTTTGGCTCGTTATTTGTTGAAAGTTAGAAATATTTGTATAGTTTATGTGTAACCAGTTCACCGTTTTTCAGTTTGTGAACATATGTGGCCCATTTTGAAAACCTGGCTATCTTGCTGCAGCCCAAGAAATATTGCGCCTGTAACACAGGGACTTACGGAAGCTCTGGACTGCCAAAGTTTTTTTTTACTAACTTGAATATACCAGTTAGTTAACTTGAATATTCGAGTTAATAACTGGAATATTCAAGTTAGTAACTTGAATGTACAAGTTACTAACTTGAAAATACCAGTTACCTAACTTGAATATACCAGTTAACTAACTTGTATATACGAGTTAGCTAACTTGAATATATGAGTTAACTAACTGGAATATATGAGTTACTAACTAGAATATATGAGTTAGTAACTGGAATATACAAATTACTAACTTGAATATACCAGTTAACTAACTTGAATATACGAGTTAGCTAACTTGAATATACAAGTTAACTAACTGGAATATACGAGTTAGCTAACTGGAATATACGAGTTAGCTAACTGGAATATACGAGTTAACTAACTGGAATATACAAGTTAGCTAACTGGAATATACAAGTTAATAACTGGAATATACAACTTAATAACTGGAATATACCAGTTAGCTAACTTGAATATTCAAGTTAGCTAACTCGTATAATCAAGTTAGTTAACTGGAATATTCAAGTTAGTAAGTCGTATATTCCAGTTAGTAACTTGAATATTCAAGTTAGTAACTCGTATATTCCAGTTATTAACTGGTATATTCAAGATAGCTAACTGGTATATTCCAGTTACGTAAGTTGTATATTCAAGGTAGCTAATTGGTACATTCAAGTTAGTTAACTTGCATGTTCAAGTTAGTAACTTGTATATTCCACTTATTAACTCATATATTCCAGTTACTAACTGGTATATTCAAGTTAACTAACTGGTATATTCAAGTTAGTAAAATAAAAAAACTTCGGCAGTCCAGACCTTCCATAGGAACTCACTTGTAAAATTGTTTCTACCTTGTGTATTTTGTATTCATTTTTGTGACTTCTTTCAGTCGTTGCCTTTGGCCTTGGATGTCTTACCGTGATTATTTGCTGTGTGGTTGTCATTGTGGGATTTTACTGCACTAAAAGGTCTGACTTTTATACACTTATAATATCATCCACCTATGGTTGTTATTTTCTTTGCAAAAAAGGCCAAAGAGTTCTCTCTTTGTAGTTGGAATTGATAATGATAATGATGAGCAAGTTTTTTTCACCAAAGATCTGTTATCCCAGAAAGATTTGCAGCAATTAACTGAAGCTGGTGGGATTACAATTATGTATCCAAATCAAAGTAAGGATTTTACATCCCATGAAATTACCAGGGTCATATTGGGACTGGCCCTCAGCATTACCGCTTGTTGTAGTCGAATCCACACAGGTGACAACCTGTGATTAGACACCAAACTAGCTAACCACTAGGCTATTGAGGACCTCAGCTATACATTGTACAAAATTTAGCCTCTCTGCTGTCATATTGTAGTCTAGGTCAAAATGTTATATACTAGTCAAGTAGCACTGAAGCCATCATGAGTTATTCTTCACATGATATTATTTTAATATACTACAGATCAGAACAAGACAATATAAACATATTGAACAGAAAGAATGACAGAACATTGCATCATTCCTATTTGTTATACACTTCTGTTAATATATACATTATTAACCAGTGAAATTTTTATTTTATAGATTTGAAGCCAATCAAAAGATCAAGTCACTTGCATCAAAGCAGCACTACCAACCTACCCTTCTGAGGACACTACCAGCCAACCATCATGAATCTGGTACTTACAAGCCTACTTTATCAAAGGCTGGAACTTCTTTGCATGGAGATCTTCCTAGTTATGCAATGGCTTTGTCGAAAGAGCAGCGTGCACCGCCAGTGCCCCAAAGAATGTCCTCATACAGGGGAGACATGAGTGAGAGCATGATGAGTGACTACCTGGCTCCACAGGGAGGAGAGGACAACTCTGTCAAGTATTACATCCTGGAGAATCCAGCAGAGTCTGGAGGAAAAGAGGAGATGTACCAGAGTATCCATCTCTTCAGTAGTTTGGAGAGACAGCCAGAGGGAAATGCATAGTCTGTCAATATAGCCAATGGATTCATTTATAGTATGTGCGATTATATATTAACAGTATACAACACTGGCATAATTATATTGAGGTAATTACTGAAAATTGATTATGAAAATCAAATGGAGTGTCTTGTCCACTGATCAAAGTCACTGTTACTAAATACATGGTGTCTAACCTTGTATGAGGCAGACGTAGATGTAGAATTTGCTGAGAGGTGTGTACAGATACTACGGTTTGGTGCGTAATTTTTTCAAACTGTTTCAGAGATGTACCTCTATGACATCAACTTATACTGCTACATTAGTTCTGAATGTCCCTTCACAAAACTCTAGGTGCCAAATTCATGAAAGAACCTAAGTTTTAGATTTAAGTTTGGGAGATAACTCTAAACCTTTACCTCCATCTTAGACTTTGTCTCAACTAAGTTTGGGCCAAACATGAGATCCAGAAAATAAAGCATGACTTAGCAGATAGTTAATATCTTAGTAAAGTTCCACACACCCAATATTTAAATTCACATAAATACAGTAAACTAAACTAACTTAAACAAATAAAGTTTTTATGTGTACACAGGAAGTATAAAATTGTGTTAAATGCAGATTTTAAATGGTACAAAACCACAAGGTTAGAATTTCTTTGAAAAAATGTTCAGTTCATTTTGTATTGCAAACAATAAGATTGAGTCTTGTCATATTTGATTTACCAAATAACATCATGTAAACATATATTTATTTTTAGGTAATGCATATTGTACTGTATGATAAAGACCTATTTAAGACATATGTAGCCAATAAAGAAGGAAATACGTAAGTATTTGAATTATTTTGGAGGACTTATGTCCTCTTTCTGTCAGGCTCTAAGTTAACCTAAAACTTATGGGGGTGTTCCACTTGGGCCGTTTTGTTGGTAACTATGGATTTTTCAAGGCTTGGGAGTAATGTTTACAGAGTCGGCTAGGATCAGTTGTAGTTTCCCACCTTGTTGTTGTGGATTGGCAAAATATCAAACAATGTTTGGCTCCACTCACCTGGAAACCATAATGTCTTGAGTCTCTACGGCTTGTCGGACACACTTTCAGTCTTGTCCTATACTGTAACCATCTTGTGTGGAAGCACCTCCCGGCATGTCATGGTTAAGTACCTGAACACCACCTCCCAACAGGCTGTACACAAACCTACCTTACAGCTTATCGGCTGTGAAATCTATGACTATATAAGGCAAATCAGTTTGTACATTGTATTATTTGGAATATGACGTCTGATCTGTTACATCTGGCAGTGTTTAAGGTAAGGCTTTTGTTTTTAACAAATTAACTACTATTTAGTGTTGAGATACAAGTTGGCTGACTTGTGGCTAGACTTTTACAAGGAAAAATGGGTCCTAAAAAGGGCAGAAGAGTGAGGATGAGAGAAATCCTCACAGACACACCTACAGAGTTTGAGTTGGGAGATGCAGCTGCTGCTATACAGAAGAAGAATGAGGAGAGTTAGGCGAGAGAGAGGGAGGAAGAGGCACAGAAACAGAGGGAGGAAGCCAGGGGAGGAAACTACACACTCAGCAGAGAAAGGAGTGGCCAAACAGCATGCAAGGACAGACAGAAGTGACACAGAAATAGACACAGAGGGTAGAGAGGCAGGCAGCTCAATCACACTCAAGGCACAAGAAGGGGCACATGACAAACATCTACCTGACAGACTCAGATGAGGAAGACTTTGTGAAGGACCATGAGGATTTGTACGACAAAACCAATGAACACTTTAAGGACAAGCCAGGGAGGAATACCTTTGCTATACGTTCAACAACACCTGCAAGCTGTCTGTCAAAGTGTGCAAGACAAATCGCAAAGGACTCTCTATGGCAAACTCCCACAGTCCAAGTCTGTACAGGCTCCAAGAAAACTGACAGATAGGCAGAACTGGAACTGAGGAGCCAGTGCATCCGCTGCCTCAGCACACAACATCTCCAGAGGTTCAACTGACACAGTATGATCAGCATGTGATCAGACACAACAATACAGCCTTCTGTTATAAGCCCCGGCACAGTTTCCCAGTACTTTTGGGTCGACCAGCAGGTTATGGACTAGATTGCACAGATAAAAACCATGCTATCATCATTTCTCGGGCCAAGGCAGGAGACCACCAGAACAGCGTTTTGCAACTACCTGGCGTCTGAGGTGGAGGCATTAGATAATAGAGACTTTCAAACATTCAGAAACGAGGCTGTGAAACTTTTAAGCAGAATCCAGAGCAGAGGATAGGAGCCGTCAGCCCCAGCAACCACAGCAAACTGCACTTTCTTTGAGCTCCAGTGCAGCTTCTACATTTTTGCCATAGACATTTCAACAGCAACCAGCACCAGCTGCAAGGGAATATATCTTAACCATCCCAGAGGCTCAGATGCCAGCAAGCCAGACCATCAAACCAGCTCAGCAGAGCCAAGTGGCAACCAAAGGACAGCAGCAACCCAGATGGCAGCTGACTTCCTTCATAGTTGTTAATGACAAAATACCCAGGCTTTCAAGACCTCTTAATTTCACTCTGACCGTGACAAAGCACATCAACCCACTATCAGTTACCCCTGCCACAGGCATAGAAAGTCAACACAACATATCAGGATTCTCTAGCTCCTTTGGGAATCTACAGCCACTGATGAGCTACTGACAGATTAACACACTGCAGCCGTTTTAACCACCTGACCTGCACCAACTTGCCACCTCTCCTCCAACCACCGCCACACTGGAAGAACATCAGCAACAGTCTGCCCAGCCTCAGCCTCCTCATCAGTCAGCCGACACCAAACAGCAGCAGTAGAACCACTGCATTTGTCTACAATCGGTCCTTTTCAGGACAACTGCTGTAAACATTTAAAGGTCCTTTTCAGAACCGCCTGAATCTTCCAAAAACAATTATTCAGCTGTGCATGTTTAAAAATCCCAAAACAAGAAGCATTACACTGCCCCATACCAAACACTTTACCCCCAAACACAAAAACAAAATGAGTGAATGAGTGAGTGTGTGAGTGAATGAATGAAAGTTTAAAGTTAAAAAAATTCAAATTTTTCCAATTCTGGACTTAAAAAAAATTTAAATTAGGAAAAAAATTAAAATCTAGATTTAGAACTTTGGAAAAATGACTTTGCCCCAAAAATGGGGCAAAGGAAATTTCTTGTTTTGGCCAGCTCCAAAAATGAAAAAAACACTTTAACTTTTCAGAAGCTTTGACATGTGACGAAAGTATTTGGACCTTGGGCTCCAACCTTTTTTGACTTTTAACCTTTGAGAAACTTTTGAGGGTCTCCAAAGATTTTGCTAATGTGGAACTTAGAAATAAATTTTGCCAGAAAAAAAATTTGAAAAAAAAACTTTTTCTTTTAAGATTTATAAATTTGGAATTTTAATGGGCGGGGGGGGGGGGGGACATTTTTACATAACTTGGGTTAAAGTTTTTCAACAGTCTTTGGGGACTTGTGATTCGGTTTGAAATAGTTTTGAAACTTGTTAGAAATAGATTGGATTTTCTGTGGAAATTTGTTTGAAATTTGAGCAACACCAGCTTAAATAAAAGTTCTTGGAATAATTGGGTAGTCCTGAAAGGGACTGATAGATGCCAGCTTCTTCTGTCCCCACGATAGCTCCCATCTCAGATCCTGTCTTCCTGCCCAGCCAATGTCCCCACATGATTGATGTAGTCTTTCAGTAGGTCTCGTTGATCTTTGGCCTCCCTCAAAGGATTCCTGTAGTTGTCATCTGGCATATACACCATCTGTTCATTTTGTAGGGCCACTTACATCATTTGCTGGGGTTGGTGCCCTGTATGCTCCGCTCTGGTGTGTCCTCAGCATGTAGTGCAACACCATACATGTAGATTTAGATTTATTTTTTGTTTTACGTCGTGCTCAACAGCCTGGGTCATATTGTGATGGGTAGCTTACAGATGGAGGAAAATGTGCATACTAGTTAGCCAGGATTCTGCTCTGTAAACCACTGTGCATCAGAGCATCAGCAAGTAACTACCAACTTTCGAACATGAAGTGCCCGGGTTGAGGTTTGAAGGTTGAAGAGGTTGAAGGCGAGCACTCTAACTGCTTACACCACCCAGCCCCCTCACTACACATGTGAACATAATGTCACTGACAACCTTTGGTCTTTCCTCCATGGTGCCCATTAATATCCAATACGCCCCCCCCCCCTCCCCGTGGTTCAAGTGGCAGAAGCCCTAACATGCCATCCTTCCTCCAATTGCTGCGGTTTAAAATCTGTGTATCTGATGAAGATCCACTTGACCGCACATTGACCCAGAGGAATCTGTATTCTCTGTCAACCAGGTCTAGGGGCACCAAGGAAAAGAAGCCCTTGTAGTTGTTATAGTCACTACCAAATTTCGTTGGCTTCTTCATGGCACTATGCTTGTTGTCTATTGCCCCTGCAGGATGGGGACATTCCATCAGGTTCTGAACTTCTCCTTCACCTTTTCTCAGTCTTCAGGGTCAGTAGGGCAGTACAAATACTCTTCCTGGAATTCAACATTGATCGGTAGACCTGGGGGACAAATTTACAGATGGTGGCTTGGCCAAGCAGCCAGTCATGCTGCAAGGACTTTTAGGTTTCTCCTGTTGCCAGGTGTCTCATCGTTATTGCCAGTTTCAATTCAACTTCTGAGGGCTTCCTAAAATTGGTGGCTGACTTCTTGATGTGGCAGTGTATGCATTCTTCAATGATGGCAGGTGGCATCCTGACAAAATTATGGTAGTTTGTAGTATCAGTCTGTATTAAGTCGACCAGGAGGTTGCTGTGACATCCTGTTTCTTATCATTGAAGGATCCAGGGCATGACCCAGGGGTTTGGTGGCTTTCTTCTTCTCCTGGGTGGTGAATGCGGTACTGGCTGTAGGGCAGGTGCTGGTCCTGGGTTCAGATGTGTCCTTTTCTGTGTGCAAAACATGATGAAAATCAAACTAATGAACTCAATAAATACAAAAGTACCTTAAGCTTCTGCAGAAAGACCCTCTGATGTGTAGCTGGCATCTTTGCACCGACAAATGATGATTTACAGCAGCCAGAAAGGGTTTATATAGTGTTGATTTAATCCTGACTCTCCATCCTGACTCCAGAACCATAGAGTTGGTTATAGGGTCGGCTCCAGTGGAACATCCCCCATTAAGTCCACAAAAAAGGTAATCTATTCTATTCTAAACTTTTATAGTGCTCAATCTCTGCCAAGGCAGGCTCTAAGGGGAGCTGGACAATTCGGCCCTTTGCCAAGTCGGCCCCTCGGCAAATTGGCCCCCTAAAAACTAGGCCCTGGACAAGTCGGCCCGCCGATTGAAAAGAAATAAAATGTAGTGCAATAAGAGTACTTTATAGAGCTTAAGAATACTTTAGAATAATTATAAGTGCAATTACATAATCACATATCAAGGGTGATAACTACTAAAAATTGCAGTTAACATATATCAAAGATTTTTGAATGCTATAAACAATATCCTTTGTCCTCTGTCCTTTATGCACTTATTTGTGTTAGTTTTATCAAAAGGGCAATTGATTAAAAAGAGATTAAGTGCAAAAAGAGTTTTCCTTCAGTGTACAGTAATTTCCAGGGGGCCGATTTGACTAGGGTATTTTATTTTGGGGGCCAATTTGACGGGGACCGATTTGGCAAAGGGCCGATTTGTCTATGATTCGTTCTAAGGTGCAACACCAAGTCCAATTCAATAATCATCAGTCCATAGACATAGCCAGGTTGAGACCACGGAAATGTCGGGAAGTTTACTTGCAAAGGTGGGAAAACCTTATCAAAGAAATAAGATTTTAGTTTTTTTTTCCTGAAACAGGCAAGAGTTGGAGCAGAATGAACATCATCACTAAGATCATTCCAAAGTGTGGGAGCATCGAAAGAAAAACTGTGACTGAAGTGTTTTTTTGATTTGTGTACAGATGGGTAGTATTGAAGAACCTTTGATCTTTTCGGTTTTATCTTATGCCATATCTTCCACAATGAATAGACAGATGAGGGCTGAAATAGTTTGGGTAACCACTGTGCAGAAACTTACGAACTAAAGTGGCAGTTTGGAAAATACATTGAAATTCAACTGGCAACTAATGGAGTTTTTTTGGGAATAGGAGTAGTCTGTGAGTATTGCAATTTGAGACAAATGAATTCATGAATTACCAAAACAAAATATCGTCTAACTTTCGGCAAAAATTCTCCTCGTCAACTTCGATGTTTTATTTCTCAATCATTAACTGATGTGATATCAAGGGTCTATTTCACGAAAGAGCTTAGGAATGATTTCAGACTCAAATTTGAGACATTTGGCTTGAATATTGGACACTTTTTGGCTGAAACAGCAGACATAACCTCAAGTGATTTTACAGAGAGACAGAATTAAAAAAAAGAACTACATTTACAGGATTTACATAACTTGCAGTTGAGACTTTGACTCAGTTGAGGCAGCTTTGGTGAAAAAAAATTTAGCCCAGTGGCTCAGTCTGACACAGGTCTGAGTGTGAGACACTGAAATCAGTGGAGGACTGTCCGTGAATCTAAAATATTTGCCTTGAGTTTAATTCCAATACAAGATCTCAGTGATAGTAAATTCTTAATATCAAAGGTGTGCACCCGGAACTTATCTGTAATTTACAGGTTCAACACAGTTTGGCATTCGGATGCTAGACTTTTACCCCTGTGGAAATGAGTTTGAAACAAGCTTTGGCCATTATGCGAGATGTACTGAGGTTCTGTCCTGATATGACCTTGACTTGTTGACAGGGAGGCGAAACTCAAACGTTAGTTCAAAGACGGACCCATGGTGATTAGTGTCATATTATCTGAAGACATTTTACATCCCTCATAAGCTTGGTTTAAATTGATAAAATGTGTAACTTATATAAAGAAAGCTTTTATAAATGTGTATAGGTTTCAATATGTTATGCATATATATAGGTTATATATCAAGGTTTTAAATATGTACATGTATTTATTTTTTCATATTTAATGTTCTTGCTTGACATGACTTTAGTTTAGATGTGTTTATTCCTCTTGAAAGTAAGGAGTCGCTGGATGTTTTATAATGAGCATAGTTATTGCACTGTAATATTTTTAAAATTACAATATTTTAAGAGGTTTCAGTTTAATACTTAAGCAAATGTTTATTTACATATTTTCTATTTTTTCCACCGTTGATATTTTTATTTATGTACCATGATATTAACTAATATAAGCACACATTAGACAATATGATATTTTGATGAGTGTGGAAATTGGTAAATATTGTAAAAAAAGTTTTGTTAAAATGTATAAAATATATATAAAATTGTTTCAAATTTGTTAAATATTTACATTTAGTATGTTAAAAAATGAAATATGTAAAGAAACCTTATTATCTTATATTATGTGGTAAGAAATAATAAATCGTTGTTCCTGAAAAATAGTTTTAAAATTTTTCCTTTAATACATATTCTAATTTTATGCAGATTACTCTCAACAGGGTTTCAAAACTTTTGGCCATTCGTATACTCCTCGTTGACGTCACAAAATCAATACTCTGTACTGTGTGTTTACTTCTCGCTTGCACGATTCCATTGGCTGACTCATGGCGTCGCTTTCTGTTGGTTTTCTTTGTCCTTTGTGTTCTTTGTGAGGGATGTGTATTGAGTTAATATTAAACACAGTACACACTCTCCCCCCCCCCCCATCCGAGTCTGCACACACTGCTCGCCCACAGATTTTCTCTTTATACTGTGTGTACGCTTTATAACCACATCAATATTTATGTTCTTTGGGGAATTTGTGCACACTGTATATGCAAGTACTACATCTGTTTTGTCTGTCCATATACATATATAAATTTCGCATACACTCTCACATAAATACTTCCTTGTTCACATCATACATAGAATCTATATGTAAATCAAGGCCCTTGCCTGAATTATGTTAAAAGGCTCACACAGCACTGTAGTATATATTAAAGTTATACACATATAATTTGGTGAAGTTAAGATTATAAAAACATGATTATGACTCCTAGAAAAATGTCTTCAGTGTTTGCAAAGAGTTTCTGTTTTATAACATTTGTCCAAGTATATGGAATTTACTCACAACAAAGTGGAGAAGTAGTAGGTAAGGACTTCATTTTTTCCCGGGCTTCATCTTTTCACCTCCGTTAGAATAAATCATTGGTGTAAAATTAATAAAACCGAGACTCGGTCCATCGTTTTGGCGCAATAAAATATTTTTTCCAGGGTTATTAGTGGTCTGTTTAAATGAACAATTCCTTACACTCTCTGGGTACTATATGGGTTGGAAACTAGCCAACATCAGCACGTGGGTTCACATAGGACCAGCCTTTTGGTTTGATTTTAGCTGTTGAAAAAGATTTGTACCCTAAAGTTTGAATGTAGTTATTTACAAAGATGCAAATATATGCTATTATTTTTGTAGATGCTTGTTCTATGTCTGGGCATGTATTTACAAAAATGATTAACGAAAGATCAGCAAAAAAATTGGATCATGCTGAAAAAAAAAAACAATACAGCAAGACATGTCAGGAGATGTATTATAAGCCAGACTGTACTATGTCCTGTTGTGTAGGTCCAGCCGTCCTTTCATTTTCCTGCACTACAATTGCCAGGGGCCGATTTCACAAAGGCACTTAGACTTAGCCAAGTTTTTGGCTAAGTCAGGGACTTAAATCTAAGACTTTGGTCTTAGCAAGGTCTGAGACTTAAATGGATTTCACAAATGGATTTAACAAAGGGTGACTTAGCTGAGTCCAAGCTTATCAAATAACCACAGTGGTTTTCTGTGTCATGTGTCATGAGATTATAAGCATTGTAAAAGTTCTATTGCTCATTACAGCCCTTAGAAATTGTTGAATGCAACATACACTGTAAATATCAGAGTACAATCTTGTGTGACACGTTTCTTCTCCCACTCGACAAGAGGTCTCAGATTTTCAGTAATTTACCATTCGTTCTCTTGGGTCTCAACACAATAGTGGTAGGTTCAAACCATTCTCAAGACAACTCGTGGGATTCATTCAGGACCTGTGCTAATATGAACTTTGCTGTAAAAAGTGACATGAGGCTCAATAATTGACTGTTGTCCTAATGTAAATACGTTCGTCCCCCACGACTCAAATCCTGAGTTCAATTCTTTCCTTGAATTGTTGGTAGTTTTTGTTTGGTAGCCAATGGTTTTCAATGGAGAATCATCACAGACTAGAATGTACTGTTTTCCTTCACCCCCTTCAAGTTTAACATTAATTTGAGTGCATTTAATCTTAAGACACAGCTGGTCACCCAAATGTCTAGGTTTAAGTTATTTCTACACGTTTTGTTGAGAATTAATTTTAATAAAAAGGCTCAATTATTAATGGACACCTTCATGAGTGCGTTATGAATAAAATTTGTATGTTCATAACGTCCTATTCCAGAATTTTCCAGAGGTTGCATTCTCCCTCAAAACTTCCTCTTAAAATCACCATTTTGTGGCTTGATGGATGTCATTATGACCCAAATTGGAACAAATTAGTGTAACAATAACGTCAAATCTAGCCTTTTGGGCGCACTGGTCCAAAACTAAGTAATTGTGTTTTTTTTGACTGGTAGTGTGGGAACCTAGAGCACCGATTTAAAGATTAAACAAGACTACTCTGAGAGTGCATACCTCCACCAAGGCACCTAATAATAAGCATATGGGAAAATCCGGATTAGGATTTTTGTATCCAGATAGAGATCCGGATCACTCTCAAACTTTAATGGGATCTAAGTTGGATCAAGACCCATCTTCTGTTTTTGAAGTGGATCCAATCTGTGGTATTTTGCACAATTATGCTAACAAACAGACAAATGGTCATGAAAGTCATATTTCCTTGACAGATGTGATTATATTATCGTAAATTATAAACAATTGTAAAAGGACCTTGGGCCCCTGCTTCAAGGTCAAATGAGGTAGCCAAACTAAAAAGTGCCTATACCTTGCTTATTCTTGCCCCTAGAAGTTTGGACTGTGAAACCAACGAATAGGAAATCATGGGCTAGGAATTCTGATGTGTTCTGAAAGTGCCTATAACTCGCTTATTATTGGTCCTAGAGGTTTGCAATGTGAAACCAACCTATATGAAATCATGGGCTGGGAATCTTCTGGCGTGGTCAGATTTGACCTTGGGCCCCTCTTTCAGTATCAAACGAGGATAGCTAAACTGAAAAGTGCTTATTATGCGCTAGTATTGGTGCTAGAGGTTTGCAATGTGAAACCAAATTATAGGAAAAACATGGGCTGGGAATCTTCTGAAAAGGTAAGATTTGGCCTTGGGCCCCTCCTTCAAGGTCAAACGATGGTTCACTGGCTTTGGTGAGTTGTCTTTCCAGTGGATGCAATTTGCATCGCTTCTCTGATGTGCTAGGTCTAGTTTGATTTGCATCATCACTGTTCTTTTTTATGTAAATACAGCTAAAATGAATTAATTTACCCAGAAAAAACAGGTTTGTAATGTGTGATGATGTATTCTCTGCTTGACGTACAATGCCTAAAATTGGTTCAAAACGTAGAATTTCCACTCGCACATTCCCAAATATATTTGTTTTATTTGGACCAGCACTTCGGCTTCCTGCACCTCCAACATATGTCTTTTGGTGCACTGCTGAAAATGTGTGCATTACCACTGACAACCATTTGTTGTTTATTATTCTATATTCTGTCTTTGCCAAACTGAGGTATGTGCTAAGAAGTAGTTAGCTGTTTCTTGTGTAACACCTTTTATTGTAACCACCGGAGGCATCTGGTGGATACTTTGGTTTAGCGTTCGCTACGCTGCCACTGCGCTTAGAGAGATTTTCGGTGTTAACGCTCTAAGAGGAAAAATACATCAGCTAGGTTCACCAGATTTGCAGGATATCTTCATTGGGGGTAAGCTTCTCTGGGAAGGAAATTAGCCTCATTCTGAAAAATAAGATGGATGCACGGGCATTTCTTTGAAAATTATCTACATTTTTCTACTGGCTATTTCTCATACGTAGAAGGTTGAATGTCTTCATAGGTGATATGTATAACAGATATATATGTCCTCTACGACCTTGCAGACATTTGACCTTGAAGCTCTTAATTCAAGGTCATCCACGGAGTGCCAAAGTAACCCACATAGCGGACTTTAAAAGTGCTTATATCTCCCTTATTATTGGTCCTAGAGGTTTGCAATGTGAAACCAACCTATAGGAAATTATGTGCTGCGAATCTTTTGATGTGATCAGATTTGACCTTGGACCCCTCCTTCAAGGTCAAACGAGGATAGCCAAATTTAAAAGTGGTTGTAACTCGCTTATTATTGGTCCTAGAGGTTTTGGATGGTAAACCAGCCTATAGGAAATCATGGGCTGGGAATCTTCTGATGTGGTCAGATTTGGCCTTGGACCCCTCCTGCAAAGTCATACGAGGATAGCCAACCTGAAAAGTGCTTATAACTCGCTTATTATTTGTCCCAAGAGGTTTGGGATGGTAAACCAACCTATAAAAAATCATGGACTGGGAATCTTCTGGTGTTGTCTGATTTGACCTTTGGCCCCTCCTTGAAGGTCAAACGAGGATAGCCAAACTTTAAAGTGCTTATAACTCGCTTATTATTGGTCCAAGACACTCGGGATGGTAAACCAACCTATAGGAAATCATGAACTGGGAATCTTCTGGTGTGGTCAGATTTGACCTTGGGCCCCTCCTTCAAGGTCAAACGAGGATAGCCAAAGTTAAAAGTGCTTATAACTCGCTTATTATTGGTTAAAGACGTTTGGGATGGTAAACCAACCTATGGCAAATCATAAGCTGGGAATCTTCTGGTGCAGTCGAATTTGACCTTGGACTCCTCCTTCAAGGTCACACGAGGATAGCCAACTTAAAAGTGCTTATAACTCGCTTATTATAGGTCCTAGAGGTTTGGGATGGTAAACCAACTTATAGGAAATCATGGGCTGGGAATCTTTTGATGTGGTCGGATTTGACCTTGGACCCCTCCTTCAAGGTCATACGAGGATAGCCAAACTTAAAAGTGCTTATAACTTGCTTATTATTGGTCCTAGAAGTTTCCAATGTGAAACCACCTTATAGGAAATCATGGGCTGGGAATCTTCTGATGTCAGATTTGACCTTTGGCCCCTCCTTCAAGGTCAAACGATGGTTCACTGCCTTTGGTGAGTTGTCTTTCCAGTGGATACAGATTTGCATTGGTTCTCCGATGCGTAGGTCTAGTTTGCAAGGTCCTTCCTTTGTGCACTGACGTTCTTTGAAAATGTAGCCTTTATAGCTGGAGATAATCATCCCCATTAAAAGTGTATCCCCTCCTTTGATCTTTTTTGAGATGCGTTATTTTTCTGCTACATTTTGCATCCCAAACAGTAAGGGGATTAGAGGGTGCAGAATTTTGCAGGAAAATAGTGGTCGCCATCAAAAAAGTGTATCGCCTCACAACCTATTAATAATTTGTGGTGAGATGTTTTAATACGTTGATTAGATTTGACTTTAGTTGACCTTAGCTAATAATAACTTATATTACTATTTTTACAATAAAATGCACAAACAGCATATAATATGATTAAGGGATAGTTCATTTCTCCATTAAGGGATAGTTCATTTCTCTTCGCAAAGAGATGTACTATTTTGAAAGGGGATACACTATTTTGCAAGGAGATGCAAAATATTGCAAGCCCTCTTGCAAAATTCTGCATCCCCACACACCAATTTATGGGATGCAATATTTTGGGCAACACTGGACCCTCTATAGTAGCTTGGGTTAATCTGTCCGGACTCTCAGGGGTGAGGTGTCAACACAAACTTCACCATGCTTGACTAAGACCTTTTTTATGATCGTACCAGCAATCATCCAATGCATCAAAAGACTTCAAATTCACAGCAATACATATGTCACCAATACACCAAAACACCTGCAAATTCAGTTGCTTTTAATTACCAGGTGAACCTCAAAACCATTGAGAAACAAGAGCACTCAGAGAGCTCAGACTTCCACCAAGGCAGCTCAGTCCCTCAATGCTGTGTGTACTCCAAAAATAATTCCTGGGCTTTGAAAGCCTACCATAAGCATTGATATTGTATTTTTTACGCTTTGTTCCTTGTCCCATTTCAGACATTTAATGAAAATTTCATCCAAATGCATCCATAACTTTTGAGTTATCTTCCTTTAAAAATACCTTGATCCAGACGATCCAGACAATGATCCGGATCACACCCAAAATCTAATCACTTCTTCCTTGTCCTATTTTGGACATGTCCTGAAAATTTCATCAGAATCCGTCCATAACTTTTGGAATTATCTTCCTTTAAAGAATTCAGGGATTCAGAAAATCCAAACGGTGATCCGGATCACTCCCAAAATCTAATGACTTCTTCCTTTTACCATTTTGGACATATCCTGAAAATTTTATCAAATCCGTCCATAAGTTTTGAGTTATCTTGTTCACAAACAAACGGACAGACAAACCCAGGCGAAAACATAACCTCCTTTGCGGAGGTAATAATGGGAGATCAAAATATATGTAGTATACTAATTACAACTTCGGAGATAAACTCTTCCCAGACCAATAGCATAAATTAGTATAATTTATTTTACAACAAATATTTTACAGAATAAAATGAATTAAATAGCTACAACTGCACACTACAACTACAAACCACAACCGTGATATGACTGATTAAAATAATAGTAGTGATTAATTCACATAAATAAACATTACTGCATCATTGTTACTGAACACATTTAATTGAACAGAAAACCTAAAGAGAATAGTCCTTAAGTATCAGTCACAACATAATCACAGATAATCACCATGACATCATAGATGATAAATAATAGGCATCATGCATTCTATATAAATAACTTGTAGAAATTATACAAACTAAAAAGTATCAACAATTAAAAAGTCAGTCACTCAATCTTAATCAAATCAACCAACGAACAGAAGTAGTCCCAAACAAACAATCACACCAAGCCCACCAAGACAATAGTGACATCAGCTAAATCATAATGAAATCGATCATGACTTGTCTTCTATCATAATTCATGGACTCAAGCCTACAAACATGGCTGCTTCATTTAAAATTCAAACTCTTTCTCACAAAACGTCTTTTGCCCCAGATATTTATATAAAACTAACCATTACCATTGAGTGACTTTTTTTATAAAATGCCCTCATTCATTGTCTCAAAAAACCCAAAGTAAAGACTTCTAAGCAAGTCTAATCAAGTATAATAGTTTGTACATGGCCAGAACATATTTAAATAAAAATAAATCAACACTCATTTACGCAAAAGAATAGCCAACAAACAATTTTTGTTAAATTTGATGGAAAATCTCCAGTCAAAGAAGTATTAAAATGCTAGCATTACGCCAGTCGGTCTGTATGTATTATCTCCGCCAAGGAGGTATTATGTTCATGACCATATGTCTGCCCATTTGTCTGTTTGTTTGTTAGCAGGATTATGCAAATACTACTTGTTTGAACTTTATGAAAAAAAATCAGATGACCGGTCTAGGTCCAACTTAGATCCCATTATATTTTGAGACTGTTCTTGATCACTGTCTGGATACAAGAAAAATCTGGATTTTCCCATTTACTTATTTCCTATTTACATATATTACATGGCTTATTTTGCTTGGAATATATTACATTTTTACCTTGACGAGTACCTCGCCTAAGTCAAGAAGTTAGAAGTTTGGCATTTCATCACAGGCTACCACCTTTGTGTGTGGTCAAATCCCACAAGTTTCAAATACCTTGTGCCTGTCCCAATTTGTCCCTGGCTTTTCAATGGGATGTAAAACCCCAATTTGAGCTTTGATCCTGGCCGTTAAATGAGATGTAAACGTTAGCTTTGACTTTATTTGGGCTGGAAAATTATTAACCTCCCCTCCATATTTTGGGGAAACCAAGTGTACAATGTCCAAGGGTTATTTTGCCTAAAATATTGTATGTCTTATCTTCTTTTTTCAGATTATTGCTTCGCAGACACTTTCCAACCCACTTGTAGGAATGATGAAGTTATTCTTATGGAACAAGCTCTTTATGGCAGAATGCAAACAGGCAAATGTATTAAAGCGGACTTCAATATTGGTTGTTCCTCCAATGAATTGCAGTCCTTTGACAGGATGTGTTCAGGCCAAAGAACTTGTGAATTTGCAGTGTTAAACGCTGACCTCATACGACGTTTGGATTGCCTTCAAGAGATGAGTCCTTATCTGGAAGCCAGCTACAAGTGTATTGGAGGTAGGTGCTTACTATTTAATAGGTGATATATAAATTTATATTAATGTATTAAGATCCTCAGTGGTAGAAAGTTTTGCATCTAATCACAAACTGTCACCTCTGTGTGGGTTTCACTCCCACAAGTGGCAATGCTCAGGGGCCTGTCCTGAGGGTCATAACGGTGTCTCTTAAATGGGATGTACAATCCCAAATTTCACCTTTGCTTATAAATTTGTTCCAAATGATTGACATATAATTTGCTAAACTGAAGCAGAAGTTTGATTAGCTGATATCAATTTTTGAAGGAATTGGGCAAGGTTATTGTAATTGACTCTGTTTATCTGTCTATCCGTCTGTCTGTCTCTCTGTGAAACACATAAACTGGAGATCAGAAATGATCAAATCTAATGGAGAAGTTTAAGTTTTGACAAAATAGAACAGAGTGCAATGATTGCACTTTGTTTTAGAAATATATATATACTTCTACAAGAAGAGTTGGTTGCATTGTACATTTATGTTGTGCAAAATAAGTACTTTGACAGTTCACTCCAATAATTTTGCCTTGTATACCAGATTTTAATATTTTGAAACATAGGTGAAGTTAATATTAAGATGAGATAAGTTACATACTTTCCCAAAAATAGTCCAGAAACTGTTTGCAAAGTAGCAAAGTGGATAACAAACTATTTAAAAATCGGGTTTTAATTTTAAAAAAAAATAAATATTTCGGTTAAACCATTAGGATTCAGTCAGATTGGTAAACCTGGTGTAAGTTTTTTGTATGCAATTTTCCTTACTTTTACAGATATTTAACATTTAATACTTCATAAATTTGTTTACATCGTCCACTTCAAGTTGATTACAACTTAACCGTGATTAATTAACATTCAGATCGGTTATTGCCAAACTGATATCCAATCCCATTTTAGTCACAGTCTTATTTAATGTAAAATAAAAAGTATGCACCCTTCCACCCAAATCCCATGTATGCTGCATTAAATTTTAATAAAAAATAAATGACATCTGAAATTATGTAATTTATTATGTATCTACTAGAGGCACATATAACTAAATATAAATATAGAAAATAATAGGACTTAATATGTTGATGTCACAAAAAAGAAAGTTCTTAATTTAATTATCATACACTCCACGCTAACCCATTTAGAATCTTGCATAGTACAAAGCTAATATATTACTCATGTTCCTCAGAAGGTTGCCTCCTGGCCACCTGATTATGTTGTTCCAAACCGTATTTTATTGGTTATATGGCTTATCGTTTCACAGGGAATGGTCAGGAGCACAATTACACAATTGTAGATACTCACTGAAAATATGTTTTGAAAACCTTTGCGAGTGAAAATCTCCCAGTACTCACAACTAGTCGTTTTGGTCATAAAACAGTTATAGCTAATTGTATCCACCGGAAGCATCCGGTGGATACTTTGGTTTAACGTTCGCTACGCCGCCGCCGCTGCGCGTAGAGAGATTTTCGGCGTTAACGCTCTAAGAGGAAAACAACAGCAGCTAGGTGATATGTATGACACATATACATGTCCTCTACAACCTTGCACACATTTGACCTTGAAGCTCCTAACTCAAGGTCATCCACGGAGTGCCGAAGTAAACCACATAGAGGACTTTAAAAGTGCCTATATCTCCCTTATTATTGGTCCTAGAGGTTTGCAATGTGAAGTCAACCTATAGGAAATCATGTGCTGTGAATCTTCTGATGTGGTCAGATTTGACCTTGGACCCTTAGTTCAAGGTCAAACGAGGAGAACCAAACTTAAAAGTGCTTATAACTCGCTTATTATCGATCCTAGAGGTTTGGGATGGTAAACCAACATATAGGAAATCATGTGCTGCGAATCTTCTGATGTGGTCAGATTTGACCTTGGACCCCTCCTTCAAGGTCAAACGAGGATAGCCAAACGTAAAATTGCTTATAACTCGCTTATTATTGATCCTAGAGGTTTGGGATGGTAAACCAACATATAGGAAATCATGGGCTGGGAATCTTCTGGTGTGGTCAGATTTGACCTTGGGCCCCTCCTTCAAGGTCAAATGAGTACAGCCATACTTAAAAGTGCTTATAACTTGCTTATTATTGGTCCTAGAGGTTTGGGATGGTAAACCAACATATAGGAAATCATGGGCTGGGAATCTTCTGGCGTGGTCAGATTTGACCTTGGGCCCCTCCTTCAAGGTCAAATGAGTACAGCCATACTTAAAAGTGCTTATAACTCGCTTATTATTGGTCCTAGAGGTTTGGGATGGTAAACCAACCTATAGGAAATCATGGGCTGGGAATCTTCAGGTGTGGTCGGATTTGACCTTGGGCCCCTCCTTCAAGGTCAAATGAGGACAGCCAAACTTAAAAGTGCTTATAACTCGCTTATTATTGGTTCTAGAGGTTTGGGATGGTAAACCAACCTATAAGAAATCATGGGGTGGGAATCTTCTGGCGTGGTCGGATTTGACCTTGGACCCCTCCTTCAAGGTCATACGAGGATAGCCAAACTTAAAAGTGCTTATAACTCGCTTATTATTGATCCCAGTGGTTTGGGATGGTAACCAACATACAGGAAATCATGGGCGGGGAATCTTCTGGCATGGTCGGATTTGACCTTGGGCCCCTCCTCCAAGGTCAAGTGAGGACAGCCAAACTTAAAAGTGCTTATAACTTGCTTATTATTGGACTTAGAGGTTTGGGATGGTAAACCAACATATAGGAAATCATGGGCTGGGAATCCTCTGGCGTGGTCGGGTTTGACCTTGGGCCCCTCCTTCAAGGTCAAACGAGGACAGCCAAACTTAAAAGTGCTTATAACTCGCTTATTATTGGTCCTAGAGGTTTGGGATGGTAAACCAACATATAGAAAATCATGGGCTGGGAATCTTCTGGTGTGGTCGGATTTGACCTTGGACCCCTCCTTGAAGGTCAAATGAGGACAGCCAAACTTAAAAGTGCTTATAACTTGCTTATTATTGGTCCTAGATGTTTGGGATGGTAAACCAACATATAGAAAATCATGGGCTGGGAATCTTCTGGTGTGGTCGGATTTGACCTTGAGCCCCTCATTCAAGGTCAAACGAGGACAGTCAAACTTAAAAGTGCTTATAACTTGCTTATTATTGGACTTAGAGGTTTGGGATGGTAAACCAACATATAGGAAATCATGGGCTGGGAATCTTCTGGCGTGGTCGGATTTGACCTTGGGCCCCTCCTTCAAGGTCAAACGAGGACAGCCAAACTTTAAAGTGCTTATAACTCGCTTATTATTGGTCCTAGAGGTTTGGGATGGTAAACCAGCATATAGGAAATCATGGGCTGGGAATCTTCTGGTGTTGTCGGATTTGACCTTGGGCCCCTCCTTCAAGGTCAAACGAGGATAGGCAAAGGTAAAAGTGCCTATAACTCGCTTATTATTGGTCCTAGAGGTTTGAGATGGTAAACCAACATATAGAAAATCATGGGCTGGGAATCTTCTGGTGTGGTCGGATTTGACCTTGGGCCCCTCCTTGAAGGTCAAATGAGGACAGCCAAACTTAAAAGTGCTTATAACTCGCTTATTATTGGTCCTAGATGTTTGGGATGGTAAACCAACATATAGGAAATCATGGGCTGGGAATCTTCTGGCGTGGTGGGATTTGACCTTGGGCCCCTCCTTGAAGGTCAAATGAGGACAGCCAAACTTAAAAGTGCTTATAACTTGCTTATTATTGGTCCTAGAAGTTTTGGTGCATTGTCTTTACGGTGGATACAATTTGCATCGGTTTTCCGATGCGCTAGGTCTAGTTTTTAGGGTGCTGCAACTAATCTTAACTGCAACTAATCTTAATAGTATTGTCTGTTGATCTGTTGGGTACTACAACCCGCAAAAAATGTAATCGAGAGATCTTGTCCAAAGGCCCACAAGTGACAAACTTTCCCAAGATGACATTGGCCATTGAATCAAAGATAATGGTTTGTTAGTTTTATCACCCCTTTCAACAGGGTCAGCTATAGCAATGCCCTGCATTTAACATCAACGAAATGTCTTACAATTAGTGACAACAGTGGAACATCAGAATAAAATACATAAAATACAGAAACTACAAAAGACACTGTTAACTGAATCAGTTGAATAACAAAGTTTGAAATTTTAAGAAATTAGCAAATAAACAAGAGCCCTCAGAGACTGCAGACCCCCACCAAGGCACGTAATAATAAGTAAATGGGAAAATGCAGATTTTTTTTGTATCCTAATGGTGACCCAGCTCAGTGTTAAAATTTAATGGGATCTAAGTTGGACCAAGACCCATCTTCTGATTATTTTCATACATAAAGTTGTAACCAGTAAAATTTGCATGATCATACTAACAAACAAACAGACAAATAGTCATAAAATAATATTTCCTTGGAGGATGTAATGAAAGATAGTCAATTCCTGTTTACAGTGTACACTCCAAGTAGAAATAAATGCACATCGACAGAAAGGATTACATTGTCAGACTCCACACTCAACCTTGCCAGTACTACATCTTCGACCACTTCTTGTGGCACACATGATACTCCCTGGCTTGTTAGTGCAAAACCTGGTCAGAGGCTAAATATCAGCATGACTGACTTTACTTGGGAAAACAGGACAGTAGACACTCCAGATGACTGTAATACGTATGGATATGTCATACACGAAAGTGATGTTGTGACTATATGCGGAGGGAGGCAAAGACACAAACACCTTTATCACAGCAAGGGACACGAGACTCAGATAGTATTTGATGGGTTTACTGAGGAACAAAGATTCATTATCCATATAGAAGGTACTGTACTTTGTTATCTAATCTAGTATAATATAGATTTCTATGGTGCTTAATCTCCGTCAAATGACAGTTTGTAAGGCTCAGCTAAACATAAAGAAATCGAATAGTCCATATATTTTGCTGTATAATCACCTGTGATCTTGTAGAATAGTTGGATAATCATTAACAAAATAGCAGGAAATAATCCTTAGAAAGTACTGACTATATGAAATGTGCTAGTATTTATTATTTAAATTACGACAGTCAGTTACCGTAGCTTTTTTTCATTATCTTGTATACTTGTTTCACATTTTCATTCTAACCACCACAGAAGGAATCCGTGCTTTTATATCTGCAGTTCTACTGGTTTGACCTATTTAAAACATTTTTGATTCATCAGACAATTTTCACTATTTTCACTTTTAATAGGTTGCCCCGGCCTATATGTGAAATAGGTTTTCTTTTATTAATGGCATTATGACTTTGAACAGTGACTTTTGTTTTGTTAATAATCTGGCAGTACAGAGATTAATCACTGTAGGAGTATAATTAGATTAGTTTATTTAATTGTTTTCAAAATTATCTTTATTTATTTGCAGCATTAGGTTGTGCAGATATAGAAACACCTCCACATTCTACAATGGAGAAAAAGGAAGATTCACTCACTATTAAATGCAAAAGCTTAGAAAGAAGCTGGTCCCTGATATGTGTTGACAGCACTTGGCTAGGTGTCTCTCACAGTTGCCCCCCAGGTAATGGCTCAGAACCCATACCAACAAAAATCATTGCAATCCAACTGCCTGAGATGCAAGCCTTTTTACACTCAACAACATTGTGACTAAATTTTCAAAGTCAATCCATAAATAAGGAAATTCTGGTAATATATTAACTGTAGCAGTTTGTTGGGTGCTAATGACCCCTACTAATATTAACCAGCTACAGTGCACACAGTTACTTCACCATGCCACCACGTGTTCAAAATTGTGCCAAACTCTTGCAAATAATAATAAATAATGATAATAATATCATTCACTGGTAGAATATGCTTAGTACATAATTTGTTATATTTTTTTTGTTTTACTTCTCATTTCAAAAATCTAAATGTGCAGAAATATTACAATGGCTTGCAGATTCTATGTGTATAAATATTAATTTTAGCCCCAACAACGACGACTGAGAGTGCAGTTTTTACAACATCCAGTAAATCTGAAAACCGAAGTGGAAGAAGACTTCCATCACTGACACAAAACCATGGTAATACTTCAATTATTTATTTAAGTCTGATCTTTAAGTGTTGACTCTTTTTAGCATTTCTGAAATACAACAAGGCTGTTATTACTTATCCATATTGCTACTTTTGTAGCATATTTTAGAATTTTTAGCTACATTATTCTGATCATATCATTTGATAGTAATATAGGCAAATGTACCTTTTTTATTTCTGATCTGATTCATCCACTGCATGTTTGTATGTGTATGTGGAGGGCATGGTTGTATCATCATTTGCATGCCTTTTCTTACCACTGGGATGTGGATTTGAATCATTTGGGGTTTTTCACAAAGTGCTTTTTCTGGAGCTGCACTGTATGTATTTAAACCAATACTTTACATATGTACTGCAAGACAGATGGTACATCTGGGGATATTATGGTACTGAGTTTGCCCAAGCTAGTGCATAAAAGCCTCAAAAAGTGGTAACATACTATTCCTTAGTCTTTTTCCTAGAGCTTTGGACAAAGTCAAGCCATTCTTTTCTTCAGCGCTGCTTATTTTTACCACAAAACTAGTTTTGTAGTTAGTTAATACTAATGCTATCAGTTGTTTACCATTGTGTGATATTATTATAGGAATGTTATATTTTTTCAGTCATTGTTTTCACTGTGGGCTGTGTTACGCTGCTTGTGTGCACCATCATTATCATTCTGGGAATCTACTGCACTAAAAGGTAAGCTGTTAGAACTTATATCAAACCATATTTTGGATAACTTATCATTTTATAGCGAAATACCCTTACCATTTCCTAACAGTAGCTATTTGTTGGAGCCATCCAACCCAATGGCCAATGCAGAGATGCGATTTTAAGGTTTACTAACAACCTTAACCAAGCCATTGGGTTACTGTAGTCCGTCCTCCCGCCAAAGAGGTCACATGACTACATTGTTTACCTCATTATTTTTGTTGGCCATAATCAGTATGCACGTCTTTGGAAATTAATAGAAGTTTTTGTCAAGGTTTTATTTATTTTTGAGATTTACTGTTAATCTCACTTCATAGTTTATATGTATATGATACAGTACTTATACATTTATTAGATCTTCGAAGGTATGCATTATATTATGCAATAAAGGACTTTTGGATGGCAACATCGAAAGTTCAATCGTCTTCAACCTTGAGGAAATAAATCTTCATAAAGAAGGTCCTGATGTAACAATAACATTATTATACAGCTTGCCAGTCGTTTGGTTCAGTTTGCTGGATGATGGAAGCTATAATTTTGCAGCATACATATATACAAAAAATGTACTCTTCAATAACAGAAGCGAGCTGGACGATGTCATCTTGGATGAGAATGACAATTCGAGTGGCCGTTATTGCTGTTCACGTTGGGTTCTAATAGCCAGGCGTTGAAAGCAATTTTTTGATCATATTATTCATCCCAGTTGAATAGATTGTCGACGAGTCAGTAGAAGGAATCTCTCTTGGAGGCGGCCATTTTCGTTGCCGTGGACACTGCATCGTGCAGAAGTTTTGAATGCAGGAAAGACTACCTCTTCGGAAAACTCTTCCGTTCGAGGTCCAGTCAGAACATTCAGTGGAGGAAATACCTGCATGACGTCATTCAAAAGACAATCGAGTATTCTATTCCTTCCAAAAGGTTTAGATTCGGGTTGTCAGATGCCCGGGAGTGCCATTCATATCTACAAGGAAAGGCTTTTGTTTCAATAGTTTTTAGACAAGAATCGGGTTTCTATACCTCTCAGAAGGTTAGATTCAGGTTGTCAGGTGATGGGGATTGTGATTCATCTCAAGAATACAAGGAATCTATTCCTTATTTTAGATTTGGCTGACTGTTATTGAGTGGCTAGGGATTGATTTAACAGGCACAGTTTTTGTGAATGCTCCCTTGTTTGGTCACATTTACCTACTTTTGGAATTCCCACATTCCTTGGGTGAACAGCCAGCATTGAATGTGGCTTTTATGTTGGGTTTCAAGGAGTTTGAAGCCTCTGATGTTTTTAAAGAGCAGCTATACAGGAAGAAGTTTTGCTTGGACTTCCTTACATACATCACCTTCCTGGACAGCTCCTTAGTTGCAGGAGGTCTGCAGGAGGAACATGACCTTTCAGACTCTTTGGAAACAAGGTCCCTGGTAGGGGACTGTAAGAGAGAGGAAGCGTGTATTGTCTCACTTCTTCAGTTCAGGTCAATTTAGAGGATCCTAGGGATCACTATGCTATGTTATAGACTTCAATATGCCTTGGACTGGGTGCAATGATGGTTGCATTTCCAGTCCAGTCAACTAGTTTGTGTTCAAATCTTCTTGCTGCAGTTTGACCATGTCTAAGAACATGTGACTCAACAGGAGGGATGTAACTTACAATGCCTTTAGCAAACCTACAATGCATTTTTCACTCCTAATGAGGTTCTCTTGCTGGACATATCAGATGTTCAGAGGATTTTCATTTAGTGTTTTCATGTAAATAAGGATGATTAGTAAGTCTAGAAGTGAGCATGCTCCTAGTCTAGACTAATAAAGGGACACCAGGCCTCAGGGCAGATTCTTTTTGTCTCTATCATGACAGTTACCCTGGGATAGAGTTACAAGTGCTTCCTACTCCTCAGCTAGTTAAAAGGGGAGAGGATCTTACTTTTACAGGCCCTATGGAAGTTTTGGTAGTATACAAGTCTTGGTAACAGGATAATATTCAGCCAGACCTTTCAGAAGTGAGGTTGGCAGAAGTAAAAAAAAAACAAAAAAAAACGAGAGAAACAGCAGTTTTGATAGAAGCTGTTTATGGATTGATCGACAAAAGGGCGATAACACCAGTCACCAGTGTCACATCGCTTGAGTTTTACAGTTTATTTCTTGTGACAAGCAAGGAAGAAATGGCAACCAGTAGTTGTTAAGGCCAGGTAAATGAGCTTACATGTACCTTACTTAATATAGAATGTTGAATATTTGGAATTTGTCTCAAAGGCGAGTGGATGACGTCACTCGACCTTATGGGTACACACTCGTCACCGGTAGACTCAGCTAGCAAGTATCTTCGCTTCATTGGAGGCTACAGATTCTACCAGTTCACTGCCTTACCCTTCAGTATTGCTACAGTTTCTCTCTCGAGTCCATCAAGGTAGCAAAAGAGTTGAAGCTGATGGCTCTCGCAGAAGGCATCAGTATTCGCCAGTATATAGACGGTTGGCTAATGACAACATATTCAAAACAGCAGTACCAGGGATACACCCACTGGGGATGCATCTTGTCGAGAGCCTGGGTTGGATCATTTAAAGGTAAATTTCTAAAATCTGATTTATTTCCAACTCCATTAATCGAAGTTTGGTTACAATTCGACCTCAGGGTAGGTCTAGTCTTCCCAACTCAAAGGAATCTATTGTCTTCTTGGAAAGACAGTTACCATGTTGAAAGCTTCTCACTTATCTTCAGGGAAGCTCATGTCACTTTGAAAGCATGGTTTCAATGGAGAAGACTATACCATTGGGTTATCTGCACAGGAAGTCATTCCAATGGTATCTGGAAACACTGCTGATATCTTCAGTCTCTGGATATCCCATTTCTTGGGTCTTTGGTTCAGGGATCATCTTCACTGGTGGACCAATAGTTCAATTTTGAAGGAGGACTCACCACTCCTTCAGGAGCACAGTTTTTCTCTCCATTCACAGAAGCTTCCCTAATGGGTTGGGGTGCTTTCTTGAGTCATCCACAGCCATTGGTCTGTGGAATCAGGAAGAGTCAAGACTTCTCATAACATAACATTATACAGCTGGAAGCTATGTTGTTACCTTTAAATGATTCAGAAATCAGCTTCTGAGTTGAAATCAGTTGATTTTCACAGACAATTCTTTAGTGGTTGCCTATGTGAACAGCCAGGGCGGCTTCCACTCAGGGAATAGGTACCTTGATCTGTAGAATCATGGTTCAGTCCAATGCCAGAATGATTCAGATTCAGGGAAGTACATCCCAGGGAATCTACATGTTCTGGCAGATTCCTTGTCTAGGAAGATAAGTTATTTCAGACCAAAGGGGCTATGAATCTTCAGGTTTTTCAATCAATTTAGACATTGCTGCCATCAATCAGTGGTTGATGTGTTTGGCAACAAGATGAATCACAAGCTTCCTATGTAGCTCTGCTGTCAGGCTCTAGAAACAGGTGCTTCAACATCTCTTGTGAAGGTCTGGACAAACATGTGTTTTTGCCCAGGTTCTTGGTTCTGCAGGTGTTGTAACATATATATGTCTCATGTCCCAGACAGTCAGTCTTGGGAAACGGATGCATTGAACGTCTCTGGGGACGGTCTGGTTCAGTTAGGTCCAGTGGCCCTCATCCCTCAGGTGATTCAACAGATGACCACCTACAGGTGCAGAGTCATCATGATTGGGTAGCCAGGGATATCTTGGTTTTGTGTCTGGTGAATCTGTTCCACAAAACTCCTAATGGGTGAATCTGTTAGTTCAATTTTGCAGCAACAGACTTCACAACAATCTAGCTTACTTGAATCTTCATGATTGGCATCTGGAGTCAGGCATGAATATTATGGAAGATTCCCAGAGGAAGTGGTGTAACAATGAAGGAGCACTCCTCAAGGAAAATCTGAGAGGCAATTGTTCTATTTTGGGAAGTGGTGTGAAGAGAGCCAGTTACCATCCACTATGTTGGGCTGTAGAACAGCAATTGCGGATGGTTTGGGGCAAAAAGGGTCAAGAAGTATCTTAAAGTTGAGATAAATAAGAGATTAACAACTTTAAGTAAGAGACAAACCAATAGTTTGGATTTTGTCATTGGTCCTGCATGTTCTTATCAAACAACCTTTGAGCTTGTGAGGAAGGCTTTCTTGAAGTTATTACCTTTCAAGACAGTCTTTGGTCTTGGCTTCAGGTAAATAGTGACATTCTTGTTTGGACCCTTTCCTTGGTTATAGGGAGAATTGGTCACAAGTAACTTTGGCCCATTTACTGCCTTCTTGGCCATGAACCAGTTGGCTTCAGATGGGCCTACTGCAATTACTGTAATTGAGCCAGTGGTCTTTGTCTCTGTGGATTACAGATTCATGGTAAGGGAGTGACATTAATGCTTGGACATATTCTTCCTTTAGTTATAAGGAGAATGGGTCACAAGTAACTCTGACCCCTTCATTTGCCAGAACCAGTTGGCTTTGGATGGGCCTACTGCAATTAAGCATGTGCTCATGCCAGTGCTTCGCCTCTTTGGACAGCAGTTTGACTCAATATGGGTCTGTCCATGTTAGGGGCTTGGTGATCAAAAGGTTTGGGGTAGAACAAAATCTTTTGTTTTACTGCCGTTAAGAAAGTTTCTTACAAAAGACTTATCTTTTGGCACTTATTTCATCTTGATTGAGTCAAGATTGAGTCACGGAATCTATTGATGTATGTTTTGGTTGCATCTTTAGATTTATATGTGATTTCCTTACATGAGTTCTTGATACATGTTATTGGAAATTGCATTGTATATATACCAATTTCTGTCTGAAAAACCTCTGTTGTCATAGGGTCAGATTTGAAATTGGTTCCTACAGTAGCAGTTTTGTTACTTTATAAGTATGTGTTTCATACGTATATGGGTACATTTGCAGTTTGTGGCTGGTATGTCTGCAATGCTGGATGTATTTGTAGTTAGATATCAATGTTGCCTAATCTGACTTGGGAAGGATTTGGCATTATGCTGATGACACTTACAGGTTGGTTTGACCTTGTTTTGGGGTCGGATGTTACGATGTAGATGGGCTATCTATTTATGACATCCTTTTGCAACACCAACATTGTCAGCGGTTGTGAGAACTACAACTACATACTGCCATTTTTTGGAAGTGGTATGTTGTGAATGTTTGGAAGTTATATGTTCATTTATGCATGTAATTCCATTATGAAGTTCTCATGATGTTTAGTTGTAGGTTAGGTAGTGGTTTTCTTAAAAAGAATTCCCTCCGTCCTACAAGGCTGAATTCAGCTACTGTTAGGAAATGGTAAGGGTATTTCGCTATAAAATTGAAAAATTTAATAGTAATTTAAATTTTTATTAGAAATACTTACCATTTCCTAACACTCATATTTCCCTCCTGCCTCCCTGGAAGTCATTCTTTTACTTGCAACAAAAATAATGAGGTAAACAATGTAGTCATGTAACCTCTTTGGCGGGAGGACGGACTACTGTAACCCAATGGCTTGGTTAAGGTTGTTAGTAAACCTTAAAATCGCATCTCCGCGTTGGCCATTGGGTTGGATGGCTCCAACAAATAGCTACTGTTAGGAAATGGTAAGTATTTCAAATAAAAATTTAAATTACTATTAAATTTTTCAAGTTTGTCATAATCATCATTTTTACCCCACGGGGTATTGTTTTCACCCATGGTGTCCAGATGGGCAGGCGGGCGGTCGGGCGGGCGGCGGGAAATAGTTTGTCCGGGCTGTATCTCAGAAACCATAAGGTGTAGGAAGTTCATACTTGGCAGGGACATTGGTTAGGGGGTGTAGGTGTGCAACGTCATGGTCTGACCTTGATTTGACCTTGCCTTAGTGACCTTGAGTTTGAAAATGTTGTCCGGGCTATATTTCAGCAACCATAAGGTGTAGGAAGTTGATACTTGGCATTGACATTAGTTAGGGGTAGTAGGTGTGCAACGTCATGGTCTGACCTTGATTTGACCTTGCTGTAGTGACCTTGACCTTTAAAATCTTGTCCGGGCTATATCTCGGAAACCGTAAGGTGTAGGAAGTTGATACTTGGTAGGGACATTTGTTAGGGGGTGTAGGTGTGCAACGTCATGGTGTGACCTTGATTTGACCTTTGACCTTGCTGTAGTGACCTTGACCTATAAAATCTTGTCCGGGCTATATCTCGGAAACCGTAAGGTGTAGGAAGTTGATACGTGGTAGGAACATTGGATAGGAGTTGTAGGTGTGCAACATCATGGTCTGACCTTGATTTGACCTTTGACCTTGCCATAGTGACCTTGACCTATAAAACCTTGTCCGGGCTATATCTAAGGAACTGTAATGTGTAGGAAGTTGATACTTGGTAGGGACATTGGTTAGGGGGTGTAGATGTGCAACGTCATAGTGTGACCTTGATTTGACCTTTGCAATAGTGACCTTGACCTATAAAATCTTGTCTGGGCTATATTTTGGAAACCATAAGGTGTAGAAAGCTGATACTTGGTGAGGACATTGGTTGGGGGTAGTAGGTATGCTATGTCATAGTGTGACCTTGATTTGACCTTTGACCTTGCCATAGTGAACTTGACCTATAAAAGCTGGTCCGGGCTATATCTTTGAAACCGTAAGAGGTGTAGGAAGTTGATACTTGGTAGGGACATTGGTTAGGGGGTGTAGGTGTGCTACGTCATAGTGTGACCTTGATTTGACCTTTGACCTTGCTGTAGTGACCTTGGCCTTTAAAATCTTGTCCAGGCTATATCTCAGAGACTGTAAGGTGTAGGAAGTTTATACTTGGTAGGGACATTGGTTGAGGGTTTTAGGTGTACCACGTCATGGTGTGACACTGATTGACCTTTGACCTTGCTGTATTGACCTTTAAAATCTTGTTGCACCTTTGGGTCTGTCTGTTGATGCAGATTAAGCACTGTTAAAGTCATATTAGAATTCATTAAGAATTTCCTTTTGCAAGTTCCCATTGTAACAGATGGAATTTCATCAAGTGAGCCACAGGCTTTTCTCCAACACCACACATAAGCATTCATTGAATGTATTGCCACTTCTGTATGCATGGGTAATATTCAAAACATCCAAACCATAATTCGGCCATTTTTGGTTTACTGATAAATGCTGTCATTTTATTATTGAATTGTTTTGTTTTAATACTTCATCTTTACATACATTTCTTTTCCTTAGATATCATTTTCTCTACTTAAGCATTATTTGGACCTTAATATAACTGACACTGCTCTGAAAGTATCTTGAACTTTGTACTGTTACACTACTTCTATATCTCATAGTGTTGAAAAATATTTCCCCAGGCTGTGGGGTACGGGCATCTCTGATGGTATTTTTACTTCAAATTTTCACATTAATCAAAATAATACCATAACAGTTGCTGATTTGAATATCTTGGAAACAACCACAGGAGTAGAGATTTTGAGTAGGATACCTGGGTACTCTAGACTGGTGGTACTAATTCTAAAAACAATTCAGTCTTTAGTTATATACCTGCAAACAAGTGCTTCAGGTTAATTCAAGGAAATATTAGCCCATTGGGCACTCTATTCTTATCTCACATTTTCCCCCTTTTTGTGGTATTTTTTGTGTATTGTATCACCACATTTTCAGTTCAGCTAACATGTTGATCCCTTTCTAAATCTAGGTATGGAGCCAAGGCATTACGTGAAAATGCACACAAGGACAACTCTATTGCAGGCCATAGTTCCTTTACGAATGCAACATCAGTGGTTTACAGACCTGTTTACACCAATGAGATGGTTAAGCATGGCAGCATTGATCTTCTGACCAATACACCTATACTGGAAAGACGACAGACATCATGTCCAAATATTCTGGACACCCCTTGTGATGAAGTCAATGCGATTCCATCCCACAGTGCTGGTCCTACTGGATATTCTACAATGCCTGTTCATAATCAACCAGTACTGTATTACATTCAGGAAAATCCAGAAGAAGAGCAAAATCAACAACCACAAAAGGTGTACCAGAGTCTCCAAAGAGGAAATGGGCAATTGTTAGGTTGAGAAATTTCAATCATGAAATATAACACAAAGCAGAAATGTCAGTATTAAGAACACAATGGAGTAGATTACAATTGAAAGATCTATCAATATAGTAGTGTACTTCAAAATTGGAAACATATATTATGTACCAGGGACTAGTCCTGATGTAACTTCGAATGCAATGTATTGCATCTACTTTTGTACTTTATAATTGTAATAGCACTGGAATAATGAATGATCTATAATATGCAAGTAGTTCATGTATGTAATATTATGATATGTAAACTTTCAGTTTGAGCTTTTTCCATTGTTTACTGCTCCAACAGAAGAAAATCTAGTCAGGTAATATTGATATTAAACAAAAATAGCAAAGCAATGACATAGCTTGTAAAAATTATTAAGTAAAAAAAATGATTAAGACACAGAGTGACAAATATTTCAGTGCCAATTTTTCATGTTTGTTGATCAGATGCCAATTATCATAGTTACCAAAATCACATGTGTTAAAAATATCCCACAAGTCAAGGAAGTGGGAGGTGAATTTTTAAAATACTGTAGAGAATGTAAAATTTGTTATTGTAATATGTTAATCTGGAAAGGACAGAGTAGGATTTTGTTATCTCAATGAGATGTCCAAAAGTGGTTTTACCTCTGGAGCGATTTATGTTGTGTTAAATTTGGTCATTTTCATATATTATAAACGGGGGTCCGGCTTATAAGTACCGAAAGCATTTATTTCAGTTCATCAACATGCAAAGACAGACTTCATCATCACTGTTGGCTGATCATAAGTCAGCTATTCTACATGTTACTAATGTAGAATATTCCATTTCTTCATACACTCCTTAATTTTCTGGTCACAGATTGCATTTATATTTTACACAAAGTTTCCATAGACTTTTCTTTGTATATGTTTGTCTCATTTTGTGAATTTAAAAGTATGTCTGTATATATATATCATGCTACATGTAGAGTATCCCAAATATTTACATTTATAGCTGTTATCAGTTTGCTAAATGGTTTTCTTGGCATTTAACTTCAGAAAGACTGCTGTACATTCTATGAGGTTAAAACACATTCCTACTTAGTTCATAAAATTACTTTGACAATCCCTGAACCCAATATTTTACTGTGTGTACCTTCATGATTTATTTTATGGCAATAAGAAGCCACAGCTGTTGTATAAACATGTATTTTACAAGTTCTTAAGCTTCTTATTGATCAGTTAAATCCAAGAAATTTAAAGAAATTAAATCAATAAAAGCAGTTGACACCTTGGTGACATTTTAATCATACACAATAGATTTTCTTGGCTGCAAGAGTTTCAAACTTTTGAACAGCAGTATATATTGTGTTACATGATCAATATCAGTGTGTGGCATTACTGTTGTGTTTAATATTGCACAAGGAGTCAATCATAGCGTTTCATTTTCTGCCAAGTCTTTTAGATGGATGATTTCATTGGCTTCACATAAATTATGCAATGTTATGAGTACTATTGATCAAGGTTTTGTTTCATTTGGATAATAATTGGAAAATATGCCTCGAAACAACATGGTGACTTCAATATAACAGGATATCAGTTTATGTATCTTATATAGGACAAAGATTATTCATGTGTAGATATGTCTTGGATAAAACTACTATGTGTGGCACTTTTGTCAGTATACATACAGATAACATCTTGTCATGGAGGATTAAAACAAGGTAAGCTGTACAGTATAGTGGAACATGAAGTAGTAGCTGATGCTATTTCCTATTATCTGGTGCTACTGGATTCCAGCAAAGGATTTTTTTTCTCATTGGAATCATTCACACAAAGTCTTTCAAAGTTGAATGTTCAGAATTCAGAATAACTTATCAGCTTTTGGTCATAACTTACTGCAATGTTTTCCATATATACAAATAACACATTAATATTTGAAGAAAACACTAAATCTCAGTTTTAAATGTTATGTACAAATTGAGATTTTGTACAAGTTACAACTTGTACAGATTTCTTGTGCAGGTTGCAACTTGTACAAACAGCTTGTACAAGTTGCAACTTGTACAGGTTGACTTGTACAAGTTGCAACATGTACAGATTTTGGACCTGTACAAGTTGTAACTTATACAAGCCCTAAATTTTATCAGATGAACAATGTATTTCAATTAATACTTAAAAATGCATAAAATAAACATATTTATACAACTTAGATGAAAGTCCAAACTATTGACCCGTATTTTTTATTAATTTTGTTGCAAATTTACTGCAATTTCAATCTTCATACATATTGCAGTCACACTGGCCCAACTGAAGCCTGTGTCTGACTTCAGACTTTGGTGTTGTTGGTAACCTTATAATTTCTAACATTGTTTTCTGACAAGAATTATCACAAATTTATTTATTCTGTGACAAAGGGATAAATACAATTGATTTTTTTTTATGATGACAAAACCACATGTAAATTTTGACATTATGTTGCTGAGTAAATGTGATCAGCCAGGGTTTTATTAATAAAAGACATACATCTTTTGTAATACCGGTAAATGTCATTGTTTAGGATATTATTAATGAAAGGCATGTGTCAATTACAATAATGCATATACTGTCATCTTTCCTTTGAAGTTTCCCTTACCCACTTATGATCCTAGTATGTTGCCTTGAGGTAAATCAAACCATCCCTGATGCTACAAGAAGCCACTTCAAGACATTTGATTGCATTTAAAGGATTTCTATTTCTTACTTATTACTTGTTGACTTTCTTCTTTGAAGTCTGATTGTTATTATTAAAACTTTTCTGCATGAAGATTTTTTTGAAAGTCCACAGGACCATAAGATGGATGAGTAAGAAGCAAGTCTAACAAACACCAATAAGCCACATCTCATATGTATGCCAAGTTTAGTGAAAAGTACAAAAGCTTTATTTTTTCTGCATAATAACCAATGTAACAAAAACTTTACTCTTGAGTGATAAACTATCAACTTGATATATTAATAAACATGTATATTAATAACTTTTTTGTATTTTAAGTGTTGATGCCAAAATTTTTCTAGGTTTTTCTGTGAATTCATGGTTAATTTTTATGGAGAAATTATATATATGTGATACTCTTACATTAATTTGAATATTTATATTCATACGACAAGATATATTTTCAAAAAAATGTAAATTTAACCAAATTTCCTTTTTAATCCAACTTGTACAACAGTATTGTACAAGTTGGGTTTATTTGATGGTGAAATTCTGTATAAGTTACAACTTGTACAGTAATCTTGTACGAGTTGCAACCTGTACAGGCTTTTTGTACAAGTTGTACAAAATCTCAACTTCTACATAACATATATATTGGTGTACATACTTTTTGCATACTTATGTTTGGATTAACAAGTATTTATGAACATATGCCACAAGTATTTTTATAAGTCACTTAAAACCAACTTTATACAAAGTCCAGATACAGTATATCAGATGCAATGTGACGTCACATGTTTTGTGAATGATGATTTATTGTATTACAAATACCACCACCAGTGTTAAAATAATAATGTGCAACAGTTTTACACAGGAAAAAGTTGTATTATTGCCTCACAAACACTTTCTTCTACCCAGTGGAAGTTGGACACAGATACACCCATAACCGGGGTAATACATATAGTTTCATTTTTTATCTATACATTGAACTGACATGGAATACTGATTTTTTTATCAACAGTTCTATAGCTATCTTTAACAGAAATTAAAACAAGGCTATGTGAACATAAGTTTAGAGGTAAAAAGTAGGGTCACCTCAAACTAAGGTTATTTCATATTCAGTGTACACATAGCTCAAGCTTTCACTGTGATTTATGAAGTTACCACAGAAGCATTTTAGGCTTGAGTTTTAAATTTAAAGTGGTCCTAAGTGTGAGTTTACAATGTGTTGACCCTAGATGCTGGGAAAGGGGTTTTAGTAGCTGCTGTTAGACAAAGGGAAAAAATCAATAAAAACAATTGTCAGATGAAAGAGCCGCCATGAAAAAGCATTGATCCTCGGCAGTGTGAAGGTTGGGGTGGGGTTTGGATTCGCCTTTGTGGGAAACATCACAGGTCAAACAAGCTAGGTTAAATTAAATAAGCATCTAATTCTTCATCAGACTGAAAGCTTGCCATAAAATAGATATAGCTTTGGGCCAAGTATGATATTTTGTATGGTAATGGGTGCAAAAGTCACAAAAAGTGAAGGAGGAACAAGGTCCTACAGGTAATTTAGCTCATGGATAAATCTCCCTATGTATTAACTGTTCATCACACACAAGCCATTTAGGGAAGCCAGCTGGTGTTGTGTCTGGTGTCTGCCTCGAGCCAGCTACTAATTGTTGTCCGCAAGGTCCCTGTGACCAGAGTCGTCTAATGTTCGAATTTCAAGCTACAGTTTTGCCATTCTCTGGATTAGAAACTACAGACTAAGCATTAGCCTGTTGTTGATGGAGTGGGTTTGAGGGAAAGAAGTTTTCATATCACATTCTTAAGTGGGGAGTCCTCAACTGTCAAAATAAAATATGGCGATTTTAGGGGGTTTGCGGGATTTGGTGGAATAGGTCAAAGGTCATCCAATAAGAAAGCTTAGCCACTAGAATAATTTTTACATGGGGCTTCAACGGGAGGGATGACAACACATTACCTCACACAGGTTTTACATTTTATACCAATTCCCTCTATACATTTAACGTACTGATACTGGAAAAGATAGAAGCCCCATACTTGATATTTAAATTTGATAAAACATGAAAGACTAAAAAGTGGGTTCAGACCAGTTTAAGCCTATGCCTTGTTTAATAAATTTCATTCAGTAAGGCAGGCAATAATATCCCAGTTTGTTATGAAATTAAGTTGTCAACCAATTAAAAAGTTATATTTTACTTGTTCAGTTCAGTTACAATTAGAAAACTTTCTTCACTAAAAAATCAACATTTCTCCCGATTTACATTCAAATGGCATGTTCCAATTTATGCAAATGTGTATCTAATTTCTAACACGAAAAGCCTTTATACATTATAGGTGCATATTACTTGGTCCTCAACTATATTTTTACAGCAGGAAATGTATCAGTTTAGTTGACTGCTTCTTAAAAATCCTCTGCATGTGCCACATGAAGTGTTCGACTATATTTTCCTCAGAGTACTGCTTCAAAGAAACTTTCCAACCATCTTGTCCCTCCGGAGAGGTGCTTGTCATCACATCAGCAATGTATGGAAGAATGAAACTTGGAAAATGTGTCACCATGGATCATGGTTATCTTGGATGTTCTTCTGATGAGCTGGTGACACTAGACAGGATTTGTTCTGGAAGGGAGAGCTGTAGCATCGACGTAGTGGATATTCCAGACCACATGACCACACCACTTACCTGCATTCATGACCTGAATGCATACCTTGAGGCAGGTCACAAATGCTTGCAAGGTAGTATCATGTACAGCTTTTTGACCTCTAAACACAAAAGCCATACAATCTTTTCAAATACAAACCGTCCAAACCTTATATTATATTATGATAGTAGATCACTGATCTCTCAATGAAGGAAAAATAGAAACAATTGTACATCCTCTTTTAGCACCATTGATACATATAGACGAAGTATGTTATCATATTAACTTTATTGTTAGATTGCACCGTGTCTGCACTTAATGTATTATCGATGGTGTATACAGCCTTTTACTGGGTATTGAAACATTAACTTAATAATGACCACACATGCTTAATCTTCATAATGACACTCTTATACAATATAAATAGAACCTGGAATGCAATAGCATTTTAAAAGTATGTATGCCTGTGTTTCAATAACATAAGAAATGTATCCCAAAGTATTAGAAAACAATAACAATGTTGCTCACGTTGAGCAATACAGCTATATGCTTTACCACATTGATTTTCATCGTTTTAGTATCAAGGGTAACTTTGGTGACGGATTCAAATTTGGCTGATTATACATTTTATACCTGTTGAGAAACGTTTCTTGAGGTGTTAAACAAGTGTCAGAAATAAGTATAACATATAAACCTCATTGTATTATTAACTATTAAGGTTCAGGTGTCAAGTTGATTTTTTATTTATTTGACAGATATTTGTTTGTTTGTAAACTTGCCAGTTTTACTGACTGAAATTGTTTGTACAGTTTATTCATTATCATTTTTTTCAGTCAAAACACCAACCATGAAACAATGCAACACACCAGAGAAAGTAACTCCTCAAAAAACTCTAGATTTTCTAGCAAGTTCCGTTACCAAGGCAACAACCTGTGGTTCCAACGAGTCACCTTGGATCATACAAGCTGAACCAGGACAGAGGATAAATGTGTCATTACTGGATTTTGGATGGACTAAGAAACTCTACAAAAACCATCCATGCAACAACTATGGATACATTCTGGATGTAATGACCGATGCCATCATCAATATCTGTGGTGGAACATCTAGAGAAAAACATTTATATACCAGTGAAGGGTACATTGTTCAAGTGGTCATGACTTTTCCTAATGACAATAATATGTCATTCTTGATTGGCTATCAAGGTAACTGATATATATATTGTTTCACATATTAGTCGTTATGGTTGTCATCCCAAAAAAACTATTGTAATATTTGTTTAGATAAGGAAAATTGACAAAATTTTATTTGGATATTATTTGTAATTCGATATTTCTATATCAATGTAGGATGCGTAAAATATCTTTTGAGTCACAGAAAAAAACGAATTAACTAAATCATTGAATTCAGGTGCTTTACTCTTTTGCTTGTTCTTTTTCATAATTGTTTATATGTGGACACAATTTGTTATTATTTTGCACATGAGATAACATAGTTAGTCATGTGTAACGACTGGAATTGTTGTTTGGATATAATAGCAAATTCAAATATAAGTTTAACATTTTTACAGCAACTTTTTCACATGAGCTACCATATCTTACGATATACAATCTGACAGTATGTGAAAATGTGTCACTAATTGTGCTTCAGGCCTGCATTTATAGAAGGGATGTTTATTGCCAAACAAGTGAGGTGAAATGTAAATATCATTTCTGTAGATATATTGTAGCAGAAATATAATGAAATATAAACCAGAAATTGTTTATCATTCAGGATTCATGCAGAAAAAGAGACAAAGGTAACAGGAGATTTTTAAAAAGGGAATCAAAGCCTAACTGTATGGAAATCACGAATGCCAGAGACAAATATGCATATGCTGACCCTTTTAATGCACAACATGTTACTCTTTAAGTTTATTCATCTGCCACATGAAGAGCATGGTATTTTGTCTATCATCTCCTGTATCCCAACTACACAAGTAAACCCCGACTCTGGTCACTGATATTCCCCTAACTGAAAGACAGAGGCCCAGGGAGCACCATTTACTTCAATATCTATTAGGTTCTTTAGGTTGCCATTGGTAATATGACATGAAGACAGGAGGCCATTAGTTTCAGTAGTAACCCAACAACTGTTTGCTTGTACCTGGGAAGAAACCTAATTTCCTAGGCAAACGCGTTACAAAAAAGGACAACAGTGATGGCAGATAGTCTCACTGTTTTTGTTTTCTGTTCTAGCTTTAGGCTGCCCAGATTACAAGGTGCCACAGCATGCTTGGGCAGAGTACAGGAATGGTAGTCTGGTGATTGGATGTTATACTTCAAGTGACACATGGACTGTGCATTGTGTTGATAACAAGTGGATAGGACTCGTGGGCTCCTGTGAATCAAGTATGTTTTTAAAATTACTTTGAGAAAATATCTTCCATGATAGAAAGTCAAATCTGAAAGAATTTCGAATTCTAACCGTAGAAAGTCCAATCCAAGTTAAGGTTTTTACTTTCCAACAACCTGGTAAAAATTCAAATTTGGTTCACATTATGAACAAAGTGTAATTGAACATGTCTGATACAGACATTACTATTGCATTAATATAATTATATTGAAATATCAGTGCATATACAGCATAGTACAGAAGTCAATATAACATAGACATAATGTTTCGGCGATTTAAAAATTCAATTAAAGATTTAAACATCTATTTTTGTGACTCTATGTTCAAATAGTGCAGTATTACGTGTCAGTTTTATTTGTCCTCTCATTTAAGTAAGTTAGAGCATAATTTTAGAATTCATTTTGGATCATGAAGCACAGTTAAGGACAGGAAAGATGCTACATTTCACAGGAAAAGTTATGGCACAAAAGTTTGTGTTAATATCAGTTAAAGTAGCTGATCTCTGATTTTTTTTGGAAAAAGTAGAATACTACTTACTTACTTACTGGCTTACTTACTAATTTTAGCTTCCACAGAGATGATGACAACAAACAGACCCAACCCGGCACAGGACTCAATGAGAACAGTTTCAAAACTACCAAATGTTTCAGAAAACCATGGTTTGTTTTTGTCTTTGAAATTGATAGTACAACTTAACTAAAATGTCATTTTTATTTACATGCCTTATTGAAGGCACACACACACACACAAAAAAAAAACAGAACAGGACAAAAACTTCAACATAGTCGAGTATTTACATAGAGTTTTAAAATATAATTTTAACTGAAAGAGTTGTTTCATAATGTTGGTTCACTTTTATATTCTTCACGCTATAACATTGTTAAAAGTTCTTCTGTGTCAACATAAATGAACAAATGCCAATATTCAGATGTTAAAATACCCATTATTTATCTAATAAGTCACTTGGATTATCATTTCAGCGATTGTGTTTACAATGGCCTGCTTCACGCTTCTGGTCTGCTGTACAATCATCATACTGGGAATATACTGTACCAAAAGGTAAGAACCAATGCCGATATCCATTAAAATCACAATATTACATTCCAGACTCTGACGTCATGTGGTAGATATTTAATTCTAGAAGTCATACAATTTTACCAGATCAAGAGAGATTCAGTGAGTCTTTTTTCCAGTACGTATACTCTCAAAGACATTTGCTTTATACTGACACCAATCTTATTTGAACTAATTATTATTTAAGAGTTGTTTCATAACAAGCAATACATACATAATGCACTAGTTGTCGATGGTGTTTGCTGCCACTAGTTCTTGTTCAAATAATTATTGTTGTCAGCTGACCTTGTCAGTGTACTGCAGTTAAATAAGCTAGAGTAATGATTTTGTGAATCGGGCTTATGTAATAAAAATTACATAATTTTGAGCCATAACGAGAGTCATACCATTTTAAACTGCTGTCTGTCTCTACTTTTATTTGATACCATTATTATTTAAGTAACCTTCACAAGATTGAGACACCAGCCCATAGGGCTTGGCAATTTTTTTCTAAATTTTATTTCAAATGATCTGTTTTATACTTGTCAATATTTTCCTATTATTGTAAATCTATTTAAGCTGAAATAATATGTTAAAAAGGTATTGTGTTGTCTTTTCGAGGTATGAGGTTAAGTCCACCAGGCCTGTTTCTTCTCTTCTGAGATTTCCTCGATCAACATTACAGTTTCCAGCCAAAACCATTAAAAAATCTGCAGGAGTCACAGCAGCTTCAGAAAGATGTCTGGACTTGCCAGAGTACACACCTCCAGTTCCCAAGGATCAGCGGGCCCCTCCAGTACCCCAGAGAATGTCCTCATACAGGGGAGACATGAGTGAGAGCATGATGAGTGACTACCTTGCTCCACAGGGAGGGGAGGACAACTCTGTCAAGTATTACATCCTGGAGAATCCAGCAGAGTCTGGAGGAAAAGAGGAGATGTACCAGAGTATCCATCTCTTCAGTAGTTTAGAGAAACAGCCAGAGGCACCCTAACATGTAAAAATGCAGATTAGAATACAGTTCCACTTCTGATAAAATCAAATTATGCTAAATACATGTACTTGGTCAGAGGATGTTAATTTAAAGAGACACAGATCCCCTCTTCCCACCTCTTCTGTGATCATTTTTTTGTTTGTGAAAAGCCTGTAAGTTTCCATCAACAGGAGTGGCATGAAGAATAAAATGTCAGATGTACCATCTTATCCATCTTTTGTAGTAATATGGAGGGGGCAGCCAAAGAAACATTAAATTGGATGTCAATTCATCATAAATAATCTCAAAATGTAAGGATACATTGGATGGTTTTACATGAAGTGACGAAAACTATGCACTGTAAATTTTAAGAAGGGCAGATTAGCTTTCTGTAAACTATAATTGTATAAACTGTTCTCTGTATTGTCTATAGTGTATGTCTTTAAACTATAATACACTATTTTTAAGTGTTAATCTTATCTGTAGAAAGTATCAGGAATTGCATACCCTTTAGTATAACAAATATTGTTATCATGAATTATGTGTGAACTTAATACATCATGAAATCGAACTTTGACTTTACAGTTTGCCTCTTTTTTACCAACCAGAATAATTCAAGTGGAATATGTTTGAATTGAACTGAGTTTGGGCAATGAAGGATATGTGCAAGGCTATCCACTGGTGATACCAAAAATATAGAGTATGGAAATTAAAAGACAAAACTGTGTTTTGGTGAGAATGATGCACACTTAATATTGTGAAATAACTTACATGTTCCAAAATGTAGCACAAGTCAGCTTAAAAGTAATAGAAAATAATTTAACATTTTGGGGAAACTTCTGTTTTGTTTAGTTGAATTGAAGGTTTCACACTTTTGGACATAAGTGTATATTGTGGGAATCAATATCATGATGTGTTTATACTGAGAAGTGTTACATATTGCTTTGTGGCTCATTCAGAGCGTCATTCTTGCAGTTATAGTGATGCTTACATGCTCATTTCCAAGAGGAAATATGGGAATAAATTATGCACACAATATGAATGATTGAATCTCTACACAGTGGTTTCTCTATTGACATGAAGTTGTGAAACGAAGATATGATATTTAATGGTTCATTCAAACTAATGTAAAAATAGCAGTTGTCTATGGTTTCTTTATTTTTGTGTATATAAACATTTACCAGAGACAACTACAATGAAAAGTAGTCTATGTTTTTTGTGGCCAGTGCTAATGGTTGGAATAGCTGCTGAACATGCTGGGATTTCAGATGGTTGGTAATGTTTGATTTTTATCATATTTTGTTACTATGCTCATGATGTGTATAAATGTACCAAATAGATGGAAGGTGGTACATTCACATATATTACAAGTAAATATAATGATAATAGGTTAAAGTCAAGTGACACAGTCTTTGTTCTATTTTACTCCAAGTCTTTCCATGTAAATAAACAAGGTATAAGTGGATAGTTCTACAATTCGTATGAAAACATTAAATTATTGACAGTGAACATTATTGAACTAAAGAGAAAAACATTCTTCAAGTTATACTGTGTTGTTAAAGGACCGTTCACACCATTCCATGCAATCATACCACAAGACATATTTCAATTTATTTCATGACCTTGTCCCTATTGGTCTGTCATTTGACCTTGTACGTTGGTAGTGCATGTTTAATAATAAGCTAGCCCATATAGCGGCACTACCCCCTTCTCCAACCCTCCAGCCAGTATAATTTGATGCAGCTTGTGAGAAGATGTAAAACTATTTCAATCATTCCAAAAAATCTTCCATTTGCTAGAAACCTAAATTAAACTCCTGACTCATTTTATTTACACTTGTGAACCCTAATTGATACTATCAGAACTAAAATCGCATCGAGCTGGAAATGAGCCCTGAGGAACTGTATATCCAGGGTATTTGGTCAAAAAGCTTACTGAATAATCCTATGTTATATTTAGTGAAAAAAAAAGAAATCTCATGCTGTTATATCTATATGTCTTCTTGTATTATAGAGTACTGCATATCAGAAACATTTCATCCACAGTGTCAACAGGGACAAGTAATTCTGATGACAAATGCCAGATATGGCAGGATAAAACTAGGCAAATGTGTGACAATCGGGTATGGTGTTTTAGGCTGTTACAGCAATGTATTGCAATTACTAGATAACAAATGTTCAGGACTGCAGGAATGTGAGGTTCCTGTATCAGATCAAGAAATGATGAGTCAAGTTTCATGTCTCAAAGAGATGAGCCCTTACCTTGAGGCAGGATATATCTGTCAAACTGGTAAGCACATATATTTTTAGCAAGATCGAGCATGATTTCTATATATGGTTTGTTGTCACATTATCTGATCAAATCAGATCAAATTTAAATTATTAAAATCTAATATATGCTTTTAAATGTCATGTTTGAGAAATGTAAATATATATTTTAACATATGCTTTCTCCGGTTCTGTGAAAAAAAGAAAAAGGGTCATAGAAACCTAAATCAATACAAAAGGACCCAATATGATATACTTGTATATTGTGATTTTTGGTATCGATTTAGTTAACATCCAATTCTGCTTAAACTGGAGATACTTACTAACAAAAAATTAATTGGTTCCAAAATTAGAAAGTTTTGTTTAATGTGAATAAAATCCTTTATTGTATGCTGACAATACCTACAGATCTGATGAAAACGTTAAAGCATTCTTTAAAATAAACTAAATCATCGTCAGTGCTAGTAGCTGAGGTATATTGTTTGAGTTCCAACTTCTAGTAGCATGTATACAAGGTGATAAGATCAGATTTTTAGTTTGAATAATTCTGCGATTGATTGGTATCATTACCATACAGCATAGAATCTCTGTTTGAATGTAATCAGTGCTTTCTTTTTTTCTTCACCGATATAGGAAATATTTTTTCATTATTTAATTCAGTTGTTAAATGACCTGCATATGTGTCTACTGCATCGGATCATATCAAATTGGGCTGATGTGTATGAGGGCTTGATAGCCTTAGACAATTTAAAATGTCACAAATTACACGTGTGAATTTTATTCAGCATTTCTTGTCACCACACTCCCATTTTCTCCATCAGGGATTTGCTGAAACACCAATTATTTCATCCTAATTTGTAAGTGAAATATGTTGTATGTATTTCAGTTATAAAGCCTGAGAGGGAAAAATGTCACACACAAGAAATCATTCAAGCTGAAAAATTGCCAAAGTTCTTGTCCAGTGATACTTCCTTGCAAACAAAATGTGGATTACATGACAGTCCATGGGTAATTCAAGTCCAGAAGGGTCAACAAATTGAAATAGGTCTGACAGATTTCTCCTGGAGGAATGACACAGGCAACTGTGTGAGGTACGGTTACATGCTAGATACTCAAGAGGATGATATCATCAGCATATGTGGAGGTGGAATTAGGAAGAGGCTATTATATATTAGCAGAGGAAGCACTGTTCAAGTTATTCTTCATGAGAGTGCACTAGAACAACATAGGTTTCTTCTTAGTTTTAAAGGTACGTTTGAACCTAACGTTATAAGTTTTAAATTCTGAAATTTTAAACGTATGTTAAAGTTATGGCAACCCTTATTTCCTGTGTTATGATGTATGACAAAATGTGAGCAAACAATATGTGCAGTCTTATTAGGGAGAACTATTGTAAATTCTGTAATATAAATTAACTTGCACTTACTTTATTCATTCACAAATCAAAATGATATAAAATGCAGGGTGCAAAGTTATATATTGTTGAACATTTAAGCCAAGTGAAGGTGAACACTGAGATGAGGATCATATAGCCTAACATTATGATATTAAATTATATTAAATGAAAGCTTAACATTGTAGGAATACTTTCAAAATCCCTACAATATGAAAAATACATAAAATGAAGTTACAACGAAGTGAGTAAAACTGGAGTATGCCTTGTGACAACAATAGTTTCAAACTTGAGTCCTGCCAATCATAAACCTCCTTATTAGGTCGGTGTGGGTGGGATGGAAAAGGCTGTTAACATCCAGTTACTTTTCAAAGCTTTATTCATCCATTTTCTTATGCAGTGGGAGGGTGGTTAGTCGAGGCTTCAAAAGAAGCATATATTCATTCTAGGTTAAGGTGCCACTACTCTTTTTTTTTTTTTTTTTTTGGGGGGGGGGGGGGGGGGGGGGGGGGGTGAGAGACTGACAGACGTGATGTCCAGCTCTTCTAAACCTCCTTTCAACTGAATTCAATATTTTCATGTCTCAAAGTGTGATGTACTAATGTAGTGTATATTTTCCATTACATTACATTACAGCTGTTGGCTGTCCAGACTATGAAACTCCTCCTCATGCCTGGATGGACTCTGAGAATGACACCATCAAAATCAACTGTCAGTCATCCACAGACACGTGGACGCTGAGGTGTGTGGAGAACAACTGGCTAGGCATTGTGGGTCAATGTCCATCAAGTAGGTTTTCATTAATTTTACTGTCAGTCCATATCCGTGTCATTAACATCTCCTGAACTAAAACACCAACAGAGAGGCTGATTTTTTTGTATGGTAGAATATTATCATGAATATTTTGGCCTCTACATGTGTCCGTCTATTTTAAACAGGGCTCTAATGTGAGGTGCCCTCACTGGTTGTTCACAAATCCATGTAGCAATTCAGCATTTTTGGGACATTTAACGTAAACACATTTTAACCATACATATTGAATTTATTTACTTGATATCTGGTGTATACATAGCACCTTTGCTGTATATCTAACATATTTATCACAGTTTTGTTTCATAAGTTCTACATATATTTTGAAATACATTACAACCTAAAATTTATCAATCACTAAGGAAAAAGACCAATTACAACCCAGAGGCCAACCGAACCAACATCTTCACACAGCAAGTGCCTTTTCAGTCACCTTGGCTGTTCTCACTGTCACATGTCAACCTTTATGAGAAACATCTCAATCTTTCAAAACTTCTTGGCTAGTGTTGCTAAAAATAAATCCTTAAAGACAAAAAGGAAAGAATTAAAAATATTTTAAAATTTGTCAGAAAATTTGAAAGAACGAAATCAATCCTTGTGTAACGGTTGAAATAGATAACTTATTAAAAGAAACTAACTATCTCCCCCCTACCCTTGTGGGTGCTGTTTTTTGTGTTAACTTCATTTTGTTATTCTACTATCACTTCTTTGTACACAGGCATATTAAAGAATGTTCCCATCAATTAGCATTATACAAGTATTAAATCAAATCACTCAGTACATCACTGTTACATTGTACGTAAACCATACTAATTTAGGTTCTAATTTTCTTAATAAGTGTATTTGTACTCGGAATTTTTACAATGCCATTATTATTTTTAAATTTTAGCAACTACAGAATCAGCAACAACAGCAAACCCAGTTATGCTGGAAAAGGTTGATGTTCAAACACTTCCAATGGTATCCACTAACCATGGTATGGTCAATTCCAATGGTTTTGCAAATGAAAATGTAACATAATAATGTACAGTTATCTGGTCTCAATTTGGTGGCTTTTCTCAAAACATAGCTTTATCAGTAATGTATAAAAATCAAAGTAAAACATTAATGGTGCAACTTCACAATGTTATTTAGGGATTATTCTCTATGTTTTCCTTAAATGTTAACTATCAGTAGTCATAATAATACTCTATCTTTACCTTATATATATTTTTAATATATTTTTTACTTTTTTTCTAATTCCAGTAATAGCATTTGCAATGGGATGTGTGACTATAATGATTTGCTGCATTATTGTTATCCTTGGATATTACTGCACCAAGAGGTAAGACCCCTCCATGGTTCTGTTCTCACGGGTGTAAAGTGATATAATGAAAACTCCATTAATTTTCCTTTACATGTCAGCATTTATACCCTTTTAATTCATGTCAAATTGATATCATGACAAGTCTTCCCCAGAAATATAATCCCCTTTAGTAGTTGCCAACTGCACTTAAGATACCCTGAGGGGATGTGCAAATGTGTGTGTGGCAGTTATAAATAATAAAAAATTGCTTTTTAAAATAAGTGTTAACTTTCATGCTCTAGTTAGAATCACAGTTAAGAATCAGAGTGAAAATGGATAAAATTAAAAAAAACTTAAGTGTCTGTTTTATTTTTATAATGAATCTTGTGATGAATCTATCTATGTTTGTGTGGCCATGCTGCTACTAATCTGATTACATTTATATTTTAGATATGAAGTCAAATCTAAACTCAAGAGACGAAAGGATCAGGAATTGCTCACAGCTCAAAACACAATGGTTGGCATGCCAACATTATACAGATCAGTCAAAAGAAAGCTTAAGACAGATTTGTCACAGCCACCAACATATACTGACTCAAAAGAACACCATGCCCCACCAGTACCCCAGAGAATGTCCTCATACAGGGGAGACATGAGTGAGAGCATGATGAGTGACTACCTGGCTCCACAGGGAGGAGAGGACAACTCTGTCAAGTATTACATCCTGGAGAATCCAGCAGAGTCTGGAGGGAAAGAAGAGATGTACCAGAGTATCCATCTCTTCAGTAGCTTGGAGAGGCAGCCAGAGGCACCCTAATAAGGAAACAAATACATTAGTTTAACTTCCACTGATAAACGTCGCTCATAATAAGTAGATGGAGAGAAAACTTGTATCAGACAAAGTACAACAGTTTGATGATATATGTGTGTGTCTTGATTAGATGAATATAAGTTAAATAATGCAGATTTTTTTAATCCATCATTAATCAATCATTCTTTTGTTCACCAGAACAATGTATACTTCCATCAACAAGAGTGACAAGAATAAAAATGTGTCTAAATTCTTTAAACATATGTTTAAAATGTTCTTAATGAAATTTAACTATCCAAGGCATTGCATGTATTATATGTATGAGTATCTGTCAGTTTTACAATCTGTAAAGACAGAAACTAGACAGTAAGTGCTTAGTTGTAAGTTTTAAGGAATGTGATTATTGAATAATCAGCACAAACTATCTCCATGGATAAATTGTATATGTTTTGATAATAAAACATCATGATAATTCAAATTATCATTGACAATTAAAATTAATACAGATTATAAACTAGAAATATTTTATTAACCTTACCTTATCATTTGCATTTCCTGATTGTAATTATTATCTGGGTGTCCAATGTCAATGTGTTATACATTGAAATACGGGTAATTATATAACTTGATTTAGTACTACCTATCTTAATTAACACTTGGAGTCATTTGAATTTTTTTCTAAAAATGTTAAAAAGAACCACATGGTTGGGCGCTTACTTATAATTTGGTATTATATATCATGATTCTTAGTCATCCTGCTTAAACTATATGCATTTTTTTCTAGATCATAACACATAATTTGTATAAATCTTATATTGATACTTATGTTGAAATATATTTTACGTGAATAAAAATCTTATTAAAGGTTAATTAAAAATAGATGAAATTAGGTGTGGATTTACTTTGGTATTTTCAATATTCATGTAAAATTCAGTCAGGGCCTTTGTTGATATAAATGCAGCTGTTGTGAGGGATGTAAAACCGATTTGGATATCTTCAGTAGGTGGGTACCAAACTTTTGACCATCAGTATATGAGCAATCAATAAGATAGTGTGGAATTACTGCAGTCATATTGCATGACCCTTCTGAGCGTCAGTTTTACCAGAGCAGAGTGTTGTAACAATATTGAGATGGTTATTGATGGATTTCTGCAAAACTGAAGTTCTTTGTGAAGCAACATATTGCCTTGTTATTGTGTTTAATACAGTTTAATATACAGCCATTACTGGTTTGGTACAGGAGAGGATATTGTTTTGTATCTAACACCAATAAAGGGATATACACAGGATTTATGAATCTTACATTTGGATTGTGATAATATTTTATAGATTAGTGCAAGAAGAAATAATTATAAATATGAAATTTGTCACTTTGGGGATATTTGTGATTTTTATTTGTAGAGCTGTAGCTACCCAGTATATGGGCATGCTTAAAGGTTGGTTTTATAAACAATAGCATTTTATGTATACTTTATAATTTTGCTATGATTTTGTATGTGTACAGCTTTTTATGTGTCAAATGAAACAATAAATGTAAAATATAATACATATGATTAATTTTGTTGCAGTTTTTGTTTGAAATATCATAATAGTCATTTCACAATAGGATAAATATATTTTCAAGTCCAAGGTCCTTGACCTTTTAAAACTACATTGAATATTGCTTCCAGCATAAGTCATAAATTTTTTCTGAAGCCATTCAAGAATAATATATCATAGTGTAATATCCTCATGTATATCAGTTCTATTAATACCTGGGCTTCCGGGGATCCCCTTTAGCTCAGCTGGTTAAAGAGGTAGACTTGTGTTTATTTCTGTGTGTAATGAGTTCGAGACAGAGCAGAAGCAATCAATAATTTCTCCCTTCCCACTACATGGGAAGGGAGGATGACAGTGAAGATTTTAATGTGGACGCACTGCTCCCTCCTCTTGAACATGTGGGGTTACCGATTGAACCAGAGAACCCACCACCACCAGAACCTTCGACCTCAAATTTGGCACCCTCAACTTCCTTTGGACCTCCCCCTGTACAACTCCTTGGTTGTGGTGCGCAATTACTTCACGCGTTCCAACAACTACAACAAGCCACTCAACCTGCCACTGGATCCAATTCCCCATTTGGTTCGTTTGGGAGAGGCAGAGGCAGGGGCTCTTTTCAGCCATCTGTAGGCAATTGGCCACCATCAGGACATTTTAACCAAGATCCTGATGCATCATTTTCGGACAACGAAGACGATTGGGACTAGCATGCCTTTAGCTCCTAGTGGAAACCCCCACAGGGACACCAGACTTATTGGCCCTAAATTCTTTGTTTCAATGTCAATTTTGAAAACAATGGAATAACACAATTTGTAAAAAAAAATTGAGAGACATATTTTCAGGCTTTCTCTCCTGCGAGTTTTTGAAACAAAACTGTCCCTCCCGGGCTCTCTAGCTCCCCTGATGCCACTGGTCCGCTGGGCCGACCCAATTGGGTCTAAATGTTATTCAGTGTCCGTTTTTTTTATTTTCCTTTTCTGCTTTCAAATGGCTGGTTGTGTTTGCCATGTTTTGTTAAGTATATATAAACTCACTGTGTCATCATCTTCATATGTTTTGGACTTGTGATGTGAATTATTTTACCATTTGAAGCAAAATTAGAGGTAATGCTATTTTAAGTGCTATATATTCAAGTGTATGTGTTAAGTATTTAACAAAATTGATCAAAATTTTCACATCATTCAAAATTCACATTAAGTGCATTGTTTGATATTTACAGATTTTAAAAATGTTAATTTGAGGTTTTAGTGTTTATATTTGTCCTTTATCTAGGACGATCGACTTCATTCCCCTCAACATTTTCTTTGTATCATATAAACATCTTCAAATTGGGAAAGAACAATAAAACACAAACCAATGTAAAGCCCACAAGTCATCACTCCCCTATTTATTTAAATTACTTAAGGTTACATCTTTGAAATTAATTTAGAACAAAACAGTCTAACAAATCAAATATCCCTATGCAAAGTAATATCTTAATTTGGTATCTCCGCACCCCTTTTGGCATGTAATATCACATTCTTTTTAACAATTCACGAGGTCGTGAATTAAGCTCCCCCTTGGTATGTAATATCACAATTTCCTAAGAAACGTGGCTGTCCTAAAATAGATTCCATAATGGAGCTATGTTACTCCTGTTCGTCTCTAAGCAGGCAGAGCCTGCATTTTTGTCAAAAATCACTATTGGACAATCTCAGCAGCCAATCAAAGGAAAGGTGTTCCACAGAAGCTCAGAGATCTGGAGCTGGGCACACGCACACTTTACTCTTGGCCTTCCGTCCATTGAGACATCAAAATTCTAAATTCAGTGGAACTTGGGGGCAGATATTGGACTTGTTGCTTTTGTTGTTGAGCACAGGGAATAAAGATAAATAACTTAATATTCTGCCTCTCATTCTACCAAGTTACACCCTCTAGCCCTTAGAGGTAAAGCAATAGGCAAAGATTATACTCACATTGGTTAAGACCCTGTAAGATTATACCAGATATCTTAGTAAAAGTGCCTCAGTGCCCCAGTGATTAGTAAGTAGGCATCTAATCACAGGCTGTCACCTATTTGAAGCTCAACCCTCACTAGTGGCAAGTGTTATGGGTCTGTCCCAATATCACCTATGCTGTTCAACTGGACATTAAACACCAATTTTGACTTTGTCTAGTAAAATTGTTGACATGGATAAATTGTCTGTTGGTAGTCGTCCTTTCAAGTTCTCAACTTGCATGTGCCCCCATGTTAAGCACAGCTAATGCATTATTCTTGCAGAATATTGTCGGATGGAGACATTCCATCCTTCATGCCCTGAAAATCAAGTAATCTTAGTCACACATGCTTGGTATGGCCGCATGAAAATTGGACAATGTGTGCAGAAAGACTATGGGTTGCTTGGATGTGCCAAGAATCAGCTGCACACTTTGGACCAGAGATGTTCTGGGAAAAGGGAATGTGCTGTGCAGGTACCAGATCCAGAGATGACTGCAGAAATACCGTGTATTGAAGAACTAAGTCCTTATTTAGAGGCTCAGTACAAATGCCAAGCAGGTAAATATACATTGCGTTCTGGTTGAATATTTTGGGCTGTTATTTATCTTGGTAAATCCAGAGTACAGCATTTGAAATTAATGGTTATTTTCTCTTTACATTTGAAATGGCTCCTTCAAATGTTTCATATAAAGAACGAATTTTATAAGCTTGTACGAAGGAAAATGGACGTCATAATGACGTCATAAAAAGTAAAACAAATTTCTTGTATAATATTTTTTTTCAGTTCCTTAGTTCAAAAGCAATTTTACCAGTTTTGATGCTGTCTAACCAATGACACTTTTGCCCAAAACATACACCACCACAGCAAATGTGATCAAACAGATCCAAATAGAATAATGATGTAAGTTGTAGTACACAAAGAGTACTTGTAGTCCAGGGGCCATATTCACGAAAGGTCTTAAACTTAGTCTTATCTTAGGCTTAGCCCAGTCTTAAACCTAAGATTTTTGTCCTAGCTAAGAATTGTCATAAATAGGCATTCACAAAGCAAGTCTTTAGCCAAGACAAATGTCCTAAACTTAAGACCACGTTAAGACTGATTTATCATATAACCACAGTGGTTTGCTGTGTCATGTGACTTCATTTTGTACACTTTATGTAGTTACACAGTAAATACAATACTGGTGATATGTCAGACAGCAATTTTTGGAATACCAAAAATAACAATATAATTGAACATGAATTTGACACAGCTATGTACATAATAACAAGGTAAATTGAAATCAGTTACTCACAAATTATCTTGCATCCTGACAGGTACAAAATATATATAGGAAAAACATAGGGGCACTACAGGCATCACGAGTGCAATGAGAGAGCAATATCTATCACATGTTTTGTCAACTGTTAAACAGTTGTGTTGGGAAGTCTAGAATATATATAGTTGATCTAAATTAACTGCCGTGTGTATAATACATTAATTATATATAATATGCTGTGATATCACACCATATCACAGGCTGGAAACTCATAAATTCAAATAAACAATGTATGTATATTAATATGTACAGATAAGTATATGAAAATTATTCAGATTATAATAACCATAATTGGTTATTTTTTCATCTTTTATAATGAAACTGTAGAAATTACCGAATTGTTTTTTATTTACACATTGTGATGACGAAATTTTCCATTTTATAAGTACAGTACATGACTGAGAGAAGTTTAATTGTAATCAGTCGTGAATTAAATGAATTCCAAAAGGAAATGGATGTGTGTTAAATATTTGTTATATACAGCAATCTTGTTTTATGTATTTATCTGACTATGTGTTGATGTACACTGTAAAACCTTTCAGCTTACTGTTAATATGTAAATCAGAGAGGGATCAGTTTTGCAATTGAACACCTTCTAACCACTTTAAAATATAAAATAAAATAGCTTACAAAGATATGGTAAGTATGTTAAACTTAATTTTAGCCATATCAGGGTTTGAAGTGGGAAAAACACGACATGGCGGCCATATTTAGGACTGGTCTTAAATATTTAAGACCACCCCCATCCAGTCTTAGAGTTATGACCAAAGATAAGACTAAGATAAGAGTAAAACCTTTTGTGAATTGCTCTAAGACTAAGACAAATGTCATAATAACTTTTTGTCCGAAGTTATGACAAAAATCTTAGATTTAAGACTAAGATTAAGATAAGACCTTTTGTGAATACGGCCCCTGCAGTACAATATGGCATATCACACCGAGTGTAATTACACAATGCCATGGTTCTGCAATGGTAAAGTTTATGCATAAAATATTTCAAAATAGTTTTAATGAACAAAAAACACATATACCTGACATGCCTACCAATGCCTACCTACATGGTTTTCTGACATGCCTACCAATTTTATTCCAGTCCATTTACTTTTATCAATGATATACTGTAGGTTTTTATCCAGCAATTAGTATGTATTCGTGGGCAATACAATCGCCCTAGGAGCACAGAGGATGGAGGTTGGAGCTCAGGCATATTGGCTTCCATGACCACTTAAAATGGTGCTACTTTTAGTGGCAGGCTACAAAACTCAGGGACCTTGATAAATGGTCATCTAAACACGCCCTATCTTTGGATAGGATTACATCAGTCACTTGAGAGGTTGGGCTGTACTTCGCAGTTGCGATGGGTTAAATAGCCCTTTCAGTTCTGTGTCACAATGAGATATTGCGACGAGAAAAAAAAAATACAATGTAGAAGTCAAGAAACATAAAAAAAAACATGTGCCTGTTTCTCGGAATAAAATTTCTACAGTTTTTTAGGTCATTCATTTTTATTGGTTATACATTGTAGTTACCCAGCCGCAGCAATCAGTGTGTAGGAGGCAAGAATCCATAAAAGCTGGCAGCAGTGAAAAGTTCTTGTCAAGTGTTGTATCACTGGAAACAAAGTGTGGATTACACAGTACACCCTGGGTGATAGAGGCTAAAGAAGGTCAACAAATAGAAATTGCACTGACTGATTTCTCCTGGAGAAATGAAACCAGTGACTTCATGAAATGTACACATAAATATGGCTACATGTTGGACACACAACATGATGATGTCATCAGCATATGTGGAGGTGGCAAACGTCAGAGAGATATATATCTCAGTGAGGGAAGCAGTCTGCAAATTATTCTGGATGAAAACATGCTGTCTTTACATAGATTTATTATATCATACAAAGGTGAATATCTTTGATATTTGAAAATCGTCTAATTTCAAAAACTGCCTCACTGGTCTACAAGTTTCCTCAAATAGGTTGTCTTCAATATTTTCATGCATATTATTCTGCATGGATCAGGCTGTGTAATGCAATGTGGTGTCTGTTTGATGGTAAAATTCGTATGGTTCCATCCACATTGTTCTTCCATTCGTTAATCAGTAAAACACTTTAGTTACATTTTTGTATTTTGTTTTTCCTAAAATGTAGAATAAGTCGCCTGATGAGGTTCCTTCCTCTGTTTCCGTTTTTTCTTCCTGAAAAAAACTTAAATCTTATGGTCTCAAAGTTACATAGAATCATTGTTAATCCTGTATCCACATAATGCTTACCTTTTTTCTGATTCCTGGATTTTGAAATTATCATTTGTATTTGTTTTTGAAACCTTAAGTCTGCTTTTTAGTTATGATAAAGAGCTTACATTATAAGGCTTATTAAACGATATCACTATTTTAGTCTGAGTCATCAATAACAGAGTCACTGATGATTAAACAGGTTTTTTCATTTGGCTGAAACATGTACAACTAAAGAAGTACAGTAACTTAATATTTTCAAATATTTTTTGACGTCATCTATTTTTTGCAGCCATTGGATGCCCTATGTTTGAACAACCAGCCAATGCAATGGTAGAGACCGTAAATAATACACTCAGGATCATTTGTGTTACTTCCGCAGACACCTGGACTTTGAAATGTGTGGATAACAATTGGTTGGGGATATCTGGTACTTGCCCACAAGGTATGTACATAAATCAGTCCATTCACTGGTCAACCATGTGTTCAAAAGTCTAATTACCAACATATAGTAATTTACTAGGTTCAGTATGTAGTTATAAAAGCCTGTAATAAATCCCACAATAATACAATCTTCAATACCCCTCTCTCATATAAGTATAATGCAATTTTAAAGACCAGCAGAGGGTGAAATAATGGATTCCCTACCAGTCTCACCCGGTTATGTTATGGCATGATTGTTAAGATGTCATATCTTTCTGTATAAATTGCAGGGACAGATGCTGCCACAACATTTTCAACGATACAGAATTCAGTTGTCACAGTTACAAAGCTAAAACAACTACCGCACGTGTCTAAGAACCATGGTAATATGTCATTCTTATAATACGCATTGAGTGTAAAAAAGCATTCAAACGTATTTAATTCTATAAATACTTTATCGACAGCTAAACCAAGTCAAACTGATTTCTGAATGGATCTACCACACTAAAGAATTCCAAGAAGTTTACCACCTCCTAGCCTCCCCCCGGCACTACTGTGTATTAATAGAAAAAAAATACACATAAGGTACTTATGACAGTTAGTTTGAAGAAAGTTGAAGACATTTGTGCCAGTTATGAACATTGATGGCGCCTTAGCCTTTTCTTTATTACAAGTTTATTATTTATTGTTATTTTTTGTTAATATTATCTTCGTTGTGTATTTGGTCATTATAGTAAAGCCATTTTAACCTGTTTATTTATTTCGATGATGGTATTTCTCAAAATTAAAAATGGATGTTCAGTTTCTATAGTAGAATAACTGGAGATACACTAAATATCAGCCAACCAAAAGTTGATTTCTGAGTCCAGGATAAGTAATACTTGTAAACACTAAGACAGGCGGAACAAAAAGCTTATGTACAAGTACATATTAAATATAACTTAGCTGGCGGTTGAGTTCTGGCTCTCTGTGTTATCTTTATATTTAAATTTCTCAGTTCCACCCATTAACCTTTGTATCTTTCCACTTTTTAATTTCAGTAATTGCCTTCACCATGGCCTGTATAACCATTATAGTGTGCTGTACAGTTATTATATTGGGATACTACTGCACTAAAAGGTATTTTAAACATTATTTTCTAGTTAAAAATCTTGGTGTACAGTGGCATATTGGGTAACACACTTGCATTCCAGTACATAAGTCTTGGGGCCATATCCATACAAGGGACTAGCGAAAGATGAGTGAAAAATTAACTCAAATTTATAGCCTTTCATAGTAACGATAAGCTAATTGTATCCCCGAAAAGCGGGGATACTATGGATCACGGATGGTCATTGTCCGCGCCCGTGTCCACAAAGATTTTCTTGTGTTCAACCTACAAGCCACATTTCTTTTGGGATTTCTTTTAAACTTTACAAGTGGCTTGCTATGGCGGAGATCTGACCAACCTATTATTTTGGTAGCCCAGGGGTCAAAACTATGCTCTGGGGAGTCAAAAACGTCACAAATTTTAACTCATTTTGACTATTGCTTGTGTTCAAGCTGTAGGGCACAGTTACTTACAGATTTATTTTATATTTAGTACATGAATTGGTGGGTATGACGTCTCTCCTGGGGTCAAAATCAAGCGAGTAATAGCTATTTTAAGGCTAGGAGTCACAATTATGTTCTGGGGAATCACAAACCTAAAAAAAATTGACTTGGGTCAGCTATAACATAGTAAAATTGCAGACCTGTAGCTGATTGCATAGCAGAGTAATAGCTACTTTGACGTTATCACTGTTGAGTAAATCAGATGTAACTTGAAAACTATTGCAAAAGTGCTTATAACTCACTTATTATTGGTCCTAGAGGTTTGCAATATGAAACCAACATATAGGAAATCATGGGCTACAAATCTTCTGATGTGGTTCGATTTGACCTTGGGCCCCTCCTTCAAGGTCAAATGAGGATAGCCAAATTTAAAAGTGCTTATAACTCGCTTATTATTGGTCCTAGAGATTTGCAATGTGAAACCAACTTCAGTGTTATAAGAAGGAATTACACAGACAGCTGTACAAAATTGTAGTTGTATTAAAGTCCATAATATCATGATGCTCTATTGAAAATCCATGTAAAACCATAGAATAATTTACTGCCATTTTAGTCAGTGCTTGTAATGATGGGGCGTGATGTCTCAGGTTAAGCCTTAGGTCAGCCTGACAGGAGGTCACGTCATCATATCTTATGACCTTGGGTTGACTTAAGGTCAGGATTATTGCAGATTAACAGTAATTCTATATGTTTATCTATAAAATAATCTCATGACATACAAGATGCAAAATATTGAAACTACTTGTTGTACAAAAATTGAGAAAACATGACTTTAAAACATGCATCAATTCCAAAAATATTAAAGTCTGTATTATAGTAATTCTGATGTGTATAATACTTTCTCAGATTTTGAGTGAAAAAGAAATGTTTCGGTTAGTGAATGTTATTTAGAAATAATTTCAGAATCTGCCTGAATCTAGATTAGATAGACTATTATATCAAATGTATTTCAACAGATATGAAGTCAATTCAGAAGTAAAGAAGAGAAAACAGCATGAAATCTTTCCACCAGCAGGTACAATTGTACGTGTCCCAGCTGCATACAAATCAGTAAAGAAAAGCAACAAGTCCCTGATTGATACATCTCAGCCACCAACCTACACAGCAGCTAACTGCCAACAAGCCCCACCGGTACCTCAGAGAATGTCCTCATACAGGGGAGACATGAGTGAGAGCATGATGAGTGACTACCTGGCTCCACAGGGAGGAGAGGACAACTCTGTCAAGTATTACATCCTGGAGAATCCAGTAGAGTCTGGAGGAAAAGAGGAGATGTACCAGAGTATCCACCTGTTCAGTAGCTTAGAAAGAGCTCCGGAATCAACATAGATATGTAAATGTGTGATTGGGTATTAAACGGTTGTAGTTTATAAAACTATATAGTACTTTGGAAAGAGAGCCAGAGTGAAGAAAATCATGAGTGAAGAAAATCCTATAGAGGTAACTCTAGATGAACTGACATTTAAGACATGGATATGACTATACTACTGATATGGAACCTCTTCAGACAGGAATACAACGTTTTTGATGTTATCTGTGTTTCTTGTTAAGATTGTTTTTATTTAAACAGATACAGATTTGTTCTCCCTGAAACTATCACCCTTTTCAATGAATTGCAGAGACAGCCAAAAGGAATTAAATATTTTATCAGCAGATGTAATTTATTACATATGATAATACCTTGTTGTAAATACACTGTAGCTGAAGGTGCAGTATATTGAACATGTTTATGTTTTAAAGATTGATATGTTGATAAATACATACTGTAAATTCAAATATTATTGAATTTGCTTGACTATGCTTATTTTTTATTTAATTAGAGCAATTTTTATCTTTGTAATTTATAAATCCCAAATACTGAGATTTTTAATGATAGTCCTATAGCCAGAAATAGGTCAGCACCCAAAAAAACATATACAAGGGAAAAATGTGTTGGTAGCAAGGCAGTCCAGAAATGATGACTCTTTAGCTTGCATTTGAATGAAGCCATAATAGTTTGTGAACTGACTACATGTGATTTTCCGGGGCCACAGTGGCAGAGTGTTAACACTCTCTCGTCCCACCTCTGAGGTCGGGGTTCGGTTCCGGGCCCCACCTCAAGTGGGAAAGCTGGTAGTTGCTTGCCATTGGTCGGCAGTTTAGAACCTTGACCAACTGTATATACTGATTCCTCTGCCCTTCCAACTACCCATCGTCATATGACCTGTACAGTGTTGCAAGCCACGTAAAACCACAAATGAATAAATAAATAAACATCTGATTATCCATGCCACTTGGATGGTGCTGCAAATGTAAAACTGGGGTTACCAGCTTGTGTGTCAGCATAGGTGATAAAAAGGGACATACAAATGCCTGGGACTGAGTTTGCTGAAATTCACCATAGCACAGAAATAATAAAATTAAATAAAATTTTGATCCTTATACCCTAATAGGTTATCTTTGAAAAGAAACGCTTCAGCTAATAACAAACCAGTGGGTTTTTAACCAGAAAAAGGAGTTTTGTAAGTTTTATATATTCTACTGTCAGACAGTGTAGGTGTGTTGCTGTACGAAAAAAATGTCAGCCTGTATGCTACATTTCTATAATACATATGATCTGTTGTAATATATTGCTTGGAATATTTTCATCAGAAAAGTATTTGTTTGTGATTATTTGTACCATTTATGAACGCTTTTGGTATAACATACATCTATTAAAAACTTAAATATATTGACCAGGGTGCATTTAAATATATTGCATCAATATGGTTAACACTTTATTTATTTTGTCAGATATGTCCATATTTTCAACAAATATAAATAAGTATCATAATAACAACCTCTAAAATTCCATGTTAATCTTATTATACAAAGTTTGTACATTGATTTTTATTTCTTTATATATATATTAGATATCTAGCTTAAAGTAGTTTTGTAAACCTTAATTTACCATTTAAGTAATACAATAACTATTCAGATATACATTGATGTTAGGGTTGCTCACACAAGTCCAATCAAACCAGAAATGTAACATTGATTGGGTGAGTGTGAGATGGGGTTCCCACATTTTTGACAATCAGTATATTGGTGCTCAGTTGTGGAATTACTGCAGGCCAATATTATAGAAGACTGACTCACTTCCAGCGTCATTATTGCTGAATATTTCTGTGGATGGCATTGTTTTGTCTAGTGGTGGTGGACCAGTTCACGCCCGGGTACCAATTCACGCCCACCCCTAAATTTATCCAAAATAATCACAGTTAAACAATAAATAACAAATGTATATGATCAATTTGATGATTATCTATGATGTGGTAAAAATCTTCTCTGTGAAAAATTATTACTTTTCAAGAAAATTGAGGGTGGGCGTGAATTGGTACCCGGGCGTGAACTGGTCCACCACCACTATATTAAAAGGAAGCCATGTTGTTTTGATTGTTGTTCAGCCTGGGATATAAATAAAAGCTCAAGTAAAATAGCTTTTTTCAAGATTAATTGATAAAAGAAGAATGGATAGTACAAAAGAGATAGATGTTTCATGTTAACGTCCAGTATTGAAAAATATTTTTTTTTTTTTTGCTTTAAGATTTTGAAATGCAAAGCATGGATTATTCATATTATGCATACTCTCGTATCATTGTACATATAATTGTACTCTTTCAAAGTACAGTATGTGATAAACTACAGACAGAAGGTATGTAATCATATATAATTCCAATATATAATATACTTGCTATGTTGTATGTCACTGTTTGTGTACATTATACCTTTTGTATATACATACAGTATTTCCATGCTATCAGTAAATTACTTCAAAAAAAAACGTACATCTATCTTTTTTTGTGTTTTTGACATAAATGATTTGATCAATTCTAAGCTGATTTGTTCTTCAAATTCACAATCCAAACGAATTAAGACAATAAATCGTGAAGTTAAAACATTTATCCCAGTTAATATATCCACTGGGAGGTTACGTTTTTGGATGCATTCGTTTTTCTGTTGTCAGTACATACTCATGATAACTCCAAAACTAACAAACATATCTACTTCAATTTTGTATGGGTAGGACCTGACCAAAGGAAGAGATGATTAAATTTGTATGAAAAGTCTGGACCATATTCTGTATACAAAATGTTTGCAAGTTTTCAATGAACAGATCATCATATATTTTTATATGGGTGTGATCTATCCAAAGGAACAAGTGATTACATTTTGGGAAAGATCCAGATCAGATTCCGGATACCAAAAATATACAATATTTTTGAAAAGTCCCCCTCGGTGAAAGTCTTTGCCCTACTAGTGCTTTCTATTTTTTTTTCTATATTTACTGTTTGGCTTGGTAATTTGGCATAACTTTGGGTGGGTATGGGGAGGTTTTATGATAAAATATGCATAAGAAAGCACATGATAATAAATATTTTGTCCAACATAAGCACAGGTGTCGCATTGGTAAAACACTCATGTCTCATGACCAGTCTTTGACTCCGGGCCTGACCATAAGTGGGAAAATATTCAGTACAGAATCTTGTCCAATTACCATGCACTACTTTTCTTCATCACCTTAACTAGCCATCATCACCATAACAATGTGCTGAAAGTGACATTAAACTAATCCATTTACACGTAAAATGTTATGCTTTTTTGCCTCTCAGAGGACTTATTAAGATCAAAAATATTACCTAATCATAGGAGGTATTATTTCTATGACCATTTCTCTGCTTGCCCATTTGTCTGTTTGATTGTTTGTTAGCAGGATTACACAAATACTACTGGCTGGATCTTCTTTATTACATGCTTTGGCGAAGGAAGGTGCTCTTCGTGTGCTCCTGTTTCTTTAGGAAATTGGCCGACTTTATTGTTACTGTGCATATTCAACATTTTATCATTGAACCAGGTTGTCGTCATACTGAATTTATTGCCATCGTCATTTATGTGGGTGTTCCACCACACGACTAAGCTTCCCGATTAAGGGTTTTTTGTAGTCGGTTTCAAATATTTGCTTAGTCCCAGGCGTTTGGTATGGATCGGTAGTTGTCGGTTGGGGCCGTGAGAAATATCAAACATGTTTGATATGTCTCACGATCCAAACCGATTCTCATTTCCTGCTGTCAACAAAATGTCCAGTCCCAGGCTTCCTCAGGCCTCCTCAGACCCAAATTGACACAGTCCTATGTTGTCCCAGGCCTCCTGCGACCCTTAGTCCCAGGCGTCTGTAGCTTAGTCCCAGGAAGCCTGTTTGTCAGTCCCCGACTCATAACAAATCTTTGAGTTTCATGCATGTGAAAGGGAATCAGTTTCATTAGTCCCGGGACGCCTCAGACTGTCTCAGGTGTCCTGGGACTAAGAAATCTGGGTCTGGGACTAAGCCCCGACTAAGAGAAGCCGATCCAAACCGATCCAAACCGGCCTCCTCAGGCCGCCTGGGACCACACAAATTTAGCCTGTGATGGCCTGAGGACGCCCCAGCAGGCCTGGGACTAAGTACCGATTAAGCACCGACTATTTTCCGTGCGTCTGAAACCAAAAAGAGGCAGGGGGGGGGGGGTCTGGTACTATATAAGCGACCACACACACACTTTCTGTGTTTAGACTGGTTGGCTACTGAGAGACGTGTGTCACTTACTGCTTAGGGGTTTTCAGTTTTTTTTACATTTCACATTTTACTTGAGCTTAGGGCAAATTTAACAGTTAGGAGACACATTTCAGATTTTTAACTTTTTTTTTGTGATATTCACTGGAGTTATGAGGAGAGAGAAAGGAGGAAAGAGAGGAAAGAAGAAGATGGATGAGAGGAAAGAGGAGAGGGAGAAGGAAGGTGGAGAGTTGGAGGAGATGACAGAGGAAAGGACAGAGGAAAGGACAGAGGAGGGTACAGAAGAGAGAGACGAGAGGATAGAGGAGAGAGAGGAAGGCTTACAAGTTACTGAGGAAGCTTACAAAGAAGATGAGAGGTGTGAGGAAGATTCAGAGTGCCACTCAGCAGCCAAGAGAGCCAGCGTTTGTGCTACATTCACTGACAGCCAAGAAATTGCCATTGTTGAGTTTGTGAAAGAGCACCCAGAGATGTACAACAAGGAGCATAGACATTTCCACGACAGACATAGGAAGGAAGCTCTCTGGGCAGAAATTTCTGCAGAACTGAAGCTCCAGCCCTTTGATGTCAGAAGGTGGTTTGAGTCGCAGAGAACTCGCTATGGAAAGCTCTCCAAGCTACAGTCTGGCCAAGCCCCAAGGGAAATGACCAAGAGACAGTCCTGGGTCTACCAGCAGATGGGTTTCCTTAAGACCCACATCAGACGCAATGGGGCCAACAGAAGTTCTGGGTTCGAGGCCAGTCCCAACACCAGCAGGCATGACGAATCGCGTGGATCTACTACTGATACAGAACACCTCGAGTCCAGTGTCCTGAGGGAGAGTAGGAGTCAACCTATGTTCATATCTACAAGTCAACCAATTATTACATCTACACCAGTTTCCACAGATTCAAAGATACTCGAGCACTTCGACCAGATGAGGACATTGATCTCAGGTTTCCTGCAGCAGAAGTCAGACAGGCAGGCAGCCCTTCTTTGACTACGTGGCATCAGAGGCTGAAAAGATGACCCAAGAGGAGTTTCAGGACCTCAAGGGCAGGATTTTTAGCGACATTGAAGAAGTAAAGAACACTCATAGACGTCAAGTTCTATCCAAGAGATCAGCCACTATTACCAGGGAGTCACAGAGGGTCGGGATACTGCCAACAACCACTCAACAGGCGTCTAGTTCCACCCAGGCTGCAGCTGGCAGCAGTTCCAGCAGTTGTGTCTACTATACACCCATCCCCATTGGCTTTGGAAACCCTCCATCAGTGCTGACATTACAGGACGAGGGCAGCAGACACAGCTTAAGTGGAATACTAAGCCAGCTACCAGATCTAACAACACAGATCACCGAGCAACCTCAGCAGCAGTAGCAGCTCTACACCATCACCACCACAGCACCGCCTCAACAGCAGTAGCCTCCTCAGTAGCCAGCCAGTCCGGGTGGGTCTCGTACCCCCCATAGGCCCTTTCCAGGGCCGCCCAAATCTTCCAAAAACAATTATTTAGCCGCAAGTTGTTCAAATTCCCCTCCCAAAACATAACAGTTCAGTACAAATACTTATCACAAAACAAAAAAAAAAAAAAAAAAGCCCAACACCCACACCACCCCAAACATGAAAGAAATAACCCATGGTAATACACATAACAAAAAAGGCCACATAGAAAAAAATAGATAAATGAACTCCCAATATGGCCAATAATCTGCCCATTTGTAGTTTAAATCCATGGGATAGCTTTAATTCTGTAATGAAACAGTCCAACACTGACACCATCCCCAGAGGTAAAAAAATTATGTTATGACATGTCCACAAACCTGCAAACAGACAACCCCAATAGCAAACATAACCCCCCAACCAACAAACAGACAAACCCAATAGCAAACATAACCTCCAACCAACAAACTGACAAACGAATTTGCAAACATAACTCCCCACAACAAACAGACAGATAAACCATACTGTAAACAGAACCACTTGGGTGGTTATTTTTTTGTAAATTTCCCAGAAGTAGAATAAAAAATTTAATTTTGAGATTTGCAATAAAGGAAAAACTTTCAGTTTCAGTTATTTCTCCACAATAAAAACCAAATGTGAAACTAGGGTGTAAATTTCCAAATATATGCAATATTTATTCCATTTACCAAGTTATGTTTGGCATGGGGTTTGTCTGTCTGTTTTTGTTTGTGGGAATTATGTTGGGCATTGGGTTTGTCTGTTTGTCTGTTGTTTGGGTGACTTATGTTTGGCATTGCGTTTGTATGTTATTTCTGGGAATTATGTTTTGCATTGGGTTTGTCTGTTGTTTGGGTGAATTATGTTGGGCATTGGGTTTGTCTGTTTGTTGGTTGGGTGAATTATGTTTTGCATTGGGTTTGTCAGTTTGTTGGTTGGGTGAATTATGTTTGGTAATGATTGGGTTATTTGGAACAAGCACAGCTGATTAATTGTTTTTGGAATATTTGGTAGTCCTGAGAAGGACTGCTTATTAGTCCCGAAAAGGACTGGTTACTGCAGTAGCAGTTATATTCTGCCATCTTCCCAGGCCACTGCTCCCTCATTATTGAAGTAGTCCTTGAGGTAATCCCTCAGTCTTTTAGCTTCTCTGGCAGGGTTTCTGTCATGACCACCGTTATTTTGCAAAATAAGAATCGGCCATCGTGGCCTGGGGAAGTCTTCAGGACGCCTGAGGAAGCCGGGACTTAATCGGGGGTTTAGTCGAGGCTTAGTCCCAGGAGTCCTGAGGCGTCCTGGGACCCAGTCGGTATGTCTACGACAAGATTGTGCTTCAAAACGACCAGAAAAATGGCTTAATCGGTTCTTAGTCCCAGAACAGTCAGGGACTGTCTGGCGCCGCCTGGGGCCTCCTCAGGCTTCCTGAGGCCGATCTCAACTTAATCCCAGCCTTTGATACTGATTCAGTATTCCCACCCATTTTACCATTTTCTTCACCGACTGTCCACGATTAAGGGTCACAGACAGGATCGGGGCTTAGTCCTTTGGTGGAACAGGGGCATTAATGTGATCAAAATATAAGCCAAGTGGCACATGCACATAAAAATACAAGGATTAAAGTAGTGACGAAACATTAATGTAAAGGCTTCAAGGAGGACTTCCAGTTAAAACCCAAGGTTCAAAAGAAAGAGCATTTAGTTAAAACCATGTCACAAGTAACACATTCAGATATCCTTTAAATTGCAAATTGATGAAGGGCACGATATTTACTGGCAGATCACAGGCAGCACTGTTTGCATATTATATTCTACACCAACAACGTTTGAACCATTTTGTAAGCAGGTTTGTTTGTCTGTCTTTTACCATAATTCGAAAATATACATCAGAGGCATTATTCACAAAAGGAATCAAGCTCAAGTTGAGATAAGTATTATCTCACGTTTGTATTCACAAAGAGGTTGAGTTTATTTTTGGTGAAACTTTCGTGTTAACTATGATCCACCAAGGTAGGTGGTGTGCATTTTGGATCCGGTGGAACACTCATATCTGATTGGATGAGAGCTCAACGTTTAGAATAGTTAATTTTTCCTTTGTGAATACCAATTTGGACCAATTCTCAGCTGATCAAATTTTATCTATAGTTAACTAATATTTCACTGAGTTTGATCCATCTTTATAAATAGGGCCCCAGATTTAGGTAGTATTTTCGCACAAAGTGGATTTGTTTTGTCATTCATTTAATGCATATATTCTATTTAAATATTGCTAAAATTCTAGTGATGACTTTTTTGTGTATATTGTTCATGTTTTACATATTGTTTAGTTGAGGTATTTATTAATTTTACTGGCACACAATAGCACTAAGGTGTTCTTGCACCTACATTTTCAACGAACTTAACTAAGCACACAAGTTGGAATGCATCCATGGTGTAGTCTTGGCCATTTGGTATGCTGGATATTTTGCATTTTTTTGTCTCTCTCCACATGTATAACTAAGAAATACCTATTCAATGGGTCAGAGGTATATTTACACATAAGATGAGGTCTAATAAGATGAGGTCTACCCATAGTTGGGCCCTACTCAAAGTTAATCAAGATTGATGGCCCAGATGGCCCAGTGTCAAAATATTGAAACCTAATTAATATGACACTGGTAGAAGATATTAAGTCTTATCAATATTATACCACCTGCGCTTTACCATGACTTGATCATTTGTATGATATGTGTGATTATATTTTTTTTCCAGACTGTATGACCTCAATGATAAATGGGTCATCATGAAAAACTTTATTCTAATATGACTGTATCAGTGAATCTGATTGGACAAAAGGCAAACATCTTTGGACGAAACTCTCCATAATAGTCCGCCCAATCATAGCCCTTATAAAAATTCTTTTTAGTGTTGATTTAAACATAATTTGAAATTTATCGTATCAGAGTACCAATAATCCATCACTGGTTAGACATTATGCAGAATTATTGACCAATTGGAGAAACATTTAGTCCTCAATGTGAAAACAACCAGGTCATTGTGATGCAAGAGGCCATATATGGAAGAGTTAGAATAGGTAGATGTGCAACAAGGGATTATGGCTTGATGTGGTGTAACAATGATGAACTTCAACAAGCGGATAAGATGTGTTCTGGAAAGCAGACATGTAAAATTGATGTGCATGATATAGACATGAAGAACAGACTAGGCTGTCTTGAAGATCTTAGCCCTCAATTGGTGGTCAGTTACTTCTGTCAGATTGGTAAGGCATACTCTTGGCTTTTCTGATACAGTAGGAATCGTTTTATTTTGTTCCTTTTATGAAAAAAATAACTAACTGATGCATAGAATTAATAAAACTTGTGGCTTAGTTTCAGATATTAATGCTCACTGGGCCTCAAATGCCACAATTGTATTGTATATTTATACCCAGCGCAGTATCTCCATGTACGACGTCTCAAGGAGCTATTTGGCCGATCTGACAGCACAAGTGCAGCCCATGGTCTCAAGTGACTGACATTCCCCTAACTGAAAGACAGAAGTTCAAGGATGTCCATTTATCCATGTTCTTGGGGTTCTTTAAATTGCCATTAGGGATAAGAACCAATGACAAAGGAACATCATTTTAAGTGGTCATCCCAGCACCTATGTATCTGCCTGTACCTGGGTTTAAACCCACGCGACACAATGCTTTCTCCATTATCAAAAATATTTAAGCATCAGGCATATGAATAAGTATGTAGATAATTCAAGTAAGACATTCAAAACTTCAATGCTGACTTAGTATCTCAACATGTTGACTTAGTATCTTAACATGTTGAGATAGTAACTCAACATTGCGATACTAAGTCAACAATTCAAAAAGAAATTTTAATGGCATTGAATGGTTGAGATAATAGTTCAACATGTTGAGATAATAAGTGGACAATTCAAAAAAAAAATTTTCTGCGTCACTAATACTCTGAAGATATTCAGACTGGATAATAAGATTTTTATACCCTGGGTCCCTTTGCTATGGATACATTTTTAAATTCATAAACATTTCTAAAACTATATAACTTTTTATTTTCTCCCATATTATAAGAACTGTTTTTGCAAAGTTTCTGTACCTGTTTTTTGGCATTAAAATCCATACAAAAACAAATAATTTTTTTCTTGCTATTAAATAGATTGATAATTGTAAAATAACCCTTTTGAGCTATATCTTTAAATTTCATACTAAGATTTTAAAATATACTGCACTCGGGTAATTTTCCTAATTTAGCCAAACTTTGCATAATTTCAGTAACAATGCCAAACAGGCCGAAATGCCATTCACAATTTGATGTTGAAGTTGGAAATTCAGCCTTGTTTTTGTCCAGTCATGTGGCAACTGAAACAGCATGTGGTTTACATGATACACCTTGGCTTCTCACTGCACCAAAAGGCCAGCAGATAAGTCTTATGTTAACTGACTTTGCTTGGACCAACAACACTGATGAGGGGCCTTGTGCACTGAATTATGGCTACATATTGGATACAGGAAATAATGACGTCATCAATATATGTGGTGGAAGATCTAGGAAAAAACACTTGTATTTGAGCAGTGGAAGTCAAGTTCAGATTACTCTGCAAAACTCTGTGTTGGGCAGCAATAACTTTCTTATTGAATACAAAGGTATTGTGAAAATGAATTTGATCTAATTCATATTTATGGAAGTGTTATTATTATAAGACTGAATAGTTATGTTAGAATCCCCAAAATGAATTTTATTTTTGTCACGATGTAAATGCATGCTACAGCATATTGAAATTGATTAAATGTAATCTAATTACACTTTTATAGCACTTAATCTCTGTGGTATCATTTAATAAAGTGTGTAAAACTGCCCATGAAGTAGGGTTTGATCCCTGTACTGAAATGAGTTAGAGAGAAACCATTCAAAATACCAAGAACCAGAGCATTCCCAAAAATGGAGCATCATAGGAAAAGCTGACCAAACCCATGAAAAGAAATTAAACCAAATCCAATTCGAATTAAAGTCCAATGTCTTATCAGTATAATACAAAAACATAAAATACAGAGACACAACTAGTGATCTGGGCCTTCTAATGTATTTTGCAGAGATCTTTAGTTGAAGGTAAGAGTTTTACTTCTATGCAACTTTACATATATAACTCACCGCCTGGTCTAGCTTTTTCAGTTATGTCTTTAGCTTATGTTCATCTCAACTGCTCAAAGGTATTACAGAAATATCCATATATGTTTTTGGTCTATATTTATTAAATAGCTGTTGGATGTCCTGAGTACAAGGCTCCTGGTAATACTTGGCATGAGAGGCACAATAACACACTGACTGTAGGCTGTCTCACAGACTCTCAAACATGGAAGTTGACTTGCTTGGACCATATATGGCTTGGACAGGTTGGAAACTGTTCTAAAGGTAAATTGACATATGCTCTATGACTTTTTACAGGAAGTGAATGTTACATTATATCATCTTAAAAAGCAAAAATGCTCTTTGATATCAAATCAAATAATATTCGATAAAAACAGGAGTTATAGGAATAACCTATTTGTGTAACAGTGTACTGTTATGTAAATTAAAATGTTCAATGTACTCAATGTAATCAATGTTTTGTTAACTCTGCATTTGGAACAATACATAATGAGTACAAAAATATATATAATTATATCCCTGTACATCTGTTTTTATTGCCACAGTGGAACTCTGTTTGGAAATGTTGTGTAATCTAATCTACAGTGCTTTATAATTAATTTAAGAAACCATATTCCTTTCTTGTGTCAAACATTTTATTTAATATTTTAATTAAGAAGCACGATTACCGTTGCACACAACATAATTCCAGCCGCCTCCCAAAATTTACTATCACAAACGGTGTTTTCATGTGCATAATAATGATGCAATAACTTAACCATGTTCTGTTCTTTCAGTACTGACAACAAGCTCAACTGCAACCATAGTAACAACACCAGGGGCAAGAGAAAACAAGAACAAAGCAGTGTCAATTCCTGCCATAAGTAAAAATCATGGTAAGAACTATTATTTTGATAAATGACCATACGAGACCAGATGACACAAAAACTAATTATAAATAAAAAATACCTGACCTATGTGGAAGCATAAAATACATTGGAATAATAACTATGACTAAGAGGCCCCAGGATGGGTCTCAGGCTGGACCTCTTAATGTAAGTAAATAATAATATGTTGAATGATAATAACTTTTGTTTATTAGGAAATTAGATAAAAGTCAATAATATATCTCATAAATATACTACCATAAAACATTTACACAATTATGCATATGTCTATTTTTTAGTTATCATATTCACCATGGGTTGTTTCACACTGTTGACATGTTGCTGTATTATTGTAGTGGGGATTTACTACACAAAAAGGTAGATATGGTGTATATATAACTAGTATTATTCACTGTAAATGTGGAAGTAGTCAGCCACTGTCTTTTGTTCTGTAATTTCAAATAACAGAAATAAATAAAGAACCTCTGGCAAGGGAGTATGTTATTGGTGGATTTAGATGAGACCTTCAGAACATGTGAAGAATGACACAAGGAACAAATGAAACTTTGGTGGTGATCCTGGATACTGTTTAGATCTAGTAATTTCTCAAAAGGATTTAGTTTTATTATTTCACTGATAAGCCATATTGGAGGTATTGTACCTTGAAGGCAGTTTGTCTCTTCAAGTGATTTTCTAGTTATTAATATAATTTAATGGATGACATGAGACAATACTCCATTTATTGCAGATGTGACATGGAAATAAAGCAGCTGCAGAAACCACTTAAGTCAATGCCAGCAGGAATTGCAGACACCTTTCAATCCAGAAGGTCACTTATTGCTTACAAACCTGCAGCAATGAACCAAAAAGACCCACCTCTGTACACTTCTCCACTACTAAAAGAACAACACCCTCCACCAGTACCTCAGAGAACCTCTACATACAGAGGAGGAGACATGAGTGAGAGCATGATGAGTGACTACCTGGCTCCACAGGGGGGAGACAGTGACTCTGCTACATACTACATTCTGGAGAATATGGATGAACTGACAGGAAAAAGAAATCCATGATGGCAGACTGTTGAAATAGCCATTGATCTGCTGCATAGTTTCCCTGTGGGAATGATGAAATCTATAAAGGCAGATTGTGGCTCAAAAAGACAATAAGAAAGTATACGATGCTTGAGTGAACCTGTGTGAACTAGTTAGAAACATAATAACTGGTTAGAAACATAATATGAACTGGTTAGAAACATAATATGACTACTTTTTGTTGTTGCTGATGAATATCATTGAGTGGACAGTAAAATTAAGAAGAATACCAAATTTTCTTTCTGTACTTATAAATGATAAATCATTTTTACGTTTTTGGGATATTATTTATTTAGTTTTCATTTTAGATTTTATTAGAGCTTGAGGGCCTAAAAACAAAAAAAAACAAAACAAAAACAGTGAGAAAGACAACTTTGTGAGTTTTCTTAGTCTGTGAAGGTCCATGATGTTCCTTCTAGTGCAGGCGAGTCTTAAAATATTTTATTTTGTGGCTCAAAAGGACAATAAGAAAGCATATGATGCTTGGGTGAACCTGTGTGAACTGGTTAGAAACATAATAACTGGTTGGAAACATAATATGAACTGGTTAGAAACATAATATGAACTGGTTAGAAACATAATATGACTACATTTTGTTGTTGCTGATGAATATCATTGAGTGGACAGTAAAATTAAGAAGAATACCAAATTTTCTTTCTGTACTTGTAAATGATAAATCATTTAAACATTTTTTGGATATTATTTATTTAGTTTTCATTTTAGATTTTATTAGAGCTCGAGGGCCTAAAAACATATAAAAACAGTGAGAAAGACAACTTTGTGAGTTTGCTTAGTCTGTAAAGGTCCATGATGTTCCTCCTAGTGCAGGCGCGTCTTAAAATATTTTATTTTGGGGTCTTTAAATACTTTGTAATTCAGATGAAATAAGGGCAAACACGACTTCAATAGCTGATACATAGTGCACTAGCATATGAACTGAGGTGTTTTGCTGAGCCAAACACTCAAGCAAGAATCCAATCCACACAATGCCTTTTTACTTTCACAAAGATACAAAATACAATGAAAGTTCTAAAAAATAATTTGTAATATTGTTGGGTCTTGGGTCTGAAGGCCCCTTGAAGTCTTTGTGAAGCACTTTCTGACAGTCGAGTGAGAGATCCCCGGGCTTCAATGAAGCATAGCATTGGAGTTTTAATGATGAGCGCAAAGTTATTTTAACAACTAAGAGCATCATATGGTATAATCTACATTTAATGTTTCAATTTGTACTGGTAGCAAGATAGGTCTACCCATGTAGTCTAATAGTTTTGTGTAATATTCAGGACAGCCAGTCCAACGAGAAAGTAAATCTGCCACCTTGTTATGCTTACCAAGCACAGAGACAAATGAGGCATCAATGTCGGCTGTTAGGCATCATAAATTTCTGCAGCTGTGAAAAGAGTCCCTAGAATGACCATGCAAAAGTACCTTGAAGACAGCATAATTGGCACATTTGACTTCAGTTCTCTTACCCGACCACATGGATTCAAAACTCTCATGGCCAGAATGATGTTTACCATCTCTAGATGGACAATGGTCATATTTTGGTAGCCTTTGGGTATGGACAAGTGACAGACAAAATTTTCCCATCATTCACCTAATTCTGTAAGACACGCATAAGATTCAATGGTGTGGTTCACGGGGGTGGGGGGTGGGAGAGTTGGTCATAAATTGAGACACTGTTGTAAGCTTGGAGAAAAATTTTAAACCACCTGAGGTCATGCTTGAATTGTTGTCTGAGTGTAACTTTATCTTGGTCATAATTCTGCCTCAAACGATCCAGCATTATGTTGACAAATATCTAGCTGGTGTGATGCACTTGTGGATGTATAACAAGTGCTCAAGGAGCGATTTTAATTAATAATGACTACAGTGTGTTTTGCAACTCCAAGTGTCAAAGTTTTGACAATTTGCATCAATATTTTTCTAGGATAGAAGTTTCCCCCTTTTCTGTGTCAAAATGACGCCAGTTCATATGGATTTAATGTCTGGCGTATGAGCTTCTTGACACTTATAGTGAGGCCTAGGTTTTTAAGAACAGAGTACAGGGAGTCAAAAGCGACGCACACACCATGTGGCATCTTGACGCCAAAGAAATGAAGTAATTCAGCATCCTGTGACCATGTTGATGCAAACTGTATCTTACTACATCTCTGAAAAATTTGTGTCCTATGATGGCTCCCGAATGAGACACACATATCAATGTAATGGCTGTTGCAGAAGTGGCCTATGAGAAGGCAGAATTGCCTGAGTTGTGGTACAATACCGACCTAAGAGAATTGCTTGGGGCGCCTTGATCTGTTTGGTTGCATCTTGTGCCTTGGAGAGCATGTCATGCAGTATGAATCAGAAAACCACTCTGCCATTTTCCCATGCGTGAGATGATTGGTGCATGCTAGTAAAGCATGTGAGACTGTTCACATACTGATCATATAGTTCTGAGGCAGTTCCTCCTGGAGACAATACAAATGGGATGTTGTCAGGGTCCTTGTTGAACTGGTCACTATCGATCTTGTGATGCCGACAAAAGGAGAAAAACATTCAATGTTGGCTGCTGGGCAGGAGTAATCCAGTTGGCATCTGATAACTGCATGGTCAGATATGAGTCACCCACTCTGACGTTCCATAAAAAATCAAGTGTGTACCGGTATATGAGTAGGGCCAGTAACACCTTGAACCATATTGCAACACTGAAGAATGTCATTAAACTTGGACCTGTCACCACATTTGACATACAGATAAACATATATGTCACCGCGAAAGATGAATTTGGAACCAATTGAGGACAAAAACTTTAAGTTTAAAGTCAATGTGCTTCTAGAACCACTTATAAAAACATTCAGGGAAAATTTAAAAATATATATGATTTCTTGGGAGGAACTATTACATTTTAGGGATTACAAAGATACTTTGTAACATGTACAAATATATAAGAACCATTGAGGTTTTAGTTATATTTTGGGTGAAAAAGAGGGCTTCACTTTAGAAAACTTTCAACAATTTTAAAACCATAACCAAACTATAACCATAAAGCTGTGCAATGGGCAAGCACCTCTACATACAAAGGAGCAGACATGAGTGAGAACATGATGAGTGACTAACTGGCTCCACAAGGAGGGGACAATCACTCTGCCATGAACTACATTCTGGAGATCCCAGGAGAAGAGAAATAATCAGCAGTGAATGTATCTTTGGAGACACAGTCATCGATCTGCTATTAAAATGATAAAATAATAAGCTATGTTAATTTTATCAATGGTTATTTTAAACCAACCATAGTTTGACAGTTATGCGTACATTTTGATAATTATACATAATATATACATTTAATTTTATTTATTTTGAACTTTGAAAGCATATTTCTTTGGAAGGCCTGTATAAAAAAACTAAACTTATAATGGTTCAAGACATGTCCAGCAATATCACATATCCTTTTTTGCACTAATGAGAAAAGTCATTGTTATATCATGTCCTGTACATTTAGTAGTTATAAGAAAGGACAAAACGCAGAAAAATACAGGTAATTGTATAAGATAATTTTTCCTTACTTGGTTCTTTAAATGACTTAGTTTCTTTAAATGAACGTGCTACTTAACCTTGTGGCAACATAGTACGTCTTATCCACTATTACAGTGTTAAGTTTTCAGTATCATTTCAAACTGTTTTAGATTACTTTTACTTAATATTTAAAAGAGTGGGATATAGTATAACCTAGTGGTTCGCAAGTTTGATATCTAATCACAGGCTGTTAACACTGTGACAGGCTGCCACAAATTGTGACCACAATTTTGACCACCAGCGTATTTTATTTGGTGAGCCATATTTGGATGTGGGAATACTGCATCGGATTTTCTATGTTTAATATTGCTTTACTGACTCATTTCCAGGCGTCATTTTGGCTTCAGTCTATTGATTATGGCTTCTCTGTGTCATTAACATAATAAATTTAACCTTTCTTTGTGTGTAATATTTCGTCAAGAGAGTTTGTTGCTCAATGGATACTAGGTACAACATCATAAATAGGATAATGTAGCTTTTATCCTGGATATAGTTACTTTGCGAATGTGTATTATAAGTGTCTGAATACTGTTTAATTTTGGATTGTTAAATATGGATAAAGGAGTAATTATTTTCATATACTTTTTTTCTTTTATATATGTCACCAAAACAAATGAATCAACAAAAGGAAATGTACAAGGTAGGTCCTGCATTTTATTGTATATGTCGAAACTTAAAAGAAGAGTAAATATTGGTTCATAAAAATAGAAATTTACAATGGTTAAGTGTATATTTATTGAGGTAATTATAGATAAATTTCCAGTAAATTTCCTCTTTTTAATAAATCAAATCCCACATTTTGCTCAAACTTTGTCTCAAAATATGAACATTTCAGAAAACATTTCAGGCTCTAGCAAAATTAGCATAAATGTCATTCTTTCTAGCATTTTTATGGAGTTATGGAACTTGAGCCACTGTAAATCATAGAATTGTGTAATTAAAAAGATATAATCTGTAATGTCATTGTAGGTACAACGTTCCCTGAGTTTAATCTCTTTGAGACCTACCATAGTCAAAATAACCTTCCAATTTATATATGTATCAAAAAATATGTTATGTTTTCATTTTACTTTTCTGCAGAATATTGCATCTATGATAGCTTCAATCCAGAATGTAAAGATGGTGATGTCATAGTTGTGACTCATGCATTATATGGGCGGATGAGAATTGGCAAATGTTTGACCGAAAACTACTTTACTGGATGCTCTGTGAATGTCTTAAACCTAGTAGATAAATTCTGCTCAGGAAAGCCAAAATGCAACATATTAATTCCTAACCAGGAGATGGGTGCAGTGGTGAACTGCAGAAGAGATTTACTTGTGTACTTGGAAGCGGGTTTCATTTGTGAAAGAGGTAAGTCATTAGAAATTGAACTTTAATGTGGACACTGAAGAGTGTACTTTTAAGGGAATCTACTCACATAACTGATCAGAGCCATTACTTGCATTAAAAACATTAATTACATTTCAAACAAAAACTGGTGACTTCATTAATCTTTGCAGTTTATTGTAAGTGTTAATCACACGTAATTAAAATATAATTAATTACTATGCTTCACTGTATTTTAGCTGTGAATCAAATAATATGCTTCTTAAATAAGAAACGTGTATTCTAAATGCCATCTAATCAAATAAGTTTATCAAATGACGCACAATGTTTTCAATTGTATCTTTTTTTGTTTTCATAAACACCTTGCTGTTAATCCATATTACGTATATAGTTATTTGATTGTTGTATAATGTTCATATATTTCTCTCTTTAAATTTAAGTTATCACTCCAAGACACAAAACTTGCAATTCTGAGGAAAGAGTACATGCAGAAAAGAAGCCCAATTATTTATCCAGTTATGTAAGCCAGAAAACTTCCTGTGGTCTCCATAGCTCTCCCTGGATATTAGAAGCTGATCCAGGACAAACAATCAACATCACATTAACAGACTTTTCGTGGAGTGGCAATAAATCTGTTGTTGATAATGAACCACCTGGTAGGTGCCGTATAAACTATGGTTACATCTTCGACGTCGAAAGTGATGATGTCATCAGTCTTTGTGGAGGAGGGGAGAGGGAGAAACACTTGTACCTGAGTACATCACATACTGTGCATGTGGTTCTGGATCCACTGGCTCTTCAGAAATACAGCTTTCTCATAAGTTATAGAGGTTTGTGATTATTATTATCTGGAGATAAGATTTGGCCACAAATAGGAAAATACCTTATTTAACTGTTTTTATTTAACTGTTTTTGTAATAAAATGTTGAAGTCTATGTTTAATTGGCAAATTAAAGGCAGCCAGGCGTCACAATTGACTGCTGGGGGAGGGGGTTGATGATTCAGAGGAAGAAGGAAAATGACAGTAAGTTGAACAGCGAAAATTTAATGAAAAACTCTGTATTGCGGGACAGAATAGTTTACTCTTTAAAAAGTTGGTACTCTTTATTGTAAATCTACACCTATATAACAACCAATTTAGCTTTTTATATGAATTATATATTATATGTTTGTAACCAGTTAAGGTGACCTAAACTACTTATGGTCAACTTATATTGAGAACTGTTAAGCTACACTATACAACCATACGATTTGAAATACAGAATTACAGTAATGTGTTAACAAATGCCACAGTACTTGTATTGATGCAACTAATTTTAGAAGAAACTAAAACAGATTATTTTAGTAAGTTAAGGCACATAAATACTATTTTTCAAATGACTGAAGTAACAATGCATTGCATAGGGTATTGTTATGAGTGGAGTCATAATGTACTCATTACAAGTACAGCTTGACTGCGATACTTGTTTTGTGACCTCCTATTGGGAGACAATACTTCAGAAGAGCACACAATGAACTTTTATACACTTGTACTTCCACTCAAGCAAAAACTCCAAATACTGGATTAACTAACCGGTTATAATCTCCTCGAGTTTATCTGTGAAATAAATCAGTTAATCAATGTATTTGTTTTAGCTGTGGGATGTCCAGCCTATAAACCTCCAGCACACTCTTGGGTGGAGAAGGAAAACAATTCCATTAGAATTGGATGTTATGCAAGTGATAAGACCTGGACACTTGTTTGTGTTGACAACATATGGTTAGGAACTGAGGGCAACTGTACACCACGTGAGACATTATTTATGCATCATTCACATACTTTAAACTTTATATTTTTCGATTGATATCGTAGTCATATTGATTTCGTGAAATATTTAGTCATTAGAATTAAAGAATTAAAAGATGGTTACTCAGATATTTCATTTCATGTTTGGCTAGCCAGTACAAGTCAATCTTCAGCAAAATGTTTCATGCTATTATTCAGCAAATATGCAAGAAGGGTAAGCAGGAGTAGAAACATTGCATGAGTTTAGAAAGGTAAACATTTCAGTTTAGTTGTATAACATTTGTGACAACAAGATACTTGAATAAGAACAAAAATATCCCAACACAAGCACACTTACATTTCTTTTTTGTTTTAACTCCACATACTGAAACATGAATACATATATACACATATAGAATGTGACTATCCTGATAACTGAGTAAAAGAGGGATTAATTCAATTTTTTTATTATTCAGCACAAACTGAAACACTTACAAAACCAACTGAGAAAGAGCCAATGAAACAAGACATTAAAGAGGAGGCCTCTATACAGTTACCAGAAGTGCAGAGAAACCATGGTAACGTGAAACTTTTTAGACATGATCAATGTACCTTGTCTTCTTATATCCAAATTCCACTGTCTCGAGTAATATTGTTAGTCTTACAGGCTATCTTTTCAGTCGATCATAGTCACTTTTCCCATTAGAAAAAAAACTAAGGGAGTGTTTCCACCCCTGACTTCACTTTTACACTTTGCAACTTATTTTATTTGTAATATGGATTTTTAGGGGCACAAAAGATATATATAACCAATGAAAATGGCAATGTAATAGGAGTGCATCTAATGACAGATGTTTAACTTTATTATCCACTATTTAATCAATGTTTCATAAGTCCTTTTAACCGAAACAAACAAACCTGGGGAACTGTCACATATGAAAAAATATGTTTCAGCCACCCCACCCCCCCCCACCCCCAATTTCAAGAAATGTGGCCTTGAGTGGATAATAAAAATCTATCTTGTTTATTTTTCTCATGATCCAGGGCAGTTGTTGTGCAGGTCAGGAGCAGGTCGAAATACCAAATTGTTTGCTGAAAAAATTGTTGTAGTTTCATTTGGAAGCTCCCTTTTTTCCAGCATTATTTGCCCCAAATTTTCTCAATGTGCCCCCATGCTCCAACATTAGCTAGGTCGTGCATTATAACATGGGAATCAAATTGCAGTGCTCTAATTAGTATCCACATGTTTTATTTCACATAAACATGCTATAAATAATTAGTCATAGAGATTGCATATTATTTTGATATATGAATTCTCATATTGAAGTTTCACCTACTAGAATATGCTTATGTCAAACATGCTTACCATTTTGACATTAAGTCGTCTGTTTGACATGTCATTCCAGAACTGGAGTATATCTCTATAATTTTTATTGAAAACAAAATATGACAAAACATTTTGACATCTTGCTTCTACTATCTCATTAATTTCGTCCTTTACGTTTTATTATTTGTCATAACCAATGTATTTTTTCATTTCAGTTATCACCTTTGTCCTTGGATGTGTCACTCTCATTGTATGCTGCACTGTCGTCATCCTTGGTATCTATTGCACTAAGAGGTATCTACTTATATACACATATTGATGTTCTCATATAAATGATGCATAATACACTAAAATATTATAGCATTTATCCAATACTTTTTTTCTGTGACCAGTTTTGGCTCTTTGCTTATATAAAAGCTATGACTGTGTACTGATCACAAATTATTTGGTAAACAGTTGTCAAAATTGGTTTGGCTAAAGCATTTTCAAAAATAGTTTTATAAAAGCTTACCTGAAAACATTGAACTGATCATAACCAGTGTCTAAGATAAATTACCCTGACTAAAATCTGTCTGATACAACAAGTTCATCCCTTAGCCTCAAGTATGGCAGTTTGATAGATATTTGAGAATCAGTTGTCCAAAATACAGAAGTTTTAATTAACAACTAGTATGCAAAATCTTACTCTACCAATAATACTGTCAACCATTACCTGTATATTATACTGAATATATGTAAATAAAATATACTGCATATATAACAGTCTACAATGTGATTACTTTAATATTTCCAAATTAAGGGTAAGCTGGTGAAAAAACACCATTCAAAAATTAGTTGAAATGTAAACTAAAAAAGAGTATAAATTAATTGATAGATTTGGGTCAAAACTCAATTTTGACAAATTATATAGTAATTATATATAAGCGCTATGTGAACAAGTACAAGTTACTGACAACTCTCAACTGACATTCTCCTAATTGGAAGACAGGGGCTCAAAATGACCATTTATCAACGTCCTTGAGGCTTTTTAACCTGCTACTGGGGATAGGACATAATGACAGTGGACTGCCAATTTAAGTGGTCATCTGAGCCACTATACATCTGCCTGTACCGGGGTTTGTACCCACGTCTCTGTGTTCCTTTCCTAGGCAAGTGTGTTACCCACTAGGCCACAGTGGCAGATATAGGCCATATCGTGGTGCATAATGATGGAGGTTGACAGACACAGTTCGCATTAGGTGGTGAAAGTTTTGCATTGAAAAACATTCCACATTTTGCAGTAACAGTCATTGCCAGATTCGAAGCCATGAACCTGGGGGGTGAGAGGCTCGAGTGTGTTAATCATATTGCTTAGTTATAGCTTTATATTTGTTCTACATATAGGTATGAAATAAAATCACTGAAGCAATCTGCTGTAAACTGCCAGCCTGTTCAAGCCTTTAAAGATGGAACCAGAACCCTACTTTACAGAACAGTCAAATCTACAATGAGGCACAGCAATGACAATCCACCAACTTACTCTGCTGCCCTACCTAAAGATGAGCGACCCCCTCCTCCACCAGAGAGAAGACATTCTACACAGCCTAAAAGAGACAGAAACAGTGATTACCTGAGACCGTGTGGTGGAGATGTGGGTGGTGATGAGTCAGTACATTATTACATACTGGAGAATCTCACTGATGGTTCTGAGGGAGAGAAAGTGTATCAGAATCTGTAGCATGATACAGCTAGATTGACTTTGATGTTTTAATCCTTCTTACACAGATTAAAAACAAGGTCTTATCACTGATTGTATTGAGAGAGAGCCAGAGTTTTAAGTCTCATTTATTTGGATTTGTTTATTCTGTTTATACAGCTGTGTATTGTTAAAATTTTCAATAATTTCAATAACTATTTGGAGAATCTTTTCTATGATTTTGGAAGAAATTGGACATATTTTTCTGATTTTATCCTCTGTATCAGTATATCAATGTTGATTGATTCCTTAAATAATGATTATCTATTAGAATTGACAAAACTGATAAAATCTATGAAAGATATTGTGATATCTCAATGAATATTGGGAAAGATTTTACTTTAGTATGTTGAATGGCTTCTCCTAAAATCTTCCCTTGCAGCCATCAAGCAGTTCTCAAGTAAAATAATTTGTATTATAATTATTTGGTAATAAAATATGAAAAAGAATAATTATGCTAGTGCATATATGGGAGGAGTACAAAAGTGGTTAACAAGTTTGTCATTTAATATCTCTCAAATATTTGGTTATGAGTTTGAACCTAAAAAAACATATAGGATGTACTAAAATCTTATTCTGGTATAGTACAACTTTTTTATCCAACATACACTTACTTGTTTGACCATTGTACTCTCATTGCCACCGACATAATTAAAATATCTACTAAATGATGCTATGTGTTATAGAGACAACACAGATATTGTTACGTCATAAGTTTCTATATTGCTTAAATATTTTGAGATATATAAAGCTTCAGTGATTCTCCTTTTTGGCACCATGAGTCTGCACTGATCAGTGTTACACAACTTTTGTCCACAAGTGTAAGCTCTTATTGATCTGGGACTCTGCTTAGAATGTGTGTGGAATTACTAAATCGTCACAATATTGTTGTACTGACTCACACAAACAGTTGTATTTTCTGCTGCTCTTTGTTAGAGCAGCCTTCTGTGTGCATTATCATAATATATTTAGATATGAAGGAAATATTGCTCTGTATTGACAAAGAAGCAATGTTTGATATGGGGAAAAGAGTCTTCATGAACAGGAAGTAATTTATGTGGATTTTATATCGCATCTGTGCTAAATTATCAACAAAATATATCATTTTATATGATTATAACAATAAGGTTAACTTTAGAATAAATTTGTTTACTTCATTGTTTAACAATGTGTCTTTTCTATTCAGTTTGGATAGTTTTGGCAATTGTATATCAATGTGAATGCTTACAAAATTCAGATGACAACATAAAAGGTAAGGTTTTGTGATTATAAAGGTAAGATTTTGTGAGCCATACTCTTGCATTTTATATTATTGCTTGATGTGGCAATTACAAAGAAGATACAAAACTGCTTTTTAAGAGTAACATATTTACAAATCACGTTGCACTTTTAACTATTCTTACTTTTCTTTAATACTTGTTTCATATTAGTCAATAATTTTACATCTACACAATGCAAGTTAGCCAGTGACGTTCGTCACATACCCTATTACCAAAGGCAAGCAATGTATGTGTGTAAACAAATGGAATATGAGTTCACAACAGTAATGTATAACTCTACACTGAATGTTAATTGTGTAGAAAGTTTAATTTTGCCATAAAATGCATGTGACACATAATACTGGATGAACTTGTTTTCAAGTTGGAAAAGTGCATTTTTTTGTCTAAATCATTATTTCATTTAATGTTAACAAAATTGAAATTGTAACACTTCTTTATACAATTAGGCTTTTTGAATAGCATCAATCATATTTGAAAAGGTGAGAAGCTAACATTTTTTGTACGCCCTGTTTTTTTTAATGATTCAGCTAACAAAGTGGCATGCCTGAGCATACGGGCTCATACATAATCTATGCCCCTGGCAAATATCTCAACCATGACAACTATTCATGGGCAATTTCTTTCAACTTTATATGACCATTTAATAATCACGATTATATAAAATGATCCAAGATGTATATATTTGTTAAATTTTTTTGCCATGTTTTAGAATTATTTTATATCCACAGTGTGTTGATCAGCACTTTTGATTATCTTTATTACATCTGTTCATATCTGTCTGTCAAATTTTAGAATATTGCACATATGAAACCTTTCAACCAAAGTGTGGCAATGATGAAATAATTGTTGTTAACCATGCACTGTATGGGCGGATGAAGATTGGCAAATGCCTGAAGACAGATTTGTATATCGGCTGTTCAGTTGATGTATCAAATCTTGCAGACAGGTACTGTTCTGGTAAACAAACCTGCAATGTCTTTATCCCAGACATGGAGATGGGTGCACAAGTAAACTGTTTGGAAGATGAAAGTTTGCTGGGAGCTGCCTACTTAGAAGCTGGATATACCTGCCAGAAAGGTAAACAAAATGGAATTCTACATATATTATTGAAGTATGATCTTTAAATTTCACTAAAACTGTAGTCATTTGATTGATTGCATTTATGCTTAACCATCAAGGGTTTTTTAAATTAGAAAATGCATGGATAGATATGCAGTTTGCAGAGTTTACCCACTAAACTGATAAATGTTTATGTACTGCCTTTTTCATTGATGATACAAATTTTCCCCAAACACCCAAAAGTCCACTGCTTTATATGTGTTTTAGTGGTCCTGATTGGAAGGTTCAATTTATTATTTACTTCATACTTCAAACAAAGGTACAGGCTGATAACCAAATGACCACTTAAAATGATAGTTCTCTGTCACTGGGTCCTGTACCCAGTGGCAAGCTCAATAACCTTAGTGGTATTGTATTGTGTATTTATACTCAGCGCAATATCTCCATATACTACAGGACTCAAAGCGCTATTTAACCAATCGACTGCACAAGTACAGCCCCAACTCACAAGTAACTGACATTCCCCTAACTGGAAAATAGAGGCTCAAGGATGACCATTTATCAACATCCTTGAGGTTCTTTAGCCTGCCACTGGGGATAGGACCCAATGACAGAGGACCGCCATTTTAAGTGGTCATCCGAGCCACTATGTATCTGCCTGTACCTGGGTTTGAACCCACATCCTCTGAGTTCCTAGACAAGTGTGTTACCTGCTAGGCCACAGTGCCAGATAGTGGTGTTGATTAATGGTCATTCTTGAGCCTCTGTCTTTCAGCTGGGGACTGACAGTCACTTGAGAGTTTAAGCTGTACTGGTGCAGTCATTATGTGTCCAACAGCACTTTGCGTCCTGTAGTACAAGGACATATTACTCTGAGCATAACAATAAAATAAACTCTTGTTGGTGCTGCATTAAGACACATGCTGAATTACACTTCCAAGTAGTATGTGATATTTGTCCATATTCTGTCCGTTTCAGTAACAGAACCAATGTCCGTAACTTGTAGAGGCAGGCAAAAAGTGAATGCACTCAAGAATGAACAATATTTATCTAGTGTGATCAGTCAACAGAGATCATGTGGCCTTCATAACACACCCTGGATATTGCAGGCGAAACCAGGGCAGCAGATCGCTATCACATTATTGGATTTTTCTTGGACCAACATCAATAAAACCAACACAAATGAAGGAAATAGTGATAGATGTCCAAACAGCTATGGCTACATCCTGGACATAGAAAGTGATGATGTAGTCAGTTTATGTGGAGGAGGGGTGAGGGAGAAACACTTGTATTTAAGCACGTCTCACATAGTACAGGTAGTTCTGGATTCACTGGCTCTCCAGAAATACAGCTTTCTTATTGCTTACAAAGGTTAGTTTTCCCAGTTCATTTTCAGAGCTTTATTAAAAGTACATATAACATTAAATGCAAGGTTACTTATTTTTCAACAATAAAAATAAAGCACATATGTTATAGAAGTTATGACCAATTCTGTCCTTTTATCGGGGTTAATTTTCAGAAGATTAAACATCTACAAAACGTTAACAAAATTTTGTGCACTACAAGTACTTGGCCAAAATATATTCCTTTTATGTTCTTTGGAAGTTTTCACATTTTCTCAACTCGACGGTACACTAGTTGGTCTCATATAATAACTTGTCCCTCAGTTCTCTTGTTTTACATTCAGATTTAGCTTGCAATGACATAAGGAAGATCTGACGGGCTCTTCCTATAAGATCTCTAAGATTTTTCAATTAACTTTAAAAGCAAAACTTAATGTGGTGTACTATGTTTACCTCATAGGCATAATATTGCCCTATTTGTCTTCCCTTTAACAATATGCGTCCATACTTGTATTCCAGTTGAACTATTTATGTCGTGTTTCTCAATTTTAGCTGTGGGATGTCCAACCTACAAAGTCCCAGAACACTCTTGGACGGAAAAAGAAAACAACACTGTTACAGTTCATTGCTATTCCAGTGAGAAGACCTGGATTCTTGTGTGTGTTGATAACATGTGGCTGGGCAGAACAGGGAATTGTACACCAAGTAAGGCATACCTTAGAGGAGCAGTTAAATTGTGAAAGATAATGTTGGTTCATTATGTATCATTTGTTGCGTCTCCATATTATCAAAACACATGAATAAACTTTTCACTTACTATAATATTACAGTAAAAGAAAAATGTTTCTAAATTGAGTAAATTGCTTTCATTCAGCTTTAAGGTGGAAAAATGTTTTACTTGCAATCAATTCATTCTATCATATTTGTGGCTGTAATACCATGTAACTTTCTAAATGCATTTATAATGTCTTGGAGTTGTTTTAATTATTAGAAGGAAAATGCTCAAGATATGGGTTTAATATCCTTGTTATCAACAAGGTAATATCAGACAGGACATCGCTAAATTACACATGTTCTGGACAGCTGGAAGCAAAGTGATTAAATATCATTCTTGAATTCTTAAAGCAGACTGACTTAAAGGGGGTGAAGCAATATGCTCCACCTTTTACGATTTTATTTTATATTGTTTAAATTTTTGCAGGTTTCAATCATTTGGTGTCAATTCTTAAAGCGTGACTAAACATTTCACCTTTATGAATGGTTTATAATTAAGTCTAACCTTTTTTTAATCCTTAATATGAGACTGATGCTGTTCTGGTTTGTAGTAACAACAACTGTGCCATCATCAACAGTGAGATCCCCACCTCAGCCTGCCATCCAAGAAGTCAAACATGAGGGATCAGTACAATTACCAGAAGTTGACAAAAATCATGGTAGATTATAAACAGAGTGATTTATGTGATATATGTATGTGTGCATCTTAGAAATCTATATTATTTTAATTTGTATCGGCCAAGCTGACACACAAAAAAGTGTTATTTAAATTACAATAAATTGTACATTATTATATACAATCTTTAAATTGTTTACCTTTTTATATATATTACCATATAATCTTCCACCAGTGCATATTTTATTTTGGACAAAGTCAGATCTCGTGTTCAACAGCCAGTCATATTATGACAGACACTCAGCATTACTTGTGCCAGTCAAACCCACATAGAGGTGACAGCCTGCGATTAGATGCCAAATTTGCTAACCACTAACCTACTCAGAACCTCATTTGATTTAGGAGTATCATAATCTGTGTACAAAACTATATGACACAAACAGTGCCAACGTATAATGTTAGGCTGGATTTAAAATATATATTTTGTCAGATTATTATCAATGTGCTTTTACCCCGATAGACTAGAGGGTCTAACAAGATATAGTGAGAGATAGATGTTAAGGAAACTAATGATATTTATTTATCTTTAATATAACAATTCTTAAAATTAGAATTTAAACATTGTAATTGATGAAGAGTCGAATGTTAAAGGTGATCTGAGTGTGCTCAAGTCAAATATAATAGTTAGTAATTATTCAAATATGAGGCTCTTCCTACTCACAGATTGACAACGCCACATTATAGAATGTATTTTAGAACAGCCATTTCTTTGGAGAGTGTGATCATACATACAAAGGGGACGAGGAATTCAGAACCTTAAAATTATAAAAATTGTAATATGACGAATAGTTTCCCTTGGACCCAATTACAATAGTATAATAAATGAGAAAAACACACCATATGTGTCAAGGTAGCCAAGCAAATCTGATGAATCACATAGTGTACATACTCAAGTAGTAAAACCATCGAGTATTAATTCATTTACTTTGCAGTCATCACCTTTGTGCTGGGATGTGTGACTCTCATTGTGTGCTGCACTGTCATCATCTTGGGCATCTACTGTACTAAGAGGTATTATTTCAGATCTTATTCCAAATATGGTAAAATGCAGCACATTAATTTATAGTGCTTAACCAGTACATGAGCCTTCCCCACCCCACCCCATGTAGCACTGCAATGTATTATTAAATATATCAACACCTCCTACTCCAAAGTTCAAAGTTGTGGTGCTAGGTCCAGGTCAACAGGTCAGGTCAAATTGAGACAGGCCCTCGGCATTGTCAGTCATGGGAGTCGAACCACACAGAGGAGACAACCTGTTACTGGATGCAAAACTTACAGACAAGGCCATTGTGGACCTATCTCTTACTACAAGGACCATGCTGTATTGACCAGTTTTATTATGCTCTAGTTTAAGTTGTTCTATCATATGATACTTCATGAGTCAAAAGAGATTTTTATGTCCTATTTAATTTCCATTAGTGTGCAGGGAGGTTCCTTGAGTTAAACATAATCATCATCAGATGCTTTTACAAAGGAACCATAACCACAAATCACCAAAATGACAATCAATGTATTTGAGACAAACCAAATTACTGCAAATTGTACCAAAGTGATACAGAATAAGACATGTGTCACAAGAAAGTGCAAGTAATTCAAATAATAAACCAATTTAAGGTCACACATTTATGTATTTTTGTGTATATGTCCAAATACCTTCATTTTGTTAAATTTGTTGTGCAGGTATGAGATAAAATCATTAACACCTAAACCAGCAAACTTTCAAACCTTGAAAGTGAATAATGATGGGAACAGAACTCTACTTTACCGAACAATCAACTCTGCAACAATTCATAAAACTGACAACCCACCAACATACTCTGCTGCCCTACCTAAAGATGAGCGACCCCCTCCTCCACCAGAGAGAAGACATTCTGCGCAGTTTAAAAGAGACAGGAACAGTGATTACCTGAGACCGTGTGGTGGAGATGTGGGTGGTGATGAGTCAGTACATTATTACATACTGGAGAATCTCACTGATGGTCCTGAGGGAGAGAAAGTGTATCAGAATTTGTAATATGATCTGGTTGGATTCAATTTTGTTGTTTTATTCCTTCTTACACAGATTAAAAGAAAGTTCTTATCACTGATTCTAGTGTGAGGTCTTGTTTACCAGAACCTTAACATTCAAATGCAATTTACAGTAAACTAAATTAAACTAACTGGAGAATATTCTCGATGATTTCAGAGGAATGTGGACATATTTGTAAATATTTTTTCTGATCTTTTCCAACTTATCAATGCTAATGGATAGCCTAAATAACGATTATCTGTTAGAATTCACCAAACTTATTACTTGTACTCAGATATGTCAGTGAATATTAGAAATAAATTTACTTTCGTATGTTCAGTGACGTCTCTTAAAATTTCACCTTATATCAGTCAAGCAGTTCTCAATTAAAATAATAAAATATTATAATTATTGGAAATAAAATATGGATATAAAACAATATTTATGGTTTGTGGATACATGGGAGGGGTAGAGAAGTGGTTAAAAAGTTTGTCATTTAATATCTCTCAAATCTCTGGTCATGGGTTTAAGTCAAACTAAAACAACATAAGGGATGTTGTTTTGGTTTAGTACAACATTATATCCAACATGCTTACTTTCCTGACCAATTTTACTGACATTGCCACTGACAGAATTAAAATATTTATTAAATGATTATATGTGTTATAGAGTGTTATTGTGTCATAAGCTTTTTACATACATACAGATATATGATAATACAACTTGGGTGTTAATGTTTGTGTATTGCTTCTCCATATAGGCATGTGTCCGTATACTGATCAGTGTCACACCACTTTTGTCCATGAGTATAAAGTCTTATTGATCTGGGACTCTGCTTAGAATGTGTGTGCAATTACTAAATCATCGCAATATTGTTGTACTGACTCACAAAAGCAGTTGTATTTTCTGTTGGGCTTTGTTAGAGCAGGCTTCTGTGAATATTATCATAATAAATGCAGATATGAAGGAGATATTGCTCTGTATTGATAAAGCAACAGTGCTTGCTATTTTGAATATTTTCTCTGGATATCAGTGTAATTTCACTGTTTAACTAGAAATATTGTTACAGATCCTTGAAATAAAACTGTGTTATCTGTGAGATAAACTGATAAAATCTATTGCTTTCAAAATGTATCTGTTATGTTTATTTTTCATGATTTTGGTATTTACACACAAACATGAATGCTTTGAGAGATCAGATAGGAACATAAATGGTAAGACATTATTTACGTTACATCATAAAAAGTCACGCTGTGATGATATCAGATGTCGAAGGATAATTTTATAAATGTGTAAATCCGAAAATATTGAGATATTTTTATTTTGAGTCCCATTTATTCCATGCTTTACATATATTTGCATAATAATATACAAACTGCATTAACTTTAGCAGAGATCTGAGATCAATTTATCTTATTTTTGTGTGTTATTTCCATGTACTTTCTTAATTTTTAATAATAGCAACACTGAAGTTAGAGCAACAAGTATACATCAGGTTTTCAAGTTTTATTATTACGTGTAACATGCTTCTAACAAATTGATGTGTTGATTCAACAGAAACATATATAATCTGATCAGATTACCATAAATAATACAGTATTTATTTATTTAATTTGTCTATTTAGAATCAAATCTATCCATTGACTGATAATTGTAGAGTATTGCATTTATGAGACCTTTCGACCTGAGTGTCACAATGATCAAGTTATTGTGGTGAATCATGCTTTGTATGGGCGGATGAAGATTGGTAGATGCCTGACGACAGATTTCTATATTGGCTGCTCAGTTGATGTCTTAAATCTAGCTGATAGATTGTGTTCTGGAAAACAAACATGCAATGTGCTTATACCGAATAAAGATATGGGTGACGCTGTGGATTGTTTGGAAGATTCAAGTTTACTGGGATCTGTATACCTAGAAGCCTCATTTATATGTCAGTCAGGTAAGACAATCTGGTGTCATTGATAGCCTTTAAATGTAAGATAGTAAACATGCTCCCAATCCAAAATTTGATATGATAGTATTTGGCATATATCAAATTCTGAATTTTTATTAACCAAATTTATAACTATGTAACTGGAATTATTTAAATCAGCTGAATCAAATTTTAAGACACGCTGATAATGCTCATTACCTTTGTCTGATCTATAAGTATTAATGTGTTTCATACAGTGCCAGGCACTAGAGAACCTGGGCTACACTTTTACAGTTGGGATGGGTGAAACATATTTCAAGAAGTAGACAGCATTATGGCGTATAAACTTAATGGCCTCTATATATGCTATTAATTGTTTGAAAAAAGTGATGTAAACAATACTGTCCTATATAACCAGGATCGGAGCATATTTAAAGAAGTGAACAGCATTTATGGTGTAATTCTTGATGGCCTGTATATATGTTATTGACAATTTCAACATTTCAAGCTCAAATGAACATTCCTCGCTATTGGCCACACACTGATACAAAAATGCTGTTTCGCCATAGGGATACGGCATTCAAGATAACAGGAAACAATAGATATCTTAATAGTGCCTTGAGTCAGCCTGGGCGTGCATTAAGACTAATCTATGGTCTGCACTATTCTCTCTAAAATTTAGTTCACCCTATTTACTCTTTTAAATGATCCCGGTAAGGAGTGAGATAGTTGTATGTTGACCAATCCTCATTTTTGTTTTAGTATGACGTCATTTAAATGTGAGCTTGTTCATTATTATTTGCATGTGAGTTTTATTTATTGAATATTTGAAACAAAATGAGCCATTTTTGTTGTATATTTTAGTGATAAAACCAAAGTCTAGAATGTGTAATGGGAGGGAAAAGGTTAGTGCCCAGAAACAAGTGTCATATCTGTCCAGTTTGATCAGCGAGGACACCTCTTGCGGACTTCATGACACCCCCTGGATACTGGAGGCAGAACCAGGACAGCAGATCAATATCACATTAGTCGACTTTTCTTGGAATAATAATAAAAGCAATACAGATAATGGATATAATGGCAGGTGTAACTATGGTTACATCCTGGACGTAGAAAGTGATGATGTCATCAGTTTGTGTGGAGGAAGAGAGAGAGAGAAGCACTTGTATCTGAGTACATCACATACTGTGCAGGTGGTTCTAGATTCACTAGCACTGCAAAAATACAGCTTTTTTATTGCCTACAAAGGTTAGTTATCCCAATTCACTAGAAGATTTCTATTTAATGCCTATTTTTGTATATGCACCAACTTAATGATACAGGCAAGCCTACATGTGTTGACAATGAATACAAAAGCAGCTACAGCATAGGTGTTCTGACAAGTTTCTAAGTACTCCTAAATATGGATTAAATTTGCTTTATCTTTATATTGTCAGGATAAGTCTAGGTCTTTAAACTGGGAGAGGTTGTAGAAGATTTAGGCTTGTACATTAAATTAATCATATATTCTGCACTATTACTTGGCCACAGCTGTTACTTAAATTTTCTGTTCTTTTGAAGTACATTATTTTTATTAACTCTTTTTTTGATACCACGTGTGTCTTACCTCTGTTGTTATAGGTACAGACTTAGCTTGTAATAACATGCAGGAAGTACTGACTGTCTGTCGCTCTGTGATATCCAAGACTGAAATAAAAAGGCCAACTCATATTTAAAAACATATACATTGTCCTGTTTGGTTAATCTTTACATTATACTTTTTAAATTGTATACTAATTGAACTGTTTATATTGTGTTTATCAATTTTAGCTGTGGGATGCCCAACCTTCAAAGCACCAAAATACTCCTGGACCAAAAAAGAAAATAACACTATTACAGTTGGTTGCCATTCAAGTGAGAAGACCTGGACTCTTGTGTGTGTTGATAACATTTGGCTGGGCCGAAAAGGGAATTGTACGCCAAGTAAGGAAAATGCCTTAGAACAGCAGTTCAATTAGAAATAATCTTTGAACACTATGTATCTATTGTTGTATCTCAATATTCGTATTGCACATATGAATAAACTTTTGCTCATTGGTCAAATTATAATATTATAATAAAACAAAAACATTTCGTAAATGAGTAAATTGTTAGCATTAAGCTTTCAGCAGGTAAAATATTTTACTTCTAGTTGATACATTTTATCAAATTTATGGCTGTTAAACCATGGTGAAAGTACGCTTTTAATACATTTATATTATTAGAACAAAAAAGGTTAAGGTACGGGTTTAACATTCCTGTTGTCAACTAAGGTAATATCAGACAGATCATAGCTGAGTCCGACATGTTGTCCTGTACAGGGGGAAGCAAAGTGATTTAATATCAATCTTAAATTCCTAGAGCAGGCTCATTTAAAGGGAATGATGCAACATACTCCCCCTTTTATATATTTATCTTATATTGGTTTAGTGATACAAAATGTGCCTACTGCCCCTGTTCCACCAAAGGACTAAGGCCCAATCCTGTCGGCGACCCTTAATTGTGGACAGTCGGTGAAGAAAATGGTAAAATGGCCGGGAATACTGGATCGGTATCAAAGCCTAGGGTTAAGTACAGATCGGCCTCAGGAAGCCTGGGGAGGCCCCAGGCGGCCCCAGAGAGTCCCCGACTGGTCTGGGACTAAGAACCGATTAAGCCAGTTTTCTGGTTGGTTTCAACCACGATCCTGTCGTACACATACCGACTGGGTCCCAGGATGCCTCAGGCCTCCCGGGACTAAGCCCCGACTAACCCCCGATCAAGTCCCGGCGTCCTCAGGCATCCTCAGTCTTCCCCAGACCACGATCGCCGATTCTTGTTTTGCAAAAAAAGCTGGATTTTCTGGGTATATATATATAAATTCCATGATCTAATTATCGTTACTTTTATAGGAACACAGCAGGATGCCACCTTTTAATGGAAGACGGCTTCAGCAACAACTTAGGGCTTTTTTAGTTTTTATTCAGTTACAAATAATGATGTATTTCCTATTTCTACGTCGACCACAGCAACCACCACAAGCAGTACCTCCACCACCACCACCACCAGCCATACAGAGACCTAGAAGAAGGCACAACATGTGGGTCAGGCCATGGCTACTGCAGAGAGAGGAGAGGGGGGCCTACCACAACATTATGGCTGAACTGTATGCCACAGACATTCCAGGATTTACCAACTACATGAGGATGACCCCAGAATTCTTTGAAATGATAAAGACCAGACTGGAACCACATCTAACCAGGCAGGCCACCAACTACAGAGCTCCAATCAGTGTTGGGGAGAAGTTAGCCCTCACCATCAGATATCTGGCCACTGGAGAGTCATACACATCATTTTCCTGTCAGTTCAGGGTTGGCAGATCCACCATTTCCAAGTTTCTACCAGAGGTCTGCAGGGCCATCCAGGATGAGTTCACCAGAGAGTACCTCAGATGTCCTACTACTCCAGATGAGTGGAAAGAACTGGAAAGGGAATTCAGGATCAGGTGGAATGTTCCACATGCCCTGGGTGCCCTTGATGGCAAGCATGTGGCCCTGAAGAAACCCAAGAACTCTGGAGCCCTGTACCACAACTACAAGGGGTTCTTTTCCATAGTAATGTTGGCCTTGGTAGATGGGCAGTACAAATTCAGATGGGTGGATGCTGGTACAGCTGGATCTTGCTCAGATGCCCAGATATTTAATGCCTGTCAGCTGAAGAGGAGGATTGAGGATGGCATGATAGGCTTCCCTGACCCAGCTCCTATAACACAGGGTGGCAGAGATGTCCCCTACTTCATTTTGGCAGATGATGCCTTTGCCCTGAAGACCTGGCTCATGAAACCCTATGGTAGAAGGATGTTAACCAGAGAGGAACGGATTGCCAACTACAGAATATCAAGGGCCAGGAGAGTTGTTGAGAATGCTTTTGGCATCCTGGTCTCAAGATTCAGAGTGATGTTGACTACTATTGAATTACCCCCAGAAACAGTCAGGGATGTGGTCATGACCTGTGTGGTTCTGCACAACATACTGAGAAGCCAGTATCAAGGTCAACATGGTGGTCAAGAGCCTGGAGATGATGAAGATGATGATGTGCCTGGGGATTGTCGACTGATTGGTGGTGCTGCTGGTGGTGGTCCAGACAGAAACCCTGCTAGAGAAGCCAAAAGACAGAGGGATTACCTCAAGGACTACTTCAATAATGAGGGAGCAGTGGCCTGGCAAGATGGCAGAATATAACTCCTGCTGCAGTAACCAGTCCTTTTCAGGACTAATAACCAGTCCTTTTCAGGACTACCAAATATTCAAAAAAAAAATTAATCAGCTATGCTTGTTCAAAATAACCCAAACATTACCAAACATAAGTCACGCTACCAACAAACAGACAAACCCCTTGCCTAACATAATTCACCCACCCAACAAACAGACAAACCCAATGCCCGACAGAAGTCACGCAACCAACAAACAGACAAACCCCATGCCTAACATAATTCACCCACCCAACAAACAGACAAACCCAATGCCCGACAGAAGTCACGCAACCAACAAACAGACAAAGCCCATGGCCAACATAATTCCAAACAGACAGAAATAAATGCCAGTCACCCAACTAACAAACAGACAAACCCAGTGCTAAACATAATTATCAAAAGAAACACACAAAGCCAAACATAACTTCCTAAATGGAATAAATATGGCATATATTTTGAAAGCTACATCCTAATTTTACTTACATTTGTTTTTTTTGGGGGGAAAATATTTGAAACAGAAATGTTTTCCTGGAAATCGTAAAATTAAAATCTTTTACTCCACTTCACAAATATTTAGGAAATATAACCACCAAACTGGTTTTCTATACAATGATGGGGGTTATATTTGCAAAATAGTTTGTCAGTTATTTGGTTTGGGTTCTGTTTGCTATTGGGTTTGTCTGTTTCTTTTTTGGTGGTTGTGTTTGGTATTTGGTTTGTGTGTTTGTGGGTTGGTGGTTAGGTTTGGTATTTGGTTTGTGTGTTGTTTAGTTGGGGGTTAGGTTTGGTATTTGGTTTGTGTGTTTGTGGGTTGGTAAGTATGTGATAATGCCTTTTAACTCTAGGGATGATGTAAGTGTTGGACTTTTTTCTTAAAGATTTTAACCAATCCCATGGATTTTAAGCTAAAAATGGGTTGATTATTGCCATATTGGGAGTTTATTTTAATATTTTTTTCTATGTGGCCTTTTTTGGTTATGTGTGGTACCATGGATTATTTTTTTTATGTTTGGGGTGGTGTAGGTATTGGACTTTCTTTTTTTTTTGTGATAAGTATTTGTACTGAACTGTTATGTTGTGGGAGGGGAATTGGAATAACTTGCAGCTAAATAATTGTTTTTGGAATATTTGGGTGGCCCTGAAAAGGACCTGGCATGTCAAAGACCCGCCCTGACTGGATGGCTACTGAGGAGGCTGCTGCTGTTGAGGCGGTTCTGTAGTGGTGATAGTGAAGAGTTGCGGCTGCTGAGGCTGCTCAATGATCTGTGTAGATGTCAGATCTGGTAGCTGGCTTAGTATTCCACTTGAGTTGTGTCTACTGCCCTCGTCCTGTACAGTTAAAACTGATGGAGGGTTGCCAAAGCCAAGGGGGCTTGGTGTGTAGTAGACGTAACTGCTGCTAGCTGCTGCTTGGGTGGAAGTAGACGCCTGTTGAGTGGTTATTGGCAGTATCCCAACCCTCTGGGACTCCGTGGTAATAGTGGCTGATCTTCTGGCTAGTGGTTGATGTCTACGGTTGCTCTTAATGCTTTCAATATCTCTAAAAATTCTGCCCTTAAGATCCTCAAATTCCTCTTGGGTCATCTTTTCAGCCTCTGATGCCACATAGTCAAAGAAGGGATGCCTGTCTGACTTCTGCTGCAGGAAACCTGAGATCAATGTCCTCATCTGGTCAAAGTGCTCGAGTATCTTGGAGTCTGTTGAAACTGGTGTAGATGTGAACATAGGTTGACTCCTACTCTCCCTGAGGACACTGGACTCGAGGTGTTCTGTATCAGTAGTAGACCCACGAGATTCGTCCTGCTTGCTGGTGTTTGGACTGGCCTCGAACTCTGAACTTCTGCTGGCCCCCTTTTGTCTGATATGGGTCTTAAGGAAACCCATCTGCTGGTAGACCCAGGACTGTCTCTTGGTCATCTCCCTTGGGGCTTGGCCAGATTGTAGTTTTGACGGCTTGCCATAACGAGTTCACTGGGACTCGAACCATCTTCTGACATCAAAGGGCTGGAGCTTCAGTTCTGCAGAGATTTCTGCCCAGAGAGCCTCCTTCTTCTGTCTGTCTTGGAAACGTGTATGCTCCTTGTCATAGAGCTCTGGATGCTCCTTCACAAACTCCACAATTGCAGTTTCTTGGCTGTCAGTGAAAGTTGAACAGACCCTGGCTCTCTTGGCTGCCGAGTGACTCTCTAAATCCTCCTCACACCTCTCTTCTTCTTCGCAAGCTTCCTCAGTAAGTTCCAATCGCTCCTCAGTCTCTTGTGTACCCTCCTCTGTACCCTCCTCCGTCCTTTCCTCAATCCTTTCATCCACCTCTCCACTTTCCTTCTCCCTCTCGTCTTGCCTCTCATCCATCTTCTTCTTTCCTCTCTTCCCTCCTTTCTCTTTTCTTATAACTCCAGTCAATAGCAATAAAAAAAGTAAAAAAGTATTATATGATATTTAAAAAACTAAAAACCCCTACAAAACAGTGACACATGTCTCTCAGTAGCCAAACAGTCAGTAACAACGAGAATGTGTGCGTGGTCGCTTATATAGTCCCAGACCCCCTCATTGCCTCATTTTAATTTCCGACGCGTGGAAAACAGTCGGCTCTTAATTGGTTCTTAGTCCCAGGCCTCCTGGGGTGTCCTCAGACCATCGCGGACTAAATTTGTGTTGTTCCAGGCGGCCTGAGGATGCCGGCTTGGATCGGTTAGGGTCTGCTTCTCTTAGTCGGGGCTTAGTCCCAGACCCAGATTTCTTAGTCCCAGGACACCTGAGACGGTCTGAGGCTTCCCGGGACTAATGAAACTGATTCCCTTTCAGACGCATGAAACTTCAAAGATTTGTTATGAGTCGGGGACTGCCAAACAGGCTTCCTGGGACTAAGGTACGGAGGTCTGGCACTAAGGGTCGCAGGACGCCTGGGACAACATAGGACTGTGTAAATTTGGGTCTGAGGAGGCCTGAGGAAGCCTGGGACTGGACATTTTGTTGTCGGCAGGAAATGAGAATCGGTTTGAGTCATGAAAAATATCAAACATGTTTGATTTCTCTCACGGCCACAACCGACAACTACCGACCCTTACAGGACGTCTGGGACTAAGCAAATATTTGAAACTGACTCCCAAAAACCCTTAATCGGGAAGCTTAGTCGTGTGGTGGAACACCCACATACTTATTCCTAGTAATTGTATCATATGGCATACCATTTCACTTTTGTTAATGGTATACAACAATGTATAAACCTTTTATAAAATGTTTGATATGTAACTGATGTGGGTCTGCTTTGTAGTAGCACCAACTGCTCCGGCATCAACAATGGGATCATCGCCTCAGCCTGCGATCCAAGAAGTCAAACATGAAGGATCAGTACAATTACCAGAAGTAGAGAAAAATCATGGTAGCTTTAAACAGAATGATTTATGTGATATACATGTGTACATCTTAGAAATCTAGCATTTCAATTTGCATCTGCCAACCTGACACATTGGAAAAATTGCTACACAAACCACAATAAGTTGTATATTGTCATGTTCAGATAAGTATAATCTTAAAAGTGTTTACCTTTTACTATATATTATCATACATGCCTATTTTATTTGGGACAGACCCTCAGCATTTCCACTTGTTGGAGTCAAACCCACACGGAGGTGACAGTCTAATTAGATTCCATACTTGCTAACTATTAACCCAATTTTAATTAGGAGTGTCATGATTTGTGTCCAAGAGTTTACTTATATGACACATACAATGCCAACGTATAATGTCTGGTTATAAAAATATATATTTCGTCAGATTATTAGTATAATGACTGGTTATAAAAATATATATTTCGTCAGATTATTATCAATGTGCTTTTGCCCCCATAGACTAGAGGTTATAAGTAGATAGAGTGAAAGATATATGTTAAGGTCATTAATGATATTTATTTATTTTTAATATAATAATGCTTAAAATTAGAATTTAGACCTTATAATTTATGAAGAGCCAAAAGTAAAAGGTGCTCAAGTTAAATCTAATAGTTAGTAATTATTCAAATATGAAGCTATTCCCTCTCATAGATTGATAATACTCCATTATAGAACATGTTTTTAGAACAGCCATTTTTTTTCTGTGGAGAGTGTGTTCAAGGGGGTGCAGAATTCAAAACCTCAAGAATTGTAAATAATGTGATATCAGAAATATTTTCCCATGCATCCAATGACAATAGATATAATAAATGAGAAAAACACATATATGTGTCAAGGTAGCCATGCAAATCTGATGAACCACACATTATACATACTCAGCTATTATAATTGATACATACTCGGCTATTATAACTGTATTAAAGTATTAGTTCATAACCACATACTTTACATACCCGAGTATTAAAACTATATTTAAGTACTAATTCATTTACTTTGCAGTCATCACATTTGTACTTGGATGTGTGACTCTCATTGTGTGCTGCACTGTCATCATCTTGGGCATCTACTGTACTAAGAGGTATTTTTATTAAGATTTTATTCCAAATGCTAAAATATAGCACATTACTTTATAGTGCTTTACCAATACACGAACCTTCTCCCCCATCCCCTGCAAATTGTACCAAAGTGATACAGAATAAGACATGTGTCACAAGAAAGTGCAAGTAATTCAAATAATAAACCAATTTAAGGTCACACATTTATGTATTTTGTGTATATGTCCAAATACCTTCATTTTGTTAAATTTGTTGTGCAGGTATGAGATAAAATCATTAACACCTAAACCAGCAAACTTTCCAACCTTGAAAGTGAATAATGATGGGAACAGAACTCTACTTTATCGAACAATCAACTCCACAACAATTCATAAACCTGACAACCCGCCAACTTACTCTGCTGCCATGCCTAAAGATGAGCGACCCCCTCCTCCACCAGAGAGAAGACATTCTACACAGCCTAAAAGAGACAGGAACAGTGATTACCTGAGACCATGTGGTGGAGATCTAGGTGGTGATGAGTCAGTACATTATTACATACTGGATAATCTCAATGATGGTACTGAGGGAGAGAAAGTGTATCAGAACCTTTAGTGGCACCTTCATCACACTTTTCTGTTCAGGTGTCATGTTGTACCAGAAACATTTGTTAATGTATCTTTAAAATTTAAAAATTAATTTATACAGCACATGATTAAAATGTCTTTGGATCTATATCAATAGCAATATTTTGTATTATTTAAAAACTTCCAATGTCACAACTCTTAATATTATTGTGTTAAGCTGCTTTTATTATGTGACAGTCAAATTTCTAGATTTTCCAGATATTTTATGGATCTGCTGCAGCTACAATATCAGTGTTTGACCAATTGTAGGTTGATATTCGGCCTTATTATCAAAATATTATTTTGGCCTGCTTTACCATGTCTGTATGTTTGACCAGAATACTTTGAAATAAATACCAGATTTCACTGAATAGTCCCAGCCATATTTGTTGGTGATGATACAGATGTAGGTGGTTAAAATCTATTGTTGGTTACTGGTGTTTATTTATGATGAATTTAGTAGAGTAAAAAAGAAATTTTATAACTATTTATTGTGTATTTGTCCACCATCTGATTTACAGCTGATTCACATGAGAATTTCAGTTGTTAGTTTTCAAGTTATCACTCCCACTTCTTCGACAATTTTCACAAATGTTTGCTTTGTATGCTTATGTATTAAATGCACTCAAACATATATTATTGACTGTAAATAAGAGACATGTTTGTTATAATGCTGTTGTTTGAAAGGTAAATATATTATAAAGGCAGGAATTTAAAAGTGCACTGTTTAATAACAGATCATTTTGTAACACTTCCACATAGAATATTACAAAAGGAGTCTCAAAACTTTTGACCATCAGTATATTTTCTATTGATTGGACCTTTGTGTGGATTTACTAGCACACTATATCTGTACAATATTGTACCACTGACTCACTCAGAGAGTCAATGTTTCTGCTGATTGTAGTACTTCCTTGTGCATTATCATAATAAATGAAAATATTATTGCTCTGTCATCATTAAGGAGATCTGCATTATCAGGCCTGATTTTGCTGTAGATATTAACGTGTTTATAGCTATGTTTGTGTGAATATGACTGAATATATTAGATGTACATGTATCTTATATTAGATGTATCCGTATCTTACTTGATGAATGTTTTGGAATAAATAAATAGTTTTAACTTATTGTGTATGGATTCCTAAAAGGGGAAGCATGATTTACTCTTGTTTCTTGTTTATAGTTTGTTTGTTCATGTTGGGATATAGATGCTCAAAGACGTTTGACAGTGACATAAAGGGTATGTGTTTCAATTGCAAATTCCTTCATTTTGAATGTATCAAACATTTTAGCAATGTGTATCTCTCAATAAGATTATTATTGACCAAAATTGTTGTTTATTACACATTTTGTTACAGCAATTTTATTTGTATTGTAGAATAGTTGATCAAGGTTGCCGTAAAATACTATAAAATAAATAAAAGAAAATGAAAATGGCGTAGTGTACCTCCCACTGAAACTATTTGATATTTTAATACTATAATTGATTTTACCATAAATTATAGAATACATTGTACAATGATACACTTCAATTTAACACAGTTCACAATTTATTCAAGTATAATTCAGTATAACCCAGATATTGTACCAAAGTTTGTTACACGTGATGAAGCTACAACTTGCATACTCTTTATTTTGTTTCGCTCATATATTTTCCACACAGAGTATTGTACCTTTGACACATTTGAACCAATTTGCTCGGAAGATGAGGTAGTTTTAATTCAGCATGCTATGTATGGGCGGATGAGAGTGGGCACCTGCCTTACTACTGACTTCTACATAGGCTGTTCAGCCAATGTACTGCAAATTGCTGACCACATATGTTCAGGACACAGACGTTGTAGTATCACCATACCTAATCCTGGTATGACAGAGGCCATAGAATGTTTGACAGAGCCAAGTCTGTTACGATCTGCTTACTTAGAAGCCTCAACAACTTGTGTCAGAGGTCAGAAGATTATTTTAACTTGTTAAAAGTACTGTATAAGTGGAAAAGTTTACTCATTGTTGTATCATTCGACATATTCAACCTCATAGCCCAAACTTAATGCCTAATGAAAAGAGCACATATTCATTTTTTTTCAATTGATAAAAAATAGTTATCATATCCATGGCACAAACATATACTAATGTAAGAGTCAAAAGCCTCAGTACCTTGATATGTCCCCCTGAATTTGTGAGGCCATTTGTGTGATACTCTATGACTTTATGAGTCTATGATTTTTTCACTAGACAAAAATTTTAGCCTTTTAGCTAATGAGCTTGGATAGTGAAAATTAATTTGTAGTTTTATATCTGGATTAATATCTCTGATAAAATTTCTAGTGAATTTTCTAAAACAAAAGAAAGTAAATAACACCCTTACCGTTTCTTTGAGATTTCAACCACTTACTCCCTGATTTTGACCAGTAATAAAGATCTTAAGGTCTTGTTTTTTTACTTCTGGTTATGTATCATTCCTAGGTATGCTTGCTTTAGAATTGTTAAGCAAGCATTCTACAAACACCTTGTTATTTAGCAAACATTGACCAATATTCAGTAGTCGGCCCAGGGTTTGCTGAATCTTGACAAACTTTAAGGCAGTACAGTCTTAGCCCTCAATACACATATGAGAACTGAATGTTGTTAACTAATGATTTAATGATGCATGAAAACTGGTCTACATAAAATAGTTAAAAATTTTTACATGTGTATAAATACGTCACAAATTACCTGTTCAAATCCATCATTATCCAATATTTTAATATTCATGCAGGAACTGCAAAAGCAGATGAAAAAATTATCATTGAAAGCAATGAATCCAAATAACGTTCAAAACAAAGACACAGTATCCTTCAGTCATTTTTGGACTGATGTTTATTACCTTCTTCATGTTTCGTGTTTCGATAAAATATAAAAAGAGGGAGCTAAATACAATGTTATTCAGTCTTTGCTCATAGTAAAGTATTAGTTTGATTCATTTTTGTTGATATTATTTTTAAAATATCAGGCATTACCAAAAATGTTTGCAGCCATATGTTGATTTTCTGGTTAATGTCAGAGATAAGAATAATCTGGTTTTACTTATAATTTTAAATGGTGAATAGCACCCTAGAGCTGCAAAGAAACTCTAAAAGGCTTAGTCTTCCATCACTTCATCGAATGTAAACATAATATCATAGAAACTTAAGTTTTAAGACACAGTGTTGTAGTACTATCACTTCTTTTACAACCAATGTCTAAGTGCCATATTTTATCTACACAGTCACCATGCCGCAAAGGAAAGTATGCACCTCTCCTGAACAAATTGATGTAGACTCAAAGATCAAACACCTTTCAAGTCTGGTTACGCAGGAAACATCATGTGGACTCCATAACTCTCCATGGTTACTGACATCTAAACCAGGCCAACTGATAGAAATATCCCTCTTAGACTTTTCATGGGACAATGTATCACTTCCTAAAGATGGTGAAGCTTCAAGAAATGCCCTCCGGAATTATGGTTACATACTTGACATTGAAAGTGATGATGTCATAAACATATATGGGGGTAAACACAGAAACAAACTTTTGTATAGTAGCATCTCAAATAAGGTCCAGATTACTTTTAGTCAGCCCGCTCTGGAAATGTATAACTTCATGCTAGAATACCGAGGTAAGAATTTAATTTCATTGTATTAAGAAAAACTGGGCTAATGTGTCTTAATTGCAGATGGTGTGAGATTATCCCTTTAAACATGATTCGATGAAATTGTACTTGATATCCCTAGCTTGATAATATTTTTATAAGATTGAATCAATCAGTACCATTATTTTTATTTGTTTGTTGAAAGTGCCTACACAAATCCTTCATACTAACATAATCTACTCTCTTTATGATAGTTCTTGTTCCCTTAGCCAAGGAGTGAGTTATAACTATTTCTTGGTAGGATTTCACAAATACTACCGATTGGAAATTCATGAAAATAAATCCAAAGATGGTTTTGGTCTGATTTAAATCCCATGTAATTGTGAAGGTAATCTGAATGTTCCTATTTGCTTCTTATTATATGACTTGGTAGAGGTCTGCCCAGGTTGTTGAGGGACCTGATTTGATTGTGTCTGTTTAGCCATTGGATGTCCAGATTTCCAGGCCCCTCCATACACATGGCAAGATAGAGAGAATGGCAGTCTCCTAATTGGATGTGTTTCATCTGAGAAAACATGGAAACTGGTCTGTGTAAACAACATGTGGCTTGGACTTGTTGGAAACTGCACACAACGTAAGTTATAATTGTAACATTCATCTGGCTATCCTTCTTGTTTAATTAGATATAGTAAAGTGTAGTAGATATACTAGTAGTATATTAGATATTAGTATAAACAAGTTTAAATCCATTGTTCTACCATTTACACATCCGAAAGAAAATTATTCAGAATACACCATTTTTAGAGATACAACAGAGAAATAGTGTATGTGATATAACGTTGTTTACAATATCAACTACAACTGGAAAATGACCTTTCCCAATATGACCCTGATTGTTGAACTGGACGTAAAACACTAACTAATTTGACTTTGTGCACTATCAAAAGAACATACCCATTTATTTTGGCAGCTCAAAACCTTTATAAACAAGATAATGTTTATATCTGTTTTTACAACTAACGAAACGGCTATAAAACTTGGTTTAAGTAAGGAAACACAGGCAAATAGTGTTAATGGAAATCACAAGCAGATTTATATGTAGAAAAGCACTTTATTAGCCACGCAGGATTCACATATCTTAGTTACAAAATCTGAATACAAGCACAAATAGTTTTGCTCATTTTTAAAAAACACTGAAATTTTAATGTACCTTATTTTTCGAATTTTTTGTTGGTTTGGGGTAGTTATTATATAGTCATTAACATATTTGAAATATATAATTGACCTATATTTTACTAGCATCAACCACTGTGACAATTTCTACAAAGGCTCCTGAAATAGTGAAAACAGTAGAAAATGCAAGTGAGAACAAGATAACTCTTCCAGTTGTTGAAACAAACCATGGTAAGACATTTGAATGGATATAAATGCTGAAAATACATTAAGAATATTCTATGGCTTTTAACACTGTGTCCATACCTTTTGGCTTAGTGGGTAACAGACTCACGTCTAAGTTCCTGCTTGCTGGTTTGAATTCCTGTTCATACTTGAAGTTTCAAATTTCTACTCTCAAAGTTTATATTGAGATCAAAGACTTACATAAGACTTCATAAGCTGCTACTACTGATTTAGTATAAAAAGAGGACTGAAACTGGCAATAGCACTTGCTTGGTCACCAGTCAAAAGATAGGTCGTACTGATGCAGTGAAACTCCAAAAGAATGGGGCCAATACCAGAAAATGTTGCAGACGGAGATTTTCAATATTTTCTGGTAATGGCTACTTTTGAAAAGTATGGTTACTCCATATATATTTGGCTACACCACATATATATTTGATGCCCGACTTGAAAGTATGTGATACTTTATCCGCAGTTTCTGTGATTTCTCTTTGTAAAGGAATATTTATTTATTTATTTGGGGTTTTACGTCGCTTTCAACACTGTACAGGTCATATCACGACGGGTAGTTGGAAGGGCAGAGGAAACCAGTAGACACAGTTCATTAGGGTTCTGTACTGTAAACTGCCGACCAACGGCAAGCAACTACCAGCTTTCCCACTTGAGGCCATGCCGGGAATCGAACCCCAGCCTCATAGGTGGGAGGCGAGAGTGTTACTACTCTGTCACCGGGGCCCCCTTGTAAAGGAATAAATTTATTCCCAAAAATGGTCATAGAGACAGAGTCTCCAATATTGATAAGTGCTGGACATATAAATCAATAGTGAAAACCTGAAACTGGATAATACATATTACTCAGCTGACTCGGCACCTTGTTTAAACCATCAAGATCAATTGTTCAACCAAATTGTTTAGCCAAGCCTAGAAGAGTAATCTGTGGTAATTAGTATTGAACATATCAATCAATAATCAAAACCTGAAACTGGATAATAAATATTACCAAGAATATTAGTACTGAATAATATTGGACGCATCAATAAATAGTGAAAACATGAAAGTGGAAAATACATATTACTCAACCGAGTCAGCACTTTTTTAATCCATCAAGATAAATTGTTTAACCAAATTGTTTAGCCAAGCCCAAAAGATAATCAGTGGACTCACATGACACATCTTCTCTTTGGACAAGCTTATTTAGATCCATTTTGTTTTTGTAGAGTGGCCAAAAGTAACCATAGTAGCCATAAGTCATAATTCTCTAAAGATAAGTAGTAGCAACCTAAAGATTGGTTGTATTCGAATCACTGCTGAAACAATTGATCCTTACAACCTGAGAGGGGGTTATGGTGGCAGAGTGGTAACACTCTCGCTTCCCACCTCTGAGGCTGGGGTTCTGTTCACGGCTCTACCTCAAGTGGGAATGCTGGTAGTTGCTTGCCATTGTCCGGCAGTTTTACAGTACAGAACCTTGACCAACTGTATGTACTGGTTCCTCTGCCCTTCCAACTACCCGTCGTGACATGACCTGCACAGTGTTGAAAGTGACGTAAAACGCCAAATAAATAAATAAAATACAACCTGAGAGAGAAAGGCTCGGTCACAAAGTTTATAAATCTTGTTTTCACAATTGGACAGGCATATATTATCTCCCCAAGCTGACTCCCAACTTGTCCAAGTGATGTCATGCAACTTTCACGATTTTTCTCTCAAACTTGGACTGGTAGGGACAGTAATACGTAAAAATTCAGCTGGGTTATATCGTTACTTCTTCTTGACTTACTACTCGTTACTCGATATTTTGACAAAAATACTGGCCTTTTTTGCAGTGTAAGCTTTGATTCCAATATATATATTCATTACAAAACTGTGAGGAAAAAGTGTTACATACTGTCACTTTTGTCATTTTGTGTTCATTTGTAAATACACCAGCGAATATACAAATAAAATAATATTATTATTCTTTATTCCCCATTGTTTAGGACAAATACAGTAGGCGTATTTCACAACCGTAATCAGTTGAATCTAGATTCATCAGATCAACAGACTCGCTTGTGTTGTGGCTTAAATCTGAATCCGGCTTAAATCTCGAGGTAGTTCAACGGATTCAGATTGCTTGGATTACCCATAATTCTTTAAAAAATAATGGCGGCAACATGTGACAGGAAATTTTAACATTTGGCCAATTTTTAATATACCCTGATATTATAATATTATATTACTGCATCTTAATTTGTAATAATATGTGATATTTATGTTTGTTTGTGTTATGTTTAAATTTGGATTCAGAGCTACAGAAAATTGTATTTCACAAATCTAGCCAATCCAAAGAATCCAAGTCTGAATCTAGATTCGACGAATTACGGTTGTGAAATACGCCTAGTGTGTGGTGCTGAATAAATGTATATACGTTTGTACTGCAGCAGCACATACTGTAACAGTTGTACATATTTTATATTTCAGTTATCGCATTCACCCTGGGATGTGTGACACTCATTGTATGCTGTTTAGTTGTAGTTATTGGAATTTACTGCACCAAGAGGTAAGCTTTTCTAACTGATCCTCTATTTCAAGCACAACATAAAATACAAATTCAGTAGTCAGTAAAAGAATGTGTGGCCAACTCTATCTGATTCAATATGATACAGAAACAGGTCCTCTTCAAGCTGACGACAAAATGGCAAGAAATACCAATATTATGAGATCAAAGTTGTAATTTTAAGCTTGAGGTTTGTGTTGTGTGTTTGCTAGACAGATGGAGCCAATTATAAAGAATTTTTAGAAATTACAATTGTTTGGTACTGGCACATATAAAGTGGATTTTGGTGCACACACAAGATATATCTCATGCCACTATATTATCACATATGAGCCTGTTGCCATTGGCTTGTGGAAATTCAAGTAATTTACTCTAGTTTGGAAAATAAAAACAAGTGAAATCCAAGTTTTGTGGGTTTTTTTCATATACCTTTCAAAGGTTGGGACCATATGAAGAAAAACAATTATCTTTTGAAAATTAGAAGAATATCTCCATCTTGCAAAACATGTGGTATGCATGTGGGTGTTTTGACAACAATCCACCACAATGATTGATGGCACTTCAAAAGAAAAATCTGCCAACAAAGGATTTTGTTGTTTTTCACATTGTAATCTATATCTCCTGTCCTTTCTGTGCACACCATGTTATACCACAACAATCGTGATGGATATAAGATATAAGATAGTGTCACATCTACCAAGTACCAAGCTGTCATAGCTGCTGATATGCTCTCTGTGAGTGTATTGTCAGTTCTGTTTCACATCTGGTCTCAGTGGCTGAAACATGTTTGAAATTATATGACTTGACTGTCATGTCTTCTGGTCTTGCTTCTTGCTTAATTGTGGGATCCATAGATTCTGGCAAATGGCAGTGCTGACGGCCTATCCCAATATGACGCTGGCTGTTGAATGGGACATAAAACCATTACATTGGCTTTTGTAGCAAATTTTTTGGCAATTTTAAAATCTTAAGATATTAACTGTATTATTTTTTTGCAATTGTCGGTTGTACAGTATTAGTACAGCTTATAAAACTGTGGTTGTAATACATTTTCATTCTGCTCATGAGCTAGAATAACTTTTATGAATTGTTCTGTTTACATCATATTGAAAAATCTTCCTTCACAGATATTAAATAGACAAGTTGAAATTTCAAATTAAATAGTAGTACACATGAAAATCTTGTTGCACTAGCTCAGAATAATAATCAATCTTCTTTCACAGATATGAAATAGACAAAATGAGACCCTACAAACAAGATGTCATCACAGCACCCTTGAACCATGATGGACACAAAACACTTATTGTTAAAACACTTCATACTGGCAACCTACATAATCCTGACAACATACAAAATCCGCCAACATACTCTGCTGCCCTGCCTAAAGATGAGCGACCCCCTCCTCCACCAGAGAGAAGACATTCTACACAGCCTAAAAGAGACAGGAACAGTGATTACCTGAGACCGTGTGGTGGAGATGTGGGTGGTGATGAGTCAGTACATTATTACATACTGGAGAATCTCACTGATGGTACTGAAGGAGAGAAAGTGTATCAGAACATTTAGTAATTTCCCAGTCATAGTTTTCTGATATGGTGTCCCACTGCATCAATGTTTCAAAATATGTCTTCAAAGTCTGAGACAATGTTGCATTATTTTAAAAGGGGTACTATTACCTTATTTTGAAATTCCTTATGAAAGTTGTCCCAGAGATTTCATCTGACAAAAGTAGCTGTTTTGAGTATTTTTGGGAGGAACAATTTTTCTAGACTTTCCTTATACATTTGGTAATGCTTGCCTCTACAGTGTCAACATTTGACCTGTATTAGGACGATATTCTGTCAATATAGGTCTATGAGAGTCTTTTTGACAAATTAGGTGATATCAGAAGATATTTTGCCCGTGACCATATGTACCCTGAAATGTTATAATTGGGATAATAAAGTGTATAGACCTTGGTGAACTGACTTCGATTTTAAGCACTGATTAGACAAATGTAAGTCATAGTAAGTCAATCTAATAAGGTAAAATTATACACATATTTGTGATATATGTTAATTTACTAAATGCACTCACATTTTATTTTGTGCCAGTAAATTAAAGGTATATTTCTTGTAATGTTGTTTGAAAGTTTAGTATATATTTTAAAGGTTGGGTGTCGTAAGCACATTGTTTAATAATATGTGCTATGTATATCACTAGGCTTTCCCAAATAGAATAACATAAAAGGAGCAAGACTTTTGGCCATCAGTGTATTTTCTTTATTGATTGACCCTGTGTGGATTTACTGGCTCACTAAACTCTCTGCAATATTGTTCCAGTGACTCATTCACAGCGTCAGAGTTTCTGCTGAATGTTGCAAAATGAAGGCTTCCATGCATTATCATAATATATGAAGAAGCTGTATTGCTCTCTGTTCACAAAGAAGACATGCATTATCACCCCTGATTCTGCTTGATACAAACATGTTTGTATCAGTATTCATGTAGATATGGTTAATATATTTTGGGGAGGAACTGGTGTAATACGCTTTTGATGTTTTGGGATAAATAAATAGTTTTCTATCTGACTGTATTGATTGCTAAGATGACAAGTGCAATTTGTTCTTCTTTTTTGTTAATATTTTGTGTGTGCATTGTGGGATACAGATGTATACAGACGTTTGATAGTGGCATAAAAGGTATGTATAGAACACTAATTCTTAAACTAAAAATATGGGATTGTATGTTACTTAATTTATGTGAACATGCTACACACAATTCTAAATAATGCAGTAGTATATTATTTTTAAGATAACTGAATAGTATTGATCAAAATGACTGTGCTTTAAAAATTATGTCACAGCATATTAAACTTGTACTGTATTTACAGAATATTCTGCCATTCAATGCTCTTACATTGATAACATGTTGCTAGATATTCATTGAAAAAGAATACATATATATCATGCACAATTCAGTAAGTATATCAGTTTTAAAGGCCAATAGCTGTTGCTAAGCTGTATTTTAAACACTGAGAAAATGTATAATTTAGCACAATTGGTACACATATAATCACAAATAATTCATGTTTTTACAATATGTATTTCCCAACAGAGTATTGTACCTTTGACACATTTGAACCAGTGTGCTCTGAAGATGAAGTGATATTAATCCAGCATGCTGTGTATGGGAGAATGAGAGTAGGGACGTGCCTCACCATTGACTTTTATGTTGGCTGTGCTGCCAATGTGCTGCAAATTGCTGACCATATATGTTCTGGACGGAGAAGATGCAGTATCACTGTACCTCACTCTGAGATGACAGAAGCCATAGAATGCTTGGAACAGCCAAGTCTCTTAGCAGCCGCTTACCTTGAGGTTTCTGAGACTTGTGTCAAAGGTTAGATTTTAATAAAAATTTTGTCAAAACATTTAGACTAAGCAAACTACTGTGTTGCTTTTCTTCATAATATTCTTAATAAGAGCATGTTTTGAAGCATATACCTCCAACAACAAAGCTAAAGAGCAATTGTAAACATGCAATGCAATTGTAGGGTTAATAAATTTAACTCTTTTTTGTCATTGAATGTTTATTTGTTTAGTGTTTACATCACCCCTAATACTTCTGTACCCTGTTACAGGTAGTTGAAAAGACTGAGAAAACCAGCACATACAGTTGGTCCAAATTAAACAGGGTAACTTGATGAACTTTGGCAGGCCAATTCTGGCTTTCTCAATAGCAATCGGGCTGGGATTTGAACCATTGTACCACAATGGCCCTTTTTATATTAGCTATTAGAAACCTATAATAACCATATATATATTAGCTATTAGAAACCTATAATAACCAACAAAGTTTTCTATTTTTTTCTTTGAAGCAAATACTTCATATTTAATATAGTGCTATATTAATTTATTTTACCAACACAGTCACCATGCCACAGAGGAAAGCATGTTCATCTCGTGAAAAAATTGATGTTGAATCAAAGAGAAAATACCTTTCCAGCCTAGTTACACAAGAAACATCATGTGGCCTTCATAACTCTCCATGGATATTGACCTCTCAACCAGGGCAACTGATAGAAATGTCACTTTTGGACTTTGCGTGGGATAATGCATCGATTGTTGAAGATAGTGAAGCTTCAAGAGATTGCCTCAAGAATTATGGTTATATACTGGATATTGAAAGTGATGGTGTCATAAATATATGTGGAGGTAGCTACAGAAATAAACATTTGTATACCAGCCACTCAAATAATGTTCAAGTTGTTTTTAATCAACAAGCTCTTGAAAAATCTAACTTCATACTAGCATACCAAGGTAATCATTTAATTTTGCATTTTTATTTTTAATCTTTTTGATTTCAATGCAAGTATTGGCTGACATTCGTGCTAAACTTATGCTGATTTATTGGTGCAGCTTTAACTGATTCTATCTTTGAATACTGAACCTGGTAATATTTTTTGTCATCTTCCACACATTATATTTATCCTAGCTACAAGGACTTGCAGATTGGTTAATATTTCTGTATTCCTCAGGGCCACTGACTATGCCCAATTTTGCTAAGTGTTTCTTACACTATGCAAGCTAAAAGTGTGCTCTATACATAATTAAAAAGTTATTTTTATGGAACTTCAAGTGCAAATAGAAGTGTTTATATTCACTGGTACCTCTTTTTATACCAAAGCACTTTTTGTACTGTTTCTTTAAATATGAACTTGTTTTGTTACTGTTCTTATTAAATAGTGGGTAATAAAAGAACAAAAATATATTACACATGGCTGTTACCCTTATAATACTTTTGCTGTGCACTTGTATATAACATTTATATACTGTGATATGATTTTGTATATGTGATTCGGGAAGTTTTCCAATTTGCATTCCTGACATTCCTTATTATGGATAAGTAATGTTATGAATGTATAAACAAGCACAATTTATTTTTTCAACTATTTCAATAACTAGGTTATCTTCTATAATGTAATATCATTGCCTCCATCAAGGAAGTTATATGATCACTGGGTGATGTTTGGTTGTTTGAAGGTTACCAAGAATAGGAAATTAATTTGTCTTATTAGAGATATACACCCTCTGACTTCTCTTCTAAGAAAACCTTTTTTCAAAAATGTTTCTTTTTTTTTGTTGCATAATAACCATTTTATGGTTCATCGTTTTAAGTCTTAGGTATATACTGACCTATGTAGCTTTGCATGTGTTAAATGTAGATTATTAATGTAAAATATGTTTGTGAAGCTAATTTGTCAGTTCATTCTGGAAGGCAAAGAATAACTGTTACCCTTTCTCTCTATATCTATTATTTCTATACAACAAAAGCAAAGGTGTACTTTTTAATTTGTTAAGGGTTTCTGTATTTTCTGTCTGTTTAGCCATGGGATGTCCAGATTTCAAGGCCCCTCCACACACTTGGCAAGATAAGGAGAATGACAGTCTTGTTGTTGGGTGTGTGTCATCTGACAAAACATGGAAATTGCTCTGCGTGAATAACATGTGGCTGGGACGTGTGGGTAATTGCACACCACGTAAGTTGCAGTTGAAGCAGTCATTTCACAGTACTCTGGACTTATTTGTTTTTCATTCAATCTTTAGTAAACCTTTTTTGTCATTCAATTATTTTTATTAATATTATGATAGGAAATGAATGAAAATAGTCTACCACAACTTTGCGACAAATACATCATTACATTAACATATAATAACGTATTATTGTATGTGGATAAGACAGTATTTTCCAATTAAAGTTTATGAACTAGGCTGAACATTGTTAAACATGAAAAATACTTAGTGTAGTGTCAAAATAATAAATCTATAGTTTAACAGTACTGAGTATGATTCGTATCATGATGAATTTCTTCTTCAAGTTGCTTTACGGTCTTATTTACATAATTAGTATGAAAATGCTTATTTTGTGTGTCATCTTAGCAGCTTTAATTGCTAAGAGCAGGTAATATGTATATATCTACTTAGTACAACTAACAGGTCCTCAGTGGGCTTTAGCTAAAGGTCTCTGTGTTGGTTTGACTCCTACAAGCGGAAATACTGAGGGTCTGTCCCAATATGACCCATGCTACTGAATTGGACGTAAAATTAAATGGTACAACTAATGTTTACTGAGTACTAGCAGGTTGTGACTTATTTATGTGTTATAGAATAAATCTCCCAAAAGAACTTGGTAGGAATTTTCATAAAATGCAAGTAAAATCGGGCTTGAGGTGTGAATCTGAAATCATATGCAGATTGAAATATAAAACAGAATATCATAAACCACACATCATCCATATAACTTAAACACTGAGACAGTTTTTATTCAAAACAACAGTGATAATAGTGTAATTATTCATCTTGTTACAGACCATTTAACTTTAAGAAACCTTGCTTTTCTTACTTCACATTTGGCCAGGAAGGCATTCATACATCTGAAGTAAATATTGAATGTATTTTATGTTGTCCAGCTTCAACCACTGTGGCACCTACTACCAACCCTCCTAAAACAGTGAAAAAAGTGGAAAAAACAACTGCCAACAAGCTGACCCTTCCTGTTGTTGAAACAAACCATGGTAAGACAACTGACTAAAGTAGTTCAAAGTAAATTAAGTATAATTATATTTTTTGAACATTCTGTGATTGAGTACTGTGGTGTGTTTGGTACCGAACAAACCTCATCTTGGCACTGACCGGAAGACTGAATATGTATTAATATTTGGTAGTCACAGGTAAAACTCGCGCTCTCACGCATACCATATAAGGAAGTTGAAGTGATGACAAAAATCAATTAAACATCCTTGGCAGTTTCCATGTGCATTAATTGATTTGAATGTTTTTAGTTAAAGTCTATTTATAGCGTGCACTCATGTCAGTATATACTTTAAACAATAGAAATCCACAATATCAAGTGCAAAAGAGCCACAAATAAATATTTTGTGTCCATGTTGTGTCAAGTTATATTGGGGAGCATTACCACACTCAGCTCACAGCATTTAAGTGATGGATCTGCATTGCTATCCTGATTTACCGTTTGAAATATATTCTATTCAGGAGTTTGGAAAGAATGTTGGAGTTTGACACCATGTAACTTCACATTGTTTTCTTCTTAATCAACTAGTTTTCACAGGAATTTCTTGGCAAATAGAATGACCATTGTCCTGCATTGATACCATGATAATATATCTTCATTAGAAGATTAACAAAAGCATTTTGAGAGTGCATACCCCCATCAGGGCTAACGCCTAAAAATATTGCTTATGAGTACAGTGATAAAATATTCTTTTAAGAAATTTCTGGATCCGGACAGTGATCCAGATGAGCACCAAAATCTATTAATCTGTTTATTGCGCAATTGTTGATATTTCCTGATAATTACATCTACATCTGTCCTTAACTTTACCATTTATATTTTAAACAAACACACCGTGAACTCTGTCTTTCATCAGTCAACACGATCACTCGGCGGAGTGATAACTTCAAAATCTTGCAGCAGTGTAGCCGCATATATTAAAAAGGTCATAGTGAAGTCAAAATTGAATCGACTGTGACCAGTGCTCTATTCCGGCCAATGATAATGTTATAGGAAAAAAATGAAAAAGTCTTAGCTTAAAAACCATGGCTTAGAATGTCCTAACCAACAGACAAACAAATGAGCCAGTTGTCTAACATACTTAATAGTAACAGCTGTTTATCATCACTGTCATGTCTGGTGGCTAGCAATGAATAGATATTTTCTTTTACTTCACTGTATCACTAAAAGTGTTTTGTTTATGATATTATGTACGAGGACATTATGGATAACAAGGAACACTTGTGGAAATTAAACTGTTCATTTCTACAGTTGAATACTGCTCCATAGAAAAAGTTAAAATATTTTTATGATTTTTTTTTGCTGGAGCAGCAAATCCTTTCAGCAGTTGTATTGTTTTGTTTTCTTTTTTGCAGTTATTGCATTCACCTTTGGATGTGTAACACTCATTGTATGCTGCTCAGTTGTTGTTGTTGGAATTTACTGCACTAAAAGGTAGGCTTTTATATTCTTCATTGTACAATGTTATCTACCACGGCACAGAAATAAAGTTGTCATTAATAATCATATCTATCCTTGTAAAAATATTTAAATTAAATTCAAACTTTTTCAGACTCATTTTTTTCTTTGAAAAATAATACAAAATTACTGAATATCCCCATAAGTAGATGTTTTGCTATTTGCAAACAAGTAGTAATTTTTAAAGCTTTAAACTTTAAGATATTTTTAACTGTTAGATATTAATTTTTTCGAAAAATAAAACAATAAATAAATATCCCCATGATTAAATGTTAAATGCTATTTGCCAATAAATATTAATTTTTAAAGCTTAAAAAATCTCTCCAATTAATTATTTGTAACAGATAGTTCTACTTAAACACTACTACAAATTGAAATGCTGCTTGGAATAACTCTTGAGCTAATAGATCTCAAATAAAATGTTCCCTTTCGCAGTGTAATTATAAATCTTTTCTTTCGCAGATATGAAATAGACAAACTCAAACCTTACAAACAAGATACCACTGCAAAACCCTTGATCCATGATGGGTACAGAACACTCATTGTCAAAACACCACAAACTGCCAACCTTCAGAACCCTGAGAACCCACCAACATATTCTGCTGCCCTACCTAAAGATGAGAGACCCCCTCCTCCACCAGAGAGAAGACATTCTACACAGCCTAAAAGAGAGAGGAACAGTGATTACCTGAGACCATGTGGTGGAGATGTGGGTGGTGATGAGTCAGTACATTATTACATACTGGAGAATCTTACTGATGGTTCTGAGGGAGAGAAAGTCTACCAGAACCTTTAGTTAGATTTGATTGAATTATTAACATTTTATCCTCTTTAAACAGAAGCATGTAGTAAAAACTCAATTACTTATCAAAAACTGGAGATTTCAGACATGTTATATATATATATATATTTTTGTTTACATATTCATATTTCTAAGCTGTGCCACCTAGTTTGCAGTTTATGTGGCTAACTGTTATACAGACTATAAAATAATAGTTACAAAACTGGAAAAAATGAGTTTAACTATTTTGTAAACTGAAAATTACTGCTTAATCCTTTGAAATGATTGACAAGTAAACTAGATTTAACTCAAGATGCTAAAGATAACACACAAGGAATGTGTTCAATTTCTGTTACAAAAATTAAAATATGTTGTTTTTGGTCAGAGAAATGTGACATTTGTGTTCCATGTTTCATTGTCTGCCAAATGTAATTCACATATTGCATGATGTATAAATGATACTGAAGTGTTTTCATCTACATTAAAGAAACCAAAAATTTACTTATAAATAGTCTCACATTCACTAATGTATGGAAATCTAAATCGTAAAAATCTGATATTTTTTGGTGAATTCATGAATTGAAGTTATGTACATTTCAGCTGGTATGTCTAATGTTAAGCATATGAGTAATATAATTATTTAGTCTGTGACAGGATTTAACACCAGGTCTATGCTTTGTGTAAGCAATTTGATAAGTGTAAAACAGCAAGATAGTATCTTGTGATTATGTCTTTCTGCATAAAGACCTAACTAATAATGATCATATAGTTTAACTGACTCACAATGGCTGTCGTTGTTTCTGCTACCAACAAATATTAGAGAATTATCATAATGTATTACAACTGTATTGCTCTGTATTGACAAAGAAATGATTATATTTCCCCACACATTGTGGAGGTGAAAATCTGTCTTTTGTAGACTGTATATTTGAGCATTTAATAGGGATTATAATGGTGTACCATAATTACTAATGTTTGCTGGAATATCTAAAAGATGTTTATGATAACTTTGTATTTGATATGGTGGGTTTGTCTGATGGAATATGGATGTTTGGATGCAGCCGACAGTGATATACAAGGTTAGTTTTGTTCAAGATTATTATTGTAAGTGTAATATATTTACTCTGGTTTTCCTACTTTCTGTGTGCTAACCTGATTCTCCATGTTCAATCAGTGAAATGAATAATAATAGTAAAACATGAGAAAGGATAGTGGGTTTTTCAATAATTACTTATTGATGTTAATGCAAGGCATCTCACTTGTCAGTTTTGATGTTCAGCTGGTTAAGTCAGATGAATCAAGTATTATTAAGGTTATATTAAGATTCAGTTTTCTCAAATATTTTATCTAGGTGAGTTTTATTCCTGTGAATATTGAAACACTTTACTATCTAGATTCACAGTCGGAAGCTCCTTGATATTTAATACAAGATCACAAAAATTAAATGACTTAACCATGAATATAAAACAATATATGGTTGACAATTTTCAATTATCTGTTAATAATATTGATTTTTGCATATGGTTGCTGATACGAACACATATCGGGGTTACTGTATATATTTCAAAATATTTGTTCTGCAGAAATTATTTGCAACGAAATTTCATTGCAAATTGCATTAAAGGATTCTTTAATCAAATATTTTTTACTTGTTAAGTAAGTTTTAAGCGTGCAACTTGTTATATATTTTGTAGTAATTTGCAGTTAAGTAATAATAAATTTATAAAGTAATCTGTTATATTTTTAGACGGGATATAATGGCATGTTATTGTTACACTTTTTCAGAGTATTGTACATTTGAGTCATTTGAACCAGACTGTCCAGAAGGTCAGGTAGTGGTGGTACAGCAAGCCGTCTATGGCCGGATGAGAGTTGGGAAATGTTTGACTACTGACTTCTACATTGGCTGTGCTGTCAATGTACTTCAAATTGCTGACTCCTCTTGTTCAGGTCGTCAGAACTGCAGAATTAATGTACCAAATCCCCAGATGGCAGAAGCTGTTAATTGTTTGGAGGATCCCAGTCTCTTAACTTACTTTGAAGCTTCTTCAGGTTGTGTTGAAGGTCAGTGAAAGTACATTTTTAAACGAAAGTTATCAATTAAGAAAGCATAGCAACCCATTGTTAATGGTTTAAGCTTCCCTACCAGTTATGAGGAAAGTGGCATGCAGCACTTTCAACTGTAGAACTGTAAACATCTCACATACCTGGATTCCTCCAATAGTGAATACATACATACAATTAAATAATATAACTTTGGCTCTTAAAACCCAAACTTAGTCTTTTGTCAATGACTTGAAGTATTTCTGAAAATGTGGCCTAAATGTTAATGTTTATTCTATTTGTTTCAATTAATTTGTTGAAAATGAAATAGTAATGGTTAACAATAGAAACAACCTGCAATGTGACTTGATATGTACTATACATTAAAAGTGTAAGCAAAAAAGTCTATATAAATGAATTTTATTACAAATTTAAAACAATTTAACATTTCAGTATTTCGCCCACAAAGACAAACATGCACTTCACCTGAAAACGTAGATGCAGAGACAAAACCAAACTATCTTTCCAGTGTTGTATCTAGAGATACATCATGTGGATTTCACAAATCTCCATGGATTATCATGTCTAAACCAGGACAACAGATTGAAATATCTCTGTTGGACTTCTCATGGGACAATAAATCAAATATTGATGCCATTGGCTCTCCTGGAAACTGTAGAAAGAATTATGGTTACATAGTAGACATAGAAAGTGATGATGTCATCATTATATGTGGAGGTACACTGAGAGAAAAGCACATATACACAAGCAGATCAAACAGTGTCCAGATTGTATTAGATCCGCCATTACTGCAAAACCATTTCTACTTAATATCATATAAAGGTAAGAACCCATTTTATAAACATACTGAAACGTTTCAATAAACAATGATCAGTATATATTTAATTATGTTTTATTTTTATGATATCTTTCTGTATGATTATGTCTCACAGTAATTAACAATATTCGTTAAATTGAACTGGCACAGATAAAAAAACAGTGTTATCTGTACAAAATAAAATGAAGAGGTTTAAAGAAACTGTCAGTCCTTGTACAAAAATGCATGTATTTAATATAAAAATGAGGTATAGTATATGTTAAATACTAAACAATTAACTACCAACTATACAAATTATATATTGTGATCAGTGTTGGTGTATGTTCGTTAAAACAAAGAAATGTTTAAAAATTGTGTTGAAATTGTCTTGAACACAGCTATACCAAAATACAGCACACTGCAATAATTTCAGTTTTGTACTTGATCAGACTTAGAGCAAACTTAAGAGCTCAGTAAGATCTTGCAAATTAAGCATTTTGTACCAGATTGAAAGTATCACGATAATTGATTACTTATTTGTGCAAGATCATTATCATAATTCATGTTATGTCTTCATGTTTCAGCTATTGGATGTCCAACATTCAAGGCCCCTCCCCACACAAGGCAAGAGAAGGAGAATGGCAGTCTAGTCATTGGGTGCGTGTCATCCAATAAAACATGGAAACTGCTCTGTGTTAATAACATATGGCTTGGACTTGTGGGCAACTGTACACCACGTGAGTTGCTGTGGCTATTTAACATCACTGAATTGTGTTCAGTTTAGAGTACTTCTGCCAAAAAAAAATGATGGGATTTGTATTTGTAGTAATACATAATGGAATTCAATAAAGTTGTATATGTCAAGGAAAATGTAGGATAAGTATGTTACTTTGGACTCGATTATGTGAATGGTGCAAGACATAAAAGACAGTTATATATTACATTATTACACTGTTTCCTAGTCAATGACCTGAAACCATCGCTGAGTAAATAAACCAGTATGATTGCATATATATTGTGAATTATATTACATTATAGCTTCCACAACAGTGACTATAATAACAATGGCATCTACTTCACCAAAGAAAGGTGAACATAAAAGTGCTAGCTCTTTGACACTCCCCGTGGTGGAAACAAACCATGGTGAGTGAACAAATTTAATATCTTTTGGCTTTAACTGATGTGTATCAACAGTAAAAATCATACATGTGGCTGTTTTTGTAATAAAATCTTTTTTGCATGATAATGTATACAGTTTGGACAGGCATCACTTTTCACACAGGTTAATATTACAGCCATGTAAATAATGATACTTGTGAATATTGTAACATGATGACATGAATGCATCAAACAGTGAGATCACAACGGATGGTACGTTTTGCTAAGAAGGTATACCTTAAGTTTGCTTCTAAAGGAACACTTTAAGGTTACGGAATAGATAATGTAAAATTTAAGACGAAAGAAGCATTACAGTAAATCAGTTATATATTACAAATACTCTCCAAATAAAGACTGTGCTGTAATTGACTTAATGACCATAATTATTGTTTAGTGCCTTAGTCATAGCAAGGCTGACAGGAATATAATAAGCATGAAAATTTCTGATTTTCTTTATATCTTTGACACTAATAAGTAACTTTTTATTTTTCAGTAATAACTTTCATTTTGGCGTGTGTCACACTGATTGTATGCTGTTCAGTAATTGTCCTTGGAATTTACTGCACGAAAAGGTAATATCCAGTCACTAGCGAATGCTATTAAATAGGCAGTACACATTACATTCTCTTATATGTTTTAGTCTGTTTCATTTTGCCTTATGTTTTACACTGTGACAAGAATATTCCTGATTAACAAATTAAATAATATTTGCATAATGCATTCATACCAAGTGCTTGTTATCTCCCGCCAGTGGCCGTAAAGATTGAAATATTGCAGCTAGGTTAATCAAATTTGCACAAAAGATATATGGCTACGAAAGTTAGCCTGATAGTAATTTTGGCCTAGTTTCGAAAACAAAATGGCCACCGTATCACGTTTAATGTCAATGGGATTATCCTATAAAAAAGACCTTATATCTCCCTATCATTGCTACTAGGGGTTTGGAAAGTGAAAACAATTTATAGAAAGTCATGGCCTGAGAATCTTTTCTAATTGCTGACTTTGACCTTTGACCCCTTCTTCAGTGTCAAGTGGGATCATCTTACTACAAAGGCCTTATATCTCCCTTAGTTCTCAGATATTATTGATCCTAAGGCGGGAGATAACTGCTGCAGCAGTGGCCTTGTTGTATATGTAGACATCATGAATATCATTGTACTTGGAAGATATATGTCAACAGATTAAGAATCAGAAAATCTACCTTTAAAAGGATTATTGTATATTATTGTGTTCTATATCTTGTGAGTGATATTATTGTTCATGAATAAGGTTTACTATCCTTTATTTTTAGGTATGAAGTAAAGAAGCTTAAACGTCACAGACAAGGTGTTAATGCTCTGCCTTTCATGCATGATGGTAACAGAACACTAATATACAGAACCTCACAAAGGCAATCACTTCAAAAACAGGACAACCCACCAACATATTCTGCCGCCCTGCCTAAAGACGAGCGACCCCCTCCTCCACCAGAGAGAAGACATTCTACACAGCCTAAAAGAGAGAGGAACAGTGATTACCTGAAACCGTGTGGTGGAGATGTGGGTGGTGATGAGTCAGTACATTATTACATACTGGAGAATCTTATTGATGGTACTGAGGGAGAGAAAGTGTATCAGAACCTTTAGTTGTATCGCCATCACACTTTTCTGACAAGGTGTCATGCTTCACCAATGTTAATAAATGTAACTTTAAAGAAAGGGCCTCAGAATATATCAATTTACGAAGGCAAATGTCTCATTGTGAAAGTGTCATGTTTATATTGTTATAAAATGACATACAGTTATCCTGTGGTTTCTATGTATGGATAAATATAAAGATTTAACTTTAAATTAGAAAATCAGTGTAACTAGAGTATTTTATGTATTTTTTTGGTAATGAATCTCTTAGTTTCCCTACAAATCACTGGAACCTTTGGTAGAAGTAACAAAACTTGTGGACATCAGTGTATCCATGTATTGATTCTGCTTGTGTGTGGATTTACTGTGCCTCTTGTAAATATTTCTGCATTCACTCACAGAAGCAGTTGTAGTTTCTGCTGGTCCTTGTGTAGATATTGTTTTGCTAATTATCATAATGCATGGAGACTGTATTGCTCCATATTGATAAAGAAATGACGTTCTGTATCCCTGTATACTGTGTGTATGAACATAATCCTTTGTAAATACCTGTGCATATGATTTACTTTGGATTAATAATAGTTGTTTATAAATACATTCTATCTATGGTGTTATGATGGAGTGGATACCTTGGTTGTATTTACTGTTGATTAATGTGATTTTAGTGGTTGAGTATGAATGCCTTGAAACAATGGATGGCAGCATGAGGGGTTAGTATTTTTAGAGTTCTACTTTAAAATATTCCTTCTATGAAGCATTCTGAAGCCAATTTTGGGAGTATTAACATGTCGGTCAGAGCATTTGTTTTGGTAAATATGTCCTCATACTGGTGTGTTACTCAATGACAGTACTCATATAAAATGCAATAAATTGTTTGAGTAAACAGACATTTTTGAAGCTATTTTTGGAGGGTTAACTCTAAACTTTGGGAAACTTGAATCTTCCCCCCAAAAATCGTTTGAGATATTGCTTGTAAACTGTTCTTGCTTTTTATAAATGAACATTGGTTGGGTGCATTTTTATCAAATTATTAACCTCTCAGGCGGGTGTATATTTTGCAATTTGGATCATTTGACATGACTGGAACCTCTTTGAGTGCATCCTATTATATACTTGTATTGGTATCGGGCATTGGTGACAGAACTACATAAAAAGGTGTTTCAAAATGCACAAACCCTCGCCCTGTGGGTAGTGCTGAAAATAAAACTTATATATTTTGGATCCAGATCAAGGTCTGGATTATCAATATACTTTAAATAGGGCCAATCCACAGATAGGCCCTACCTTGTGTGAAAATATGACCTCAATCTCATAAATAGTTTTGGGGTTATGCTTACAGATATTACTTAAAAGCACACAAAAATAATTTGGCTTTTAGAATTTGGATGTTGATAATCTTCAATAAGGAGTATCAAAAGAGTTGCTCTCATTCCCCTTTGTGTAAAAATGTGACCACAGTCGGTTGTACAATTTTGAGATTTGGGCACTGACAGACTGACCCGATTCCAATATCCTTGGACCATTCCCTTTCAAGCGCTTAAGGTACTAATTATTGTGCGCTGGCGCTTCTGGCTTGCATGTAGTAACGACCTCTGTGGCCTGGTGGTTAACAAGAGTGAATCACTTTGTGTTCGCCTGTGTGGTTGTAGGTTTGACTACATGTAATTCTAATTCTAATTGGACTTTTATAGCGCTTAATTTCTCCTATTCAAAGGGGACACTAAGGCACAACAAAACCAAAAAAGTTAACCAATTTCAATATCCCGGGACAGAAAAGAGTCCAAGCACCATGGAGAATGCCAGGGGTAAGTAAGACTAAGGAGGGTTTGGTAGGTAAAGGTAGGTTTTGAGGCATTTTCTGAAGGAGGCAAGAAAGGGGGACGCACGAATCTCCTCGGGAAGAGCATTCCAAACAGTGGGAGCATCAAAAGCAAAACTATAACCAAACTATTTGACGGATGTATGGACTTAAGGGTTGAAACTTGGGAATGACAAGGAAATTACCATCACTCTGACTGTGCCTGGTACTGTAGGAACTGCTGTAGAAAGAAATGTATGGAGCAAAATACTTTGGCAAACCAGTGTGGAGAAACTTATAAACAAGGGTGGCTGTTTTAATGACTGAGCGATGGTCAACAGGAAGCCAATGCAGTTTCTTAAGTACAGGAGTTACACTAGTGTATCTACTGGTATTTGATACTATTCTAGCTGCACTGTTTTGGATGCACTGTAATTTACAAAGATTGAAATGTTAGATTAAGTAAGTGCTGACCTAATATAATTTTAGATTTTGAAGGAGACCCGAAACACAATTGTGACCTTTGTGACTCGAATTCCAGATAAATTAATATTATATTTAAGGTTATTTAAAAGATTTAAATTGAAAATATATTTTCAATATTTATTCAGTGTTTTGCATCTTGCCTGTAGTACTATTCTATAGTACTATTCTTTGTATCAGTCTTAATTGTGATAGCTCAACATGGTTGCTAACTATTCACAAACCACGAGACAAATATTCCATTACCAGTCATTTGTTTTTCAATATTTATTCAGTGTTTTGCATCTTGCCTATAGTACTATTCTATAGTACTATTCTTTGTATCAGTCTTAATTGTGATGGGTAGTCCGAATTTAGAAGAAACCGGTACATACAGTTGGTAAAAGTTCTGTACTGTAAATCGGCCAAGTTCTCAGAGGTGTCAGGTTACCCAGCAGGCATGCAACTTTGAAATCTGGTTGAATCCAACGTAGAAATCTGGTTGAAATACATGTTGATTTTGCAAACTGTTTTTAGTTGGATCCAACTGGTGAAATCATGTTGAAACCAATGTTGAAATCTGGTTGAATTCAATGGGTGAAATCTGGTTGAAATATATGTAGTTTTTGCAAACCGTTTTTAGTTGGATCCAACTGGTGAAATCATGTTGAAACCAATGTTGAAATCTGGTTGAATTCAATGGGTGAAGTCTGGTTGAAATACGTGTAGATTTTGCAAACTGTTTTTGGTTGGATCCAACTGGTGAAATCATGTTGAAACCAATGTTGAAATCAGGTTGGATCCAACTGGTGATGTCATGTTGAAACCAATGTTGAAATCAGGTTGAATTGAATTGGTGGAATTTGGTTGAAATATGTTTAGATTTTGCAAACTGTTTTTGGTTGAATCCAGTGTATGAAATAGGGTTGAATTCAATGGGTGAAATCCGGTTGTTTACACTCTCTTCTTTATTTGAATCATTGTAGCTTGTGTGTCATAATTATAGCTTTTTAATAATATTACATAATAAGATCCATATACAATCTTACAATTTGGATACAACTTCAAAGTAATTACTTCTTTCCAAGATGACATGTTTTCATGAGTCATTATATTCAATTTCAACAATCAATCAGCTTTCAAATATAATTTCTCAAGATATGTAAATCCATATTTTCCAACTAGATATCCATTTTCATGGTATTAATAGAACTGGTATCATTCAATGTCTTCAATTAAAATTCTTTTGTGAAATTTTAAAATAATTTTTTTTTCTTTGTAAAAAACAGTTGTCACATTTTTTATATCTTCAGTATTTTGTCCAATCAGTTTCTTTTAAATGTTTTATTAAGTTGGCTATAATTATACTGTAATTATAAAGAATCTATAATCATGTAGCAAAGCCACAATGCTCAGTTCAGATGCTTGTGTCTCATACAACTCTGTCATATACACTGAAAACAAAAAAAACAACAACACAAGAATAGCCACATTTGTAGAACTCCACCCATAACTCACACTTTAATTAGTTGTCAGTTCTGATCACAAAAACAGACCTAAAGAAGTAAATACCATGCATGCAATTAAACAAGGGTAAACCCCCACCTCCACCCTGATGTGTTATCTAATTACTTTATGTCACAGGCCTAATGTTCTGTGTAGCAGGGTACAGATAAGAAAAACCAGGAACCCCCATGACCTCACTGCTGTGCAGATAAAATGTTACAGCTAAGGTTCTCTGTATAGCGAAGTTTTCAGTGTAAACTTGTAAACTGAAAACTAGTTAATTGAGCATGGGAGCATTTGAGAAACAAATTCTACTTACTAATTAAGTCATGATGAATAGTTTGAATTTATCTTTTTTTATTTAAGATAAGTTAGACTTCACAACGTTTTCTTTTAATTATCAGGAATTGCATTTATTAAAATATATTTGGGTGCATCAATTTTGTTGTAGCTATTAATTTATAAGGAGAATAGATAAAATGTACAAGTACATGCACACATAATCTTTATCATCTTATAATCTTAAGTTTAAAAATGAGTCTTTGCGTAACAAACACCTACAAATTCAAAAACTATTGCAATAATGGTTCTTTCAGAAAGTTAGACTTAATCACTATATCTCCCTCTAGAAAAAGAATTTTCAATCAACGATCACTCATCATTCATTTCCCAACATTCAACCTGTTTTCTGTTCTATAACATAACTAAGATTTCATGTTGGAAAACCTAACTTGATTTAGTGTTGATTTTTTATGCAGTATCACTATTTTTTCCAGTCAGAAATCCAGCTTTGAAATAGTGTTGAAATAGTATCAGTGTCAATTTGTCAACCAAAAATCACCATGATTTCCGGTCAAAATATCACTACTTTTTCATGTCAGAAAACCAACTTAGTTTTAATAGTTGATAATGTGGATTTTTTTTTTAATAGTACACAAATTCGTTTATTCCCCCATTTAAAAATAAGGTTTCAGGAACCTGGTGCAGAGTAAATGGGGTTCTAAAACCACTCACCAGGACCTTTACAAAAAATAGCATCTCGCAGGATGGCCAATAATAAACCGACATTACCTTTTTTTATTTACTGCTCTTAAAATTGTGCATCTATATTTTTATTTATTTTGTTTTAAACTATAAATGGAAGAAAACAAAAAGTTAAATAAATATTTACATCAAACTGCCATTAGTATTTCTCTTATCATGTCTCCTTAAAACCCAAAAACATATTATTATCTTTAGCTTTTTTTCTTTTTTTTCTTTCCTTTTTTTAGTTACCAGTAGCCCTGTATTCAAGAATGGGACTCAATAGTTCCCATCTATCAACATAACCCTTTATCATACCATAATCGTTTGTAGCTACACATTGCTCTAGGGAGTGATAGTACTGTATTAAACTTATACAACATTTAACGCTAAGTTGCTGTTGTTTACATTTTGTATTATAAATATACTTTTTTACCACTGTGAAAAGATAATTTAAAACATCCTTATTTTCATTTTCGACACCCCCCAGCAACACTTTCGCATCATCTAGGTTAATGTTGATCTCTCTATTTACAAATATTACATCAAACAAATTGAACCAAAATGTCTTTACCACTGGACAGCACCAGAAGAGATGTGGATTTTAACATCAGGACCTGTTTCAACTCTAAAAAAACGACATTTCAAGGCGTGTGCCTGCTGAGTAGTGTGTTACCCTTGCACCACCGTGGCCCTGTTTTTTTATATTGGATATATTCTTAATGGAAGACATCAATGTACAGTAAACATATATTACATTAACTACTGGTTGAAAAGCAATTCTGGTTGATTACAGAGTACTGCATCTTCGATTCGTTTGAGCCTACCTGCCCCAAGGGAGAGGTGATTGTAGTCCAACACGCTGCTTATGGGCGAATGAGGGTTGGGAAATGTTTGACAACTGACTTCTTCATTGGGTGTGCTGTTGACGTACTTCGAATTGCTGACTCCACATGTTCAGGCCGTGAAAGCTGTACAATTACTGTGCCAAACCCTGACATGGCTGAAGCAGTGCATTGCTTAGAAGAACCAAGTCTGCTGGGATCTGCTTACTTCGAAGCATCGGCAAAATGTGTAAAAAGTTAGTTAAATTAATGTCACTGAGGTCTATCAATTTAAAAATTTTATAATTCAGTTGTGTTTATTATATTTTTGGGTATATCATGACATCAAAGAACTTCTAAACAGCCTAGATAATCAAAGGATTGTCTTTGTACATAGGACTGTAGATCTGACATACTCTTTAAATTGCAGTCTGAATATTTCATTGGAATTAATTTGTTTGGCCAGTATTTTATTCTCAATTTGCACATTTAGTTGTTATAAATAAATTTCAACGTGTACTATATTTATTGTTAGCCATCATATAATAAATCAGTGCACTAACAAGGTTCATTACAGATTAGAAAATATGATTTCAGTTAACATACCACAAAGGCAAACATGCAAATCATCGGAAAACCTTGAAACTGATTCTAATATCAGGTATGTGTCTAGTTTGGTCTCCAGGAATAAGTCATGTGGATTTCATAATTCTCCTTGGATCCTGAAATCTAAGCCAGGACAGCAGATAGAAATCTCTCTTCTTGATTTCTCATGGACAAACACATCGGGCGATGGTAATTGCTTCAAGAGTTATGGCTACATCCTTGATGTAGAAAGTGATGATGTCATCAATATTTGTGGGGGTACTTGGAGAGAGAAGCACCTGTACAGAAGTGGATCCAATAGTGTACAAATTGTGTTGGATCAAGTTGCAGTGCAAGGAAATTATTTTCTAATAGCATATAAAGGTATAACTAGATTCATAATTTCAATATTTCACATTTTCTTTTGTTATTTCAAACTAGTGTTCAAAATGTAATGTCTTCTATTAATATATTCATAAGATAGTTAATGTAACTAAGCTACAATTAAGGCTTTAATAATTGAAATCAATCTTAATTATGATTCAAAAAGAATTTGAAATGTTATATTTTCTTTAAATATTCACAGCTATAGTTTAAATGCAGTCTGACATTGAGTAGTATTAATGGGAGCTGGTCAAATCCGTAGCTGGTCAAAACCCTTAGCCAAATCAGCCCCGGCATAATATAATTCAGTCCCTGGAAACTCAGCCCAAGTTGAAAGCAAACAAAATATAGTGCAAAAACATTATTTTATAGCGCTTAATCTCTGCCATATGATAGTACACCAGGTAAGCATGTATCAGAGTAGCATCCCTTAATTGTAGCCTTGCTCCTGTTAATGGCAAATAATGACAGATAATTTTTATATTTAGCAAAATTGCAACTCACATAAATCAAAGATTTTTGGATGCTGTAATAAATATCTTTCGTTTTCCATCCTTCATTCATTGCTTATGTTATAAAAAGTACAACTGGTCTGATGAAGATTTAGTATTATAAACGTTTTATTAGATTACATATCATATTAAACCCATGGCCCCTGTTCACTGGCACATACTCTTTGTAATGTTTATCCTCTGTTTAACATTTTTTCTCTCTGACAGCACAGTAATTTTCTAAGTGCCGATTTGGAAAGGGTAGTTTTCCTAGGGCCCAATTTGACTAGGATATTTTACCTTGGGGGATTTCGTTTTTGAAAGTTGTAGCATTAGACTTTCTACCTTGGTTTACATAACTAATTTTAACAGCTGTTAAGTATTGCTCTAGGCCCTTCAGTATAAATTGTTGCTTACCAAGACATATTAAGATGATGAGCCATGACAACTAAGCATAGATATTAAATTATTTCAATTTTGTTCATAGAATATGCAATAAATATTTTAATTTTATTAAATTGATTAGTACATTATATCATTGTATTTATCAGATCTGTTAACACCTTGAATTCCAGGGATTCCCCCTTAGCTCAGGTATTTAAAGAGTCAGCCTTCAGTTTACGTCTTTGGGTAAAGCAAAAGCACTTGGATAAAATCCCAGCATTTCCCAACAATTCCAATTTACATCGCAGAGATCCTCCTCACGATTCTTCTCACAGCCAAGCGAATTGAGGGGTCATAATGTGCTTATGTAAGACCCTTGCCAGGTGTTTCTTGAGGAAAGATCCACAATATCCTCACAAATATCATCACTGTTAACACATAGACTTTCTGGCAATTCCCCTTTAGCTCAACTGTAAAAATTTTAGACTTGTGTTTATTTTTGTGCATGATCCAAGTGCGCTGGGATTGAATCCCAGCTAATGCATTACAGTTTATAGAATCAAGAATAGTATGTCGAAATATGTACTAACTCCAGTATTTTGAGACTTCTGGTATTTTATATGCTTTAGCTGTTGGATGTCCAAATTTTGATGCTCCTCCACACACATGGCAAGAAAAAGAAAATGACAGTATGGTGATTGGGTGCAGGACATCTGACAAAACGTGGAAACTGGTCTGTGTTAATAACATGTGGCTTGGACTTGTGGGCAACTGTACACCACGTAAGTATAACTCTGTCGCCATGGTAACAATAGTTAGCATCAATATAAATGTCACCATGGTAACAATAGTTAGCATCAATATAAATATGTGTTTTTGTAACATACTATATGACTGATTCAATAAATAAGAAAAGAATTTATCAAATCTTACTAATCTATCTCCTGTCACCAATGACCACAATCTCTCTCTTTCTGCAGTGCAAGTTCCTTCTTGCTTCAAAAACAATACTGCATATATCTTTGCGCATATGTACTCGCAAAGATTTCATTTTATAAGTCTTGTTTTCTGAGAATGTTTCTCTATTTCACGATGTGATTCAGGTGTTTTAATTCAATAATTATTTCGTGTTGGTCCCCACCATTCAGTGTATCAATTTTGTGCATGTCATCCAGATATGTCTAAAATGAGAGGCCTTAGAGACATTTACTTTAATATATTTTAAGAGTTAATTATAGAAAAAAACCTAGCAGACACACCTGTCCAATATCTCGTGGTTGTCAGTGTCATTTTTTTCTCAATAATTAATATAATGTACGTTATATAAAGTATTAATCTATGGTGTATTATATTTAAGCTTCAACTACTATGGCTGTAACAACAAAGGCATCTCCTGCTACGGGGAAAGTTGAACCTGAAGGTGAAAATTCTCTGATACTTCCAGTGGTGGAAACAAACCATGGTGAGAGAATAAAACTGGTGTTTGAATGGTTGCCCAAATATGAAGGATGTGATGGACTTTCTTATGTATTCTTTATAACCTGTTTATGTGCAATTACCAGGAACATATTTCAACCCTGCAGTATCAAATAAGCATATGATGTTCATAATTATGTTTTGATTTCCATTAAAACTGATGACCTACAGTGAAAGAACAAAACTCTAATTTAAACCATGCATAATTTGCACCAGAATATAAATACCACGTTAGAGATTAGTAGCCAGATTATTTATTGAACGGTGTGACTACCAGACTATGTATGTTTTGGATCTTGGCTTTCATGACATTTTCGCATTTTTTATTGGTCATTGGTTGCTGTAAGTTTAACAAGTCACAGTCTATTCATTCAAAGCAATCTATGTAGGTTCGAATCCCACTAGTCATAATGCAGAGGGTATTTCCCAAAAACCTTGGAGTGGTGTTTGATTCTAACCTATCTCTCTCTGACCATGTGTCGCAAGTCATAAGTTCACCTGAGTCCATGCAAGAGACCTTTACAGAATTCATCCCCTCCTGGACCTTAAAACCTCTGTCCTTCTGGCAAATGATTTGGTGAGCAGCAGATTGGACTACTGCAATTCCCTGTTTGTATCGTTTACTGATTTTCAGTTAAGAAGATTGCAGTGTGTTCGAAACCAACTCTGCGGGGTTGTTACTCATCTAACTTTTTCTATATCAACCCCAATTGAAAAAAATTCATTGGCTGCAAGTCAGGTATAGGGAACAATTTAAAATTGACCTTATCACATAGATAATTAAAAAAAACAGACAACCAGCCTACCTAAGTAAATTAATACATCCCTTCACTTCTTTTATAAATACCAGTCACAGTAGCCTAAACTGAAGTTCCTTCATATCACAACGTTTGACCGGAGAGTACATAAATCACACAATCATTATTTTCCAATTCCTTCTGGCATTATCCACTTGCTTTTTGGAACTCTTTCCCCTTCCAAATAGGAAATAGCCTCTGTCACGTCTTCCAGAAACATCTGAAAACTCACCTCTTTAACTCTAGTTTCCTCACTCGGTCACTCGGTTTCCTTCCCTTTGGTCACACCCATAACTCCGTACTACTGACCTTGACCGTGACCGCCCATCACGTATCTGAATTTATTAATAATTTTGTAAACTTGGTGCACTGAGTTCCCATTGCAGGGAAAATATTTCGCCTACAAAGCAGTAGATTAGATTAGATATTGCAATGCCCATTGAATGGGACGTAAACCCCTGCCTTTGAATTTGGTAATTTAAAGTATGTTGAGTGGATTTTGCTCAATCAGAAAGCTGTATGTTCGTGTTATGGTTAAATGTCATTATGATATGATTCAGGGGCCACGGTGGCAGAGTGGTAACACTGGGGTTCGGTTCCTGGCATGGCCTCAAGTGGGAAAGTTGGTAGTTGCTTGCCGTTGGTCGGCAGTTTACAGTAGAGAACCTTGGCCAACTGTATGTACTGGTTTCCTCTGCCCTTCCAACTACCCGTCATGATATGACCTGTACAGTGTTGAAAGCAATGTAAAGCCCCAAATAAATAAATAAATGATATGATTCATGAATATCTGTTATTGCATGATGCTTTTGATAAATAGTTTTTTTTTTAAAAAACGATATGTATTTTCAGTTATAGCTTTCATCCTGGGATGTGTTACATTGATGGTCTGCTGTTTGGTGATTGTCGTCGGAATTTATTGCACAAAAAGGTAATTTCTTGTGAGACATATGTCTGCTAATAGACAATACCAGTTACATACAGAATTTAGAAGAATGTTGCAATGTTTGTTTAAAGAACTTTATTCTGGTTAACATATTTCAAACATAATTGCAAACCAGCTCTAGGTTTCAAGCACAAGACACTGAATAAGTAACAGAGCAATTTTGATCAAGGATAACATAATGTATTCATAAAATATGAATGTCATTAAGCAGGAACTTATGAGTTTGAATGATGTATTTATCAGTTTTATAGATGTATCTAACGAAGGCATTGAAGTAGCAAAGACACATGCAGATTGGGAAAACATAAGTGTATTCATTTGAAAAGACTATATCACTGTTTTTATTGATGTATATATATAAAATAGTATATCTTATTTATAGATATGAAGTAAACCAACTGAAACCCTACAAACAAGATGTCAGTGCTTTGCCTTTGATCAATGATGGAAACAGAACTCTCATAGTTAAAACACCTCAAATTGCAAACCTTCAGAACTCTGATAGGCCTCCAACTTACTCTGCTGCCCTGCCTAAAGATGAGCGACCCCCTCCACCACCAGAGAGAAGACATTCTGCACAGCCTGAAAGAGACAGGAACAGCGATTACCTGAAACCGTGCAGTGGAGATGTGGGTGGTGATGAGTCAGTACATTATTACATACTAGAGAATCTCACTGATGGTTCTGAGGGAGAGAAAGTGTATCAGAACCTGTAGTATAATCTCAGACTGACTATGATGTCTGCAACCTTCTTGCAGTGAATTCTTGTCATGGCTTATAATGATGGGAAAAAGTATATCAGCATATATATTGATCTGGGCATTGGTACTGGTATATATTTATACTCAGTGTAGTGTCTGCTTTACTAAAGTAATCAAAGTCCTAATCAACCCGACCTAACTGCACAAGTACAGTTCAAGCTCAAGTGACTGACATTCTCATAACTGAAAGTCAGAGGCTCAAGGATAACCATTTATCGAGGTCCCTGGGATTTATTAACCTGACATTGGAAATGAGACCCAATGACTGACACCATTTTAAGTGGACATCTCAGCCACTCTTTATCTGCCGGGATCAAAAATGTACCCCCTTTGTTACTAGGCAAGTGTGAACCCACTTAAACTCAGTGGAGATTCCTGTTTGGAAATTTCATAAGGCTTAGTATTTATCAAATGCTGAACTAAAATTTGCAACCCACCAGTTGTGATCAGCCACTGGCTGCCTTTTATATTGAAACACTATCGTACAAAAAGTCGTACCATCAGTGAAAACCTTTAAACTTCCTTCATATGTTATTATTTATTAATATCAGCAATCATCTGTTTCACTTCCTTGATATATATCTGATGTGTAGGTTCGAATTCCCTTATTTATACTATTACATTCATGTTTTTTACATTTCCTGAAATATTAAATGCTGCGTAATTTGTCAGAATACATTCAGACTTAAATGGCCACATTTTAAGCTATTTAAAATCAACTTTTATCAAATCTTAGCTTGCATCTGTTTCCATCTTTAATTATTCACTGGATCTACACAGCTCTGATGTCTGTTGTCTCCAATTTTAAGTTTTTTTCTGGTGTTCTAGCCCTACATACAAATCACAACTTTGGCAATATTAACCATAACCAAAGACTAGCCAGTAATAGACAGTTTTGTTTTTGTCAGTTCCAGAACTTAGGCAAGCAGAATGGGTCACGTGGCCTGCTGTGAATATCTGTCACCACTCTGTTGCATTAAGGTTTGTAAGATTACAAAGTGGAAGAAGGATGATGTATGAAGATAATTATACAATGATCTACCATAGTTGTAAGACTGTCAGCGATGGGGTAAACCTCTGATAAGACAATTGATGACCTGTATGAAGATCAAACCCACGGTTATGTTGCCTCTAATAAAGACTTGTGGTATTTGTTGTCACTCCTAGTGTCACTTGACTGATCCTTTAAAATTGCCCTATAAATTATGGTGACTGAGTTGAAGACAGATGAAGGCTACATCAGTGTGGGTGTGCCCACACGCTTTAAACTACTGAATTGAGTGGCAATACAACAAGAGAAATCTTAGTGGGTGTTATTATGTATTTTGTCAGGCTTATTAAACAAAACCTGCAAGAACTCGGGGCCACGGTGGTGCAGTGGTAACATGGATTCCCACCTCTGAGATCAGAGACTGAATCCTGGCCTAACCTCATGTTGGAAAGCTGGTAGTTGCTTACAATTTACAGTACAGAACCTTGACCAATAGTATTGATTCCCTCTGCTCTTCCAACTACCCGTCACAACTAAATCAATAAGGTACTTTGTAGGACCTAAAACACTGAATAAATAGGAACTCAAATTGTAACTGATGTGCCAACTGTAAGATGCGAGATCCATGCTAAAATATATAGCTGGTTTATTTTGTCTTCTGAAATCAAACCAGGAAATTAAAATACAATATTAATTACAATTATTTTGCTAACCCAAGGAACAACATGTGTGTACAAGGATTAAAACTGGTAAAAGAAGCTACTAGAACATCAAAGCTTGAAAGTGTATTATGGAACTGTAGTTGATTTCGTGAAATACTGTTTTCAATATTTTGGCAACAGAAAATTTTTCCTACCCTTCCAAACAGTGAGAAGTGTCTCTTTCTAGCAGGGAACTTTCCGTGGAATCAGGAAACACAGGTTGTTGGTACAATGCTACATTTTCATAAGCCATAAAATAATATCAACTTGATATAAAACAAAAGTGCCTGGTTGGATGTATATTGACTTTTTGAGATTTTTCTACTGGTCTCGTGTTCACAAGACACTACAGGTGTCACAACATAAAGGTGACTGTGTTATTTGTACTTAGCATGTGGTCTTCATTCTGTTTCATAAACAAAGCTAGCCTTTCCTGACCTTTTGTTTTGAGTAAGTTTTAGAAAAAGGAAAAATGTCTTACCTACTTCAACTTAGTGTGCACATTTTTGTATAATGCAAAATGTAATACACACTTTCCTCACAAATATGGCTTTTCTGAAAATAGATTGTATAATGGAGCTTTGTTACAATCTTTAAGTACGCAGAGCCTACAGAGATTCGATTAAATTACTTACTATTGAATGCTCTCAGCACCAATCCAATGATAGGTTTTCTATGGAATCTCTAAGCTCTGGAACGGAGAAACTTCTTGCAACTTTTATATTTGGGTCTCCTTCAGGTAAAATATATAAATTCAGTGGAACTTGGGGCATATGTTGGACCTTGCAACTCTTTCTGTTGGTTTGGTGATACTAAAAGGACTTACACCCTCATGCCCTTGGGACAAAGCATATTCAGAATCATGGTAAGAATTTGAATTTGAATTAAGTTAATTTATAAAGCTGTGTAAAAATTGGACATATGTCTTTTTGTAGAATTTTGCTAACATTTTGCTAATTAAATATTAGTTGGAATCAACATTTATAGCACTTAGATATAATATCCTGTAAAAGCAGTTATTGAAGGCTATAATGAGACTTGCGCTTTTTGCAAAATTGTTTGTAAAATTGCTGAAAATCTATTGGAAACTTTTGGGAAATCTCTTTTGTGGGATATTGGTGCAACACAAGCTTAAATAAAAGTTCTTCAAATAATTAGGTAGTCCTGAAGAGGACTGATAGATGGCAGGTTCTTCTCTCCCACGGTAGTTACTTATCCGATCTCAGATCCTGTCCTGCCCAGCAAATGCATCAACATGATTATTCTTTAAGTAATCTTTAAGAAGGTCTCGCAGATGGTTTTACTCCCTGAGGGACTCCTGAGGTTTTCATCAGGCACATATACTGCCAGTTCATTTGCTATGGGTGCTATTTCATCTGCTGGGGTGGGTGCCTTGGTGTGTTCTCAGCATGTTGTAGCATGAACCATGTAAACACAATGTCTCAGACAATCTTTGGCCTTTTCTCCATTGTACCTAGTAGGACCCTCTAATCGGCTTGCCAAGATCCCAAATGCATTTTCCACTTCCCTCCTGCCTCTGGAGATCCTGCAGTTTGCCATTCAAGGGGAATGCATCAGCACCCAGCAAAAAGTAGTGCAAATCTGACCCTTCCTTCTAAAGAGATTCAGGTGCCCAAGGTACCATCCTCTATCTTTTCCTTCAATTTGATGTGGTAAAATATTTGTGCATTAAGATCCATTTGACTCAGCATTTACCTACAGGAATCTGTATTCTGCACCGACCAGGGTTGGCAGTACCTGGGAAAAATCCCTTGTAGTTGTAATATTCACTGCCAGATCTCTTTAGCTACCTCATGGGGATATGCTTAATGTCTTGTGCCCCAAGAGAGCGGGGGACATTCCATCTGGTTCTTAACTTCTCCTTGGTCTGTTTCCAGTGTTGAAAGTGTTATAGCCAGTTTCAATTCAACTTGTAAGGGCTTCCTGAAATTAACAACTTCCTTCTTGATTTCAGTGCTGAATGCGTTCTTCAACGAAGCCAGGTGGCTTAAGTCGGCCAGGAGGTTGTTAAAGTATCCCATTTCTCTTCTTTAGTGGATCCATGGCATGACCAGTGGTTTTGTGGCTTTCTTCTTGTCCTGGCTGTATGGCAGGTGCTGACCCTGTGTTCAGATGAGTCTCTTTTCCTGGAAATCAGAATGAAAATCATATTTAACTCAATAAATTATTTAACCAATAAATAATAGTAAAAATCAATAGGATCCTAAACCTCTGTAGAAAGTCTCTGTGATGTGTTTCTGGCATCTTTGGATTGATAAACGATGAGTTATAGCAGGAAGAAGGGGTTGATATAGTGCTGGATTGATCCCTACTCGCGATTCCGACTCTAGACATTAATCAGTCGTCAGGGTGGATCAGGACACTGTTCCAGTCTTATCAGTTTGTCACTTTTAAGCCTGATACAACATCCTGGCCGACTTAAACCTGTTATACCCCTTTCACGTTACATGCAGTATCACTCACTGTAAACTTTCTTTTAAACTTTGTCCCTGTCTTTGGTTTACCGTGTGATGTCCGTATGCGAACTTATGAGTCAGTGGTGAACCGTCCATTACCTTGCGCATCCTATGGAAGTTTTAAAATGTTTAAAATTTCCACCTCTGATTTCAGTACCATGAGCATAAGGTTTCATAAGGTTGTTATTCGGTCATATTTTGGTGTAATGCAGTGACATAAGGTGAGTTAAGGTATTGGTAGTTCGCTATGTGTTCTTCTGAAGGCTACTGAAGGTGAGTTGAGGTTAATGGAGGTTGCTTCTCTGTGACCAACATTTGTAGTACTGTCATCCTACTGTTACTGACAGTTAAAAAACTGTGTCCAATCAGTGGCCGGCCACCTGTAATGTGAACAACTTGGACAAAATAGGGCAACCTTGTGGTGGTTTTGATGCCAAGAAAACTTCTTACCACGGGACATACCACCTGTAGTGTGAATGGGGCCGTAGGGCTTTACAGCTTGTCCTGGAAGTTTCCTGTCTTGTCATGCAGAACAGCGCCCCAACCCCAAGTAAGGTCTGGGTCTTGCTGAAGACAAGCCAGGATGCACTATGTCCTGTTGGGGAGATGCAATCAATACCAATTTTTTGCTTCCTTATTTTCTGGTTTTTGTTCCCGACTTAACGAACCCACTCTAGAGTCATAGAGTCAGTTGTAGGGTCAGCCCTAGAGGAACACCCCCATTTGTGGGTTTTTGTTCCCGATCCCCAGCACAGCCAACCAACTCTTGAGTCGATTGTAGGGTCAGATCCAATGGAACAGCCCCATAAGAATTGCATGGACTTTGTGCAAGAAATATGGGGGCTCTGTAACTGCTTTCATAAAGATTTGTCTAATATATATACAGGTAACATAGTTTCAGAAAATGATAAAGACAGCATTTACAAATTAAATTGTAATACCAATTACGTATAGTGCCAGTGTATCACAAGATATTAATTCCCCAAGATTACTGACTGTGGCAGAAGTATCTTGCAATGGGAATTGATTTTATTTATTTGGGTTTTACGTCGCTTTCAACAAATTGTATGGGTTACATCACAACACATATTTTAAGGTCAGAGGTAACCATTACAGACAGATTGGTCAGGAATCTGCACCTGGCGAACAACAACCAACTTTCTCATATAGAATCATGACCTCATGGATGGGAGGCAAGTCACTTGGGGCGTCCAGGCGCCCCAGATGTCAGTCCTGCCCCACAGACAGTATCTTACCTGGTACCTTATAAACACTTTAGGTACCAGTCTAATGTGAATGGTTATGTAAACCAATGACAGTTGCTAGGTACCCCAGTAAACAACACATTCTCATTGGTTGCCCCTGTTTCACTGTGCTTCTCCCCCTGAAACAAAGTCACTTTGAAACTTGACATTGAGTGGAAGACATGTTAACTAAGAACTTGAATTTTACTGAGGAACTTGAACTTTTTATTTTCTGATTTTATTTTCTTTAGTTTTTTATACTGTTTTAGGTTTTAAAGTGTAAAATAGTGTATATAAAATGGAACGGTCATTTAGCAAGCAACAAGTGCTTTTATGTTTGTGATTTATGAAGTCCAGTAGTGCAGTGGCTGGATGAACTGTTTGTGACACGTCAACTTTTTGACGCCTTCTGTGAACTGATTGAGTCGTCTTGACAACCTCAGGCTTTGCATATTGGTTACAAAGGGACGGTCTAACCTATATTTTCAATCATCTTTGCATGTTTATGCCAATTTGGTCGTGATTTGTCAAATTATACCCTTTGATTAAGCCTGACATTGTCAAGATTGTAGCTGATCCTTTTTGCCTATGTTCTTAACAGAGACAGAGATTTATATTTGATTCAAAAATGCCTGACAACAAACAAAGGTGTAAAAACTGTAAAAACAGACATGCCCCACCCACGGGGAAGAAGTGTAAATTTGTGAGTGAACAGAATGATGTTACCCAGGGACTTGTACGAGATGCTGCCGTTGCAAGTGAGTCACTTGCTACAGATCACAGTCAGGATCTGGGCGGACAGCGGATACAGATGGAAATCCTGGAGCAGCTGAAGAGGATGTCACACAGGTTGGATCTGGTTGAAGATCAAGTGGTAGCCACAACACAGCAGACAGCTCAGGCGTCAACTTCTGGAAAGTTAAGTACAGAAACTGTTTTGTCAAGTTCTAGCAAAAAAAGTAGCAAAAGTAAAAAAAGTAGGCCCACTTATGTAACCAGTGATTCGTCCTCAGACGAAAGTGACACCCCCTCCATGAAACAATTAAAGTCCAATGCTATTCAGAAAAAAGTTGACAGGAGGCTTAGGGAGTTAAACCACAGTTCACACCTCCCAGGTAGTGATAGTTCTGTCAAATTAAAATCAAAACGAGGAGGCAGTGTTGAGGTTAATGTAAAAAATAAAGTGTCATGGCCTCACGAGGCCATACTGGGTGGCGTCAGTAGGCAAAGGGTCACATACGACCAGTTGACGCTCACCCAGTGGGTGCAAGGTTTTTGTAAAAACATCATGGAGGAAAGTTGTAATGATAGAAGGTATACCATGGTTTCCTACTTGAGTGATCTGATGGAGGATGCCACAGACTTTTCTTGGCAGAGTGCTAAGGCAGCACATGCTGTGTTACTTTGCGAAATGGAGCGGGGTTCCCTCCAGTGGGAAGACATGGACCGAATTGATCGGATCCGAAGGGCCCATGCTCAAAAGCATGTTGCAAGTAGGGGTGGTTTGGCTAAGCCATCAGATCTCTCAGGTAGGAAGCCATGGTTTTGTAAAAGTTTTCAGACAGGTGTTTGTTCATATACAGGTGACCATGAAAATAATGGGAAGTTGCAAAGGCACATATGTGCTCATTGCCTCAAGGGGGGTAGGCAACTTAACCATCCCGAGAAGGATTGTAATGTCAAAAAACAGGCAAAAAACGATCAAGCAGCTGCCCATCATTAGGATGGAGCAGCTGTGCAGATGTATCTGTCGCGGGTAGTCCAAAAATCACTAACACTGATCAGCTCACTGGTGATGACAATGAATCAAGTTGTAATTCAAATACCATTGAGGGCAGTGCCAAAAACACCAAATATGTGGCTAGGTTCTTCTATAACTCGGCTGTTAGACCCAGAGACATTGACAATTTGCTTGCAAAAAAGTCAAAAAATATTTTTGAAAATTCAGAAATTCTGGTCAAAACTCGAATTTTTCAGCGAGCTAGCAGCCCCAGTATGAAGGTTACAAACAAAATACCTACTGGCCAGCATAAACTGCACTACCACCCTGTTGTCCACCCTCGGCTGCGTTCGGACTCCCTCGAATTTGATAATGCAAAGAGTACCCACATAGAGAGTACAATTGAACCTGGTAAATGTATTGGTCGTGGTTTGAATGCCAATGACGTAAAAAATACTCAACAGTTAACCAACATGGCCTTGGGTTTGAATCCTCACCAGGATTGCCAGGTTAACCCTGAATCCAATGAAGTGCAAAATGTCAGTAATAACAATCATACAAATCTCATCAGCAATGGAGACATGGGTTGCAAAGGTAGTGAGAACTCCCAGAAGCATGAAAACCCCTGTAAAACGGTCATTGCTAGGTCCATGGGTTTGTGTCCTGTAACTCACAGTAACAAGATGGTCTCGGGTTCAAATCTCAAAAATCAGAGCAGGGTGAACTCCACCATAAATGAAAAGGTGGGTCTGGATGGTCCTGTACCTCTGTATGATGTGAATTCAATTGGTGTGGAAGAAAAATTCGCCAATAGTATCATGCATTTTCAACAATTCAACAAATCTGAGGTCCCCATTGGGGCTAATAGTCAAATTTTCAAAGAATGGAGTGAACAATCAGATTTTCAATTTGGCTTCATTCCATTGGGTGAGCAAGTCATGCCTGGCGACCTAACTTGTAATACCTCAAAAAAATCCTTACTTGAGATTCATGACACAGTCAGGCAGTCTGGTAAGCCCAATTTTTTGGGGGCTCGCATACCTGTGGTCTCACAGCTTAATGTAGAAGCATGGGAGAAACATCTGAAGGGTTACTGGGATCAGCAGCTGCTGCAGCTGCTTAAGTTCGGATTCCCCCTTGACTTTAACAGGGATTGCCCATTACAAAGTGAAAAAGGTAACCTTAGCTCAGCCACACAGTTTCCCAAAGATGTGGATGCCTATATTGAGGAGGAAAGCAGGTATGGGGCCATATTAGGGCCATTCAAAGAAAATCCAATTCAAAACTGCCACACGTCACCGTTCATGACCAGAAACAAGCCAAACTCTGACAGGCGTAGGGTCATTATTGATTTGAGCTGGCCCATTGGGGCTTCTGTTAATGCTGGCATTGACAAGGACACATATTTGAATAGTCCTTTTGCTTTGACCTTCCCCACCATAGATGATATTACATCACAGCTCAAACGCTTAGGTAGGGGCGCGCTCTTATACAAGATTGACGTAAGCAGAGCTTTTCGACATGTGAGGGTTGATCCTGGGGATTTTGACCTCTTGGGGCTCCAGTGGCGTCACGCTTACGTTGATACGTGCCTTCCGTTCGGGACGCGTCACGGGAGCCAGATTTTTCAACGCCTCAGCGACGCTGTGCGTCACGTCATGCGTCAGAAAGGTTTTTGCGTCATCGACTACATAGACGATTACGTCGGGATGGGCGTCACTGACGTTGCGCATGCGTCATTCATCGCGTTATTCCAGCTTATGGGGGACCTGGGCCTTACCATCAGTGACAGCAAGCTAGTACCCCCCAGTACTCAAGTTGTGTGCCTGGGCATATTAATCAATACTGAGAATGGCACTGTCTCCATCCCCCCTGAAAAGTTGCGTCAGATTTCTGACACGGTGCGTCAATGGCTTGGCAAAACATCATGTACTAAAAGGCAACTGCAGTCCATACTTGGCATGCTTTTGTATGTCCATAAGTGTGTGAAGCCAGCTCGTGCTTTTTTAAACAGAATGCTGGCCCTCCTGAGATCTGGTCATGCTGCACAAAAAATCACTTTGACCCCTGAGTTCAAACGTGACCTTAGATGGTTTGACAAGTTCCTTCCACTCTACAATGGGGTGTCACTTTATGACCACAGGCCCATTGATCATACTCTTGAGCTGGATGCCTGCTTGAAGGGCCTCGGGGGGCGTTGGTGTAGGTATGTTTACCATCTTCCCATACCTGAAGGCCATATGAACTGGTCCATCGTCCACCTCGAAATGATAAACATACTCCTGTCAATTAGATTGTTTCAGGCCCAATGGGCAGGTAGAAAAGTGTTAATAAAGTGTGATAATGAAGCAGTGGTCACAGTTCTCAGGTCAGGCAGAGCAAGAGACCCCTTCCTTGGGGCATGTGCCCGGAACATATGGTATGCCGGTTCCCTGGCAGATATGGACATTCAGTATGTCCACATCAGGGGGCTGGACAACAGGGTGGCTGACTTACTGTCTCGTTGGACAGGTTGTTACAAAGATGTTATTGAACTACAGAGTCATGTTCAGGATCCCATATGGGTCCCTGTTAGTATAGAATTTCTGGAAATTGATCCAGAATTATAATGTCATTTCAGTGTGTGTTCCTTGCTAGGGGCCATCTGTATAGATAAATATGTTAATTGATAATTGTGTAACAAGTGTTCTTCCTTGTAAGCCCCTGGGCAGGGGCGTCATTGCTAATATACATGTTACTAAAATGCAGTTACTATGCTTTGTTTCAGGCAATGTGGTGTTGAAATCCTTGTCTAAGAAAGCAGCTGTTAGAACTCAAGCTGCCTTCAGGCCTAAGACGAGACAAGCCTACTTCAGAATGTTCAAGGTGTTCCTGGCCTTTTGTATTTGTATGGATGTATCAGTGGCCAGAGTTAATGTTGAAGTAATCTTGTCATTTCTGGAGTGTCTTGTACATAACAAATGTTCTGTTGCTATGATATCAAATTATGTGTCAGCCATAAAGGCTTGCTTTGTCTTGTATGATTTGCCTTTCCACATCCTGGACCATCAAAAGATCAAATATTTCCAAAACTCTCTGAGAATCAATCGACCTCTGAGCTTGACCTCTCATAACATCATTGACCTAGATGGCCTTGAAAAAATATCTTTAGCCTGTCAAGAATTCAACTGTGGCCAAGTCCTCTGAGCGGTGTTTCTGACTGGATTTTTTGGATTTTTTAGACTTTCGAACTTGGCCCCTCACTCTGTGTCAGGTTTTGACCCCTCCAGGCATCTTACTGGACAGGATCTATTTTTCACTAAAAAAATGGTTAAAGTCCTCATCAAATGGTCTAAGACCATCCAAACTAGAGATACTGCTCAAGTCATTTCACTACCAAAGTTAAAAAATAGAATAATTTGTCCTTTCAGGGCCCTTAAGGCCCTCCAGGTCTTATATCCCATGTCTGCAGATCACTCTGCCTTCCAAGTTAATGTACAATCGGGCTGGCAGCCCATCACTGATAGTAAGATCAGAAAGTGTTTGAAATCCATCAATATGACCTTGGGTTTGAACCCTCACTTCTATACGTTTCACTCATTTCGAAGGTCAGGGGCGACATTTGCGTATAATGCACACATCCCCATTCAACAAATACAGCGTCATGGTACCTGGAGCTCAGATTGTATCTGGCGCTATATTCAGGCTGACCACTCTTCTGGTGAAAGCCTTGCTTTATCACTTGCTACTGTTATTAATGCATAAATGCTCCTACTGTTGGGGTTGAGGGCTTATTATATTGCTGTATGTCATGTATTTTTCACAATCTTGTAAACCTTAGGTCTTCTGGTCTCCAGCCTTAGGGTGACCTTAACTTCAACACTTTTCAAATCATCACCTCCAGTTGTGAGGTCATTGGTACTTTGCTGGGCGACCCTGAGCAGGGGTCACCTTGGTTTGACATCATGTGACCTTTCAAGGTCATTCCCTCTTGCTGGATAAGGGTAGACTTCTTGGTATTCTCTTATTTTAGTATTTTAAATATTTCAAGCTGGTAAACTTCTGAAGTGACTTCTTATGAACTATGAACCTTAACTTATCAGTCACTTCTTCGTGTATTTAGTAACTCATTAATGATTCTAGTGACTTCTTATGAACTATGAACTCTAACTTACTAGTCACTATTTACTGCATTTACATTACTCAGAATCTGTATATTTTTACTGACCTGTAAATAACTTTTAGTATAGATATGTATATTATATATATTTGTTATGTATTAAACAAAGTGCCCTCAACTCTGTGTTTTACTGCCTTGGGGTGGGGACTGTGTGTTACCCACTGCATCACCAAGCCAGCACAAGGGGTGGGGGTTGAAATATTGTGACTCCCCGTTCAAGATACTGACTCTCCCTTATAATTCACGGGATTCTCCACATGGAATTCTTTACAAGTGGCAGTGTAAAATTTTCCTGGTTAGAAGTAGGTAAGTTTGAAGTTGTGAATAGATAATTTGGAGAAAGGTTTCTGACGTAAGGATTGCGTATATTTATAGACATGGTTAATATTTGTATATTGGCTAAATTAGTCCTCACTTGGGTGTTTACATTTTTATCTAAAATATTTCCACCTAAATTAACTCGATTTCCGTTAAAAACCTTGTTCTAAGTTGGTTAATTTTTCTTTAAAACTTTATATCAAGCATCATAAAATATAAGGAAGCAACAACATATAAACTCAGCAATCATATTCCTATTAAAATGCATTCTTAGGTTGAAAATGAAACAAACAGTGGTTTGAGTTCTTCAACTTTTGGCGCTAGCTCTACCGGAAGCACCAACAAAAAAGTGACCTTGACTCCTTGGTGAAGAGTTACCCAGTGTGTTTGACTCACCTTGTACATCTATTACACGTTCAGTACTTAACAACACTGCACTAGATAAACAAATAAAGCCTCTCACTCATGGCGCAAACGCTGAAGTAAGTAAATCAAACGGCCAAAGAGTAGAGAGCAAGTGACGTCATAGAACTGGGTCAGTAAGGTCTCTTGATATTTGATAATGTGGGATAATTCTAGGAAATATCAAAAAAGTTCTGAGAGTGTAACTGACATAACGAAATAGCGGATATCAGGATGTCAATAGGTGTATTTTTTGTGGGGGAAAAACTCCTTCATATCCTAACAATTCAGATAGAATAGATATTTTTACGATTTCAGTTCAATTTTGATGGTGACAAAATAATATTTTTAACTTTAAAGTAGACAACAGTAAATCTCTTATGCCCAGCCCTAGATTCTGGTGTTTCCATGTAACAGAGTTTACCGAACAATTTAATCACAAAAACAAGAAAGAACGAAAACATAATTTTTGAGGCAAAGCACAAATTAATTAGATAAAATGTTCAGGTATATGTTTCAAGCATAAACTATAAGAAAAAGACAAGGACAAAGACCTTTCAGATTCACATAATATTACCCATTGTGCTCTTGCATAGTCATTCATAATGCTGAACCCAATGGAGAAAACATTTTTAAAATGAAATAAGAGAAGTTGTAGTCATATTAAATGCAGTTCTGCGTTAGAAACAAAATTACCAGTATAAGAAAAATAGAGGTCATTAGCTTGGCTCAAATTATGGTGATTACATGTGTTTTATGCCATAACATGATCCACTAATATTTGGTTAGGGTTTAATGCTGCATGAAAAACAGAGTCATAATGGTGGAGGCCCTCGTATTGCCACTTGTGGGAATCAAACCCACAAGGAGATGACAGCTTGATAAGAAGTCCAACTTGCTAACCACTGAGGACCCTCCAGTAACATTTGGTACATGAAGTGAATATAAGACTGTGCCGTTTGAATACGTGAGGGAACCTGTTTTGCTTAATGCAAATTGAAGGTAGCCAAATCATTGTCTTTAGGTCAGCAAATAGGTTTTTGATTTACCATCTCTTACACAAATAACTGCCAAGTTTGGAGTTACATAGTCATTTAGAACATTTACTTGTAAAGGTTTTTTCAGATATGTTTGGAAAATGGGAAAATGGCCACTGATCTCAAATAATACACTGCCAACCTCCCGCACTTTTAAGATAGGTCGCATAACTAGTGAGATTTTGCTTCCAACTAGTTGTTGGGAGGAAACTGGTACCAACTAAACTGAGGTATTAATGCCAATCTTATGTTTTATATAATAGCAACCTTGACCATTCTCTTACCTGTGTCCTCAGTCAAACACAGCAAGATTTTCCCAGTAAATACAAAACATATAGCAATATGTAGTAGAGTATTCAAATGTGTTTATATTTCATTTGTCTGTTATTTAATTACTGACAGGAAATATTAGCCATCGTTTTCTCTTATTTGAATTAAATTCCAGATCAACATTGACTATTAACCAACTTGATTGGAGAGGATCAGGGGCCGTATTCTACAACAATACTTAGATATAGTGACCTTAGATCCAAGACCCCAGTTACACATACCCGGATGTAATGCCGGATCACTGCAGGTTTCCTAAGATTTACGGATCATATTTTAGTATTTTCTCGTCTGTAACGTCCCATTTATCCTTTTTGCATCCGTCATGGATGGTCCGCAGCACTCCATGGAAAAATCAAACTGCTTGATTTTTCCGTAAAAGGTTTGCGGATGTTAGGTGTAATTAATATCTGTAACTAATCCGTATGTAATCCGTAAGTCGTCCCTAGCATCCGTAAAGCACCCATAGATGTCCTTGTGGCATTCGCGACAACCTTGACTCATCCGCGCCAATAAAGGCTTTGAAAATTTCTAAGGATTTTCCCGCAGGGTGTGTTCGGAGGCTGTAAGGATGCCACCGGAAGTTAACGGACATTGCCGGAAACCACAAGGACCAATAGGGATGGTCCGTGAATAAGGTCACTGATATGAAATTTGTCTGCGGTTACGCACGGATATTTATGGATCTATCCATGGACAATAGGGATGGGGTTTATGGATGATAAGGATGCCTCAAGGACAATAAGGATGGGGTTAACAGATAGAATTGTAGTTTCCCATGACACTCGGGAACTTACGGAAAGACGCTTTCTCATGGACAAAAGCCTATATAAGCCTATAAGGGTACTTGGCTTGGCTGGGGTTTTGCTCATATTTGCACTGGAATCTTGATGATACATGAATTTTTACAACTGTATATGTTTAAGGATATATTTTGCTAGCATACATATTTAGTCAAAAATTTTGAGTTTTTTTTTTAAAACTGGGAAATTTGGTGAATAGTTGTGTAAAATGCCACTAAAGAAGAGGTCCAAGAGGAGAGGCAGTCAGGAGACAGAGAGGATGTCCACCAGGGCCAGGAGTCCAGAGGTGGATGAATTGAGTTGTGTACCAGAGACTCAGCAGGCAGCTGGTTTGGAGGAGTTGGTGGTGGGAGTGGAGGATCCTCTGGAGACGTCGGATACAGAACAGGGTGACATTGGGCTGGAGACACAGCATGAATCGGTTACAAGTGATGAGGATACACAGGATACACAAGCTGCTGAAGGAACTCAGAAGGGCAAGGGCACAGGAAAGGGCATGGCTGACAAAAGGTGCAAGAAACCCCCAGTTCTATTCAGTGCTGAGCAGGAACAGAAGTTAGTGGAATTTTTAGCGTGACAATGAAATTCTCTACATCAAGCGTTTAATGGACCACAAGGATAGGGAAAGTCACTCACATGAAGTCTGGCCAGGGGGAACCACAGCTGACAGAGAGGCAAAAATTGACCAGAGACAATTTTCACTTCCTCAGGGACCACATCGTGTGCCATCTTACAGCAAAAAGTGAATTCAGGGCTCTCAAGGGGTCTGCTTCTCAAGCCAGTGCAGCAGCAGGCTCATCATCCAGATGGGAGACTGTGCAGACGGAACCGTTCCAGGATACTTCTCTTCCAGAGTCAACTTGTGACACCTCAGACATCTTGCACCTGTAGACACATACGCCTACTACCCGATCGAGTGCTGTCAGTGTGACGTTAAGTTTAGCAGATTCAGACCTCCAAGCAGCTCTTGCCAAATCGCAGAGGGGGATAACAGAGTTAAAAGACATTGTGGTTAAGAAGTTTGATGAAGACAAGCCTGATAACCCAAAATTAGGCTTCTGTGACTTTCTGAAGGTGGAGGTGGTACAACTAACAAGCAACTCATTTGACAAACTTCAACAAGAGACATTCAGCTTAATGATGAGACTAAAATGTACAGACAAGTAGCAGCAAAAGTACCACGGAATGGGCATGAGCATGGCACAGACCATCACCTACAGCCAACCCTTGATGTCACACCATTACACAGTGTCTCACACACAGATGCAGGCACCACATCAGCAGATGCAATAGACTTTTACACATGTACCACAAGGGCTTTCACGGCAGCAGTTACAACATTCACAGCAGTACTTTCAACAGACATTCACTCAGCCGCATGCGCCAGCTCAGCAGCAGATCCACGGACACGCTCCACAGCAAAGCATGCAGCCACAGCAACACTTGCAGGCGATGCAGCATTAGCAGGCAATTCAACCACAGCATTCCATACAGTCACAGCAGCCAGTGCAGCAGCAGCAACAGACAATACTAATACATCAGCCAATACAGCAGCATCATCAGCAGCAGGAGCAGCCCACACAGCAACACAGTCAGCAAACATCACAGCAACAAATGTCACAGAGCACCACTTCATCATCACAGCTGAGTGTCATTTCACCACCTGTTACAACGCCAGACATTAGACGCCAAGGCAGCCCACCATTCACCAGCACATCAACAGGATTCATCCTCTCACCACCAACAAATCCACCCTCAGTTGACAGCCAGTACTTCAGCAACATTCCAAACACGTCACAGCTTCAGTGCCATCAACATGCCTCAGTTCCAGCCAGCAGAAGACACATCAACCACCCAACCACACCAACCAGCCTCAGGGGAGACAGTAGCCAGTCAGCCAGCCAGCAGATCAGCAATAGCTGATAATTTTTATAGGCCTTTCTCAGGGCCGCCAAATCTTTCAAAAACAATTATTTGAGCTCTGTTGTTGTTTTCCATAAAACAAATAAAAAAATGCCCCGCAACACACAACACCCCCCCCCCCCCCCCCCAAAAAAAAAAAAAAAAATACACAATAATTGCCCATAGTTCATTCATAGTAAATAGAGTTAAATAGAAACAGTAGGTCATCCCAAATTAAAATTACACCCAAAACACAGATCCCGACCCCCAAATACACACAACAATACAAACATTGATGTATTATTTTGCACTTAAAATAGTCCAATTGAAACCCTGAAAGCCCAAATTTTGTTTAAACCTGTGTCCAAAATGCTGTGGACCCCTCACTGCACATCTCATGTAGTGGTGTGGGGCATCTTTTTCTGAAATATTTGCACCTTGTAGGACCAGGCCTTTCTTGCTTGCCTGTCAATTTTTTGAAAGCATTGTGATTCAACCCTTTCAAAACCAAAGTTTTTGCTACATTATTCAGCCAAAAATGTTGTTTAGGTACAAATAGATGCAGTTATTCTTGATGCTATTTTCAAATAAAATAAATGCACAGAAAATGAAAGCTTTTATTGGCAATAATATAACAGCAAAATGATAATACATACACAAGCAATAATGTATGACATATGAATAGCAGAAGACATTCATATGTCTTTAAAATATAACAATCATATAATTGTGTACACATTTTAACTGTTGTCCATCGCAATGGCCAGCTGCCCCTCATTCATGAAATAGTCCCTGAGATTATTCCTCTGCCTTTTAGCTGCCCCAATTGCGTTACAGCCTTCATATGGAATGTCATTGCCCTCAAGCACTACTGTATGCTGGCCCTCCCCCCGAAAGTCTTCCTGTTGAGCTGTCAGGCATCTGATCCTCAGTAGGTTGTGCAGTACTAGGCAGGATATGACAACCCTGTGGACCACCCGGGGTTCCTGCTGCAGCAGTCTCTGGAAAATCCTAAAGGGAGACGTTAGGATTCCGAAGGCATTCTTGACCACAGTTCTTCCCCACCTGATCCTATAGTTGAAGACAATCTCCTTCAAGTCAATACTGTGGCTGGAGTAGGGTCTCATTAGCCAGAGCATGAGAGGGAAAGCGTTGTCCCTGAGAAGGAAAAAGTTCACCTTTGGTCCACCAATCCCCAGAGATTCACTGTCAGGGAAGCCGATGCTGCCATCCTCTATTTTGTGCCTCAAATCGGTGTGCTTGAAAATCTGAGCATCTGAAGTTGACCTGGCAGCCCCCAAGTCCACCCACAGGAACTTGGAATCTCCATCCACCAGGGCCAAGAGTACAATGGAGTGGAAGCCCTTGCAGTTGCAGAAGAGGCTGCCTCCCCCTTGTAGACATCTGACTGGAATATGCCTTCCATCCAGGGCACCAAGGGCATGTGGAAAGTTCCACCTCCGGCGGAAGACGGACTCGACCAGCAACTAATCCTCTGGGAGTGTGGGGCCCCGCATCACCGGATCTCGATAGGCCCTGGTGATAGCATCACAGACCTCGGGCACAAACATCCCGATCGTCGGACTGGCCACCCTGAAAGCATACTGCAGAGTGGTGTAGCTGTCACCAGTGGTGAGATGTATGAGGGTTACTGCCAACTTGACTCCTGGACTCACAGGATCTCTCATCAAGGTCCTGTCCCTCTGGAACTCAGTAGTGATACCCTGCTCTAGCTCTTGATAGAGCTCAGGCGGCATCTAGATGAAGTTTCTATATGCCATAGGGTCATCTAAGTGGAGCATTGGCATCAGTCTGCTGTACTGACTCTCTTCTTCAAGCTCTGCCAGGGTTGGTCAAGGCCTGAACCTATATCTTCTGTGTCTTCTCTGTCTAATAACTGGTAGACCCCCTGTCAGACCCCATTTGCTTCTCAACCAGTCTATCACAGCTGAAATGATGAGTAACTGCTTCTCCATTTATAACAGTTGAAGAGTTGAAGTTCATATTGGCATCTACATTGTATCTGGCTAGTGAGCTGGACCTTACCCCTTTTTATAGCCAATGGCATTCAGGCATCCAGATATCCAGTGGTCAATACCTTCCATGGATATATGTGTAATGATATGTTAATAAAATTTCCTTATCGATAAGCTGACATCCATGAGAAAAATAAAGATCTGTAAACCCCATCCATGAGTGTCCGCAAGGTCCATAAACCCATCCGAAGTGTCCTTGTTTATGTTGATAAAACTTCCTTATCGATAAGCTGACATCCCATGATAAAAACAAAAATCCGTAAACCCCATCTGTGAGTGTCCGCAAGGTCTGTAAACCCATCCAAGGTGTCTTTGAGACGTCCTGATGTATCCCTATACTGTCCTGGCTTGTCCTGCGGGTGGTCGCGGATGTGTGTCCAGGGGTCATCCTTGTGGCATCCTTATAATCCGTAGAGTGATCCGTGGTAAATCACTCACTTATCTAACTTTCCCCCTCCCCAAACCCCACCATCCGCACGGGATTCTTGGCAGTTACCATATTTGGAACTGTGGCCTATATCCATTGGGGATCCGTGAAAGTATAACTGACCCCTAATTAGTAAGGGAAGGATTTCACTTTTTTCACTGAGGCTCGAGCTTTTTGGGATCACTTTCCCCCTTTTTTTGGTTTCTGGACTTTTACGAATTCTTCATTACTCATGAGTATTCATTGGATTGTTAGGTATCGTCAGTTCATAACACAAGGCCCCATTTTAAAATGAAAACAACTTTCTAAGCTTTCCACTAATAATAAAAGTAAATAAATTTTTAGTTTAGAAAGACATAGTATCTGAGTGTGTTTTATCGGATTGTGTTAGTGTGCACAGCCTTTAGGAAACACATGAACATAACAAGTGAAATTGATATCAACCATTTGCCACTGCAGCCTAGTGGATAACACACTCACCTAGGAACACAGGGGACGTGGGTTCAAACCAAACTACAGACAGATACAGAGTTTCTCAGATGACCACTTAAAATAGCGTTGCTCTTTCATTGGGTCCTATCCCCAGTGTCAGGCTAAAGAATCTAAAGGATGATGATAAATGGTCATCCTTGAGCCTCTATCTTTCAGTTAGGTAAATATCAGTAAATTGAGAGTTTGGGGTTGACTTGTGCAGTCGGATGGGCGAAATAGGTGCTTGATTCTTGTAGTATATTGTAGTACAAATATACTGTATACTAGTACTAGTAAAAGTATACTGTAGTATAAGTAAATAATCATCCCATTGGAGATCGGCTATCTGTCACAGACAAATGTGTATTTAAGTTGCCCAGTTACTACATTAAGTTAAAGTAATATATTTTTAACTTGTTTAGTTATTTCAAACAAACAAAGACGAGTCACTGTCTGTCAGGGTTCAATTTAGTGTAGTCACACAAAGCTTCAACTTAGCTCACTTTTTACACATATTCATTGTGCATAGTTTATTGTTAATGGACCCCCACTATGCTTGAATAACATCAACTTGTATCCAAGCAAGTGTAATTCTGTAAAGATATGTGGATATAACCTTACCTCATTAAACATATGCATGGATTATTTTCTGTTATTTTATCCAGGAAGTGTTTGGGTAGTCTCGCAAGAGGCTGTATATATATTAACTATAACCACTGGTATGACTTTCATATCGTCTAAACTTTATGGAAATGTCAAAACAGATTTAAGATCGTGACAGTTATTCTCACTTAATTGTTCAAAAAGTATACTTTTCCCATTTTGCTTTGTGAAAATGGTTTAATTCTTTGAATGTAAATTGGAAATAGTTGGCGTTAATGCCTATTTAACCCCCATTCTCGTTCATCTTTATATTGCATGGATGATTGGTTCATTGGATGCAGGAAAGCAGTATATTAGTTAGTTAAAGTGCTGGGCTGTATTCACTAACTTAGATCAGTAAAAATCAGATCAATTTGGCCAAAACTTATCACATTTTACACAGGTTTTTGGATCAGCTCAGATTAGTTTTCACAAAACATTTGAACCGATTTTTATCAAATTTTGGATGAGCTTTGATCAATGCACTTTGATGCATTTTGGATAAAGTAAGATAAACAAACAGCTGATGATTTCTTGGGGAAGAGTGAATGTTTTAATGAGTCATTACAGAGGCAGATGTTACTTCAGGACTGAATAAACCCTTTAGATTTCCTGAGTGATGAAAAACTCTATTCAAACTTGTGAGAATTAAAAGCACGATAAAATATTTTAATTTTATTGTTTTTTTTTTTTATAATTCAAGTGATCCATGATTTGTGAATAGCTATTTGATCCACTGGTTCACCTACAATTTCTCTCCAATTTGATCTGGGACCGTATTCATGAGCACTACTTAGATCAGATAACGTTAGATCTAAGTAAACAGGACTTAGGAATGTTTGTGAATATGGTTTCATAGGAATGGTTAGGAATAGTCCAAGTAGTGTTCATGAATGTGGTTCCTGGTCTGAACTTAATCCATGTCAGTGAATACTACCCCTGCTTGTCCATACTTAGGCTTTTTCACACTGATATGACTGAAAAACAAATTGTTGGTTGGTAAAAATTAACAGGGCTGTTCTCACTAATTCTAATTCTAATTCAAATTCTATTTTCACTTTTATAGCGCTTAATCTCCACTGAGTAGTGGACTCTAAGGCGCAACAAGACAATAGCAATATGCAATTCAAAGTCCAGGGACAGAAGTAGGTCGGCACCACGGAGAAGCCATAAGAGAAGATGAGCTGAGGAGGATAAGCCTTTGCGTAGAGATAGGTTTTGAGCTTCTTTCTAAAAGAGGCAATAGTGGGTGATGCACAAATGTCTTCAGGAAGCGAATTCCAAACAGTGGGAGCATCAAAGGCGAAATTGAAACCAAATTGTACTGTAAAGACCTGTACAGCTTGACAAATATGTTTTCTTTGATCAGATAAACCAAGCTTCATACCCTTTGGATGCTGGAAAAATGCTGGAAATATTTTCAAAATTATTAAGCTGTTTTAATTTTAAATGTTAAATGTGGCACTGTTACATGCTGACAAAGGCAGAAAAAACTTCCAATTAAAAAGTATCTGTGTCATTATTCGTTTATCAATATTGATATGTTCATTGTTTATATGGGTCAACTTTTGATATAGATATTTGATGTTTGCAAAGGTTTGAAGGAAAAGCTTTGGTAGACGTTAAAAATGATGGCTATATGAAACCCACTTATAATAGATGGTTATAAAAACGTTTTATGTATGCCATTCTTTCAGTCCCCCCCCCCCCCCCCACCCCAGGGGAAAACAAACAAGTGCGGAGCATGAATTTATTAATATACATATAATTAACATATGGTATATAATGTGTAAAATATAATAGAATATATATAAAGCAATACTATAAATGTGACTACTACAGTAATAAGTGAAGCCAGTAATACAGATATAGTGTCCAGTCCATGCACTAAGCAGCCAGAGGCCACCAGAAGTTACTAACTGGCTTCTCATGATTTAAGATACAATGAAGTTAACACAATTCATAATCACATGTTATTAAATATTGTTAATATATATAACTTTACATATATGCAAAATATGTTCCTTTACATCAAGATTATAAGCACAGATAAGAGCAGGGCCACCTCACCTAAGGTGATACAAGTAGAAAAGAAAGGGTGCCAACCCAATTTGAGGTGACCTAAAGAGAAGGTTAAAACCTTGTAGAAGATGACTATAAGGCGACCCTAACCCAATTTAAGGTGATCTAAAGATGAGGGTGAGGGGACCCTGAAGTTAATGATATACTTATACAGAAAACAGGACTTTACAGCTACATATATAGGAAACAGCCCTGCTAGAACAAAGGATACCCTAAAAATAAGTAAAACCTGACATTTGGAAGAATAAAACATTAAAAACAAAGGTCTTAAAAACAATTGGAAACCATGTCAGACAATCATGTGGGCTGGGAGGGCGGGCATTTTAATGGCACGTCTGTCCAGTTCAAAGATATTTTTGAAAGTGACACTGGTCATATTTCTAGGAAGGCAAGCCATGAGAAACCATTGCCTATTGGCTGCATCCCAGGTTGCCAAGGACACAGGGGTCACCTTAACTAGGGGGGTTGACACAGGTGTGACCATGCCTTATGTTGTCTGCACACTGCTCCGAACATTCCCCCCTGGAGTGAGGGGACTGACAACCGTGATGCCTGGACACCACTTATGACAGTCCCCCACCCCCACCCCAGGAGAAAACAAACAAGTGCGGAGCATGAATTTATTAATATACATATAATTAACATATGGTATATAATGTGTAAAATATAATAGAATATATATAAAGCAATACTATAAATGTGACTACTACAGTAATAAGTGAAGCCAGTAATACAGATATAGTGTCCAGTCCATGCACTAAGCAGACAGAGGCCACCAGAAGTTACTAACTGGCTTCTCATGATTTAAGATACAATGAAGTTAACACAATTCATAATCACATGTTATTAAATATTGTTAATATGTATAACTTTACATATATGCAAAATATGTTCCTTTACATCAAGATTATAAGCACAGATAAGAGCAGGGCCACCTCACCTAAGGTGATACAAGTAGAAAAGAAAGGGTGCCAACCCAATTTGAGGTGACCTAAAGAGAAGGTTAAAACCTTGTAGAAGATGACTATAAGGCGACCCTAACCCAATTTAAGGTGATCTAAAGATGAGGGTGAGGGGACCCTGAAGTTAATGATATACTTATACAGAAAACAGGACTTTACAGTTACATATATAGGAAACAGCCCTCAAAGCCCAACAGTAGGGACATTAACTACAATAATCTAGCAAAGGTAGAGGCAATATCTTCACCATCAGTATGGTCCTTATGTATATAAGTCCAGACACACTCACTGGCCCACGAGCCATGATCTTTTATACGCTGCACTGAAACCTGGGATTTATAGGCCAGTGTGGCCCCAGACCTTCTGAATGCGTGAAATGTAAAATACTTTTTGGGTAAGCCCATTTTCACATTAAATTTTGAAAGGCACTTGCGAATCCTGGTGTCAGTTAGCACTACCCATGTTGAATTAATTTTATACTGGAACAAGGGATCATTGCTGTCAGGTGAATACAAGGCCATGGCCTGTCTACAAGCGTTGAAAGGGCACAGTTTCGAACCCCGAACTCTGGGTAGTGTAATGAGATGGACCTTGTCTCGGGCCTGAATGGTTTTGGACCATTTCAGGATGACCTTTAAAAATTTTTTGGTAAAAATGAGGTCACCAGCACACAGGTGACGAGATGAATCAAATGAGGTGAGAGAATGGGGGGTGATATTTGACAACCTTAAAAAACCGAAAAAGGCTAGTAAGAAAACAGCTTTGAAAACTACACCTAAATACAATGTATCACAGTGCTTTATAATGTGATTTAACATGTCCAAATCAATGATGTGTTTTTTATTGACTACAATTGAACGGTTGATTTGAGAAGGTATTTGACATTAGGGTGATCCCAAAGATGAAATTGCAACCCGTACATTGTGAACTTTGCTTTACATGCAGAAATGTGGTTAGCTAACATGTGTGCAGAAACCCCTTGCCTAATTAAATATTTTACATATGAGAAAATATCCATTTCCTCAAGACTCACTAGACTCAAATTAGCACACACACAAAAGGCCACAAAAGACCTAAAGAAGCATATTGTAACATCTGTTGGTCCTTGGCCTAAGGGCAGATGACAGACGCTTTCTCACTCCCACAGCCAAATTCTGCAGGACTGCTTCTGAAAAACAAAGTGTAGCACCTGAAGAACACAATTATATATCATTATCCAGATCCAATACATCCTGGGGTACGCTGACCCATACGGGATCGGGAATGTGTGACTGAAGCTTATGTATATTCTCCACACTGGGAACCCACCTTGACAATAAGTCTGCAATGATATTATTTTTCCCTTTAATGTGAACATAGGTCATATCAAGGTCATACAAAGCAGTCAGGAGCCAGACGTTTCTGGCACATGTGGCCAGAAAAGGGTCTTTTGTTTTACTGTGTGTGAGTACTGCAACCACAGCCTGGTTGTCACACTTGACCAACACCTTCCTGGTGGCCCAAGATGGGCCAAAAATCTTGAGTGCTACTAAAATGTTCACCATTTCGAGGTGCACTATTGTAAGACCTAAGTAATGGCGGGGGATAGGGAGATGATAGACAAAATTTTTCCAGACACCTCCCAAACCGTCAAGACAGGCGTCAAGCTCAATGACGTGATCAATGCTTCTGGGACTATACATAGAAACACCATTGTACTTGTCCAAGAATCTGCTAAACCACCTGAGGTCGCGACGGAAAGCCTGAGTAAGCTTGATGGTACTGGCGTCATAATTCTGACGCAACAACTCGAGCATTCTGTTAAGGAATATCCTTGATGGACGGACACACTTGTGAACGTACAGAAGTTGACCTAAAAGTGACTGGAGTTGACGCTTCGAGCATGTTTTCCTGGTTTTCCAGTCAGTGACGCTCTGCTTAATCTGACGCATTTTGTCATCTGGAATAGCGACGGTACCAGTGACGGTGTCAATGAGGACACCAAGACACATTGCCGAAGTTGTTGGAGGAACCAGTTTTTTCTCGCTAATGGTGAGACCTAGACGTTCCATGATGTTGTGCAAGCAGTCGTACGAACGACGCGCAACGTCCGGCGTGCCGTAACCAACAAAATCATCTATATAGTTGGTGACGCGGTAACCATGGCAACGTAATGCGTAACGTACGGCGTCGCTGACGCTCTGAAAATTTTGGCTGCCATGCAATTTTGTTTGGTGAAATGGTTATGTTTTTGGGCATGAGCCCTTCTGATCCGATCTATGTGACCTGTGTCTGCCCAGCATACTGTGCCCCTCTCCATCTCGCAGAGGAGCACAGCATGGGCAGCTTTGGCACTTGCCCAGGAAAAGTCTGTGGCATCCTCCATGAGGTCACTCATGTACCACAACATTTGTTCCCTAACTTTACCATCCGATTCATCCAAAATATTCCTGGTAAAACCCTGGATAAATTGAGTTAAAGACAGCTGATCGTATGTCAGTCTCTGCCTTGTGACCCCACCCAAAACATTGTCATGTGGCCAGGCCACTTTTTTGGAAACCAAAACCTCTACCCCACCCCCCTTTTTGATTTTAACTTGTTACTTTCATCACCTTGTACTTTTGATTGTGATTCTATCTCTGCAATTCTAGCGTCAACTTGCCTTTGAATTTGGCGGGAGGTTCTGAGTGTAGACAGAGTGGGAAAAGGTTCCTCATCTGATGAGGATTCTGAAACGTTTTTACTACTTTTACTTTTTCTACTGTAACTTTGACTTTCTGACAAAACATTGGTTTTACTTAACTTTTGAGTGTCCTTATCTCTTTTCCTGTGCTGTCTTTGACCTTGTACTGTGGCTTCCACGTCATCCAATCTGCTGTTTACCCGCTGCAGCTCCTTCAAGATGAGGGCCTCCAGACCACCAGATGGGCGTTCATCCCCAGAGGTATCTGAGTCATCAGTGTGGTCACTAGGTCTGGCCTGACCTGGTTTTAAAACCTTCTTAACAACGCAGTCCTTCTGCTGTGTGACCTTTCTCTTGCCCATATCAACGTTAAAAGCCCCCATCCCAGAGTCCCGACCGTCACTTTCACTATCAGATGACGCCGTCACTGGATCCACACTTGCACTGGGTTGATTCTTCAACTTCTCCATGGCACTTTGACATTTTTTACCCGTTGGGGGGTAATGTTTAGACTGACACTTAGAACAATAGTTCTTATTTTTAGCTTTGGGTTTTGTCATTTTTAAGCACTGAAAAATATGATCTCACATGGCTGGGTATCCACCCTCTTCTGGAACAATCTCCACTTGTATCAGCAAGTGTAAACGGATGACTAAATAAAAGAAACAACTAGGTTAGACCATCCCTGTTACACCAGTCGAAACAAGCCTGAGGTTGTCACAGAAGACTTATCACATAGCCACAGTCATAAGTATTCTATCAAGTTCATCAGTTCCAAGTCACAGTGGCTGAATCAATGAAATATAAAATATAACTAAATGACCGTCCATCAATTAAAACAACTAAAATAATAAATCATAAAACAAATTCAAGTTAAAAAGTTCCATATAATCAGTGTAAATCTCCATCATTTTAATGGCACGTCTGTCCAGTTCAAAGATATTTTTGAAAGTGACACTGGTCATATTTCTAGGAAGGCAAGCCATGAGAAACCATTGCCTATTGGCTGCATCCCAGGTTGCCAAGGACACAGGGGTCACCTTAACTAGGGGGGGTTGACACAGGTGTGACCATGCCTTATGTTGCCTGCACACTGCTCCGAACATTCCCCCCTGGAGTGAGGGGACTGACAACCGTGATGCCTGGACACCACTTATGAAAATGTTTAATGACAAATATTAGAAAAAACGTTACAAGTGAAAATTATTTACTTCGACATTGCTGATCAATAAAAACCTAAATTTAGGCCAGAGGTCAAATTCACCAGTGAAAGCATTATTTTCTGTCTAAAATTCTTATTATAGCAGCTAAAAAATGTTTTAATAAATGTTTTCAGCAAAAACATATGTATAGAAGAATGTTTATCAAATGTTTTTAAAAAATACAATATAAATGTTTGTATGAAAACATTTATTAACCCTAAAGATAGTTTTGCAAACGTTTAAAATCTTTGAAAACATTTTTAACCCAGTAAACATTAGACACATTTTACAATGGTTTAAACGTTTACAAAACATTTTTAAAACCTATTTAAACCATATCTTATGATTTTCTAAACAATTCCATGCAAACGTTTATGCTGTAATGTTTAAAAAAACGTTTTATGAGCATTCTATATAAAACGTTTTTACTGAAAACTTTTATTTAATGTTTATAAAATAACTCAAGAAACTTACTTTGAATGGAAACGTTTTTCAAACATTATAAAATAGCTGAAGAAATAAAGGTCATGCTGGAAAATTTTTTTAAACATTCCTCATGAAATGTTTGATAAACATTACACATAAAATGTTAAAAAAACATTGTTGATCAAATGTTTTAAAAACGTTCCATCAAAAACCTTTTTAAAACCATATTTCCAGAATGCTTATTAAACCTTCATAAATGTCCAAACAAAGGTGAGCGATGAGCAATAATAGGGGATTTTAGAGGACTTGGTCAAAATTGTCCCATGTGCAATCCTTAAAAGTAAAGCCACTATCTTACAAGTTTAGACATAAAAAGAATATATTCATTAGTGAGCAACCTTAAAAATATATTGAATTGGGCCTGTGACCCCATTATTATTCAGACATTATGTTGTTCATTTGTAACCTGTCTCTAACATTTATCGTTAAATGTTTAATAAACCGTATGCATGAAATGTATTAATAACATTCTATTATAAATGGTTTTCCTACTATCAAGTGTTTGCAAAACCCCAAAATGTTTACTGGGAATGTTTCCTGGGCAAAACTACATTGATGTGGGATTTCCAACTTTTCCAAGAATTTTTGTTGTTTCTCCATTTTTTTTATGTCTAGTCTCTACCACACATATCCACCTCCTTCAAATATGGCGAAACAGGCTGCCAAATTAAAATTACACATGGATAGTCATACATTTATAAAAGTAATGGTGTGCTTTATTTGTTTTGCTCAATTCTTTTAGCTGCACCGTGTCATGCCAAATAACTCATATGTGTAATGAGCTTTAGTCTCCTAAACATAGAAGAAACACTGTAAACATCAAATTGAGTAAAAACATGAATGAGTCACGTGTCCATGCTGGTAGGTATTTTAGGACCTTTTTATAATGCCAGGATGTCCATCTCGTGACTGTCTTGTGATATAAACCATAATTCTACCACACATAAACAAATTGATTTGAACAAACACATTTATTATTCAATGTAATGTAATAAAGACTTTTTATAGTATTTATCCCAAAGTTACACATTTTCATGCTGGGTTAATTTGTTGGGATCTACATTTGGGTAGAACACATTTGAGCAATATGATACAAACTCAGAAGGCTAAGTTGGGTATATATGTATACCAAAGATAAGCCTAAGGCTTGGCAAAGACCTTTTGTGAATTCGGCATCAGAAGTCCAGAGAAACCAGAGATGTATGGAGTGATAGCTACATGGATCTGGAATGTAGAGTTTGATAATAAGATAAGTAATAAATCATGAAATCGACTTTTAAAGGATGACAGTGAGGCTTCTGCATGGTAACCCAAACAACACAGATGGAACATCAAAGACAACAGCTGCCTCTGTGATTTATTTATTAAAATATAGGAGGCGATACACCTAGCGAATGCAGGCTTTAAACAGGTGTGAGAGGTTTGAAAATGCAGCCTCATTCTTGTAGATCTTTGAAAACTGTTAGAGTAGTTTTTGAGTTTTGAACAAATATGTTAGTTTAAATGTGTCAGCAAGATTTTATCCAAACAATTAAACTTTTAATACTCCTTTTATTAATTTTGACATGTTTAACACAGAGTTTGATGGATCATATTAATGGGCAAGTCTTTGCTTTGAGCGGCCCCAGAGCTTTCACTCAGTGCGAATTAGTCCTGGGGCCAGTTTCAGAAAAGGTGTCTGATTCTTCTGTCTTGGCTCAGTCTTGAACTTAAATGGATTTCACAAAGGGTCGCTTACCTAAGTCCAAGCTTTTAATATAACCACAGTGGTTTACTATGTCAAGTGACCCTTTATATCTAGTCAAAATATTTTGGTGGTGAAATATATCCTTTCTGTAACTCATGGAAAGCCGAGTAACCACATACATATGTCCAAAGACTCATTGGGGGAGGGGGGGTAAATGTATTCTTTATTTTCAAGCATGTCAAGTTTTGGGAGTGAGAAAAATATATGGCGACCATATTTAAGTCTTTGTTTGCAAAAGTTGAGTCCACTCCCAGCTAGACCTAGCCCAAGTTAGAATTAGCAGCTTTGTGAAACCCTCTAAGACCACAGACTTAGCCTCATTTTAAGACAAAAGTCTTAACTTTAAATCTAAGTCCGGGCTAAGTCATTTTGTGAAACCAATCCGAGTTCTTTTCCTAAGCCCACTCTGTAATCTCCAAATCAGCATTTAAATTAAATGTGTATATTATTATAATAATAACATAATACAACAAAAACAGTTAATAGTCTGAGCAAATGAACAAGACGAAACATTTATCTACACAATATCTATACATCTCAGAGTATTTTATATCAATTTAACTTCAACACTTGGCGTGAAGAAACATCTGTAACTGACTATCAGTAATGACTATAACTGTACTCAAGTTTGATTATCTAGCCTCTAGCCTTTCTCGTGACTAATGCTTAGGCAAAAATATGAGGGCTGATTATGCACATCTAATTTCAAAACAAAGGCTAATAGGAGGGTAAAGAGTGGCCCAGAATCATTTAATTCCCAGTCACTTTGTGCCTGGATCAGGTGCTGGCCCACATAGGAGTTGAAAATATTCAGCTTATTTGGGCTCATTTGTGGCTCGATGCATTTCATATTTTGGTAGTGTCCGTAAGGTTTAATTATTTTTTATTTTTATTGGGGTAGTACACATTTGACACGGACAGGAGTTTCTGCATATGGTGGATTTTTTAAATGGTTCAATTAGTTGTTATTTTTTCTCACAAGTTGTATTGAAATATACAGGAAGGATGGATGAAGGGGAGTCGAGTATTGCTTTACAGATGTGCACTACTCACATATGAGGTCCATTTATGGAACAACAAGGACAAGATGGTAAAGCAATTTTCGAATGCGAGTTGATTAGTGCTATTGGAAAATATTCATATGCGTGGCTTGTTACATAATTAATATTAATAACACTAAACGGAATCATTGCAAATATAAGGACCTAAACACAATTTCATTGATAAAGCAATGACACATCAAAGATTCTCAAGTCTTCAATTCCTGCTGATTAGGTCAAATAAGGTGGCATGGTGGCGCATTGGCCACATGCTCGTCTCCCATCTCTCAGATTGGAGTTCAAATCCTGACCTATTGACAACTGGCAAAGTTGGTAGTTTCTTGCCATTGGCTAGCGATTTAAAGTACAGAACCTTGAACAACTGTATGTACTGGTCTCCTACTGCCTCCTAATTGTCTGTCGCAACATAGCCCAATACAAAGGTGACAATATACTCTAAACTAGGCATTACATAAAAGAATAAATAAACATCAAAGTCAAATACATCTCATTGTAAATAAAAAAAGCCTTAAACCAGGCTAAAACTCACAGAGACAAAAACACATACATTCTAACAATTTCATAACACACAAAGAATCTGAAAACGTTCGCGCGAAGTTTCGGTGGTCTCTGGTTGTTGAAGTTGTGCCCAGCAGTTTTCTACTTTTCCCAAGTGTTTGTGTTTTTATTGGAGGATGTAAACAGAAGGATATTTTTACCAAAAGAGGAACATACATTGAGCCACTTTTTAGACGGTGTTTCAGAGGAACATATTTAGTTCCTGTAATATATATTTTGAAGGGGGGATATTTATTTCAATTTGCTGAAAACTCTTTCCGGTTATTAGCAATCTTTCACAAGGATTCACACTTTATTGTGTATATGTGGATGGATTTGGGGTGACTGGTTTAAACAGAGGATTTATAGAATTTGCTGGTACATCACCAAAATGATGAATCAACTAATTTCATTCAGTAGTTTTCTTATATGGATACTAACGGAAGTGGTGGTCTGTGAAGGTAAATTATCAGTTTTTATTTTCAGTCTTCATCAAATGAATGTATAATATATAATATGCTGTCTGATCGTTAAAACTTTATATATTAACTATTAATGAGTTGAACGTGAAAGTTGGGTGGCCTAATCTCTGTTTTAACAATTGTTACCCAATGAAATGTCAAATAATATATCTTTTATGTTGGAATTTCACCGACCCAGATATCTTATTCCATGTCTGTGTCCATTATTGGACCTAATGGATTATACCCTAGATATACAACTATGTAGTAATTATCTGTGTTTCCATCAGCAGGGAGAGTCTTGAAACATTCTTCTGTATAGACGAGGGTAAGAACACTGTTTTATGGCAAAAAAGGTGGATTCATACAGCACTGATTCCTTATATTTGGCTGAATAGGAAATTTTATTCAGGCTGGATTTGTAACATTTATCATTTGAATTATTAAAAAAGAATTCACCTTGTATTGAAGGATTTATTTCATATACGCCATCAGATGATTTTCGGGCTCACTAGTGTCAACCAAGTAGCTATACCTTTTATGGCAATCATTACATACTAATTATTTGTTTTTTAAAAATTTGGGTGGAAGTTAGACAAAAAAGATTCAAGCATTTTTAGATCCTGAACCAATTTCTAGACCAATTATTTGGATTCAGTGTAACGTGAATGGTCCTGTTGATTTATAACTACCAATGAATTTGCCATAAATAAGCCATTTTACAGGCATGGACAGAAAGAGTGGTATTCACTAAAATAGACTAAGATCAAGTCAAAATTGAGAAAAAAGTTTCAAGCAAGTGAGTAAATGAAATAGCTATTCCTGCACCATGCATCACTTAGTCTGAATAAATTGGATATTTGACCTGTTTCTTTAATTGTTATTATTTCTCACAATTTTCTTCACTTAGAAAATCTAAAGGGTTTAGTCAATCCTGATGTACCCTCTGCCTCTGTGATGACTGAATAAAACGTTTATTCTTCCATAAAGGAAAAATAATTCATCAAAGTGCATGGATCGAAGTTAATCCAAAATTTGATAAAAAAATCAGATCAAATGTCTTTGAATACTCATCTTAGCTGATCCAGAAGCCAGATAAATATTTGATAAATTTCTCTCAAATTTGATCTGATGTTCACTGTTCTGTGTCGGTGAATCAGGACTCAAAATATACAGACACTGAAGTATAAAAATATGACAGGCAAAGTTACCACTTATTATTTTTTTTAAATGCTGGTGGTTCAACACTGAGCACTGACATGCCCTACTAATTCTATCACTATTTTATATCAAGGAATTTCCATATACTATACACAGGTGGCTAGCCATATCTGATTTCTTCAACATCAATAGCCAAAAAAATTGACCATTGTGAGCCATTGGTTTAAAATATTTAAATAATCTAATCTATGATTTTGCAACTGCTGCAGTGCAGATTGGGAAACTCATTGCACTGAACTAACAAAAGAATCGACAAAAGCAATTTTTAATAGACATTTTAGGTCAAAAAACTTTTGTTATAGGAGTGAATATGGGGATAATACTAATTGGGAAAGCTAACATTGAAGAGAAGGGTCTGAAGATGTTTCCTAAAAGTTTCCTAAAAGTATCACTGAAGTTAAGCAGCAATGGGCTATATTAGTACTTGGATGGGTGACTGCCTCAGTGCACTACTTGTGTCTCTGGCGTCTTTGCAGCTGACGACAGTAGACCGAAACTACGAGGAAATCTATGATATATATATATAATATATGTCAGAGTTTAATCAACAAGGCATAACCATTACTGATTTGCTAAACAAATTTCAATGGAATACTTTAAAAATCACTTTACAGTTAAGTTTTCAAGATATTTTAAGCTACGATTTGACTCAAAGTGAGAAACTTCAACATGTTTATGATTCAGCACACAGCAATCTAATGAGATTTCTCATACACATACCATGTTTACATATCTTTGTAAACAGTGAAAAAGGATACAGCATCATTTTGGTACGTAGTCTAGTCTTTCAGGTTGGCTATAAAAAGTTTGACTGCATAAAATTGTTCACGCCTAAATTGTCCAAAATCAAGAGATATAATAACTGTTTTGATATCACATGATCTGTTTAACGTGATACAAAATAATACAGTCGACGTCTACAAGACAAGTACCACAGATCTAAATATATCAAAACAGTAACACTACTTTGTGAAAATAAAAAGGTTTGTAGAGAATGTCACTGCCTCACAGATGATATGCAATACCACACTGGTCTGTTTGGCTTGGCTGTTCTTGCAGATAAGTGAGAGTGTGATTTAATCTAATTTGATCCCTGGCATGAAAATGTTGTGCCTTGATAAAGGCAATGTGTGATTTCATAAACATATCATAAAAAGCCTGATTATTTTTACTATATTTTATAAATAAAGGTTACATTCAAGATAACAGACCAATGTGGCATCAGCTGTATTCTATATCATCTATTTAGCCAAGAAATCATCCCTAAAACACACCAGAGCCTGAATACTTATGTATATTTATGATGGAGAACTTGCTATTTAAAAGTCAAAATGTTTACTTCAGCATTATACGGGGAGCGGAGAGAGTTATCTCTCTTTTAACTTTCTCTAACTTTTTTTTAGATCTAGTACAAGGGAACATTTCCCCCAGAAGGAGGATAAATGAAAGACTGTTATAAGATGTGCCAATTAATTCTCTCAAAAACCCTTAAAGTAAAAGGCCTACCAACTATATCAGACATCCATGTCAAAACTGTACAGGGTACTTAGCAGGGCTAGACAGACGTGTCACACAAGTTACATTCCACAAACACATATTTGCATAAGATTCTGGCAAGCCTAATTGTTTTATTGCAGCACTTTTGTAGTTGTGTTTTGTCTTCCGGTGATAACTATCACATTATTCAGAAAACTACAGATATTTGCTTTTGCTATTACACTCTCAACATATTTTGCTTCTCCTGAATTGTGTTTCAGTCAGATATTTGAACTAAAGCTATCATGTCAGGTTATAACTTGTGGGATGTTTTCTGTTATAAGCCTGCATATTGACTGAAATATCTGGTTTGAAATGAATATATAACTTTCTAGCATAAAGGTATTGATGTCTGAAGGTTCTGACGAGTTTACCTCTTTTGTGTAGCCAAATTATTCTCGGGCTAAATTTTTAAGAAAAGAAAAAAATACAAAAGATTTAAATGACACTAATATATTCGGTTTATGAACACAGTAATATAAATATGGAGTGATATAATAGGACAATTCTCCTGGTGATGCATTTTTTAAAATTAGTAAACACAAAGTAATAATACATGAGTTCATAGGGTTATTTTTTCCTGGGGTTGTTTGACATTTATTGTACACCAATTTGTTAGAATGAAAATTGATGAATGTCCATATGTCCCATAAATATAGAAACCATAAATAATAAAAATGCCAATTGTCAACTTAAGATTTCTCCGACATTTCTGCATGGATTTTAATTCAGGAATCTCTGTAAAACATCTGTCCATATAAGAGATAAAATATACATAAAACATTGCGTAGGTCACATAGCTCTTGAAATATTTGTGAGAAATCCGATTTTGTTGACACATTTGTAACACTAATTACCCATAGCAATGGCCTGGGAAAATACAAAATTTATTTCCTGATATGTAGGTCATATATATCCCCTGGTGTACAATAAATACAATATATACAGCCTAAATCTTCATTCATTTAACTCTTTACTGGCTATTTCTTCTGTGTACCACTGTTCTTCTACATTCGCTGCAGGGACCGCAATGGCAACACTCACCTCCGAGATCAGAGTTTGAATCCCAGCCTGACCTTGTGTGGGAAAGCTGGTAGTTGCTTGTCATTAACCCACAGTTTATAGTACAGTACCTTAAACAACTTTGTGTAGTGGTTTCCCCTTCCCTTCTAACTACCCCCTCACAACCTAACCAATAATGTACTAGGCATCATGTAAAAGACTATATAAACAAGGCCAAAACGGGTTTCGGTCTACTAGTGTGAGCTGCAAAACCAGAGGTACGAGTAGTGCACCTAAGCTGGTCTCCCATCCAAGTACTAATGTAGACCATTGCTGCTTAACTTTAATTTAGGTAGACATTTTTACACTGTTTCTTAAAAAATTCCCAGGTTGTGTCGCTGGTCAGGATGTATGATTAAATATGTGGCTAATAGTGCAATATTGTTTATTTTATGATAAATCAATTTTGACTGGATTGTACTCATTATATCGCCAGACAAAAGTCGGAGATATGTTGGTTTCATATCCGTCATGCCACTGCCGCCAGTGTACCTTTTGATTTGTGTGTGACTTTTAGTCACTTAATACCCTCTATATCACAAACTATATGGCTCATCTGGCTCAAATTTTACCTGGGAACACATACTATATATTCTCCTTACATATGCCAAAAAATGAAGATTTCATGTTAAGGTTAAAATTGTGTTTGAGGCCCATAAAGACCATAGTCTGTAACTTTAATTTTAAGGTCACCTTAAACTCTCAAAAATGCCCACAGAGACCCAATTTATGGACTTTTTACAACTTTTAAGCCCTATAACAACTTTTAAGCCCTTTATAGGTGGTTTAACCTGTGTATAAGGGCCATAAACACCCCCCAGTGACCTTTTTCGACATTTTCCACATATTTGGTCCTGTAACCTGGTAATGGTAAGTCTGACAAATCTCTAACTGTACTAGATATAACTTCTGCATGTAATCTTTCTCTGTGAAAAAAATTAAGTCTGTAACTTTAAGTTTAAGGTCTCTGAAATGCACACAAACACCCAATGTATTAACGTTTACAACTTTTAAGCCCTATAACTGTCATACTATACGACTGATACAGCTGAAATCTCATCTGTGAATATATTAATATGTTCTTTTTCATGTTCCAAAAACTTTTAAAGGTTTTAAGTAGACATTTAAGGTGTATGTGAGGGCCATGAACAATCTAGCCAGAGGACTTTTAAAAAAAAATTAACAAAATAAACTGGAAAAATGGTTTGACCCCCACAAATGGAAAATGGTGTTTGATAATCGTGAATCACACAAAATTGGTGTTCCAAAAAAATACCCAGTGAATGCCTGTGGCATGAGAGATGGCCTGTCTGGGGATATGTTGGCATTGAGTCGGCCCAATCTAGTTTATCAATCCTGGTTGGCAGATTCACTAGAGTCTTTTAGTTTGTCACTAAAATTTACAGAGACCTGTTCCATTATAGGAATATCATCATAAATCTCCTCCCCTGTATTTCTCGTGAATGAGGAGTATATTTTATGATAGCTTTGCAAGACACATTGTGATTGGTGTCTGTAACCTCCTGGTTCATTCCCCAAAATATGGCAATTGTTTTACAATCCATCCAACTGGTTCCCAAAAACATTCCAATCGGTACCAGAATCCTGTCAAATGATTTACAAACCTTACAAAGTCTATATGATTGTAACTGAAGGTGAAGATAGAAAGATTGTTGTGATAGCTTTAAGAGTTCCCAAAATCTCATAAGGGTCCTTAAAGATCATAGAAGATTAACAAAAAATCAACTTGCACAATTTGCTCCCAAACATTCTGATTTGATCACCAATGCTTCCTGCAGTTTAACCACCATTCCCAAAATGTTTCAAATGTTAGGATTATGCTTTATGAATCTTCTGAATGAACCAATCAACCTCTTGAATGCTCCTAAACAAAAAAATTTCAGGATCATGAACCAATCTGGATGAGAACAAATCCTCTCACAGAGAAAATTACAGTTGTTCATCAATGAACCTGAGTTATCTCTAATTCTATATCAGTCAACTTAATTAACTCTATGAGGGAGGCTATGTTTTTGGTGGTGTGTATTTGTTTGTCTACTTGTTTATTTGCAAAGTAACCCAATACATCATGAACAGGTTTTGATGAAATTTTCAGGAAATGTTCGCAATCTCACAAGGAACAGGTGATTCAACTTGGTGGTGATCTTAATGTCTGTCTGGATCCAGGAGTATTTAAAGAATTTTTTTATCATTGTGTTCCTAAGCAATAACGGAGGTTTTGAGTCTTGATGGGTGACATGCTGTCTGAACACTCTGGTTATTCTCTTAATTGCACGCATGGAAATGAGTGTACTTGTCATCCATCCACCCACATAAACAAACAAACATAAACAGTAACAAAGTTGATGTTTTATATTATTAAAATAAGCTCAGAGATAACATTAGATAAGTATTCTTAATTTAAGTGGCAAATGGTGGCATCGTGGTAACACACTCGCCTCCAGCATACGAGAGTTCAAATCCCGACCTGACCACATGTGGGAAAGCTGGTAGTTACTTGCTGTTTGTCGGCAGTTTACAGTACAGAACTTTGGCCAACTATATATACTGGTTTTCCATCACAATATAACTGATAAGGCACGATGTAAAACAGTAAATAAATCTATTTAGAATGCAAGTTATATTGTAATTTATCCTTTATAAAACTTGTGTTTCTTTTTTGAATAAGCATAAGTAAATATATTTTTAAGCATTATTATAATATTTGAAATAAATTTACAGCCTTATTCTAGACCAAGAATTGCATCCTGTAACTTTTGTATGAAAAACAAAGATTTTCCAAAAAGTTTTTGAAAATGTACATTTTTGTGTTTTAACAAGGTATATTTGTTGTAGATTTCTTGTTACAACATCCTCAGGCTGTACTTAGTTTATGAATTTACCTTATCTTGATGAAGAGTATTATTTTTCCCAGCAAAATAAATTTGCTTTTGTGGTTGGATAGAGCTATCATGACAAACATTCTACTGTTGTTTCAAATATCCCTTAGAAAAAAAAAGAAAAAATAAGAACAAGTATTACATGTGGGAATGAATTTCATGTTATAAATGATACAGTATGCGTCCAGAATTATGTTGCACTTGCCATGTAAATAAGGATGTTTATTCTAGTATAATATTTTAGAGAATCAGTAGTTTTCAATGTTTTGTGAGCATTTACATTTACTGAAATGGTCTCTGATATACTGTTTCATATAGACTTGTTCCAAGTCTACATACTTGTATCCATCCCTAACTTACCTGAATACACTTCTTATTTCAATTTGAATGTAAACTTACAGTAGTTCAATTTGACCCAAAAAATTTGAGAATGGGTGGGATTCGGTAGCCACATAAAGATACTCTATATAAATAAACATTACAACTGCTACAACTTAAAGGTTTCACATTCACTGGTGCCCCTTACTAAGAATATGTATGGAGCTGATATTTCAAAAACAAGAACAAAAACAGCACTTATAGAGTGCATACCTCCACCAAGGCATGTAATAATAAGCCAATGGGAAAATCCAGAGTAGTTTTCAAATCCAGGCGGTGATACTTGCAAAAATTGAGTGGGATCTAAGTTGGACTTAGACCCAACTCCTGATTTTGTCAGGAAGATTCAACCAGTAGTGTTTGTGTAATCCTGCTAACAAACAAATAAACAAGTGGACAAATGGACAGTCATGAAAATATTACCTCATTGGTGGAGATAATATAGGTACATATTTCTGACTAAGAATTGGCTTATTTTGATACAAGGTAGTTAGTAGTTTAAATAAATAAGAAAATAAAATGGTGCATATTTTAAAAATTTATTTTCTAAAAATACAAAACACACAAATCCTCATCCTTTGGATTCTAAATGTATTGATTTGTTGTCATTTTTCATGACAAGGTTTTAAAATATGCACCACTCATTTTATTTTCCTATTGTCCTCTAGTATATGATTTAAGGACCATGTAACCAAATAACAGTTAAAAAGCAAAAACTGTCGGTTACAGGTGCTTATATGATGACGTACACTTTATTATTTAAACTAAAATAAACATGAGTTCATACTGTATTTTAATCTTTTCATTCATATTTGTTTCACAGAAATTTGTTCCTATGAGACATTTTCACCGAGATGTCAAGAAAACCAAATGATCAATATAACTCGGGCCACCTACGGGCGGATGCGAATTGGTAAATGTGTAGAGAGCAATCGTGGGAGTTTGGGGTGTGAGATGGACGTCTTGTCATATTTCGATCAGGCATGCTCTGGGAAGAATTCCTGTGATGTAGGCATTCCAGTTGCAGAGCTCAGCAAGGAATTGGATTGCTTGGATCAATTAATTGCATATTTAGAAGTAGAATATGAGTGCATCAAAGGTGAGTTTGACAATTATGTTTTATTGCCTTCATCAGTACGTGGCCCATAATTTGGAAGGTATAAAGCCAAGGTCACACCTTTCTCTGCAATTGTTTCTGTACATATCTGATTTTGGTTAGATGCCTGTGTCCTTATGTTTCTGAATAGAAACCTAGTAACTTGTTAGTGCACATTGAAAATAGCCCTTACCTCATACATCCATCCCTTTTATGTCTCCAACGTATATAGTTTGATAGAGAACATTACATGTATTGTGAACTTTTTAAAAGGTGTACCAAATGCAAATTGCTTGAATCACTCCGAATGTGTCCTACCCAAATGCAAAACCCACTGTATTGCGCTGAATGCATTCTTCCCAAATGTGAGGAGAACTAAACCACAAAACCAAAGGTAGATGAATCTGTGTCTTTGTGGCTAGTTACCCCAGCATGGAAACAGGTGACCTGGATATAAGGAAATAAGCTTTTTGTACTAAATAAGTTGAATATTGTGTGTAATTTCAAATCCCCAACTATACTATTGAGTACTGGGTTACTCACATCAGTGCTTTAAGATTTATAAACTATAAGAATTCAAGAAAACCCTTCTCATATCTGTAATTTGGAAACTATAAGCGATCAAGCTACTGGTTATGTAGATTAGGGACGCTTGTTTGTATTTGTGGGAGAGGGGAGAGAGAGTGGGTCCTCATTTTCTATTGCTTATAGCTCGGCAACTACTGGGCGGATTCTCTTTAAATTGTAGCACATGTATGCAATAGCTTTGGGAAAATTTTTTCAATATGGTTTCATGACATTTCAACCAAGCAGAGAAGGCACATGACCAAAAATATGTTTTTTTCAAAGGGGTGTGCTTGTCCAGATGATAACATAAAAAGGGCTTCACCTATTCTCTTAAAATTTAGCGAGTAGGTTTGTTATATAGATGTCTGGAAATCATTAACTTTTGGAAGTGATCCAATACAAATGACTGACTTACTAACGATTAACTAAATGCCATGATTTTCCTTGACACTGAAAATGAAAAGTCTTTAATATCTCAGAAACAGTGCAAGATAGAGCGATGTCAACGAAATTTTTAACCCATAGCGTATCCTCAAATTGTTTTGGCGGCCATCTTGAAAGTCTGTGTAAAAGGCAAAAATGCAATAAATGCATCTCGGAAATGGTGTGAGATAGAGCAATTTCACGAAATATTTACATACAACACAAAAATGCATTTATCTGATAAACGGTGCGAGATACAGCAATTTGAACAAAATGTTTGATCCCAGGGTACCTGGAGAATTTACTGGGGATTTTTTCCCAAAATCATTTTCCTGATATTTTTGGTAGCCATCTTGAATTTCTGCGTGAAACGCAAAAATGTATTTATCTCAGAAACAGTGCAGGATAGAGCGATAGAACACATTCATCTACAAAACCTTGCATTTTGGCATAAACGAAAAAGTAGTTACAGAGGGAGCACAAAGCCTTAATTGCCCATGCATTTAAGACCAGATTTTGGTGAAAAATCCCTGGATTGTAGCAATACAATTTGCCCCAAGTATTAACAATCTTTAAATGTAATGTTTTGGGGCTACTACTTGGTGACGTATCATGGCACAAACCTTAATATGGCCCAAAATGGAAGATAGAACATTTATTCTCATTTGGGTGTCGTCAGTAAATTTTGTGCACTTTCGCTTACCAAATAAGGAATTCAAAGTGACAATAGGAATAAATTGAACATCTTTGATGATTTCTACTTGCAAATTGTTCCAAGTTGGCTAATTTTTGGTGGAAAATATATTATCCCCCATTAAAAATGATTCTTAAAAGTTTATTCTCTCCTGCAGGCTCACTGGGCAGGAGATTAAAAAATGCCTATTTTGTGTGTGAGCAGGGGTGAGGGTGTAGGTGTATGCATGTGTGTGTCACACAGTTTACTCTAAAGTGGAGGGCTGTGGGGTCTTGTGCTTAAATAATATTAGTTCAGTTTCTCACACTCTCCATTTTTATCTGCTTCTGAAGATCTTAGTTGATAGCTAAGTGAGCAATGGGGCTAGTAGCTACTTTGAGTAAATTGCTTATAACTCCAAAACCACTGCATTTAGAGCCTTTTGCAAAAATATGCTGTTCATCTACTTTCTCTGTATCTACAAGATGGTACCTTTTTAGAGGTCTACCTCAATAGCTGAATGAGTAATAGCTATTTTCTGCTTTACAGTGACAAAAATGAATAAAAACTTTTTTCTTTGCCACTACTAGCTACAGTGCTTTTGTCAAAGAATTTATTTAGCCACTCTTAGATAGTTTATGCAGTGGTACATTTTTAGAGCTGTAGCTCTATAGATAACTGAGTAATAGCTACTTTAACATTTTGCTAATGAGTAAATAACTTGTAACTTTTACTGGGGTTAATTGTTTTTGCTTACTTTCTTGTGTCCTCCATATTTTTGGGTTTTGCAGATCTAGGTCAATAGTTAAGTAAGTAATAGGCTAGTGACTACTTTGAGTAAATTGCATAAAACTCTAAAATGACTGCCTGTACAGCATTTTGCCAGAATTTGTTGTTTAGCTTCTTTTTCTGTACTTTAAATATGGTACCTATTTTAGAGGTCTACCTCAATAGCTAAGCGAGTTATAGCTATTTTATATATTTAACGTTCAGTAACATTAATGAATGGCTTTTTAATTTGTAACTGTTAGCTGTGCATAGTTTCAGTGATTTGGTTAAATATTTTGTTCACCTACTTTCTGATGTTCAGTGTCCTGGAATATCATATTATATCACAGCTGTAGTTGCAAGGCTAACTGTGTCATAGCTACTTTTACATTTTTTAAATGAGTAAATCACTTGTAACTTCAATATAATTGAATTTATGTCAGTGAAGTACATTTATAACTTGCGCTTGTGTCAGTGCAGATTTTAATCTAAAGAAATTCAAAACTTGCAAAAAATAAGATCTTGGTGTCCAAGTTCTGCTAAGTTGTGGTGTGAGCAGTAACATTTTATTATCATAGATTTTATGCAGTGAATGTTCCTATGATTATGGAGTCATCTTCTTGCGCTATACAATTAAATCCCTACACCTGAGTAATAAATAACTTCATTTTTTTTACTTTTCAGTGTATATGCCACCCTCTAAACATTGTATAAGCAGCCATGAGATTCAAGTGTCAGGCCCCGCCCACTTCCTCTCCAGTGTTGTCACTGAAACAAGTCAGTGTGGTCTACATGGGAATCCGTGGACCTTACATGCTCAGAAAGGACAGAAAATTCAACTGAAATTGATAGATTTTGCCTGGACAAATCAAACTGTGCAAGACAGCAACGTCTGTTCTAAGAAGTATGGCTACATTTTAAACACAAATACTGATGATATAATCAATATCTGTGGTGGTAGAGAGAAAGAGAGAATAATTTATGCCAGTGAATGGCATAAATTACTTATTGTCTTTGAGGGGGCCTTATTGAGTGACCATAGATTTCTGATTGGATATGAAGGTATGTTTTATCTTACCGGTCCATTGATACTTCACTGTGATATGCAGTTCTGATGTTAAAGTGTTAAATCTTTTCTTTGTAATTCAACTTAAGTATGCAAACATTCAACATCTTTAAATGATTAAATTAGAGCTTTAATCCATTTCCGTTTTCTGTATTTTGTCCTTTGTCAGTAAATATACTTTCAACCATTTCTTTCTTATTTCTGATCAAATCACATGTAAACTTCTCCAGTCCTAGTTTGAACATACAATCTGATACCATGAATTTGGGATTCAGGACAAGATGGTAACGTCTGAGTGATCTAAGCCTTCAATTTATGGTCTAGCATATTTTCATATTTTGTAAATAATGAATAAACCTTTGGCAAATCTAGCCAGATAGCAATTCTTTGGGGCAAAACAAAATGGACATTCATTCCATCGAGGGCATAACACGGAAAGACCAAAGTTTGTGGCAATATAGACTATCGTTTTCAGCCAATCAAAGCAAAGAACTTAGCCTGAACTTAGACTTAAAGTTAAAACTTTTCTCTTAAAATAATGCTAAGTCTGTGGTCTAAGACTTAGAGGGTTTCACGAAGCTACAAAGTCTAGGCTTTCACTAAGTCTACCTGGGAGTGGGCTTTACTTTTATAATCAAGACATAAAATGGCTCCCATATATTTTTCTCACTTCAAAATTTAAAATACTTGAAAATAAAGACAAAAAATGTATAGAACACTTCCCTAAATTAATGTTTGGGCATATTTATGCGGTTAAAAGGCTTTCCATTGAAACACCTCTTATTTCAAAGATAAAATGAGTCAAACAACGGATATATTTCACCACTAAAATATTTTGACAAGATATAAAGGGTCACATGGCATAGACAACGACAGGGGTTATATCAAAAGCTTAGATTTAGCTAAGTTATCCTTTGTGAAATCCATTTAAGTCTAGGACTAACCAATGACAAAGGGCTCAGATTTTTAAGTCCCTGAATTAGCCCTGAAGTTCAGGCGAAGTCTGAGACCCTTCGTGAAACCGGCCCCTGGCTACATCATGTCCACATTAATTCTTCGGATAAGCCTACTGTTATATTCAAAATCAATACTGCCAATATTATACCATAATGTACACATACAATTCCTCTACTTTACAGTCAAAGGCTGCCCAGATTTCCATAATCCACCGAATACATGGCTAGACAAACACAATGACACAATTACAGTGGGATGCATCACAAACAGTGACACCTGGCGGCTGAAGTGTGTGAACAATGGTTGGCTTGGACACAAAGGAAACTGCACTACAAGTGAGTTATTTATAACTGGCTCTAAATGGTTTACAGATTATTTTCAACTATTGCTCTTGGACCAGTTCTCACGAAGCTGTACTTTTACTGATGTGTTTACAAAAAGTATGCGGGTATATACTACTTATACAGTCAAGTCTATTGTCCAGTAATTTTAATGATCTGTCCAAGAAAAGGGTTAAGGAGAATTATTATTTATATCACAGAAGCAAGTGCGTGCAACGGTAGTTAAAATAGTACATGCAACATATGTCTGTGGTGGTTATCTTATGGGTAGAGAATTATTGATATGGAATCGTTACCACTGAAAAAGAGACAAAATATTTTAACTTTTGAAATACCCCAAACAGGACATTGTAAGTTCAAACGGCATACCCTACATGGGGTCATTATGATCAGGAATGACGAAAATTATATGAAAGCACAAAAAATGTATTTGTTTCCAGAGTATGATGACAATGAGAACCCTGGTGATCCAGAAAGAAGCGAAGCGAATGGGTGGAGCTTGAGTAATAACCATGGTGAGGTTTACTTGTCAATCAAGTAGAATATGGGTGTATATCATTGCTCCTGAAATAATGACCATCAGGGTATTTTCCCTCCAGATTTGTTTTGAAGTTTAAGGAATTATGCTTTTAATGTCATCTGACTTGTCAGTCAGCTGACATTATGGCATCACTCTGCAGTGTGCGCATCCGTGTTAGCGTCCACGTGAACAAATTCTCCTACAAAAGTACAAGGCCCAGAGACATGCTGTTTTCTTTAAGATACCTTGTTGATTGAGGATGAAACTTTGTTCATGGTATGCAGATCTGTTCGTTTATCTCTTCCCCGGAGCCATTACAAATTAGGTACCCCCATGCTAAGTGTGAAAATTTCAACACTTTATCACAATATTCTCATTGACTGTTGCAGGGATTTCTCTCTTATCTCGCATATATGTACTAGACCACAAGTAGATTCCCTTGTGTGAGTATCAGGCCTGGATCAGGCCTTTCTTCATTATTTTTATGAATTTTTGAAACAATTTTAGTGCATTAAAATTCATGAAATCATGCACTAAATCACTTATAACTTGAAAAGCATTGCATTTAGAGCATTTTCTTAAAATATGTTATTCAACTACTTTTCCTGTGGCTACAACATGGTAAGTAACGTGGGAGTCTATCCTAATAGATAAGTGAGTAATAGCTACTTTTTGACTCTTCAGTAACTTTCATAATGAGTAAAATCAGTTGTAACTTGAAAACTATTGCTCTTAGAGAATTTTGTTTAAATGTATTTTTCACCTAATTTTGGGTCAGCTATACCGTAGTAAAATTGCAGACAGGTAGTTTATTGTACAGCTGAGCAGAAGCTGCTTTGAGATTCTCACTGTTAAGTAAATCAGTTTTAACTCGAAAGCTATTTCATGTACAGTATTTCGTTTAATTATGTTTTCCACCTACTTTTTACAGCCCAACAGTTAACTTAATACTTAACTTCTGAATACTATTTGCAGGGCACAATTTTTGTGTCCTTTCCTATTTCACTTCTACTCTGAAACTCCAAACACACAGTTAGCTGACACAGAGTCCATTCGCGGGCACTGACTGCTTGTTAGCTCAAGTGGATGGTCAGTGGTAGAATTTGCCAAGTCCTAAATGGTTCAAACATAAGAAATCACAATTTCGTTTGAAAATCACAGTGATATTTTTGAGCTTACCAGTGGTCAACAACCCTGTATAGTTATTATACCATCTTTCAACATCACAAAATTAAAAGTATTTGTGTGATTATACATAAAGGAACATAGTAGTGCAGTGGTAACATACTCCCACTCCTGAGAGGAGTTTGAATTCTGGCACCACCTAATTTGAGAAGGCTGGCAGTTATTTACCATAGCCGGTAGTTTACAGTTCACAACTATGTCCAACTGTTTCCACCTGTTTTCTCCAGCCTTCTAAATACCCATCACAATGTAACCAAAACAAAGTTACCAGAAACAAAAAAAGTTGATGTTGTTAACATATTGTACATGAGAAGATGACAGGACCACCAATTATTATTGTTTGTACCATTGTCAAAAGGAATCAGCAAGAGATGAGTGACGAAATTATCACTTGTCAATAGCATTTGTTAACAGAAACACAGGAATTACACAAGGAACAGTAGAATATTGTACCAGTAGGCTAGGAATTGTATAATCTCTGAACAAAAGTGGAGGATTAATAAAGTAATTCCTCATTCATTAAACTTGGTTTTAAATTCATGATGCTGGTCAGATTTGCCTTTTTACGGACAGCACCTTAACAAGTACTGTAGCTGATATGGGGTAGATGTCTATTGCTTTGTGACCTTAACCTTCAGTTTCAAGATTACACGTTCCCCACAGACATTTTTACTGTTGCCATCTATTGATTATTTATAATATTTTCCCATATAGTAGATTGAATCATGATTTGGTGTATATGAATTCTAGGCATATATATGTCTTTGCAAGACCTGGATATATAACTGAAAAATTACTTGTCTCACGGAGGCCCATTTTTGAAATATTTGCAATTCTTCTGGATTTGACTTTTACCCTTACATAAAGGTTACATGTCATCACCATACTAAAAGTCCTTTATAGTTGTCTCATTGTTTTGTATCATGAGTCAGTCTATGTTGTTGTATATTTTGGTAACATATTTACCTTTGTTATTGTCCCTCTTTCTTTCAGTTCTGGCTTTTTCCATTGGTTGTGTTACTGTTGTGACATGTTGTGTGACTGTTATAGCTGGGTACTATTGTGTTAAAAGGTAAGAATTTAGATTATATTTAGCATGCAGTATTTTTTGTATTATTGCTAATTCTGATCCAAAAATCTCACAAAAGTATGCAATATATTTTATATTACTTATGTAAAACCAAATTAAATATGAATAACTTATTTTTCAATATGTTATAGCACATGGATGGAATATACCACCTACTTCTAGCAAAATATAGTGTGTTTTTCTAATTGCTTAGAACTTGTTTGCAATCCTAAGTCTGATAATACAGTGTATAAGTTTAAATGTTCACCAGGCATTAGCAATGGCTATTTTGCCTAATGAGCTAGGATGGTGAAAATTAATTCCTAGTGAAAGATTAAATCTTTATTAATATCTCCAAGTAGAAACTATCCACTAATAAGCAATAAGGCCAGTGAATTACTTACAAATAAAGGATTAGTGACATTTTCTTTTATACTTATACAGTATTTTTGTGGCAATAAATGGATCCCTTTTACCATTTCTATAGGTGATATAAGTACAAATATGATGAGATGGAGATGGAGCCAATCAGTAAAACCTAATTGGCCAAATTTCTGCACTGAAAACTATTTGGCTTCAGAAACTACTTTACTTATTAGCAGATGTTAATTTTTATTCTTATGAAGTAGAGTATATTTTCTCAAACATGGTTCAACTATGTCAGTATTCATTTCAGACACGAACGTAACAATCAGCCAGAAACTGTTGTGACTCCGCGACTGGTTTATGATGATGGAACACTGGCCTCAACACATTCCACTGTGTTTTCCAGACCACCATATACAAGCCACAACACACTCACTAAGCACACACTGTTACTAAATCAACCCAATCCAACACATCATTCTACTTTGCAACCACCTCTGGTGCCAGAGAGAACTACTTCACTTACCAGACCGGTCAAGAAATATTCCTCAAACCAAAATATAGTCCAGTACAATAACAACAATAACAAACTTATGAATGAGAACACCTACTTCAGTAATTCCATGCGTATTCAAAATAACCCAATGTTCAATGCCAGTCCTGAAGTAGAGGCCCAGTACTTTGTGCTGGAGACGCCTCTGGAGTCAGTAACTGATGACAGGGAACAACTGTACCAGAGTATTCACTTACGCAGTACAAGCAGCAGTGTTTCAGACTGACAGTGTGATAACAAAAGGTCTGGGGTGGCGTTTACAATTCTTCTACAAAAATTAAGATTTTTAAAGCATTATTCTTAATTTGTAAATAATCTCTTTCTAGTGCAAATGTATTATATTATGTTATGCCCATAGCAATGACAAGCATGATAACATCTGTTCAGAGCATGGATTTTTAAATTTGAAAACTTTAATAGATTATACCCATTAAGAAAAACTCAAAACTTAAGAAAAATATATGAATATAATTTCTTAGAAATCAAAATTAACTATTATTAGTCGAATCTTGGATTCGAGTTATGTACTGGGTTCTGATTGTTATTTAAAAAATGCCATTTTATCCTCTAAAAGCTAAAATATATATGCAGTATCTATACACATATATTAAATATAAGAGGTACTGTATATACTCTGTCATTTTGTTTAATATTTTTTTTATTGTACAGTTTATGAAATGACTACACTGTCTAGTCTTTGTTTAGCTTCTTGCAAAGTACCAGGATGTAGAAAATCTTTTGTCTTTTTCTTTGTAATCTGGTGCTCAGTGGAGTAATTTTCCCCAATGTAAATGTCTGGTTCTTCAACACATGACTTCCAGGCATGTCTTCCAGACATTATTCAATAAACAGTCTTTTATGCTTGTGTTGGTGGTCATTCAAAACACTGGTAGAAACACCATTTACATATTTGGAAGTGGCAGTTTTAATTATGTGGGTGCAAGTATTTGCACAACTAAAAGTTCAGAAAAGCGGCCTTTGTCATGAATACAAAGTCAGAAACTTAATTGAAAATGGTTTACATTTGAATGGTATCAATGTGTATGTGTGACACATGTACTCTTAATTGGTATTTCATCAGTTTTACAAGCCACATATAGTACATACCATGAACTTTTTCATACCTGTTGTGTGTATAAAATTTGCATTTTAGGGAATGTCTTTTGTCCTTGACAGTCTGTATCTGTCTCCTGGTAAAAATATTCCAAAGGAAAAACCAAAGTCTGTACTTAATGTTGTGTGCAACATTCAGAGATGTGTATAAACCATGTGAGCCTCTTTAAATATAACGCAGAGTACCAATATTGAGAATCTCTGGGGGTTGCACCTGAAACTCCATTGTTATAAAAAGATGGATCTGTTTTAGTCACCACTGATAGTCTCATTCTAGTAATTTGTAATCTGTTCATCATCTGATTTGGTAATCCTTCTAATTATTGTGCATATGTAATGATGTTCAAGTGATGGATGCCTAGCTTTCACTAATACTTTGTTGGTAAACCCAAAACCCTTAACGTCTAAGTTTGGTGCATTTTATGAATGCTATCTTCATATAGCTGTGTGAAAATTGTGGTTTAAGCAACCAAAAAGGTGGGACCAGATCTCAGGCTGTTAGAACCCAAGTATATAACTGTGTAATTACCTTTTTATATTCACCATTTAGACATTGATAATCTATATAATGTTTATAATTTTATTTTTGTTTTGTTATTAAGACGCATAACCACTAGTGTATAGGTTGAGGATATCACTGCCACTTGAAAGATAGTAAAAATGTGATGCATTTTATCACTACTGCCTTTTGTTCCTTTGTTAAAGTGTCGTGTTTAATTCTTAAATCAGTGAAAGTGGTTTCACGAAATATTTCAGTTTTCAAAAAAGATCTCAATCTATGCTTTAAACTCACCAACACCAGTGATATACCGTTTCATTGTAAAAATGTCACCTTTGTAGTTTCATCACTTACCTAATATTTATCAGTGATGATTTAAGATATGTAACTGTATTTCACCCTCTGCTTACCTCTTCTGACTAACAAACTAATTTTCAAAAGAGTCTGACTGAACAGAGGACAACAGACAGAACAGGTTAGAACCAATCCTTTATCAACAAAGGGACGGTGCCTAATCCATTGACTTTGTAGTTATGCAACCAGGAATTTCAGCATTTTTAAAAATTTTTAAATATGTCCAATTATCTAAATCTATTTCAAAAATATAAATAATTCTTATAAAAATCAATCAGAATTTCAACCTCAGTTGATAAAGAAACAAAATAATATTGATTCGGTATGGGAAAACGATAGGTTATAGTCTTTAAACCTTTAAAATGGTGCACATTTCTCATTTAAGATAAACTTTATTAAATTATTATATATGATAACATTATGCAAAAATGAGGTGCATACTATATGAAAGTGTGCACTTAATTATGTGAATAAAACCTATTTTTTGCTTTTAACCTCACTATTGCTAAGTGCAATTATGAAAGACAATAATCCAAAATAGTGGCAAATACCGGACCCTTTATTTATTAAAGTAGTCCAGAAGCCCAAGTGCAAGTGGTCCATTGTAGGTGCTTGAGTATAATTTTTCTAAGCTAAACCTGTGCAAAAACACAACATACAACATTCTACTAACATGATATTTGACCCAAACACTGTGACATAACAACCAGATTATATCTTTTGTCTTGTTGGAGAACCTTACCATGAAAAATGCGAAATGCAAATATTTTGTGAATGTTTTATTAATATTATTAAATCTGCAGATTTATTGTACATGCATAAGTGCTAGTTTTTGTTGCAATCTTAGCACAAATTGCAGTGATAAGTCAAATTTAAAATTGATGTTTTATATCCATTGTTGCTTGGTTTACATTATAACAGACTTCATTTCTTTATTATTGTACTTATTATTGAAGCAAAGTCGTAGGTAATAAAAAGAACACCGACCTCTTTGAGTATATTTTTAGATTTTGCATGCAATGTTATCCTTCAGACTCTGGTACTTTTCCAATAATATGACTATGTGGGGCCATTCAAGGTAAATTAATTAAGGTAAAACAACAGGATATTACAGAGATATGCTCATTGCTAAATCAAATCACACAGTGTTTTGGATTTGTGATGTAGTATTTTTTACCAACATAGTTCTAGCATGTCAGAAAGAATGACTGCATAGGTCAAACAGGGATAGCCATTTGGTGGAATCGTGAGGAAAAGGAAGACCCTTCAAGATCAAAAATCTCTTGCTTTCAGGTTTACAACCCCGTGTTTTAGGCTGTTGAACGTATTTGTAGTGATTTTTTGCAACAGATATCAAAACGAACTCTGACTACACTCCACAAAAAGATGTGTAACAGTGTCAGATTCTGTGTTAGTGTCTGGAAAATGTGAACCGCATGTTCCTAAAAATATAAGACAATGTCAAACCATTGCACAAACTATTGGGTGATTGATGACAAACTACGTGATGTGTTTATTTATCCGACAACATATCTATTCTATTATGTGATATTCAAGTGAATAAATATGCACATATATGCTGCATGTTTTGTAATTCGACTAATCACATTTAGTCATTGCATAGTAATCAATTTCACCCTGATCTGGTGGTTAAAGTTCTGCAAAACTTCTATCTTTGTTTTCAAGCAAGTCTTTGTATACAATATGAAATGTTGACTAATTTAATATCCGTTATTAATTGACTTCTCTTTCAATGCATGATATATGCCACATTATGGCAGGATAGTAAGTAACAGTATCTCAGAGCTGATGACATTGCCAGTATGGGATTGCCAAATTATAGAAGGGCTAGATATTCAATATATTCAGAACTTAACACGCCAGCACGGGAGAAGCACCTGCAAGACCATCCAGGTCAACGTGTAATGTGATATGTTAAATTGGGCTTTCTATTATCCATCAATACATTGTGGAATACTGCAAAACACTGATATTAAGAAGCACTTCTCAGCAGTTCAACCTCCCGAACAAGTCTTATTGGGCCTAGCTTGCACTATAAATCATCTACAATTTCATTGTTCACCACTCATGTCCAGGCATAAGGGAGGGACTAAACGTAGAATCGTATTGGATCTTTCTTATCCCAGAGGAGGTTTTGTGAACGACTTTGTTGATAGGCAGTGTTTTGACAACTCTGAATTCATGATAAAATGTCCCCATATGAATAAAATCATACGTCATATAAAAACCACTGGGGGATTACTTACTATTATGTAAAGTTGATGTGGCCAGAGTATTTTGCAACTTGAAGGTGGGCACAGCTGACGGCCTTAAATTTGGACATGGATGAACCCAGTCATTATACCTTGAATACCTTACCATATATTGTTACAACGTGGCAGTGGTTAATGTGGATCAGACCAGTAAAATAAAATACCCTTTTGTAGCACTATGTATCAGAAATATATGGCTCTTATTTGCTTACTGCGACATTGATGTGGTAGTAAAGCACCTACTTTGCTTTAAAAACAAAATAGCTGACAAGTTTTCCAGGGTTTATTTAGATAGAATAGTAATTCAGGACCTGTTGAAATAGATCAAATGCATTTTACATGGGATCCAGTCAAAACACCCTACTTTGCCTTAACTTACATTTGTAATTTCAAATCCTGTAATGCTTTCTGCACACCTCACACACACAGCCTTTACTTAGGACAAAAGGTACTTTTAGACCATTTATAGGGGCTGCACATGCTAACATATAAGGAAATATGTTAATTTTTTATTCATGTGAATCTGCCATTCTACATGTCTGTGCATTATTTGAAGTATTTGTACTATAACATTTTGCCTCCAATAGTCATTAAAATGTATACATCATCATTGAACATCACCTTGTTAAAGCCTATCTTAGGAGTATCAATATCAACAAAAGAGGTATCTTTTATGTAAAAGTGTTATCAGTTAAAATGCATGGAAGAACTGATTCAAATTTGGGCATGATTTGGGCAATATCGTGGATTCTGGAGCAATTTCTAGTTAGGTTACAGATCATTGTGACCATTCATTTGATGTGCAATCAGAACCAATCAGTAATTTATCCCTTCCCACTACATGGTGAGATGCCTAAAGATCCTTCCCTCTCACAGCCAAGAGAGTTAAGTATAATAATGTAGTCATGTAAGACCTGAGGACAGGTCTTTCCTCGGAGGGGTGGTATGTAATATCTTCATGTATATCAGTTCTATTAATACCTGGGCTTCCAGGGATTCCCCTTTAGCTCGGCTGGTTAAAGAGCTAGACTTGTGTTTAATTCTGTGTTTAATCAGAAGGCTGTGAGATGGAGACACAGCAGAACCAATCAGTAATTTCTCCCTTCCCACTACAATAGGTGTAATGGTTCATAGGTAAACATTGTTTTGCCGATAAACAGGCACAGAATACATACCAATATCAGTATGCAATTATAGATTTTGTACCTAACTTACTGATTCACGTATGAAATAAAACTCAGAAGACAGGTAAAATTTTACTCTAATGGAGAAAGGAAAGCCAAGCTTGTTTATTTTCCCATTTGATGCTCACTCTTTATATTTCTGAGTCAGGACATTTTAGACGTTAAATCTAATAGATAATATTTTAATACATCTTAAATGAAGCTATCTGGCGGGACCTCAAATGTCCAATTGAAATGCCGCATGGTCCTTATTTTAGACATAGATGAAAAGAAGAAACACGCCTATTTCATAACAGATTTTTTTTTTAGATTTCAGTCTTTAAATTTGCATGCAAAATCTATTGCATTAAATTCTTTTATCCTGTTTTCACAAAATATGGCTGATATACCTGTGACATAAATCACAGTCATTTACTTTGCCTCTTTAACACACTTCTTGTATCCGCTCCATGACTTCCACTGACATTTTCCTGCATCATTACGGCGACAGATGGCAAGGTCTATTGTACAAATGGTTTTAGGGTCCAGATTATCAGCAGTACAGAAATCATTCCCACCATCCAAGCATTCTTCCTTGGAAACACTGGGGTCCACAGGCATGTTCAGCAAGTTAACTTCTTCACATAGCCTTACCTGGAAAGCAAATACAACATTTACTTCATTCTGCCAGAACTTCTGCAGTTAGAATGATCCACGGTAGAGTGGTAACTACCTCGTACTTCAACCCTGACAGGGGTTCAAACAGTGGGTGTGGGCTTATGGTTGCTTATATAGTAGATTACATCCTGTAAATAATTATTTTGTAATTCTTTTGAAAATGCATATATTCTGACTGTTTATTATTCCCCGATATAAACTTTAACCAAATGGTCATTTCAGAGTGGCTACTCATGGGTAGACTAGTCAATATTAACATTGAGATCTAACATTTTCAACAGCAGAAGCCATATGAGGACAAGCTGTCAGAAAATCCTAGAGGTGATAGCTTGGTTACTAATTGCGAAACTTGACTCCAAAACCAATGCAGTTGTAGTGTGGAAAATTTGTTTTGTTATGAAACTATTAAGTATGAAACTATGGCACTGCAAGAGTTAAGATATATAGCCTGGCTGTTTATATATTGCATAATATACATATATGCATCATTACCACTGTAAGATCGATGTATAGATGTTTTAAGTAATACTAAAGTGGAGAGTGTTATTATTGGTAAATTGTTGTTGGAGAAAAAGTATGAGTTATAATGCTGCATCTTTTTCAGTTTCAATTTTTTGTTTGCTTATTGCAATTAATGTAAAAGTGAATAATAAATCCATATATTGCACCGGATGTTTGCTATATGTTGACGGACGCTTGTAGTTAACTTCATGTTACTGCAGTATGCATGACATAATAAACTGATAAAATAAATTTGCATACTGTTTCTGCTGGTGTAATTCTGTTCAAAATCTTCTAATCACATCTGTGTTATATATTCTGCTTTGATAAGATTTTTAGTTATAAAGCACTTGCGTGTATGTCAGGATGTTAGTTTTAACATTACCTGTAACACAGTTTTGATTGCTTTTATCTGCTCTTTGATCTCTCCACATTGGGCTTTATATTGAACCCTAATTATACTTTCCATTGGGTTATTTTAAGCTATAAATATAATGAATGTGAATCTGAGAAAAAAAATATGCTTCAGCATTTGTTTGGCAAGAAGAAGATTTAAACTGGAAAACCACGTTTTAGTGGCAAACCATGTGGAAGCAAATGGGACAGCAGACATAAACATATTTATTGAAAATGTGTTAAATATTGCTGAAACTATAGAAAATTATTTCAAAAAAATTTGTCTTAATATGTTTTTTTTGTGTGTGTACCATTTACTTCTATTTTGAACTCAATATTCAACAGAATTGGACTGTTATTCACATAATTAGGTAAATTATCACAGTTTTGCAATATCTATTGATTATCACCTGCATTCTTGAATAAACACTTGGAAATATGATATAATAAAATGAAGTCTTAGTTCTCCAATGTGTAAGTATGCAGTTAGTGGTTTATAGTAAACCACAAACATTCTATGTTACACCCAAGAGGTATCATACTTAGCAGAAAGACTGACATACTTGGGTCAGGGCTGCAAAGAAAACACTTAATGAATTAACCCTAGTGACAAGGTATAAACTCATAAACAACGCAAAAACATTTCTTGTAACCATGTGTCCCCACCTATTGTTAAGAGCAATCATAAACCACTTATTATCCTAAGTCCTAACCAATTGTAACAGCCAGCTACAACTACTTGCAACAGTAAGCCCCAACCACCAGTACATTAAGCCCTAATACACTTGTAACAGCAAGCCAAATCCACCTGAACAGTAGGCCCCCAACCACTTGAAAGAGTAAGTAACAGTAAGTCTTAACCACTTGTAACAGTAAGGTCTAACCACTTACAACAGTAAGCCCCAAGCACTTGTAACAGTAAGTCCCAAAATTTTGTAAATAGACCAGAACTTATTTTATCCAATCAAAGTTTAAAAAATCTTTTTTCGTTGTTGTTGTTCCCCCACACACCATATTTCACTAAAACTTTAACCAAAGTTTTATAATTCTGTTATTCCACTAATTTTTTTTGGACATAATGTTTTAACTCTTAGTTATATTCAAGCAAGCTTTTTTATTGATAGTCAGTAAAAATGTATTTCTATCCTTATCACATTAAAAATCCCCAATAAATTTCTGCAAAGAAACAACGTGGTTATACTTTATATTACATTATTTCATTAGTGTCTCACCAAACAATCGCAGTTGTCCACATACAATCCCCTCCCCAGTTTTCTTTTCACACCTGCAGCAACTGACTTCCATTCTGATGTATACAAAGAGCACATGGGGACGTGGTAGCTGCCATCTGTTTCATTGTAGTTACCTGAAATGTGCCCCAAGATTGAAACCCTGTTATCATGGTGATATAAATGACATCAATAAACTGGATAGATAATGAAGCCTTCAGTTAATATTTTATTAGAGAATGTTTAGCATATCCACCATGAGTTGTGTCCTAAAATTGGGAGATTAGGCCCTATAAAATCAAATGAGAATTAAAAATGCTGCACACACAAATAGAAATTTGGTTGGAGGGTTCAAGCACCCCAATTATCAGTCCTGGCCAAAGCTCTGAGTGGGCACAAGTCAGGATACATTATTAGACTAATGTTTACTTTTTAAATTTGGTAATGGCATTTCAAAGGCTTTCTGGGTTGTCAATAACAGCGCTACAAGTTTATATATTCCTCCTTCTGATTTGCTTTATAATAGGATCAGGTTTCATTACCCTGCACTCTTCTGTTAACACCTTTGAGAACCCCAGTTGTATCGGTTTATGGTAAACAATTTACCTTATTGGTTCATTTATTTGGGGTTTTACATTGCCTTCAACACTGTACAGATCATATCACGACAGGTAGATGGAAGAACAATAATTGGGACCAGTAACTGATCTCACACCCAGTCTGTAGAATTCTTCTTCTCAACCTCAGGCTTTTCTTTCTTGAAGAGAGAGGGATGATCTAACCTATTTATTTGCAAGCTAGCCTTGCTAAGTCATTCAGACGTCAATTTGAATGTGCTTGGCATAAAGATAAAAGTCAATACAACAGTAGTCGTCTTCGATGTCAGAGATAAGACTGTCTATTACAGGAAACTAATCTCCGACAATAGCCATGATTCGATGAAACTATGGTGGGAGTTACACAAAGTCCTACATAGATCCCATGGCACTACTCTGCCCACTTGTGAATCTCAAAGTCATTGGCTGATCGTTTTGCTATATTTTTCTCAAATAAAATCATGAAATTTTGTGAGAGTTTTTCTTCATCTGAGTCTTGTAACACGGTACATCCCCCCTTTGACCCTCCTAAACTAACAGTCTTTTCTCAAGTCACACAAGATGAAATCGAAAAAATAATCAGCAAATTACCCACCAAATCATGCCTGTTGACCCATTGCCCACATTCCTTATTAAGTAATGCATTGACATCCTTCTACCATCTATAACCAAATTGGTCAATTTTTCACTCACTGAGGGACTGGTTCCAGATGGTTTCAAAAGAGCTGTAGTCACTCCACTTATTAAGAAGGTCTCTCTTCCTGTTGAGGATTTGAAAAACTACCACCCAGTATCTGGACTTAGCTTCATTTCTAAACTGGTGGAACATGTAGTTGCTAAACAGCTGGTTGATCACATTCATCAACATGGCTTGGATAACTCATACCAGTCAGCATATAAGTCAGGTCACTCAATTGAGACGGCTATTCATTTGTCACTATCTCCAGATGAAGCTACTGCCTTGGCACTTCTGGATCTCTCTGCTGCCTTCGATACGATTGATCATTCCACTCTCCTCAGCTGTCTTCTGGATTGATTCGGTGTTGGTGACTCAGCTCTTAAATGGTTCTCTTCTTATTTCACAGAACACTATCAGTCTGTTAAGATTGGTTCTACTTTGTATGATTTACAAAAACTGCTGTTTGTCATACCTCAGGGTTCTGTTTTGGGTCCACTGCTATTCTCTCTGTACACATCTCCCCTTAGTACACTGACTGGTAAACACAAAGGTGTAAACTTGAATTTCTATGCCAATGACACACAACTTTATGTCCATCTCTCACACATAAATGCCTCAGCTGCCTTTGATAAGTTGAACAGATGCCTTAAAGATGTCAAAGAATCGATGTCAGCTAGCAAACTTAAACTTATTCCTGATTAAACTGAGTTCATACTTTTTGGCTCCAAGAAACAGAGAGAAAGGTTAAATGCATGTTTCCCAATTGATATCCTGGGCAACCACCTTCACCCCACCGAGTCTGTGAGGAACCTGGGTGTGTGGTTCGACTCTGATTTTTCCTTCTCTAAACACATCCAGAATGTTTGTAAAGGCTGCTTTAGTCAACTGAGGGATTTTAGAAATATTAGGCAGTTCTTGACTCAGGATGCAGCAGTGTCGGTTGCCAATGCTTTTGTCAGTAGTCAGTTGGACTACTGTAACTCATTTTTCAGGAGTCTCTCTAAAGTCAATCTTCATAGATTACAGTCTATCCAAAATAGTGCTGCTAGAATTGTTACAAATTCGTGTAAATACACTCGGATAACTCCGGTACTCAGGAAACTCCATTGGATCCCTATTCAGTTTCGCTCAGAGTTCAAACTGGCTACCCTGGTGTACAAGTTTATTCATACTGGTTTTCTTAATATTTTGCTCCACATCTATCCACATACTGCACCACTTACAATACTAGATGCAGTCAGAGTGTCAGAGCCAATTTCCTCAGTGTACCAAAATTTCAACCTGCAATTCACAAGTCCACTAAGCATTTTGGCTTCAGTTTTGCCTTTGATGCTGTAACTTTTTGGAATTCACTTCCTGAAGATATCCGTGCATCACCCACTATTGCCTCTTTTAGAAAGAAGCTCAAAACCTATCTCTACACAAATGCATATCCTCCTTAGCTCATTTTCTCTTATGGCTTCTCTGTGGTGCTGACCTGTTTTTGTCCCTGGACTTTGAATTTGCATATTGCTATTGTCTTATTGTGCCTTAGAGTCTACTACTCAGTCGAGATTAAGCGCTATAAAAGTTAAATTAGAATTAGAATCATGATATACGTTATTGGCATCAGATATGTATGTGTTAAGGGTAGATGCATTGTTATGTAAAACAATACCCAACAGTCAGTGTACCATTCTTTGGTCCAATTAAGAATGATAACTTTCTTCAATACCGTATGCCTATCCTTGGCATCACAGATTTATCCCGCTCCTGTTTGTGTTTGTATACCTTTTCTCTTCTATAACACATACCTATGATCAAGTACATCTTTTCCTCTTCCAGAGTAGCCCCACAGGCCAAATCTCCTTTGTGGTTGAGCACAACAATGCTATCATCTTCATCCACACCAGCTGGTCTCTGAACACAAACACAATACATGTAAGCTTTGTAATCTATAAATGTAGTGGTATTAATAATAATAATAATAACAATAATACAGTCACATCTTACATTGGCAGCTCGATCCCAGGATCTGAACCAATGTGAAAAATCTTGTATATGCTTACAAATACCTGCCCGTTAACAGAGCAGAGTCTTTACCACGTAGTATGTATCTACCTAATCTTGCCCTCTCTCTTAAGGACCACTTGTCATGGTATAGCCTATACAATGTTTTGAAGTGAAGTGAAACTCAAAGAAATCTAATCCAGTATTAAAGGTATGGTGATCCATTTTCACTGTACCCATGGTCTTATGAATTTTAAAGAAGTGCTTATGGTTGTTGTGCCTTACCGCCTGATTGAATGCAAATATTAAGCACTGTAAAATTGAAATTTAGAATAGAATAGCTCAATGGTAAATCAACAACATTCATAGTAAAAAATAATGGACATTTTTAACAAAATAAAAACTCTCAGGTGTAACTAAAGTCCTGTTCAACAGCCACTGTCACAGCTGAGTTTTTACAGTGTCACCATTCCTAACTAGCGCAATGACATATTTATGAATTACCTATGAAATAATTCAGCAGACATGTTGGTGGAGCTTAAAGTAACCAGCAAGGGTAGTATGGGTGGCCAGTGGTGTACAAGGTGTATTTAAGCTCATTAACTGTATTAAGAAGAACCCATTAAGTTAGAGGGGTGAAGGGCATGGTATACCTTTCCCAAATTATGGGTCCAGATATGACTGTTCTTCACTGGGCAAAGGATAAATTCAAAGCATTATGTTTGTATAATATTGTATACGTTTTGGTTTGGCGTAGTCTTGTTCTAGCCTCTGAGATATTTTCCCGACAAAATTAAAGCTGGTGTTTCATGTCTACAACCAAGGGCATATTAGGACAGGTCGTCAGCATTGATATTTGTCAAAGTTGAATCCATACAGAGGTGACTACTTTTGATTAGATGCCAAACTTGCTAACCGCTAGGCCACCAAGGACCTCCATTTTCCACATCTATGATATGCATATGGCAAATTGAATGTTGGAAGTAAGTGTGACTGAAAGTAACATGTAATGAGACTTTTTGAAACTGTCTGACCTGTACAAAACATGCTTAATTTTAAAAATGGATCAGCATTCTAGTGCTCAGTAGGCACCAGGCCACCATTTGATTCCAAAAGAAAAACAAAGTTTAAGCACTTTGACATTTTACTTAAATCTTACCAAAGCCTATGAGCTATGGGTCAAAATCAGATACCTACTTCCAATATCTCATTTAAAAGCAAGCATAAATTTGTACAGACTTATAGTATTTCATGGGGCCATGGTGGCAGAGTGGTAGCACTCTTGCCTCCCACCTCTGAGGCCAGGGGTCGGTTCCCGGCACGGTGTCAAGTGGGAAAGTTGGTAGTTGCTTGCAGTTGGTTGGCAGTTTACAGTACAGAACCCTGACGAACTGTATGTACTGGTTTCCTCTGCCCTTCCAACTACCCGTCATGATATGACCTGTACAGTGTTGAAAGCGACGAAAAACCCCAAATAAATAAATAAATATAGTATTTAGTACATATAGTATTAGTACATTGAATTGATAATTTGATACACCTGTGTGTGGGTCAGTGTTTTAAAATATCATTTGTACCATTGTGAAGTTTGGAAAAGCAACATTTTATCACGTCTACCAGAATTCCTTTCACAGAGCCTAAACTAAAAGCCTTCTGAAGTTCAAAGGTGATACATATTTCACTGATGTGAAATATTAATCAAGTTACAGAAACAACAATTACTCAGTGTTTCACTTTTCAAAATATACTGCACCAGTTTTCTTTAAGATAAAATATAAACCCTGTTGCCTTTCAATCTCAGTTAAAATATGCTTCTCACTTTTAAATAGTTTATTCCATACCATAGAGAAAAGCCCGAGGGAGAAAATCCATACAGAGAAAATATAACTTTCTTACATCTGTGGAGATAAGCCCTACACTATTTTTGACTGTGTGTAAAAACCCTTTTTATATGGTACAAGGCACAAACATATACTTTTCAAAGTTACGTATCGTTTTTTAATATTTCAAATTTATTAATGTTTTTAGTATTTACATGGAAGGCACACGTGTATTACAAAATTATAAGAAAGTAAACAAATCCTAATCACCAAAAACTATATAAATTTCAATTGCTTGTAAACATTCTGGAAGGAAACTGTTTGGTGGTTCCTCCATCTTTAGTTCATGATTTTTCAGTGGAATGTTTAACACTTGGTAGCCATATTCTCTTTTAACAGTTATCATCTAAATGTTGAGTAACTAGAACCCAGAGTAGTGTTTAACTCTTTTTTAAGAATTTATTTTATTGTTCCTAAGAGTACAAGAGGACATTGTGATTGAAAATAACAGCATAATAGCATAAGGTAGTTTGAGGAGCAATTGTATTACTCGTTTAAGTAATAACGACCTTTCATAAGCAAATGGCACATGATGCATAAAGTTTTCTCCACGGTCTCCAAAAATAGTGTGTGGCTTTTCTACTTGGGTATCGAAAAATGCAGGGCTTATCTTCTGTAGGGCTTTTCTTATTGTGGCTTTTCTCCCAGAATCCAACCAACAACCTAGGGACTGGCACATTGCACTAATCAAATGGGATTGCTTCATATTTAAATTCCAATAGTTAAATTACCTAACTGTTACATATATTAGTCCCTCAGTTATTATTATATGAAACAGACTAGCTAAAAATGAAAAACATATTCTTTGTTGAAATGAATTAGTATCAATAATGTGTAATTAGTATCAATAGTGTATAGTTTATTTGTAAATTTAGTATAGAAATACACATGGCCTTGTCCATGGTTCGTACTGGAGCCTCTAGTGCATGAAATACTGTAACTCTGTCTAACTATTATGTTGGCTTTTAATACATGAAAACTGAGTCTTTGACCTGAAACTAGGACTCATAGGCTTTACTTAGAATGTATTTCTGCAGACATTAAGTAAATGCAGCTGTAGTTAAATGTTGGCTTGCTTTGGAATTGAGGCATGGACCTAGTCTACTGAGCACTAGATTATGAGCTTCAAAACCATTGACCGTTTTATTAACACTACTGCTAAGTAATGGATAATTGGCTGTGATTGGGTTATTAATAAGAGTTCCACATAATTACATTACTCTCAGGAACTGAGGCAAAAACCAGGTTTAAAATTTGTCACAGTCAGATATGGGTGAAAATTTTTATTTGACTAATATCATAACTCAATCTCATTAATGGTGAACAGATTGTTCTGAATTAACTTTTGTCAATTAACATAAAAACATAGAACATAGAAAAAAGATTTTGCAACAAGTTAAAGTAAATAACTTAAATTAGGGAAATATCGTTCGTAGTTCACTCCTTTTTAAAGGCATATTTTGTAAAGATCAGATGGTTTCAAAATGTCTCATTATGTGTTTCTTTCAGTCACACTTAGTTTTAGCATTCAATTTGCTATTTGCATATCATGAATATTTATACATATACACGCCCATTTTATCTGTGTCAACTGAGGTCATGTTTCAAACAATTGGAAAGGCTTGATTTCGAATGTTTGAATCCTATATAGTTACTTAAAATCTAAAACAAATGGCCACTCAGACTACATACAAACATAGCTTGAGCTTATCTTTATATACTTCAAGTAAGATCTCAATTTGTACTTAAGAGACTTTATCTGTGTACATACTTTATTCACTTTATCAATATGAAGCCATGTAATATTTATTTCATAAAACTATTATGTTATTAATGGATCTAACATTTCTAGTAATGTCACAGTTAGCTAACACCAACAGTTAGCAGAAAGGTAAGAGTTTCAGAATTTAAATGCAAATATCATCGACAAATTACTATTCCAAAAGTAATCAGATAATTATCTGCACATGCTGCCCATTCTGAATATAGAAATATCTGCCAAGGTAAAACTTTGTAGCTGAAGTATTTTAACAATTAACAGACACCTAGGGAAACAACATGGTAGCTTATTAAAGGTCAATATGTTTTGATTCGATTCACGTGGGTTTATCACCACTTTCAGCACATTGCATAGGCTATATCACAATGGATAGTGTTAAGGGCAGGGGAAACCAGTGCGTAGCAGCTGGGTCCTTTATTCGAACCACTGACTTCAGAAGTGAGTAGGGAGTGTGTTTGCCACTACAACAGCAAGCTCTCAAAAAGGTCAATAGGATATAAGTGTCTTCTTTAGTTTAAAGAAGCTGTATGTCAGACGGTAACTGGTCAGTTTTGTATGTACGGACCATAATGTAAAACATCAAATTGAGGTGTTTACGGAAGCCATGCCGAGATTTCAGCTTTGAACCTACAACTTCAAACTTATAAACTAAGTTTATTTTGTAATTATTGGGTGTCATATATGTTATTGTCGTATTATAAACTGTACAATATCTTGTGGTACTTGATATGATTTCTGGCAGATGCATGCAGAACACTGCACTTTCATCAAACTGATGACAAGTCAAAGAAATGCCAGATTCTGTTGTTTTTTGGCCTTTGAAAAAAACACATGTTCCCTGAAAGGGGTACAACTGCTGACCACAAAGGAATCTTCGTTATATTATATCTGATGGATTTGAACCATAGCTAATATATTCACGTTTACAATAGCTTAGACGAATGTTTTTTCATGTGCAGAATATATTTTACTCAACTGTCACTTCTACCCATCGCACCATTATGTAAACAAATGTATAATTTATTACCTCATTACAATTTTCATAATCGTTTGTTAAATCTTCTTTAAAATATCACAAGATGGTTATTGGCCCAACTTGGCTCCCATTAGATTTTGAGAGTAATCTATAACACCATCTGGATACAAAATAATAATCCTGATTTTCTCTTTTACTTGTCATTACATGTCTTGGCGGAGGTATATGCACTCCGAGTGTTTCTGTTATCAATTCAAGTTTGGTATCGATGAAGAAACACTTACAGAATCTTGATGAAATAAAACACCCTATAATTATATAAATCACAGAACACTCACCTTGAACCATTTAAAGACTTTGACTTCATGACTCCTGTATCCAGTTCCTGCCTCATAATCAGCTGTGGCCTCACTGCTGTTTTTCACTCGAGCTTTTATTGCTATAATAGCAGAATAGAGATTTTAAATTCAGAAACATTTGAGTAACAAAGATTTCTGTCAAAACTAGATAAATCTAATATTATCTTTACTAATAAATGACATTTTGCTAACGATGAATCAGTGGAATGGAGCAGGCTTCCACTTAATGTTAGATCCCAGCCATTTACAGTTATAGGAGCTAAATCAAGACTTACTTGTAAGACTATAATACCTACCTCATCCTCCCCTGGTTGGCGCTTGCTGGGGTATAACTCTTGCTTATTTGTAGGACTGTCCATTTTTGCATTTAAGCATATTACAGTATCCTCATCAATTTTGCTCTATACAAATGTTTCTTTTAAAAATGGGCTACCCATCCCAATACTAACGTAGCCCATTGCCACTTAAATTCAGTTTAGAGACAGGCACTCATCATGCTACTCCGCAATGGACCTTTCCACGGTGTCAATCAAAATACCGCAAATCGGCATATATCCTGTTTACTACAATAGCAACAACCAATCATTTCATCCGATTTTCATCGGCGCCATTTTGAATCACAAAAACGTGGCCATTTTTAGGGACATATTTGTAAATATTATTGCTTTCAATGGAACAAAAAGAAACCACAGTGTAATTTCATAAAAATAATAGAGAGGTTTAGTGATGCGTTTGACAGCCACCAAATGTATAATAATTTCCGTAAGAGATACGTTATGTTTGAAGTGGAGGAGTTTGTCATTTTAGGGTTTAGCAATAAAGGGATGCAGGCACACGTTGTTTCTTTGGTGAACAACAAAAGAAGCATGCTTTGTAAATATACCTCTGGTATTTATATGGCAAAATAGCGAACTAACACCTAACCAAAATGTGGTGTACATATTTATCTGCATACCCAGTAAACATTACAAACGTTTATAAACGTTTATAAACCTAACTAGCAATGGTTTAGATTAGGTTTAAAATGATGGGTCCCTAAACGTTTGCCTATAAACATTTATAAACATTTAAGCATAAACGTTAATAAATGTTTATATATAAACATTTATAAATGTTTATATATAAACGTTTATAAACATTTATACATAAACGTTTATAGACGTTTATACACGTGTTTAAAATCTGGAGAAATATTTCTGTAAGTATATCTTGCTATATCACTGTTGTTTGAAGCCATCATTACATTCTAAGTAGATATATAGAAGTATATAATTTGATGATATTATATACTTTTATATCTTTACTTAGAATATAATGATGGTTTCATAGAACAGAGATACAGCAAGATATAGTAACAGAAATATTTCTCCAGTTTTTCTCAAAATGGCTGTGCTGATGTCATCATCCCAAATGAAAGCGAGGTTAAGATATTCTTCACTCTTTGTAAATGTTTAAAAACGTTTGTAAACATTCATGTATAAACATTTATGGATGTTTATGAATAAACGTTTATAAACGTTTATGTAATAAACCAAACTAATGTTGCTGAAACGTTTATAAACCCATAATATTGAATAATTGTCAATATTTAGGTTTATATTTGGTTTAAAAAACGTTTATAGGTTTACTAAATGTTTATAAACGTTTGCTATGTTTACTGGGTATGTGGCTGTGATATATTTATTTGTAATATGTAGTTTTTAAATAAAATAGATAGGGGTGAGTGAACGTAAATAAGCCATCCTTTACGTATAAAACCTAACGTAATTGACCCCCCAAACCTTAAAAGTCATCTGATACACATCTAATGCTGACGTAAATACGTTTGCGTTTAAGGTTTTGATGGCCAAAACATAACACTAAACCTCTCTATTATATCATCAATCCTACCTACTTTAAAATGTCCGCAATGCATACATATGTTGCCAAGCTGCCATTGTTTACATATTACTGCAATGCACGAGGATTTGTTTTGATCAATAAATTGTTTATTTATTTATTTTCTAATTTTTGTCATACTGAAACAAATATAATTTATTATATTATTTCTTATTTTAAGTTCCATCCAATCATTTAAAATACATGTTATTTCTCGTATATCTTGAAATACTAAGTGTTTACGTTTCATTTCCCGTCATTTTCACCATTTGTTTGTCAGACAAAGCCTGACATGGAGACAACTAAAATACAGAAAACCAGGAAGTGGGCGTGGCCTATGGAACGGTCCATCCATAAAAGTCTGGAGACAAAATAATGGAAAAAAGTGACCCCTAGAAGTGCAAGCCTTGCTAGAGCTCCCGCTTAAAACTAAATTGTTTATTATGTTTTAAAAACACAAAATGATGAACCAATAATTTGCTTATCAGAATTGTAAAGACAGGCACTATCTTGGTGTTCCATTTGTGTTTCAACAGTAGAAATACAACAATGGATTTTTATAGGGCCGTAAGAACCATTTCAAGTATACTTTTAGTTTTTCACAAATGTTATTTATTTTTCATATTAAAATACATATATTATCTTAAATTTTAATTATTTAATTAACATAATGTTGTTTATGCATATTACAATTATTCATCAATCCTTCTGTAAATAACCCAACTTCTTTAAAAGTTTTTTTTCTCTAGTGCTATGCAAATTTAAAATAACTAACATTAACAAAAGTCCACATAATTCTCAAAATGGTATCATGACTACAACCTCATGAATTGTATATTGCTTGTTAACTTATACCCTTTTTTGTTAGATCAGTCATTCAAATAATTATTTTTGTGTTGAGAAGATTACATAATAAAAATGTAATTTTGTTACCAAGGCAACAGTTGGCAAATTGAAGTATTTGATTGGAAACTGACCAAACCTGTATGAGCATCTGTCTGGCTACACATTTTCATCAAGCTAAATCTCAAAACAAGAATGTTCATCTCCATTTTTTTCACATTTTTATCACTATTCTGACCTTCAGCGATCACTGGTTTATTTTATTTTTGTTTTTATAGCATTCAAACTATTCATATTGTCTTTTTGAAATATTCTCTTGAATTGTATTCACACTTCTAGCAGTAGTGGTATCTCCTATGCTTACTCTTCTTAATTATAATAACCTTAAAGTGCTAGAATTTAATTAAATAAATTAAATTTTTACACAAACATAGATCTAGCTATTGCCCAACCTCAAATTATGGTGACATTAAACCTCGCAAAAATCTTTCACCTTAAGGCCAATCTTAAGGCAGTTCTCCTTTATAATTACTGTCAACCATTAGAGGGGTTGGGCCACAACTAAGGGCACTTTAATTTCTATACACAGTAAATTATGTAACTATGTTAAGGTGGTCCCCCTTGTTAATTATAGTATATAAATTTTAGTAATTGTTATTGTAGAATAAAAGATAGTAACTCCAGCCTCAGTAATGTTAATCTGACCTACTTTGGGCAATGTTTACTAAGATAAACGAGAAGGGGTGAGGAGTATCGATGATTACAGTCAACAGTAGTTTGGTAAACAAACAAGGTTTAATAATTAACATAACAATTGTGTCATATTCACCAATGCTTGCATAAGTAAGAAACTACAATCTTTCCCATATATGGTTCAGGGTTTGAACCTCTGACCTCAGAGTTTGGATGCGTGTTTGTTACCACTGCTCCACCATGTCCCCTTTTTGTAACAATAAAATGCTAGTGAAATGTTTGTTTGGTGTATAATGATCTGAGTGTATGTCTTTATTACTACCTTAAAATATTTAGCATTTTGTTGTCTATGTGTATTAATAATTAAAATTCTTGAAAACCATTATGAGGTGTTTTGCAAATTCAAAATAAATCACATTAACACAAATTCACATAACAGTCGATGTGGTATCATGACTAAAACCTGATCAAGTGTCATTCAAATATTTTTATGAAGTTCAGATCACACAATACAAATATAATTGACTACCAAGACAACAGTTGAAGATTACTCATGCTCTCATATTATATTGTGTTTTATTCATGATATAATTTTTCATGTATATCATTCATGAGGTTATGCTGCATTCTCTGGTACGTTGTGAGGTGGTGTTTACCGCTCATACCATCGTTTCGACCAATGATAAGCTTTGTGTGTTCTTTAGTTATTCACGAACTGTATGTGTACATGTGTCTCTGTAAACAATGAGAAGTAGCAAAGACTTGGAAATAAATACAATCACAATATTTTGCTATCCACCATGTAAAACATATGTCTTCCATTTGCTACATGTTACCTTAGGTTATTTACAAAGTCCAAAGTATTAAACATGTTATGTCACAGGTTTTTATAACCAAAACACACATATTATTCACTATTGTTGTCATAATAGGTGAAGGTCACAAATTACAAATTTTTGGGAGGTACTCTAATTACGAGTAGTAAATACCATACATGATACCGTTCTTTGCACTTTTACAGGTTTTGAACTTGTAGATAGGATTTGTAGGCAGGGGTCATAACTTGGCACAAACCTCAAATTGGCAAAATTGAGAAGACAGATTATTGACTATTGGATGTCATTGGTAACCATCCCACATTTTTGGGGGGTTGTATCGATACCATATAAGGTAATCGAAATGACAATCAAAGTAAAAATAAATTATTTTGGAGATTGCACCTCAGTTGGAGGTGTTGATTTCATGTAGAAAATATATTATCTATTCAAAAAGGTTCGTTGTTCTGAATTTGTGTTGGCAAAATACATTTATAACCTACACTTGTGTCACTGCATGTCTTAATGAAATAAAATTCACAAAAAACGCAGAAAACAAGCAAAAAATAAGTTTTTGTTTTGTGTTAGTTGAAAAGTGAGAAAAGTTTTGCCATACTTACCAAAATCATGCATACATATTTCTCGTTGAGGATGTCTGATTGCACATTCAAAACAACCTTGTCCTTGAACTCCTGACCACATGGCCAAACACAACACAAAACTCAAATAAATTTGCATGGCAAAATGACTATAATCAGCTCTATTACAATACAGTTTCTCTCTTGTTAAAAAAATCAAGAAAATTATTCCACTTTTAAGGCACTAAAATATCTCAAATACTGTGAGTTCAACTTTCTTCCCCGATCACGTTTATTTGATTTCTATTTGTTGATCAATTATTTATTTACTTTGTGACATCTGCGAGTTGCCTTTTTATAGATCATTCATCATACCATTAAAGATTTTATTGGTTCAAATTGAATGAAAAAAAAAATATAATGATAAAATTTTTATCCCTTGTGGTAGCAACAGTTTTACGAGTGTTTACATTGATATAGACACAAAACGCTTGTTCAAAATTTAAAGGGTACAAACACGTTAGGTGCTATGTGAATAAAAAGTGAAAGAAATGTAAAATGAATTCTAAGCACTTGCATGACTAGAAATTCTTTTGTATTCAAATGTCTCTATTTATTCAGAAGGAACTTGAAAATCAATAAATTGTTTTGGACATGTTGCCTCTTTCAAAGTGTTTTAGTACCTTTACAATAAGAGGTGACATCTCATTTCTCAAGCTATTCTAAGGAATGACATTGTTTTGAATTTATGAGCCACAATTTAGAAATTACTGCATTGCAACAAGTAAATGTGTTATCTAAAAGTAAAAAGGTGTATCACTATATATTTATTCTTAAGCATCGTAAATGTTTAATCTTGATGCAAGTAAAACAAAATTCAATGTCCTTACTTTACTTTTAAATATGTCTTTGCCAGAAAAAAATGATTAACTTTCAAATCATTCTAATTTTGATGGGTAAAACAAAAGCAGCCAAAGTTTAATCATGAGTGGCACTTAATAATGGATTGAAGATTGATAATGACAGGTCAAACCCATACATACAAGCAATTAACAGCTTCGACAAGAAATCCTTGTCTGCAAATGCGTCAGCACAATTAAGCAATCCATCAACTCCTTTAAGGTGATGCTGTAAAGTCTCTAAAACATGCCATTTCTAATGCAGCTGTTCCACTTGAGCCTTACTGATTCTAGAATCAGTTAGCTGAGTCAGGGATCGGGGACTAAAATCCATGCTAAAAACACGTGTCAGTTTCACCACCCCAACAGCACCTAGTGCATCTGGCTTGTCTGCATCTAGATCCTGACCGGACGTGGAATCAGGATGTTCTTCTCCATGACAAGGCAGAAAACTATCAAGACAAGCTGTAAAGCACTAGTGATAAGTCATATCAGGTAACAACAAGCTGTAGTAACCGACCAACGAGACTGGAGCACTGTCCTAATCAACCCCGACTAGCCTGATTAATTTCTGGAGTTGGGATGGTGCATCGGGATCAAAGCAAAACTATGTAAACCCCTTCTTGCTGCTGTTACTCATCATTTATCAGTGCAAAGACACCCGCTACCCACCAGAGGGACTTTCTACAGAATAGTAGGGCCCTGTTGATTTTTGTTGAGTTAAATGTTTTTTGCATTCTGATATGCAGACAAAAAAGGACACTTCTGAACCCCTTGACTTCTCACCTGCAATACAACCAGCACCTTCACCACATCCACCCACCACCATCCAGGAGAAGAAGGAAGTCACAAAAACCCTGGGTGAAGCCATGATCCTTTAAACAGAAGAAAAAGGATGCTATGACAACCTCATGATAGACTTAATTCAGACTGATATCCCGCGTTACCATAATTTTGACGGGATGCCCAATGCAGTTTTTTACCTCATTGAAGAATGCATACAGCACCACATCAAGAAGGAAGTCACCAATTTTAAGAAACCCTTACAATTGGCTTGAAACTGGCAACATTGAGACACATGGCAACAGGAGAAATATACCAGTCATTACAGTTTCACCAACTGGTTGGTCGAGGCACCATATGTAAAATCCCTATTGTCTGTAAGGCCATCCTTGCTGAGCTCCAGGAAGAACATTTGACCTGCTCTACCACTCCTGACTCCTCAAGACTGGAAACAAATCAAAGTGAAGTACAGAAGAAGATAGAATGTCCCCATGCTCTTTGGGCACTAGATGGGATACATATTGCCTTGAAGAAGCCAAAAAATCTGGGAAGGAATTTTGCAATTATAAGGGCTTCTTTTTCCTTGTGCTGGTAGCCATGTTTATAACAAACTACAGATTGGACTTCTGCCACCTGAACCCCTGGAAGAGGAAGGACCAGATTTGCATTACTTTTGCTGCGTGACAGCACCTTTGCCTTGAAGTAGGCCTTGTTAAACCCTACAGCTGAAAACTACTCAAAGGGGAAAAGAGAATGGCAAACTACAGTAATTCCAGAGGCAGGAGGATAGTGGAGAATCCATTTAGTATACTAATAAGCAGATTCAGGGTCCTAATGAAGCAAAGACCCAAGGTTCTCAGAGACATTGTTTTAACATTCTGATGACACACCAAGATGGAGAAGTCAGGGTACCCACCCCAGTATATGACAAAGTAGCCATAGCACATAAACCACAAGTATATGAGGCTGATGAAAACTGAAGGAATCCTTCAAGGAAGGCAACCATCATCGAGATCTACTTAAGGATTACTTCAATCACGTTGGTGCATTGGCTGAGCAGGAGGAGAGGATCTAAGATGTGACAATGACCTACCCTGGGGACAGAAGAAACTGGCATTTATCAGTCCCTTTCAGCACTACCCAATTATTCCAAGAACTTTATTTAAGCTAGTATTGCACCAATGTCCTTCATTTTTGTTTTAAAAAATCCCAAAATGGCCAATAGATTTCAAACAATTTCACAAGTAATTCCAAAAACAGCAAGTCCCATAATAATGTTTAATAACTTCAATACAAGCTTTTTAAAAATATCCTACAGTAAATGTCACTGAAGGTCAAAATTGTTAAGTCCATATAAAGTTTCTTTGAAGTTTTTTAACTTCAAATTTTCAATTGCTCACTTGTTCATTCACTAGTTTTGTTTCTTGTGTTTTGGGGTCACATGTTTGGAGAATTGTTTTGGGAAGATTCGGGCAGTCCTGAGAAGGACCTATAAATCAGCCGTTTTCCTGTAAAGGATATTTCACAGTAGTGGTCCCGAAAAGTCTAAAAAAAGCAGTAAGTCTACTGCTCCTGCTGCTTGTGCTATGATGAGTGCTTGGGGGCTGGGATGGCTGCTGAGGAGACTTTTGCTACTGGGTGGTTGGAGGAGAGGCATTGTGTTGATGGGGATGAATCAGTATAAATGGTTGAGGTGTATCCATCAGCTGGTAGCTCATGACTGACTGTATATTCCCAAGAAGGCTAGACAGGCCTGAGATGAATGAACTTACTTTGCCTGTGACAGAGGCTACTGACAGTGAGTTGAAAGCCTTGGTAGCTCTGATGGTGAAATGTAGCTGTCTTGAAGTCTCTAGTTGTTGCTCATCGACAACTAAGTATGAAGTTTGCTGCCTTCTGGGCTGTCGTCGTAATGACACCACTCGGCTCGGTGGAGCTGGTTGTATAACATGGCTTGCTGGCACCTGGATTTATTCACTGGCAGCTTGCTGGCATCTAGATTTATTCCTTGGCAGAGGCTGCTGTGACTTCCACTGATAAGTCTGTGGCATATATGAGGAAGTGGCACTGGAATACTCCGGAAATTGTAGGTTGCTGTGGCAGATGATTCCATTTCTCTACTCTGCTCTTTATTCCACTTAAATTTTTAACTGCCTCATTGCAAAAAGTCTGAAAGTCTCTTTTGCAACTTCGGATTCAAGGTAGTTGCAGAAGGTTGTTTGTGATCTCCTGTCTGAGTCCTAGGAAAGATGCGAGCATAGTCTTCATCTGGTCAAATTGATCAATGACCTGTTGGTCGACTGATGAAGGCTGGGACACAACACCTGTACAGGCAGTGCAGCAAATCGATGGTCGTTGTGCTGTCTCAGAGTTGATACTGGTATATACTGGCTCTATCTATGGATCCTCGCAAAATGTTGTGGGCTGAGGCTGCACTGGCTCTGGCTCCTCTCTGTGTTGACTTAAAGCCTGAAGATTTTTCTTAGGCCCTTCCTTCTGGCGTTGGTCTTTAAAAATCTAAATTTATCTGGAATCCAGTTCTGTCTCTCTGTTATTTCCTTTGGAGCCTGGCCAGACTTGGACTGGGTTTCCATTGCAAGTTTCCATTGCGAGTCCTCTGGGAATCAAACTAAGTCTTCCATACTTTCACTGAGAGGTTGCAACTGTTTGCAAATATTTCCCACAGACAATCCTTCCTGGCCTTGTCTTTTTGTGGGTTTTGTCTTAAAGCTCCTCATGACCTTTGACAAAGTCTACTATAGCCTCCGTGTCTGTTAAATAAATGTTCACCATATATCCTTTTTTGTGCTTGGATTGGAACTGAGTAGATATTCTGGCCTCTCCTCCACACTTTCCTGGTGTCCATTTTACTTTCACTCCTCTCTTTTATCGGCCACTGCCCGATCTGTCAGCGAAGATTCTTCCTGTGCAGTTTCTGCCCTCTTTGCTTCCCCCCTCTCCTCCCTCTGTTGTTTCTCTACCTCCTTCCCCTTTCTCTGTCCTCTATCCTCCCCTACACTCTCGATGACAGCAGTTGTATCTCCCAACTCAAATTCTGTAGGTGTATCTGTGGGGGCTTCCTCACATATTCTTTCCTTTTAGGAACCATCTTAAAAATCACATTGAGACAGTGTTTTTAAAAGCCTATCAGCTAGCCAACAAAAGTTATACCTGTACACTAAATCCTAAGTTTATTAGTTTATTAAAAGTCTATCTCAATGCTACCAGTTGTATTGTTGGTGGAATATTAATAAAATATATATTTTCTGCATTCTGGGCTTATTTGTTTGCTGGACCTGAGGCAATGGGAAAAGTATTATTAGGCTGACCACACTCGCCCATGACTTTGTTTGCTGCTTGGATGAAGCCCTTGTAAAAATCATCCATCCTAGAATAGATATTTAATCTGGTAAGACTTTTCGGTCCCTAGGCATAAATTATGGACTTTTATTGACCCCTTTGGACTGCTCACTCTTGGGATTAAGGAGGATTCCCTCCTGTAGATGCTGTCATATTGAAACAGGCAATCCTGGTTGTTCCTGCTAACTAATCTCACTTACTGTACTTTGTGTCCGGACCACAACAAGAATATTTAAACTTCCCAAGTGAAAAGTTTAACCAATATATGAAGGCTTTAATGCAGATATTGTTTGTGCACCTACATGGGTAGGTTTGGCTTACATGATCACATTCATACATTATTTATGACATGATGCAACTGGTCATTACTGTGATTATAGTCGCTCTGTGTTTACCTAAAAACAGGCTGGTGTTATAAGTTGTTTTACTTTGTTAACCATTTTAGAATGCATTTTACCATTAATATGTACATTTAAATTGTCCAAACAATCTAACCTTCATTTACCAACTTCTTTCATCAACTACCCAGTAGACACACATACTTTTGACTTCCAGATGGCCTTGAGAAATCTTCTTTGTCAAGTCTTAACACACAGTTCCAGCATCCAGACCAGTTGTCTGTGGCACTGCCAGATGCATAAGACTGTAGTCCAGTCACAAATATATAACTGTGATCGTGGTATTAGCCTATGTTCTCTGGATACAGCTCCCCTTAGATTTATAACAAATCTGTTGGTTGAACCATTGCATTGTTGCCGCGTCTCTTTGTTTTAGTTGTAATGGACTTTTTTCACAAACAGATATATTTAAGCAATGTATATACTAGACTGTGTGATATGGACTAACATAATTTAAGTCCCCAAGTGTATAAATTAAATTTTAATACTACTTTTCTACTTTTATAATCCTGATTGTAATCATTCATCTGAAACTTATTTATGTATACTTCATGTTCAAAGTTCTTATGCTGAAGTAGTGGTGTGAATGGTAATCCCACTTTCAAGAGTCTCATTTCATTTCATAGAAATGTCAAAATCTGAAAGGGTATTTAGGAATCTGTTGTTGAAAATGCTGTTATGTTTCAGACTTTATAATGGCTGACATTTCATTAACTCACAAATACATCATACAAATTTCTGGAAATCTATCACATTTTTACCTTATATGTGGCAAATTACTGGAGTTTGTTTGGTTTCAAAGCCATGAAGACTGGTTGTGATTTTTGTAAACAGTCACATCAATATGCTGAATCAAGTGTCTACTATGTCATTGAATACCCATTTTCGTCAAATTTTGGATCTTTGTTTTATAATCTTTTTAACATCTGAACATTATTCTAGTTCCATTTTATTAAAGAATTTGTGCACTTCATACCTTGCATTACTGACTTCAAGAATCTCAATCCATTTTGCCCAGCACGGCCTAGTAGGGGCATGCTGCCCCAGTTTGCACCCTACCTTAAACTTACATCACCTCTTATTGTCCCACTAATTTGCCAGGGGTTACTGCCAATCAGGGCTTTTTTTGGGTTTAATATCCTAGCCTAATTTTGAATTGAGGGCCATTTTGAATTTTTCCGAAGTTTGTGGATCAAGGAAGGGCCAGGCATTACACTGGTAGCCCCCTCTCTATGTCTCACACTTAAGACTTCTATCCTGCTTCCTTCTCGAATTTAACGGACATTGTTAAACTTATAAATTATCATTTACATATAATTAAAGTCACTTTGTAGAACAAGTCGCTGTAATGAGATATACTAGTCTTAATTTTCTGTGATGTTCAATATACTAGTTGCTGTATATCAGATTGTGATAGCCTTTGATGTTGTATGGTGCTTTTAAATCTTTCAAAGCCTTGTAAATAAAATACCTCAAACACATTCCAAATTTCAGCTCTTTCCTGACCTTTGATCTAGCCAATTTGAACTTGGACACTGACTACTTTACAGGTACAATATCACCCTCAAGGGGACCTTGTTGCACTGAGCTAACAAAAGAATGGATAAAAGTTACAGTCGAGCAACATACAAGGTCAGCAATACAGACAAAATACTAATCGATCTTCTATTATCGGCCAAAAGACGTACTTGCTTCTAAAGATTATTGTCATCCCAAAATATTTTTAAGTTTAATTCGCAATATTTGATGTTATAAGTCCAATAATATAAGTTAAAAATATTTTAAATACATACAAAATGCATATAAATAATTAAAATAACGATCAAGATTTCCTGATACATGATAGATAGCAATGATGCATTCTTTTGATTACTCAGCAATGGTACTTACTAGTTCACATCCCGGAAAAATGTGGTTGAAAATGCAAACAACTGTTTCGTGGGAAAATCGCACCGTCTCACGATGTAAAAAAGAATGCAACAAGGTCATTATGGTTCCCTATCTAGGGGAAATCTTGATTTGTAAAAGTGAGTCTTAAGACACTACCTAAAGGATGTTATTGAAAGACACCAGTTCATAAACAAGGGGGGATGTGATTCAAGAATGTAGGTGCATAAAAGCGAAAAACAATCAATAAATACACTCTGCTATATGGTACTATAAAATGAGTGTAATATCACTTTCTGCTTTTTGAAATTATAACACCTTACGAAAATCAAACCATTTCCATTCAAGTCAAAACTTAATGACCTATTATTATGCATGATTTTGTGGATCAAATTTTGAAATTCAGTGTTAGTCTTAATTCCAAATGTTTATTTACTTGGAAATATATGTAATCTTTGTACCTTCAGTCGTAGGGTTTCAGTTTTTGTTCTTTCTAGAGTCCTGTTCCATCAGTAAATCTCTGTGGTTAATTGTGATGTCACAAAATAAAACCTTTAAAATATTAACAATCTTTTAACTATGTCATTGAACCATGTATCGGAGTAAACATATTAACTAACCTAGGCCAGTTTGAATGTTCCCTGGGGATTGCATGTGTTATTGCAAGTGGAACTGATGTACATCCACCTAGTTTTACTTACAGTAAGAAATATTTATTTCGATCATAAACAAGCCAACTGAAAGTGGAACATGTGATAAATAATAATGCAATCATCGGCCTACATTATGATATCTGCTTTCGAAAAATCCATATTTAGAAAACAAATTGTATGGTTATTTATTACCAGTTCTGTAAGTGAAACATCCTGTAAAATCTGTGAAAAAGCGCCTCCTGTGTAATTCAGGCAACTTGCATGTTTAATAATAGTTTCCAGTGACCATGGACCAGAAATTGAAGCAAATTATACACAGTTGGGAAATAAATAGTTAATTTTATAGTTTTTCAATTGAGATATTATATATCACACAAATTTAACAAAACATGAGTAAAGTAATAAATTTTGCAGTACACTACCTTGCAGTTTTATTTTTTATATATTTTTTGAAGTAAAAACACAGTAAAGAAAGAAAACATTATTGAAAGATTTTAAGTTAGTTGTTTAAACTAAGGGGGAAAACCATATATCAGTGATTTTGTGATAAATACTGTGATAAAAAATGCATATCCCCAAAGCCTTTAATGTAAAAATTAATGTATCTTTATTTTAGGAACATCTGATATATTAATATACTGAGATCCTCAGTGGCCTAGTGGTTGTAACGTTTGCCTTGTCACCACAGAAGGGCACCGCTGCAACAACTAGTGTAAAAGTTGAGGACCTGGTCAAATATGACCCTGGATATTGGAGAGGACGTAAAACCCCAACTCTTTTCTTTGGTAATACATCGTGCACATGCGATCTTCTTCTAGACAGGACTTCACACATGATATTTATTTTGAATTGTCCTAATAGGGCTCCGAAATTATTTAGGGTGAACACTAATTCCAGTCAAATAAATATTCTTTTATGATCTTTAATAAATGTTATCAGTTGAGATCTTTGCAGTGTGTCATAAACATATAGTCATTTCCAATCAATGGAATCCAAATTTTGTTGCATTTTTGTTGGTGGCCGATCTTATTTATTTTCAAAATGAAAGCCAAATAAAGTTTCACACCTGCAGGGGCTTGTTGACTGTATTTGACTCTGTTTTTATTGTACTGTCGCAAGTCACCCATTGCATTTGTTTCGGGTTTTTTAGTCTCATGTTTTGCTCAACTGATTTTCTTGTCATCTGTAAACTTTGAACAACACAGTTTGTTCTTCAAATTATACACTTTTCTAAGCTCTATTGGGTACATTAATACAGTCTTATTGACCAGCATTACTTAAAATAAAAATGGGGGCCACGGTGGCAGAGTGGTAACACTCTCGCCTCCCACCTCTGAGGCCGGGGTTCAGTTCCCGGCAGGGCCTCAAGTGGGAAAGCTGGTAGTTGCTTGCCGTGGGTCGGTAGTTTACAGAACAAAACCCTAATAAACTCTATGTACTGGTTTCCTCTGTCCTTCCAACCACTCATCATGATATGACCTGTACAGTGTTGAAAGCGATGTAAAACCCCAAATAAATAAAAATCAAAATCTAAAATTCAAGACAAGCAAGACTGATTAGGGGGACCGGAGCCTTAAAATAAAGCAACTGTTGTACCTTGTTTGGAAATGTCACCTCACCACATTTTAATAATGTTAAACTTTATTAGGCATCAAAATATGAAGTGTGTATTTGTGGTGCACCCTTTTCATGATGTATTGTGTTAAACTATTACTTGAATATGAGGGTCAGCTTAGCTATTAACATTTACATCAAACACGTTTCTGTGGTGCATGCATGAAAACAACAGTCTCTTTTTGTTTTAAACATTTTTGTTTTCCAACACTGTTTTTCACGACAAAATGTCAAGTATTTCTGAAATGTGCTTCAGTAGGATTGGATTGACATAGAGCCATTAAGTATATATTCAACTTCAAATGTTGCAGTAAATTGCAGTAAAATTAAGTTTTCTTACATTAGCCAATTACTCATGATATTTTTTCTATTATGATCTTTATCTATTTCACAGGTACTTGTACTAAAACTACTGTAGCATTTTTTAGCTATTTATGTTTTTGAGTGCTGATTTTCCGTAAATTATTCATCTGATGAAGTGACTTAATGCAATCCAATGATTTTGGACGTGGGTGACTGCAGGACACTGATTCAGATCTTCACTTCTATTGAATTAAAATTTTCATACTTCTGTTTTACATTGTCTGAGCACATTGCTACTTCATAAAATAGTAATACCTGACCATAGTTTTTTTCTGTTAGGTGTATGAACCTCATGATTATCCAAACATAAAAAATGTTTCCCAAGAGATTTGAATAAGTGAAAGTTTAATGTCTGGTATGTCTACAAGAAGGAAAAGCCAAAATATGAAAATGGCATTTTTAGGTTAGTATTTGGATATTAATTTAAAAACATAAGGGTATGGATAATAAAAATAATCGTGTCCAGATTTTGGTGTGGACAAGTTCATTCCTGAGACGCCCTGTTTATATAAAATAGTTAGTCCCAGTAACATGACTTTCTTTATTCTGTCATACTTTGTTTCATTCCAACCTAAAAATGCTGCTTTCAAGAATTTGCAAAATAAGTTTTCCAAAGCAAGCCGCATCAGAGTCTGATCATATCCCCACTTGACATGTAAACCATGTTAAACTTTGAAGGTGGTAACAAGAATTACCTATTAAAAGTATCACCAGCCATGACATACTGCTAAGAAATGTCTGATAATACGCTCGGGGTGGGGTTTTGACTCAAACCCACAATTACATTTGCACACAACAATAATATTTAGGCAAATATATAATATAGCCTCTGCTGTGACAGCCCGTGTTATTGTACAACAGTTGTGTACAATTGTATTAACAGTTGTGAGAATTAATTGTAATGGTATTAGGCAAAAACAACACACACACATAGTGAACTGTTAATAAGTGACTAGTATATTCTTCTTATTATTTTGTATATAATATATATATTTATATATTATGTGTTTGTTTATTTTTATAAAGTTTATCTATCTAAAATATTAATGCTGGTCCATATTATTTTTCTCTACAGTAACAATTCATAAAATTTGCACAAGGATTCTTGTGGCATCAGTGTCATCAAACAGTCAGGAAAGTCTGTCACTTTCAGGATTCAGCAAAGTATATATCAACATTGCACTTCCATTCAATATCACCATGGATCTATCAGAATAAAATCACCATTATAACCTTGTCAAATATCAGCAATAGAAATATCTTCCCCCACCAGGAAAACAGCACACTACTGGTTCACCATGTGAAAGCCAAAGTCAAACACTTCCTTCCACCATAAAGGAGTATTTCACACTAAACTAAACCTCACAAATAGTGACTACTTTGAACTACAAAACCTCCCAAATACTGCCCACATTTTCTTGCGACATGAAGTACTTATCCGTCCCTGCATGAAATGTAGAATTATAAACTAACAATGACCTTATGCAAAACAGTCAAAGCACAGAAATCCAAATTCATAATGTCCTCGGTACAAGTTTCAATAAAACAACACTGCAATACAACAGCAACAAATAATTTTAAAATGACTTTGTGACAACTGGCAGGAAGAACATCAGTAAGATGTACTCTCACTATCCCACAAAATCAATTGTCTTAGGGTCACCTTACGGCCACCCTAACTACCATTTTAACATCTTACTTTAGGGTCACCCTAAGTGACCCTCTTATCCTTGGTTTTTCAGATTAAGATTATCTTAACTCTTCAAATTTCATCTGAAAAACTCCTAACCTCCACTTTAAGGTTTATACATATCCTAATTTAACTTAAACGTAAATGTCAGTTTATGGTCACCCTAAGTGACTGTCAAAGTAAATGTCAGGGCACGTCGTGTCACGTGCTGTGTTAATATAAAGTGATTTGATATATAAGGTCACCTTAAAAGTGACTGTAATGTAACTGTATAAATTTCAATTTGTGGCCACCTTAAGTGACTGTCAAAGTTTAAAATGTCAGGGCACGTAGTGTCACGTGCTGCGTTGATGTAAAATCATTTTAGTGTATATAAGGTCACCTCAAAGTGACTTTAATGTTAACTCTATTGTTTGTCTCATTGTGCACAAAGGTTAGATTGATAACATAGAAAAGCTAATAAATATATAAACCCCACCTGCTTGTGTCACTGTAAATGGGCCACTGTGAGGACTTGTGTGATTTGTCTGGGACCAAAAAGAATCGGAGAATGCCCTATTAAATTCTTAGGAATGGGATAACAGAAATATTCAATTTTATTAGAATTATTCCTAATCAACATGTTTAGTCCCTTAGAATTACATTAGAAGCTACAATTTAGAGATGGTGTAGCAATAGTCCATGCCCATAATTGTACCAAATATACCACAGGCTATTTCACTTACTTTCTGGTGTTTGGACATTACCCAAGAATCGTCACAGTGTAGTAACAATTATGTGAAGAGCAGTAATGTAAGGCATATCAACTAACAAGGGGTAAAAAGAGATGGTATGATAAGAAAGTTCATGGGGCTGTATTTATACCCCAAGGTCGAGAGTTGGTCAGCAAGTTTGGCTTGAAGAGGACGCAGAAGTAAGCAGATCTTTTAAGCAATGAAGTGTGTGTGGTTATTGATAAACCAAATGCAATATTTCTGTTCATCAGGGAAAGCTGGTTAAGGTGTAATTAAACCATTGCACAGGAATCTCTTGTTACCTCATATGAAGACAAGACAAACGAATCTCTGTTTATATTATAATCAGCAATAAATCATTTATACAGTTCAAAATTGATGAAGATTCCTTTCTGCCCTTGTTGAGACCATATACTAGGGATTACAGTAGTAGATATGTCGCAAATCCCTGAGGTTATAGTGCCAGGCATTTCAGACCTTAGCTATATGATTGTCAAAAGTCTTTTTTGAGTTAAAAGTGACGCCTACATTTTTTTTTACTTTCACTGCCTGAACAATAGAGCTTTGAAAGAATGTAACAGGAAAATTTGATTTAAGTGACTCTTTGGTATGTTTACTGCCAATGATAATGAATTCAGTCTTGTCAAGAATAAGTTTCAATTTCACATGGTTCATCCACTCCTGAACAGAAAAAAACACTCAGCCAGCTCTGCGATACCGGATTCAAAATTTCCAAAGTCCATTGTCCAAGAGTTCCGAGGGGTAGACTTATGTTTTTGAGTCCGAAAGGATAAATGGTTGTTTTTACTGTAAAAAAGTATGAAAAATTCAAATATGCAAGTCTTACAAATGTAAACATCAAATTTCCCTTTGAAAAGTTACTTTAAAGTTGGGTACCGTCCAGTTTTCATACAAATTCTGACCAAAACAGTCATTTTTTGCAGAAACGCATTTGCAGATCATAAAAGTGATATTACTTGTCACAAATCACTGTGTTAAAGGTTGTTACACTGTATTACCATGATCCCTGTAAGATTTCATATGAATTGAATTTGTTTTCCTTATAATATATGTTCTTGACCACAAAATAGCAATGTGCCCTATGTTAAAAATTAATTTATTTATATTTCTTTATACACTATTACCTTACTTTATAAATAAAGTGGTTAACTTACACCACAGTATTTTAACATACATTTATAAAGTATTTTAAATTATTTATAATCTCCTGTTGCACAAAAATGTGTGAAAAAATGCGAATAAAATGCACTTCTGTTCCTTTATTAGTCAGGTGATTTCTTCAAATTTGAATATTTACAGATTTTAAAGCAATCACATTTGATTTGTGAAAACAATCTACATCCAGTGAATTTATGATTTTGATCAAAGCAAAATGAGAAACTAGATTAATTATTCAGTGTTCAAAGAGCACATATTAAAAAATTAATAAAAGTATTTGTAAGTATAAAAGTTTACTTATTTTGTTTAAAGTAATACATCAGTAAAACTAATTTTAATGTCATATAGTCAGTGTACTGTACAATTTAAACATGCATTATAATATTCATGATGCAAATGGTGAATCAGTCACAGTTATTGTAATCTGAATCAAAATCATCACTTTAATAGCTGGTGGCCTGGTGCATCGGTGTCTATTCATCTGTGGTAACCAGTTGCATGCGTACTTCATTAATGATAATGATACTTGGTGGTAACTGAGAGCAAAACCAGGTGATGGTATATTTTTCATTTTCCAAAGTCGATCCATGCTATTTCAGCTTTGAATGTCACAAGGTTTGGCATGTTTGTATTTTTCCCACATTGATGCAACATAATTTACCCAAAGTAAACCAAACATCAGAAAAATGCATTGAGTCTCCTCTGGCCAGACTGGCATAATGCCCTCATACCTGCCAGAGGGCTAATGCATCCTGTACTTGCTAGGTGGCTATAATATCACTTCCTCTTTTACGTTTGGCGTGAATCATTTTGGAAGTATTTTTCAAACTCAACAAATTTTATAATTTGTGACTGTGTCATGAACTAGGTTGTGTCTTCATCTGGACAGAAGAAAGCAGGATGTCATCATATTATGGTCATATTACAGCTTTAATACTCATGTAAGATATGCTCACTGCCGGGAGAAGGGTCTGGTACTGATCCATGTGTTTTGTGACAAGAATAGTGCAGTGCATGTCTTTTACTCACCCTGAACATAGTAAACAACTGACCACTCCAAGAGAAACAAGGACAAAATGTGTTTTGGTCCCCTAGTGTGAGCGCAAAGCCCTCACAGCCACGAGTAGTGCACTAGAATTTACGAAAGTCTGGTGACACAAAGAAATTTTAACTCAGACACATCCCACAGCTGGTCTAGAATTCACACGGTCACCCATCCAAGTACTAACGTAGCCCATTGCCGCTCAACTTCAGTGAGCAAACAAATACCCATCACGCTGCGCCACAATTCATGAAAGTCAGGTGACAAAAAGAAATACGGAAAAAAACCCAGAAGTGATCTCTTAAAAATCTATGCTTCAGTGGAGCCTTTCCAAGTCCCTGTAGTAGGTTTAGTAGACCTTAACCAGTCTGTGGCATCATCTGTCATTTTACCCAGTAAAGCTTGGGCAGGAGAGTTCTCATTGCTACAAGAGCTTTCAGACCTTAAAGAAGAGTGGTCAACAAGATTTTACATGGTTGGAAGCACTCTTAACTGTAGGATCAAATTCATTACATTCTTCATCTACACAGCCTCCTAAGGAACTGGTGTTCACACTGATTTAAGTCAAGGTCACTCATCCCCAAGAGGAGCGGTGTCTGATTCTTCATTCTTTCCTCACGCTATTTCCTCCCTTCAGCCAGTTTGGGTCTGGGTCTGGAACAGGAGGCAAACCTTTATGATAGCAAACCAGTGAATACACAAGATTAGTCCTCGGGTTTGTGGCCACCAGGAGTTGGCCTCCCCATTGGAAAACCTCTATCCAGAAAGGCCTCATGATGCGGCACCCATTTTTGGTTGGACATACCGCACCCCGGTCTCTTATTATAAATTCCAGGAAGCAGTTCTTTCAGTTCTGAAGCAGATTTGCAAGAATAAGACAGGATTTTATCTAAAGACTGTTAGAGGTGACCATTAATACTTTAACTGGTTTTTTATTCTTGATCATGAATACACACCCCAGTCTAGTAATGACAATCCCTGGACTGTATAAAAAATCTCTGTAGCCTTATCCTTGGAGGACTGGTTTTGCAGAAAGTTCTAGCAAATGAACTTACATGTTATAGGCAGTCATGTTTCTCATTCTGATGAGTGGGGTTAGCGCAGGGCTCATCAGTTCTTGAAGGTACCTAAAACCAAGAATAGGTGGTACAGCTTACATCCAGCTCTCACCCCTACTGACACTAGACCAGGCCAAGTTGTGAAGTACTGGTCAAATGATGCACCCCATCTCAGTAGATCCTTCAGTCACATTTCAAAGCCTTCAGGTCTTACTACTACTACTCCTTCATGCCCAGTGGCACAGGATTGCCTACATAAATGGGACAAGGCTCTACAAGAATACTTATGTCTGCAACATAGTTTCCAGAATTAATTGCTGTATCACAAAGTTGCAGACTGACATGCAGAAAAATTTCAGATCTCTGAACACTGAGCAGTGCAAAGGGAAATCCTCACAGAAGTAGACAAAGCCTGATCAGAAATCTGTGAATAAACAGCCGTCAACCAGAATGTAAGTTTCCGGATGGAAATGGCCATGCAATATGTGGTGGACACTCTTTTTGTGCAGATGGGTAACATTACTTCATTGAGAAGATGCTTAATTGGAGCATCTTTAGCCGAGCCAAACAGCCATTTGAATTCTTCAGACCTATTCCCAGATGATGTATGCCAGACCGAGGATGAGATTGCCAGAGCAGAGGCAGAACACTGTGCCTCCCAGCCCGGATAGGGCTTCGATAGGTATGACTCTCATAGGCAACATAGGTGCTGGGAACATAGGAGCCAGGAACTCAAGCTGGTCCACCTCCACATGTCAGGACACAGATGCACAAGCTAGGTGCTCCTTTGGTAACAGGAGCCATGAACAGTGGAAAGGATCCAACTTTGATGAATGTAACCCCAAGTCTTACTAAGGAAAAAGTGCAATGTGTCAGTTTTGCTCAAAGACAATGTGTCAGTTTTGGTCAAAGGCAGGACATTTGTTAAAGTGTTCTCTTTGTTTAAAAGATTGTAAATGTTCCTCTTGCCTTAAATGTTCATGTTCTGAAAGACGGTGTCAATTACATGTTTGTTGTGACTCATGAACCTATTATGTCTTAAACAGCCACAAAAGAAAGGTGTAAGTCCTGATACACAAAAAAACCTTATAAAACCAGTGAAAGATGCTTTATCTGTAAATCTGTCTCCTGCCCCTCCTATGACAAATGTCCTCAGTGCTGCAGAAAGGTCTTGTCGGGGTCAAACTGCCAAAATGTGGACAACGATGGGCAGTGAAGGGTTAGAGTCCAAGGTTGTTTTTGATCTTGAAGGAGGGGTCAAGATCAAACCTCCTGTCACCAATGAACCTGTGATAAGTAGGTGAATATGCAAATGCCCCAAGAACACCACCAGAAGGAGACATTCATTCCTTCCTCCAAAAGCAAGTGGGGGAAAATGCCAAAATCCAGTCATCTCTGGCTTTCTACAACCATCTGTTCCTTGTTCAAAATCCCGACCAAAGTTGAATCTTGGATGTCGGTGCTTTTACTCAGTTTTTACAGATCATGACTTTTAAAGGGTAGATCCCAGAATTAGTCAGACTATCCCTTCCTTTAAAAAAAAGAGTGAGTCACTTTGCTGGACATCATCGACACCACTTCCACATCAAGAAAGTATCTCGAATTCCATTATCAGAACCAAACTTTCCACCATCGGGCTCTTCCTTTTGTGTCAGCATTTAGGTTTGGTAGTAAACCTGCAGAAAATAAGACCTGAAGACCCAAGCAGGTATTTTCCTTTGTAGGGTACCAGTACTATTTTGCTCAAGGAGTAGTCAGATCCACCACAGAGAGGTGGCAAGAACTGGGCTCAAAAATCAACTCCCTTCTTGCAAGACCAAATTGCTCAGTCAGCCATTTCATGTCCCAGATAGGTCTGCTATCCACAACAGAGAAACATGTACCCTCAGGTTGCCTTTACATGAGGTCCATATAATGGCACCTGAAGAACAACGGGCATATTTCAGAATCCCTGGAGAAGCTTATTCACATTCCAGAGTCCCCTCACCCACATCTCTGTTTGTGGTTGAAAGAAAATGCCCTCTACAGCCGGCCTTTGCACCCCCTTCGTCATGCCGTTCAGATCTTTACTGATGCATCAAATGAAGGTTGGAGCATACATTTAGGACATTGCACCACCAAAGGCATTTGTTAACTTCCAGGAAGCAAACTACACATAAACTTCGTGGAACTGCTGTTCACTGATTGCTTGTTTAAAATGGGGCACATTGCTATAATGTGGTCAAGAACATATATTATTAGGATTACAGATTAAAGGGTCACATTTAATCCTACAGGGATCATTGTAATGTAATGTAATAACCTTCAATAAAGTATTTTTGACAAATGATATCACTTTTATGATCAGTAAACGCGTTTTGCAAACATAAATTTTTTGATCAGAATTTGTGTGAAAATCTGATGGTACCCATCTTTAAAGTAATTTTTCAAAGGGAAGTTTGACGTTTACATTTGTAAGACTTATGTATTTGAATTTCGCATACTTTTTTACAGTAAAAAGAATCATTTATCCTTTCGGACTCAAAAACACAAGTCTACCCCTCCGAACTCTTGGACTAAATATATCTGGGTATCATCAGCATACAGATGGTGTGTGACTTTAAAACTTGGAATGACTTGACTAAGGGCACTAGTTTGAAGAGTGAAAAGAAGGGGGCATAGAACTGAACCATCTTGGATGTCATAAGGGAGATGAAAAGCCTCAGACAACATATCTCCTAGTTTAATTTTTGTTGGCGGTTGGTAAGGTATAAGAATCTATGCATGTATACACTCCCATCAACACCAAAATGGAGTGATCTATCATGTCAATCTAACAATGTTTGAACAGCTACTTTTCCTGACCTATACAGTGTTGAAAGCGATGTTAAAACCAAAATAAATAAATGATTCCATAGATGCAGATTTTTCATTTTGGATCTTGAACAGTGCTGTATCATTCTGTCTAATTTTAATATAAAACTAAGATTGGACACAGATCTATAATGTTTAGACCAATTTTGTCCAGTCTTTTGAAAAGGAGAGCAACATAAATAGTTTTAAAACAATTGAGAAAACTACTCTTAAGTGATTAATTTATGATATTAGTGAACGGAGTAATGATCACATTCCTAAACCTTTGATTCTGGAATACAATCAAGGTCACATGTTTTGGAGGACACTAGAATTTTTAGTACATCATCAAGTAATTTTGCTCACAACAAAACTCCTCAAGCAGGCCACCAGGCTACCATCCGAAGTATTCCATACAGATGATCTAGTCAATATTGATAAAGCATGTGAGCATTTCCCCTTACTGTTGCTTTTAAAGTATTACATTTTTCAGTATTTTAAGCCCATGCTGTCATCTTAACATGTGGTCAAGATATTATTGGTCTCAAAAAGGGCACCTATTCCCAGTGGCAGGCTAAACCTCAAGGACGTTGATAATAGGTCATCCTTGAGCCTCTGTCTTTCAGTTAGTGGAATGTCAGGCACATGTGAGTTGGGGCTGGACCTGTGCAGTTAGATGGGTTAAATAGCACTTTGAGTCCTGTAGTATAGGGAGATATTGCGCTGATTATAAATACACAATACAATACAATACAATACAAAAAACTGGAATCTTAAATACTTTGCCCTGTATCTGCCATATGCACCTGGTTCCATCCATTTCCAGCACCCACAACTGTCCCTCCCTTTTTTACTAGCTTGGATTAATTAACCAAGCCCTACATACGTACACATCTTTCCGAAGTTATCAGCATTTTAAGTTTGATTCCCCATAATTTCTTCTTCCAAACCTTTAGAAGGTTTGGGGTGATCTTAACCTTAAATTCCAAAGAACAAATTCAAACAGATTAAAAGGAATGGAACCTTTACCAGTGAAGTTATGCAATCAGAAATAGCTCAAATGTTTTAATGTCTGTTCAGTACATCAAAGTCTTACGTGTTTCGGTCTTTTATGCATTATTTACTTGTATATTGTCTATTAGATTATGTACAAATATTGACGGTTGACAGTGGGTCACATTGATTGACACCATCAGGGAGTGTTAAAATGCAATGGTTTACCAGAATGAAAGCTGTTGCTATTCCACTCTAAAGACACATTTCTGCAGTATTGAGTCTTCTTTCTTTTTCAATGTTTTCCTGTTACAGTTTCTTTTTTATTTGTCAGTGTGTTGGTTAGCTCACTTCATGCTGCTGAAACATCCCATTACTAAATGTAAGATTCTAACATTGTGCCTCCAGATATGTTAGCCCTAAAAGCTGTGCTATTGGTTATCGTTTGCTTAAGCCAAAATAGGAAACAGTATCCCATTAATTTTTCGTCGGTTTCTTGCTCTGTTATCTCTCAGCAACACAAAACAGGTTTCTCCTGTATTGAAATTGAATAGAATTATCCTACTTTTGTTGTTATGTGGTGATGTTGCTTCAAATTCTGACATGACCAATTTGTGATTTCCAAATTTGCTGGTTCATTCACAAATAAATGACCTCATAAAATGAATAAATTTGGACATCCTGGCACTTGCAGAGACTCACACCAGGCTCTCTGATACTGACAGTCTTCTCACATATCTCATACCAGCCAGTTATAACTGCCAAAAGCCGTTGTGTACTGGACAAGGTTTTCTGGTTGATTTCTTGGGTAGAAAAACCTATTCTCCTAGTACTGTCATCCCACCAGATCATTCAATAGTAGCATACATCTTTCAAGTCTAACCATTATATTTTACAGTTGCTTGTCTGTATCGTCCACTAGGTTCACGGCTTCCTGGATTCTGGATTTTCTGGTTCTTTTAGGTTTTCTGTCCTCAATTGGTTCCATTTTTCTCATTTGCAGTGACATAAATGTTCATCTGGTATCAAGGTTTGATGGAGGTCAAGAGATGATGATATTCTTCAGTGTTGCAATATAGTTCAAGGTGTTACTAACCCTACCCATATACTTGGGCACACATTGGATGTATTGATCTCTCCTTGTGATTCTGATTTGTCTTGAATGTTACTGTGGCTGATTTTATATCTGACCATACTGTTATAAGTTGCCAAATGGATTTCCCCACCCAGCAGCCAGTATTGAATGACTTGTTTCCTAGTGTCGGAATCACAAGATTGACACTGGCCTCAGAACTATATGATCAGTATGAAAACAGTCTGGCTCATTTGCTGGACAAACATGCATCAGTCATCTCATGCATGGCAAAAACAGCAGTCAGCAGATTGGTTCTCTGATTCATACCATACAGCGTGCTCTCTAAGGTGGCAATTTGAGTGGATATGGAGAAAGTACAAGATCGGACCAAACAGATCATGGGCTCCACAAACAAATTGCCTGGAGCAATCGATTGGTACTGCACCATAACTGGGAGATTATTCTGCCTGCTCAAAGCTCAGATAAAAGCCTCACAAACAAGTTTGCTTTATCTTTCTGTGATAAAATTAGCAAAATTTGGGGATACATTCCCAACTTCAGGCTGTGCTACTGATGCCCCTAATTTGGCACCTAATGCTTTCAATGCCTTTGAGTCTGCAGGTGAAGAATAGGTCTGCAAATTATCAATGTCTCCTTCAGTAAATAATGTTTATTGGACCTTATACCGACATTCCTCCTTAAGGATTGTCTTTTGCCATCCAAAGCCAAATTGGTAAATTATTCCCTCGGTAAAGGTTCATTTCTGGATACCTTCAAGAATGCTGCTGTCACCCCTTTTATAAAATGATATGAACTTAAGAATTACCATCCTGCGTCTAGTCTCATCATCCTGTCCAATTTGGGTGAATGGGTTGTAGCTAAGCAGTTAACATCCCACATCAGTAGTAATTCGTGGACAATTCACTGCAATTTACTTACAAACCAGGTCATTCTACGTAAATTGTGTTACTGTCAATTAAAAATAAGGTCCAACTGTCTCTGGCACATGATGAACCCGCTGCTCTAGTGTTGCTTGACTTGTCGACAGCTTTCAACACTATTGATTATGATAATCTCCTTGGCTATCTCAAATCCTGGTTTGCTCTTACCTGAACAATCACTGTTAAGATAGGCCCTACACTATTTGAACTAAACAAGCTTATTTATGGAGTTCCCAAAGGTTTGGTGCTGAGTCCATTGTCATTTTCACTCTATACAACTCCTCTAAATAGAATCCTTGGCCTCCATCCTGATATAAAATTTCAATTTTATGCAGACGACACCCAACTGTATGTCTATCTATCTCACAAGAATGCTTCTGCTGCTCTCTCCAAGCTGAATGCCTGCTAAAAGGAAGTACAAAAATGGATGGCTCTTAGTAAATTGAAACTCAGCCCTGATAAAACTGAATTTATTGTTTTTGGTTCCAAGGCGCAAAATCAGAAACTGTCCTCTCATTTTCCTGGCCTGTTCACAAAGCTTTTAAATAATAAAAAAACTTTGTCAAATCTCTGAGAATCGGCCCTCCTCTATCCATTTCGTCGGTATTGATAAAGAATATTGTGATTCCTTGTTTGGGGGTACTGTATTTTTTCAGATTTTCTAACCTGTGTCTTCATTGTCTCACTTCTTATGATTTGACTATGCATCTGGTGAAGTATTTTTTTTGTCTCAGATATACTTAAAGTGCTGATAAAGTAGTTCAAGACCCTTCAGTCACGTGACGTAATAGTGAAGCAATTTTCCTCTTAAAGCTCTTTCTAAGATGTTATCATTGTACACTCCTGCCAAAAAATGACTAAAAAATTACAAAGTTCGAAAAACTCCTGTCCTTTGTTAATATTAAAATGAGGTACACACCCAATTATTTTACATTTCACTCCATCAGGAGGTCGGCGTCTCCTTATTTTTTCTCAAATGCACCTTTTTATAAGATCAAGCATTAGGGCATATGCTTCATTACAATTTGTGTGTTTTATGGTTTTGTATTTAAGGTGACCTTATCTTTGGCATGTTGCTTAATGTGCTGTTTTTCATATATGTAATGGTTGGATTGTTATTAGGATGGACATAAAGTACTTCTGTATATCTTAGACCTGTATTATGTACTATTTTATGCAACGCTGTATGATTACCTCATGGATGTGTACATTGTTGATTTTCTAACAATGTGTAATCACAAGTCGACATCTGTAAATACTATGGTTATTTTTATAAAGTACCGATACCCTCTGGCTGCTGTATGATTATTCGTCGGGGAGTGGGGCAGTGGAGGAAGCTGTAAAAAGACAGAAAAACAAATTATTCACAAAAGAGAAATGTAAGACTTTTAGAATGAAAGAAACTTAAACAAGAATACATGAATATATTATAAAAGCAAAACATATTATATACCATTTGTTGCATATTGTTTAAATTAGTCAAAAATTAAATGACAAAACTTATGTAAATAACAGTTGATTAGATATGTCGACTTGATATATTCCTTCTGTTTTCTGGGGTTTTCTTTTGATTCCTTTAAGACGATGGCAGTAATTTTAACCCAGTATAATAAAATCATCCAAATCTGTACCAGCTGTGCATTAGGAGACATTGTAAGCCCAATGTATTCACAACAAAAAACAAATGTGTTACGAATTTTCCACAAATTGAGGAAGTGAAATGAGGTTTCCTCACTGACAAGCTTAATTCGTAATCATGATGTACTAATATAGTTTGTGTTATAAGTTATATAACATATTGAGATAAGTAGAATTGACAAGTTACTTGAAATCATAGCAATTGTTTTCAACCGTCGAGGTCTAAGTGAAAAATAAAATGGTTAATGGTCACAGGAAATTTAAGAGCCATAACAGACAAACAGTCACAGGCAATGAAAAATACTGAGATAAATACAAAATAAACGAAGTGGATCAGCACACGAAATTTGTGTAGACAAACTGTACAGGGTTGTAGGCTGCAACACATGAATTATAAAATGTCAAGACACATAAAGGTACCGTTACAGTTAAACGGAGGAACTGCAAGATGAATCTAGGTAAATATTTATGAGATATCTAAACTTTAAAGCATGCAGATAGTTTTTTAAATTTTGTGATAAAATTTAGCTTATATACACAAATTAACGTCTGAGGTAATACTCTCAAAGGTGTCGTTAATAAAGGGATATATTGCACAATTTATTTAATGTACAACACAATAACAAATAAATCTGCAACATATCAAGTGCCCTTCCTTTTTGGTAGACTATTTGGACTGATAAACATTTCCAAACATAGTGGTGACTCAAAGTAAATTGTTTTAAATATAGGTATGACTAACACAAGTACTTCTAAATATAACGGTGAGCAATAGTTGCTTCTTATTTTAGTATACTTTATTTTTATGAAAGGTACATTGCATAACACCTTTGAACAAACTGCCATGGAAATTCTTTTAATTTAAGTACTATCAGTACAAAATAGCTAAGATCACTATATCAACACTATAAAAATGTCATAATAACATTTAGATATTCTTAATGTAGTAAATGAGGTGGTTAATTAATACAATTTGCATTTTTGCATCATTTGTACTTACAAATGATGCAAAATACATTTGTACTGATTCTGTAAAACAAATTTGAGTTAACTGTACAATATTTATATTTATATTATTATAGATCCACTTATAAAGCAAGTCGTTTGCTAAGGTGTATAAATGTATATTCAGAGGGATATGTATTGATCCATTAAATGTAAATAGGTTGCCATTTTTTACTTTAATTGCTCAACTTTCTCTCAATGTATATTATTATTGACATTGCAAATAGTTTTAAATATAGATATGACCAATAGCTTCTTATTATGTTGTGGCTCTCCTCTTGTGGGATATTCAGGCAGAAAAAACTCTCAACGATTTTCTGCGGAAAATGTGAGTTTCTACTGCTTTGTTGGAATAAATGGTTGAGAATTGAATTGCTTTGATACTCTATATAGGTTTACCTATATTCAATCCAGTACGTTTGTTAGCTGAGAATAATCTAGGCAGTATTTCAGTTTTCTTACTTTTCTTAGTGACCAAACAAAGTTGGGGTTTTAAGTCCCGGTCATATTGGGACAGGTCCTCAACATTGCCACTTGTGGGACTCGAACAGCCTATGATTAGATACCAAAATTGCTAACCACTGGGCCACTGAACAAGTTGTGATGTAATTTTAGGAATATATTACCACATATCATAACAGATGCACTGTTAAAGGAGACTCTATTCACATCGTCCTTATTCAGTTACAATGGATTGACACCTTTAAGTACTGTTTTTTTCTCATAATATTGCCCAGGCGTTCATTGTTTTCAAATTTATGTTACCCCTGACTTTAGATTGGACCTGGGGCCGTATTCTTCAACAATACTTAGACTGTTCCAAACTTGCATTCTAATTTTTTCTAAAGATTTTACTAACTTAACTCAAAATGGCACTCATCAACATTTCTAACTGTAAGCAAAGATAAAGAAATTATGAATCAAAATATCAAAATTATGTTATTTTGGTTTCTTACTAAGGGCTGCTTTGTGGGCTTTTAATTTTTTTTTTTTTTTTGGGGGGGGGGGGGGATTCAGATCCGTTGTTTAAGATCTTGGATTTCATGAATCAGGGGCGTTAATTCAGAGCTGGCAATGTTTCGGACCCCGGCGATATTACAGGAAGATATGAAATGTCTAATGTACCCAAAACATGAAGACACTCCCAGATAAAATTCCCAGATAAAGTAACTTTGGATTCTAATTTCTCTTGATTTTTTGGCACAAATATAACACATCCAATGACGCAACCATTGACTCATCATGCCACTCCTCACTGTGTCATAAATGCGTGTGTCAATTATGGAGTTCTGTTTGATTTTATTTAATCTTGCACAATTGCAACAAGGTTTAGAGTTTTTGTGATGTAACTTATTGTGCCAACAATTCACTCTTTCTGTGCAAATTATTACAATTTATCTTCTCAGTCATGATGCAACAAGGGTTTAAATTGGGCATTCTTTATTTTTTTTTCTAGAATCACCCACAACATAACCCTGATTTTATACAGTTTTGCAGTGATTGAAAAAATAGAAGCACGCCATAATCACAAATTAATATAATCATACATAAGTTGATAAATTAATTTGTATTGTGTCATATAAATAGAATAATACATGGTTTAAGTACTATTTCTTATTATGCAAAAATTGAACAAGATCTACTTGATTTTAAACTCAAGGCTCTGCTACCACTGATCATGTCAGTAAATAGGGGATATAAAATGCAACGAGAATTATTGGTATATAAATATATTAAAGGTAAATTACTAAATGCTCCAACTCCATAAAATTTATTAGTATCCCATGGCCTGATTACTCTTCAGAAGCAAAGAAGATTAATCAGCAAAATTGTATGATAAATTTATATCACGTAAGTATATATCGTGTTAGAAGTATAAAAATTCAAAGAGGACTATGGTACCAAAATGACACAAAACCTTAACATTGTTAAGAAAATGTGCAAATATGTCTCTAATTGGCACACTCACTCTGGTTTCAAGAGGAATGTGGCAATTTTACAATAAGTCTTTAATCTGACAGGGTTCTTATGCTAAATTATTTGATTCAAGTTGTTTCTTAAGTGGGGATAGAATATCACCATAAGTACAGATCATGTTCCAATATTCATTTCTCCTAATGATACAATCAATAAGACACAGACCCAAAAAAGGGAAAACCAAAAATGTTTACCAAAGAGTTGTTTGGGCAAAACACACTTTTCAGTGCAAAAGATAGCATTTGACTTTCGCTTGGGTCTTTTGGGCGACCCGGGTGTCAGTCCTCCACCCGGGTCAGACACTCCTTCTTCTGGGTACTGTCAGAGTCTTGGTGTCCAGGCTGGTTTTTGCTTCAGAGGGTCTGGCATCCAGCCCTCCCAACTTACATAATTGTTGCATCATAATGACATCACTTCTAAGAGTTTTTTTGCCTCCCTGCCTGGTCCCTGTAGCAACCAGACTAACAAGCAATTTGATTGGTTTAGCCACTCTCCCTTGTGTCACTTCTGAAACTTGGGTCACATTGAGTTTGACTTTGAAGCGGTGAACATGAAAAACTTTCCCACCCTTCCCGCCCCTGACCTCTGACCTACCTAGTGTAGGTCAGGGTAGAGGGGTCAGTGAGTTGGGATTGTTGATGTCAAAGTTATGTATTTTGGCAACTAAATCTTATTTTAAAGTATTATCTGTAACTTGTATTTCTATGTAAACCCTATAGGGTCTCTGGCTCGCAGCTTTAGGGGGACTGGGGGGTCCTTAGTGTGAATCAATCACTTTGTCTTTATAAATTGTCTCTTGACCCCTGCCTTGACCTTTCCCCCTTTGACCTTCTGCTGCTGTGATCCAGGGTCACTTTGGGGTAACCATATTTTAATTCTCAACTTGTAATCAGTAATTTGCTGCATTAAATACTATTCTGCAATGCATTTTAAATTTACAGAGATGGACGATGAACTCTGATTAGGTATGTTATGTTATTGCAGTCATGTAATTCTTTACTTAGTTTATGCTTTTACTTCTGTTGACATGTATATATTTTAGTAGTTTTACATATACTCTGATATACTTATAAATAATAAATAATATATATGTAATAATAAACAGTACCTGAGGTTGGTTGTTTCTCTGACTGGGAGGGGGTAGGGACTGTGACCCAGTCAACCGGAATACATGGAATAGTGAGAAAAATGCCAAATGTGCTAATAGTCCCCCCAAGAGACAGTGAATACACACAAGTGAGGATACTGGCTTTATTTAAAAACAACAAGTGAATGTATAAAATACTAATACTAATATTATTTACATTTCATTATAAAATACATATAAAATTCAAGTATAGATATGTAGCGTTTAACATGAATAAATGCTGCTAGTCCAGTCCACTAAGCAGCGTTAAATAATGTAGTATAAGAGTTACATTAAAATAATACCTAAGGTGACCTTAAAGGGCAGTACCCCAAATGCTAAGTTAACTGATTCCAAACCCGACCTTAAGTTAAGGTCAAAAATTTCTTACTTACTGTAGTGGTGAGGGTAAACTGCCAAGTAAGGTTACCTAAGGTTAACAATTGATACATACATAAAATCCAAAATAAAACTACCTTCAAGCCCAACCAGTAGAGGTAGGGATATTAGAACTTTATGCATTTATAACTGTGGCTAAGGTAGTTGCCAACTGCTCCCCAGACTTATGATCAGCTTGGATGTACCACCATATGCAGTCAGACGACCAAGTACCATGCCTCTGTATATCACGTATTGGAATGTGTGAATTATATGCAAGGGTTGCCCCTGACATTCTAAAACTATGGAATGTAAAGAAACTGGGGTGTAAACCTAACCTGACATTAATGTAGTCAGACACTTGCGAACTTTGGAATCTGTCATAGGAAGCCAAACTTTGTTGTTTCTATATTGAAACAAAGAGGTGGAGGAAGAAAAACATTGAACGTGTTAAGTCGCTTAAGGGCCACAACTGGACAAATGGAAGAATGCAGTCTAGGAAGTGAAATGATGTGCATTTTATCTCTGTTCTGCAAGGTTTTAGTCCACTTTATTAATAATTTGGCAAACTTTTTGGTAAAAAACAAGTCTTCTCCAGTAAAATGTCTGGGGAGGTCGAACTCACGCAAGGCAGGAGGGGCTAGGTTTGAGAGTCACATAAAACCAAAGAAACCCACTGAAAACATTGCTTTAAATACAACACCCATATAGATCTTGTCACATTCTTTACAAATCTTATGCAATATATCAACATCAATTATATGGAACTATACATGTAAAGCCCAAATACTTGACTTTCAGATTATCAAACAATCCATACAATCCATGATTATGCAGCAAGCACACAAGGAACGCAAGCACTACATTGACATCCAGCTTGAACAGCTCCACTTTTACATGGATGCAGAAGGCAATGAAGACTTTGAACATAGCTGTGTATGATGCCTGTGTCTTGGGTCTGAAAGCCTTGCTTAATCTGGTGGAAGCTTTATTCACCAGAGGTCGCATCATGTGACTATCTGAAACAAAGTATAGCATCTTTTAGCACACTTTTATGTCCAAATTGTGCATGCACACATAATCTATAAAACTTCATCATAGACACTTTTAACATAACATACACAGAAACAATATTTAAAAGACACAACATGTAATACATTGCGCATTACAGTACAATTCAGGATCTAGTTGTAATATGTCTATAGAAACTGCGCACCAGACAGGGTTTGATATTGTAGCTCTCAGAAAGTGCCAATCGTGATCAGATCCGCTCCACCTTGACAAGCAATCAGCTATTTTGTTATGTTCACCTCTGATATGCACATATTGCAAGTCAATATCATGTACAGAAGCTAAATACCAGACATTTCTGGCACATGCTGCCAGGTATGGGTCACTAGTGATCCCAGTATTGAGTACTGTAACTACTGCTTGATTATCACATCTGATATTCTACTTTTTTGTCAAAAGTATCTGAAAACCTTCAGTGCAAGGAAGATGTTGACCATTTCTAGGTGTACTATTGAGTAGTTGCCATAACGTAGCTGAAGGGGGAGATGGTACACCCAGTGACTCCAACATGCACCCCAACCTGTCAGACATGCATCCAGATCCAGGACAGAGTCCACATTTTTATGCTGATAAAGTGAAATACCATTATACAGTGGACAAAACTTCTCAAACCATATAAGATCTCTCTTAAAGTCTTGATTTAGTTCAATTTTTTGCGTCACGTGAGCCTGACGCAATGTCATCAACATCCTATTTAGGAATATTCGAGCTGGTTTGATGCATTTATATACAAATAAAAGTAGTCCCAAGAGGAACTGGAGTTGTCTTTTGCTACAATGAGTTCTGTTTCTCCATTGACATACTGTGTCTAGAATTTGCTTAAGTTTTTGAGGAGGAATTTGAATAGTACCTTTGATACTGTCAATTAGGACCCAAAGGCATATAACCTGTGTACTGGGGCTCACCAACTTCTTCTAGCTTATGGTCGAGCCAAACTGACGCATAATGTCCACTAAGGCGTCAAAAGGGTCGGACACAATGCTCGGAAGTGCGATGCCAATGTAATCATCTATATAATCGATGATTCTGTTGCCTTTCTGCCTCATAACGTAGCGTAACGAGTCACTGTGCCGCTAAAAAATCTGGCTCCCGTGTCGCGTCCCGAATAGAAGACAGGTGTCTAAATAGACGCCATTTCAGTTTAGACCCCTTTGTGCTAGTTGGTCTTCTAAGACCTATTGTAGCAAGAAAGACCTACAGTCTCTTCTAGGCAGTTTACTCTACATTTCAAAATGTGTCCCACCTTCCAGGTGTTTCCTTAACTGTATGCTCGCCCTCTTACGAGAACATGTTTACACTTCAAAAATTTTGTTGACACAACCTTTCTTCCAGGACCTGGCCTGGTTTAAAACTTTTTTGCCTAACTATAATGGAACTACATTTTATGACCAACCAACTCCAATATAGAGGTCCATTTAGATGCCTGCCTTACAGGTCTTGTTGGCCACTTTGGGAATATGATTTATACTTTGCCAATACCATTGGGTTTTCAACAATACAACATTACCCAGTTAGAAATGTTAAATATAGTGGTAGCTGCAAAAATATGGGCATCTCACTGGGCCGATAAGAAGATTAGAATCTTTTCTGATAACTTGGCTTCTTGTACAGGTCTTAACCACAGGCAAGGCTAGAGATAGGACCTTGGCCACATGTGCCCGCAATCTTTGGCTCATCGCTTCACTAAATAACATCCAATTCCAATTTTCTCACATCCCTGGGAAAAACAACATTTTGGCAGATTTGTTGTCTAGATGGCACATCACCAATAATAGACTTTAAAAGTTACATGAAATTATCATCAAGTATTCTTGGATTCCCACCCACCTTACCCTAACTTCTCTTAATCACAAAATATAGCACTTTCTTTATGTTTCAGACCTCCAGGGATCGGCAGCTCAGCTGGCCCCCTTGGCTTCCGCAAGACTGCTTCAGGGTCTCAGACCAGCTACTAGAAGACAATATGACAGGATGTGGCGGGATTTTCTTTTATACCAGGTGGCGGCTGGGCTGCCCCCCTCTCAGGTACATATTGAACTTTTGCTTTCTTTCATAGAATCCTTACATCAAAATGGTCATTCTAAGTCTAGTATTGACAATTATATGGCTGCAACCAGGGCCATGCATATTGTTCATGGCCTCCCCACAGACCCTTTCAGAGATCAAAGAATTTCCTTTTATTTGAAAGCACTTAAAATTTCTGCTCCTTTTTCACCTTCCACTCGACCTTCTCTTGATATTTCCACCCTCAATGCTTTATTATCATTTTGTGAGTCTGTACCACATCCACTTGTCTTTAAAGCTTTGTACTCAGTTGCTTTCTTTTCATTCCTTAGGCTGTCCAAACTGTTACCACATTCATTGGCCACTTACAATTGTACTAGACAACTCGCCAGAGGGGATTTTATCATTACAGGTTCAAATGCAGTTTTGCTATTAAAATGGTCGAAAACTATACAAGACAGAAAGTTAGTCCTTACTATCCCTCTTCGTGACCTTTGTCAGTCTATATTGTGCCCTATTGGGGCTCTAAAGGCCATGATTCATGCCTTCCCTGCTTCTAGTCACGACCCACTTTTTGACATTCCGAAAAATAACCATTTAGTCCCACTCAGAGATTCTGTGGCCCGTAAGCATCTGAAGAGGGCTTCCCTTGCTCTTAACATTACCCCACCATTAACTTTCCATGCTTTCAGGCGGGCAGGCACTTCATAGGCGTTTTCACATGGGGTTCCCCTAGAGCACATCATGAGGCATGGCACTTGGCGCTCTGATGCCATTTGAGCCTACTTATCCTCCACTCCTTCCACCCCCTGTTTCAGCTGCTTTTCAAGCTGCACTACACTACTAGTCCTACTGGGGTTTGGGCACATTTTTCTACCTTACAATTCAATAATCACAAAAATAGCTACATTAACTACCTGGTTTCTCTTCCCATTTGCCTCTCTTAGTAAACTGGGGTTTACTCCAATGTAATATCATACTCCTCCACCTCAGGTTTACCCTTCTACAATGTTAAATTACTCCATCTATATATAGTACATTGTTTACTATCCTTAATACTAATAATAATAATCCTTTATTATACAATAATTTCCAATTCCTTCATATATAGAAGTCGATAATTCAAGTGCCATTTTTGGCTTGAACCGCCTCACTTTTGTGCATAGACACACTTTGGGCTTAGCATCTTGCTTTGTCAGTTTGACCTTTCATATCTTCCCAACGTCATTCAAATTGCTTGACCTTGGTGCCGTCACTCTGACCTTACATATTTCGGTTTCTGTGAGTTGGTTCAAGTCTAAAAGACTTAACATGTGGTCAGCTTACATAAAATATTATAGATGTGTATCTATATAAGTAATACTTGTGCTTATAAAAATGAAATCTTAGAAATAGAAGTTTTAAAACCCAAGCAAAAAATTCTATCTCTTCACTGACCTAGCTCTTATTTTGAAGCCACCTTAACTTACACTTTAAGTTTTTTAAAAAAATTCAGGGTAACCTTAAGCGTACTAGCTAGTAAAACTTCCTTAAAACTCTCAAGCATAACCCATTTTTATCTCCTATGTCTATTCAGTTAAGGTGACCTCAAATGATATGCAATGAAAACCACATATGCTGGAAGTGTATATGACTATAGTTCAGATGTTACATATGCAAAAAAACTTGAATATGCTTAGTCCTGACCCGAGGCAATGTCAGATCACACATTCAGTTCAAATAGATCTAAAGTCCATTTCTGGTGGCCACAGGTGACATAAACTGGTTTTTCTCACAATTAGTAAAATTAGGCCTTAAATCTCTCAATTAATTTTGTGAATATTTAAATGTCAAAGTTGGGGTCTTACGTCCCGTTCAACAGCCAGGGTCATATTGGGACAGGTCCTCAGCAGTATCACTTGTGGGAGTTGAACCCGCATAAGTGACAGCCGGTGATTAAATGCCAAACCTGCAAACCTGCTAGGCCACCGAGGACCTCTTTATAAACACTTAAACTCCTAATATATTTGCCGGAAATATATATTGACTCTGCAGAGCAATGACCCCAAAATGTTCTATATTTTTCCTGTTTTTACAAAAAACACAAATCAACATTAGTCACAAAGCAAAAACATTTTTCTATTAGTGTTGGATATAGCCCTAGGGCACTCGACCTCAGTCAATTATGCAAGGCGATGGGAATATTCAGGCATGAATATCTTACTATCGATCCACACTCCCATGGCTACCTCGAAATTTTAATGTGAAATATCAGTACGCCACTAGTTTGTATTAGTTTAAGAACCATTTATGCACAGCAAAATCTAAGACTACTCCCCCCCCCCCCCCCCCCCCCCCCCGTTAAACAATGTAGTTCTGTTCCATACTGATAAAAACTATCTCAACTGTATAATAGGTGTAACAAAGTTACAGCCTGTATAAAGTATCTATTTAGGCTACAATAGTACACATTTACATACATTTTTTACCTCCGCCAAGGTGGTTATGTTTTCGCCTTGGGTTGTCTGTCTGTTTTTTTGTGAACAAGATGATTAAAAAACCTATGGACGGATTTTGATAACATTTTCAGGTTATGTCCGAAATAGTAAAAGGAAGAACTGATTAGATTTTGGGAGTGCTTCGGATCTCTGTCTGGATCTCCTGGATCCATGAAATTTAATTTTTAAAGATGATGAAATTTTCAGGATATGTGAGAAATTGGTAAAGAAGTGATTTTCACTGATGAAAACCCTCGCAGAAACTGCAAAAAAATCCAAATATTGGGTAAGACCTGTGCTCTACAATAGTTTTCCAATATGAAAATATAGTTATACATTTTTGTAAATAAGTATAAAATTTATATATAGCATATATTATTATATTTACTTAAGAAAATTTGTCGAAATATACATGCAAGTTAGATTTTAAGTAAGCTAGTGCAGATTACACAAAGGGTGGTAGATACTTTGGTTTCTGAGATAGATAGTATTTGGTTTGAACAAAGTTCGGCAGTATTTCTCAATAGTGGTCTCTGCATATCACGCCTGTCAGTCCCCCCATCCAAGGACAGTATGAATCTACCTTAACCTGGTTGGTCCTGTAACTAATTATGGAGCTCCTTTTGGCAATTTATGGGAACCCCAGTGACCTAGCATTCACTTATACCCCATTCGTCCACTTGATTTGGTGGAAAATTTTGGGGTCAGGAGCCCCAGTTTGAATTTGGACACCATGGTGAATGATTTTAGAATTGATTTTAATTGTTTGATTGTTTTTAACTATTTTGATAGTTTTAGTGTTATACAAGTTTACATGTGCATTATGTGCATTGCTGGACTCACGTTGGTGATGTTTGCTGCTTTATTCTTGATCACTATTTGGGCTACTAGACTTCAGGCTTGATTTGGTTAACCTCTAAGGGACGGTCAACCCTCATTTTCTGAAATTCCTTGAGGCAGGGATATTGGCCAAATTGAGACTGATCTTGTCGTAGTCCAGATGGTGAGGATTCCCAGAGTATTTTCAGAGGGATACTGTGTAATATTTTCAGAATATAAATAAAGAAGTATATATGGGGGAAAATGGTGTAATAAATGTACCAGTGTCCTGGCCTTAAAAGTGGCATATAAACAAGACAAGTGGGGTAATACTTTTATTATTAATAATTCTATATCATATTTACATACTGAAGATATAACAAATTTATTACATAACAGTGTATAAGGCCACCTTAACATGAGAATTAACCACATAAACTTTAAGATGACCCTAAGGTCACCCTACTTAGATTAAGATGACTAAAAGGTGGCCTTAAAATAAGTATAGTAACTGAAAAATTACAAGTTACTGCTGACATGAGATTAAATGAAAAGTTAAAGTTAGACTAAAAGTTGCTAAGTGAATTACACTTTGGTTACTGATTACAGATAAGGTGGCCTAACCACCTAACTATTTCACTATGTACTAGTGTAAGTTTAAAAGTACAATTTACTGATTTGAAAGTATATATGTTGTTAAACTGAGATAAAGAGTATAATATGCCCCATAACAGGCTACTAAGACGATAACAGAGGTAAAATATAAAAGAATAACTAAAAATACTAAGATACAATAATAAAATCAGGACCAGAGTGTCTAGCTAAATAGATAGAAACACCTTACTGGGTCGAGCATTACGACCCCCCTATTCCGCTCATACAAGAATAACCTTAGGGGACTCTGGTTGGCACCCCAATTTTACTTAAGTTAGTATTATTACTTTCTGTACAGACTGTACAAATCAAGTATGTACTTTAGATTATTGATATATATTCAACATGACTTTGTATGAAATACAGTTACAAAGGTTAACCAGTTGTAATTGTAGCTACTCATTGGATCATGTGATATGGTTGATGACTTCTGAACTGCATATATATACTAAGCTCTACCTGAGAACATTATGGTTCATATTTTACTACATTGACTCATAAAGTTACTGAGTTAATTGAGTCATGAAAGCTGATGCAAGTTGTTATCATGATATACCAGACCTAGTTAAGAAATATCTTTTAATCAACTAAGATAATTTCTGTTAAAATATGCACGTATAGTTACAATCTTGAAACAAGATTTATCGTGTTTACTCTAAAATAAGCATACAAGATTCTCACTAATGTAATTAACTGAAAAATACAAGGATTACTGTACAAGTTATTGTGTCCTCGTTGTCAGAAGAGCACAAGGGAGCTGGCTCCTATGGACCCCCCTTGTCAACAGGAAACCAATGCACCAATGCAGATCTGACGTACTGGGGGAGGTGAAGAATGTGAGAACTTGAAGCTTGGTGTGTTGACTTGAACTTGTGATGACACCTTGCTCCTGGGCTTTAAACTTTGAATAACTTTATATTATAATTTACTCTGCTTTAAGAAACACTACACTTCCTGCAGGGATACTCCTGAGGACTCGCGCTTGAACCCAGCACAGATGACTTGGCAATATAGAGGCTTGGCCAAGCCGACATAGGTCTGGATGTGTGTATAGCTCTGAGACAGGTCCTGTTTCTGTTTCCAGGACTGACCATTAGACATCTTTTATCTGAAACTAGAACTCATAATTAGTAGGTTCCAGGGTGGGGAGAGGGTGAAAGTTTTTTCAAGTTAAAATGGCGACTTGCCTCACTGAAAGCTGGATTTAAAGTGAGGAAGGAGGGAAATTGTAGCAAAAAGGCGGGAGCCTTACATAACCAAAGGTCAAGGACTGACCACACATATTAAGGTACTGTAGAAACAATGCTAGCCACTGATTAAGGTAGCACCTAGTGCGCTACCTCCCCACAGTGTCCTGGCCTTAAAAGTGGCATGTAAACAAGACAAGTGGGGTAATACTTTTATTATTAATAATTCTATATCATATTTACATACTGAAGATATAACAAATTTATTACATAACAGTGTATAAGGCCACCTTAACATGAGAATTACACACATAAACTTTAAGATGACCCTAAGGTCACCCTACTTAGATTAAGATGACTAAAAGGTGGCCTTAAAATAAGTATAGTAACTGAAAAATCACAAGTTACTGCTGACATGAGATTAAGTAAAAACTTAAAGTTAGACTAAAAGTTGCTAAGTGAATTACACTTTGTTTACTGATTACAGATAAGGTGGCCTAACCACCTAACTATTTCACTATGTACTAGTGTAAGTTTAAAAGTACAATTTACTGATTTGAAAGTATATATGTTGTTAAACTGAGATAAAGAGTATAATATGCCCCAAACCCCAGTAGTTTGTAGTTTAGACATGTAGGAGGGAGTGAAAGGTAAGGGCTACAGTATCAGCAGCATTATGGTCTTGGGTGACATATGCCCAAACTGCCTCCGACGTCCAGGTGCCATGACTTTGGATATCCTGCATGGGGACATTTAGGTTGAACGCCAGGGTGGCACCTGAACGACGGAGAGAGTGAAAAGTGTAGCCCCAGGGGGTAAGGTTAAGTGCTTTCAACAGTTTTGCCAGAAATTTTCTAAGCCTAGTATCAGTCAGTGGGACCCATCTTTCAAAGCACTGAACTTGAAACAATGGTCAATTGTTAGAACCGGAGGTACTTGAGAGCAGCTTTTTCACAGCAGCCACTGGGCATAAGGGGGATTTACCCAGGGATGGAATTTTCAAGACTTTTACCTTATCTTTGTTTTGCAGGGTTTTTGACCACTTTACTAATAGGTTAATCCCTGGGGGCCCAAAAATTATGTCCCCTCGGGACAAGTGTTTTAAGGGGTCATGTCCTGATATAGTGTGAGGAACAAGGTTGGATGTACATAGGAAGCTGAAGAAAGCCAGTAGAATAGCTGCTTTACAGATATGCCCCATATGCATTCTATCACATTGCAACGCCATTGCTTGGAGTGTCTCAGTGTCAATTATGGGTTTTAGACAGGGATTGAGAGGTCGGTGCCTCATTATTGCTTTGTTGTACAGCTTTATTCTATGGTCTGAAAAACTGCCAGGATTCAAGCCATACATGGCCAGAGAGGATTTGATGGCTGATAAATAATTTACCAGTCCTGAATGAGAAATACTATTAAAATTAAGGAATTCTAGGAATGAGAGGATATCCAAAGGGGATATGTTATAAATGTCAATGGAAGCAAAAGCACAAAAGGAAAGAAAATTACGAAATTTTGACTCATAGCTCTTTGATGTTGAATCTGCAAAGGCTAGTTTCAATCTCCTGGTAGCTGTGATTGCTAGTGACGAGGTCATAGGTGCTGAATCTGAAGATTTAAATACACCAATTAATTACAAGGGCATTTTTGGGGACACGAACCCATACATGGTTGGGCAACAATCGATAGAATTTTGTTCTAAATTGCTCTGCCATATTCCATCTTGATAAACTATCGGCTATATTATTGTGAACTCCCATTATATGAACAGTTTTGAGAAAAATGTCGAATTGGGCAGCTTCCATGAAGATATTTCGAGCAATTGCAGCCAGGGTGAGATCTCGAGTTTTACCTGAATTTAAAACCATGACTACAGCTTGATTATCACAAGCAATACGCACTGCCTTGCCAGTCCATTGGGGACCCCAGGTTCGAATAGCCACTAAGATATTAAGCATCTCTAGATGCACAATGGTCATGTGTTCATATCCAAGGGGGATTTGGATGCTGTACACCTGGCTACCCCACCTGGCACCTAGTCCTTGCAAAGAGGCATCTAATTCAATTTTTTCCATGACAGGATTGTGTGATATAAAAGCCTTACCATTGAATTTGGGAATAAATTCTAGAAACCAGTATAGATCCCTCTTGAATTCAATTGTTAGCATAATCTTTTCGAATTTATCCGAACTTCTTAAGAGATCCAGCATACGGTTAAGGAAGGGCCTAGACAGACGTACACATTTTGTAATATATAACAATTTTCCTAACAGGGATTGTAACTGTCTTTTAGTGCAATGTTGCCTATGAGCCCATGCTTTACATTCTAGTAGAATTTCTGTAACTTTGTCAGGGGGTATGGACACTGTGAACTCTTCAGTGTCAATATCGACACCTAAAGAAGTAACTTTAGTGGCAGGTTTGACTACCTTCTTTTCGCTGATGTCAAATCCTAACTCAGTCAAGAGGGTTCTGAGATTTTGGTATGAATCCTGAGATTTACTGACTACTGAGTGGCCAATTATATCATCTATATAATTGGTGACTGAGAAGCCCTTCTGGGCCATAATAAAGCGCACAGCGTCACTTAAGCGCTGGAACAGGGCCGAACCATGCCGAAACCCAAAAGGCAAACAACTGTCAATATACAGGTCATTAAGTCTTAAGCCTAAAAGATTATAGTCTTTAGGATCCAGTTTTACATGTCTAAAGGCTCTGCTAAGATCAATTTTATATAAGTGACAACCTTTTCCTAACTGCTTGACTTTATTTGTTATGTTATCAATAGTGGGCAATGTGAGAAGGAAAGGAGTGCCTAAATAGGTGTCAGATTGTACACCTGCATTCACAGAATACCCATGAGGAAAACTGAGATCCACAATTACCCGTCTATGAGCACCTCCAGGTTTATCTCTGGTTAAGAAAGGTGAGATATGAAGATTTTCAATTGGTGAGTCCTGGAAAGGGCCCAACATGGCCCCAAAATCCTTTTCTTCAGTTAAATAAGCTTTGACATCTTCAGTATGGTCAGTTGCTGAGCTATGATTTGTTGGACACTTTGAAGTGGTGAGGCATAATCAAAATCTAACGGAAAGCCATATCTAAGAAGTAATACTAATTGGGAGTCCCAATAGTTATGCAAATATTTATGCCAGGTATCAGGTTTTAACTGGGATTGTATCTGAATTTGGGTTTCCATATAATTATGATAGCCTGAAACCTTTATGCGACGATGAATATCAAAGATATTTTCTGTACTTTGTTTTTGAAGGTCAATGGTGGGCAAGGTCAAATCACCTAGAGGAATAAATCCAAATTTAGCTTGAGTTTGGTCATTCCAACTGACAAACGTGCTGTTATTTGCAGCAGCAGCAATTTGTTGTCTATGGCGAGGCCGAAATCTTAACTCAAGGTCATATTTGTCTGTTTCCAGGTTTACATGGTTGTTATCCTGACTATTTTGGTCATATAGTGATTTCTCAGACGTATTTAACTCACCTGTGCCACTATTTTGACACTTGTTTACCTCTGACACTTCATGACTTGTTTGGTCATTATTACTGTTATTAAATGACAGAACGTTTTTAGCAATATCTTTTTTGTGATTTAGCTGCAGCTCTATGTAGAGCAGTATCATTTAACTCACAAGATTTCTTTGATGTATTTAACTCACCTGTACAGTTATTTTGACACTTATCCAACGTTGACACTTCTTGACTTGTTTTGTCACTGCTACAATCGTTTAGTGACACAACATTTGTAACCTTACATTTTTGTGACTTTACTGCAGTTTTATTTACAACAGTACCATTTGACACACAAGTATTACGTTGTTTACAATCCACAAAAGTATTTGCCAGCTTGTTACCTGCTACATTGTCAACACATTCAAACGCACTTTCAATATTTTCAACACTGTTTAATATTTCAAACCTATTTTGTGTTGATATGACACGGGCTTTTGACACTTTTGGACAGTGTTTTGGCACATGCATTGAAGTGTGGAGTTTCTTTAAGTGCTGTGTCACACATTTACGATTTTTGGTGCCATTGTTTTCAAGTTTAACATTTGGTAACAATTTTTGTCTTTTATTGTCCACATTTGTGAGGAATTTAGATTTGTTTTCAGCTGGGGTGTCCCTGCTGTGTCTAACTACCCAAGCGTATGACCTATTGTTAGCTTTGGCCCAATCCGACCTCCAATTGATACTACCTATCTGTTCTTTATGGGCATTGGTGATAACTCTTGGGCCAAAGATTTTTGCTATACATCTGCATTACTGCAGTGCCCTAATCGTTTTTTGTTTTGCAATCTTTGTGTGAATGTGCCAATTTTTTGCCTTGAGAGTAGCCATGGCTACAAATATGAAGATACAATCTACCTCCAGTTTCATGATCGCCTTTATGAGAACAGGAGTTCTTTTGATAGTATCTACATGGGGCTGAGTTATCTTTGCTGGCTACTTTTTTACTATGGGCACCCTGAGGTTGAGAGGTGGACCTATGAGCATAAGCTCTTCGAACCCTGTCGATTTTGTTGGTTTCCTCCCACGTAATCCTCCCTTCCTCCATCTTACATAATAGTACTGCGTGTGAACCTTTCGCTGATGCCCACCCAAAATCATGCGAGTCTTCCATGATATCAGAGAGATACTCGAGCATTTTGTTTTTTACACTTAAATCACTTTCATCTCGGATAATACTTGCGAATCCTGAAACCCATTGACTCATGGTTAAATTGTCATAGTTCATTCTATTTTTGGAACTGCCCCCTAAGACGTGATTCTGGGGCCAAGGGACCTCCTTTTTAACCCATATTGTTTCGGACCCTCCCCTTTGAGACTTAAACTTGCCTTTATCAAGTCCTTGTAGTTCTCGAATCCTTCTGTCCACTTGCTGCTGTATCACTCTTGACTGTCTCAGAGTTGTCAGGGAGGGGAGCACCAGGTCTTGTTCTGGAGATACGATCCTTGTTGACTTCTGGCTTCCAGCTGGCGACCTCTATGGAGACATGCTGGATGCTTGACTTCTGACAGGAGACAACGAGGTGGAACCTAAGGCTTGCATCTTGTCTTCCATCTGTGTCATTCGACCACTGAGGTGTTTCAGTTCCATTAAGATCTGTGAATTTGTGTCCATTGAATTGTCCTTGTCCTTTTCAATTTTGCAGTTTCTATTTATGGGTCTTACGTGGTGACCCCCACATTTGATACAGTCAAATGTCTTTCCCATACTAGAAATATAAGACAGAATGCTGCTTTGGATCGTGCTTGAGTTTGTTCAGAATTTTAGATGACAAAATAGAGCAAATGGCTCAGTAATTTTATATAAAATAAATACAGCCCTCAATGAGCGCTCCACAAAACAGAGCAAAGTCAAGCATGACTCAAAGCAGAGTCATAAAAATCCACTTCCACAGCATTCGCCCTGAGCCAAAATGTCCACAGGTATTTATTTACAATCAAGTCTATATAATAACACAGTTAAAATCTTTGTTAAAATCACTAAAAACACTTGACATATCACTGCAGATGACTGACATACCAGCTTTAATGAAAGTTTTTTCAAGTTAAAATGGCGACTTGCCTCACTGAAAGCTGGATTTAAAGTGAGGAAGGAGGGAAATTGTAGCAAAAAGGCGGGAGCCTTACATAACCAAAGGTCAAAGACTGACCACACATATTAAGGTACTGTAGAAACAATGCTAGCCACTGATTAAGGTAGCACCTAGTGCGCTACCTCCCCAAAAACAGCATTTTGTCAGTAATAGTCAGTAAGTGTCAGGCTCAGACAGAATTGACCGAGACAATGAGCATTGAAAATGAGCTTGCGTCAAATGCTCATGGAAAGTCTAAAAAGACATTTCTGCAAGTAAAGACTAATAAAGGTGCTGTCACTCAAAGGTCGCTACAAAGACCGACTGTGATGCTAAGAGGGTTTTTTTCTCCAGGTGGAGCAGACCAGAGAGACTAAGACGGTGATAAAGTGATAACAGATGACAACAAGGTTGACGAGGACACACAGAGCATGATACTGTATGAACTACAGAAGGTCACAGCCAGGTTGGACATGGTTGACAACCAGATGGCAGGATCCAGGCAGCGGGGCAGCAGTATGGACTCAAAGTTAAGTAGACATTCTAAAAGTATGGTGCAAGCTCTCGCAAAAGTAGGACAAACCATAGGCAGGTGTCCAATTCATCTGATGATGATCTACACCTCCCTTCTTTGTCAGACGTAAGATCATCTATTAGGTTACAATACAAAACTTAGTCTTATTAGATAAAAAAGATAAAAAATATAGAGAGCACATGCTCACATATCTGGCTGACATAATGGAAGATGCCACAGGTTTCACATGGGCAAGTGCCAAGGTATCTCATGCTGTCATGTAATGGGATGAAGCGTGGCTCCCTCACCTGGTTTCACACTGACAGGATAGATAGAATCAACCATGCCCATGCTCAAAAACACAATGTTTCACAGAAACAAAATTGGCGTAAGAATAACAAAAATAAAAGACCTCGGTTCTGCAAGGCATTCCAATCAGGTTCATGTACATATGTCAAAGATTATGATGTAGGTTGCCATATACAGAAGCATATATGCGCCTTTTGTTGACTTAAGAAAAGTATTTGACACACCCTGACAGAGATTGCCACTTTGCAAAACGTAGTGCCCAGGAAAAAACTAGCAGCTGGTTGCTCGGCAATAGCGCGGATGGGCAGCAGTGCATCTGTAAATAAAGTTCTTCAAGCATCTTGTACTTTACATCCAGTCAGTGTGACAGTGATTCGAATGTAAAGGACTCTTGCACTCAGTGACGGTATAAATGTTGACAATACTGGCAAAAAGGGCAAAGTTGCTTGTGTTGACAACAGGGGTCAAGGTTATGTATACACTCCCATTGTTTACGATTCGAATGTAAAGGACTCTTGCACTCAGTGACGGTATAAATGTTGACAATACTGGCAAAAAGGGCAAAGTTGCTCGTGTTGACAACAGGGGTCAAGGTTATGTATACACTCCCATTGTTTACAATTCTAAGGTGAACAAAAGTAATGTCCAGGCATCCTTGATCAGGGGTAACAGTTACAAACATGTCAGATATTTTGACAGCAACGAAGGGGTAATGTCAATCTTGATACATCTAAATCTGGCATATTTCAGAAGAGCGTTCGGGAGAAACAAACGAATAGTGACACTTTGTCCTTAAAGATCAAGTAAAGTATAATGGTGTTATTGGTGATGTAAACGTGTTCTAAGGTTCACACAGGCACAAGTCATTTAGATTGCAAACATTTTAAATTGTGGAGGAAACAAAATAACAAAGATTTTGTTTTCGTACCTATCTCAGATCTCTTACTACCAAATACTGATGTCAATGGTGGTCCTGTGACTGATCCCACCCAAGCTCATGACATATACAAAGCCAGTGGTTCTTTAAATTTCTTAAATGTAGAATTCTGGTCAGAAGTCAGTTGAATGTTGAGGAATGGCAAACACAATTTCGGGGTTATTGGGAGGACCAGTTTATTGAGCTCAAATTTCTATTTCCTCTAGATTTTAATCCAGAATTTGACTTAATTTGTGATAGCAAAAACCATGCTTCTTCTCTTAATTTTGCCATCCATAAGGACGCACATTGGGAGGAGTAAATTAAATTTGATGTAATTCTGGGTCACCTTTCAAAAATTACCCATACAAAATTGTCACTTCTCACCATTTATGACCAGAGAAAAAGGTAACTCTGTCAACAGGTATGTCATAATTGATTTGTCATGGCTTAAGAATCAGTCTGTCAGTTCTGGTGTGTCAATTGTGAATCACACTTGTATAAGATTGACATCAGCAGGGAGTTCTGTCATATGAAGCTTGATCCTGGTGACTACAACTTATTAGGCTTAAAATTGCATGAAAATGTCTACATCGACATCTGCCTGCCATTCAGGAGTCATCACAGGAAGCAAATCCTCCAGTGTCTAAGCAACGCTGTGCGTGATTTCATGCATCATGACAGTTATGCCATCTTGAACTATGTAGATGACTTCATTGGGGTTGGCATCCCGAGCATCGTGCATTATTCATATTCCCATTTATTGTGTTTACTTTATGCCTTTGGCTTGGACATCAGTGAGAGAAAGTTGGTATAACCTCAAACTAAGGTGGTGGGTCGAGATTGATAGTGTCAAACGTATCATTGCCATTCCCCAGGACAAGCTTGTAAACATTAAATCCATGGTGGAAGACTGGTCCACAGAGAAATCCTGTGTTAAAAACAGCTACAATATTTACTTGGAAACCTCCTGTATGTTCATAAATGCGTCAGACCAGCCAGCATATTTTGAACAGGATACTTCAGCTCAGGAATAACTATGACACCAAAAATATCCCTTTGACCCAAGATTGCAAGAGAGACCTAAGAGACTGCAAAACTTCTCTAGGGCTATAATAGATTTTCATACTTTGACAATAACCCTGTGCATCATATATTTGAGCTTGACACCTGTCTGATGGGTATGGGGTGCAGATTCGGACACATGATCTATCACTTGGCAGTTCCCAGTCACTGCCAAAATCTTGCTATAGTCCATCTTTAGATGGTAAATGTCCTAGTGGCAGTTCTAATTTTTGTCCAATTTTGGTGCAGGAAGTCAATACTGGTGAGATGTGATAAGAGTGCTGTGGTTCAAATCTTGAATTCAGGAAAAACCAAAGATCCATTTCTGTACCTGTAATTCAAAATGTTTGCTTGAAGTGTATCTCGCATACTTTACTCAGAATGGTGTTTCTGTTTTCATGCTATCAAATTATGTTTCGACTCATCTAGGCATATAACTAAGCCTCAAGTGGGAAAGCTGGCAGTTGCTTGCTGTTGGTCGGCAGTTTACAGTACAGAGCCCTGACAAATTGTATGCACTGGTTTCCTAGGAGCTTCCAACTACCCATCGTGGTATGACCTGTACAGTGTTGAAAGCAATTTAAAACTCCAAACAAATAAATATAACAAGAACTAGAAAATTTTTTACTAGGGGCAGTAATGAGTCAGAATGGTCCGCCTGGCTTCGACTGCTATCAAGAAGATTAATTTGGTCCTTACACCAGCCACACAAAAATACGTACAAAAATACACAATCTTTCTGAACTTCAAGCTTGATTAAGTAGGTCCTTTACACATTCAAGAATATCTAGAATTTCTTGCCATCAACAAAGTTTTTCTGTCTTGGGTCAAAAGCAAATATCGGCCATGAAAGGCTATGTTTACAGTATACGTCTTAGATGCAGCAGCCTTATATTGTAACAAAGAATATATGGCTAAAAGAATCATAGATGTACACGTTTAGATAAAAAATGGTTAAAATTATCAAATGAAGACAGCTTGGTCCCAGACCACTTGACTAAGTTCTCACGGTAACAGTTATTCCCCCTCTTTCAAAATTATCGAAAAGGACAAAGTATAAAGAATATATGTAAATCTCAACTTGAGTTTAAGGTTACCTGAAGATAAACCTAACATCTTAGTAATCTTTGTTTAATACTACTGTTTTGAAATTACAGTGAAATATTGGTGAAGAAAAAATATGTTGTATCCCCAAAATGAAGGGATTTTTATTCATGTTGGACCTGAAGTAATGGTATATTTTGACAGTGTATCTAGTGAGAGTCTTGCACAAGGTCTAACAGAGTTAGTAATGAAACAATAACATTCTCTCAACATTGTGTTTGTGGTCAAATTTGTCGGCAAACACTTACTAAATAGTGCCCTAGATATTGAATAGTCAATGAACAGGGTTTGGAGGCCATACAACTAAAGGATTGTTCTGCTGGTAAAAGCTGAAAAGGGAACAGAAAAGTAAATGTAAACTTAAATTTCTATTACGTTTCCATGGCGCATTTCATACTGTCTCGTTACCTTAATATGTACAAAAAATGAAGAAATTTCAATATATAAAACTGTGTATTAAATATATATTAAATATTGTGGTGAAACTGTACAAATTCGTTAATTAAAAGGATAAATAAAATTGCAGCAACAGTAATCTTGTGTATATTTTTAACATAATGGCTTTCTTATAATACAGAACATAGTTCATGTTCTGTTGATCAAACTGTAGGGTTTGGGGTTGTATAAGTAGCTTTCATATACGACTGCATTGGCTCCCTGTTGAACATTGCTCAGTCTTTAAAACAGCCACCCTGGTTTATAAGTTTCTCCACACTGGTTTTCCCAAGTATTTTGCTCCATACATCTCTACCTGCAGCAGTTCCTACAGTAGCAGGCGCAGTCAGAGTGGTGGTAATTTCCCTGTCATTCCCAAGTTTCAACCCTCAGTCCATCAGTCTCCATCCCCAGGCAGAAAAACACTACTGCGGGTACTTGTTTATTGTATATATACACTTAACTATCACTTAACTATAATTACATTTCGTTATAAGTATAATATATATAATACAGTAATGTATATAGTTATATAGTAAATAGTTAGAGATAATCACATAATACTGTGCATTGAGTTTAGAGTCCATTAGAGTTCATAGAATCACAAGTATGCACAGTAGAATAAAATAAAATACACTAAAATAAATAAATCAGTACATAAGTTAAAAGCCCTAAGGTCAAATTGAAAGTAGCCAGCAGAAGGACCCCCCATCAGTACCAGGTCATCATCTGACCCCTTGTGACCATAAGCAAGGTCAATGTTCAGTGCAGAGGAGGGTTAATTTAAAGCTAACGCAATTTGACCTTGAGATTCACAATAGCCAAAGTCAAACCCTTTAATACGAATAATACATCATCTAAACCCGCAAGCTACCCAAGTTATAAAAAACTTATATAAAAACAAGGGGAAGGGAGGGAGGGAAAGTTTTTTCCATGTCTCTCCTTCAAAGTTTTGATTTAAACTGAAGGTTAGAAGCTTGAAATTAAGTTACCCAATAATGTCAGCCAATTATGTAAGATTGTTTACTGGTTACTAGGGTCATGTGTCAAAGTTAGGGTCATGCCCTAATTTGGGGTTTGCAAACTCAAAAACACAATAGACTGGTAGCAGAGCCTCTTTTAAGGTTGTAGACAATGTCTGCCTTGGGGCAGGACTGACATGAGGGTCGCCTTTAACACCCCAGCTGACAGTCCCCATCCCCAGGCAGAAAAGCACTACTGCGGGTACTTGTTTATTGTATATATACATCTAACTATCATTATTTACATTTCGTTATAAGTATAATATATATAATATAGTAATGTATATAGTTACATAGTAAATAGTTAGAGATAATCACATAATACTGTGCATTGAGTTTAGAGTCCATTAGAGTCCATAGAATCATAAGTATGCACAGTAGAATAAAATAAAATACACTAAAATAAATAAATCAGTACATAAGTTAAAAGCCCTAAGGTCAAATTGAAAGTAGCCAGCAGAAGGACCCCCCATCAGTACCAGGTCATCATCTGACCAATTGTGACCTTAAGCAAGGTCAATGTTCAGTGCAGAGGAGGGTTAATTTAAAGCTACCGCAATTTGACCTTGAGGTTCACAATAGCCAAGGTCAAACCCTTTAATACAAATAATACATCATCTAAACCCGCCAAAGACCCAACTGTAGGGGTAGGTGGCATATAACATAAGGAAATGATATCTAAGCATTAATACTACTTGCAAGAGCTGAGGCCAGGTGTTCATCATATGACTGATCTGCTTGAATATACCGCCAAATGCAGTCAGAGGTCCAGGTCCCATGACGTTGGATGCTTCTAACAGGGATATGGGAGTTAAAGGCGAATGTGGCACCTGACCTTCAAAAACTATGGAATGTGAAGTGGGAAGGGTTCGAACCCAGCTTTTTATTAATGGCCTTTAGTACTTTTCTGACTCTTGAATCAATGAGAGGGGACCAACCACCAGGGCCATAAAATTGGAATAGGGAAGACTGATCAGTGAATGGGTAGTATTTCTTCAGATACTTGAGGGCAGCTCTGGGACACAGGTCCTTGTCAGTGAGTCTTGGAAGAGTAATAATTTGAACAGAGTCTCGGGTTTGGATTGTCTTAGACCATTTTAAGATGACCTCAACAAAGGATTTTGTAAATATAAGGTCAGCTCCAGTCAAATACCTTGAAGGGTCAAATGTGGCTAGTGAGTGAGGGCATAAATTCGATAGACTCAAGAAGGCAAAAATCCAGTTAGAAAAATGGCTTTGTAAATTCTGCCTTGTTTAAAAGTCAAGGCCAGGGTAGATATACGTTTCAACATAGGTATATCTATGATGTTATGATATACTGCTGAAAGAGGTCTATTTATATGTAAAGACCTGATAAAATACTTCACATTGGGATGGTCACAAATGCTAAAGTTCAGATGGTACAGTGTCAGATTGGCTTTAATGGCTGATACATAATTAGCCACCATAGTGGCTGAACATTGGTTACTGGCCAAACATTCCAAGAAAGACAACAACACTTTCACAGAAATTTTTACTAGTTGCACATTCATAATTATACAAAAGGCCATGAAGGCCCGAAACATCATAGAATATGCTTTCTTGGTCTTTGGCCTGAATGCATCATGCAGACGAGACGTAGCTTTGGCTGACAGGCCATCCATTCTCTTTATTCCTACAACAAAGCATAGTACCCATCATTAATAAATGTAGTTAATTACATAGCCCCTGCAATGAAAAAACAAAACACAAGGACAGATAGACCTAAACTGCGTTCGAATGACCCGCAACTTCAGAAGCTGGACAGAGGGAACCAAAGGTTATAATTCAGGATCTAGGTACAACAATTCTTGTGAGATGTCCAGCCAGCACGGCTGGGGTATGTACGAGCACAACTCTACGATGTTCTGCACCGAGCCCTGCCATCTGGACAGGAGATCTGCTACGCGATTTTCCTTGCCTTGTATGAGCACATAACGAACGTCTATGTCGTGGGTGGCAGCACAGTACCATATATTCCTTGCACAGGCAGACAAGTACGGATCTTTCGTCCTACCGGACCTTAAGACTGTAACTACTGCTTGGTTATCACATTTTACTAGTATTTTTCGACCCGACCATTGTGGAGCAAATAGTCTAAGGGCGACTAAGATGTCTACCATCTCTAGATGGACAATGGTGCATCCCTGATAACCCTTTTGGAGGGGGGGTGATACAAACAATCTTCAATACGACCCCCCAGGCCCGTGAGGCAACCATCGAGTTCTAAAGTTTCCTGGATGGGTTTGTGGTCATAAAGGTTAACACCATTGTAATTGGGGAGAAATTTTGCAAACCAAGCTAGATCACGTTTGAAGTTATCAGTGAGGGACACTTTCTTGTCATTGTGACTAGCTCGTAGTAACTCCAACATTCTGTTTAGGAAGACACAGGCTGGTTTCACACATTTGTGTACATATTAGAAGCAGTCCCAAAATGGACTGTAACTGCCTCTTTGTACAAACGCGTTTTCTTTGCCATTGCTTGACTGTGTCACAAATTTGGGTGAGTTTGTCATCAGGTATTGAAATACTACCATGTTCCATGTCTATGAGAACACCCAGACATACGACCTGCGTACTAGGTGGTACAAGTTTCTTCTCGCTTATGGTCAATCCAAGTTGACACATCAGTTCAACCAAGTAATTGTATGAGTCATGCACAATGCCTGGAACCGAAGTAGTCGTCGATATAGTCGATGACGCAGAAACGTTTTTGTCTCATCATAAAGCGTACAGCGTCGCTGAGACGCTGAAAAAATTTGGCTGCCGTGCCGTGTCCCGAACGGCATGCACGTGTCAACGTATGCGCCACGCCAGTGAAGACCTAAGAGGTCGTAATCTCCTGGATCGACTTTCACATGCCTGAAGGCACGACTTACATCCACCTTATACAAACGCGCACCACGACCCAAACGTTTTAATTCATTTGTGATGTCGTCCACAGAAGGAAATGTCAGCTCGAACTCACTTCCTAGATAGGTTTGCTTATCAATACCTGCATTGACTGAAGCCCCTAGTGGCCAACTGAGATCAATGATGACACGCCTGCATTCGGAGTTGGGCTTGTGTCTCGTCATAAAAGGGGAAGTATGAGCCCCTGGTATTGGGTTTGATTCAAAGGGACCTAAAATTGCATTGAAACTGCATTCCTCTTGAAGGTAAGCGTCAACGTCACTTGGAAATTCTGTGGCAGAACTATGATTGCCTTCTTCATGATTTAGGACACAATTTCTATTGAAATCCAGTGGGAATCCGAATTCGATTAGTTGCAATAATTGCTGGTCCCAATAGTTGCTAAGCGCATTTTTCCATACATTTACATTAAGCTGGGAGGACACAGGTATTCTAGCCTGCATATAGTTTGGTACACCAGTGGCCCGGACGAGAGCATGGATATTAAAAACACTACGACCTTCTGGTGAGCAAACATAATCTTCAGCCGGCATAACTTGTGCACTATGGGGAATGAACCCAAATTTGAAGTCTGACTGTTTTTCCCAGTCTTTGTAAATGTCTGATTCATTAAACAATGAATTTGGGGATTGTTTTGTTTTAATGCCACTTATAATGGTATTGACAAATTTGTTTTCAATACCCGCTAATTGGGTGTCATATAATAGAGTCAATCCATTATTGTGACTTTCAATGGTTGTACGTGGGATGGCAACCACGTTCGCACTGCTCTTAGAGGCAGAACAACCTACCTGGCCCCCTCTGTCCACTGCACATACAGGATGGCTTTTACTCTCACATGTTTCCATGTCTTGTCTTTCAAGATTACACATTCTTTATTACTCAAAATACTCGTACCTCTTGTTTGTAACACCTTGCTATCACCCGACCTGACACTGGGAAGTACAGTTCTACTTCTAGCAATATGGGAGACATTATTGTGGTGAACAGGAGGTTTTTTGGCAAGTAAAGCATCAATTGCATGTGGAGATACAGTAGAATTGTAAAAGAACTTTGTTCTGTAAATCTTTTTGTCAACAGTGTCAGGACCAGCAATAGTGTTGTCAATAACACTTTTTGAACACACTGCACAGAAACTGTTTTTGAACTGTCTTTACATTCAACATGACTGCTATTGATGAGCAGTCCCGGGTTCATTTTTTTAACCAATCTTTGTGTAGTTACAATCTTTCTCTGGGTGGGCTAGTTACTTTCCATTACTCAGACAAAACGCACATATGTGCCTGTGGGCTCTACCGTTTACATCATGATCCCTATTTTGACTACAAGTACCTTGTTGGTAATATTTGCAAAACCAAGGCTTTTTCTGATTCTCAGATGCTTTACCCCAATTTTGTTGTTTTGACTGACTAAAGTGCTTCTGCGCATGAGCACGACGTATTCTGTTGATGCGTTCGGTGTCTTCCCACGTGAGGACGCCCCTTTCCATCTCACAAAGCATCACAGCGTGAGCTGCCAGGAGAAGTCAGTGGCGTCCTCCATGAGATCTGCCATGTACGACACCATAGCATCCCTACGCTCAACCGAATTCTCTTCCAATATGTTTCTACAGAAACCTTGTATCCATTGAGTTAAACTCAACTGGTCGTAACTAATTCTTTGCCTTTGCATTCCCCCCTAATATGGGCTCATGTGGCCATGACACTTTTTCTTTAACAATTACATCAATATTTCCCCCATGTTTTGATTTTAACTTTTGTACTTTCTCATTACCTGAGGATTGTGAACTGCGTTCTAGGGCCCTAATCCTCTTGTCGACCTGCCTTTGCATTTTATGGGATCTCAGGGTTTCAAGGCTGGGCGTGTCACTGTCATCAGATGATGACTCGCTTAGACTTTCTACATATTTTGGGGTTTTTCTACCTTTTTTAACACTTGATGTCACAAAATCTGTACTTAACTTAGTCTTTGTGGAATTTCCAACTGCTGCTGCCTCTGCCATTCTGTCCTCAACTGTGTCCAACCGCTTGGTCACTCGCTCCAGCTGGTTCAGGATCTGCAACTGTAACTGCTGTCCGTTAAGCGACTCTCCTCCAATCGACTCAGCCACTTGCGAATCAGCAGCATCTCTTATAAGTCCTGTTTCACTCCCCTCTTCTTGTAGCTTCTCCAACCTTCTGCACCTCTTCCCTGTAGGCGGACCATGGCGTTCTTTACACTTCTTGCAGTTATTTTTATTATCTGGCATTTTAAATTCACAATTTGTGCCTTCGCACTCTGAAAGAAGTCACTGTCCACTATGAATATACAGAAACCCGGGGGTTGAATGGTCTATCGTTACAATCACAGGCTATCATAAATTAAACTAGGACGACAAATAAGTGAAGCAATAGGTTAGACTGTCCCTTCATAGCCAATCTATCAAGCCTGAGGTTGTCTCGATGACCAAATAATCCCACGAATCGTGACAAGTGAAGTACGTTCAACAGAACGCAGTCAGTTCCTTTCAAACAGTTATAATCATTGCACTAAATGACCGTTCATTTATATCTACATATGCACAAGTTAAAAGCCTAAGATGACTTATAAAAACACTAAAAACAAGAAAGTAAAAGTTTTTTCCATGTCTCTCCTTCAAAGTTTTGATTTAAACTGAAGGTTAGAAGCTTGAAATTAAGTTACCCAATAATGTCAGCCAATTATGTAAGTTTGTTTACTGGTTACTAGGGTCATGTGTCAAAGTTAGGGTCATGCCCTAATTTGGGGTTTGCAAACTCAAAAACACAATAGACTGGTAGCAGAGCCTCTTTTAAGGTTGTACACAATGTCTGCCTTGGGGCAGGACTGACATGAGGGTCGCCTTTAACGCCCCAGCTGAAAATCTATCAAACAGTTTGGTTATAGTTTTGCTTTTGATGCTCCCACTGTTTGGAATGCTCTTCCTGAGGAGATTCGTGCGTCCCCCTCTCTGGCCTCCTTCAGAAAATGCCTCAAAACCTACCTTAACACCAAGACAATACCCTCCTTAGTCTTACTTACCCCCTGGCGGTCTTCCTGGTGCCTGGACTCTTTTCTGTCCCTGGATATTGAAATTGGTTGACTGTTTTTGTTTTGTTGCACCTTAGAGTCCCCTTTGAATAGGGGAGATGAAGTGCTATAAAAGTCCAATTAGAATTAGAATTATACGAGACAATTCTAATTATGTTATGGTGGTGCATTGTTCAGTGTTAGTGATCGTCACATACATTAATACCATGTAAAGACAAACTAACCACCACTTAAGCTAATATACCCCATTTTAGCCAATATAGCTTAATATAACCCACATTACAGGTGGTGCATGCCGCTCACTGGATTTACATATCCTCTGAGATTTGGTATATCCCTTCACCTTACAATCGGTATGTCCCAAGGTAGTAGGCTTTGGCTACAATGCCCCAGTCCTTCAACTGCTATCTGACATCCGTATGTGGGCTTGTGACACAGTGCCAAAACGTGTTAAATGTGATTAGGGTACAAAGTACATTATATAAACACCTATCTAAAATCCTGCATTATTATGACTTAATATGAAAATTCTTGGATACATTGTTTACATTTGTTTGTGTGTTTTTCCAAAAAATGGCCACCATAAATGGAAAATTTAGAATTCAGTATCATGCATATTTACGTTTCAGTCTTACAATTCCATTTTAAAGGTAGAATGAAAGCCATCGCCATTTAAAACCATTTCTAAAAATATGTCACCTTTCTGTTCCAGTTCATGTGTGAAATAGCCTTTAGACAATACTATTGAGCTTGTGTTGCAGAGTTGACACTTAACAAAAATCAATAGTTTATATTATTAACCAAATGGTGCCTTTTTCAGGTTTAACAGTTAAGATTAACTTCTAACTTTTAATATAGTGAATTATAATATTATAGAATATTTATAATTTTTAAAGATAAATTACGTTATGACTATCATAACAGAAATCTGTTAGCATGGATTGAATAGCCATGGAGTTAGACACTGTGAGAAACCCCACACTAGCTCGCATGTTCTAACCAATATTTCTGGTGTGTGTCAGCCGTCCAGTTCATTAACGGAATGCCTATATAACAGGGGGATCCAGACTTCACCTACTCACTCTGGGGTTTGAATAGATCTTCTACTCCACAATTTCCTAGTGGCTAAAATCCAAACAGGCAACAGAACTAGAGATACTATGGAGGGCATTCATTTCTTTCTTGTTGTGGTGGTGGTGAGTACTTAGCTTTATTGTTTTACTTACTGTGTAGTAAAGTAATGAAACAGTGCATTAAATTAATTTTAAAAAGAACTATTTTCAGCAAATGTTGTTTGAAATAAATGTCATGATGAATTATGTATCTAGATCTGTCGAGCTATTACAGGAGTTTGGAATGTATATATTTTTCTCATAATCCGAAAACGTTGGTGTTGTGTAAATATATACCCAGAATTACCTAAATTATGTGAAACTTAATTAATTCGGCAACAGAATAATGTACAATAAAGGTTAATCAAGGTCAACTATTTTGAAGTACAAAAGGCTTTACAGTAAGAAATATTTTGAAAATTTCAAAGAACAAAATTGAAACATTTTTTTTTGTAAAATTTGTAACTTTAATCCAATTTGAAAGATAAACAAAATCTCCAAGTTTCCAAATTTTGATATTTACTATACAGTGGGACATTTAAAACCAAGGTCCAAAGAGGTTTTAATCTACTAGCTCGATGGCAAAGCCATCAGGGACACGAGTAGTGTACCAAAACAGTCACCCACCCCAGTACTAACGTAGTCCATTGCCGCTTAACTTCAGTGAAGAGGCAGGCACTATTCTCACTATGCCACAATTCATAAAAGTCCAGAGACAAAAAAAAATGCAGTGATCCTTAGAAGTGTGAGCCTCACTAGAGCTTGAGCTTAAAACTTTTTAAGTGCTGAAATCGATGTAACCATCCTCTAGGGCACAGATGTGCACAAAATTGGATAGTCAAGTTACAGAAAGAGGTCAGTATTGTTATAAGCGTCCAATAAGGAAGATAGGCTATGGTGGACAGATCAATCTGAATAGATACATCTTGAACTGAATACTAAATCCTACTGATACTTTTCACGGTTCTACTGGCTTGTAGGAGCTTTCTCTCTGTGCTTTCGTTTGGTCTGGTTGAAGAAACTGAGAGGTGATTGTCCCGTGTGAGATGACTCCACGTAATTAAATACCAAAAATATGTGTCCTCAGTATGTTGTGCAACACATTGTAAAACAATGACCCTGACAACCTTTGGCCTTTGCTCCATTGTGCCTAGTAGGATTATGAATCTGCTTCGCCGGGATTCCAAACACATTCTCTACTACCATCCTATCTCTGGAGATCCTGTAGTTTGCTATAGTCTCTTCCCTTGTGAGTTGTTGTCTGCTGTAGGGTTTTACAAGACATGGCATAACGACGAAGATGTTGTCACCAGAAACAAAATAATGCAAATCTGGCCCTCCCTCCCCCAGGGGTTCAGGTGCAGGAAGACCCAAGGTGCTTTTTCTTCAACTTCCTGTAGTTAAATATTTGTGCATCTTCAACTTCTCTTCGATCTGTTTTGAGTCTTCACGAGAGGTAGTACAGCTTAAATACTCTTCCTTGAATTCAGAAAGGATGGACCAGCAGACAATATGAATGAATTAACATGGTTTGGCCAACCAGTGATACTGTAAGAACTTGTACGTTTCTCCTGTTGCCAGGTATCTCAATGCTGTTGCCAGTTTCAATCCAACTTGTAAGGGCTTCCTAAAATTGGTGACTTCCTTCTTTATTTGTTGGCGTATGCATTCTTAAAGGTCATAGGAAGCATTTTGATAACTATTGTCAATAGACACACATAGATGTAAAACTTCAATTTTTGTATAAATAAGATGTGTCTGGACAAGGTTACATGCTACATTTAACCATTTTCTGTCAGTTTTTTCAAGCTTTTTACAACTGTCGCCATTACTTTTCACTCCATAACTTTCATAGAAAATACTAGCTTTGACGTCACAGGTTCATTAGTTTGTAAACAAACTGCCATAGTTAGCTATTTCATGTACGTATTTATTTTCTGTGTGTTGGAATGTTTTTTTTTTGTTGATGTAATACATCAGTCTGGCACAGTAAGTTACAAAATTAGCATTAATAAGATTGTTGGTATTTTTCCAAATAAAAATGCATATGTTTGAAGAGCAAATATAGTCAAATTGTCTTTTCATGCATCAATCAACATTTTCAAAAATATGCATTTTTTCAGTATTTTTGAATGCAATTTATTTGTTATGTTATATAATATATCAGTGTGCAACAATGAACTACACAGTTAGCCTTTGGAAACCTTTATTTTACTGTCATATTAAAAATTATATGTTTAGGGAAGTAGGAACAAGTTTCATAAATAACACATGTACATGTATAGTACATATATATGCTGGACCATTTTTATGATAAATTTGAATAAATTTTTTCTTGTTTTAAAACTTATCTTACCACAAAATAATCATTAAATAAACACTGAATCAATATGTGAGAGATTGGGCCCATTGCAAGGATATGTAATGTTAGCACTGTAACCAAAACCCATTGCAAGACTTTCAACCACAAAACCTATAAATATATCTGACTGTGTAGATATTGTTCCAACCTCAGTTTTTTTTGAGGCAATGTTTAAACTATGTAAGTGATTAACCTTTACACAAGCTATCTACATAACCAAAATTTACTTACATATACTTGAAAATCTGTAATTAAAGAGTATTGTTACTGATTTTTGCCAAGATATGTCTAAATATGTTGCATTAAATCCAAATAAATTCAATTTAGTTACATTTACAGCAATGCTTAGTCCAGTATTGGCCAGATCTGTCAAAATTCTTTAAAAAGTTCAGTTTTGACTTTAATATTTCTACAGCTCATATAAGTGTTTCCTTTTATTATAGAATTTTATTAGTTCAGTGCTTTCTGACAAAGCCAACTGTAAGCTTTTGAAGTGATACATGTACATCAGCAATATTTTGTTCTTATAATTTGAGTCTTTATCAAGACTGTGAAAGTTAGTTAGCAGAGGAAGAAAGTGAGAAATGCAAGTATATATTCCAAGTTAGACAAGTGAACACATATTCCTTACACCGGCTGACTTTCATCTTAGTGTTTATATTAACTGAAATGATTGTAAACCAAAGAAAAATTAGGTGATGGAAGATAAAAAGCAGCAACATGTGAATAAATAAGATTGATGGGCTGTTTTTGCTTCTATTTGATCTAAAACTTTAAAAAAAAGAAAAAAACTTACACCCACTTAATTCCCTCAGTGTGTATTTATATGTTTATCTCAAAACTAAACAAACTATGCCATGAACCTGTGACGTCATCAGTCATCAACTAGGAGGAAAAACAACATGTCATCTTTTCACAGCACTCAGGATTTTTACTTTCTAGATTGTCATTTGTGACTCTACTACCATATATTTCTTAAAAACAACCATAGTTTCCATTTCATTAAGCGTTTATCCATTTAACAAAAGGAAATTCACAGTTTTCATAAAAAATGTTTCCTATGACCTTTAAAGGAGGTCAAAAACTGCGGGGGCATCCTGACAAAATTCTGGTATCTATTCTAGGATCCATGACATGACCTAGGGGTTTGGTGGTTTCTGCCTTGGTATGAATGGTAGTGGGGGCTGTGGTGAAGGTACTAGATGCATGACAGGTGGTGGGCCTGGGTTCAGATGAGTCCGTTTTTGTCTGCAACTCAGAATGAAAATAGTTAACTCAATAAAAACAATAGGGCCCTACGCTTCTCTAGAAAGTCTCTCTGATGTGCAGCTGGCATCTTTGCAGTGATATATGATGAGTAACAGCAGCAACAAGAGGTTTATATAACGTTGCTCAGATCCTGACTCATGGTCTCGACTCCTGAAATTTATCAGTCCAGTCCGGGTGGATCAAGACACTACTCCAGTCTTGTTGGTTTGTCACTATGGCTTGTTGTGACCTGATGTGGCTTCATTTAGGGATTTACAGCTTGTCCTGTATAGTTTCCTATCTAGTCATGGAGAAAAAAACCCCGACCCCAAGTCAGGTTTGAATCTTGTTCTAGACAAGCCGGGATGCACTACATCCTGTCGGGGAGGTGCAACAGAATGTGGTCTTAGACTTAGCGGATTCACAAAGCAGCTAACTCCATGAAATTGCTAAGTCAGTGGACTTAACTTTAAATCTGGGAGGTATTGGGCTTACATTTTGTAAAGAGGACTTAAATATGGCCGCCATAAACCTTTCTCCACTTCAGAATTTGAAATGACTGTAAATAAAGTATAATTATACAGCACACCTTACTGAAGTAGTCTTTGGGAAGTTTATATGATGTAACAAGGTTTTCTATTTCAAAACAGCACTGATCCATAGAAAAATTGCATCAAATGTAGGATATAAAATGTCATATGACACAGAAAACCACTGTGGTTATTTGATAAGCTTGGACTTAGCTAAGTCACAACTTTGTGAAATCCATTTAAGTCCAAGAGTTAGCCAATAATGGGACCAAAGTCTTAGATTTAAGTCCAAGAGTTAGCCAATAACGGGACTTAGTTTAAGTCCTTCAGTGAAATCGGCCCCAGGAGTTTGTCCCCAATCCCCGACTCAGTTAACTCTAGAGACGCAGGGTTGGTTGTTGGGTCGTGTCCAGTGGAACACCCCCATTAAGTTTACACAACGACTATGCCAAGAAGCCATTCTCTTTTTTAAAACCATGTTTATTTTTTAATTTTGTATTTATTGAAAATATAATAGCATGGGCTGTCATTCCCATGGACCGTCATTCGGCCTTTTTGTGAGCTGATAATGTTTACTACCCTTGACAGAGTTCTATGCATTTTTACAGTCGTGAACTCCAGTTGTGAATAGCCAAAAGAATGCAGCATTAATCTGTCATGCATCAGTGGCTTTGATCATGATTTATTTTAAATAATTTAATTATTTACATCCGCTTTGTTCCTATTCGAACTAATTTGATCATATGTTAGGACACTTGAAATATAACATGAAATATTGCCAATTAAATTTGGGATGACAATATTCTTTAAAAAGCAAATGCAGTTTTGTGTGATAATAATAAGAGAATTTTTTTTATTTGAAATAAATTTGATGTCATTATAGAGTAAAACGGAAATACAAAGTCAAAGTATCCGACAAATGAGTTGACTAGAAATATGTCATATATAATATTTTTGCAGCTTTTTCTAGTTGTAACTAAAAACCCTACTTGTCTTAAATGGTGGCCAATATCTGACTCTTTATTGCAGAGTAAAGGGATCCAGAAGCCAGAGTAATAATTTAATACCTTTCACAAAATGGTGAAACTAGACAATCTTGGCAAGGTTAATAACACAGATCTTCAATCCCATATTATGGACAACACAACAGTGACCCTAAAGGTCAAGATAAAAAACATTGCGAGTTAATATTTTATTTGTTATTATTTATTCATTAATAGTGCACTAAGTTAGTTTCATAATTACAATACATTTATTATCCAATTTCTTAACCATCAGTAACTCCCATAGGAACACTGTAGGTTATGTAAAGCAACCTCACAAGAATTAGACAACATGTAAGAGTACATAATGAAAGGAGACCCTATGCCAGTATCAAATAAACTGGTTTTAAACGATGACATGGTGAGTTAGAATTTACAACAAAGAATGAACCAGCCAAACCTTAAATATAGGAGTAGAATTTAAAGATAGTTTGTCCTTAAACATTTCAGCCATTTGATCACCAGCATCAGTACTATTTGTAATATATCTCCAGACGAAGTCCAACGTCCAGGTGCCATGCTTTTTGATGTTTTGCAATGTAACATCATTGTTGAAGGCAAAAGTGGCACCTGGATGCTGGAAGGTGTGTGGGGTATAGCCAGTACCTGCTATATTCAATCTAGACAATATAAAAGCAGAATGTCTTCTTACGCTAGTATCAGTAAGAGAAATCCATTCTTGGTTAGCTTTAAATTTAAACAGGGGTAGATTAGAACCTTTGGGTATCAAAACCAGCAAATTGGAAATGGCACGGGCTGGCCCACAGTCCTATGACTTTCAGAAAGAGGTTGAATATCAAATTCTTGTATGCCCAAAGGGAAAATATATGTCCTAAAATATCACCAATTTTCGGCTGGGGATACAATAAAACCTGTTTCTCTGCACAGCTATTGCATGAAATCTGTCACTATTACCTTTAGAAGTTCAAACAAATTACAAAGTACTGTTCCCAGTGATAAATTGGGAGGCCTATAACCTGGACAGGGAATACTTATTTGGGCTTATTTTAAATGACATTTTAAATATCAAAACATGGATATCTTCTGTTAAATATGCATTGACATACCCATAAATCGATGTAAAAAAATTAGTGTCAAATAATTTAACTCTCTACAGTGCTTTTAGCAGCCATAATATCAGAACAAACAAACAAAGCACCCAAAGCATAACCGCCTTTGTGGAGATAAATAAGATGAATTGGTTTATGCATTAACACATTGAACACTATAATTAAATACACTTAACTTTAGTTTATTTAAATAAATTGGAAAAGTCTGTCAGACCATCCGTCTAGCCAATCATATCTGCATATTTGTGGGGTGTCCTGATTGGCTTAAAATAGCACACTGAGTGTATCTTTCAAGCTAGTAAAATACAAACCAACAGCGTTCCAATGTTAAAACAATTTTGACAATATTACAAAAGTTATGTAGTTCCAAATGTATTATATGAAGAATAAGTGTTCTTTCATGTTATATTTTGTTATTATTTTCTGTCAGAGTTAATTAAAATTATTTATTATCTATTTCAGGTTGCACTGTACAACAGCCAGACAGTTCTATCTACTGATGGTGAGCAAGATCCAATTCCTGTTCCCCTGATAATAATTGCTTCATAAGTTAAGAAAACTTGATGGTGCATCTTTTTAAGCATATCACACTACATACAATGAAAATGTAATGAGTGTCTATACAGTGTGGCAGATCGCAAGTGCCCTTTGTGCGGGGCCACAGTGGTAGAGTGGCAACACTCTCACCTCCCACCTCTGAGGCTGGGGTTCAGTTCCCAGCATGGCCTCAAGTGGGAAAGCTGGAAGTTGTTTGCTGTTGGTTGGCAGTTTACAGTAGAGAACCCTGACGAACTGTATGTACTGGTTTCCTCTGCCCTTCCAACTACCCGTCATGATATGACCTGTACAGTGTTGAAAGCGACATAAAACCCCAAATAAATAAATAAAATAAAGTGCCCTTTGTGATTTATTTATTTATTTAGTGTTTTACGTCTCGCCTAGTATCTAGGCAGTTATATTGAGACAGGTAGTTTGAAGGGCAGAAGAAACCAGTACATACGGTTGGTCAAGGTTCTGTACTGTAATCTAGTTCTCCAATCAACTGTAATCCAATTAACAAATGATTTCTTCAGTGTGGCACAGCAGGAGGTGTAACTCTGGTGGTGTTGAACCCTCTGAATCCCCTATTGTTCCTAGTAAACATTAAAATGTTTTTAAATGGTTTAAACCTTTACAAAACGTTTTTTAAACCTATTAAACGTTTTTGGGGATCACAATTTAAAACGTTTCCAAATAACCATTTACACTGTAATATTTAAAAATTTTTTTATAGATATCCTCTAAATAGACTTTCTTGCTGAAAACATTTATTAAACATTTATAAAATAACTCAAGAAACTGAGTTTTCAGTGGAAATGTTTTAAAAACATTTTCAAAATAGCATAATGAAATGTTTGATAAACAGTGTACATAAAATTTTTAAACAACATTTTGGCAATGTCTTATAAATGTTTGCTGTGAATGTGTTTTTCAAACATTTAATAGCAACTGGTTTTCATGCTCATCAAAAAAAAGATGGCGGTGAGCAATATTATGGGAGATTTTGCAGGACTTTGTCAAAAATTGCCCCACATACAATGTTTAAAAGTAGGACTTGAATGGGACACATTTTAAGCAACTATCTTATAATTTTAGGCATAACAATAATATTTTTATTGTTGATAAACCCAAAAATATATTGAATTTGACTTCTGATCCCAAGTAAGGTTAATATTGCTAAGCAATACAAAAGTAATATTTTTGAGACATTAATTATGTTAATTAGTAACATCTTTCTAACATTGCTTATTAAATGTTTAATAAACGGTATGTATAAAGTTTTTAAAACCTTCTATTATAAATGGTTTCCATACCCATCATTTTTAAACCATCGCCTAATGTTTCCTTTAAAGATTTGCAAAATCAAAAATGTTTACTGGGTTAGGGGTGTAAAATCTGACTACCATACAATGCACCCTTAAAGGTCAAAAAAGGGTGTAAAGTATGGCAGGGATATAAAATATGGCATTACACAAGAACACATAATATTTATTGATAGTTTTTGTACATGTTATGTTATGGCCTGGAGCAGTGACACTGTTTTATATTTTGGTTTAACAAATATCACCTGGTACTGAACAAGGTATCTATAGCCTTGCTGAAGGCTCAAGTTTCTTTGCAGTTAGGGAAAGTTTTCAGCTCAGATAATGGAGTTTCAGTTTCTATAATGTGCTCATACATATACTGACTTTTAAAGAAGTATACAGCTAAGAGAAAGAGCCTTGTAAACTTTGCTTGAAGTCAAATCCCTCCTAGCCCCACCCCTCTACATGCATTCTGTTTTCTTTATATCCACAAGGGCCTAGCATAAAAACCACATAGTGAGTTTATGTGGCCTTTTATCTCCACAGACCCAGGTCGCAACAAAAGTGTAACACTACACCTTGTAAACTATATCTGTCTTCACAGTACTGCTATAAAACTGATGCTGCTTTTTTGTGGTTATATAAATGTAAATCCTTTATTAGCTTGATTCTGCTTTTCTGTGGTCTAAATTCTTTTTATAAACTTTGTGAAATGTTTACTCTGAAATATTTTCTTTTTTTAGAAAATATTAATGAAATACCCATTGATTCCTATGAATCCTATTAGAAAAAGGATCTTATAAGTTTGTGTCACACCAACAACCAACTTTTCCAAAGTTGTATTATACAGAAGAACTAAGAATTTAAATTGTTTTGTAAATTATTTTCACCCTTCATTTTCATCTGCAGATAGCTGTGATAGAAATCAAATTCATCGCAGTGCAACCAAATTATAATTTAAATTTTATGAAAATAATCAAGAAATAGGGTATTATAATAATCTGAAGGCCAAGGATAAATAAAAAATAAATAAACTAGAAAGTACTCATGGAGTGCAGACCTCCACCAATAGTGTTTTTCTGTCCCAAATGTAATAACTACATGACCATATAAAATGCAGAAAGAACTATTCATAGTATCCCCGAAAATCAGGGATACTATGGTTCATACTATCATACTATGGATACTATGGATCATGCACGGTCATCGTACATGTACATGTCCATACAGTCCACATCCACAGAGATTTCTTGTGTAAAACCTACAAGCCACACTTGTTTTGAGATTCCTTTAAAACTTTGCAAGTGGCTTGCTACGGCAGAGATCTGGCCACCCTTTTCATAGCCCAGGAGTCAAAATTATGCTCTGGGTAGCCATAAACATTCCCTGCAAATTTGGTGAAGATATCTTTATAAATGAATGAGATGTTAGGTTTATGTAAACACATGACAGACAGACGGACAGACACACAAATGGATGCACATATGGAAGGTGTTTTATAATCTCTTGACCATGGCCTTCCCTTTTCATTGACTGTCTTTATATTCTGAAACCATAGCACCAATAATAAGGCACAAATAAGGACGTTTTAGTGTGACGACCATATTTAACCTTGTACCAGGGGTCAAATGTAATGCAACACCTGGAAAAGATTCCCAGGCCATGACTTCCTGCAAGTTGCTTCACGTTCCAAACCTCTAGGAGTAATATTGGGGAGATATAAGGCCTTTTTAATAGGATAACCCTGTTTGACATTAAACATGTGACACTGCAGCCATTTTGTTTATTGAACTAGGCAAAATTACTATCAGGCTAGCTTTTCTAGCCATATAGCTTTTGTGCGAATTTGATGAAGCTAGCTGGAATATTTCAAGATTTAGAGCACCTTTATGATTTTCAAAAAATTAGCTATAGTGGCCATTTTATTTTCCAAAATGAGGCCCAGATTTTGCACAGACAGATTATCATAGCCATAAACATTTCCTGCAAATTTGGTGAAGATAACTTAATAAGTGAATGAGATATTAAGGTTTATGCAAAAACGTGACCAACAGACACACAGACGGACACACATATGGAGGGCGTTTTATAACAAGCTGGTTTCATGATAGGATAAGACTTGAAGTGATAAGGAGTAGACTGGAATTGATAAGAAAAAGAATGGAAGTAATAAGATAAGGCTGGAAGTGATTAGGAAAAGATGGGAAGTGATTAGGACAAGCTGGTTTCCAGGTGGCAGAGGAACAGTGAAATATCAAATGTGATGATATTTTGCCGACCCAACACAGCAAGCCAGGAAACTACAACTGATCCTAACCAACTCTGTAAACATTGCTCCTGACCTCAAAAAATTCTTAGTTACCAACAAGACTGTCCTAGTGGAACACCCCTATAACTGATCGACAAACATAACCTCCTAATGCAAGCAAATATACATAAATGTCTTTATAAAATATGAAGTAAATATCATTAAGCAATCCAGTGTAATTCTTATTTACCCACTCCATTTTACAAACTTTCTGTCATCCAAACAAAATCTAAATCTCTCCACATGGTTGGATAACAGAGGCTTAACTCCAAATTTAGTTGCAAATTTCATGTTTTGACACATTTTGTTGTTTCTAAAGCAATTTGTTTTTAAATACTGTTTCAGCCACTGTCAGTGTAAATTTTTCTTAGGTAGAGATTTCGCTTATGTTAAGTGTGTGTGTTTGAAATTGGCCTCCTCTCAGTGTGATTAACATATTGCCTTGATATATAAGGCAGGAGGTTTAATAATTTATCACAATGAAATAAATTTCACAAGTAAACTAAGTAGGTTACAGAAAGAAAATTATCTCAAATAATGAAATACTTTTTGCTTTTGAAAATACATAAAATAATAAATTTATTATCACCAGATCATCTTGATATCATGAGATGATCTTGTTATCATGACTTGTTATCTCATTATAATGAGATCATCTCATTATCACGAGATCATCTTGTGCGCACGACTTAATACATGGTGCAATTTTTATTTTACTATGTCCTATTAGGGGCTTCGTAAGAGAGCAAGATCATTTGAAAAGTTTTTGTCTGTGATTGGCACTCATGTGGGTTAACCACAGCAGTATGCATTATAGAGTACGCAGATGGCTTACTGTGCATGTCACAAAACACACATATGGTTTCAGTCAACTGGAGTTTGGGGGAATACTTCCCTCAGAAGACTGAACCGTCTCTGCAAAGTTTACAAGGCTCTCTGTCTGATTAGGTTCTATCTCTTAGCATGTATGAGTGCTTTATGAATACCAAATATCTGTGTGCATGTTTGAAAAGATATCATGCAAATTTGAGCCTTAAGGAAGGCTGAGGTATCTAGAAACATATAAGCATTTTTGTTTAAGATATTGTTTTAGAATGACCTATCTCTAACTACAGTTAAAACTTATTTTTCCCTATAGTCTGTGTTGATACTCCAGTCACTGATTGTTTGACCTATGCTTATCATGGTGACTGTGACATATGTGGCAACAACAAGTACCCTAATAATGGCGGAGATGCTTGTCTGGGTAAGTTTTAAAGACACATTTAGGGTTTATTAAGGGCATAAAGTTATGGATTAAAAATGTTGCTGTCTTAATGCTTTTTCTACACTTTGTGTACTTTTGCATATGCATGGTTTCGACTTTTGGATCCGGCTTGATGTGAAAGATTCAAACAGTATACTTGATAGAAGGAGTGTTCAGTAGTGAACAGCTTAAAGATGGGGATTGCATTGGTGGTTTGCAGCTTGTACCTATGTCCAAGCAGTAACAGAATTTTCTAGTAAGCTACAACTTTAGGCAAGTTAGATAGGGTTTATTCCGGAAACCTTTGAGTTTATTGATGCAAATTTTTTTTAATCTATGTTAATTTATTTACTGCAAAAAAACATGAACAAAACAAGCCATGCATGTGGATACATACAGTTATGCAAATATGTTACAAGGATGAGTATTTATAATTTTGTTTTGTATGGAATCCTTAATAAACATTATAATAGTAAATAATTTTTCCAAAATCATGCAGGTTGTTGATTTTACATTTAATGATACTGCATTTGGTCGTGATATGTATTTAGCTTGTTGTACAGTTAAAACATGAAGTTACAGGTACCTACTGATTTTATGCGTCTGTTTACACAACTGAATATCAGTGCCCAACTAGCCTCTATCAGACTTTTAAATTAGTTATATAATGCTGCTATTGACTTTGAAATGTTTAAAACCATGCATTTTACTTTTTTCATCAGCAAAACACTTAACATTGATGACAATATCGAAACAAAATTTTAGTATCTTTTAGCATTTCTGTGCCTAAAAATGTTGATATGATCCTGGTACTTCAGAAAACTTCCCTTTCGTAAATATTTGTATTTGAATGATTTTTACTGATGAAAAGATTCAAATAAAATCATAATCACTGGAGATCTTTTGATGAAAGTTTTGAGAAATAAAAGAAATATTTTACACCTCGGCACACATTTGTATTCCTGTCAAAATATTATCTCAAAGGAAAAAAAGTTTCAAGAAGACATTAAACCCAACAATGCTAATTTATTTGATATATGTTAACTCACCATTATTAATTTATTTTATGCTTGATATATTTTATAAATTTGTTATTTCATAGCCTGTAGCACAGTCATCACAGACTGTACCGCATGCACTGTTGATGGTGGTGTGACATATTGTACATCATGTAGTGGCAACAAGGAGCCCTCCAGTACCAGAACATCATGTGTCAGTAAGTGACATATTCAAAAAACTCCACTGATGTACAATATTTGTGTCTATATTCTAAATTATAATCACATTATAATCACTTGAAAAGAAATCAGCCTGTCACAAACATAACCAACCTGACTTGGTGACAGGAAGTCTCCAAATTTTTGACTGTAGAGTCAATAAAATCAGCTGGACAAGCCTGGAACACATCATAACAAGCCGTAAACGGAAACTGCCAAGGCGGTTGCAGCATCAGACAGGTCCAGAAGTACATAGGACAAGCTGTCCTCATTTCACCTACCCACAGCTTGTCGGCTGTAAAATTTATCTCTATATAAGGCAGTTTGCTTTGAGCAATGCATCATTTGGCATCTGGAATCTGATGGACTATATCTGGCAGATAATGTAATGAAGATAATGTTTTTGCTTTGAACAAATTATCTAGCACTTAGTGTTGAGGTACAAGTTATGCTGACTTGTTGATAGGCTTTTGTTTTTCGCAAATGCTGTTTTTTAAAAAGAAAAGTGGGTCCTAAAAAGGGCAGAAGAATGAAGAAAATGAAAGTCCCCACAGACACACCTACATAGTTTGAGTTTGGGGATACAGCTGCTGACATACAGAGGACGGAGGAAACAGAACAGTGAGAGAGAAAGGAAGAGGCACAGAAACAAAAGTGGGGAGGGAGAGGTAGGGAGAGGAAGCCAGGAGGGAGGAAACTAAACACTCAGCAGAGGTGGGAGTGGCTGTAAAGCATCCAAGAACTCAGAGGAGTGATACAGTAAAGGACACAGAGGGTGGGCACATCTCAATCCCAATCCGGGCACAAGAAGGGATATATGGCGACCATTTACTCATCTGAGGTGGCTATTGTGGACTTTGCCAAGGATCATGAGGAGCTTACGAGCACTTTAAGGACAAGGCCAGGAAGGAATGCCTATAAGAGAGGTTCTCCATCAGCCACTCAAAATATACAAGACTAGCTTCGTTAAACCCAGTCCAAGTCTGGCCAGACTCCCAAAGTCTCCAGCCTGAGGAGTCAGTGCATCTCCAGAGGTTCAACGGGCACAGAGAGTATGAATATGAGCATGCAATCAGACACCATAATACAGCCTTGAGTTACAAACCCCAGGGCAGTTTCCTACCATTCAGCAGTCAAAGCAGGTCATGGACCAGTTTGCACAGATGAAAACCATGTTGTCATCTCTTCTTTAAGGACAATGCCAGGAAGGAATGCCTATAGGAGAGGTTCTCCATCAGCCACTCAAAATATACAAGACTAGCTTCGTTAAACCCAGTCCAAGTCTGGCCAGACTCCCAAAGTCTCCAGCCTGAGGAGTCAGTGCATCTCCAGAGGTTCAACGGGCACAGAGAGTATGAATATGAGCATGCAATCAGACACCATAATACAGCCTTGAGTTACAAACCACAGGGCAGTTTCCTACCATTCAGCAGTCAAAGCAGGTCATGGACCAGTTTGCACAGATGAAAACCATGTTGTCATCTCTTCTTGGGCCAAGACAGGAGACCCCCAGAACTGCCTTCTGCAGCTGCCTGGCATCTGATGTTGAGACTTTAGAAGAATGAGACTTTCAAGCATTCAGAAATCAGGCTGTGAAACTTTTAAGTGGCATCCAGAGCAGGGCACTGGAAATGATCTGTCATCCCCAGCAACTCCAGCAACCTATATTTTTAGCTCCAGTAAAACTACCACATATGTGCCACAGACTTTCCAACAGTCACAGCAACCAGCACCAGGGGATCGGGAATACATCTTAACTATTTCAGAGACTCATATGCCAGCAAGCCAGGTCATCCAACCAGCTCAGTAAAGCCAAATGGCACCCAGAGGACAGCAGTAACCCAGAGGACAGCCAACTTCCTTTGTAGTTGTTGATAACCTATAAGCCAGACCTTCAAGACCACTTACTTTCACATTGACCCCCAACAAAGCACTTCAATCCACTGTCAGTTGTCTCTCCCACAGGAAAAGTTCACACAACATATCAGGACTCTCTATTTTCTGTGTGAATCTACAGTCAGTCCTGAGCTACCAGCAAATCAATACTCCTGAACTGTGTTCACCGAGTGACCAATCAACAAGCCACCTCTGCATCAACAAGCCACCTCTGCTCCAACCACCAACATGCAGATAGAGCACCAGCAGTCAGACGATCCCAAGAAGCAGCAGCAGTAGAACCACTGCACTTGCCTAATCCTTTTCAGAACCACTGCTGTAATATTTATAGGTCCTCCTCAGGACCACCCAAATCTTCCAAAAACAGTTATTCAGCTCACCGCCCCACTCAAACACATGACCCCCAAACACCAAAAAACAAAATAAGTTAATGAATGAGTGTGTGGATGACTGAAAATTTAAAGATAAAAATTTTAAAGATTTTGAACTTTGAAAAAAAAATAACCAAATTTTGGAATACTAACTTAAAAAAAACTTTTGCCAAACAAACAAACAAAATTGGCAACCCCAAAATAGCAAGTTTTGTCAAAAACCCAACATGAAACTTTGGCCAAAAAATGTCCTCAAAAAGTAAGAACCACTATGAGTTATAAGAATCTTTGACAATATTGGGAATGATTTTGACTTTTGGATCCGACCTTTTCAGTTTTGACCTTTGAGAAACTTTTGAAGTTCTCAAAAGATTTTGATAGCTAAGAAAATTTTGAACTTAGATATCGTGCAAATTTGCCAGAAAACGAAATTTAAAAAAATATTTATCTTTTAAGGTTTACAAATTTTGAGTTACAATGTGGGATTTTTTACATAGTTTGTGTTACTGTTAGACAACAATATTATGGGACTTGATTTAATTGGAAATTGTTTGGAAACTTGTTGGAAATGTATTGCATTTTTTAAAAAAAATGTTGGAAGCAACACTTGCTTAAATAAAGTTCTTGGAGTAATGAGGTAGTCCTGAAAAGGACTAATAGATGCCAGCTTCTTCTGTCCAAGGGTAGCTCCCATCTCAGATCTTGCCCTCCTGCCGAGCAAATGCACCTAGATAATTGAAGTATTCTTTCAGTAGATCTCCCTGAATCTGCTCAATAATATTCCAAATACACTCTCCACTACCCTCCTGCTTCTGGATGATCCTGTAGTTTGTTATTCTCTCTTCCCTTATACGTTGTCTTCTGCTGTAGGGTTTCACCATCCATGGCATCAAGGCAAAGGGGTTGTCAGCCAGCAAAAAACAGTACAAATCTGGCCCTCCCTCTCCCAGGGGTTTAGGTGTTGGAAGACCCGAGGTACCATCCTTGATCTTATCCCTCACCTCGCTACAGTTAAAAATCTGTGCATCTGATGAAAATCCACTTGACCAAACATCTACCCAGAAGAATCTGTATTCTGCCTCGACTAGGGCTAGCACCACCAGGGAAAAGAAGCCCTTATAGTTGTAATATTCACTCCCCGATTTCTTTGGCTTCTTAAGGCGATATGTTTCCCATCTAGTGCCCCAAGAGCTGGGGAACATTCCATCTGGTTCTGATCTTCTCCTCCACCTTTTTCCTTTCCAGCCTTCATGGTCACTAGGGCAGGTCAAATACTCTTCCTGGTATTCAGCAAGGATGGCTTGGCAGACAACGGGGATAGATTTATATATGGCGGTTCAGCCAACCAGCCAATGATACTGTAACAAGTGTACATCTCTCCTGTTGCCAAGTGTCTCTGTGTTATTGCCAGTTACTTTTATATAGTGTTGGTTTAATCTCTACTCTGGATCCCAACCCCAGAAATTAGTCGGTTTGTCAGTACGGCTTGTCATGGCCTGATACATCTTGTCTGTTAGGGTTTATGGCTTTTCGTGGTAGTTTCCCAACTAAAAAAACTTAAAAAAAACATCCTAACCCTAAGTCAGTTAGGGGTCTTGACCCAGACAAGCCAGGATGCACTACGTCCTGTTGGGGAAATGAAACTGACCCAATTTTTTGTGCCCTTTTTTCTGGATTTTGGTTCCTGATCCCAGATTTTTGCAACTGACCCTAGAGTCGTAGAGTCGGTTGTAGGGGTCGGCTCCAGTGGAACACCACTATCAGAAAGCCTACCTTTATAAGAAAGACAGTGGAATATATATGAAATTCATTTTGAAATTCTTATATTTCTTTCGAATTTATATTGATCTGGATCAAGATTTAATTCAATTGCATAGACATACTCATGATTAAGTTTGGAAAACTTTTTGAAATTATATTTGTGAAACAAGGTAACAAATGACAAGTAAATCACATGCTCCATTATTGGTGTTAACGCATAAATTTGTGACAACTTCAGTATCAGTCTGCATAATCTGTGATTCCTTGAACAACATTCTGAAATATGTATTACTTTCATTAATATTCTTATGCAGTCATTATGCCAGTAATGTGACAAATATAGTTTTATATCATTATAGCTTGTAGTGGTACGCAGTGTGATACATGCAGTGCAGATAATGTATGTGCAACGTGTAACAGTGGATTCTACATTAATCCTTCAGGTGGCCCTGATTGTGTGGGTAAGAAAATTTGGCTTTCATTAATCGGATCAAGAATATAAAAATTAGCATTCACTACACAGGATTGTGGCAAATTTAGAAGAAGCAAGGCTAAAAGAGGTTTAGGTCTACTTGCACAAGCTGCAAAGCCATCAGAGACACAAGTAGTGCACTGAGGCGGTCACCCATCCAAGTTCTAGCATAGCCCATTGCTGCTTAACTTCAGTGATAAGACAGGTTTTCATCATGCTACGCCACAATTCATTTAAGTCCAAAGAACGAAAAAAGTGATCCCCAGAAGCGTGAGCCACACTAAAGCTTGTGCTTAAAAATATGATAATTATATGATTATATGATAATTATGTGGATAGTACTTATGATTCTGTAGCCAAGGTTATGGCACATAGAATATTGGTGAGGTTTACATTACAAATGTATTTCAAAGGTGATGAACTCCATGTATAAGTGAGGACAAAGTACAAATGCAGATAACATTGTATCAAACCTTACACTCTATTGATTTAGAAGGCCAGTAATGACACGTTTTAAATTTTCCAAATTTGTATACACGCATTATATATAGCTTGGTAGTAAGCATAAATATATATAATAATTACAGGAATCACCCTGGACTAAATGATAATTTCTACATCACTGGCCTAGTGCCAAAACTATGCACTCTGGGGGACACAACCCCTTTTAATTGCAAGTCAATTTGACTGATGCAATGTTCATTACTGGAGTCATGGACTGATTTTACTACACACAGGTTAACTTTAAATATTCCATCACAAACAAAATTACAGTTTCATGAACTCATACATAAATCGTCAGCCTTCAGATAATAATATGCCAAGCCCCAAAAATCCTGAAAAGGTATAGGGATTTTCATTATAAAATAAAACAATTTGCTTCTTTATCTGTTCTACTTCATTATAACATAATGATACGGGTGTAAAACTGTATGTTTGAGATTGTGTTAGAAAGGAAGTCTTTTTTATAAATATGTGCATGTATTTTTCTATGTATGCTAGACTTCCCAACACAACTGTTTGACAGAAAACAGAACATGTGATAGATAGTGCCCTTTTATTACACCCATGAAGTCTATAGTGCCCTTGGGCTTTCTCTTGAAATGTATGTAATAGCTGTATAGTCTATATGTTTTTTTAGATTACACTCAGAATAAGTGCATGATTGTATTATAATATGAACTCATTATAATAACCAAAAGATACCACACCCATATAGAACAAGTGCAATTGTTATCCACGTTTTTTCCATGTATTTACAGACTGTGCTACAAAGATTACAGACTGCACTGCCTGCACCTTAAATGGTGCTACAGTTGAGTGCACAGCTTGTGGTAACAGCAAGGAACCGTCCAGCACTAGAACATCTTGTGTTGGCAAGTATAACAATAATCTTACCAAAATTATATCTAAAATATTTGTTTGTTAGAAAAAAACTGGAATATAGGAACTGGATGGTTACACTTGTATAGATATATTTCACACAAGTTATGGGCAGCTGGATTCATTTTAACAAACTGTATTAGATTTTTTGTAATTCTTAGACAATGGCTAATTACCAAGTTTATTAAGTTACAGTTACGGCTTTTAGACTTTGTTTTACCTTTATTATAGTTATTCTTATAGTACTTTTATAGCTACTGCTCTTAATTTCCACCCAAAAATAAACTCTATGCGCATAATACAAAATATCAGAAATCCATTATCATATAACTAGAGACATAGCAAGAGTTAAGCGCCACTAACAAAAACCAGGAAGACGCCAGAAAATAGGATTGGTTTGCTTTTGTAAAGTGATAGGTTTTCAATTTATTTCTGAATGAATGGAGAGAAGCGGTTGAACGTACATCCACAGGCAAATCATTCCAAACCCTTAAGGCATCATATGCAAAGCTGGGGTTTAAGAAAAGGTCAAAATATTCAGGAAAAAACACTTTGTAGGAATTTATACACCACTAAAACAGTCTTAAATACAGAGGGATGTTCAATAGTCAGTCAATGGAGAATCTTTTCAACAGGAGTGATGTGTCAGTACTTGGTGGTATTGGCAACGAATCTTGTAATACTGTTCTGGACCCATTGCAGCTTATGAAGATCAAGAGCAGGAAAACTCCTAAACAAAGAATTAAAATAGTTTAGTTGACCAAAGCCTTTGCAGCCATAAGAGTAGCAAGAAGTGTAAGATAGTTTCTGATATCCTTAAGATCCCATATTTGAGCAAAACAAGACTTACAGGTATTCTGAATATGCCTCGAGAAAGAGAAATCACTGTCAAACCATACACCAAGATTCCTGATCAAATCAGCACTAGAGAGGAAATTACTAAGAATATGGACTTGGAAAAATGTGTTGAATTTTACACATTGCATTTTTAATATAAAAATACCAAGATGCACTCAGAGAGAGCAAAACGCTTGACTCGATGTGACCAGTCTCACAAGTGTTATAAAGTATTGTAAAGAAAACAATAAAAGAAAACCAAGCATGTAAATTAATTTTCAGTGGATTTCTCCCCACTTAGGAATAGATCCATACCTGAAAAAACACACATCCAGATACAGAATAAATATTTTGTGGGTATTTTGTGTATTATCAATAGTGAGGCTCACTCTCTAGCTGACATTAGAATTGTACCAGAAACCACTGAGCACACATGTCGATCATGGTGGCATTTCCAGAAACTTTGGATTTTTATTGGCATCCAGAATATTAACTGGATCTTTCCTAAAATGTAATCACTTCTTCCCATGGCTAGCCCCTTCCTCCTAAAAATTTAGCATCAAAATTTGCTCATTGTTTTGGAAGACATATCATGTAGAAAGCCAAAGTCATTAAAATACATAGAGAATGGGACCTCTGAAAATTCATGAATTTTTGTATCCAAAATACGATCCAGATCATTCCCAAAAATTAGTAATTTCTTCCTTCGGCCAGGTCCTACGAACAAAACATTTTTACAAAGATCTGTTCATTAGTTATGGAGTAATCTAAATGCCAAAAACAGACAAACAGACAAATAGACAAACAAGCACACAAAAACCTCTTGGTGGAGGTAAAAATTTTACTTAAAAGCCACTTCTTGGTGAAAATCACTCAGGGTAAATGTTTTTGTGATGGACTGTCATGGAATTGAAAGAAAAAAAAAAGAAAACATAAATAAATAAAATTGATGAATAAACCACCCCCTCTTTATTATCTTTGTGAAAATTTCAAAACCTAAATTTAGTGAGAAAAAATGTTTTTACCTAAAGATCACAAGCTTGATTTGTGACCTCACAATGGCGATTGCATTGTGACATCTTAAGTAATGACATCATCAGAAAGTAAAATATTTATTTTTTTACGTGTGATGAAGAGAATCAGATTTCTCTGTATATGCCCCATTGAAAATTATTATCTGTCAAGTTGGACATCTCATCTTGGTTACAGTTTTTGGACAGCAATATATTAAAGTGTTTTTATATACAAAAATCTTCTAGAATTGAGTGGTATTGAACCCCATCATGGGATTACAAGTTCTACACATTACACTCGCAGCCAGAGAAGATTTCTCATTGGACAAGAATTCATACAGAAGAAATCCTGTCATGATATTGATTTTTTACATATGTGACCAAGAGAAGCAGATTTCACTGTATATGCCCAATTAAAAATAAGAAAAACTCTCTGCTGACTTTAATTTTCAAACAAATTACCCCAAATTTAGTAGAGTCAATCTGTGCCTCAGGAAATACCAGCCCACCAAATTTGAGCTCTATTGATGTTATATTTTTTAGTTATAAGGGCAAAACGGTGTACAGACAGAACGACAGACACAAACTGATCACAATAACCCTCTCCTATCTTCGAGTGTTAATAAATTCACTTTTATCCAAATTTATTTTCAATTCCCTTGCAGATAACCACTTTTTGACCTTACCTAAGCTGTTTTTCAACCTGTCAAAGACCTGAGCCAAATTTTGGGTGTAATGCCCCTTTCACACTACAGGTGGTATATCCCGCGGCTACAGGTGTAGCAACCGCCTCCGAGGTTTTTCCATTTTGTCCGAGTGGTTTGCACTACAGCTGGTGTAATTCGCACTTATAGGCATTTGGTGAAATACCCCTGTCCTTCAACTTTTGTTCGAGATTTGCATGCGACCCTGTGACACAGTGGCAAAACGTTCAATACCATAACTCATCTTATGTCACTGTGTTACATCACAATACGACTGACTCACAACCTGATGTATCAACAGGAGGTTTTTTTCCATTGATACATCAGTGGTTATTGCAAATGCTCTGGTCAGCAGTCTTTTGGATTATTACAATTCTCTATTTCTTACTTTGTCATCCTGTAAAGCTACTAGGCTCTAGTACGTTCAAATACTCTTGCACGGTTTGTCACCGGTACTTCTAAGTTCACTCACATCACATCCACCTTACAGATGCTTCATTGGCTACCTATGAGACAACGGATTGTCTTTAAAACCCTAGTTCTTGTGTACAAGTACATCACTACTGGCCAGCTTAAGTATTTTGCACCATATCTCTCTTTGTACAAATCTGCCATGAATAAAAGACACTCAAACCCAAAACATTTGTTCCATCAGGTGCCTCATTATTGTTCTTCTATCTATAAATCAAAGGACCACTTCAACAACAGTTTCTCATATGATGCCCCAAAGTTATGGAATGATCTTCCACATGATATACGCAGTGCTTCAAATCTCTCATATTTCAAAAGTCGACTAAAAACATACTTATTTCCGAAATTATTTCCACCTTAGTTTCTAACTATCGAACACCGGATTGCCTCCCTGGGTGCGACTTGGAATATATCTAATGTCTTGAGGATTTATGATGATTTAATGAACTGGGTGGTGTGCCTTAGAATCCGTAGATATGGAGATTAAGTACTTGGACAACTGACTGATTGATTCATTGAACCTTATGTACACCCTGGACTACACCTTTGGTGACCGTAGTAAGAAATTCATATGTGCATGTGCAACTGTCTGCGCATGCCCAGGATACCAAATTCAGAGGTAGGCATACATAGCACACAAGGTAATGGGCGGTTCACAAATAGTGGTTTTGTTTTCTGACAATATATTTGCTACTGTATCTGTCTCTACATCTATGATTCCATGAACCACAACCTAAAATATATATTTAATTAATTTACTTATATAATCACCATATAAGACATAAATCATGTGACCAATTTAATTTTTTTTAACATTACAGCTTGTACTGGTACTGAGTGTGACACTTGCAGTGCAGATGAGGTGTGTGCAACATGTAACAGCAATTACTATATCGATCCTTCAGGTGGATCTGATTGTGTTGGTAAGAATGAAATTTACTTGTATAAGTCAGATCATTAGTATAAAGTGCTGTTGCAAATTCATGAAACTTGTCAAAGTAGAAAAAAGTACGACAAACATAATTTTGGACAGCTTCATACTTGTGTCCCTTCTCCTAATTATGTGTGTGTGAATACATTTTATATTATAGTTTAGCAAGTGAAAATCAAGAAAAATATCAGAAACATGTCATTATATTCCAAATTAAACATTTATTTCAAACGTTTCATATGTATCTGAGAACAATGTACACAGGTAGAAAATATTGCATCAAAATGTGACACCCTTGTAATGGCGGGGATACACCTGACAAAGGTCTATAAATAGTCCAGGCGCAAAAAAGAAAAGACAAAAGAAAAACACTGATGCAACTTTTCTTTTTATGTCATTGTACTTTGACTGAATGCCTGGTTTAAATCATATGCACAAACTAATGATAAGATTCCAGATTTGCATTTTACATACTCAATTGATATCAATATTTTCTGCATTTTGTTTATAGTCTGTGCTTCAAAGATTGCAGACTGCACTGCCTGCACTGTAAATGGTGCTACAGTGGAGTGTACAGCTTGTGGTAATAGCAAGGAAGTGTCCAGCACTAGAACATCTTGTGTTAGTAAGTATATAGCCTTAAGCCTTCCTAATTTATACATTGAAAGACACTAGATTACATGAATCATATAATGATGCTTATACAAAAATATTTCTCAGTAATAGAAGTTATGTTCATCTAGATCTGGCTTTTGCAAACTGTCTTAGTTTTATTTAGTTGTTAGGTATAATATGATGGGAATGTTTTCTTTGTTTTTATTTGCACTATGTTGTAAGAAACAGATTAGCAATTGCAGGACCAACATCTTATGACACTTGAATCATCCCTCTGTAAAGTCATATTCTGTAATGGCAGTTTGACTTCAATAATATATTTGTGACAACTGAAGTGTCTGTTTTTCATATTGATTCTGTGCTACATATTCTGCAGTATATATAACTTTAGTTACTAAACTTGCAGAATCACAATAGCAACTTAGACATTAAAAGTAACAGATGTAAATATACATCATTACAACTTCTAGTGGTATTGAATGTGATACATGCAGCGCAGATAATAAATGTGCAATATGTAACAATGGATTCTATCTTAAAATCCTTCAGGTGGTGCTGATTCATGACAACTTGTGGTGAATCCATTTTAACAAACCACCTTCGTCTTATTTAATTCTGAAGTGTATTACTCTAGTTAATATACTTGGTGAATATGCTTATAAAACCACCATCACAACTTAGACTTTAAAATGTTGTGTGTTATATATCATTACAGCTTGTACTGGTACTCAGTGTGATACATGCAGTGCAGATAGTACATGTGCAACATGTAACAGTGGATACTACCTCGATCCTAGTGGTGGTGCCAATTGTGTTGGTAAGAATAAAGTTTACTTCTATAAGTAAGATCTATAAGTGTCAGTTCATAAATATTTGTCTCATCCAGTGCAAAATATTATGGCATGTGTAACTGTGTATTGCACATTCAACCAAGTGATTCTTCTGTTTATTATATGTGTATGAAAAAAATATTTGATTCTTTAGTTCAAATTGTGAAAATCAAGAAAAAGCTGATGAACACATTAAATATTGTTGAATTTTATGTCAGAGATTTATTTCACAAGTGTCATTTTTCATATAAAGTAATCAATGTTTTTACATGTATTTACAGACTGTGCCACAAAAATTACAGACTGCACTGCATGCTCTGTGAATGGTGCTACAGTAGAGTGCACGGCTTGTGGTAACAGCAAGGAAGTGTCCAGTGTTAGAACATCCTGTGTTAGTATGTAAAGCCTTAATTATACCAAATTTATATTAATAACAAAGTTTGTTTTTGAGCAAGACACTGGAATACATGAATCATATAATGATGATTGATGCATATATATGTTACAGTGAACATGTGTATTCCCTGAAATTTTCAGTGAATATGTGTATTCCCTAAAAGGGTCAGAGAATACGCATATTCCCTAAAATTTTCAGGGAAGATGCATGTTCCCTGGTTTTATCAGGCAGTTGCTTCACATATTCACTAAACTAAAATCAGTGAACATGTGTAATGGGTCATTTTTAAAGTTTTACACAAGATATACTCTAGAAACTTGAGATATAAATTTAACCATTTATTGCCTCACTTCTCATCATACTTTACTTTATGTAATTTTACTACAAGGCAAACTTAAGGATACTCTAAAGTATACTAGAAGGATGAGTTACAATTTTAAAGTATGAATAATTTAAGGAGGGAAAATGTGCATTCTATAGTAAAATATGACAACCTAATAGACAATAAGTGATACATATTGTTTAATAAGTACATATTGTAATATATTGTGACAAATCAGTTTCTCATATCTTGGGGAGTAAAGTATATATTAAACTTTTAAGTGTGTGTAGTTGTTTACTTAAGCTGCGTACTTGACCATTAGAATGGATATATTTTTTTCACAAATTAAAAGAATTTTTACTTATTCATACTTGACCAATATTTTTAACAGAAGACATTTTAGTTGCAAACTGAATGGCTTCCTGTAAGATTGAAGTTGTAATAACTATGGAAATATTATTTAATCTTAATCGCCTAATTTGATCAATGAACCATGGGTGGCTTCTTTCTGATTGAGAGTATTAAAGATCAAAGAGCTAAGTAAAGACAAATCACAAGACTGGGACCCCAATTGTATTAACTGAGAATGTACAATTAATAAAGCCTTGAGAGAAAATTACTGTGGCAAACTGATATCTCATAAATTTTATGCAGATTGTTTGATAAATAAAATATGTTATATTTCCAGCTTCTTACTTTATTTTTGCCAGAAATATATTTAAATTTGAAAATAAATTTCATTTAGCTATTAACTTTGGCTCCATATTTAATTACTGCGTGCTTTTAAATTAAAACTAAAATATTAGGTTACTTAAACTTAATACAGTTTTTAGTTATTGATCCTCTAATAAATTTTCATTCTAGACACATATTAGATCATAGTAGGTACAATTAATTCACAGGACTTATAAGCCAGGGGCCAGATTCACGAAAGGTCTCAAGTCTCAAATCTGAGATTTTGGTCTCAAATCTAAGATTTTTCTCAGATTTGAGACCTTTTCCCCAGCTGGGATTCACAAAAGATCTCAGGCTAAGATTTTTCTCAGATTTGGTCTCAAATCTAAGACTGCCTAGCAGGTGAGTTAGAGTATATGTAATAAAAAGTCACAAAACAAAATGAAAATAGTGAAGTATGACATATATTATTTAACTTGTAACACAAAATATGAATATATATTAAGAGTTTGTACAAAACAACAGCAAACATTTACAGTACAAATTTAATGAGTGGCTTGTTTTTGCTGTTATAATCAGTTCTTTTGAATGTCAGTACAAATTATGGTAAAAAGACAATGTTTTGTTTGATTGAAAATATTCTAAAATGTGAATCTAAATGGTAGAGTGGTAAAATATAAATATGTATACTTTCCACTAATCTCAACAAAATGTTACATCAGTTTTGATTGGTCCAGACTCAAAACTTGATTGAGATTTTGGTCTCAGCTGAGATTCCTTTCGTGAATCTCAACTTAAGCAGAATCTCAGCTGAGACAAAAATTTCGGATGAGCTCTCAGCTGAGATTTTGCTAAGACTTGAGACCTTTCGTGAATCTGGCCCCTGAATAAAAAAATATTACACTGTACTACACTGTGTCAGAAGAGTGTGGTATAACGGATACTCAAGCTGAAGACAGTTTTGAAGGAGAACTATTTACTGAATACAAAAAAACTAACAAACTTAAAACAAGGCATGAATACTATCTTTTGGCAAATACCTTTGTATTTTTATGTTTTCAATTATGGTACAGTGAAAGTTATGTTTTCTAATCATGTATGAGGTTATAGAGGTTATAAAACTTATATTGCATCAACAAGGTAAAGTTTTTTATAAAAATACAAATTTGCTTTCTCAGTAATTTCTAGTTAGGGAATATTAAAATTTTAGGGAATACACATATTCCCTAACTGGTTTAGAGAACATTTTTAGGGAATACGCGTATTCCCTGATTACACATATTCACTGTAACATATGTATTACTCTGTTTATGTTTATCTTATAGTTAACAAATAATCTTAGTCTTATTTAATTCTCAAGTGTATTAGTACTTAGTAAATATACTTACAAAACCATAACTTAGACATTAAAAATGTGACAGATGCAGTTATATATCATTACAGCTTGTACTGGTACTCAGTGTGACACATGCAGTGCAGATAATACATGTGCAACATGTAACAGTGGATTCTACCTTGATCCTAATGGTGGTGCCAATTGTGTTGGTAATAATGAATTTTACTTCTATAAGGGAGATCATGAACACTAAAAGATAATGTCAGTTGATGAAAGTTGGTCATATTTAGTGTAGAAAATATTTTGACACACATGATAGTGTGCTTTACTTTCCTCTTAGTGGTCCTTATCATTACTGTGTGTATGAATACATTAGATTCTGTTAATTGTTCAGTCTTACTTGTGGACATACAAATTATGTGCACCTAGTAATAAAACATATACAACGGATGTACAGATAATGGAGTATCCATGACAAATGTGTGTAACTGGTTCATTATATATGTTTAATAGCTTTCTGATCATGTAAGTTTTGTTTGAATGTAATTATGATTAAAAAGAAAAGCATGATTGTACTTAAATATACTCTAAGTGTAATAATCATAAGACTTAATTTTTATATTGAACAAAATCAGTTGTTATCATTATTTTACAAACATTTTTAGACTGTGCTGGAAAAATTACAGACTGCACTGCCTGCACTTTAAATGGTGCTACAGTAGAGTGCACAACTTGTGGTAACAGCAAGGAAGTGTCCAGTGTTAGAACATCCTGTGTTAGTAAGTACACAAAAACACTTACATCAAAATTATAGCATCAAGCATAGAAGTAATGCTGATCTGAAGCAGACTTAGAAACCACCTTTGTTTTATATATCACCTGAAAACCATATTCTTCAGAAGTGCTGCAGTTTGTCTTCACATCCGTGAACCACATTCTGAAATATGTACTGATCAGTAAAATTTCAGGATAAATTAAATGTGACAGATGTAGTTTTATATCATTACAGCCTGTACAGGTACTCAGTGTGACACATGCAGTTCAGATAATGTATGTGCAACATGTAACAGTGGATTCTACATCAATCCTTCAGGTGGCGCCAATTGTGTTGGTAAGAATGAATTTTACTTCTATAAGTAAGATCATGAACACCAAATTCAGTTGATCAAATTCAGTGCAGAAAACATTGAGACACATGTAACTGTGCATTGCATCTGGTACTAATGTTCCTTGTGTACTTTATTTTCTGGTTTAAGTAATGAAAATAAAGGAACAGGTCATTAATCTATTAAACACCATTAGTCAGAAATTTGTATTAAATGTGTTTAATTTAATGTACCATACATTCTAGCACAATGCACGCATGTAGATGTTATAGCATATGTGACATACTAATACATTTACAGCTAATGTTTTGTGAAATAGTCTGTTGTTTATTGTTGATATTCATGACACTGGCTGAATTGTGTACAGATATATTCAATAGCTTGCTACTTCAAACATCACATTGTGACCTTTTGTAAACTTTAGAGTCTAAAATTATTGATTTGCAAAAACAAAATAAGACAGACCATGTAATGTACTAGTGGTTTCTTCTTTGCATGATGAAGAAATTCCACAAAGGAGACCACATTTTTAGCTTATCTTTTAAAGAAATAGTCTGTGTTGTTCATTACTGATATTGGCGGAATTATCTATAGTTATATTTCACGAGCTAGCTTCACAAACTGACTTAGCCCATACTTAGGCTAACAATTAAGACTTTTGTCTTAAACTCAGGCTAAGTCTATGGTCTTAGATTTGGAGCATTTCATAAAGCTCACAACACTAAGCTTTACCTCAGAGTTATGTCTACATCGGACTGGGGTTGACTTTTATAAACAAAGACTTAAATATAGCTACTGTAAATTTTTCTCCAGTTCAAAATGCCTAAAAATAAAGAATAAACATACAGACCACCTCCCTAAAATCAGTTTCTGGACATTTTGTGTAGTTACCAGTTTTTTTCTATTGCAAAACAGTATTTTTGTCAAACATAGAATGGGTCAAACAAAGAAATTATGGCCATAGTAGAACATTTTGCCTTAAAGTAAACGGTCATATGATATAGAAAATCACTGTTGTTATATGATTAGCTTGGTCTTAGCTAAGGCGCCCCTTGTCTAATCTATTTAAGTCTCAGACTTGACTAAGACAAATCACTCAGATTTATGTCTCTATGTCCAAACAGAGTCTAAGAATCTTTGAAACCGGTCCCAAGGTTTCCTAGCTCAAACATCATGTTATGTCCTCTTTTTCACCTTAGACTGCAGCACTGCAATTACTGATTGCACCTCATGTACCCAGGATGGTCTCACAACTAAGTGTACAGTATGTGGAAACAACAAGTATCCCAACACTGCTGGCACCGCCTGTCTAGGTATGTGAAGCACATATATATCTGGTAAAATAATCAACTGTCTTACTTTGGTCATGGGTGATAAACATTTTATTTTTTAATATTCATTTTTATTACCATTTGTCTCATTTGATAATTGTATGTATGCACGTTTAAGTAGGACATCTCACAAAGTATCAAACCACCTGGTCAGAACCATCAGTTGTATCTGTGGTATTGAGAAAGATATATTCTAAGCTCAAAATATTGAGCTAAGAAAATATTTATAAACAGAAAACAACTGTATTTTTATTGCAGCTACCATACACATGAATATTTTTATCAAATTGCATTAAATAAAATTGTATTCGACATAGCCAAACAAGCTGTCTGCTACCTGATTTTTTGAGTATGTTCTCTGTCATTCATAAGACAGGATTCATGTTAGTTTATTTATTCCTTTATTAGATTTTTAATGTCACTTTCAGCACTTTATAGGTCATTTCACGATGAGTAGTTTCATGGGCAGAGAAAACCAGTACATATAGTTGGACAAGGTTGTACTGTAAACTGCTGACCATTGGTAAGCACCTACACAACTTTCCCACATAAGATCTGGAGTTTGAACCGCAGACATCAGAGTTGGGATGGGAGTGTGTTACCATGGCCCCAGATTCACATTAGAAAAAAATGTGGTAAAATGTATATTAAACAAGGCAAAATTGTCTTTTGGTCTACATGCGCAAGTGGCAAAGTGTACATGTACATAGTGCATTACTACCTCCACCGGGAGGGTTATATTTTGGAGTGTGTTTATTTATCTGTTTGCCAATGTTCATGATTCTACTTAGGCTAGAGCCTAACCAAAGGAAGAAGAGATTTAATCTTGGGAAAAGTCCAGATCACATTCCTGATACCAAAAATACAGAATTTTCAAGGTCCAATTTTCAATGTATTTAAAACGACTTTTGCTTTTTCAGTAACACATAACTCCAAAAGAAATGAACAACTATTCATGGAAATTTGTTTAGGTAGGGCCTAGCCAAAAGAAGTAGGGATTACATTTTACCAAAACTTTGGATGACATCCTGGACACCAAATAGCCATATATCCTGATAAACTCACCATTTCCCCAGTAGAAGTTTTTTTCTCTACTTCTGCATTTTGGTTATATTGATAAAATTATATACGAAATGTTGAAATAGACTAAAGTTTATTTCACTGTCAAAGTTTAACAAGAGAGTTTATATATAGTGATTGGCTACTTATTGACAACAGAGTTACAAATAGAAATATTTGACAACTCATAGATATATGTGTCTATCATTTTTTGCAGCTTGCAACACAGTGATAACAAACTGTAACACTTGCACAGTTGAGTCTGGAACCACAAAGTGCACTTCTTGCAGTAACTCTCTTTTTCCTGCCCCTACTGGTAGCTGTTGTACTGGTAAGGCTGTACAGTCAATATAATTGAACAATAATCCTAAATTCCTTTCATATCATGATTCAGAGATTGCCATGCTTTAATAAAAACAATTTGACATAATTTTAACTACAGAGCTGTCATAGAAGTTTGAATGGTTTTGCCACAAAATATGATCATAACAACTTAAACTGACAAAAGGATATTATATTTTGCTGTATTTCTTAAAATTATAATTCTTTTAACTCTACTCCACCTTTGGCAGGTTTTCATGTTCTGTCTTTAAGAGGTTTTCATAGTCTATAAGTCACAAAGGATCCATATTGAAACATGGAAATGTAAAAATTTGCTTGACCTGCTATATATAGTTATCAGAAGTAAACAGCTATGCAATATTATTATCAGTTTTATTCTTTTCAAAGCATGTGCTGCTGCAATTAGTGACTGTGGCACCTGTGTTGTTAACAGTGGTTCCACAACCTGCTCAACTTGCACTGGCAAAGCTATTTCTTCTGCCGGAACCTGTGTCAGTAAGTGGAGTATATTATTTTCCAGATGCAATTTTAGGCAACTTTCTTTTTGTAAATATCTCACAGAAGTAGCCTCGTGGTAAACACAATTGCCTAGGAATACATGAGGACCTGTCGTTAATCTCAGGTACAAGCAGATACATAGTTGCTAGGATGACTACTTTAAATAGCAGTTATCTGTTACTGGGTCCACCATGGCAGGTTAAAGAACCTCAGGGATCTTAAACCCCATTCACACTACAGGCGGTATCACCCTTGGAATCTACCGTGGTAACCGGTGTTTGGTGAAGCTGCCTTTGGATCACCATCTGATGTCTGTATGCGACCTTGAAAGTCAGTGGCGGAACCGACCATTACCTTGCGAGTCCTATGGAAGTTTTAAAATATTTTAATTTTCTGCCTCTGATTTTGGTAATGTGATTTCATGCATGCAGGTATGAATTTCTTTCTACGGTAATTGAAGGTGTGGTTCACGGTGTACATAAGGTTATGATTTGGTTGTCTTTCAGTTAATATGGCGACATAACAAGGGTTAAGGTACTGGTCATTTCACCACATGTTTGTCTGACAGCTACCAAAGGTAAATTGCATTCAATGGAGGTTGTCTCTCTGTGACCAACATTTATGGTATTTCATCCAATTGTTATTAACAGTTAAAAAACCGTATCCAGTCAGTGACCATCCGCCTGTAGTGTGTACATCTCAGACTTAGGGGGGGGGGGGTGTGAATGTAGTGTGAATGGGGCATTAATAAATGGTTATCCTTGAGACTTTATCTTTCAGTTTGGAAACGTCAGTCACTGAACATGTGCAGTTACGATGGGTGAGATAGTGACTAGGAGTCTTGCAGTAAAAGATATTTTGTGCTGAGTATAAGTACTCACAATACAAAAGTTTCATGTATCTCCATTTTCACATGCAACTAGAAAATTCAACTCTAGTGTCCAGAAACGACTGTTCATGCATTCAGTGTAAATGTGATGTGTGAATTATAATAATAATATACATATAAAATTCGTACAAGGGTTTATATCTTGTTCATAATCAAATTTGTTTATCACTCCTCCTGAAGACATATGAGCATGAAAATCATTCTGTTAATAGAATCCACTACTTTCATACTGAGCTACTCCCAGTAAGGATGCTGATCTTTGGTCCAACAAAAAAAAGAATTGGTAACTAGAGTTACTGTTATGTTTGTAGCCTGCTCTGTGACTGACTGTGACACCTGCAGTGCAGATGGTGTGTGTGCCACATGTAGTGGTGACAAGACCCCAAGTGCTGATGGAAGTGCCTGTGAAGGTAAAACCTTTTCATAGTATTTTGTAAACTTACTTTGCATAAATATTTTTATTGTTTACTCAACCATTGTATTGCTTATTTGGGGTTTTATGTCGCTTTCAACACTGTACAGATCATATCACAACGGGTAGTTGGAAGGGCAGAGGAAACCAGTACATACAGTTCGTTGGGGTTCTGTACTGTAAACTGCCGACCAACGGCAAGCAACTACCAGCTTTCCCACTTGAGGCCGTCCCGGGAATCGAACCCCAGCCTCAGGGGTCGGAGGCAAGAGTGTTACCACTCTGCCACCGTGGCCCCCCTCAACCATTGTAATGTATCTCTTACAGAGTTGCAACTTTTAAAACAATTTTTGGAACAAACTCTTACTAATATTAGTTTGCTATACTTTAACATAACCAGTAATTAGTCTTTAAAAAAATTCTCGATATCAGGTATTTTCAGTGAATGTTAAAACAACCAATACAATTTGCATTATAAATAAATTTGATAACTACTAATGGGCTGTGTCGTGTCATCCTGCAGCTATGATGTTACCACAAAGTATTTCAATTCAACAAATGTCATTGGTCATGTTTGTAACCATGGAATATCTTTTTGAAATTTGCCTATTCTTTTGTTAGTTTAGCACACGTCGAGTTTCTCTTTACGAGGAAGATACTACACTTGCATATTAACAGATTATTAGATGTGGTATTTCAGTAACTGTTTCTTATATGTTTTATCACAAATCCAGAATCTGGTTCAAGCATGCTGAAAGCCACTCTTCTGACCATGGTGTCTGTGGTGTGTGTCTTGATTCTGTAAACAATTCAACCTCAGAACCAAGCAATGACTGATCATAATTGATGCTGAACCTAGAAAATGGATACTTGGACTTTGATCTTGAACATTTGATGTGCTTTGTTTTTGCAGTTACTTTCATAATGTGACTTTTGATGAATCTTAATTATAATAACCATTCAAATAACCATATAAAAACAATTGAAAACTTTCAGAAATGTTCAATGATGAGATATTTCATGATAATATTGTACAACCTGAAAATTTACAAAATGGAAGTGATCTAATTTTTTCAATCACAATTAAAAAGACTTTTATGATGATAAAATAAAGTTAAGGGTAAAGCCTCTGTGGTGATAATTTGAAAATATTTTTGTTAATACAAGAGATACCAAGAACCCTGAAAGTGAATGCATCCACCATTAACATATTCAAAATTTCTTTCCTCAGCTTAACTTCAATGTACATATTGTTGGTGTTTTATGTTAATATTTTGAATTTTTCTTCAATGATATTTCTCCCGTCAATGTTGACATATATTATGACATATCAAAGTTGTATATGTAATACCTTTTTCTAATACCTGATTCTAATTATGTATGCTGGTTTTTTGTACAGTGGAACTGATATGTACTTACACTTTTTGTACCAACTTTTATGTAAAATGTTGAATGGGAATCCCAAAATGTATTTCTGGCAACAGAAAAAGACTTGATACTTTTTATTACACAAGATATATATATTTTTTATGATTCTTTTCTTATTTTATCAATCAAATTCTTTCAATTCTAATTTTAATAAACTATTTTTACTTCATTCACTGTTGTTTTCTTAAAGTAGATGTTACATTGTTAAATTCTGATTGATTATATATTTTACAGTTTGTTTTCACTGCCTATCAAATAAGCTGGCAGTAAATATTTTCCATGTGCACCTTTGATAAGAGTTATATGTGTTGAATCTTTCAGTAGAACTGTACAATAAATAACTCAGTACATTTATTGTGAAACGCATTGGCTCCCATAAGTATCAATGCCGAGGAACTGTTCATAAGTGGTGTCTGGGCATCACGCCTGTCAGTCACCCCATCCCGGGGAGGATATTCGGGGCAGTGTGCTGGTAGCATAAGTAGTGGTCACACCTGCATCACAAACATTCCTAATTCTAGTGACCTTTAAATCCTTGGCAACTGATGGGCAGCCAATGGCCTATGGCCTGCCATTGTATGCCCCTGTGTGGAAAGTGACCAGTGTCACATTTGAAATTGCATTTGAACTGAACAGATGTGTAATTGAATTGATGGAGATGAAAATTCAGTTTTTGAAGAACTTTTGCTTTTTTATTATACTTGTTTTGATTTTATGTTTTTAGTCATTTTAATTTGATGAACGGTCATTTAGTCATATGTTATATCTTTATCTTGATAACCACTGCTGACTGTTGCTGATTTACAAGCACGCATGGAACTGTTGTGATACTGTTGCTGATGATTGCTTAGTCTTCTTTGACAACCTCAAGCTTGTTTGGCTGGTGTAACAGGGATGGTCTAACCTAGTTATTACTTTAATTGTCATCCATTTACGCTTGCTGATACAAGTGGAGATTGTTCAAGAAGAGGGTGGATACCCAGCCTTGTGAGGTTATATTTTACAGTGAAAATGACAAAACCAAAAAACAAAAATAAGAACTATTGCTCAAAGTGTCAGTCCAAACACTACCCACCAACGGGTAAGAAATGTCAAGCAGCTATGGACAAAATTAGTGAGGAGCCCAGCGTCAGCAGGAATCACATGACAGCGTCATCTGAAAGTGACAGTGATAGTCGGGACTTGGGGATGGGGGCTTGTAAAGTTGATATGGGCGCCAAGAAGAAGATCACCAAGCAGAAGGACTGCTCTTTCAAGAGGGTTTTGACCCCAGGTCCTTCTAGGACCAGTGATCAGTCGGATGGATCAGGAACTTCTGATGATGAGCGTCCATCTGGTTGTTTGCAGGCCCTCATCCTGAAGGAACTCCAGCGAGTACATCACAGACTAGATGATGTGGAGGCCAAAGTTCAAGATTCTGGGAGTCACAGCAGGAAACACAAAGACTGTCCTAAGTTAAGTAGCTCAAAATATTTGTCAAAAAATGATGTCAAATGTAAAAAATTTGAGTCTTCTGAAACCTCATCAGATGAGGAACTTCTCCCACCATTGTCAGTGTTAAAATTGTCCCGAGAAATTCAACGAAAAGTTGATACTAGAATTTCAGAAATTGAAGCACACTCAAAAGTTCAAGGTAATGAAAGTTTAAAGTTAAAGTCAAAAAGAGGGGGAGGGGTTGATGTTTTGGTGTCAAAAAAGGTGGCTTGGCCACATGATAGCGTTTTGGGGTGTTACCCGTCAAAGAATGACATACGATCAGTTGTCGCTAACACAGTTTATACAGGGGTTCACAAGGAATATTTTGGATGAGTCTGACGGTACAGTTAGGGAGCAAATGCTGTGGTATCTTAATGATCTGATGGAAGATGCCACAGATTTTTCATCAGCAAGTGCCAAAGCTGCCCATGCTGTGCTCCTCTGCGAAATGGAGAGGGGCACAGTGTGTTGGTTGGATACCAGTCGCATCGACCGAATTAGAAGGGCTCATGCCCAAAAACACAACTTTGGAAAACAAAATTGGGTTAAAAAAGATCAAGATGGCAAAAAACCTTGGTATTGCAAACTGTATCAAGTAGGTCAATGTCAGTTTCATAGGGACCACGAATATGCTGGAAAAATGCAAAAGCACATCTGTTCTTTTTGTTTGAGTCAAGGCCGTATTTCAGCTCATCCTGAAAAGGAATGTCAAAATGCAAATCTTAAAAATTCAAAAAACATGTCTGGGGCTGCTCAGAATCAGTAGAGGGGCTGGGCAGCAGAAACAATGTCAGTCAGACAGTGGTAGTCGATAAAAATGATGTAACATGTTTTATGCATCCTGACGCCAAGCGTCATGATGATTTTAGTGGTAATACTCGTCCTTCTGGGGACATTAGTAAAATGGTTGAGTCAAAGGGTCTTGCCATGCGGTCTGACAGTCTTAAATGTAGAAACACTAGATTCTTTTATAGCGCTGCTGTAGACAGAAAATGTGTTGAGGGCCTGTTAGCACGTGGGAAGAAGGCCAGTGTAGTGGCAAAGCACTTTTCTAAACCTATCAAGGTGAATGGTACAGTTTTTGTAGCCAGGTTTGAACCCAGATCCGCTAACACGAGTGGTGACAAACTGTTACACGAAAATCCCCCTCCATCCATTGTTGTTGGTCAGGACAATGGCAACTCTAGCCCCATTGTTAGTAGGAAACCAAAAAGTCGCACCTCTGGTCCCAACAAAAGGGGTGGTAATAATTGCTTTGCTCTGAACAATGGTGTCAATGGTCATATACATGACGCCCACAATGACTTATACAATGGCTCTGTAGCTTTAATGGATAGCAAAAACAATGGTCTACTGGCGTCCAATACTGTGGCAAGAACTTGGACAACAATGGTAAATCTGATTCTTTGTATAGAAGTGTCAACCACACTAATTGCCCCAAAAGTTCACTTGTACCAAATATTTTTAGGGCACGTCAAGGTGTGGGTACATTTGACAATATGTGTAATAAGGTGTTATTGTATGATGTTAACCTTGATACTTGTGATGAAAATGTTGAGTTATCAAATGCTATGTTGTTGAAAGATGGGTGGAAAAGGCATGTGCCATATTTGGAAAAGCATTGTACTGATTTTAGTTTGTGGAAAAGTCAGACAAACTACACTTTTGGGTTTGTACCATTGAATAACTTGGTCATGCCCAATGATATTGGTCATATTGATGACAAGGTACATGACCCCATTGAACAGCATCTAAAGGTCAGGTCCTCTGGTGTTCCCAACTTCTTACTTGAAAGAATTCCTGTCAAGTCGCAGTTGAATGTTACTGAGTGGAAAAAAGTGTTCAAAAATTATTGGGACCAACAATTAGTTCAGCTGGTTGAATTTGGCTTTCCTCTAGATTTCAACAGAAATTCAGTCCTGTATCATGACGAAAAGAATGACTCTTCTGCTATAGAATTTCAAGCTGATATTCAGGCTTATTTGGATGAGGAAATCAATCATGGAGCGATTATGGGACCATATGACGCAAACCCTATTCCAAATTGCCATGTTTCCCCATTCATGACTAGAAAAAAGCCAAATGCTCCCAATCGCCGAGTGATCATTGACCTTTCGTGGCCCAAAAATGCGTCAGTCAATATGGGGGTCGACAAAAATTCTTATTTGGGCTCAGAATTTTCACTTCCGTTCCCTACAGTAGATGATATTACTAAGGAACTAGTAAAACTTGGCCCTGGGTGTCACATATACAAGATAGACGTTAGCAGGGAGTTCAGACATTTGAAAATTGACCCTGGGGATTATGACCTGCTAGGCTTACATTGGGATGCTGCGTTCTTTGATACATGTCTCCCATTTAAGAGTAGACATGAAAGCCAAAATTTGCAGCCCGTCGGCGACGCCGTGCATTACGCGTTACGTTGCCATGGTTACCGAGTCATCAATTATATAGATGATTTCGTCGGATACGGCACGCCTGACATCGCGCGACGCTCGTACGACTGCTTGCGTAACGTCATTGAGCGCCTAGGTCTCACCATTAGTGAGAAAAAGTTGGTGGCCCCTACCACCTCTGCTGTGTGTCTTGGAGTCCTTATTGACACAGTCAAAGCAACTGTCGCTATATCTGATGAGAAAATGCGTCAAATAAAGAAAAGCGTCATTGAATGGCAAAATGAAGCAACTTGCTTCAAACGTCAGCTTCAGTCCTTGTTAGGGCAGCTTCTGTACATATACAAGTGTGTGCGTCCGGCCAGAGTATTTCTCAACAGAATGCTTGACTTGTTGCGTCAAAATTATGAGGCCAATACCATCAAGCTCACACAGGCATTTCGACATGATCTGAGGTGGTTTGTAAAGTTCGTAGATAAATATAATGGGGTGTCAATGTACAACCATAGGCGGACTGACCACGTCGTTGAGCTTGACGCCTGTCTTGACGGTTCAGGGGGTGTGTGGAAGAATTATGTCTACCATATTCCAATTCCTCGACATTATCTTGGCCTCACAATAGTCCACCTTGAGATGATCAATATTCTAGTTGCATTGAAAATCTTTGGCCCGTTTTGGGCAAACATAAAGGTGTTGGTCAAGCGTGACAACCAGGCTGTGGTTGCAGTGCTCACACATAGTAAGACTAAAGATCCATTTTAGCCACCTGTGCCAGAAATGTTTGGATTCTGGCTGCTCTTTATGATTTAGAAGTCACATATGTCCACATTAGAGGCAAACACAACGTCATTGCTGACTTATTATCAAGATGGGTCCCCACTCAAGAGAATGTGCTTAAGCTACATTCACAAATTCCCGATCCCCTATGGATCAGTGTACCAGATGATATCCTAGAACTAGACAATGATATATAAATCTAGACTTTCAGATGCTGCACTTTGTTTTTTAGAGTCAATCCTGAAGGACTTGGCTGTGGGAGTGAAGAAACGTCTGTCGTCTGCTCTAAGACCAAGAACCGACAGATGTTACAACATGCTGTTTAGGTCCTTTGTGGCCTTCTGTGTTTCTGCTGAGTTGAATATATTTCAATTAAATCAAATGCATGTGTTGTCTTATTTAGATTATCTGATCATTCATGGGGTTTCTGTGCATATGCTGGCCAACCATATTTCCGCTTGCAAGGCAAAATTTACAATGTATGGTTTGCAGTTTCACCTTTGGGATCACCCAAACATGCGTTATCTTCTCAAATCTGTAAAAATCAACAGGCCAATTGTAATAAATAAAAAGCACATAATTGATTTGGCTGTTTTAAATGACATTGTAATTCAGTGTGACCATATGTATCTGGGTAAAGTCTTTAAAGCTGTATTTCTGCTAGCATTCTTTGGTTTTCTGAGGCTTTCTAACATTGCTCCTCATTCTCTCACCTCTTTTGATTCCTCTCGTCACCTCTGTGCTGGTGACCTTATTTTCACCAAGCATTTTCTCAAGGTTTGTTATAAAATGGACTAAAACCATTCAGGCCAGGGACAAGGTACATTTGCTTACTCTCCCTAGATCCAGGGGTTCGAGACTGTGTCCTTACACAGCATGTAGGCAAGCATTGAGATTATACACTCCTGGTGAAAATGACCCCCTCTTTCAATACAAGATAGGTTCCACCTGGGTTGTACTTACCGACACCAGGATCAGAAAGTTTCTCTCAAAAATTAACACAAACCTAGGTTTCCCTAGAAATTATTTTACTTTTCCTGCCTTTAGGCGGTCAGGAGCCACCTTAGCTTACAAATCTCAGGTGTCTGTACAACATATTAAAGATCACGGGTCATGGACTAGTGACTGTGTGTGGACCTATATTCAAAAAGATCATACTGCTGGTGAAAATATTGCATCGACGTTTGCTAAGCTGCTGTAGATAATGCTCCTACCATTGGGCTTTGAGGGGCTTTTATTAAATGTGTAATTACTTTTTGTCCTGGTTTTCACAGTTAAGTATTAACTAATTTCAGGGTCCTCTCACCCTTTACTTTACCTCACCTCAAATTGGGTTAAGGTAGCCTTTAACTAGTTTCAGGTATGTATATTTTCTCTTTAAGGTAATCTTAAATTGGGTTGGCTCCCTTACTTATTTTATACTTATCAACTTAAGGTGAGGTGGCCCTGATCTTATCTCGTACTTGCGTAAAATTAAATGTAAAGTAACATCTCATTATTACCATATGTTAAGTTAAAGCTACCATATGTAAAGTATATGTATAACCATATCAAGGTAAAGTGCATTTAACATATGTATATTGGATTGCTATGAAGCCTTTGTCAACTGGTGGTCGTCTTTGGCCACTTAGTGCATGGACTGGACACTATAATTGTATTATTGGCTTCTGTTATTAATTTAGTAGTCACACATATAGTATTATTCTTACATAATATACATTATTTGTATGTTAACTATATTTGTATATATTAATAAACTTATGCTTCGCACTTGTTTCTCTTCTCCCTGGGGTGGGGGGGGACTGTCATAAGTGGTGTCTGGACATCACGCCTGTCAGTCACCCCATCCCGGGGAGGATATTCAGGAAAGTGTGCTGGTGGCATAAGTAGTGGTCACACCTGCATCACAAGCATTCCTAGTTCTAGTGACCTTTGTATCCTTGGCAACTGATGGGCAGCCAATGGCCTATGGCCTGCCATTGTATGCCCCTGTGTGGAAAGTGACCAGTGTCACATTTGAAATTGCATTTGAACTGAACAGATGTGTGATTGAATTGTCCGCCCTCCCAGCCCATATGTGTTGTTCTTAGGATTTCCACTGTTCTTAATACCTGTGTTTTTAAAGTTTTATTATTATGAATGGTTGTTTTAGTTATTTTAGGGGTCTTTTATTGAATGTGTAATTACTTTTTGTCCTGGTTTTCACAGTTAAGTATTAACTAATTTCAGGGTCCTCTCACCCTTTACTTTACCTCAAATTGGGTTAAGGTAGCCTTTAACTAGTTTCAGGTTTGTATATTTTCTCTTTAAGGTAATCTTAAATTGGGTTGGCTCCCTTACTTATTTTATACTTATCAACTTAAGGTGAGGTGACCCTGATCTTATCTCGTACTTGTGTAAAATTAAATGTAAAGTAACATCTCATTATTACCATATGTTAAGTTAAAGCTACCATATGTAAAGTATATGTAATAACCATATCAATGTAAAGTGCATTTAACATATGTATATTGCATTGCTATGAAGCCTTTGTCAACTGGTGGTCGTCTTTGGCCACTTAGTGCATGGACTGGACACTATAATTGTATTATTGGCTTCTGTTATTAACTTAGTAGTCACACATATAGTATTATTCTTACATAATATACATTATTTGTATGTTAACTATATTTGTATATATTAATAAACTTATGCTCCGCACTTGTTTTCTCTTCTCCCTGGGGTGGGGGGGACTGACCAGTATGACCCTAGCTGTTGAACATGATGTAAAACCCCAACAGTTAACTGGTACAAAGAAGATTAAGCAAGATGGGGCTATAAAAGTTGGGACCCCAGTACCAAGACCAGGTATTGGGGTATGAAACCAAAGGTCATAGGTCAAAGGTGAGAGTGGATTTGAACCCCAACTCTGTTATGATAAACGAAGTACACACACTACATCTGAAAGACAGTGAAACACATTGAGGCAATTTGATTTACATGTTAGTACACACGTTAGCATAAAAGACAAGATTTTAAAAATTTTAACAACAAAGTTGTTCAAAATATTCACCCATAATATGAACTCGTATTTAGCCACACATTAATAACCACTGGATTATATAACCAACACTGCTTTGAAGCCAGATCTCAATTCTGTGTATTTTCCAAGATCGGTCAAAGTTTAAGAAGTGTCAACATTGGGAAGGGGACACAGGGTCAGCCTGGCCCGCCTGAAGATCCGTCCGGATCCCAAAGAGAGATGGGGGAATTGCCCTAATCGAAAAGTCTCAAAATTTTCAATAGTGGCCTACATTGATCCAAGTGGAGACCTCCCCTTAGGCGAGACAAACTAAGGGGGTCCCAGCCACCAGTGGTTCCCACGGGAATAAAAAAATCTCAAAAATTTAGTAACCTATATCAGTCTCATACAGGAGAACTCCCCTTGGATGAGACAAGCCAAGGGGGTCCCAGTTACTAAAATCGAAATAATCTCAGATGAACAGTGACCTATATCAATCCCAAAAATTGGGAGAACTCCCCTTAACCGAGATAAAAGAGAAGGGGGTCACAGTCACTGAAGTCAAAAGCCACAAGTTATTTCCAACTGATGGATCCCTTCTTACTCCCCCAGGTGATAGGGATACCCAAAAGCGGGGTGCGTTTCTGTGCAGGGTGGGATGTTGGGTGATTTCATGTATTCTCTTCAATTCCAAAGTTTAAAGTGATTTACACCAAGGATGGCGGGAACTAATGATGCATAACTGCCTCTCATTGGTTTACAAAAAGTATAAACAGTAACTAGTGATAGCCTCAAGATTAAACCACAATATTTAAGGTAACCAGTGAACTGCCCCAACAGGCTCGTACATAGCCATGCTAGTAACAGCTAACTGGTACAAAGAAGATTAAGCAAGATGGTGCTACAAAAGTTGGGATGCCAGTACCAAGACCGGGTATTGGGGTATGAAACCAAAGGTCATAGGTCAAAGGTGAGAGTGGATTTGAACCCTAACTCTGTTATGATAAATGATGTACACACACTACATCTGAAAGACAGTTAAACACATTGAGGCAATTTTATTTACATGTTAGTACACACGTTAGCATAAAAGACAAGACTTTAAAAATTTTAACAATAAAATTGTTTAAAATATTCACCCAAACTACAACTGAGCCGGGATATGGGAAGCAAAAGTGGCAGAAATGATGGAGGAAGATTAAGATGAATTTTGGAGGTACACCCAAACTAAAGAACTGCGCCAAAGGCCATGGCCCATAATGTTTTGCAAGAGAACATTATGATCAAAAGCAAAAGTTGCGCCAGATCTTCTGAAGGTATGAAAACCATGGCCAGACAGAGGGATACCCAAGGAAATCAAAATTCTTTTAAGTGAATCCCTGATATGGGTGTCAATAACTGGTAAGAATGGAGAAGAAATGTGAACAAATAAAGGAGCTGTAGGAGGAAGTGATCTGGATCTAAGGAGAGCTTGCTCTAGTGGGACAAAAAATATTTTCAATCTTGGGAAGTTGAATAACATGATGTGAATTGTAATCTTGAATGGTCTTCGTCCATTTGAGGAGAAGATGTACACCATCTGGATAGAAAAAAGACGTCTTGCCTGAGAAAATGCCTATTATGGTCAAATTTTTTGGCACTATGAGGAGCCACATTGTTGGACATCCTCAGGAAGCCATAAAAAGCTGTCAAAAATATGGCCCTATATAGAGGGGGGTCAGATAAGCTGTCACAAGCTCTTGAGATGTGATATAAGGTGTGTATGTCAAAAACCCCCCCGACAAGTGGGTCGAAAGGAGGAGTTGATAGAAATACTGCTAAGGTAGTGAGAAATGGACAGGTGTGAAAGAGACGTGGTATCCAAATTGAAAGTCCTGGCTAAGGAAGATATGGATGAGAAGTAATTTTTTATGACTTTAGGGGAAAGACCATTCTGATACAGATACTCTAAAAATGACAAAATATTATGAACAGATAACTCATGGAAGGTCCATGAAAATGAGAAAAGCTATAAAAGTGCTGAAATGAGAATGATGAGCTGTAACTGGGGCAGGTCTAAAAGTCATCTGAACCCTCGACCAGGAGGCATCAAAAAGTGGAGATGACATAATGGAGGTACCTGAAATTATATGGTTAAATTAAGTGAGAAATTTTTAACGTCAATGTGGTCCCACACATAATTCTTCCTAAGATAACCCAAGAGCATTGGGTCATTGGGTCAAAGCCTTGAAAGGCAATCTGCAACCACATTATTCTTGCCTTGTATGTGTACAATAATGTCAATATCAAAAATGGAGGAAACCAACAAAACCAAATGTTTCGAATACATGCTGCTAGGAATTTGTCTTTTGTTTTAGATGAACTTACCACCTGGACCACCGCCACATTATCACAATGTATCTGCACCTGTGAGTGTTCCCAGAACTTAGCCCAAAGTCTAAGAGTTATAACAATGTTTAGCCTTTCAAAGTGTACGATTTTCAAAGTTTGGGATTTCAAATACAGGGGTACTGTAAACTCTATTGTCCCAGACACCCCCCAACCCTGTACAAAGGTCAAAGTTGGGGTTTTACATCCCGTTCAACAGCCAGGGTCATATTGGGACAGGTCCTCAGATTTGCCACTTGTGGGACTCGAACCCACAGAGGTGACAGCCTATGATTAGATGCCAAACCCCAACCCTGTAAGAGAGACGTCTAGAAACAGGGTGTGATTTCCAAGAATAGGAGCTTTCTTGAAGAAGGTAGCACCATTGAAGTGAGAAGAAAGGTAATAAACCAATCACTGTCAGACATAAAATCAGAGGTAAGTCAGATCCATTTTTATGACTACTTTGCCTAAACAATGCTAGGATACGGTTAATAAAAATTCTAGCCGGAATGACACACTTATGAATATAGATTAATTTACCCAGAAGTGATTGGTAACATCTTTTGGATAGGTACTTTTTATTGCGAACCCGGACGCATTCTTCATAGATAGAGGGTGTTCGGTGGCAGAGTGATGATTGTTTACATGTGTGACTTTAAGTTTATTATGATTGCAAATAGATAAGGGAAAGCCAAATTTAATATATTGGATGAGAAATTTATCAGGATAGTTGTGCAACAAACGCTCCCATGCTTCAATGTTCAAACCTGAAAGTAAGGGAAACCTAGCAGATTGATAATTTGGTAAACCAGTGTTTCTAATGGCGTCTGCAACCTTAATGCATATATTAACACTATCAATTCGAATTGGACATCTATCAGGACCAGTAAAAGTGAAATAAGTTGAGGAGTGATTGATAAAACCCCTCACTTTGTTCGGAAAATTGTGATCACAAAGAACACCCTTATTATCGACATCATTTGACAAGGTGTCCTCGACAAATTGGGAAATCGGAAATTTTTTGTTAGTACATGTGTTAGTCTCACTAGAATCAACATTATTAACAACAGTGTTGCTACAACCATTTACTGACTTTCTGTCGGAATCTAACTCTTGGTGAATTGTCAATCTACTAAGTATTCTATCCATATACTCACGGTACGTAAGACCAAAATTTTCTGTAATAAACATATCCTGTTTCCAATTATCATACGCAATTTTTGCCTGTAATTTTTCATCATGAGATAATAACTTCAGACACTCTAGCAAAAAATAACTTATGTACACAAGTTCAGATGACAGTACTTCTAAGTAACCTGACGGTATGTTTGCACATGTATAAAAATTGACAGTATCAACTACATTAACACTCAGGTAATAAAAGCCCTTGTTAACGTGGTTATTCAAGCCATACAAATATACTAAATAATATGGAAAAGTGTCACGCTTCTGAATAGAAGAAATAGACCCTGTCAACATGATAATTGATATTGACAAATGCTTCATTATAGTCAACAAGTCAGGATTCAGTTACATAATTATTAAAAACCTGATGTACATTGTCGTGAATGTGATTATCAGTATACCTGTTCACACAATGTATAGGTTCATTAATATCACAAACAATATGGTCAAAGTTAGAATGTGTTTTCAAATCTAAAACCAAGTTCACACTGTTCCCCCCCCCCCCCCCCCGCCCTTGTAACAACATTTGATTTCCAACAGTTCCCTCCGGTTGGTAATGTGGTATGTTATTTCATCATAAAGTCATCATAAAGAGTGCGCTTCTTGCCCTGACCACCATGGTAACCCTCGTTTGCCCACCTTAACTCTAGGGGGGGGGGGGGGGGGGGGTAGTGACAAAATCAGTAGAATTGTATCTACCTGAGCGTCATACAGTTGACGCCTTACCTTGAGCTGCCTCCAGCCTGGCGTGTCCCTCATAGGTCGACAAAATCTGAGAAACTGCCTGTGACAGTGTTGGGTTAGTTCTCAGTGCATCTAGACTTAGAACGACGGGGTCACATCGAAGGTCCTGATGTTGCATGGTATTGCTGATGCTGGTTGAAGGTTGAAGGGATGTGAGTGAGTTAGAACTGACTGAGAGCGGATCCTGTGGTCCTGTGGCAACGGTTTGAGTGCCTTGGAGTCCCACCTGATGTGTATGATTCGGATCTGATACAGAGTGACTAGTCATAGAAAATGAATGTCTGTGAACCTGCGTATGGAATCTGCTGGCTACTGGGGTAGAGTTCACTGACTGCTGATGCTCCAATGCATCGATATTCCTCACTATCTCTTGATTGGACTTGTTCATATCTTGTAATAAGGTCAAGATAGCATCGTTTGATGAAGAAGATGTGGATTGTGTGGGGTTTACCATGATGGTGTGGTTGACGGTGTCAGAAACTGTACTCACGGGCTGGATGTAAGATCCGTTCAAGTCATTTGACGCTTTCTTTGGTTTTTTGATTGCGGTTCTTGCTCTGGCAGATGCAGTTACTTTCCTTCTGATGTCAGTGGCTGGAGTTTTCTTGTTTGTAACATAACAATAAAAATATAAAATCAATAAAACACTAAAATCTGAATTTTTGACTAGAACTGATTTCATGTATTCTCTTCGATTCCAAAGTTTAAAGTGATTTACACCAAGGATGGCGGGAACTAATGATGCATAACTGCCTCTCATTGGTTTACAAATAGTATAAACAGTAACTAGAGATAGCCTCAAGATTAAACCACAATGTTTAAGGTAACCAGTGAACTGCCCCAGCAGGCTCCTACGTCGCCATGCTAATAATTTGGACCTTTGTATTGTAAATATTCACAAGACTCTTTGGAGGTATAATCTATTAATATATAGCCTGCCACCTCTGAGATCAGAGTTTGAATCCACACCTGCCCGTATGTAGAAAAAGCTGGTACTTGTTGCCGTTTGTCAGTAGTTTAAAATTGCAGAACCTTATATAAGGATTGACTCCTTATCTAGGCAACATGTGGGCTATATAGGGTGTGTCCAGGTACGACTTAAGCTGTTGAATGGATGTAAACTCTCAAATGTTTGACCCCACAAACAAGATTTTGTAGGAAAACATACATTTTAAAAGAACAACTTAACAATCAGTGTTTTTACCATCCATGCATTGGCATCATTTGTGCATGATGTGTTAAAAGTGATTGAAATACTGGTATGCGTGTTTTATAAATGTATGCATGCCGGCTATCCACAAATGTATATTTGAAAGTTTTCAAGAAGATAGGATTCACAATAACAATTATTCAAAGCGCAGAGATTGTGAACCAAAACTTGGGTAAAAATCCTTATTTTTGCAGTCGATAAGAAATATGCAAGAACAAAAAAAAAGAAAACTGGAAAAGTCTTTTTTCAAAATGTTCTGAACCTGTATTTTATTTTGCAAAGAAGCCTTTTCCTTAAACATGCATCTACATTTGTCTCAGAGACAAGAGCCCAGCTAACCTTGCTATTGTAAGACTATGTGAAGTGAAAAATGTTGATGCAGAAACTAATAGTTATGATTAAAATATTAAGTTATATATCCATAGGGTTTCAGTCATAGAAAATCATTTGCCAGGATAGATGTGCATTGATTTGCAATTAAATGATTTTTAATTTTGGCTGCTAAAGTTCCTTTCAACATCTATGGTAATCTATTAATAGGTCATTCATATCTCTCTTGCTGTAATTTATTTTCACTCATAACAACAGTTTAGAGAGCCAAGGATTTCAAGGAAACTCAAGGAACATTACAAAACCCATGAAACACCAGAACACAAAATAAACAAGGTAGAAAGAGGTTTTGTTCTAGTTGCACGAGCTAAAAAAGCCACCAGAGACACAAGTATTGCAATGAAAAGGTCACCCATCAAAGTACTAATATCGCCCACTGCTTAACTTCAGTGAAGACAAGGGTACTCATCCCACTGTGCCAATTCTCGTGAAAGTCCAGTCAAAACAAAATGAAAAAAAAAATTACAAAACGCAACGAAAGTGACTTATAGAAGTGTGAGCCTCGCTCTTAAAAAAATTTATGGAAATGGGACAGTGAAATGTACAAGCAAATTAAATGTGAATGGATATTTCATTGTTCGGTCAGCTTTTTCAGTTGCAAATATTTCCTTGTTTTATCCCTTAATTATTTGGGGTGGACTTAGTTTCTTCAATTGATGCTCCTACAAACTTCCCAAAATAGTTCCCCCTGTCTATCAGTCCTTCAAGAACACAGTACTGTCAACTAATTTTCCTGGGCATACACTATTGCTTGCTTGTGTTCATCATCCCTTGCGGTCATGCGCCATCTTTTCAGAGGAATTCAATATCTTCTTCTGGGTTTTCTGTCATCTATTGATTGTAATTATTAAATATGTGGTGACTTCAACGTATACATACCTTGATATACCTGCAGTGATGCCAATAAATTTATGACTAGCAGTGATTTGTGTGTTATTGCATGCTCCTGATAGCATCCAAATTACATACAAGTATACAGCCGCAGTGTGTAGAGATTTTCTCATTACCCATCAAGAGTGAACGCTATTATAAGTAGTTCTCAAATTTGCAGGATATATTTATTATTACAAAATCTTGCCTGGGAATCTTTTCGGCCTCAGTATGAAAAAAAAACAAGATGGATACCTTGGGCTTTTTTCCACTTTCAGCAAGGAGTTTTGTTGTCCCTCTAGAGCAAAAGGTATTGCAGGTAGAGATTTCAAATATGTAGGATATGTTCATCATTACATAATCGTGTCTAGGGACATTTTTGACGTCATTGTGAAACAAAAAGGCCACCACAGGCGTTTCTTTGTCAGTCATGAAGCAGTATATAGAGATTTTCCTGTAATCCCTCTAGGGCAAAATGTATTATACACAGAGTCCTCAAATTTGAAGGATATGTTCATTGCTACAAAAGTTTGCCTGCAAAATACGTTTGGCCTCATTTTGAAAAACAAGATGGCCACCACGGGAGTTTATTTGACCATAATCCATGAGTTTTACACACTCTGAGAATTTGTTTTATCTATGGGAAATTGTCTTCATGGTTGATAATTTTAACAAGGATATGTACTCACTATGGCCCACAGATATTTGACCTCGAAGGCACAGGTGTTTCTTCAATGGTCACCAAAAAGTTTTGCACATTCTGAGGATTTTTCTGTTGAATCTTTTTATGATTGACATTTTAAATAGATATATGTATCATCTATAGCCTAAAGACATTTGACCTTAAAGCTTGTCCTACAAGGTCTGTCCATGAACCCTAAAATGCCCCATTGAGTCCATTTAGTTGCAACATAGTAAATTACCTATGTTTCTGTGCATGTGGGTGCACAGGGGCTCAGTCCTGGAGACAACCTTAACAATTTATTTCGATATTTAGTACTATTTTCATATGTAGTTTTTGAACCCCTAGATAGACAGGACAGATGGTGAATTGCTCAGCCACATGGCCTGTTTCATCTACCGTGTACTTGTCATTATTCGTTTGTATGTCAAGCATTTTGAATCAAAATATTTCATTTTACTTTTTAGTTTTTTTATATTTTGATGCAATGCGGGAACGAAAATACAATCTGAGGTAGGGAAGAAGACAGGAACACGTTATTCCAATTCAACTTCGGATGGCGTCCGATGCTGACTTAATTTCACAGTCCTTGGGTTCAAGCCACCCCATGTCTGGGCAAGTATTTGTATCTGATCAGTCACAGAGCACTAGTGAGTCCGATTTAGATATTAGTGGGTTAATGGAAGATTCAGATTTCAATTCCTCCCGTTCCGACAGGGATGTTCATTTTAAACGTGAAAAATCTCAAAAATCTGCAAGTTCTAGCCGTTTGTCTGGGCAATCGGATCCGAATTCTGATACCGTTTTGCAAAATGACATAAACAAGAAAATTCTTGCACAATTACAGTCATTAGGTGATAGGTTGGATTGTTTAGAAAAGAAACCCATTAAGAAAACTTCGGATAGAAGGAAAGTTAAAAGTTCTAAGAAAACTGATACGGTTTCCATGACTGGCAGCGGTTTGGCATGGACTGATACGGCTAGGGACGCTACTGCTTCAGGTTGTATGATTCCTTCCCCTTCTGACTTGCGGCAAGATGCAAAAATACAGCAGGAGGTGCAGCTTAGACTGCGAGAATTGGCAGATAATGCAGGGAAAGGTAATGAAAAAATAAAATCCCAGAGGGGGGGCTCAGTGGATGTTTATGTAGGCAAGAGAATTAAATGGCCACATTAATTTGTCCTGTCAGGCAACACAAAGGATAGGGTTTCTTATAATCAGCTTACCCCTATACAGTGGATGGCTGGCTTTGTAGGTCCATGAGGGAGGAAGAAAATTTTAAATGTCGTGAATTTATGTTAGGGTATCTTGTAAATTTACTGGAGGATGCTACTGACCTCTCATGGGCAGCTGCAAAGGCCAGTCATGCGGTTCTCCTGTGTAGAATGGAACAGGGGGAAGTTAAAGATTGGACAGATGTTGAAAAAATTGACAGGATTAGGCGTGCTCATGCCCAGACCAGGCATGGGTTCGAATCCAAAAGGCCAAGATAGGTCCCAGTCTGGTCCTGCCAAGTTTACACCATGCATATATTATAACAAAAATGCATGTTCACAAAACACATGAGACCAAAGGGGTTTTGTATAGACATATTTGTTCTGCATGTTGGGCAGCTGATAACAAGGCTTATGGTCATTCACAAGCGGATTGTAGAAGAACTAGGTCAAAAACAAATAAGTCGGGGCATGACCTTTGGTAGTAAAGGTTATGTCCAAAAATCTAGATATTTTTCAATTCTGAGTTTAAAAATGGTCAAGTTGATCCCCTGTTCCAGCTTTCCAAGACTGACGCCAAACGTCAATTTCTTCAAGGCATGGCATTTGCCAATAAGGTTAATGGTCGGTCATATGCGCATGTGCTTAGTGGTGGCACTGCTTGGGAAGGTGTTCAGAACATGGGTTCAAAACGTGTTATTTCAAGTCTAAAAAGTGTTCTAGTATTGTTTCCACCAAGACGTCTGTCACAACAGCTTCCTTATCAAACCGTCATCCTTTGAAAAATGGTGACAATAAGGTCTTTAAGAGTGCTAAAGACAGTGTGGTTCCAATTACAAACATAAAATTACAGAATAGGTTTCACGTATATTCATCACTGGAGCCAGTTCCACTTGAATTTGAAGATAACCTTATGTCAAGTACTTCAACTGTAGTCAACAACCATTTACCAAAGCCAGATATTGGCAAGAGTAGATTTTTTGGTCACAGTGGTACCAATGATGGAAATCAGGCAATGGTTAGTGAAAGTATTGCTCACAAGAAATGTTGTGAACAGATTGGCACCAAGTTTGGTTGTATTCTGGTGGGAGAAATTACTGTGTTCAGTGGCACTTCCACACATTGGAAGGACATTCCAAATATTTTTCAAGCTCATAGGTTAATCAGAAGTAGTGTTCTTCCAAATTTTCTTGGATTGCGCATACCTGTTGCTACTAGCTTGAAAGTTGGTACTTGGAGACATTATCTTTCTCATTATTTTGACCAACAGCTTCCAGACCTTATAGAGTTTGGATTTCCTTTGGATTTTGATAGGACCACCACTCTAGGTGTCACAGAAGACAATCATCCTTACGCTAAAAAATTCATTAAAGATATAGACGCATATATTTCTGAAGAATTGTCACATAGGGCTATGATGCGTCCTTTTGATGTACCCCCATTTCCTTTACATATTTCGCCTTTTCTGACTCGAGAAAAACCAGGTTCTGATACTAGAAGGACAATAATGGATCTTAGTTGGCCTAAATTCCATTCTGTTAATGATGGAGTTCTTAATAATGAATACTTGGGTACTTAATTTCAGTTACATTATCCGTCAATTGATGATTTTTTTTAAAAGAGTTGTTCAATTAGGCCCTGGTTGTAAACTTTTTAAGGTAGATATAAGTCGGGCCTTCAGGCACCTCAGAATTGATCCTGGGGATATTGACCTCTTAGGGTTGAAGCACAAAGGTCAGTTTTTTGTGGATCTGTCTTTGCCCTTCCGATTTCGCTTGGGTTCAATTTTTTTTTCAGAAAATCAGCGATTCCATAAGGTATATTACGAAGAATAAAGGTTATCCTCATCTATTAAACTATATAGGTGATCTTTGCTACTGTGAATTGCCTTCTAAGATTGATACTGCGTTTCAGTGTCTGTTAAAATTATTGCAAGACCTTGGTTTGGATATTAGCAGTAAGAAACTTACTCCCCCTTCTACTAAGGTTGTATGTTTGGGTATACTATTTGATACAGAAGCAAAGACAATTTCCATTCCACAAGATAAACTACAAGTTATTATTGACACTTGTAGATCTTGGACTGGGTGTACTTCTTGCAGTAAAACTGAGTTACAGTCTTTGTTAGGTTCGCTACTATACATATCAAAGTGTGTACGTCCTGCTAGGTATTTCCTAAACAGGATGTTACAGCTATTGCGAAATAATATTCATAGTCGTCATATTTTCGTTACTGATGAATTTTGTAAGGATCTAACTTGGTTCTGTGTTTTTTTGAATTCTTATAATGGGGTTACTATATATGACCTTACACCTGTTCATAAACATGTATATCTGGATGCTTCTCTGACTGGCTTTGGTGGTACCTTTGACAGTTTCGTTTACAGTTTACCATTGCCCCTTGCTTATCAGACTTATAATATTGCATACTTAGAAATGTTAAATGTTGTAGTTGCATTTAAAGTCTAGGGTCACCTCTGGGCCAATCATAGAATTCAGATTCATTGTGATAATATGGCGGTTGTGGAGGTGTTGCAGCATGGATATGCAAGAGATATGGGCCTAGCAACATGTGCCAGAAACATCTGGTTGCTTATGGCAAAATTTAATATATCTGTAGATTTTGTTCACATTCCATGTCATGAAAATCATGCTGTGGATTTACTTTCTAGGTGGAACTCTACCCCGCAAGATTATGAAAAATTGCTAACTTTGGTGTCCCAACCACTTCGGTTGACTGTTCATCCGGACTTGTTGTTATTAAATCATGATATTTAGCATTATCCACTGTGTTTTCAGATTTTCAGGGCCTTGGGCAGGCACTAGCTTCAGCTGCTAATCTTCGGCTGTGGCAGGCATTCAGGCCTTCAACTATGACCTCTTATATGCGTATGTTGAAAGATTTTTTGGCCTTCCTGTACCTTGGTACAGCTTCTGTGCAGAACATATCTGTAAGTACTGTACTTTTATGGAGTACTTAGTGCAGGCTGGTTGTTCAGCATCCAATGTCACAAACTATATCACAGCTTTGAGATGTATGTGTATCATATTTGGTTGTGACACTGTATCATTCAGGGACAACAGGATCCAGCTTTTTATTAAAGCCATTACTATTAATAGACCTCTAGATCTGGTATTATATTTGCCTATTGATGAATTCCTACTTTCCAGGATTATTATAACTTGTGAAGAATTACCTCATCCAGTGCTTTTAAAGCTCTGTATTTATTGTGTTTTTTTCTCATTTTTTAGGTTATTCAATATTTTGCCACATTCTGCAGCTCTTTTTGACAGCGGTAGGCATCTTTGCAGAGCAGATATTGTTTTTTCAGATAAAGGTGCAGTTATCATTGTTAAATGGTCAAAAACAATGCAAAATAGAAGGACCATTGTCACTATTAATATTCCTAATCTAAATTCCTCTCAATTATGTCCAGTTTCTGCTTTGAAAGCTATGCTGGATCTTGTGGTGTCAGGAAATAATGATCCTTTGTTCCTGTATACTAAATTGGGAAAATCAACCATTCTGACTGATTCTGTTGCTAGAAAACACTTGACGGATGTATCTAGGGCTTTACAGTTGGCCAGGGGCTTGACTTTTCATGACTTCAGGCGTGGTGGGGCCACATGGGCTTACAATCATGGGGCCTCTATACAGGATATTCAGCAGCAAGGTACTTGGTCCTCCCAGTGCGTCTGGAGATACATTCGCTCCCCTCCTTTGGCCACTTCTGCAGTATCACGCTTGTTTTCTTCACATCTCTCTACATAGCTACACTTCTACTTGGGTTTGGGGCTAGCTTATTGTAGTTCATTTACTCACTCTGGGTTTATATTCACACCTGCTAGTAATATTTGACCTATGACCTTATTCATTAATCGGGGTTAAATTGCGTGGGTCAGATGTGTGATACTATTATTAGCCTTAGCAGGCAGTATTTTTATTATGGCCCTCCATGCCGGGCTACTGTCAGTCATGTGTTATCATATATATTTCATCTATATTGTTTTAATCAATGTTTTACCATTTGCTTAATACCTAGTATTGTGTATGTAACAGTCAGTAATTTTATTATGGCCTTTCGCCTGCGTTCACTTTAACAGAATATCATGCATTATAGTATGGTGTAATGTCTTGTGTTTACAAACATATGTTAGTCCAACTGATTATGTAATGGAATGTTTAAATAATGTTATGAATAATAATAAAATTTTAAATCCCATTGCTTCTTTGTTGTTCAGCGGGACTGTAACTACATCACTTAAATTTACAGGTTTTTGTGAGGTCTGTGGGATCATTTGCTTCAACGACTTTAGTCCGCAGTATTTTTCCTGCTATTACAGATCAACTTCCATAGCTAAGTGAGTAATAGTGCCAGTGGTTATTTTAAGTAAATTCCTTATATCCCCAAAATGACTACATTTACAGCATTTTACTAAATTCTGTGCCTTCAAGATGGTACCTGTTATTGAGGTCTAACTCAATCGTTTAAAGAGTAATAGCTATTGTCTGTGTTTAAAAGTGCCGGAAATGAGTAAATGGCATAGTTCTTTCTAACTGTTATAGTTACAATGTTTTGTGTTAAAGTTTTGTGTCATGGCTATTTTTAGAGCTGTATCCTTATAGCTAACTGATTTATTAATACTTTGATAGTTCAGCGTTGAGTAAATCACTTTTAACTACAAAATTATTGAACGTAGAGCATTTTTGTGGAAAGTGTTGTTCACCTAATTCTTGTTGATTGGTGTCATTATATATTTTCAGAACTGTAGTTAAATAGCTAAATGAGCAATAGCTACTTTGATACTTCCTATCTGAGTAAATGACTTGTAATTACAAAACTATTGAATTTAGATCATTTTTGTGAAACGTTCAGAGCTGTAGCTCCATATCTGACTGAGTAATAGCCATTGAGACATTCTGCAGTGAGTAAGTTGATTATAACATCAAAAATGTTCAGTTTAGAGGTTTTTTGATAAAATATGTTATTCTAACTGCTTTGTACCTGCCTTTCATGTCATGGAAAATTTTCAGAGCTATAGCTATAATGCTAACTGAGTATAGCTACTTTACTATTTTGTAAATTAGTAAATTAGTTGAAACTTCAAAGCATTTAATATAATAAATTTTTATCAAATATGTTGCTGTTCATCTACTTTTCAATGTTGTGTGACATGGCAAATCATCACAGTTATAGCACCACAGCTAACTGGGTAATTGCTACTTGGCTATTTTTCAAATGAGTAAGTCCTTTGTAACTTCAAAACTTTGTTGTAGCTACATTAAATTTAAGTTCACTACCTTTTCTTTAACAATTGAAATTAAAACCCACATCTATTAAAACCTTATGACATATAAACTTAAACTAAGTAACAAGGCTAAGAGGATAAGTGTCATTGACCTTGCAAAAGAATACATAGTTTTACCATTAAGTGGAATGTATTAAATTATTAAATTAATTAAACTAGTTTCAATTGGCATGGTTTTATAATAGATAATTGCCTGTAAGCACATCCATTGTGTAAAGCTGGTGGTTATTTGGCCTTGACAAGCTTCAGAGGTCATTAAGTTTGCATAATAAAGTGCCGGCTGGCCATTATCGACAGAATAACTTACAAAGCCATGCATTTGTGTGAGGGCGCCCTACCAGGTAGATATTACATCTATTGTTTTCAATTTGTTTGTTACCTTCTAAGGTTGTGTCAATTTACCAACTTGTTCAATAGCCTTCTTTCTGGTGTAGATTTTTTTATGCAGGAGCTTGTTTCAGTGAACACTTAAGTCTTGCATTGCATTCCCCGACTTAACTCTGGGCTCTGCCTAGACCGAGTTTCTGTCCCGTCGCGTATTGCTGTTGATATTTCTGATGGTACGCAATGGCGAGGGACAGAGCTCACATGTACTTGTTTTCTGTGTAAATTTGAACTGTTGGAACTTATTGCATTAACCTTAGAAATTCTTTGATACGTCTACATAGCTGTATCTAGGTTATAATACATATGTTGTTGCACTAAACTGCTTTTACAAGCCAGGAATTTTTTTTTTTTTTTTTTTTTGCAGATAGCAGTGCACACAAAGAATGTAAATAACACTTTATATTTGTGGTAATATGTGCACAAATATGCCGTCCAAACTTTACACAGAAAACAGGTACATGTGAACCCTGTCCCTCGCCATTGTGTCCATCGGAAAATCAATAGCAATTGGCGACGGGACAGAAGTTCAATCTAGATTAAGATATACATTGACACAAGCGCAAGCTACAAACAAACGAGGTGCAAAAAGACAAATCAATTTACCTTTTACAGTGTTTTTTATTTGGCGATAATATAATTTCTACTTGAAATCAGCGTACCAACTGGGCACAGTTTGCATAAGGATATTAATAAGATAGATAAATAGATTTATTTCATTTCATTTCAGTTGGCTATTTCTATAAATTTTTAACAAAACTAATTCTACAAATCCTGTCAACATTTTTAACATTCAACTAAATATTATAATAAAAACAATACTAGAAATGTATGAAATGGAGATAGCTGATGTTGGACTACTTATCTAGGCTATCCCCTAAACAATTGAAACAGCTTTCTTGTAGTAATTTCATTTATAACCAGTTAATGTGTTACCTGTTTATCATAATTATTACCACAAAACTGTACATTTTAACGTGTTAATACTACTGTTAAATTTACAATGCCTAAAAATGAGAACTCAACAATTTAATACTGTAAGAGATAAAAATATTTTAACATTTTTGTCTCTCACAGTATTAAAATTTTGGTTTAAATTCCCTTATTTGGTAGGTAGATGTGCACGAGTTTTGCCGATGACAATCAAATAACAAAAATTATTCTTTCTTCGGGATTGTGCCAAGATTAGGTTTGTGCCTTGATACGGAGCTAAGCACTGCATAAACAAAGCTCAAATACAAATGCAGTCAAATTATCCAGTTAATGGGTTTTATATTTGTACAAGTTATATAACAAGTGTTATAAAATACAGATGAAGTTCAAACCCAAAGATGAACTTATTTTTGAGATGAGATTTGTTTATACTCCACCAGTACCTGTGTGACTTATGTTTATTGGGTTGTGGTTTATCTCTGTGTCATTTCCAGATATCCTATTTTCTCCTTCACAAAATTTAACCAATTGTTATCATCCAAAGAGAATTAGATATGTGTATTGCACAAGTCTCCAAAGGCCGAAGTTGGGTTTTTACATTCCATTCAACAGCCAGGGACATGTCGGGGCAAGCTCTCAGCATTGTTACTTGTGGGAGTCGAATCCACACACAGGAGACAACCCGTGATTATATGGCAAACCTGCTGACCCACTGGGCCACTGAGGACCTCTGACATAAGGCTCCAGGTTACTCCTCAAAAGTTATTGGGGCTTATTATTATCAGCTGAAACAGTTGGAGGCAGGTCCTAAGACTTTAGATCCTAAATCTTAAGGCTAATCCTTTCATTGGTACAACAAATCTTTTCACTTGGGACAAATGATATGTCACAATTTTAGACATAAAAATATTATTTTCATTATTGAGCAACCTTAAAGATATTGAATTTGACCTCTGACCCCATTATTATTCAGACATTATTATATCCATTTGTAACATTTTTCTCACATTTATCATTAAATGATTAATAAATGGTTTACATAAAACATTTTAAAAACATTCTATTAATAAATGGTTTTCGTACCCATCATTTTTAATCTTTGCAAAATGTTTCCTTCAAATGTTTACAAAACCCAGTAATATTTACTGGGGTGGCTATTTGATAAGTTTAGACTTAGCTAAGCCATCTTTTTGTGGAATTAATTTTAAGTCCCAGACTAATCTAAGGCAAAAGGCTCAGATTTAAGTCCCAGCTATGTCAAAGACCCTTTGTGAAACAGGCCCCTGACTAAGTCAATGGACCTACAATTAATTAATACGGTTACGTATAGTTGCTTTTAGAGGAGTCTAAAAACGATGGATATTAAGGACTATAAAAGATTAAAATTGATTAGAAGTTTCGCCATTTTCCTCTCCTTTTTTAAACAGGACTAGTCGCATATTTTTCAGACACATTTGAACCTTTGATCAATGACAAGGCAAACAAAAGGACAACACAGAAATATTCGACTAAAGTTTTATGACTAAACCCCCCAAATTATCATCGGTTCTTTAACAAATCCGGCTTCTGGGTTAATTCTACATATGTGTCTATACGGACCTATTAATGCACTTAAGTGTCAATGGAAAAACGCCCTTGTAGTCCCGTCTTTGTATTTTGACACAATAACTGTCAAATCTAGCGTGTAGTATAGGGGATTAAAAAGTGGCATATGACAATAATAGCATACCATAATTACTTGATCCCATGACAACTTCATAATATTATGACAATAAAGTCATCAACAAAAATGCTTTTGTCTATTCAACTGAGGCCAAACTATTGTCTCATACTGGTCCGTTAACTTGTCAATATCACGGGATAATTTTTGTTGGGGCATTAAATGCAGTCCTTAGAAAAACCTGTATAATTGTAGACAATGTAAAACAGGTTCTTATTGGAAAGGCTGAACTGCACAAACTCTCTCAGACTTAGCCAGGGCAAGGCTTAGAACTAAGACGTGTAACTCAACAGTGTTACCGGCTCAATCAGTTTTTGTTGAGGTGGCTTTGTGAACAAAGTTAACAAATTAGGGCTTAAATTATAATTTTTCTTTCCCATTTCGTCCCTGGTGTAATTTATCTTTGTACCACGACTGCCTTGCTATCAATTATCGCCGGGCACCAATTTATCGCCAGGCAGAATTGAAATAAACATAACTTGACAAACAGTACCTTCCCAAGCCAGTAAATAAGGTATAACTATTTCCACTGAATGGAACAAATGTACACCAAAAGGCTTTGAAGATATGTTGCCGGTACTGCCATCAGAACATTTTATTATGGGATGGCTATAATTGGTACCTGGCGATAATTGGTAGCCAGGCACTAGCTAATGAAGTATAAATACAACCAGCATGCTGAACCCTAATTATGACTCTATATTATGTTGGTCTGACTGATACATATTCACGCATATTAAGACCAACATGTGACACTTATTAAAAAAACACAATTTAATAAAACATTAATGTATGAGCAATAATTATCACTGAAGCATTCCCCAAATATACACGATATAAAAAATATCCTTTTCAATAGTTTGTATATACATTTCTATAAACTTCCAATTAAATATACCTCTGTTTACTCTAGTGTTAAAGTTAATTCTGAAAAGTATATTTCATACATAGTTTACCTACAAAGACAAAGCAGGTAACTGTTCAAATAAAGTATGAAAGTCTTTAACTGTAGTCAAACCTCAGGGCCGGTATTCACGAAGGGTCTTAGACTTAGCCAGGTCTTATACTTAAATGTGGTCTAAAGTTGAAACTTTTGTCTCAGCTAAGTTTTGTCTTAAATATTGTATTCACAAAGGGTGACTTAGCTAGGCCCAAGATTATCAAATAACCACAGTGGTTTTCTGTGTCATATGACCTTTATTTTCTATTCAAACTATACTATTGGGGACATGTATCCTTCATTTAATGCATTTTATCAAAGGAAAAGTGCTGTATTGAAATAGAAAACCTTGGTACTACATATAAACTCCCCAAAGACTGCTTTAGTGAGGTGTTCTGTATAATTATGCTTTATTTACAGCCATTTCAAATTTTCAAGTGGAGAAAAGTTTATGGCAGCCATATTTAAGTCGTCTTTACAAAATTTAAGCCCACTACCCACCAGTCCTAAAGCTAAACCCTTATTTAAGCCTAAGACTAGTCTTAACTTCTTTGTGAATATCACTAAGACAAAAGCCTTAGCAATTTTTCTGCGAAATTTAAGCCTATTCCCTGGATATGATCTTTCGTGAATACGGGCCCAGGTTATCAGGTTACACATTAAGGCATTGTATTTTGGTATATTTATCGATTCAGCATACCAACATATTCAGACGGATTATTTACAAATCAGCCCCACAATCCGGCACTCAAGTAAAGAAGCATATGGAGCAATTGTTTATTTAAACAAAACAAGATATATGTGTTTATACTAATAATAGAGTAAATGGGACTACTACTGATTAAAGTTCTTGCATACAAAATTACCTATACCTCGTCCATTATACAAACTTAAATTTTCAATTGATACAACATATTAACTAAGAATAATACAATCGAGGTCAGAGGTGATCTGAAAGGTCAAATGCTCATCTTAACATTTGTACACCTGACGACTAATACCCCACAGGTTGAGGCCGTCCCACTCTGCATTTATAAGGTTACCAGACCCCCTCACCTGATTGACAAGACTGCCAAGCTGCCTGAGGAGCAAGGGACATATGTGATAGTCTGAAGTGACCACAAGTTGCAAAGGCCCTGTATAGGTATGATTTAATTGTATAACATTTTCCAAAAAAACCCTCAAAACCCAAATCAAAGTAGTAGTAGGACATATTATCTTAACCAGGCAGTAAATGACATAGGAATAGCTTCATCTGATTTATGGTCATGCAGTCTGAACTCCATGTTCTATGAAATTTGATCTATTGTATAGGACATGTGCATTGGACACAAAGTTCCAGATCATCTGAAGGATTGGCATGTGAAATAATTAGAGGGGAGGCCCAAGTTGAGGTTTATTTTTGACAAGGTTTTGTTGATCAAGGTATCAGTTAATGAGACCCAGGAGGTTGCCAACTTAAAGTGGAATAGAGAATCATTATCTGAAGGATTATACAGCTGCATAGGTGTTCTGCAAGCTTCATGAGGACCGAGTTTTCAACCCTCAACTTAAGGAAGTATCAACAGATGGATTTTGTCTTTGGTCTGGGTGGTTTTGAACCACTCCAGGATTAACTTTAGAATTTTGGGGTGGGGGGAAAATATGAGGTCACCAGCTAGATATGCCCTTTAGAAACAAAGGAGGCAATGAAATGAGGTGCGATATTGGAAAGCCACAAAAACAAAATAAATGCCACGAGAAAAACTGTTTTGTAATCAGTTCACATATACATATACTGTCACATGCATCTACAATAGCCAGGAGAGTAGGGTGGTCAATAATGTTTTCTTGGCAATACAAAGTGGTCTGGTTAGCTTCACAGACTTCAGGAAGTACTGAATATGGGGATGATCCCACACAGAATAATGAAAGCCACACATGGTGAAATTTGCTGGGTTGCCTGGCTATTCTAACAAGCTAATGCAAGATGAAAAACCAAAGGGCGATGACATAATCTAAATATGTAAGACAGTCCCTTTGTGCTCTCCAGTCCAGGCATTCATTTGATCCTTAAGTGGACAAAAACCATTCAGGATAGGTCCTCAGAAAGTCCCCCAGTACAACAGAATCTGCATGCAGGCCAAATCTCAATTCCTCAAAGCAAAAATACAGGACAATCACCACAACCCACAAAAGTTATAGCATGTCCTGGGTGATGTGTTACACAGACTACCAGCCAAAATGCCCCATCAATAGCCCTCTCAGCTTTTGGCTGACAGATTTGTGGCGTTCTTCACAAAAAATAATTGAAGAAAATAGGCTCAACATTCTCTACTTCCCTCAATTCACAACACATCACCCCAGACTATCCTCCTGCTATGTTTTCCACTTTCTCTACTGTAACAGAGGATCAAATTACCAAAAATTATTATCAACTCTTCAAGTAAATCATGTTCCCTCCACCCTTGGCCCACTTTCCTTATTTTTGATTATCTGGACATTCTCATCACCCCAATCACTTCAATAATCAATGCTTCTCTTGAACAAGGTAAGGGTCCAAATTTTTTCAACCAGGCCCATGTTACCCCAATCCTCCAAAAAATCATCCTTAGACAAAGAAGTTTTCAAACTTCAAACTACAGGCCTATCTATAATCTAAATTTATCTCAAAGATACGTGAAAGGGTAGTAGCCATCCAGCTACAAACTCACCTTGATGAAGCAGGCCTTATGACTGCCTTCCAATCATCTTATAGAAAACACCATTCTACTGAAAGTACCCTCCTTAATATTCATAACGATATTCGTCTCAATATGAGAGTCTGTAACTACTCTTACCTTCTGGAACTCTCCGCCGCATTCAATACCATTGACCACACTATTGACCTGGACAGACTTTATGTTTACTATGGAATCAATGAGTTAGCACTTGGCTGGTTCAAATCATACCTGTCGGGAAGGACACACTCAGTCAAGGTAGGTAGCACACTCTCACATCCTGCTGCGCTCCAGTATGGAGTTTCCCAGGGCTCCATCCTGGTCCAACTCTTTTCTCTCTCTCTACACTAACCCAATCAGTTCGATCATTCATTCCCACAGTAGTATTAACTACCATTTTTACGCCGATGACACCCAGTTATACAAAACATTCTTACCAGCAAATTTCTCTCACTCTATACAAAAATGAAAGAACTGCCTAAACAAAATTCAAAATTTTATGCTTATAAATAAATTAAAACCTAACCTGAGTTTATTCTCATAGTCTCCCAAAAAGTCATAAACAACTCCTCCCTCACTTCCCTATCAATATTCTGGGAAATCAGGTCTCACCAGCACCAAGTGTCAGGAACCTTGGAGTGGTGTTCGACTCCAATTTCAATTTCTCAAACCACGAGTCACAGGTCATAAAGTTCACTAGAATTCATGCAAGAGACCTCTACAGAATTTGTCCCCTTATAGACCTTAAAACATCAGTTCTGTTAGCGAATGCTTTGGTGAGCAGCAGATTGGATAATAGCAATTCTCTGTTCTTATCACTCACTGATATTTGAGTTAAGGAGATTGCAGTTAGTCCAAAACTCACTCTGCAGGGTTGTCACCCATTCCTCTAAATCCTCTCACATTACCCCTCAACTAATAAAACTCCATTGGCCCCCAGTCAGGTACAGGGTAGAATTTAAAATTGGTCCCATTACATACAAAATTCTCAACCAAGGTGAACCAGTTTATCTAAGAGAATTAATTCATCCCTACACCTCTTTCAGAAATACAAACTCCCCAAACTCACGTGCCTTCAAACCCCCACTTTTGACTGTAGAGTTCACAAATCAATCAAACACTTCTCTAATTAATTCAGTCACTATGCCCCAGCTCTTCGGAACACTTTCCCCTTTCAAGTAAGAAACAGTCCTTCTGTCGCATCTTTTAGGAAACACCTCAAAACCCACCTCTTCAGCTCTAGTTTCTAACTTAGTCTTCTTCCCTCCTGGTCACACTACAACTCTGGATTACTGGAGTTCCCCTTTGTGGGGAAGATATTGCGCCTACAAAGCAGTAGATTAGATTAGATCATCACATTGTACAGCTTCCTCTACTTGAAAATAAATGACTGTGCCCAGTCACAGCAGTTAGACAGTAACTTCAGTCCAGACTTCTTCCCCACCATGTACCATTATTTGCTTCACTAGCATTAGGGATCCTCTGAGATTCATACTAAGAACTTTGAATTACCCTTTAGCTGGTCATGGTTTTCGTTCATTCAGGAGATCTGGTGTTACTCTTGCTTATGATAATAGCATCCCACTACAAAATATCATGGCGCATGGAGGTGTTCCTCAGTTTGGTATTACTTACAGCAAGCATCTTTAGCTCCCTCTATCATCCCACTCGCCTTTGCTTCTATCATCCCTTCTTTTTTGTAGTTGGGTTTGGAGTTTAAAATTTTTATCCTAGATATTTTAACTCTTACCTTTTAACCTGTACATAATACTAACATGCAAATAATAAAATTCCAAAACATGTGTTTCACTGCTTTACACTTTACCTCACTCAACTCTTCGGATTGACCTCTATTTGACCTTGTTACAGGGAGCTCGGAAACTGATTATACCTGTGTCACTGTCAAACTGTCCCAATATCAAACGGGATTAAGCTCTTTTGTGCGTGTACTAAGTTAGGTCTCTTGGTCAAACAAACTAGGGATTTCATCTCTTGTTGATAACTTTGTTTATAAACCTCTTTGTTTACCAGTTTATGTTTAAACATGAGAGATACTTCTGCGTTTCAAGATATTGTTGGGCGCCAACTCGCGGCGGGGAACAACTCGAGTTGTTCCTTGCGCCAACTCGCGGGGGCGAGTTGTGGCAAACATCTTGAGATGTGCGCGCCATCTTAAGTTGTGGCTGCACCAAGTTAATCCACTAATGTCCAGTAGTGGTCAGTGCCCATGTGGCTTCTGATTGGTCAGATATTGATCCCAAATGTGGCTTCTACCTTAAGATGGTGGCTGGATCAACTTAATCCTCTATTGTAATTGGGTAATTATTTACTCTCACTTTTGGCTAGAAGTAGTGAAGTATATCAGTCAGACGGTTAATTGTAATTAAGGTACTAGACATGTGTCCAACTTTATTTGCTCAGTAACTATATTTCAAAAGTTGCAACTTGTAAACATGATTTTACTATCTTTCTAAACAGGATAAGTTTATATATTGCAAATAAATGATAAAGCTTTATCCATTTATATAGAAAAATCTGTAACAAAAGAAAACATTTAATGTCTTTTTAATCAGTCAGTACCTGTAAACTGATGTTAATTTTCAGTGTGGTGTTTCTTATTAATCTATACCATTCCTATACTTAATCAAGGTAACATATATACCCCAAAAGAGGGCTGGATATTTTTAATAAGGTTATTTGTAAATTTTACTTTATATAAAATATAGTAAACAGTTAATTCAAGGTTATTTTGTAAGTTTACTTTATGTAAAATATATTACAGTCCATTCAATAATAAATAAATCTAATAATATAATAATAGAGCAAAGAAGCATAAAACAACATCAAAGCATATTATATGTCATATGTGTGGATTAATTCACTAATGTATTAAAAATGTTTCAATATTTTATATCCAATTGACAATCATTTGACAAAAAAAACAATGTGAGACCTAATGGCAGTCAAGGGACAAGCCAGTCATGGTAGTGGCCCCTTAACTTTCTTTTTAGGTAAAATCTCAACATCAAATAAGCCTAAGAAATCCTTAAATGCAATTAAGAAACATCAATCAGAAGAGTATAATAAAATAGTCATTGCACTTCACCACATTTGATTGTCTGCATAACATTCTTCCCCACAGAGATTAAGTTCTATGAAAGTATGATTAGATTGAATTATAGGGTAAAGTTGGTGCAGCACCAACTCAAGATGTGGCAGTACATCTCGAGATGTTTGCCACAACTCAATCCCGCGAGTTGGCGCAAGGAACAACTCGAGTTGTTCCCTGCCGCGAGTTGGCGCCTAACAATATTACTACAGTAGCTATGATAAGATTAAATTGAAAAAAGTAAAGTTCTGGAAAAGTTTTATCAAATTTAATCAATTGATTTATGTGTTTCTAAAGGAAAATGATGAAAGAATCTGTTATTTTAAAATGACAAAGTTGAACACAAGAAACAGTGTGGCATATAAATTTAGATTCGAGTATGTTTCTCTCCAGTTTGTTACAGTTATACAATTGTTTATTATGAGAAGACCCTTTGACGTTTATTTTAGATTTCATGTTATTTTGTTTATGACAGGAAACTGCTTTATGTGTCTGACAATTGAGTGTAGAAAAAACCCAGTAGAAAAAAAACTGCAGAAAAAGTAACTATATAAAATTAGTGTATCAACCAATAATCCTAGTAGAAAAAAACCCGGGGGGTGTATTGGAAAATTACCTGAATCTAATCCCCCCAAACCTTTGTTACATGGTGTATACTACTTGGCAGTGCTTACGTAAATGTGTTATGTACTATTTAGTTACTGGCCTTTAAATTTTGAGGTATTTTTTCTGCAAGTTTTTACAGAGGCATTTTTCTGTAGAAGTTTTTTTAGTTTACTTGACTTTTGATAGGATCAGCATTTTGCAATTTTAACAGGTGCTTTGTCAACTGGGATTTGGTCTGCTGGCATTTTTTCCACGCACTGCATGATATGTCCTGATACCAAATGTCCAAGAATGAAATATCTACACCTGCAAAAACCTACGCCCCCTCCTCTGTCGGGAAACCCTATATCTGCCCTATACCTAAGCAGTGTCAGACTGTCTTCAGTGCTGAATGTTGACCAATTTCTGTTTGACCTGCTTTCTTCTCACAAAATGCGTTTAAAGCAACAAAAAAAACAAACAAATCATTGTCTGGATATGTGTATATTTAGGCACTAAAATTTCAAGTAGATTTTGTAGATTGTACTAAACATGAGCCGAAATATATGGACATAAACTTACACAGTGTGTAGTATTTATTAATTAAGCGAAAATATTGTTTCATTTTTTGCATTATATTAGTATTGACTTCATTTGTGGGACGGAACCACTAATTGCATATTTTAACCAGGGCCAGTTTTCAGATAATTAAACACACCAAACAAAAATGCTTTCAGAGAGTTATGCTAAGTAGGGAAAGCCTTTTCGAAGAGATATGATTTTAACCTTTCTCTGAAACAGGCGAGAGTTGGGGCAGACCAGACTTCATCAGGCAAATAATTCCAAGGCATAGGAGCATCAAAAGCCAAGTTGTGGCCAAAGTGTTTTTATTTATATACAGATGGACAGAATTGAGGAACATTCAGTAACCTTTCATCCTGACGGTTGTATCTTGTACATTATCTTCCACAATGTGTAGAGAAAAGAGAATCAAAGTAAATAGGATCATCACTATGAAGAAATTTGTAAACAAGAGAGGCGGTTTTGAAGATGCAGCGAAATTCAGCTGGGAGCCAATGGAGTTGTTTGAGAATGGGAGATGTCTGTGTACATGTGTATTTGTTACAGTTTGTGACAATCCTTGCAAGTGTGTTTTGAATCCACTGCAAGTTTGGGCATGTTGAGACTGGACAGACTCCTGAAGAGAGAGTTGCAGTAAACAAGACATATTACAGATATGTTCAGCAAAGGAGAAATTAGCATCACACCAGACACCAAGGTTCTTTACAACAACTGCTGGATGCATGACATTACCAAATATTCTTAAAGGGAGATAGAAAGTTGATTTCTTGAGTTAAGCACGAGATCAAATGAGTTCTATGTTAGGGGCCATGGCGGCGCAGTGGTAACATACTCACCTCCCACCTCTGATGTGGACCTTATGTGAGAAAGTTGGTAGTTGCTTATCGATGGTTGGCAATTTACAGTACAGAACCTCGACCATCTGTATGTACTGGTTTCTCCTTCCAAAAAAACTACTTGTTCTGATATGACTGTGCAGTGTTGAAAGCGACATAAAACCTCAAATAAATAATTATACAAGTATTATGTTGTTCATTTTCATGAGTGATATATATTTGCATATGACTAATGAGGGATGTTTTACTTTACCATTTGCAATTTTGTTGGTATAATAAATTAAAATAATCCCATATTATATATTAAGGTAACAACATAGAATTGCTTTATATTACTATATAGCATTATATTTTATTTCTGTGTGTATTAATTCACTAAAGTATTAATAAGTATTTCAGTAGCTTATATCCCTATATGTATAGTGATAATCATTTGACAAAAAACACTCTTCAACTTAATTGCAATTTAGAGGCAAGCCAGCTATGACAGTCCCCCACTAGACTTCCTATTTGTGTAAAAATATTCAACATCACATAATCCTGAGAAATGTAATTAAGAAACATCAGTCAGAATATAATACAATATACATGTACTTTACCACTTTTGATTGTCTATATAAGATTTTATTCTACAGAGATTAAGCTCTGTGAAAGCACTTGGACAACTGATTGATTGATTGATTGATGACTAGGTTGAATTATAGGGTAAAGTTGGAGCACCCACACAAGATGTGGCAGTACATCTCGCGATGTTTACCACAATTATCCCCCACGAGTTGGCGCAAGGAACAACTCGAGTTGTTCCCTACCGCGAGTTGGTGCTCAACATTTGTTAATATTAAGAAGATCAAAGTGATTATCATAACATATATATATACCAGTGAATATAAAAACTTCAATTTTTAACGAAAGGTTTCTCCGCTATTTCTGCAAGATTTTAATGCTACAGATAGGAGTAGAAGCTCTGTAAGAATACCTTTCTGATGATATGTGTGACTTATTTTAGCTCACATAATTAATAAAATATTGACAATAAATTGGCACTTATTCAGGAATTTGTAACAGTAATTTTTCATTATACGTGGCGCTTGGAAATACAAAAAAGATATATCCCAGTCTGTGTCCCCCTATTTTAGCTTGAATACAAATTTAAATAATAAAAGGAAGTTCTTTTAATTTTAAATGGAGATTTTTACTGACTATACCCATAACAATCAAAAGATTTTTCAAGATACAAAAAAGTTGTTTCGTTTTAGTTCTTATAATATATCCTTCAGTGTGATTGGGAAAGGTATATCATATGATATCAAACCTAATAATTGGATCAGTTAGGATCATCGTTGAAGAGTATGTGCCCTAGGTTATGAGCCCTTTATCCACGCTGTGTGAACACAAGATTAGTCTACTTCCCTGGCTTATTTTAATGCATAAAAATCTATATATTATCCACCAATCAACTACATTTGCCAACTGGTTCTGCTTATTTTAGAGATTTACGTGTAAAAAACAGTTCCAAATATGGCTATGACAAATCTATTCTTTCTTTGCGATGGTCTACCGTTTATTTAAAACTGTGACACATGATTCTGAAATATGCTCCAAGAAAAAAATCTATTGATTAAGTATATATAATGGTCTATAGAAGTTAAAACAAGTGATTAATGCCATAAATTCCTGCTATTTCTAATCCAGAGCTTTATAGGCTTGGTCAAAATAATTAAATAAGTTTTAGGGAGTGTTGCTTTATAATACCTAGCTATTCCAGCCCTAATAGCATGATTGAACTGTAAAATTGATGGCTAGATTAATATTTCAATGAATACTCGCCTATTAAATAGATAGTATTTATCAAAAGCAAACATAATTAAATCAGCCTTATAACTATCAAAATGAAGAATGATACTGCTTCACACCTTGGCACACCTTGGTCACAAAAACCTTATTTTTTATGTTTTTTAAAGTTTAGTTTCGTGCATTTCCTTTTACTGATATATGTATTGACACAAGCGGAAGTTATAATGTTTACAGACATAAATTCAAAACAACAATCCATTCAGAGCAGTTTTAAGGGGCGATAATATAATTTCAACTTGGCACGATTTGCATACGGAAATTGCCGATGATATTTAAATTATTTCTGTCGTCACTTCGTTATTAGTTAAGCGGAAATGTGCGAGTGTGGACAATAGGGTACAACTGTTATTTAATATTTTAACTCCTGTTTTTGTGCCAATTTAAAGTTTGTGCCAGTATATGGCGCCAAACAGTAGGTGTTAATAAGTAGAGTACAAATTCAAATCAATGAACTTTATTTCTCAGTCCAGCATGAAGGCTTGCTTCCAGATTCGTTCATGTGTGACATATCATTGAAAGGGGGGGGGGGGGGGGATCATAGTTGTAATGAGTTTTCAAAGCAATGGTAATTCAACAATTTTAAGCCACTAATACTACGTCCAGACTAGTATCGTTTAATAGTAACACATGTACGTTTGAGAAACTTTGCCATTTCAAAAATCTAAAAATCCAGCAAAAATTTAAGCCGGTAAATAGAAAATTAGTTCTGTTATAAAAGATCTCTGTTACATAAAATGGGCATTGTTAATTATAACATTATACAAGAGTACTCGGTATATTTTGTATCAGAAACTTCTATTTTTTCGCCAGACAATAGGCTCAATAATAAGAAAATGGGAAAATCTAAATCATTGACTTTTTAATATCCGGTTGGTGATCCCGATCACTGGCAATATTTAATGGGATCTAAGGTGGACAAAGGCCCATCTCATTTTCATAAAGATCTAACCAGTACTTTTTGTGTAATCCTGCTGAAAAAAACAAACAAACAAAACTGTGAGGTAATTAAAACAATTAAAACAATGTTATACTGGGTGTTGATGCCTGGACACAACTTCTCAGTCGAGGCCTGGGTTAGGTTCAATGCAAGTGTCAGTATGCTAGCTAATAACTATCATGTCAATCTGTTTATGTGTGTCAGTGAGGTGTCAATAAAAGTTAATGAATTATGTTCAAGGGTTTCCCGCCATGGGGTCACCCAAGCTTCTAAACTTGTGTAACACTTCAGTTCTTGTTTATCAGTCGTGGAGTTTAATGCAAAGAAATTTAGAACTGGATACCAAAAAACACTCTTTTAGTGGTTTCACCATACAAGGAATTTTACAATCTATATTTTAACGTTAACAATTTTTTTTTAAAAAACATATCATGTCTAAACAAATTGGAGTAGTGGCACATTGTAGTAAATGTGGTGTGAAACATCAACGTCCAGTGGGAGTGAGATGCAGAAGGAACTTGAACCTAAGTGCACCAGTGATAGCAGACTTGCAACACGAAGATGTGCCAGACTATCCTAGCACAGGGCCAGTTCAACAATCAAATGACACAGCAGCTGAAGCAGCGACAGCAGATGCATCAGGGGCAAGTAATACCTCTAAAGTTTCGCAAGTTGAGTCCAAGCTAGACCTGATTCTACAAAAAGTTCAGGATCTGGAGAGTAAGAATGTGCAACTAGAACAAAAAATTCAGGAGCAGCATTCTTCTACTGATAAACTGCACAGATTTACTCACAGCTCTCCAAAGCGCTCATCGTCCAGTGCCAATAGAGGGCCGCTCAAACACATGCATAGGAGAAGGCATGCTAAGCAGGTCAGAGTTGAGGAGTCATCAGATGAAGAGTTCTCGGATCTGACTTCCCCTCGAGGATCCAGCACACACATTTCTCACTACAGTGATAGTTTCGCGTCGCAACCATCACTGCAGCTACTCAAAGAGGACGAACGCACGCAACGTAAGGTGCAACAACAACTGGAGAGACTGCAAGGTCAACACAGGGGAGCTGCAACTTCAGGTAAAACCATAAAATCTGGGTTGTTGCGTTCTGGGGATAATGCAGTAAAAACAGAAATACCATGGCCCCATCACCACTGTTTTCCCAATGCAGGAGGAAAACTACCAGAATATAAGGAACTCTCGCCCCTTCAATTTATGATAGGCTTCATGGGATGCATTTTAGAAGAAAATAGTAACACTGTTAGGACAAATATGTTAGAATATGGCCGACATCTTCTACAAGATGCTGTGGAAACAAATTGGGCTACAGCACGGCATGCACATCTAGTCTTGCTGCAAGACATAGAGAGAGGTAAGGTCAGCTGGCGTAGACCGGACGGTATTGAAAAAATTCGTATTAGAAATACAGCCAGAGTGATCTCGCAGAAGGTCAGTGGGAACGCAGCTAAAGCTGGAAAGTACGTGTCCAAGGACAAGATTTGTCTCGACTACAACGCAAATGGGTGTAAGTTCGCCTCAGATCACGTTGTTGACGGCCAGATACTCAAACACGCTTGTTCTCATTGTCACAAGGAGGTTGGGAAGTTTTACTATCATAAAGTGCAAGATTGCATGCGGCGACGTGGCTCGGAAGTGACCAAAGACGGTGTGAGAAACAGCTGAGGCTTCAGTTTATGCCCCCGTCGCACTAACTCGAACAGATTAGTCAACAGCACAAAAGTTAATAAAGTGGGGGCTACAGTTACACGTAATGACTGTATAGATGAACTTGACTGTAACCAAAGTAAACAGAGTTCTATTAGTGAATATTTTAACGATATTTCTTCTGTAAATGATAACTTATCATGTATGTTAAACGCCTCACAGGAGGGTAGTACTGAGAAAGGTGACATTACCTTAAGTAAGGTGTCAGATATAAGTGTTCAACACGTGTCACACATCAGTAATATAGTGTCAATTGAGGTCGACGCCTCCACCCATTCAAATGGGAATTCAAAGGTTAACAATATGGACGAATGGTCATTGTTAGACAATGGTTGGTCTGAATCAATGTTTGTACTTTGCTTGTGTGCATGTAATGACCCAGAGGCATTGTGGTGTTTTGTACATAATAGTGTTAATGAAAAGAGAATCGATTGTGTTAAGGGAAACAAGGACTTTGGGTTTATTTGTCATACTTATCCACCTTTGCCGTTGTTTAGGCCGGGTAGGGAATTACATTGCAGTGACCAAGTACAATGGGCTATTCAAGCCCACACCATTGTGGCAGAATCACATTGCCCCAATTATCAAGGTGCCCGTATAAAAGTCCCTACAGAGCTTAAAATCAATAACTGGAGAACCCTTTGTGCAAATTTCGAAGACCAACTATTATTGGAATACTTAGAATATGGATTTCCACTATGCATAAATAAACAAGCCCTGACTTACAATGTTAATGTTGACAATCATCCATCAGCTAGTGCATTCCCCAGGGACATTGAGGCTTATTTTCGCAAAGAAGTGCAACACAATGCCATTGTAGGCCCATGTGCAAATATTCCTTTCCCAGTTCACTACTCCCCCTTTTATCTCGACCCAAAGCTAATGATACTCGTCGGGTTATAGTTAACCTCAGTTTCCCCTATGGTGATTCGGTTAACGAATGCATTCCCAATGACTGGTATGATGGTGCACCATATGAACTAAAATATCCTTCCTTGGACAACATAGTCAGTACAATTGAGGAACTGGGTCCGGATGTCCTGCTTTCAAAAATTGATGTAAGCAGGGCATTCAGGAACCTAAGAGTGGATCCTGGAGATATTGACGTTTTGGGTCTTAAATGGGATGATATGAGTTATCTGGATATTAGTGTCCCCATGGGACTAAAAAGTGGCAGTGCCATATGTCAGAGAACCACCGACGTGCTGCGTCACGTCATGACGTCACGTAACGTCAAAGTATTTAATTATATAGATGACGTAATCTGCGTCCATCAGCGTCAAAAAGCTGACGCAGAATTTCAAACTTTGTTTAACCTGTTCGAATTTCTGGGTATACCAATAAATCCAAGCAAACTTGTCAGACCTAGTAGGTCCCTTACTTGCATGGGAATTGAAGTTAATCTAGATACTAAACAACTCACAATTCCTCAAGAAAAGTTGTTGGAAACTCTAGACTTGTGTCGAGCATACAGTTGCAAAAAATTTATAACTAAAAAGCAATTGCAAAGTTTACTAGGTAGATTGTTATACTTGCATAGGTGTGTGCCCCCAGCAAGGATTTTTGTGAATAGGTTATTGAATACTCTCAGAGAAGCTACAGCAAAGATAAAAATTAATGAAGACATGAAAAGAGACATTCGTTGGTTTGTAAATTTTCTGTGTCAATTTAATGGCAAAGTTATGTTTCCACAGGGGCGACAAGAGTTACAAGTATATGTGGATGCCTCCCTCTCTGGTATGGGGGCATGGTGGCATCACAATGCATATGCTGTATCCCGCCATTGGTCGGCTACATGTAATCGCAGCATTACACAACTGGAAATGCTCAATGTACAAGTATTATTGCGGACATTTGGTGACATGTGGGCCAATCAGGCCATTCACATACATATAGACAATCAAGCTGTGGTTCATGCGTTGAATCATGGAAAAATTAAAGACAAATTCATGCAAAGTGTGGCCAGAACTATTTGGTTAATAGCTGCAGCTAAGGACATTAACATCAAGTGCAGCCACATTGCAGGTGCAGATAACGTTAAAGCAGATGTATTATCTAGAATGTTTGAGGGTGAAAGCAATGATCAAAAAATAAGCATGGTTAAAAAATTTGTCCTGTGGCCAGTACATGGAAGTGCATTCTACCCCAATGCTTTTATCTAATTGCAGGTCCAGGGTCTCTCCTCATCAGCAAAGCTCATCACAGAGTTCACACTGCTCTTCGCCCACGTACCTCAGCTGTGTACCTTGCCAAGTTCAAGCTATTTCTTGCCTTCTCAACATGGTACCAATTTCCCCTCCATATGGTGGTCACCATTTTAGCGTTCCTGGAATTCCTAACTCAGAATGGCTCACGGGCTCCCTCCCTGGCCAGTTACGTATCTGTACTTCGCCATTTTTTCCACCTTTATGACATTGATAGCCAGTCCCTCAATCACAGAAAAATTCACTTATTCATTAAATCTGTGTCCATCAATTCCTCTTATTGCCCCAAATATAAAGCCACTCTCACCATTCCCATCTTGTTAAAACTTGTCCATGCTTGTAATTCCATTCGTTATGGGTTCCTCTATAAAGCCATTTTCCTTGTAGCTTATTTTGCTTTCCTTAGGCTCTCTAACATGGCCCCCTCCTCCTCAAAACTCTTTGATTCTACACGCCATTTTCTTAGGTCTGATGTTGTGTTTGGCTCCCCAGGGGCGCACATTATAGTTAAGTGGGCCAAAGCCATGCAAGGATCATCCAAACACCAGGTTATACAGATCCCTGCTTTATCATCGTCTCTCCTCTGCCCTGTTTCAGCCCTTCAGTGCCTTCTTTCTACTATTAAAGCCCCACCCTCCTCCCCTTTGTTCCTTGTCCCCTCCCCCTCAGGGGCTTACCCAATCTCTGCTCCTATGATTAGTGCCACCCTCTCTCGTCTCCTGTCTTCCCTCAAACTCAACCCTTCTCATTTTGGCTTCCATGCTTTTCGCAGATCTGCAGTCTCTTGGGCTGCAGATCATGATGTCCCTCTTCAAAATTTAAAAGCGCATGGAGGCTGGTCATCAAATGCCATTCACTCATACTTAAAACATACCCCTAGAGCCTCATCCACAGTTGCTCATACCTTTCAATCCCTACTCTCTACGTAATGGGTTTGGGGCCTTTTTTGTCTTGTGTAATTTTAATCTGATAGTCTAATTTTACTAATTTATGTATATGTAGTGTATGTCTTATGTTTGTAAAGAATAAAGGCTCTTTTCCCCATTCCTTTGTTATATTCACCAATTGTAAACATCACCCACCGCGTCACAGAGAACGCAGCTTAATCTTCTGTAACACTTACCTAAACTTGGCATGACTGTGGGTGTTGATGCCTGGACACAACTTCTCAGTCGAGGCCTGGGTTAGGTTCAATGCAAGTGTCAGTATGCTATATATGTAGTGTATGTCTTATGTTTGTAAAGAATAAAGGCTCTTTTCCCCATTCCTTTGTTATATTCACCAATTGTAAACATCACCCACCGCGTCACAGAGAACGCAGCTTAATCTTCTGTAACACTTACCTAAACTTGGCATGACTGAAACATACACCAGCCATACACTTCCTTATCAGCTTTGATGTACAAAAGACAATCAAAGTTACCAGATTAATAAGTGTGTCCAGCAAGATATCTCACTGTACTATTTGCCACTGTGGCCTAGCGAGTAACACACTTGTCTAGGAACTCAGAGGACGTGGGTTCAAACCCAGATACAAGCAGATATATAGTGTCTCGGATGACCACTTAAAATGGTGGTCCTCTGTCATTGGGTCCTATCCCCAGTGGCAGGCTAAAGAACCTCAAGGACGTTGATAAATGGTCATCCTTGAAATTTTTGGCAATGGGGGCAGACGACATGGTATGTTTCTTGGTTAATATAGCAGTACAAAGATAATAAGGTTAACATGTGAATATTATTTTTACATCATTTTAAGAAAGTTTTGACAAAACCCCAAACTTGTCAAAAATTGTCCCATTTTATATGTTACTTTGGCTTTTATTCCCGGAAACTGACATCACAAAAGGGTTATACTGCAGGGGTAATAGAGAAATAAGCAGGGTAATGACTCCAGCTGGAGTGAGGCTCTAATTTGCTACTGCCTTAGACAGTCTTAAGTCAAATCCTTTTCAAAAGATTTAAATCAAAATTCTTTCATTTTTTTTTCAAATTCAGATTAAATCCAAATGCTTTGGGAGAAAAGACTTAACTTTCTTTTAGGTTTATTTATAAATTTAATAATATAAACGAAAAAAACACTCAATGTCAATGTTAGGCGCCAACTAGCGGCAGGGAACAACTCGCGGGGATGAGTTGTGGCAAACATCTCGAGATGTACTGCCACATCTTGAGTGGGCGGTGCCCCAACTTTATCCAATAAGTCAACCTAATCATACTTTCATAGAGCTTAATCTCTGTGGAAGGGAATGTTATGTAGACAATCAAAGGTAGTGGAGTGCAGTGACTATTTTATTATGTTATTCTGACTGATGTGTCTTAATTGCATTTAAGGCTTTCTCAAGCTTATTTGATTTTGACTTTTTACTTAAATAGGAAGCCTAAGGGACCACTACCATGATTGGCTTGTCTCTTGATTGCCATTAGGTCTAAGATTGTTTTTATCAAATGATTATCCCTTTGGATATAAGCTTGTGAAACATTTATTAATACATTTGTGAATTAATGCACAAATATATGAAATATAATGTGTTCTGATGTTGTTTTATATTTACGTAACTCCTATAAACTATGGTAATAACGATTTTAGATATTTAAAATAAGTTTATTTATTATTGAAGTGACTGTATTATAATTTACATAAAGTAAAACTTACAAAATAACCTTATTTATTATTGAATAAGTACAGAAATGCTACAGATTAACAATAAACACCACACTGAAAGCTAACATTAGTTTACAGGACTGACTGGTTAAAATGACATCATTTTTCCTTTTGTTACAGATTTTCTATATAAATGGATAAAGTTTAATCATATATTTGTAATATATAAACTTGTCTTGTTTAGAAAGATACCAAAAATCATGTTTACAAGTTGCAGTTTCTGAAATATAGTTAGTTAGCAAATAAAGTAAGGACATGTGTCTAGTACCTTAATTACAATTAAAAGTCTGCCTTGTATACTTGACTACTTATTATAATAGAGGATTAAGTTGGTCCAGCCATCATCTTAAGAAAGAAGCCATATTTGGGCTCAATAATTGGTCAATCACAAGCCATGTGGTCACTGACCAGTAGTGGATATTAGAGGATTAAGTTGATGCAGCCACAATTCCAGATGGCGTGCACATCTCGAGATGTTTGCCACAACTCACCCCCGCGAGTTGGCGCAAGGAACAACTCAAGTTGTTGCCTGCCGCGAGTTGGCGCTCAACATCAACACATGTATTACATATATTGACACATATTACCAAGGTACTACAAGCATTGAAGGAAAATGATTTAAAATTAAATCCTTTTACACAAAGGAATTGAATTTTTTCAATCCTTTAAGGAAGGGACTTAAATCCTTCAAATCAAAATCCATGAAGGGTTTGCTCCTAATATTTGGCCTGACAATTAAATTAAATTTTATACCAATACTCAGTTCTACTCTAGCTTCCGTGTTCAAGAAATTTAAACTTATTTCACTGTAGTCACATTAAGCTGATATATTTTGTTTAATTTTTTTTAGGAGTTATTAAATTCATGACCATCTATTAGTCTTTTGTTTGTCGGCAGGAATACACAAATACTACTGACTGTATCTTAATGAAACAAAAATGAAAAGATATGTCTTAGTTCAACTTAGATCACTACCTGGACAGAAAAAAATCAGAGATTTGGATTTTCACATTTAGTAATTATTCAGCTGGGCTTTTTAAAAATCATACATGATTTGGCGGAGGTTCGCGCTCTCTGAGTGTTCTTGTTGTAATATAGTCCACCATATATAAAAATAAATGTCTATGAAGTAATACTCTCGCAGGTGTTGTCCACAAAGGTGTATTCAGGGAAAAAATTTGCCCCACATCAATTGCCCTTCCTTATTTTTCTTGGAGGATATTTATATCAATAAATTGTTCCAAACATAACGGTGACTCATATTGTTCTAAATATAGCTATGACTAACACAAATAGTTCCAAGTGTAACTATGAACAATGACTACTTCCTGTGTTCCACTTTTTATAAAAGCCACCATGCATAACACCTTTGTACAAACGTCCATGTGAAATTTTAAGTATTTCTGGTATAGGGAATAATATGGATACTGACCTCTTTTTAGAACTGGACTATCCCTTTTTGGACATCAGCGCCTTGGAGGATGTTTACATCAGTTTCGACGCTTTATAAGTGTTACTTACTTACTTATATAAAATAGTTAACACCACAATTTAAACATTTTAAAATGCCACAATAAAATTCAAATATGGCTTATGTACTATAAAATTTATTTTTAGTTCCATGCATCTCTGTAAAACGAATTTTAGTACACTGAACAATATATTAATATTAAAATTATAGATGCACTCCTAAAGAATATTGCTTGCTAAGGTGAACAAAGTTATTCAAAGGGATAATGACCTGTTTAATGCACAAAATAAATAGTGTTGCCACAATTCAGTTAAACTGCCCTACTTCCTTATAATAAAGATTGTATCGATAAATAGTTTTAAATATAGGTATGACTAATGGCTTCTCAGTCTTTTTGTTCATTTCATCAAATAACAGTGACACAATATTCCACAGGACACGTGTATGAACTATTTTCTTTTTTGTCAAATAAATAGTTAAGAGTTGAAATGCTTTGATTTTTTACATATTTTCATTTACTTATTCTTCAATCTAGTACATTTGTTGGTTGATTATAGTTTTAGCAAAGTATAAATCGTTTCAGAAAATCTCAGTGTTTTTTTTGTATTATTTAAGTAATATGTAATCTAACATCAAAAGAGCTGAATTGTCAAACGAGGCTCTATGCCCTGTGTACATCTGGGCCGGTATTCACGAAAGGTCTTAGCCAGGGCTTAGGCTTAAAGTTGAGACTTTTGTCTCAAGTTTCTGCCAAAAACTCTGCCATGTCTTTTGTCTTAGGCTTAGTGGTATTCTCAAAGAATTTAAGACTGGTCTTAGGCTTAGCCAAGGGCTCAACTTTAAGACTGGTTGGTAGTGGGCTTAAATTTTGTAAAGAGGACTTAAATATGGCCGCCATAAACTTTTCTCCACTTCAAAATTTGAAAGGGCTGTAAATACAGTATAATTATACAAAACACCTCACTAAAGCAGTCTTTGGAAGTTTATAACAAGGTTTTCCATTTCAAAACAGCACTTTTCCTTAGATAAAATGCATTAAATGAAGGATATATGACACCAATAGTATAGTTTGAATAGAAAAGAAAGGTCACATGACACAGAAAAACACTGTGGTTATTTGATAATCTTGGACTTAGCTAAGTCACCCTTTGTGAATACAGTTTTAAGACAAAACTTAGCTGAGACAAAAGTCTTAACTTTAAGACTGGATTTAAGCCTAAGGCCTGGCTAAGTCTAAGATCCTTCGTGAATACCAGCCCAGCATTAGTCTGTTACAACGGTTTGACCCTTTTGAGTACCAAACAAAAAGAAGAGAATCTGAAACATTCCCCTGATAAGGTAATTATGGAATGTAATTTCTCCTAATTATGCTGTACCTCTTGGACACTTGCCTTAAGCTCCTCTTACATCTCATCATACGTGCATACACATGTAAGTGTGCTACAAATGTTGTTGAAATATATGAGTGTAGCCTGGAAGTGGGGTAGTAGAGATTGCGTGTGCAAACATGGTGTATTCTCCCAACTAAAGTGTCACTACTTGAATATCAAAGAATAGTCTGTGAATAGCTACAGGGCCCAACAGTAGGTTAATATACATGCAAGGTACACGTCCGTGTACTATATGGCACATACAAACAATGTAAGTAAATGGGGAAAACCTACAACATTAGCAAGGAGAATGCACGTGCCCAAGCCTTTTGTACATTACCTTTGACATGGACGCGTTTGTAGCCATACTGCGTGCACATAGAGAATAATGTGCATGCCAATTTTCATTGCGGGGTCTCTGCGACCTTGATATTCTGTTATAAAATCGTACTTGTAGCTTTTGTGTCCTTTGCTAATCAGCTGATTTTTTCTCTGTAACCAGGATGTACTTACACATACGATGGGATATAAGAGAGACTTTATTTGTCAGAAATATGACATACCTAACAAGAGCATGTATGATCTTTTAACAACAGAGATATAATAAGTAAATGGGAAAATCCAGACCTGTGATATTTTTTTTATTCCTGCAGTGATCCGTATCATTCCCAAAATTTAATGGGATCTAAGTTTGAACTACACCTGTCTTCTCATTTTGTCATGAAAATCCAAATAGTATTATTTTTGTAATCCTGCTAACATACAAACAGATGAACGGTCATCAAATTAATACCTCCTTGGCGGAGGTAATTATACACACTATAAGCAATAAGGATTGCTAGTCAAGAGTAAAAAATCCTGTTGGTCATGTGACCTATCGTTTTACTCCTCAAGGTCAGCAGCATTATTGTGTAAATCATGGATGTCTGTCCTATTTTAAAGATGCCTAAAAACATTTGATAATTCACTAGTACTGGTATTTGATCTCTTGCACAGTTATAACTGTGTTTAGATTTCTTTTGGTGATATAACTATTTGTGCTGCCTTCTCACTCTAGTCTGCATATCTTTACAATTTATCTTCTACGTGTTGATGCAACTTGTGTTTCAATTGAACTCAACAATTTTTGTCATGATTTTTCATAGTATAACCTGAATCCTCTTACTTTTTAATTGAATTGCCATGGTTAATGTGTAATGCTTTTGGCAAGTTATGCAGTAAGGTCTTAATTATGTGACTAATTGGCTCAGTAATTCGTAACTATCGTTTTGCCAATGCCAGTAATTTCTTAAAGTTCTTAACCTTTGCCTAGTAGTAATTTGTTATTGCTAGTAAAGTGAATCAGAATTATTAGTCATGAATAATGTTACTTAAACTGTAGAATGATTAAAATATATGTTACATGTCAGAAAATACTAATTTTAGTAGATTAATAAATAATATATTTATTCCCAATTGCTTGTTTCTTTGGCAGTTGGTCTTGTTGGGGGGGGGCCCATGGGGAATGTATAACCTGAATTTTGTAGGTCCTTAAATTCTTTGCGAAAGTGGAACAGCACCATCACACCAATTCATATAATAATTAAACTACGTAGAAGAAAAAAATGTTAAAGTCATATGCATTAAACTATAAATGGCTTGAGTAATGTTTCTAATGTATCACAATTGAACATTTGTGATCGATTGTAAGATCTAAAAAATAATTTGACCCAAGAAAAATTGATATAACTAATTTAATTATTCAAAAATTATCGAGCAGTTCCCGATTCATGGAGTAGTAGACTGGTAACACATACAAAAGTGATATAACTAATTGAATTATTCAAAAATTATATAGAGGTTCCCGATTCATGGAGTAGTAGACTGGTTACCTGAGCAAACTGTAGGACAACCAAACTAGGTGAAGGTCAGTGTAAGCGATTCCAGACCCTTGTTTTGTTGAAGGCAACTAGTGCCACAAACAGAAAATTCTAATCTTATCACATAAAGCTAAATCCTATAGCAGACAATATCATATAACAGAGTGTGAGATTATGGGGAGTTTAAAGTGACACTTGTTTTAACATGTTTATATATGTGTATTGGTTAAGTCATGACAAGAATGTCAGGAATATATTATTTCAAGAGGAGTTGTTTCCATTTTGTATAAAGTCCAACTTCATAGTGATAAAATAAAATGAAATAACATATACACCAGGAATGGGCTATTACTGTCATTCAATGCAGGAGTACACATGTCAGCACTATTAAGGGTTTGAGTTTCAATACATTTATGCTAATGGGTATTGCCGAACGGTTCCTAAGTTACCAAAATAAACGGTAAACGTTTGAATTGCTGCATAGGCTTAGGAAATATTCAAGCATTTTAAAGTAGAAATAAAGAAAATTAATGCCTTTGTGAAAGCCCGGTCATAGCTTTTAGTCATAAATGAATTATCCAGTTGAGGGGAGGGAAAAAAACTCCCAATCTTACACATTAGTAAAAACCAAAAACCTGGCGTGAAAATAATGTGTCTCGCCAATCCTCTTACAGGGCAGCCGCAAGTATAAGAATGATAAGTTGTATCCAAACCTTACTTCTGCTAATGGGGTGTTCCACTGGAGCCAACCATACAACCGATTCTACAACTCTAGGGTCTGTTTAAAAAGTCGGGGATCAGAGACCACAATCCAGAAAAAAATATGCGAGAAATTTGCGTCATTCACACCACCTGACAGAACATAGCGCATGCCAGCTTGTCTTGAGCAAGATCCCAACCTGCCTTGGAGTCAGGGAGTATTTCTCCCTGATTAGATGGGAAACTTCCAGGATAAACTGTAAACCCTAATTGACAAGCTGTATCAGATCATGACAAGCCATAGTGACACATTGACAAGACTTGAGCGATATCTCAATCCACCCCGTCTGGACTGATAAATTTCTCGAGTCAGTAGTGCAAGTTTAAAAGAAGCTTAGAGGCCTTTTGATTTTAGTTGAATTAAATATTTTGATACTTACTATGATTTGCAGACACAAAAGAACTCATCTGAACCCAGGACCAACACATGCCATACAGCTAGCATCCACCACCACCCGGGAAAAGATGAAAGCCACCAAACTCCTTGGCCATGCCATGGATCCCTCAAAGACAAGAAAAAAGGATGCTATGGAACCTTCTGGCCAACTTAATACATACTGATATCCCACGTCACTGGAATTTTGTCAAAATGAACGCTGCAATTTTTGTGACCTCATCCAATAACACAAATGCATCCACCACCACATCAAGAAGGAAGTCATACATTTAAGGAAGCCCTCAAATCGGATGGTGAAATGTAGCTGTATTTAGGTGCGGGTTGTTGCTTGTCAACAATTACTTATGAAGTCTGTGATCCTCTGGGCTGTTACTGTCCTCTGGACACCACTTGACTCTGCTGAGCTGGTTGGATGACATGGCTTGCTGGTATCTGTGTTCTTGAATAGTCAAGATGTATGTATTCCCTGGCACTGGCTGCTGATGGCTGCGGCTGCTGCTAAGGTTTTACAGTATTGTTTCTGAAAGTTTGAAAGTTTTTTTTCTAAATGTTCAACTTGGTCCATGAGCTGCTGGTCGACTGATGAAGGCTGGGACGCTATACTGGTACTGGCAGTGTTGCAGATTGGTGGCTTGTGTGTTGTGTCAAAGCAGATGCTGGTCTCCAGACTGTTGGTGTCTATGAATCCCTGTGAAATGTCTTGGGCTCTGTGGGGACTTGAAATCTGAAAATTTGTTGAGTCCCTTCCTTCTGTTGGTCTGCATGAAGTTAAATTTGTCCTGAATCAAGTTTTGCCTCTCTGACATTTTCTTGGGAGCCTGACCAGACTTGGACTGGGTGAGTTTTCCCTGTGAATCCCTTCACTGACAGCTTGTGGCTGCTTGCAAACCTCTTCCACGGGCAATCATTCCTGCCCTTGCCCTTCAAATGAGTTTGTTCGTTTTTTCGTAAAGCTCATCATGATCCTCTACAAAGTCCACAATAGCCACCTCATCTGAGTCTGTTAAATAAATGTCTTTTCTTACCGCTGGATTGTGATTGAGATGTGCCCCCTGTGTACATTTCACTTTCGCCCCTCTCAGTTCTTGCCAACTTGGCTTTTATAAACAGAAATTCCATAACTGACAAGCTGTGGGTTGGTAAAATGAAGCCAGTCCGTCCTAGTCAATTACAGGCTTGTCTGTTGCTGTAACTGCCTTGTCAGTTTCCCTTTACAGCTTGTCCTGGTGTGTTCCTGGCTTGTCCTGCTTGAGATGTTACTGACTCTGTGACCAAACACTTGGATACTTCCTGTGTTGATGGAAAGTGACCAAGTCAGCTTGGGGATGTTTATGACAGGCCATTTCCTTTCAAGTAGGGTCAGTTTGTGTCTACAGCCTGTCACAAAGTGGTGTCTGGGAACTGAAACACGACTTACTGGTAAGTGCTTCCAGAGAACCAGTAACAGTATAGGACAAGAGGGGAAGTGTCTAGGACAAGTAGAGAGACACAAAAGGACAGTTTCCAGCTGTGCAGAGCCATGAGCAGGATCGAGAGTTGTGGAGGGTCAGTGAAATATCTTGTTTTATATTTTGCATCCTAACCAACTCTGTAATTGCCCTCGGCCTGATCCATTGCTACAAGACATAACAGACACAGGCCAACATGCATAATATCAAATGTTTTAAGTGTATGTGTGTGTCTCTATTCATACATGTAGGACTCCGTTTATTTATGAAATTGTGTAATAAATTTAAAATTTCAATCATTAACTATTTAAGTAGGATAAGTATATACTTGACAAAGTCCATAATTCTATTGATCAGAAAAAAAAACATGTTTTTTTTATTCGGCAAACACTTTCAGTCATGTCTAAAAAGTTCTGTTGTCTATTTCCAATCTCAAATTAAACCTCTCAATTAATTTTGTAAATACTTTACTTAAGTAAATTTATTTAAATAAATTAAGTAAATTAATATTTCATTTAAATGTTTATGTTTGAAATACATATATATTCTCTCAGCTTATTAATAACCCCAAATTGTTCTTTATTTTTCCCACTTTATTTCTTTGCTAATAGTTTTGACAAGATCCAGATTATTGATAAAACATTTTTTATCTCTCTCTTATATATAGTTTTGCATATGGTCCTAGTCCACAGGATACTCTTAATTTTTTTAAGTCAACTGGAATATTGAATTCATGAATATCTGGCCACTTTCCCATGGCTACATCCAAATATTTTTGTGAAATATCAATACACCAGCGTTTTGTAGGAGCTAAGCTACCATGTATGCATAGTAAGAAATCTAAGACCGTCCCCTTCCTTGTATAATAGTTAAAGCTTGTTCCATACTGATAAAAACCACCTCAACAGAGCAATAGGTTGTAAAAACGTTATAGTCTAGAAAAAGTATATGTTTTGGCTAATAAATATTAAAAATAAAAATTACATTTGCAAATTCAGTGTTTTGTGCAAAACATTTAAGCACGTGCAAATTCAGTGTATTGTGCAAAACATTTAAGCACACCTCCCACACATTTGTTTTACTGAAAACAAAACCTCACTGTTAGGAATTCGGGAAAATTACCAGGACCTACGTATTGTAATTCTTTTATTAATACTTTAATTGTCCTTTTACAGCACAAAATCTCTAATTTAAAGACAGATTCTGATGTGCATCTTATAGTACAGCAGAAATTCATATTCAATTGGCCAGAGACATAATATGTATGTATTGGAAGAGTGTATAGGTGTAAACAGGAGGCAAACACTATGGTTTGTGAGACAGGTTCAAATTCACTACAATAGATTTTTACGCATGGCTAGTTTTTATAGTTGAAATATTAGTACAGATTTAAAATTTCAGTGGGAATAATTTTCACTGTTCAAACAAAAATTGCTAAAATTTACAGCCCCCATTCACCCCAACACAATAAAACACCAGACTGGGTTTAAAATATTATCTATTTCTAAATTTCTTTTTTATGCACATATATTTTATTATTTTACATGAACATGTCTATAAATGTATGTGAACTGACCATATATTATTATTTTATTTAGGGGTTTAACCAACTCACAGGCAAACCAAAAGGGGGTGAAGTCAGAATGACGAGGCTGAGGTCAAGCAATTTGAATGACCTTGCTTCAAGGTTAAAGGTCAAACTGACAATTTATTGCATAAGCCCAATAAGTCCGTAGGTACAGAAATTGAGGTGGTTCAAGTCCAAAATGACACCAAAATTATTGACTTCCATGAATTGAGATTTGTATAAGCTGATTGGTAAACCTCCTAGGTGGAGGAGTGTAACAACACACAAAAGTAAACCATGATTTACTGGCAAAGATGTTATCAGAGCAGATAATTGTTGAAAATTGATATTATGATGGAATTTTTGAGGAGAGACACCCTGAGATGAACAGGTAGATTAATACACCTAATGTAAATCTTACAGCCAGGAAAATCCAAGATGCAAAGACAAAGGTGGAAAGATCAAGCCAAAATTGCTAAAATTTAAACTTATACAGTAATGTTTGGTGGAAAAATGTCTCACTAGAGAATTTCTAGAACAAAGTAGGGCAGCGTTTCTCTGAGAAAAAAATGTTATATTTAATGGCTAAGGAATCTATTTGCTGATTTGTTCCAGGTTTGATAGTTTAAAAAAATTAATTTAATTAAAAATTTCAGTCGGACAGTTCAGTTACTTCTTTTAAAGAACACTTTTGATATATTAAATTAATCCATCCAATAATATTTAAGTCATATCACATTTATTGTGTTAACTCGTAAGCTCGTTGAATTCAAATGGTACCATATTGTGGAAAGAAAGAGCTAACCAATCTAGAGAACTGTTCAAAAATAGTATCAGATTTTTAACAAAATGTGATTGAATTGAATAAAAATCAAAATTTATCATGAGGTGCCCCATAAATGTTTCCAACTGTAATTTGTTTCTGTAAAAAATCATTTGATTCATTTTAAACATTAATTTATTCCTACAAGAACTGTATCATCAATTTTGTTGTGAAACTAAGATTGTTTCATAAAAAATATGTTAACATATATTTGACAATATGTATTAGTCAAGGAAAAATCCGTGGTGAACAGACTTGTAATCTATTACAGCCAATCTATTACTATTACTATTACATTTGAAAATATTCAATCTATTACTATTACTATTATTTTTTAATGAGAGGTATATTTCTGTCAAATTCCGTGAAAAGCTTTTTAAATGCTGAAAAATATGTTATTATCAGTAAATATTATCTGGGGAATATACACTGTTATCAAACAATTCTCATATTTATTCACTTTATGATGAGTTGCTAGATTTGAAAAACTCTTATTATTATGAGAAATACTTGATGAGCAGTGTTTGCAAAAGAAAACACTGCATTCAAAGAACCCCTTTCTTTCAAATTCTTTGCATGCAGAGCCCACCTCAAAATGAGTCAAAAATGACATTTATGTTTGAAAATAATAACTCCGGTAATTGTATGTAAATCAGTGAAACAGCTTACACATGCCACAATGCTGCCCTTATTATACACAATAATGACCTGTGTGATTGCCTTTCATGTGTCACAGTTTCTCCTTACTCAGGAACATTTAGTTAATCCTTCCAAAGGTTAAATTGGCCTCCTTAAGCCTTTAATAATACCACCTCAAAGACAGTTGTTTTAGAACACTCAATCAAAGAGGGACAATTAAAGGTCCCTTAATATTTCAAAGTTATTTATTTTAACATTAGTGTGTTATATTTAGTATTCTTTGATGGATATCAATACATTACATATTGATTATTTGAAAAGTTTATGTGTGAAAGTTTGAAATGAATTTGACTTATGAGTGCTACAAAATCAATTCATTGTTGTTTTGAAGTTTATTTAAAGTATTCATTTATATGAAAACTAATTCATTACAGAATTAAAGTCCATCTTAAGTGATCATTTTCCTACAACCTCCTTCTCACAAAAAGCAAAGAGTAAATTGCAATAGAAAAATAATAGAAAGTAATAGATGTAATAGATAGAATTTCAAACTATTACTATTACTTTTGAAAAATCTCAATCTATTACTATTACTAGTACATCGAAGTTGACTCCAATCTATTATTTTTCTATTACTTCTATTACTTTGTTTACAAGTCTGGTGGTAAATTACCTCTGCAAGGGAGGTATTATTTTCATGAAAAACAAATCAGAAGATGGGATTTCTTCCAACTTAGATCCCATTAAATTTGGAGAGTAATCAGGATCACCATCTGGATACAGAACAAAATATACATGTAATCCAGGTTTTCCTCTTTTCACTTATTATTATGTGCCTCGGAGGAGGCATGTACATTCCAAGTGCTCGTGTTTATTGTTCTTTGTTAAACATTTTAGTTTCTAAAAATTGTCACAGCAACACTTCCCTTACCCCATCCATATATGGCTTAATAAATCACTGTATGCCATTAGGTGACTTAATGTCCGATGGAGTGTGAATAAGTATGGCAAAGCAGCTATAGACTACGGTTTATGAGAGATAAATATGAGAGATAAAAAGACCTCTTAATAATTTTATTGCCTTGCATCCCTATGTGTTAGCATAGATAATTATCCTTACTAATAAATACGTTCTAATGTTTTGAATACAGTTCTAACATTACAATAAACCAAAGTTAAAAATTAAAGATTTATATTCAATGGTACTCCTTGTTATGAATCCATGTAGCATTTTTTTCTTTTTGCATTTGATTTATCAATCATGGATTGTTTCACTTAGTAGGCAAACAAAATGATGGATAAGTAATGTATATTTTAAAATTTATCACTTGAAAATACACAAAAAAATAATATACTAATCCTATGCATCAATCGGGTAATTTTTTAATTATTATATACAACATGAGCATATTTTCATAAGCGGGAAGAGTACATTTAGAATCTGCCCAGGTGAAGCTTGCTTTGGTTTGACACATTTCTGCGTGTTTTCTTAGTAAAATTATATAATGAATTATAATGAATCATAGATAAAGTATTTTAGATTTAAATTACCTTTTCTTTGAGTATAAAGTTATTCCAAAATCATTTCGATAGACCAATGAAAGTAAAAATTGACTTGAACTCCCAAATAGTTTTCTTATGAGATTAATATAATCCGTGTATTTTTAATAGTATATTTTAAGAGTAAGTATTTTAACAAGGGTTAAAGAGAGTCAGTGATAAAGCAGTAATATACTCTGTCGATATATGGTCATATTTTCCTGCCAAAAAAATATCCCAATAGTGCCCTAGATATTCAACAGTCAATGAATAGGGCTCTGGAGGTCACGTGCCTAAAGGAGTGTTCTGTTGGTAGGAGACACTACTGGGGCTGTTTCCTAGTGTTGACACTAAACACATGTCAACAGTCCATGTTAGTAACCAAATGTGATCTCTATTTGCCTCTGTAGTTAAGATTACCATTAAAGGAAAACTAAATTTAAATGCTTTTAAATTCACTGCTATTAAGTTGTTATTCGTTTATTTTGTGAGTATCTACAAATAATTGTGCTTACAATACACTGACTGGAATGAATTGGCGGTTTAAAATTACAAAATCTTTGTAAATATTAGAAAAAGGCTACGTTATGGGTATCATAACAGAAATCAGTTTTCATGGATTAAAAGCAATAGATTAGAAGCCGCTAGAAACACCATAGTAGCTGACATGTTCTAACCGATATTTCTGGTGTGCGTCAGCCAAAGGGCTTGGTAACAGAATGCCTATATAATAGGGTGATCCAGACTTCATCTACTCACTCTGGGGCTTGATTAGATCTTCTACTCTAAAATACCTAGTGGCTAGAATCCAGACACTATGCAGGGTGCTCAATTCTTCCTCATTGCAGTCGTGAGTACTTAGCTTTACTGTATTACTAATTGCGTGGTGAAGCAACAAAAGAGTGTAGTTAATTTATTTTTAAAAGGAACTACCGTCATAAATTTTGTCGGTAAGTATCAGATATTATGACGAATTATGTATCTTCTCAGGTTATTTTAGTGGTTAATTACAGTGATTAGATCTTTTAGAATATGTCAAGAGTTTAGAGAGGGTTTAACTAAGGTTTTCACCGAGGTAATAATTGAATAATACTTTAGCTATGGCTGATTTCAGGATAAGTTTTGAATTAAGTAAGTTTTGGGATCAAATCTGATTCAACAATAGCTGACTCAACTGAGAGTTATCTCAGGCCTATCTGTCAACTATAAAATTACGTAAATTCTGTTAATTTGGTTTGTTTACAGCTGATATACTTGGAACAATACATTGTTTACAAATTTAAATGGAATCATGAACAAGTGACATAAAATAATTTCTTTTGAGTTTACTGAAAACCACGTAGGATTCGAGACCTGCCATATGAGAATACATGAAAAAAGTATATAAATTTTGTTCAGTTTTGCTCCAATAAAAATTAACTCTGTGCTTACATTTAGGTTACCATTTAGTTCAAAACAAATTTTTTCTATATGTGTTTGTTGTCTAAGTGCTATAAAACCAGAGTCTCTGACTTTAGCCAATTTTAATTTTTTCTTTATAAGTCTATTTGTGAAATCAGTCCAGTGTTCGTCTTTGTGCTCAGTTAAGTAGTGTCAAACAATTGAGGTGAAATTCTCAGATTTCAGTTTAAGATCAGGATGATGCCTTTTCTTGAGAGCGGCCCTTAGAAAGGGCGGTTATAGTCTTCGAGTTATGCATATTTATATATTTTATCACGGCGGCTGACAAATCAATACAACAGGAAACTGATAAACCCAGATTTGTGTGTTTTATCTTTACAAAATTTTAAAGATATTCACCAAGAAGTTGGTTTTACTTTAATCATCCACTACTTTTATTCAACAATAAGTGAAGTAATTCTATATTTTCCAAAAGGATGCAAGCAAAAAAAATAATTCAACAGTTTGGCCATTTCTGTATACATTTTAATCCAATAAAAAGAGTACAAACTCTGTAAACATACCTTCCTAATGATGTAAACAACATTGTTTACGCTACTCTTAATGCAACAACATAGTCTTATTTTATATCTTAATTTTATTTATAAGCTCATGAATACAACAAGAGATTCAAGTGGATAAACCTATGGTCACAAATTACTAATATAAAAATTAAAATAATTAAAGTGAGATTAAATGACACAAAAATACATGAGTGAAGTATATTGGTATATTTTATCATGAGTATAGACAACAAAATTTACATTCAAATCTGTAAGACGTGGATGTTATATGCTATGTCTTTTTTTCTCGGGATAAAACTTTAAAACAAACTTTATACGAGTTATTTAACATTTATTTGTCCACCATCTATATTTTAATAATAATAATAATTAAAACAAAACAAATCTCAAAGAATGCCTTCTTCCGCCAAGGTATATATGATTGTTTTAAAAAACTGCTCAATAACTCAGTAAATGAAAGAGTCTGGATTTCCGATTTTTTTGTATCCAGGCAGTGATAAAGATCACTCTCAAAATAGAGTGGGGTGTAAGTTGGACCGAGACCCGTCTCCTCATTTTTTTCATGAAGATCCCACCAGTAGTATTTGTGTCATCATACTAACGAACAAACAGACAAATAAACGGTCATAAATTCAATACTTCATTGGTGGAAGTTACTACTCCATAAAGAATATAAAAACAGTTGTGATATATATGCATATTAAGGGAAACCAGTGAATGTAAAATTATTTAATTATTATCTGTCTTATTCAATATAAAATGTACAAATAGATGCCTTTCAAATGACTTATATAACTTGTTTGGACCTTGCAAAATTATTGACATATTTGAGAGAAAAAAACACTTGTTTTGGCATCTCTAACACTAGTAATCCATAGTAAGTGGTGACATGGAATAAAAATCTATTGCCCAGTCTGTGTTACCAAGCAGTAAGGTCAAATATATTGTATGGTGGATATTAGAATACAAAATATTAAGTCAATTACTGTAAAAGGTTAACTTCAAATGCTGTGCTGATGAATACACAAATTGCTCTTGTTTGACAGGTTTTAAAAAAATATTTTGGGGATTCTTTGTAGTTTTCAAATTCATCATCGCTGTTGTTGAAGCTTGTGATATGTAGCATAAATATATATAACTGATTATTATTATTAAGTACTAAGATGTTTCATAAAAAAATTATAAAGAAATCTACGCCTTCAAAATACTGACCTCCAGATGGCAGGATATTATTAAGCTCATTCTTTGGGGAAATTCAATTAGTTTTGTGAATAAATACAAGCTTAATAATAAACAGTGCAATTAGCAAGAAGATAAACAGAAAATGTAATAAGTAAAAGTTTATTACCTTGGGCAACTCAGTTTTTTTTCAACTTCAGATATATTGATATGTGATATCGTAAAACTCCTGTTTCACTTCCAGTGCTTATTGTGAGACAGTAATACATAACTCATATATGATTGCTTTGATTAAACTTCTCTCCTGAAAAGACACATCCCGTTAGCTCATGATTTTGCTTCTGACAGCAAACTAGGGGCAGTGGGGAGACAATGTGGTGACAGTGGAACTTGGGCCTGTAAATGGCAACATTCAGAAAATAACGTACTAATGAATAATTATGGACAATGCTACCTTAAGGAAATAATTATCTGTGCTTTTTTGTAAGTGTAGAAACACGGATTTCATTTTACTAAAACATGCATTGACAAAAGTGCAAGCTATCGATAGAATTTAGCCACAAACGGTCAAATGAATTAACCTCTTCACAATGCTTTTTAAGGGGTGATAATACAATTTATACTTCAAGTGAGCTCCCAAACATGGTAACAAACTTGAAATTTGCATAAGGAAATACCCTAAAATAATTTATGCATATTCACTTTGGTTACCATATATGGTATGTGGAAATACATGAGTGTTGCCAATGACAACAAACTCTCAATATATATGACTTCAGTTTTATGCCAAGTTGAGACGTACGACTAGGTACGATTTCAAGCAGGATAACTTGAAGTAAGGATAATTTGAAAGTATTTTACCAACTCTTTTTAATAAGATTATGATAAAAAAACTGAATATGTAAATCTATCAAAACAATGAAACATTCTAATTCCAGATACTTCAGTTTACAAATACAAAACATTAAAAATAGTTTACATTATAATTTAATATACTTGGGAAAACTTCCTAGTGGCCTATAAGTCTTCTTTGAAATGGTTTTTTACAGTTGCCTGTTAAAGTTTGTCTGTATTTATGACTGGGAAAGTCTGTCTGTTCAGCCGGCCGAAACCCCTAGCCAGAGAAATTTTTCTAGTTCCCTAGGCAAGGTGATTGCTCAAAATAAAACACTGAGGGGAGCTTTATATGCATTGGTAAAACAAGTTTGACAATCTATACAAAATTTTTAAGTTCCAAAACTATCACATTAAAAAGCAATTTTCAGAAAATTATGTATTTTGCTCTTATTTTCTGCAATCATTTAATTAAACTGGTTTATTATCTCTTTCAGATTGCACTGTACAATGGTCAGGCAGTTCTGTCTACTGACGGTAAGATAGGCCTAATTTCTGTTCACCTGATAACATTTGGCTAAATAGATTAATAAAATTTTGGAATGTGTCTTCAACTGTTTTATGTGTTAAATTTTAAGTTATTTTATTGCATTATGCGTGTTTTGTGCATTATGTTTATTTTTTAAAAAGTTGAAAGTGCTATAAGGCTATAATATTATGTGTCACAGATTTTAACGAAATAAAATGGAGCAAAATATCCTAAACAGTGCAACGGAAAGTTAAAGACAGATTAAGATGTAATTTGTGAGACCTTTTTTGACTAATGTTTGCCAATGATTAAATTATTTGACAACAATTTTTTTCAATTTGTCATACTCTTATCCAAAAGTTTTATATAACAATGCTTTTTTGTATATTTTCTGTTAAACAAGTGTCACCTTGAACTGAACAAGTGGTCTAGAAATACTTGAGCATGTTTGCCTAATACTTCATTAAGAATGACTTACATGCAACTACAGTCCAACGTTTATTTCTTTCCTTCAGTCTGTGTAACTCCTTCAATCACTGATTGCCTGACTTATGCTGCTAATGGTGATTGTACCTCGTGTGACAACAGCAAGTATCCTAATTCTGCTGGAAGTGCCTGTGTTGGTAAGTTTTAGGGCTTTTTTCCCCCCACAAAGGCATGCATGATGCTGTCTGAATGCCTAATTATAATTATAAAAACATGTAAAAAGTATATGCCAACAACCTTGACACCAGCCCAATAATATTTTAACCATTTTTTACTTCACTGACTAAGATGATGTCAACATCAGTTTTGTACTTATAAACACTTCATTATTATTATTATTATTGTAATACTGATGACGAACCTCTGCTAAACTCAGTTCCAAATGTAATTTCACAATGTAAGTTTTGTGAGGCCAAAAAAATGTATCTTTCATACCCAATGTAATATATCAAAGAAAACCAACATTAATATTTTCAATGTTACAAATAACAAATGTATTGTTAATTTATAGCATGTAGCACAGCCATCACAGACTGTACAGCCTGCAGTGTCAATAGTGGCACGACAGTATGTACGGCATGTGGTAACAGCAAGGAGCCCTCAAGTACTGGAACAACCTGTGTCAGTAAGTGGCAAATTCAAAACTCACTGGTGTAAAATTTATTCTAAAATATTGTCTTAGTAAAATACAACTCAATTTTATCCTTTTGTCAAAAGTGTTATTGAGCCCCCTTTGGTGTTATGAAAAAGGGCTAACCTATCTCAACACAGAAACTTTTTGTATAATATTCCTAGAGCTTGTAGATTATTATGACTTATCTGTTCACTAAAACTACTGGAAACCTCTTAAAACTCTTTCTTTCAAATAATGCTTATCTCAATGATTAATAGTTCTTGGCCCATTGAAATTCCCTAATGTGTATTATCATTGCACAATTGATCTACCTTATTGTGACAGTACAGTTACTGGATCAGAAGATTTCTCTATAACCCTATAGCCTTTATATAAAAATAAATTGATTGCCAAAAGAAGTTAGAATACATGAATTATATTATGACACACATTCCGAATTCATGTTGATCTGGATCCAGTTCTACAAAGACATACTCATGGGTAAGTTTGCAAAATGTCATCGTTTATATTAAATTTGAAGAAATATAGTAACAAGTAGAAGATACAGAAACAGCAGATGTTAGAAAATTATATCACCCCCCCCCCCCCTTTTTCCTCATGCTCAAATAGTGACTTAAAAATGCATGACTAATTGTCTGACTTACAAAAGGGATGCCATGAATCGGCCTTTCAACTATATGTTACTTCAAGTTAATCACTGTCACCATATCAACTTAGACATTAAAAACGTGACAGATGTAGTTATATGTTATTACAGCTTGTACTGGTACTCAGTGTGACACATGCAGTGCAGATAATACATGTGCAACATGTAACAGTGGATTCTACCTGGATCCTAGTGGTGGCGCCAATTGTGTTGGTAAGAATGATCTTTGCCTGCCTAAATCAGATCATGAATAAAATAGAGTCAATACATGGAATTGTAGCACATTTAGTGGAAAAAGTATATGAGAAACTTGTAATTGAGGCATTAACTGTGCAGTAAACCCACTGGGTCATACTCTTAATTATGTGCATGAATATTTTTGATGCCGCAGTCCAGATTGTGATAAAGAGTCCATCATCATCAAATAAATATAGGTGAGGTCTGCATCCCAACTGCATTTCAAAGTAGATAAACTACATGTACAAGTGTGTACAATGTACACATACATATAACATTGCATCAAATGTTACACACAATTGATTTCCAAGGCCCATAATGACACAAGTTTTAATTATGTGAAGGGGTATAGACCCTCATTAAGTACAATTCACTAGTAATTCTTAACTACATGAAAATATAAAAATATGTAATTATATGGCAAGTACAAAAATAACAGATATACAGAATACAGATACCACACATGTAAAATTAGTATATGTTATATATTTTAATAGCTCAACAGCTAATCAAATGATTGTGTTTAAATATAATGTCAATATGATAATCAGAAGATTTCAGATTTATGTTGAACGAATTCAATTGTTATTAATGTTTCTGCATATATTTACAGATTGTGCTGGGAAAATCACAGACTGCACTTCCTGCACTATGAATGGTGCTACAGTTGAGTGCACAGCTTGTGGTAACAGCAAGGAACCGTCCAGCACTAGTACATCTTGTGTTGGTAAGTATAGCCACAATCTTACTAAAATTATGTTGAAAAATATTTGTTTAAAAAAAGAAAATGGAATACATTAACAGGACAATGACTTCTGTAAAGATATATTGCTTTGGTACACAAGATATGTCATCTGTGTTCAACTGGATCAAGTTGTACAAACTGTCTTAGTTTGTATGTGATTCTCCAAATCCCATTTCAAAATTAATTACAGTCAAGGTGGTATTTTTTTCCTTTTACTTTCTTCTGAATTATGTTGTTTAAAACAGAAGAAAAAAAGGAAAACATATGCCATCTTGTAACAAATACATCCATCTGAAAATGACATTCTTAAATAAGGGTTTTCTTTTGCGCTAAAGTTGGAGTGCCTGGAATATTTGTCTCTACATTTGTGATTCAGTGAATCACAGTCATAAATATATAATACTTTGGTTAAGTTAATTACACAGTCACCATATTCACTTAGACATTAAAAATGTAACAGATGCAGATATATATCATTACAGCTTGTACTGGTACTCAGTGTGACACATGCAGTGCAGATAATACATGTGCAACATGTAACAGTGGATTCTACCTCGATCCTAATGGTGTTGCCAATTGTGTTGGTAAGAATGTACTTTACTTCTATAAGTCAGATCACGAACACAAAATGTGAGTGTCAGTTCCTGAAAATTGGTCGCATTCAGTGGAGGAAACATATTGACACACCTAATTGTATATTGTACCTTTTTCCAGTGGACCTATAGCTTGTTGTATGTATGAGTACTTGAAGTGTACAGCCCGTACATACGTACACATATGATTTTATATTCAGTAATAATCCAGCAGATGTAATAAATACAGAGATAATGGATATTCAGTTTACCATTGCAAACATGCATATGTATTTTAATCTTATTAAACTTACAACAGAAGCATGGTTGTACTTAAATTAATACGCTACTGTCTTAGTCATACGATTCCAGATTTATACTAAACAAACTCGATTGCTTGTGATGTTTTACATGTATTTGCAGACTGCCCTGCAAAAATTACGGATTGCACTGCATGCACTTTGAATGGTGCTACAGTAGAGTGCACAGCTTGTGGCAACAGCAAGGAACCGTCCAGCACTGGTACATCTTGTGTTAGTAAGTATAGCATTAGCAGTTCTAAATTTATACATAACAGAGTTATATATAAACAACAGTTTGCTTTTGATAAAGACGCTTGCTGTTTGTCGGCAGTTACAGTACAGAATGTTGACAAACAGTATATACTAGAGAGGTTGCGAACAACATTTCATAAACGCCCCTTACAAAAAACGCAACATAATTAATCAATACGAAAGTCCATCAGATGGGGCAGAGTTTTTGTTTGCGCACAACGTTTGAAAAGAGGTTTTAAGGCCAAAACTAGACATAATTCTTATTTACACAAAGATTGCAAACTATTATGTATTGTTTAAGATGTATGAGACTTTATAAGAAAATCCAGTTTTATATAATATTCATATTTAATCCATGATAAATCAAAATAAACTGTCAGAAATCATGGTTAATTATTTACTAACATGGATATCCCATTGATAGAAGATTAATAGAAACAAAAAATTGCATGTCTTTGGCCTTATTGTTTCCATTAATTGAAAGAGTTTCTGACAGGTGATAAAAAAAGGCTGGTTGGACTTTTTAAAATATAATACACTGGCTAAATATAGTCTATAGTACTTGGGGAACTCAGTACTGACATGTATAACACACTTTATTGGCCAAATAATTAATAAATCCACAAGGGAAACAAATTACGTGGCGAAGTCATTTGCCACGTAAAAAACGTAACCTTGTGCAGCTAAAACCTTATGAAATTGCATCACACACAGAAATCAATGACGTGTAACGTAGCGGACAGTAGATACGGGCATCAAAAACATTGTTCGCAAACTCTCTAATGATTCCCTCTGCCCTTCCAACTAACCATCACAATATAACTGGTAATGTAATAAGTGTGACACTAAAACACTTAATATGTAAATACATAAATAAAAACTAAAGCATAATTTATATATTTATATAACAGATGCTATTTTATATAATTCCAGCTTGTACTGGCACTCAGTGTGATACATGCAGTGCAGATGATACATGTGCAACATGTAACAGTGGATTCTACCTCGATCCTAATGGTGTTGCCAATTGTGTTGGTAAGAATGTACTTTACTTCTATAAGTCAGATCACGAACACAAAATGTGAGTGTCAGTTCCTGAAAATTGGTCGCATTCAGTGGAGGAAACATATTGACACACCTAATTGTATATTGTACCTTTTTCCAGTGGACCTATAGCTTGTTGTATGTATGAGTACTTGAAGTGTACAGCCCGTACATACGTACACATATGATTTTATATTCAGTAATAATCCAGCAGATGTAATAAATACAGAGATAATGGATATTCAGTTTACCATTGCAAACATGCATATGTATTTTAATCTTATTAAACTTACAACAGAAGCATGGTTGTACTTAAATTAATACGCTACTGTCTTAGTCATACGATTCCAGATTTATACTAAACAAACTCGATTGCTTGTGATGTTTTACATGTATTTACAGACTGCCCTACAAAAATTACGGACTGCACTGCATGCACTTTGAATGGTGCTACAGTAGAGTGCACAGCTTGTGGCAACAGCAAGGAACCGTCCAGCACTGGTACATCTTGTGTTAGTAAGTATAGCATTAGCAGTTCTAAATTTATACATAACAGAGTTATATATAAACAACAGTTTGCTTTTGATAAAGACGCTTGCTGTTTGTCGGCAGTTACAGTACAGAATGTTGACAAACAATATATACTAGAGAGGTTGCGAACAATGTTTCATAAACGCCCCTTACAAAAAACACAACATAATTAATCAATACGAAAGTCCATCAGACGGGGCAGAGTTTTTGTTTGCGCACAACGTTTGAAAAGAGGAGGTTTTAAGGCCAAAACAAGACATAATTCTTATTTACACAAAGATTGCAAACTATTATGCATTGTTTAAGATGTATGAGACTTTATAAGAAAATCCAGTTTTATATAATATTCATATTTAATCCATGATAAATCAAAATAAACTGTCAGAAATCATGATTAATTATTTACTAACATGGATATCCCATTGATAGAAGATTAATAGAAACAAAAAATTGCATGTCTTTGGCCTTATTGTTTCCATTAATTGGAAGAGTTTCTGACAGGTGATAAAAAAAGGCTGGTTGGACTTTTTAAAATATAATACACTGGCTAAATATAGTCTATAGTACTTGGGGAACTCAGTACTGACATGTAAACACACTTTATTGGCCAAATAATTAATAAATCCACAAGGGAAACAAATTACGTGGCGAAGTCATTTGCCACGTAAAAAACGTAACCTTGTGCAGCTAAAACCTTATGAAATTGCATCACACACAGAAATCAATGACGTGTAACGTAGCGGACAGTAGATATGGGCATCAAAAACGTTGTTCGCAAACTCTCTAATGATTCCCTCTGCCCTTCCAACTAACCATCACAATATAACTGGTAATGTAATAAGTGTGACACTAAAAACACTTAATATGTAAATACATAAATAAAAACTAAAGCATAATTTTTATATTTATATAACAGATGCTATTTTATATAATTCCAGCTTGTACTGGCACTCAGTGTGATACATGCAGTGCAGATGATACATGTGCAACATGTAACAGTGGATTCTACCTTGATCCTAGTGGTGGTGCCAATTGTGTTGGTAAGAATGTACTTTACTTCTATAAGTCAGATCACGAACACAAACTGTGAGTGTCAGTTCCTGAAAATTGGTCGCATTCAGTGGAGGAAACATATTGACACACCTAATTGTATATTGTACCTTTTTCCAGTGGACCTATAGCTTGTTGTATGTATGAGTACTTGAAGTGTACAGCCCGTACATACGTACACATATGATTATATTCAGTAATAATCCAGCAGATGTAATAAATACAGAGATAATGGATATTCAGTTTACCATTGCAAACATACATATGTATTTTAATCTTATTAAACTTACAACAGAAGCATGGTTGTACTTAAATTAATATGCTACTGTCTTAGTCATACGATTCCAGATTTATACTAAACAAACTCGATTGCTTGTGATGTTTTACATGTATTTACAGACTGCCCTACAAAAATTACGGACTGCACTGCATGCACTATGAATGGTGCTACAGTAGAGTGCACAACTTGTGGTAACAGCAAGGAACCGTCCAGTGCAAAAACATCTTGTGTCAGTAAGTGTAGCCTTAATCAGGCCAACTTTATGTATAATGACACGTTTTGCTTTTGCGGCACTGGAAGGCATGAATTGGATAATGATGCCTGTAATATATATTTCTTTGTCACAGAGGTTATGTTCGTTTTTGATCCAGTTTTATTTAATGTCTTATTTTATGTACTTTTAAGTACAGACATAATATTAGCAAAATTGTATGTCGAACATTGTTTTTAATTGAGATATTGGAAACTGTTGCTTGTGTTTTTATCATACTTCTTATTTCACACTTGCTCATTTTGTGTCTAGTTGTGAGTTAGATGAACATATGAGCTTGGAGTTTAAATCTCTAATTTGGGGAAATTTCACCGGTTCACAATTTCAACTTAGCTATTAAAATTCCACAATTGTATTTTTATATCATTGTAGCTTGCACTGGTACTCAGTGTGACACATGCAGTGCAGATAGTACATGTGCAACATGTAACAGTGGATACTACATTAATCCTAGTGGTGGGGCCAATTGTGTTGGTAAGAACGAATTTTACTGCTATAACTAAAACCATGAACACCAACTCATGACATCGGCCCTCTCCAATGCAGAAAACATTGTGAAACATGTATCTGTGTCATGTAATATATACAATTGCTCATTGTGTATATAAATTTTATTTAATTCTCCAGTTGAGGTTGCAAACATAAAGATGTCATTGACATCACTGATATTTCAATAAGAAACATGTTTAAATGTGATTAATTTCATGAACAGTTTAACCCAATGAACACATGTAGATAATATTACATATGAAATATACTATTAATCAGTGTACATACTTTTTATACATGCCAAACTATTACTTAGCAAATTTAGCATAAATTTGAAGTATTTAACACCAGATAGTGCATCGTTTATGATGCTTAATTTCTTACGCTTTACGCTACTTGTAAATGAAGTGTTCAATCTTTAAACTGCAAGTTATGAAAATGAATTGCCAAGATGAAGATGTAGCATAAAAAAGTAATGATGCAAAGAATTATTATTATAGCAAAAACTTAAATAATATTATGACTATTATTATTATATAGAATGCCTTAATCAGAGTATACTTTCAACAGGCCCTTTGTGTTGTATATGGGTACTGTATGTCTTTTGGAGAAATACTTTTGTGTGCGTGAGAATTTATTTTATACATTATAATATAATCATATTCCCTGCATATGAGCACAATTTTTTTTACTGAATAAACTATATTTCACTCTGCAGAAACAAAACCCATTGTTTTTTTATATTTTTAGTTTACACGATGAAAAAATCCTACAAATTACAATATTTTAAATGTTTATCTTGTATAAAATATTCTTTGCTTCCCTGTTATAATATATATACCAGTGAATGTTATATTTCAGGGCCGGGATTCACAAAAGGTCTTAAATCTTAGGCAATTTTTTTGCATAGACCAGTCTTAAAGTTATGACTTTTGGCTTAGCTAAGATTTGTCTTAAATTGGGATTCACAAAAAGTGCTTAGCAAAATCTTAGCTGAGACAAAATTTGTGCAAAAAGTCCTAATTACTTTGAATTCAAATTAACAAATTTTAGTAAAACAAAAACATTTTCATCAATAAATACACCAAACATGCTCTTCAAAATTATAAAACAGATTTGTTACTTTTTTTATACAATTATGTTAATATAGTAGTCGTTGTGTTTTATTGTGAGTCAGCCATTTTTATGACATTATTTTTACCACAAGAAGGTAAAATGTAGAAATTTATAGGTAATTAAATGATGTAAATTTTTATTAAAATCCACAGAAATTACTTTTATAGGAAATATAGATCCCCATAGTATATATTTTGTTGGCATAACAAAGGGTAAAATGTAAATACATGCAATGGAATATTTTTAAAATGACTTAAGTCTGCCCTGCAGTGGTCTTAAAGTTATGACAAAATCTAAGAACAAATTTTTGTCTAAGACCTTTTGTGAATCCCATTTTGTCTAAGCAAAAAAGAGTCCTAACTTTATGACAAAATTCTTGCACAGTTAAGACTTTTCTCTTAAAGTTATGACAATTTTTTGTCTAAGACCTTTTGTGAATCACATTTTGTCTAAGCAAAAAAAAGTCTTAACTTTATGACAAGATTCTTGCACAGTTAAGACTTTTCTCTTAAAGTTATGGCAATTTTTTTTCTAAGACCTTTTGTGAATCCCAGCCCAGGATTTAATAACTGAAGCATGACATTCTGCCCCTTTTCATTTCAGACTGTGCCACTGCTATTACTGACTGCACCTCATGCACCTTGGACGGTAGTACAACCAAGTGTACAGCCTGTGGAAACAACAAGTATCCCAGCACAACTGGCACTGCCTGTCAAGGTCAGAGAAAGGCCAAAAAAATATATGATAAAAATCAATAGTCTCACCTTGGTCATTGGTTATATATAGAACTTCTTGTCAGTGGTTAAATAATGAAACCATGTAAGGCTACATAGTACATGTGTAGTGTATGACTCAGAATATTATGATTAATTTTTAAGATGAAAATATGTTTGTTAAAGAAATATAAAAAATGGACATTGTCTGATAAAACAGTATGTTTCCCAAAAGTTTCTGTTATGTGTAAACATCAGTTAACCATATCTGCTGGTTCTGGCTTCTATAATTAATTACTAACTGTATAATTACTTCAAGGTTCTGTGGCATTTTGCTGTTTCAGAGCCTCATAATCTGGTGTTGAACTCATTTCAGTTTATTTTGGCATGTCATCTGCATCATACACTGTAATATGTACACTGTGCCTTATTACCTCCCCTAGAAGGTTAGGTTATTGCATGTGTTTGTTTATCTGTCTTCGTGTTTGTCATCATGACGAACCAACATTTACGAATGTTTTATACAAGTACAGCCTGACCAAAAGGAGAAGAGATTAATTTTTTGGCAAAGATCTGGATCACATTCTGGATAGAAAAAATATTTTAACGTCTTTAAATCACTTTGGCAGTTTTATTGATATTACTCCAAAAGTAATGAGCAGATCTTCATGAAATTTTTACATAGTCATGATTCAAGTCATATTCTCGACATTTACGAAATGCCCACTCTCCCTCTACCATGGGAGTCTATGTTCTAAGTTTTTCTTAGTTATATTGGTGAAAATTGGATATAAAGTGTTGAAATGGGAACAATTTTTATGAACATCTCATAGAGTACTTTGTTACTTAATGAAAACAGAATGACAGGCAACATTTGATCACTCATAGATATGTGTATGTATGTTTTATTGCAGATTGTGGCACAGTTATAGGAAACTGCAACACTTGTACAGTCAGCTCTGGAACCACAAAGTGTACTGCCTGCGATAACTCCCTTGTTCCTGCGCCTACTGGTAGCTGTTGCACAGGTAAAACTGGACAGTTTATATAATAAAACAATAATTATAAATTACTTTTATATCATTATATATCATTATTCAGAGATTTCTATTCTTTAATAAGAAAAGTCAGATATGGTGTAACTGGGGAGCTGCTATAAAAATTTCAATGATTTTGACTCATAATTTGGTCATAAAGACTTGAACTTATGGAATGAGATTATGTTTAGCTTGTGTTACTTCAAATTATTATTAGAAAGGTCTATGGTATTAGCTTGAATCCACCTTTGCTTTGACAGTTTCCCAATGTACCATAAGTCATCAATGATCCACAGTTAAATGATCATTAAGTGTGCAATAGATCTGTGATGTCCTACTGCATATTTATTAATGAACCAAATTAAATCAATAGAATGAATCATTTAAAATTCAAAAATGGTACTTCTGTTTGGATTGAAATGGAACTAATGTAAATTAATGGTTTGAAAAATGACAATTTTGTTTGTATTTTTCACTGGAAAGCAGTCAATAACAATTAGAAAAGTAATTTTAACTCAGATATTAAAATTTCCCCACCAGGTAATTACATCCAAGAGTTTCATAAGACATGGGGTTACAAAGATTAAAATTTATATTACTATAAAAATCATCTTTTGAGGCCACTACTGAATTTCCAGGAAAATTTAAAATATGTTTGATCAGTAATATATATAGTTATCAGATGTAGATATTTTGCAATACAATCATAATTTGTATTATTTTCAAAGCCTGTGCTGCTGCAATCGACTACTGTGGCACCTGTGCTGTTAACAGTGGCTCCACAACCTGCTCAACCTGTACTGGCAAAGATGTTTCTTCTACTGGAACCTGTATCAGTAAGTGGAAAAATTATTATCTAGATTTTATTTATAAGTAACTTTTCTTTGTTTCTTTTATAAAAGTGAGTTAGTGGTTAACAGTCGCACCTAGAAACACAGAGGGCCTTGCTTCGACCTCAAGTAAAAGGCAAATACATAGTTGCTTGGATGATAACTTCAGACGGCAATCAACTCTCACTTGGTCCGTAGTGGCAGGTTACAGAACCTCAGGGACATTAACAAATGGTTATCTGTGAGACTTTGTCTTTCAGTTTTTGTAATGTCAGTCACTGGACAATGTAATGGGGGTGGAATAAATAGTGCTTATTGTTCTGTAATAAGAGAAATATTATGCTGAGTGTAAATAAAGACAATATACAATCGTTTCATGTATCTCCATTTTTATTTGTAATCACAATATTCATCTTGAGTGTTCAAAAATTCTGTATTAACTGTATTCGTGGTATGAGGGTAACTGTGACAGTACGAACATAACGTTTGGCTTGTGTCTAAAATGAAAGTGAGTTGTGCCTCACTATGAAGAAATATAGTTATCGTTTATATAGAATCCACTCTTTTCATACAAAGCCACTCACAGTAATAATATTGACTTTTGATTCCTCTAAAAGTGACCAGCACTTTTCATAGAAAATTTATCATTCTTTTTCTCCTCCAGTTAGTTAAGTGCCTGCCTCAAATTGGCAGAAACTAGAGTAAGAACAATGAATTTAATAGACATATAATACAGATGTGGTACAAGCAAAATGTAGAAGATTATGCTGATGCACAGTTATGCCAACACATTTTTGGATGCAAGACTAGATATTTGTATTTCTCTATATCACTTTTATTATATTTTGGTAGATGTTAAAATAAAGCAAAACGTCATTTTAGAGATTAGATTTAAGATCTCTGGAAATATTACAGAAAAAGATTAACTGGTTTATGTTATGTCTGTAGCCTGCGGTGTAGGAGACTGTACCACCTGCAGTGCTGATGGTGTGTGTGCCACTTGTGATGGTAGCAAGACTCCCAGCTCTGATGGCAGTGCATGTGAAGGTAAGACCCTCTTCCGATTTGTAAATATTTTAAGTGTTCACTCAACCATTCCAATAATATCTCTTTCGAAATCGCAAATTTTGAAACATATTTATTGAACACACTGCCACTGATATTGTTTGGCCTTATTTCATCATAGCCAGTAACATTTGTCGTCTATAAAATTCTTGATATCAATATAGATACGAAAGTTACTAATGTGTTGTGCCATATATTCTAGTAATTTCAACGTATTGCATGTTTTTAGTCCAGTTTCAGTCAATATCAGATGACACTTGAGCTTCAACAAATATTCTTGTATCATACCGAAGATATAGGAAGATATAGCTAAAATGTCTTTTGACCTTTGACCATACCTTAGATATGGTATTTTAACAATTGTTTCTCATATGTTTTATTGTAGATCCAGAATCTGGTTCAAGCATGGTGAAAGCCACTCTCCTGACCATTGTTGCTCTGATGTGTGTCTTGATTCTGTAAAAAATTCAACCTCAGAACCAAACAATGACTGATCATAATTGATGAAGAATCTTGGAAATGGACGCGGGGATTTTGATCTTGGACATTTGATGTCTGTGTTTTTGCAGATGCTTTCTCTATTGGAATTTTTGTTTGAATCTTAATTATAATTTAAAGCCTTCAAAATGCTTAATAATGGGATATTTAAAGACAATATTGTAAATCCTGAACATTTATGTAATAAAAGTGATCTTCTTTTTCTTTGAATAATAATTTATGAAAAAAATCTCTTTTGACAAAAAATAACTTATGATGATTTGAAACTATTTGCTCACAAATTTCGAACTTGAAATTAAAGACTTACACAACCCTAAAAGTGAAGGCATCTGCCATTAACATATTCAAATATTTCTTTTTTTTCAGCTTAACTTCCATGTACATATTGTTGATGTTTTTCTATAATATTTTTTTTAATTATCTTCAGTATTACCTTTATAATTCTCCTGTCCTTGTTGACATCTATTAAAACATATCAAAGTTGTATGAATAAGTAACGCCTTTTTCTGATTCTAATTATGCATACTGGTGTTTTACATGGTGAAACAGATACATACTTGCACTGCGTGTACCAAATTTTCCATTTGAAATGTTGTGGTGGCATGTTTGAAAATAAATATATAAGTGTGTTATTCCTTTTATCATGTAAATTTGCATGTGGAATTATCCGAATCCCTAAATGTATTTTTGGCAACAGAAAAAGGCTTGATACTTTTTTTACACAAAATATGTTCTCTTTTGATATATGATACTTTTCCCATATCATAAATCAGTTTCTATGTATTCTTCATAAACTATCATTTTCTACTTTTTATTATTGTTTACCTAAATTAGATGTTGCATTGTTAATGAATAAATTCTTATTGAATATTTGTCTTTTCTTAAAAGTCACTGTCACTCTGTAACAAATACACTTGCTGAAACTATTCCACATAGACATTTTTGATGACAGTTATATTTGGTACATGTTTAAGTGTATAGCAGAACCGTAGATCAATAAATCAGTAATTTTTTTGTGAAACTAAATCACATTCACAGGCCTCGACAGAATACTTTCTCTTCATGTAGACAAGATGTATTGTACTTGCCATATATTTTAGAGAGGTCACTGTCACAATTCAAAATAAATTTAACTGAGACTATGAAGTTGTATTCCTATGGAAGCCCAATAGTAACATTGCCCCCCCCCCCCCCCCCCCCAAAAAAAAAAAAAAAAAAAGACAAACAAAAAACAATATTATTCTGTGATAACAACTTACAAAGTTTGTTTTTAAATGGTTCAAGATATATAAGTTTTGTGGGGTTTTTTTGTTGGTTTCAAATTTCTATATTGCCAACTTTCAAATTTTGTTTCTCCATAAAGCAAAAAGTTATTTCTCTATGACAACTTATGTATTTTTATCCTTTCAAAAACAAAATTTATCAGTCATCATCACAACTTACATAATTTTTAACCATTCAAAAACAAATTTTCTAAGTCGTTATCATAGATTGTAATTTTTTTCCCCTTCAAAAACAAAAATCTTATCTCATTATCACAATTTAATACATGGTTCTTTGTTTCATACTTTAAAACTTTGCAGTCTAAGTTTCTTTACACTATTTAATTTATCCTGGACTTCTAAATTGTTCTGAAGGGAGTGTCTTCATTTTTTTGTTAAATTAGTTAAATACATGATGTGATACTGTTCACTATTTATTAATGGATCATTTGTGGATTGAATAATGAGGCTTCAGTGTTTTGGGTTTGATAGTCATGGGTTTGAATCCATATTATGGCATCACGTGGGGCAACATAGGGACTACCCTGATATGACCTGTGGAAAAGCAAGTAAAATCCCGTATATATCGATGTTTAACCTCACAAACAAGATTTTTGTCACAGTGTGACAGCCCAAATCAGGAAAGGAATTTTTTCCTTAAATTGTTTATTTCAACTTCTGTATAAATGTACAACACTGTTATCAGGTGAGCCTGATTGCTATAAAATTATTTTAGATTGATGGAAATGAAAGTAGAAGCAGTGAAATCTCAAGACAATAGCCTTTATGAAAAACAATGGCTTTAGCTTGAATTAACTAAAATTATTTTTCACTTCTAAGCTCTATTTAGTCAGGGAGGGATCAGTCAGGGATTAAGAACGACTGTCCTCAATTAGCAAGTTCTTGCCAATCACCATATTTTGGTGGGAAATTGGATCTCATGACTAGTCACCACCCACTAACACCTAGCACTGAAAGTACTACCTACATACTAAGATAGTTTCCAAAGTCTGTGCAGAAGGGTGGCTATTTCAGCATGGGAACAAGAGGATTCACAGTACAGCTTGTATGAATATCTGCCTCAGCCTGATGACTATTGGACACAAACACAAATGAGCCGAGGCAGTCCACAAACAGTAAAAGAAGCAACAGCTACTCAGCATCTGCTGAAGAGAACACGAAGGAATACTTGCGGCTGAGGAAGACCCATCACCATGAATCTGTATCTGTATATATTTGTATAGATATGTCACTCAAGTTCATATTTCAATGCATTCAAAATTACAACAAATACAAAGTAATGGAGATTGGGACAGTGACCACAAGAACTACAATCATAGCAGTGGCAGGGGGATTAGGAAGATGGCAGAGACAAGGGAGGAGGAATATACGCATGCAGAATAAAGGGTTTGTTATAAAACCTGGGGCGGATTTCACTAAGGGACTTCAGCCCAGACTTAGACTTTAATTTGAGACTTTGGTCTTAAATTTTGTCAACAGAATAGTAAGTCCATAGTCTTAGACTTAGCGGATTTCACAAAGCAGCTAAGTCCATAAAAATGCTAAGTTAGTTAATTTTTTTAAAGAGGACTTAAATATGGCCGCATAAACTTTTCTCCACTTAAAAATTTGAAATGGCTGTAAATAAATTATAATTATATAGAACACTTCACTAAAGTAGTCTTTGGGAAGTTTATATGTGGTGACAAGGTTTTCCATTTCCAAACAGCACTTATCCTTAGCTAAAAGGTATCAAATGAAGGATATATGTCACCAACAGTATATTTTCAATAGATACAAAAGGTCACATGACAGAGCAAACCACTGTGGTTATTTGATAGCCTTGGACTAAGCAAAATCACCCTTTATAAAATTCATTTAGTTCCCAGACCTAGCTAAGACCAAAGTCTTAGATTTAAGTCCCTGACTTAGCTAAAAACTTGGCTAAGTCTAAGTCCTTTTGTGAAATCGGCCCCAGGACTTCCCGAGATGCCATCAGACTATTGGAATTGGTGCAATGAGGAGATACAATTTGCGATGGGGTGCTATGAGGTGTGATGGATTTTCTAGCAATATCTTATAAACTGGAAGGCTGGATGAAGAACAACTATTTGAACCTCGAGAAGTCACGCTCATAACACCCAAAACTCATTAATAATCATGACGAAATATTAGGTCATGGATCTCCCGTGGGGTTTTCTAGCAATATTTTATTAATTGGAGGTCTGCATGAAGATTAAATACTTTAAACCATATAATATACCAAACTATAATACCCAACTCCTTAACATAACGAGGAAAGATGAGGTCACAGATTTCCCTTGGGGCTTCCCAGTAATATTTTATATAATGGAAGCCCCAATGAATATCAAATACTTTAAAATCAAGAACTCATGGCCATAGCGCCCAACTCATTAATTCTCATGAGGAAATATGAGGTCACAGATTTCCGTGGTAGATTTCTAGTAATATTTTATCAACTGGAAGGCTGGATGAAGATAAAGGTTGTTTGCCAATTGTGGCAGTTTTTGTGTCATTGGAGCTTTCATGCATGGTATTTTTGTATCATTTATGGAGTCATAAAGCACTCATCCAAGCCCCAATCTCTTGTGGTGCTACAGAATCATTGATGCTACAGAGGTCCACTTTGATGTTATATATGTTATTATATTAAATATTTTATAGTTGTCCAACGCATGTACAACACCTTTTTTAAAGATATACTGCAGTAACATAAACAGATAGAGTATTTACTTCTGTAGTCTATGGAGTCATTATGCGCTCATCTAACTCCTGGATCTCCTGTGTGACATCTGCTGTTGCACAAAAATTTCTTGCTTTCTACACTTACACCTACCACCATGACATCCAATTTTGCAGTTACATTGTATGAAACTTTGCCCAGTTGCCACAGACTCCTCCGCAACAGCTGACCGTAATCTCAGAACAAGGTCAGGGATATTTTCTTGTTTTAGCAGATTTTGGGCACATTTTTCTACTTGACCCAGTGAAAAATGCTTGTCAATGCATCCAGCAGTGGTGCCTATTCTGTACTTCCCATCATCAGTGTTCAATACAACTCCAATAAGATTGGCTGGATCAGCGCGGCCACAATCAACACAAGGAATTGGTATCCTCACATTATCCCCAATATCTAGTGGTTCAAGTGAAGTTTGACCATCTTCTACTATCTTCTTTGCCTGTTTCTCCTGGGCCTGATGGATAGCTTTTCTCTTCACATTCCTTCTTGTTGTGAGGGCACAGAGATGACATTCCCCAACTATACAGCATTCCCCATGGACTATTCTGGAGCAGGTGGAACAGACAACAACGTCAAATACTGCAGAATCACAGATGCTGCATATGGCTGTCTCAGCTTCGAAAATAATCTGTGTTGATTCTGAAGGAACAGCTTCTTCGTCTGTACAATTGATTGTGAATCACAAACTGGCTCTTCTACTTGTACAGTACTGTCTACAGAGTCGGATGGATTTGAGGCTGTCTCAAAGCCTTCATCCATGATGGCCTGCAAATCTTCTTCTGTGGAAATCATATGCAGGGCTTCCTTTGGGAGTGATGAAGAGGTGAGGCCCACACTTGCTGGTTTCCCATAGACAGCTTCACATGGTGACATATTGAGCCTTGAATGGTGAGAGCTGTTTTTCTGAAACTGTACAAATCGCAAACCCTGGGTCCAGCTAGTAGAGTTGTTGTCACGCATCCAAGACACAAGTTGTCTGTTGACTTCATCATTGGCCTTCTCTACACTACCCTGGGACTGTGGATGCCGAGGTCTACCATGAACAAGTTTAAGATCTGGCCAGAGAATTGTGAGTTCAGTTATAACTTTGTTGACAAACTCTCGGCCGTTATCTAACTGGAGGATGTTAGGTGCACCATTCGTCATCAGGAAGATGTCCAACAGTGTGGTGGCTACATCAATGGCTGACTTTCTCTCTAAGGGATGAAGATGGACAAACTTGGTGAAGTGATCTTGGTAATTTAGTATCCAGTTGAAGTTGCCATCTGGTTGACTTTGCATGTCTATGAGATCTACTTTACCTCTTGAATTCATGTCTGATGATCATGGCTTTGTTACGCCTTTTTTCACACTCTTCACAGAATGATATGAACAGTGTCACAGCTTCTTGGGTGATGTTGGCATAGCATTTCTTCAGGTGGGCCATCATCTTGTTGATACCCCCATGTCCTTGCTGTGTATGGATTTCTTGTATTTTGTCATACAGTTCTTCATTGGTGACAAAGTAGAGAATGGGCTCTTCTTCAGTCTTCCTCTTCTTAATTAGTTTTTCAACATCACCAATAGTTAAAATGTCAAAACATTTCACAGCATTATACTCATCTGATGATTTCTGAACCTGCTTACTCCTGGCATTTTTCACTAAGTCCAAAAGCTGTCCCTATCTTTCAGCAGTTAAGAAGTTGAATTTTTCTTCTTTGTGTCAAAAGAAGAAAGCCAACTTTCTAAAAATACTTCTGATCTTGATACTGCCATGATGATAATTAATGAAGCTACTCTCAAAAACACCAGTATTTATAGTGGCTGTAGGTAAGATCAAAGCAAATGGTGTTGCATTCATCTTTTAAAAAATCCCTTTTGATTAAAGACATTGTACACATAATAAGATTTACTTTAAACACTAAATTTTAAAACAATTGGTCCTTCCATCAAACATGAAAGAGAGACAGCTCAAGCCAGAGTAGTTCTTTTATCAGTACTCCCATTCCATACATTCAAAACAGATTGCAGAACAGTTCTCACATGAGTACCTCTTTTATGGTTTTAGATTTGTATATGACTCTGCATCTTGATAGCAATTATTTCATCAATGTGTAGAACTGGTGGATCCAATTGTAATTAGTCCCATAATTAGTCTGGTGAAATGTTATTTGCTTTGCTGTATTTTAAAAACTTTGCATCAGAATATGACCATAAATCCTGCTATTTTACGCATTTGCAACTTTATTACAAACAAAAATTGTGGAACTGCAAGAGTGTAAAAATGAGTTGATGGGAAAAACTTACACGTTTTTACACATCTGTTAGCAATTTTTTATCACAATTTACCATTGACCACACATTTTTGCATCTACACTTTCTGTATTTCAAAATCTTTTCAACCAGAAATGTGTCATTTTGCTGACAAATATGACTTAAACATACTAACATTCAACTGAATATGCTACTTTTTATGCATTTGCAATTTATCATTGAAAGCTCAAATAACTTCAGGATTAGTACTTGTATTTGCATAAGTACTAACTATTGATAATGTTGTATATTACTTTAAATTATTTTACATTCAAGCATGTTCAAGCAATCATAAACAGGGACAAGGCTGAATACTATAACACTGTCATTAGTGACAACAGCCATGACCCAAAGAAACTGTGGCATGTACTTTGACATATCTTTGATAGGGCCAACAGCCGATTCTCTCTCCTCACCAGGAAAAAATGAGATTCATCTCTCACTATCATACAGCGAGCCTAATGCACTTGTCTTGTGTCAGCCGCATTCGACACAGTTTGACCACACTACGCTCCACAATTGACTTCCGTCATGGTTTGGTGAGTGCGGCATGGCCTTAAAGTGCTTCACGTCCTATCTCAGCTGCCAATTCCAAGAAATTAAAATTGGGTCAACCCTCTCTGAATTGTGTGAGCTGCTGTTTGGATTATCACAAGCCTCAGTCCTTGGTCATCTGTTGTACTCCTTATACACCACCCCTTTGAGTAAGATTGTTGAAATTCACCCCAACATCAAATTCCAGATTCATGCAGATGCATCAAGTTGTTTATTCTTATGTCTAAAAAATGCAGCCTTAGCTATTGACAAACTGAATCCATGCCTTCTAGAAGTTCGAAAATGGATGTCGTCAAGTGTGCTGAAATTAAACCCTTACAAAACAGGGTGCTATGGCCGTGAATTCTCGAGTTTAAAGTATTTAATCTTCATTCAAGCTTCCATTTTATCAAATAGTGCTAGAAAACCCCAAGGGATATCTGTGACCTCATATCTCCTCATGAATATTTATGAGTTGGGTGCTTTGACTGTGAGTTTAAAGTATTTGATCTTCAAGGAATCTATCTATATATAAAATATTGATATAAAACTCCAAGGAAATTATCGACCTTGTATATAGGTGTAATAAAGAGGTGCGAAAAGAGGTCTGATCTGGGAAGAAATCTGAGGCCGGGATTCGGTTCCCGGCACGGCCTCAAGTGGGAAAGCTGGTAGTTGCTTGCCGTTGGTTGGCAGTTTACAGTACAGAACCCTGACGAACTGTATGTACTGGTTTCCTCTGCCCTTCCAACTACCCATCCTGATATGACCTGTACAGTGTTGAAAGGAACGTAAAACCCCAAATAAATAAATAAATCAAATGATTTTTAAAGTTTATCAGCAAATTAAAAATGTAAGGTACATGTCGGTGATTAGTGTAATTTTAGTTACTGAATCATGTAATGACATCACAGGGGATTCCGGTAGCTGGAGAATAAACAACAATCAATAATTTGCTCTCTCACCAGTAAACAAGCAAATAAGTCTTTGTTATGCCTCTTTGAGACTTGGAATTATATGGGACACAGAAAAATCACGATTGAATCATTTTAGTGTAAGTTCACCTTTTCAATGTTTTAAACATTAAGCTCTAGACTTACCTTTGTAAATGTGTCAAATACGGGATATTACCCGGCGGCATTTCGATGATGTAATTTAACCTGTACTTGTGTATGTTGTGACATTAGAAGTATGGACAAGCATTATAATTTGAGGTCAACCAAGCATGACGGTATCCCTAAATGAGTACCGTTGAAATTCCCTTTGAAATACAGAGGTATAATGACTCTGATTTCATTTTTAAATTAGTCAGGACGCATCAAGAACACAAACAGATACAGCAGGGTTATGATACTGACAGTATTTCTGATAGTGATTGTTCTGGCTTATTGCATTTGTCGGAGCAACGAGGTAAATCCCCCATAAAAAATAGTATATCAGATTAGACCATCAGCAGGCCCCTGCTTCTGACAATGATGATTGTGGTGCACATACATTGTTGAATTTAGAAATACCAAAACAGTTGCAACAAATTGGAAATAGATTAAACAAATTAGAAGATCAGAGAGTACTTCTGATAGTGATTTAGATATTGTTCTGACTTATTGCATATGTCGGATGAAGGGGACAAATCCCCCCAGCAGAAAACAGTGTGTCAGATTGGAAATGTATACCATCAGCTTCTGGCAATGATGACGATGGTTCACAGACATTGTTGAATCTAAAAATACTAAACAGTTGCAACAAATTGGAAACAGATTGGACAAATAAGAAGATGAGAAAATCAAGAAAGCCAAAGATTTATAAGAAATTAAGGTAAGGCAAAATAAACTTAATGAGACTTGTCAGAAGATAAGACATGATTCTCAGAGTTCTGTTCAGTCTACATCGGGGACAGACATGAGTTGGGATCAGGGTTTTCCTGGCTTGGCTGGTATATGACAGGATTCCCACATCCAGACAAATACACATATGTATGCCTAGAAAAGTACATTGGACAAGAAGTTGGCTACAAAAAAGACAAAATCTATGCCCTTTTAATCAAAACACTTGTTCTTTTGCCAAGTCACACGAGAGGAGTTTTGTACGATCATATTTATTCAGTTTGCTTTCAAACAGTAGGCAGATCTTTCTCCCATATGGAAAGTGAATGTAGAAATAAGAATAAAACCTCAAAAAAGAGTAAAAATGGATGTGGGTCAAACTAGTTCCCACTTTCAGCACACTGGGGTCAGTTCCACACAAAGCCATAGGAAACATGAGAATAATACCCAGCAAAAGTCTGAAAATTGGCTTTATCATTCTGAGGATTTTCTACAACCTGCTATGGGAGATCAGATGCAAAAGTTTTGAAGCAAGTTTGTCCAGTTGACTTACTGATTCAGCAGAAAATCAACTCGTATTTATTATGTTGGTTACAATAACAGATATGTAAACTTTGTGATAGATGTTCAAGAGGGCAAAAGTAGTCTCCACACATCCTGGCCATTTTGTTCATCACCAGAAAGTTAAATTGCAAATTAAAATAAACAAGAAAAAAAATCAACCATCCTTTCTCTGTTGTCTGCGAATGGGGTAGGGGGCAAACATTCCTCATCAATTTGTCCACTAGAATTCAGATTTTGAAAAATGAGACTATTGATCCATCAGTGTGAGGTACATAGCTGACACAAGTGGCTAATCCAAACCAGGGACATAATCATATAGCTCCCACTTTTGGTTCAGCTAGCATTTCTATAAGGGATAAAAGATCAGAGAAAACGGACTGTACTTATTTTAGCTTATGCACTGGAGGCCTTACCTTCTGAAATATACAAACCATAGGACTTTCCAATTGCCTTATTATCGGAATTGAGTTTGGATATTAGGCAAGTGAAATTGGTCCCCCCTACCACACAGTTCACCTGTTTAGGCATTGTAGTTAATTAAAAAAACAAAACCACATCTATTCCTTTTAAATAAAAATGAAGGAAATCAAGGAGAAATACAAATCCTGGTCTCATAAAACATCTTGAAGTAAAAAATTAGTTACATCATTGATAGTCTTTCTATTTACACATCTGTAACTGCATTAGACCTGCACATTTCTTTTTGAACAGGATGCTCACCTTACTTAGGAGTAACCACAAAAAAACAGTTATTAATAAGTTGAATTTTTTAGAGATTTATTGTTTAATACCTTTTTAGCAGAGTATAATAGCCCACATATTATCACAATCATTGTGTAAATGCCAATATATATTTTGATGCATCATTGACAGGTTTGTGGGGTTGTTTTAAGGATGTGATATATACAATTCCTTTTTCATTGGGTTTTGGTTAGTATAACATTAATTACCTAGAGATGATAAATCTGACGGTCCCCCCAAAAAATATGGGAACCCATATAGTGAAACAAAATTATAAAAATTAATTGTGCCAACCTGCCTGTGGTGCAGTTATTGAACAATGGCTGGATCAAAGACAATGTCTTGGATATGTGTACCAAAACATATGGCTAATGACAGCCATGTATAATGTAAGACTACTACCTCACACACTTGGAACTAATAATAGTATATCAGATCTCTTATCCAGGTGGTTTAAAATAAAAGATAATCAGAGTAAATTGAATAACCTGCTTCCTAACCATACTTGTTTGCTTGGTCATATTAATTTGATGTTAATTAATAGTACTATATAATTGTAGATATGTAAATGAACCCACAGCCAAGCTGACCACCAGGGCTCTGGCCAACCTTCAGTTGTGTTACCTACGATCAGCTCAATATTGTTACATAAGAATGGTGAAGGATTTCTTGGCTTTCCTGTCGATTTTCAGTAACATTGGGCAAAGCTCTGCTTTGTTTTGTTACTTTCGTGAAGAGCATGTTTCAGATAATTTCATCTCATAAAAATGCACACTTGTTTCAGGTACAAAATTTTATGGACTTTGTTCCTTGACTGATTATGCTGGAGAAAAAGCATCTAAAGGCCATTTCTACTTTTTAACAACCCCCCTTCATATGTTTCAAAAGATGGGCACTACCTGTCCCCAAGACAATTGAAGATGGATGGCCAAATGACTGCAAATGCTGCCCAAAAGAGATAGGTGGACAGCTTAATCTTCAAAGAAAATAGGCTTGTTATACCTCGCAGCATGAGGAAATACTTTCTAGAGAAACTCCACACAGCACACCTTGGGATTGCGAAAACCAAAAGCAGAGCCCGCCAGGTAGCATACTGGCCAAGAATAGACAATGACATAGAGGTCATGACTAGTCACTGCTATTTGCCAAAAAAACAAATTTTTTAACTAGAAGAAACCACTGAATCCATAAAATCCCTGAACTACCATGAACATGTGTAGGAACTGATTTATTCATGTGGAATAACGAACAATACTTGATTATAGTGGATTATAACTCTCGATTCTTTGAATTCGAAAAACTAGACACACTTACAAATTCAGCAGTTATCAACAAGCTCAAGAGTATATTTGCAAGACATGAAATTCCACACACTCTCATCTCCGATAATTGACATCAGTTCTTGTTTGAGCTGTTTACCAACTTTGCTAGGACATGTGCCTTCACTCACAAGACCTACAGACCTTATCATCTAAATCAAATGATTTGGCTGAAAAAGCTGTTGGGATTGCCAAACGCCTGCTTTCTAAAACAAGAGAAAGTAAAGGTGATATTCACTTAGTCTGCTGATACACTGGAACACACACTACTTTGTGGTTCAGCTTCACCAGCCCAACTTCTTACAGGATGAAGTTTGCACTCAAGTGACTACCAGTGACCACCAAGCATCTAGCTCAGAAGGCCCCTAATAATCAGGAGATCAGAAACAAAATTCTTAACAATCAAACAAATTTAGCTACATTCTACAATCGACAGGCAAAAGCACTACCACCACTAACTAAACTGCACACTCAGCAGTAAGTTAACAGTCGAAGCAAAGGCCCAAATATGAGCAGGTAAGTAAGATTTGTATTTCATAAAGATGAAGTACTTGCTAACACCCAACACAAGTGAGGTGGGTAATGACAATTTATATACTCTAGACATTAAAATGGTTAAGATGAAAGTTATGAGTATTATGAGTAACACACATGAGTTGGGCTAGAGCCTTTTATTTTACAGACACATCACAGTAACAGTAGATACTGAACGCTAGAAGTTAATCTACACGTGTATGACGTAAAAGGTTACCCAATTAGGATTATAGTACTTGTTGAAAAGTAGTGGCTGCTGTAGCAGAAGATTTTGGTGTATGTTTTAAGTAACAATTGATAGGTTAGGAGCAAATGTAATGGTACATTTTGGTCAGCAACCCATGACACGCCAGATCTTCTGAAGGAGTGGAAGCCGAAATTGGTTGGGTTTCAACCCAGGAATGATAAGAACCTAGAAAGGCAGCTGCTGAAGTGGAGGTGAGGTGAAAGAGACCAGGTGGTCTTGGGATGATGAAGAGAGGGAAGACTTGGAAGCAGGGACAGAGTTGAATCGGGTGCTTAAGTGCAGTATTAGGGCAAAAGAGGAATGTTTTAACAGAGGGGTCTGAAGAACTTGGTGTTTTGAAGGTGATTGCATGACTTTAGCCCAACTGAGTATAACGTAGGCCCCGGAGGGCCAAAAATGATGTCACCTCTAAGGAAGTGACGTGTGGAGACAAATGCTGTGACAGTGACGGGGGCAATGTCTGAAAGCCTTAAAAAGGCAAAAAATGTAAGCAGAAGACTTGACCAAAGGCAATAATATCACAAGCTTGGGCGAGTTGCTGAACATTAGGAATAGTGATGACAGCTTTAAACTTTGGGGCATACACAATTTACAGACACAAACTTTATGAAAAGATTACTTTCCTGTGAGCAATACCTGAAGTGTCAATGTCAAATAACTTGAAATAAGGACTCATTACTGACATATAACTTGACAAAGTGTGAGCTCTACTACCATTTAGAACTACGATTCTAAGAAAGCTAGAATTGTGTCAACTTGGTGGAAGGCAAGAGAATTCCACCATGTGAAAGCAAGAAACAGTCCTGGATTTGAGGCCAGTTTCCATTCTGTGATAAGTTTGTGACGTGAGGCAATGGACAGCAGAACCTGAAAAAATACAGGAATCTTATATAAACTAAATCAAAGTATTAGGGTAAAACATGTGACCTTCTATCTTCCACCAGACAGAATCACTAAAATGTTTCTAAACACACACTTAAGGTTCTCTGCTGACTGGAATACCCTTGACAACATGTCAGCCCTTTTGTTATTTACACCAGAAATATGTACAAAATTATGTGTAATGTCATAACTTGCTGCCATTAACCATACAGTTCTTGCTACTGCTTGCATTAAGACTGCTGCCTTATTGTCTATGTACAGGCATATATATTTATGACGCCATGCGTCACATGACACTCTTAACGCTATGAGAATGTTCAACCTCTCGATTTGAGTGATGTTGAGGTGCCAGGTAGCCTGCAAGTGACGTGATGACACATAGATATCATTATGCTAAAAAGCACCATCTCCAGTGAGGCAGGCATCTAAGAAGACGTTATACTGATGCTTTTCCTGTGTGTACATAACTTTTCCATTGAACTTCTCAGGAAATACTGTGAAGCAAGATAAGTCCTTCTTCATCTCTTCACACTCTTTGCTAGAATGACGCAATGGTGAAGCTAGAGCACTTTGCCCAAGAGTGCTTATAGCCATCTCTTGAAGATTGGAGTAAGTGGTCCTGTAGTGACGACATAGATCCATTATCTCTGGGACTTACTCTAAGGTATAGAAAGCAGCCCAGGGGTTAATGGGATTAATGGCTATACCCAGAAACTCAAACAAGGAATATAGTAAGTCAAATTCAGCACTGGCGTTTTCAAGTTTATGGACAAATATGACCCCATCTATATAATGTAGCGTTCTTGTTACTCATAATGTGTCTAAGGACGTCAGTGATGCGCTGTAAAGGACATTCCCAGTTTTCATCCCCATGTGGATATTACATCCAGGTAGGATACGTCACACCACTTTTAAGCCAACAGATCAATGTGCAGGGGGTCGACCCAAAGGTTCCAGAAACTTATGTCAATTTTTGAAAGCAATATGTCAGAATTCTGAGCTTGAATTTCATCCACAATATCTTGGATTTCTGCGTATTTTAACTTATACTGTACTCCATTATACATGTTGTAGGCTATATTGATTTTTATTGCCTTTGTGTTCTGTGCGAGACCTTCCTTGAAGTTTTTCCAGTTAACCCTGTACTTGACGCTGCAGTCTGCCATTTGATATGAGGTGGTCAACAGAAACATGATCATTTGAAGCCACAGAGTTCCCTGCGTGCGAGTCATGTGCATATGAATTACTAATGGAAGAGTCATCCAAGAATAAACTGGCTCACTGGCTTCTGACACATTGGGAACTCTTTTTTACATACTGTGTAGACGAACATGAAGTTGAACACTTATGGGACCTTTTGGGCGAGCCATGAGAGAGTTTAGAAGCCGATCTGATGGTTGACCGCTTGTGAAACTTCTTTTCCAACTCACTGTTTTTGGTTTCCAATTGGCCCATCTTCTTAAGAATCGTATCAAGCTTACTTTCCACCTGGACTTCTCCAGAATGTGTAGATCCTGAGCCTGACGCCTGGTGAATTACCTTCAGGGAAAGGTGAAGGGCGAGCTTTTTGGGCTGGCTAGTGTTGGCCTGGCTCTGGAAGTCAACTCGAATGCTGCTGTGATCCAACTCAGCCATGGGGGCACTGATATTCAGATTCCTTCAACGCCTCACTCCCACAGGGCCGGTATGCCGGATCTGACACTCAGTGCAGTCAACAACAGCTGGAGCTTGCACTGATTTAGACATTTTAGATCAGTTTTTCAGGAAACACATGTTAGATATCCTTTGGATAAAATGAATTAAAATATTCTTGCTGTAAACCTCTATAAAACACACACATAAAAGAAACTTTCAGTAAAATCAGTAATAAGCTAGTAAAGTCATAAAGCGATCATACTCCATCAGATTCATAACGTCTAATGCAGGAGTAGTGCAAGAAAGGGGGGTAAATGGTTAAAGTGGTGGGAAAACACTTTACAATGTTCACTGCCATGCCACATTGTGGACACCTTGTTAACACTTACACACCTGGAGATGTTGACACTAGTTACCAACAAACAAGGGGCCCTGGCTTCAGCTGAGAAGTTGTGACAAGCAACAACAAACAAATGTCCTCCCTCTTCATTCTAGGACTAAATTTAAACTGATGTTCGATCAGAAATTTCTCGAAGTTTGATCTTCGATTCCATTACTGTCAGTACGTCAAAACAAACTGGAAAAAAACTAAAATGTAAACTGAAACCAAGTTGGAAGCTACTGCTCTGCATGGTTTGTGAATGCCAAGGGCTACAAGGGCAGTCTGACGAAGTAGAATAGGGGTCAATAGATTAATATCCAAGGAATACATGAAAATAAACTTACAAAGTCTAAGGTAGGGGTCAAAGACTGGGTCCCGTGCACCTTGAGGCATGACAGCAGAATAATAAGTTTTTTTAATTTTTTTAAAAAAAATATGCCTGATGTTTATACAACCAGACAGCACAACAAATTTAATCTGAACATTGCTACAAGATGTGCTGAGGATAACTGTCCTTCCATTTTTGTTGTTAGATTTTGAAACAATCTTGATTATAATATTGCATTTTGTAACTATGAAAAATAAAAAAAACTGTTGAAAGAGCATTTTTGAAAACATAACTTAGGATAAACTAAATATTACTACTGCCAACTGAATACTACAGTCCCCAACCCCCAAGACAGTAATACAAGTACTGCGGGTACCATTTATTAATATATAATTAATAATTATAATATATATAAAAATAATACAATACTAATACTAAAGATATGTACATGTCAGATAAAATATATAAAAATTCTTGATGTAAAGTTCAGTTCATATATAAATGCAACACAGTTAATACTAACAGGGGCTGCATGAAATTATTTGAAGCAGCCAAGTTATGTGAACATTTACTACAAAGTCAAAATGGGCTGCATAAGATTACTTGAAGCAGCCAAGTTATGTGAACATTTACTGCAAATGTATAGACATTGAATTTGACCTTAATCTGACCTTGGGGGTGAACTTCTACCCCAGCAGAAGGGGGGGGGGATTGCCAAAAGCAAAGCATGGGACCAACAGGTTTGACCATGAAATATACAGAATTTTGTACTAAGGTCATAGCAAAGGCCCCCCTAGGCTGCAGAAGAGGAAGTGACCCCCCAAGTTTACATAAAAAGTTAGCTAAAAATGTTATGAATGAATAAAGTGAGAGATGATATGCAAATGAATCATGCCACAAAATACAGAAACTTGTGAAATATTACCTACAGGGAGGGAGGGAGGGAAAAACAGATTTTTTAATGTTCATCCTTCAAATATCAAGTTCAAAGTGAAGCATTGAAACCAAGAATTCTAAAGGTTACCTGGAGAGCCAATGAATTTGAAGTGTTATGACTGGGCGCCTAGAAACTGAGCAATTGTTTCTAGGAACTCAGAAATATGTCACAAAGGTTAACCAAGAGCACTTTCAGACTGGTACCCAAACCACCAAGAAACTTTCCTAGAACTTTTTTAAGCAGCAAGTAAGTCCTGGGGGGAGGACTGACACCTGGGTCGCCCAAACAACCCAAGCGACAGTCCCCAACCCCCAAGACAGTAATACAAGTACTGCGGGTACCATTTATTAATATATAATTAATAATTATAATATATATAAAAATAATACAATACTAATACTAAAGATATGTACATGTCAGATAAAATATATAAAAATTCTTGATGTAAAGTTCAGTTCATATATAAATGCAACACAGTTAATACTAACAGGGGCTGCATGAAATTATTTGAAGCAGCCAAGTTATGTGAACATTTACTACAAAGTCAAAATGGGCTGCATAAGATTACTTGAAGCAGCCAAGTTATGTGAACATTTACTGCAAATGTATAGACATTGAATTTGACCTTAATCTGACCTTGGGGGTGAACTTCTACCCCAGCAGAAGGGGGGGGGGATTGCCAAAAGCAAAGCATGGGACCAACAGGTTTGACCATGAAATATACAGAATTTTGTCATAGCAAAGGCCCCCCTAGGCTGCAGAAGAGGAAGTGACCCCCCAAGTTTACATAAAAAGTTAGCTAAAAATGTTATGAATGAATAAAGTGAGAAATGATATGCAAATGAATCATGCCACCCAACCCAATCATAGGAGTAGGACACATTTATAAGGCATTTATGGTATCAGCAAGAGTAGAAGCAAGATTTTCACCAGAGGAATGGTCAGAATAGATGTATTTCCAGACACAGTCAGATGACCATGTCCCATGATGTTTTATGTCTTGAATAGGAACATGAGATGCATGGGCAAATGTAGCCCCAGACCTTCTGAAGTCATGGAAGGTGTGATATGAAGAATTCAAACCCAAGACCAAATTGATGGATTTAAGGGCCTTTCTAACCCTGGAGTCCGTGAGTGGAATCCAACCTTGGGCGGTTTTTATCTGGAATAATGAGGTAGAGGAGGACATGGGATATAATTTATAGAGAGATTTCAGGGCCTTGTGAGGACAAAGAAGTGAATTTTGTAACTTAGGAAGAGTTATACATTGGACCTTGTCTCTGGTTTGATTGGTCTTGCTCCATTTAATGAGCACTTTAACGAATTTTTTGGTGAAGAAAATATCTTCCCCTGTCAAATGTCTGGTGAAATCAAAACTAGCAATAGCGTGAGGGGCTAAATTTGACAGCCTTAAAAAGGCAAAGAAACCCATGAGAAATATGGCTCTGTACACTGTACCAAAAGGCATGTTATCGCATGCGAGAGAAATCTCAGCTAGTTTTTGAATGGTGATGATATTGTGAGACCTCAAAGACATTGGTCGAGTGATCTTCAATGCTTTGATGAAATATTTAATCTTTGGATGTTCCAATACAGTATAAGGCAGATCATATAATACAAAATTGGCCTTTATGGCCGAAACATAATTCTCAATCATACAAACAGAACAATTATTATGTACCAAGCATTCTAGAAAAGACAAGATAACTTTTGTGTCCACATTTGATAATTGACACTGACAGAATATGCAAAAAGCAACAAAGATCTTGAACATTGAGGAATATGCACTTCTTGTCTTGGGTCGAAATGCTTGGTAAAGTCTTGAGGATGCACTAGCCGACAATGACGTCATAGCCTCAGTTTCTGGAAAACAAAGTGTAGCATCTTATGTATCTTACATACAATTGCCTTAGGCCCCTGCCTTATATTTTCACCTCTTAACTAATACTAAAAAACAACAAGCTACTGCACATGATGAAACAACAACTTCAGATAATAACTACAATTCTGGATCTATGTCCAGTAATTCATGTGATACATTGAGCCATAGTGGCTTGGCGATGTACTTGTGTAATATTTGCCACTGCTGTGGAGTGCCCTGCCACCTAGATAAGATATCAGCCACTACATTGTTCACCCCTTTTATGTGTACATAACGCAAATCTATATCATTTTCAGCTGCAAGGTACCAAATGTTCCTTGCACAGGCACCTAGATATGGATCACGAGTCTTTCCAGTCTTCAGTACTGACACTACTGCCTCATTATCACACTGAATGAGGACCTTATGCGACGACCACTGACCACGGAATAATCTCACAGCAAGTAAAATGTTGACCATTTCGAGGTGGACTATGGTCCAATCACGATAACCCCTAACAATTGGGAGGTGATACACCAGATCACCTGAGCGCCCCCCAAAACCCGTCAAACAGGCGTCAAGTTCAAGCGTCACGTCCACTGGCCTGTGGTCATACAGTGACATGCCATTGTAGTGTGGGAGGAATTTGGCAAACCATCTTAGGTCCCTCTTGAAGTCTGGAGTTAAGGAAACTTTTTGACGCATATGAGCAGATCTCAACAGATCCAACATTCTGTTCAAAAACACACGCGCAGGTCTGACGCATTTGTGTACGTATAAGAGGAGACCTAAGATGGATTGCAACTGACGTTTTGACGCAACGTCTTTGGTAAGCCAGCTGTGAACTGTTTGCGTAACGTCGCGCAATTTTTCAGGGGGTATGGAGATAGTGCCACGCACTGTATCAATGAGGACGCCCAGACACGTCACTTGCGTCGCAGGGGAAACAAGCTTGTTCTGGCTGATACTGAGGCCCAACCGCGTCATAAGGTCGATGAGGGCGACGTAAGATGCAGACGCAACGCTGGGAACGCCCATACCAACATAATCGTCTATGTAATCGATGATGGTAAACCCTTTTTGACGCATGATATATCTGACGCCGTCGCTTAAACGCTGGAAAATTTGGCTCCCGTGACGCGTCCCGAACGGAACGCAAGTGTCTATGTAATGGCCACCCCATTCCAGGCCCAGGAGGTCAAGATCGCCAGGATCCACCTTTACGTGACGGAACGCACGTGAGACGTCAACCTTGTAAATATGGGCACCACGTCCTAGCTGTACCAACTCATTGGTGATATCATCGACTGTGGGAAAAGTTAAGATAAAATCACTATCTAGATAAGAGTTTTTATCTATACCAGCATTAACTGAGGCACCTAATGGCCAACTTAAGTCAACTATGACCCTACGGCGACTTGAGTTAGGCTTTGGCCTGGTCATAAACGGGGAAGTGTGACCTGAAGCAATTGGTTTTTCTTTGAAGGGACCTAGGATAGCGTCAAACTTGGTTTCCTCATCAATATAAGCGTCAATGTCAGCAGGGAATTCTGTAGCTGACTTGTGATTACCTTTTTCACATCTGAGAGGACAATTCCTATTGAAGTCTAGGGGAAATCCAAATTCAACTAATTGTAATAGCTGCTGGTCCCAATATTGGGCCAATTCCTGCTTCCATACATTAACATTCAACTGTGATTTGACTGGTATTCTGACGCCCATGTAGTTGGGGACCCCAGAGTTTTTCACTAGGTCATGAAGTTGAAATGGAGATGTATCAGTGGCCCCACTAACTATATCTGTATCTGGCATTTTTTGGTCATCAAGGGGAACAAAACCAAAAGTAAATTGGGATTGGTCTCGCCATTTGTTGTGAATGGCTGTGTTGACATTTGAAATTGAATTCTTATTGAATTGATGAACATGCAAAATTGAATTGGCAAATTTGTCTTCAATGCCCGTGTAATTGATGTCAAAAATAGGTGTGAATTCCAGGTTTTTACCTTCTACCACGTTCACACCATCCCGAGGGGCATTGTGTCTCTGTGGCCTGTCTTTGAGATTCAAACCCTTGCCTTCAGTGGATATGACCTTAGCTGCCACTGCGTCATTAATATGACGGTCCAGTTCATTTGTAGTGCTCACCTCGATTATGGGAGATTTTTTAACCTCAACCATTACATTGACACATTTATCTGTATTTGTTACATCCATGTTCTGCACAGATGTGATCTCAGTAACTTTGTCACTGGTGGGACTACACCCACCCCTGACATTTTTACAACACAACATGTTTTCCTGCTGGTCAACTACATTGACCTCACGTGCTTCCCCATTGTCACAAACAGTCTGAAATTTTTTATAATTGTTTTTTGCCCAAACTACCCTACCTTGTACTGAGTGACTGATATGTTTACCAGTTTTCACATTTTTTGATTTTTTAGCCATCAAGGCATCAATTTGGCTAGGGTTTACTTTGGAATTGTACACAAGTCTAGTGACGTAAACATTGTTATTGCTGTTATCAGACAAACAAACATCAGTAGTACACATTTTTTCTTTACAAACCACCTTTTGGGGTCTGGATTCCGACCTATTGAGGTCACAAACTTGTACATTTTTTACATCAGTGCAGCTGCCCCATCCTAGTGATGGGCAGCTGTGTGCTCGTTTTTTGTTTGACTTTTGTTGGTACAATTTTTTTCCGAATGGTTGAAAACCCTGACACTATGTTCAATTTGAACATCAAGTCCCCAAAAATATCACCCAAAATTAAGCAAACCCCAAAGTTAACAACCTGGAAACCGAGATCTTCAGGTTGAAAATTTTGAAACAAAGTTTTAACAATTTATGACTGATTTTAGAAACATTAACAGTGCAGGGCAGTTTGTTATGAATGATCTGCCACAAAAATTATAATTATTTTTGCTAGTAGTGACAGTCCAAGCAATGTCAGTATGTCCCACTTTAGTATTGTATTACACGCTTACATCAGTATCATATAAATAAACATAAGTATTATAGTAGTTTTAACAGCCTGTTTGCAAGTGTACATTGTAAAAGTGCCAAACAGGTGTACATTGTAAAAGTGGCAAAAGTCATAAAATACTAAAATAACATAGTCTGTACTTGTGATCATAACAGCGAGATCAAGGCAGCATGACAATACTTAATAGAAATGTGTATGAAATAGGTAATAACAAAGGTCTATGTTTATAGAATTAACCTCATAACCATTGAGATATCGCAAAATAATAGTTATAAGTAAAACTATTCTATACAGCTGGTGAACTATGTTCAATAAGATTTTCATACTTATTTCTGTTATTTATTTTATTGTTCTTCTTTATAATTACCTTTTCATGAAGTTACCTTCAAGTATCAGCTCCTGCTCATACATTTTGAGTTTCAACTCATTATTAATTTATTTATTTTTATTTAGGTTTTAACATCGCTTTCAACACTGTATAGGTCATATCACGACAGGTGGTTTTATGGGCAGAGGGAAAGAGTACATACAGTTGGTCAATGTACTGTAAATTCCACAAGCACACTAAGTGAAACCAACTTTCTCCGATAAAGTCTGGGGTTTGAACCACTGACTTTAGACATAGGAAGCAAGTGTGTTACTACCGCATCACACCATAGCCCCCTCTCAGTATTAATGGAATATCGCCACTGAGGTCATGGGTTTCAATCCATTTAATAACAATATGTGGAAATGGCTGGTAATTCTGTTATCATACCATCTGTTAAAGTGCTATAAAAGTCTACAGCAATTTAATGTAATAAAGGTTCACATCCTCAATTTAAAATCTTTATCCAGATTGATGGCACAATTTAAACATATCTCTCCTTAGAAATTTTCGTTCCTTGTGTTACTTTATGCGGGGTGAAAACTATTCAGGTTTTTGGTATATTTTAATGGTTTAGATTATGCGAGACGGAAATTCTTCCTTCATGAACCAGAATCCATTCCATTTTATTTTCCGATCTAACTGGTTTTAATATCAGACTTATGCATGTTTTTGTGCCAAAATATAAACAGAAACTTTATATTATTAAAATAAAATTGCTATCGGGGTATACATACAATTTTGGGGAACAAGAAAAGGACGGTAACATGTTTCAAATGTTACAGTTAAAAAGACTGCATGCTTTTGTTACTAGACTGGAAATAGGTAGAACAATCATACATTAATTACTGAAAATTATTACCATTGTGGATCTATGCTCCCCTAGATTTTGAATCATTAAAAATACAGGGTAATGTTATTGGTGCTCCCAATGGTAATTAACCCAAAAGAATGATGATCTCACAGTCTGTAAGAAACATATCCAAATGAGATGGGATGTAATCATAAAAACTGTGAAAGAGGTATAAGTTTTCCACACAATGTACAATGCTATAGAAAATTAAATAGGCATGAAATAATTCATCATTAGAAGCTTTTCTTCTGCACGTATTATTTTTTATTTTTATCTTAATTGCTGGTAAAATGAATAACACAAGTTTTGTTATTGATTACCTAACTTCAGATACAATGGCAAGGAAAATATACTTACGCCATTTTTCCCCGCTTTTATATTGTGATTGATTGAAGTTAATGTTCTGTATGAATGTTTACAGGTTTCCCTGTAATCTTTGTTAAAAAGAATATTCATTTTTATTATTCATTTTTCGGTTTAAGCAATGTTGGGTTAACACTGGCAATCAATCACACATTAACATAAAAATAGCATTTTCTCATGTCGTCGTATAATGATACAAATATCTGTCTTATAAATTATTTGAAATGGAGAATACATGTGCTTAACCAAATAGGGATCTCAATTATTTAGCTATGGCTTAATAACTGTAATACAACTTTGGTATCAACGTTTTGTCCCAACACCAATAACTACATAATAACTGCATTAGACTGCAGTTTTCAGTATTTGTAACACCCTGATATATCCCAGGTTGGAAATATTTATTTTAAGTAAAGCAAAGAACAGACTAACGTTGTTTTATAATGCATGCTGATATATTTTAAACTGTTTAAAAGTTACTCATTTTTCAGCCATTTTCCTCTCTGGCTTTGTATGTCTTATTTTAACCGAGGCAATCTTAAATTCGTGTCACTTCGTGTCAAACTACTGTACAGGAAATCAATAACATTCAGGATGAATTGACTATGGTATACAAGTTTGATAATCGCGATTCACGTTTACAAATACAGTTTATGAATACATACTTTTACCTTAAAGGTACACTACTTTCTCTTTTCCCATCTGGATAACAAATTTATATTGGAATGAATTTGAAAATGTTGGGGTACAGTAAAACAATTTATATGTTTACTTTTGTTGTCACTGGATTAGATTTCATTCGCCAATCTTACACAATGACATACAAGATAACAGAGCAAAATAACATGAAAATTCCTGCTGTCAATTGCTTTGTTGTGACTACTTTAGATGCATCTATTTTGAGTTGTGGAAGGAAGTGTAATAGTATCAGCGAATGTATTCTTTTCACAATCACAGGTAAATACTACTTTTGGTCTGTCAGATCACATTTTCTATTTCAAGACCTGTTGTATAATGCCACAATTTAATACTTTATTTAACTAAATTGAAGCTCCAATTTTTATAAGATGTAAAGTTTGCTTAGCTTATTAAAATGTTCCTGGTAAATTTAGAGTATTTAGTTGTCTTATCCAAATATGGCATGGACATTGGACAACAGGATCGGATAGTGGTCCTTGGATTGTCAGTGAACACAATGGAAATGGTTATGGACATCTTTTATTGTTCATAATCCAATCTGGTGTATTAATGTTTCATTCACGTAACTACAATTCACACAAATAAAGTATGTGTTTCCTTGATAATTCATTCTTTATTTTCAATTAATACTTCTTTAATTTATATTTTAAACTCTTAAACATCCAAATAAAAATGTGGAATGCCCTTTATAAATGTAAATGTGAATATAATATTGTATAATTAAATATATTGTTAAATAATGTTTGAATTCCAATAATAAATAAAGTTTTAAATTATGGAGGTTGAATTTGTAAGTGTTTCCGAAAGTAAAATGTTTGCTAATCTGAGAATAGGAATTAAATTTAATTTAGATGAAGCCAAATAGAATTTTGATATTGCTAGTTCTGATGTTAATCCTTGTCTGCCCCACAAGTAATTTATACCTAGGCAAGAAATAAAAGCTAAGCTGATAAGCTTGCGTTTTGTGATTGGCTAGATTATTCATGTGCTGTCTGGTTTTAATTCGGCTCTTGTGGAGAAATAGTGTAAAGTGTAAGTGTTTTCTACTAATTTCACTCACTATCGGATCCAGGGGGACCCCCCCCCCCCCCCCCCCCGCCCCCCTTGAAAAATAATGTAAAGGGGTTCAACCCAAAGTAAAAAATTATTACTTGAGAGTGGTGTTAAATTTACAGGAAATGCACGATATTTTTACCAAAAATTAATTTTTTTTTCCCGGACGGGGCATGCCCCCCGACCTCCCTAGTTATGGTATGTCTGATGTGAACCCCCACCTTACTTAAAAACTAGATCCGCCCCTGTCACTGCGTCTGATGTGTCAGTCTCCCACCCCGAGAGGCAGTGAAAGAAGCCATTGAAGAGCATTATGTTTATTAACACATCAAAAACATTATGTGTATAAGTAATGACAAAGTAATATAAAATATATCTGAGTAAATAAGACTACTACTAAGTAAAACTTGCCACTATATAAATGTTAGTTAAAGATTTACAACAATGACCTTGATAAAGGTCAGCAAGTTAGACCAAGTCAACAGTAAACTTTATAATTGCATTAAAAACGTTAAAGTTTACAGTTACATTTCGAATGTTAATTTACACAGATAGAATGGCTATAATGATTACTAATATGTAGATAACAAAAATGTAGTGACACTGGAAAGAAGGGGACAGGCCACCTAAGTATACGCCAAATATCACAGGACCCCCTAGAAACGATTAATGAAGAAGTACCTCATAAGTAAAGACGACAAGGCAAACATTTACGAAGGGGGGAAAGGAAACCAAAGTGGGCCAATCCCCTGGTAATAGAAAATTATTTAGGTATAAGTTATACATACATCATCAAGAACCCTCAAACCCCATGCACAGAAGGTAGGGCATATACCAATATACAAACGATCAAGCAAACATATTAGCCATAGAAATAGCCACATTTTTACCAAATTGATGGTCTTTCTTTATATAGGTCCAGATACAGTCTGAGGACCATGTCCTGTGATGCTTAATCTGGTTAATGGGAACCCGGGCTGTACATGTACGGTGTCTCGAGTGTGCAAGGTTTTGGACCATTTTAAGATAATTTTTTAAGAATTTGTTTGTGAAAACAAGGTTCCCCCAAGTAAGATGTCTTGTTTGGTCAAATGAATGAACAGAATGTGGGGTAAGGTTTGATAACCTGAGAAAGCCAAAAATGCAACCAGAAAGACAGCTTTAAAAACTTGACCTATTTGGGTTTTATTACAGAGGGACACTATTCTTGAGAGTGTAGTTTGGTCAATGATGTTGTGTTTGACTACTGATATAGGCCTGTGAATGTGTACTGATTTCACAAAGTATTGTATGGTGGGATGAGAAAAAACTTCATAATGAAAACCATACATGGTAAATTTAGTTTCCAATGCTGAAAGGTGATTTGACAGCATGCTGGGTGACACACCGTTGCAAGTGAGATATTCCAAGTATGACAATACATTGATAACAGTAACCTTTGAGACCGAAATCTCTGTGATCAAACAGAATGCCAAAAATAATCTAAACAACATATTGTAACAGCGTGAAAAATACTAAAATAACTGCTTCCTGCTAATTGACAGACCAGGCAATAATAAAGTGATTCTGCCTTATATAATTAACTCTTGGCTAATTGTATTTCGACTGTTGTGTTAAGATCAGTCTCATCATAGGCTATGTATATTATAGGCTCTTGGGGGTCCCTGAAGTACTTTTTGGGATCCTGTGGTGTACCCCCGGTTCTAGCCGGTTCATACCCGGTTCTGGAACCGGTTCCCAAGTTGAGGAACCTGCAATAAGGGGTACTAGGGGTTCTGGCCAAGGGGGGGGGGGGGGGGAGTGAGCCTGCAAGGGGTTATAACTTCATAAACTGATTTTTGAGTTTTAAGAAGTTACCATGTTTTTACCATGTACCAGTTTGGGTTTTTATGAGTCAGGTACTCATTGAATTCTAGCTCTTAATTGAGCTTATTTAAAGACTGGAGTTCCCAAACGGCATAGTATTTTTATTTATTATAATATTATTTTTTATGTTTATACTGATGTTTTTATATATATAGGTTAGGTATGTAAACCATTAAATAAAATTCATATCACAATTATTAGGTGTATTCTTTATTTTTATTATAATAAATTTATTAATCTTCAGCTATTTGGCATTAAGTGTATTTATAACATAAATTATGTATATGTATAAATAACAGTGTTAAAGATTTTAACTATTTGGATAAATTATAAATAAAACTAGTATATGTCCAGTTTTGTTTTTGATTCTAATATGCTTAGAATTTAGTTGTCCTGTATTTCCAAGCTCCATTCGCTGGGGGTGGCGGCAGGATGATCCTTCTTGGGGATGTAACTACAAACTCGAGGGAAGATAGACATAAAATGCCCCTCCCAGGTACTGCTAAACATAAGGAATGGATAATGAAATTCCAACCTGAACTCAAACCTAGAAGTCCAAAGGAATTTCAGAGATACAAAAGCTCACCAAAATTCATCAAACCAGAAATTAAAATTAGTAGTTCACCACAAACCAGCTCAAATAAAGTGAGGAAACCATCAGCCCTGACTGTGGATCATGAGACCTATACAGTCATATGCTCTAGGAAAAGAACACAACCAACTTTAGTTACATCCCCAAGAAGGATCATCCTGCCACCACCCCCAGCCATATCGCCAATCTACGACTGAAAGGACTACATAAAAAGAAACTTCTCTGGCATCCTCTATCAAAGTAATGGAAGGCAAACTGGCCAAAAACCAGTACCCTTCGAGTATAGACTTCAAGTTCAACATCAATAGTACCAGGAATCCCATTCTAAAGGACGCCTGCTCAAGAGCTATTAGGAAGTGTAAGACAGAACTCACACTTTCCCTGATAGAAGACTTACAAAGGACTTATAACAGGACTAAATCATCTATAGCAAAAGACTTAACCGAACTTGAGAACCTGCTCAGCCCTAACCAGTTCCAGGAAATTAAAGATTCCTTCTCCACAACAAAATCTCAAATAGTATCATGGAACAACTCTTAACCATGAAGTCACTTGGCCTAATCACAGAAAAATACTTTGACTACCTAAACATTGAGAACCCATCTGAAGCAAGATTTTACCTACTCCCAAAAATTCACAAAAAGAATATACCAGGTAGACCAATTTGCAGTTCAATCAACCACCCAACATGAAACATAAGTAAATTTGTAGATGAACATATCAAAAAATATGTTCCTCAAACTAAATCATATGCAAGGGACACACAACATTTTATCAGTAGAATTAAACAATTAGGACGCATCCCAGAGAATGCATTACTAGTCACCCTGGATGTTAGTTAACTATACACCAACATCCCCAACCATGAAGGCCTATTAGCCGTAGCTGAGCACCTAAGGGCACTGCAGCAGCCCCTAACTATGCCAGCCTATTTATGGATAGATTTGAGACAAAAGCCTTGTCAAACTGGCCACTCAAACCCTTAATTTGGCTTCGATTCATTGATGACATCTTCATGATTTGGACCCATGGGGAAGATAATCTAAATGAATTCATTAAATACCTCAATGGCATCCATCCAACTATCAAGTTTACTCATGAATCAAGCCCAACACATATTGATTTTCTGGACACAACTGTGAAAATTAATGACAGTAGGGAAATATATACCACCCTATATGAAAAACCCACTGACACTCACCTGTACCTTCATTACACAAGTAAAATGAAGGGACCATATGGCCAATTCTTAAGACTACGAAGAATTTGTACATATGACTCTGACTTTGAACAAAATTCTGAAAAATTAATTCAGTATTATCAAAAGAGAGGTTACCCAGAAAAATCCTTAAGGAAACACTACCAAAGGGCATCCAAATACAAACAGGATGATCTACTGGATGTCATAGAAAAGACACCAGTCAAAACCCCAGTGATGGTTACCAACTACAATCCTATGAATCCCAACATTAAGGGAATTATCCACAGAAACTGGAATATTATTTCTAATAGTCCAGACTGTGGACCAATATTTTTGGACAAACCCCTAATTGGATTCAGGAGACTCCCAAATCTAAGGGATTACCTTACCAATGCAACCACCACCTATCCACCAACCCCAATGACTAAGAGCATCCCCCACATATCCATTTGCACATGATTAAGCAAATGCACCTATTGCCCTCTAATTAAAAAAGTAGGCATTGTCAAATGTAACTTCACTAAAAAGTCATTCAAACCTATAGACTTACCAAAACATGTCACATGTGAACTATCAAATGGCATATACCTGATTTTTTGCACTAAGTGCCAAAAGCATTATGTTGGTGAAACAAGCAGGGCGCTTAGGAAAAGGATGTATGAACATAAAGCATCTGTCCTAAAGGATGGACAAATCACTCCTGTATCACGTCATTTCAAAAATGATGGACACAGTCACAAACATATGCAGTTCAGCTTGCTTGAGTGGTGTACACCAAAATTTGATTCTGACAGCACTTCCAAAAGAAGGCGTATTGAGTTGTGCTGGATATTCAAATTACACTCTCTGGCCCCTATTGGCATCAACCAATTTGTGTGAATATTTATGGCTATTATCTTGACTGTATTGCACTCAGCAGTCTCCCCCCTTCTTTTTTCTATTGTAACAGCGTATTGTCTATGGATGAAGGCAACACAGAATCGCTTCTGGGCACCCGTAGCTAGGTTATCCAGTTGTATTGTTCCTACAAAACAAAGTGAAGCATCTGATCAATTGAATTAAATTTTGTAATCCACATTAAGGTATTCCATACTTAATTGTAACCATAATGTATCTTGAACATCTGCATGTAATTTACTTATGTCTGTTGCAGAGTCGCCCACGACATTTTGATGACCTAAAATGTGGGTATACATGAGTTGTATATCATGGAGGGCAGCTTCCTGCCATATGTTCCATGCGCAGGCTGCTAAGAATGCATCTCTAGTGATGCCATGCATAAGGACGTCCACAACCGCAGCATTGTCACATTTTATAAGGACTTTTGTTTGTCAAATGCATGGAAAAAGCACGAAATGCCACCAGAATATTTACCATCTCTAGATGGACGATACTTAAATTCAGTTGCTGTAATGGTACATGATACACAAAGTTCTTCCGCACAGCCCCTAGGCCATCTAAACAAACATCCAGCTCAACTTCATAATCATTGTGCTTGTATATTGACAATCTGTTAAACCAGTGCAGGTCACGACGGAACGCATGTGTCAAATTTATGACCTTGGCATCATGATTTGCCCACAACAAGTGCACAAACGCACTTGTGGATATATAGAAGCTGACCTAGCAATGACTGTAATTCTTTCTTTGTGCAGTGTGACTTTGTCAACCATTCACTGACGGTGCATCGATTCTGTGCAAGCTTGTCACCTGGTATGGAAATTGTACCTTCTTCAGCATTAATCAAAATGTCGAGACATACAGCACTGGTTGTTGAAGGTATTAGTTTTTCCTGGCTGATAGTAAGACCTAAATGTTCCAGCAATTGTGTCAAACAGTCAAAAGGATTTTGACGCAACATAAGGCATCCCAAATCCCATGAAGTCATCATTATAATACAAGACCCGGAAGTCATGTTGATGCATGGAGTAACGTAATGCGTTGCTGACACATTGAAAATTTTGGCTGCCGTGCCTGCTGCCGAATGGCAGACAGGTGTCAACGTACGCACCGTCCCACTGAAGGCCTAACAAATCATAATCAGACGGATCTATTTTCAGATGACAGAACACCCTGGAGATGTCTACTTTGTAGAGGTGGGCTCCAGGTCTCAAACATACAAGTTCCTTTGTGATATCATCCACTGTGGGAAACGTTAACGCAATCTCTGAACCCAGATAGGAATTCTTGTCAATGCCTGCATTTACAGAGTAACCCTTTGGCCATGAAAAATCAATGATGATGCGTCTATTGGATGAGTTTGGTTTTTCTCATGACACAAATGGAGAAATATGTATGTCTGGTATGGGACTACTTTTAAACAGACCAATGATAGAATTGTACTATTTTTCCTCATTCAAATATGCTAATATGTCATCAGGATGATCAAGAGCTGAGGAATGGTTTTTACCATCCGAACGCAGGTTCTGATTGTCTATTAAAGTCAAGGGAAACCCAAACTGAATGAGTTGGAGTAACTGTTGGTCCCAATAGTTTGCAAAAATGTGTTTCCATTCTGAGACACTGAGTTGTGTATTGACAGGGATTCTAGTTCCCAAGAAATTCGGGACATTGAATGTTTTGACGACAAAGTGTTGCTGAATGGGGTCTTATATTGCTGGACCAATGTGGTTCTCACTATTACATTGGTACAAATTCCTGTTTTGACTCAGACTGAACAGATGCATGATTATTACATATACTATTAAAATCACTCGACTGATTTTCAGTCTCACTAAACATATGTACACTCTTACTGTAACTTTGATCACTAATAACAGATTGATTAATCATGCTGCCCAGTACATTTACTGGCTCTGAGTAGCTATCTGCCTGTTTTTGCTACCTTTTTGATGTTACATTCTTTCTCTGAATGTGTGTGAGTACGGCCTTGTGATAGACTCAACACACATATATGCTTGTGAATTTTACCAGCAAATTCGTGATCCTTTGAATGTGAGCACTGGCCGTTTTGGAACGATTTTTGCCCAATTTTGTTTTTGGTTAACATGCCTTTGCGCATGTGCATGTGCTTGCCAAATCCTATCTATTCAACTGGTACTGTCCCAGTTTACCGTACCCTTCTCCATCTAACAGAGGAGTATGGCATGTGATTCTTTCGCACTCCCGCAAGAAAAGTCTGTGGCATCTTCCATGAGATCTGAAAGATACCACAGCATTCTCTCCCTAGTTTCGTGGCAATCTTCATTTAGGATGTTGAGAGTAAACCCTTGCATGCACTGAGTGATAGTAAGTTGGTAACATGTTACATGTTGTTTAGTACTACCACCTAAGATAGTATCATGGGGCCATGAAACCTTTTTAGAAACCAGTACCTCTACAATACCTCTTTTTGATTTTATTTTTGGGGTATCATTACCTTTTGATTCTGAAGCTTTTTCAATTTGGGCAATTCTATCATCTAAATGCTTCTGTATTTTCCTGGAAGACCTGACAAATGACAAACTAGGAATGTCTTCTGACGAAGACTGTGAACTACTTTCTGTACTGTCATACTTTGTATTGACACCAGAACAAGATTTACTTATCTTATGCAAGTCCTTGGAAAAGACTTTGCTTTTCCTCTTCTGCTTGTTGACACGATCCCCGACAGCATCTAATCTGGAGTTTACTCATTGCAGTTCTTGTAAGATCTTTAGTTGAACGTCATCAGATGATGGTTGTCCCCTGTCATTGACTGTGGAGGGAGGGTCACATGAGCCCGAGGGCTTCTGAAAGTAGCAGTCCTTTTGCTTCGTGACCTTACTGTCATGCAACTTGGCATTACTTCCCTGCTTTCACTGGACGTCATAACAAAAGAGTCATCATCACTGGATGCTTCTGCTTGAGATGCACACTCTGACGTCTGTAAGGCATTCACTGTCTCTTTACATTTCTTACCTGTTTGTTGACCATGTTTTTACTACACTTTTAACAGTTAACTTTACTTTTTCCTTTAGCCATAGTTTTAAACATTACTAGTCTTGTAAATATGATTCACAGTTCTCAAATCTGGTATGTAACGGGTACAGTAAACATGTCACATAGGCAAGAGTTGTCCATTTATAAATCTAAAATGTCCATTTCATAACGTTAAAATAACTAAAATCAGTAAATCACAAATGAACACAAACAGATTCATGTCTTTCATTATTAAAGTTCATATTTGAACTGATGGGCCCACGCCAAGCCACCCCACAAGCCAGTTGTTTTTCCCATAAACCTACCCAATAGTTGCTTAGCAATAAGGGGTCACCAATTACCTTTACAGAAAGAGGGAGGGGGCCACGGTGGCAGAGTGGTAACACTCTCGCCTCCCACCTCTGAGGTTGGGGTTCGATTCCCGGCATGGCCTCAAGTGGGAAAGCTGGTAGTTGCTTGCCATTGGTCTGCGATTTACAGTACACAACCCTAATGAACTGTATGTACTGGTTTCCTCTGCCCTTCCAACTACCCGTCGTGATATGACCTGTACAGTGTTGAAAGCGATGTAAAACCCCAAATAAATAAATAAATACAGAGAGAGGGACTTATGCTGGTGTTTCCACACCTCCGAATGGTCCCTCTCCAGGTGAGGGGCTGACAACCATAATGCCCATACACCACTAATAATTTTCTCATAATAATAATTTTCATAATCTAAGTGAATAGTACAATAGTACACCTTTCACACCATTATGTGTGGTAATATCAATAGATATTTAAATTGGAAATTTTGTTTCACGACCTTGTCTTTATTGTTTTATAAATGGACATCATATGAGGCTAATACACGTTGAAAAAAAAGCCGCCATGTATTGCCATTCCTCTGACCTCATCACCCATCTGGCATTCATATTTAAGTTTATCATGGAAGAGATCACTGGAAGGTTTTCAAACATTTCACGAAAGAGTATTGTAATGCATGTCCACATTCAGTCACACACCTCACAGCCAAACATAAATAGCAATTTATTAAAACGTATGTATACTTCTAACACAAAACATGCTATCAAGCTAGAAAGAAACTCAGACAAAGTTAAACATCTCAAGCTCATATTGCTTTTTGTTTAAGTTTTATTGTGATATTCTAAATTGAATTGCAGAAACAATTAACCAGTTAATTGATTTAGTCAATTTTATCATTCATGGTTCGACATGTTCAGCAAATGACTCTTTGTCACAAAAAAACACTGTCAACAACAGCCAAACTACCACACTATCCATTATATCTACACTGTCATTTCATCTTCATTGTGATTGAAAGTTGAATAAAACACGACTTTGTTTTTATTTCAGCAAGTGGAAAGTATTTATTATATGGACCACAATTTGAAATATTGCATTTACGATCTCGCTATTAGTTAGACTCATCACTGTGAGATCTTACTATATATTCTTACTTACTATCTATTCACACTTATGCTAATGGAAAACAACTTTTGTTCACCTGACTACAAAATTGGGTCTTGTTGGTAGTCACTTGGACAACTCCCATTCGCTATTCAGTAGTCTTTTTAATACAATTAAATCAAATGCAATATGTTCACAACAATGATTACCAGGGCCCGTATTCACGAAAGGTCTTAGCCAGGGCTTAGGCTTAAAGTTGAGACTTTTGTCTCAAGTTTCTGCCCAAAACCTGCTAAGACTTTTGTCTTAGGCTTAGTGGTATTCACAACGAATTTAAGATTGGTCTTAGGCTTAGCCAAGGGCTAAACTTTAAGACTGGTTAGTAGTGGGCTTAAATTTTGCAAAGAGGACTTAAATATGACCGCCATATTCAAAATTTGAAATGGCTGTAAATAAAGTATAATTATACAGAACATCTCACTAAAGCAGTCTTTGGAAGTTTATATGTGGTAACAAGGTTTTCCATTTCAAAACAGTACGTTTCCTTAGATAAAATGCATTAAATGAATGATATATGTCACCAATAGTATAGTTTGAATAGAAAAGAAAGGTCACATGACACAGAAAACCACTGTGGTTATTTGATAATCTTGGACTTAGCTAAGTCACCCTTTGTGAATACGGTTTTGAGACAAAACTTAGCTGAGACAAAAGTCTTAACTTTAAGACTGGATTTAAGCCTAAGACCTGGCTAAGTCTAAGACCTTTCGTGAATACGGGCCCTGGATTGTAACTGAACTTAAAATTAAACGGACCCTAAAGTTAGTGACAGTCGGCTCCAGTGGAACACCCATTGGGGAAAAACTTAAATCTTACCTCCTCGAAGATAATAGCTGGAATACTTTTTTATTTTTTTCTGTGTTATTTTTCATGTTTATCTGTATAAATCTAAATTGAGCATAAACTCTACAGCTCTGATTACAAACCAAATTTAATCAATATTTATGAACTAGAGCAGTCTTTTCTACCAGGGCTTACATCTCCAGTGTTTAGCGGTCGATTACACACACACATGTACTAAGTGGCAGTATAATTATTTTGTACCAATAAAAAATATTTAAAAAGGGTAACCTCTTTTTCAAGCATATCCTCCACGGGGCATTCATTTACCACATGCCTCAAAGCAATCATAGCAGAAAAATCAACAGGAATGAAGTAACTTGAATCTATTTTTAACTATCGAGGGTGACACGGTGGTTCATCATTGGAAATATTGTGAATGAGTTATTTCCTTAGACAGTAGCATCTGAAATCTAAGTTCACAGTTCTCCAAACCTCCCGGTCAGTTGTTATTCTTTTTATGTTTTCTAGACAACCAGTGCATGATTTGTCACTACTGCTCTTCAGACCTTCCATTTAATAGAGTGCTACCAGATGACACGTATGTCTATGAGAAGGATGAAGTTGTGGGTAAGCTAACATACAAGACTCCATCAAAAGCCTAGATAACACTCCAATTTGTGTGTAATGTTTTATTTGTAATTAGTTAATGTGTAATAAATAATTTAGTATCTTTATCTTTCAAATAAGCACAACAATAGAAATAGCAATTTCCTGACAATACTTTAAATGGTAGCAAGCAATTCCTGGAATATCATATTAATTTCCTCTGGAATATTTTACATGATAGGTAATGTATAAAAAAGTGTGGCTTATTGGATAATAATGCATGCTCTACGAGACCTATTAAATATAATTCAAGAGTTCATCAGTAAGAGGCAAACAATAATATATTAATATTTGCATAAGTACTAAGTTAAGTTAATAATGTTTGGTGCGGTGATAAAGAGATAACACACCTATCATTTGAGATATTAAGATTAAAAATACACAAGATACTGTTTGTGTAATTGAGGTTCAAAGCCATAAAGTCACCCAAGCTAGTCCCCAAAAACTTATTGACCCTTTTACTTAATTAGTGGTTATATTAGCCTTTGAAAACTGGTCCTTGTGTTAATATAGAATTCCGGTATTTGTTCCGTTCGGAGAATTTCTATTCTAAAATGGATAGCAGTAATAAAAGTGAATATAATAATTTGTTTATAACTCAGAACTATAACATAAAATATAATAATTAAAAGTTTATTAATATTAATGATTACCTTGGTTAATTCATTTGTGTTTCAATTCCATATGTAGTGATATGTGATATCCTAAAACTCTGTTTCACTTCCAAGGCTTATTGTGATACAGTGATCCATAACTCATATATGATTGCTTTGATTAAACTCCTCTCCTGAAAAGACACATCACATTAGTTCATGATTTTGCTTCTGAAAGCAAACTAGGGACAGTCGGGAGTCAACGTGGTGACAGTGAAACAGGGGCCTCTAAATGGCAGCATTCATAAAATTGCGAAGTAATGAATACTTATGAACAATGCTACCTTAACCAAAGAATTCAGATTGTAAATAGAGAAGAGTCCACGGTGGCAGAGTGGTAACACTCTCGCCTCCCACCTCTGAGATCAGAGTTCAAATTCCGGGCCGACCACAAGTTGGAAAGCTGGTAGTTGCTTGCTGTTGGTCGGCAGTTTACAGTACAGAACCTTGACCAACTGTATGTACTGGTTTCCTCTGCCCACAAAACTATCCGTTGTGATATGACCTATACAATGTGTTAAAAGCGACGTTAACACCCAAACAAGTAATAAAAATAACTCAGAAGTCTTTATAACTCAGCATACTTTCTGGACAAATGAACTGGATAATTCAACTGATTTACTAGAATTGAAACACACTTGTTGGGTCATCCTTTTGAAGAAAAGGTAAATTATTTTGTAATGTACACTTTTCTGGACTAGATAACAGACACCTAAAAATGTGTAATCTTGTATTATGCAGCAGAATTAATAATTATGCATTTTTTTTATTTTCAAATTTATTGGGGTTTTTTTCAGGAAAAAAACCCTTAACTGTTGCAGGTGTCTGTAAATTAGAAAAACAAAAAAGTGTGCATTACCTAAAAATGCTTACTTTTAACAATAGAAAGCCATCACAAGTTGACTTTAAAAGTAATTGATTTATTTCAAGTATTTTACTTACGTTGAGTAGACTGAAAATAGGTGGGTGTTGTGTATATTAAAATTACAGCTCTATATAGGTTGTGTGTGTTAAAGTTATAGCTGCGTATACATTATGTGTATTAAAGTTATAGCCATCAATAAATAAGTTCTATGTATTAAAGCTGTTTCCTCTATTCTGTATTCTATATTCTGTATCCTCCATTGCAGCACCACCAACATGTGCTAGTGATACTGTCGGGCAAATGGGTTCAGTTTCGTATGACTTTTTGTGTGATTTTGTGGAAGGAAGAGGATTAATCACTGGCCTTAGGATCTACTATGCTACATATGTGAATGGGTACTGTACTGTGTTAGCTTCTCCAAAACATAATTTACAGAGTACCTTAAATGGCAACAAAAATGAAACAAACAATTATCAAATCCTTCTAATTGTACTTCCTTATGCAGACTTTTTGATATTAAAGGTGAATGGTTTCATTTTAAACTTCGGGTTTATATTATATCTCCTACAGTCTGGAGGTGTTAATCCATCACAAACCATGGTCAAATATTTGTAAACCCTCTTAAATTAGGTTGTGCTTTGTGACAAAGATTATGGATAATTGTGACAAAACTACAAAACAAAAAGGACATTGTAATTTCCGATTTGAATTACTTGTTCCTATGTTGCCATTGTGTATACCACCAGTGTTGCAACGAATTTCTGGTAATTACCTTTGCCGCACAAAGTGGAGGGGTGAGGACATTGTATTCAAGTTATATGTTTATATTGTTTCAAAACTGTACATCAGATCAGGGTCATATTTTCACACAAGGTGGGGTCTGTGGCTAATGGGGCTGTTCCACTGAAGCTGACCCTACAACTGACCATACGACTCTAGGGTCAGTTCGCTGAGTTGGGGATCAGGGACAACATCCAGAAAAAACGTGCCAAAAATATGGGTCAGTTTCAACTCTCTGACAGACATAGTACATTGCAGCTTGTCTGACTCAATCTCGTGACCTGACTTTGGATTGGGATGATTTTCTCAATGACCAGACATGGTACTATCTGGACAAGCCATAAAGCCCTAAACGACAAACTGTATCAGGCAACGACAGGCCATAGTGACAAACTGACAAGATTGGTGCAGTATCCCAGGCCCACCCCTACTAAACTGATTAAGTTCTGGCATTAGGATTGCAACTCGGGATCAACCCAACCCCTTCTGGTTGCTATAACTCATCATTTACCACTGCAAGGATGCCAGCTTAACATCAGAGAGAGTTTTACAGAAGCTTAGGGACCTGTTGTTTTTATTGAGTCAAATATTTTGATTTTTATTCTGATTTGCAAACAAAAAATAACTCATCTAAACCCAGGACATTCATCTAAATTCACCACAACCCTCACAACTAAGGAGAAGAAGAAAGCCATCAGACGCCTGTGTCATGGATCCTTTATAGAGAAGAAAACGGATGCTATAACAACCTCCTAGGGGCCACGGTGGCAGAGTGGTAACACTCTCGCCTCCCACCTCTGAGGCCGGGGTTCGGTTCCCGGCAAGGCCTCAAGTGGGAAAGGTGGTAGTTGCTTGACGTTGGTTGGCAGTTTACAGTACAGAACCCTGATGAACTGTATGTTTCCTCTGCCCTTCAAACTACCCATCGCGATATGACCTGTACAGTGTTGAAAACAACGTAAAACCCCAAATAAATAAATATAACAACCTCTTGGCTGACTTAAAACAGACTAGACATCCCAGGTTACAGAATTTTGTCAGGATCCCTCCTGCAGATTTTGGCCTCATTGAAGTACACATACATCACTGCATCAAGAATGAAGTTACCAATTTTAAGACGCCATTACAAGTTGATTGAAACTGGCAATAAGCCTGAGACACTTTGCTACAGAATAATCATGTAAGTCATTACAGCATCACTGGCTGGTTGGCCAAACCACCATATGTAAATTTGTTCCCAATTCTCCCTGGCCATCCTAGCTAAATTCCGGGAAGAGTATTTGACCTGCCCTACCAATCCTGAAGACTGAATGAAACAGATCAAGAGGTTCAGAACCAGATGTTATGTCCCACAGCCTCTTGGAGGACAAGACAGAAAACAGCACCATAGCCAAACAAATCTGGGAGTGAATTTTACAATTGTAAGGGCTTCTTTTCCCTGGTGCTGCTGGCACTGGATGACAATGACTACATATTCCTCTTGGTAGATGTTTGGTAAAGCAGATCTTCATCAGGTGCAGAAATATTTAATTGTAGCAATTTGAAAAAAAAACTCAGAGAATGGCACCATGGGGCTTCCACCACCTGAACTCCTGGGGAGGCAGGACCAGATATATATGCACTATTTTTGCCCTGATCCTACGGCCTGTTAAACCCTACAGCAGAAGACAATCACCAGAGAAGACTGAATAGCAAGCTACTGGATCTCCAGAGGCAGGAGGAAAGTGGAGAATGCATAAAGACTCCTAGTGAGTAGATTTAGGGTCCTACTTGACATAATGGAGCAAAGGCAGAAGGTTCTCACGGTCATTGTTTTGACATGTGTTGCGTTGCAGAACACACTGATGACACACCAAGGCAGAGTAGACATGCATCCACTCCAGCACATGACATAGCAGCAATAGTAAATGAACCAGTAGTATATGTGCTGATGAAAACTGTAGAAATCCTTCAAGGGAAGCAAAACATTAACGAGACCAACTGAAGCATCACTTCAGTAACACTGGTTTATTGGCTGGACAAGGGACTACCCTGGTCACAGAAGAAACTGCCATCTATCAATCCTTTTCAGGATTAACAAATTATTCCAAGAACTTTTATTTAAGCTAGTGTTGCACCAATTTCCCACCAATTTCCAACAAATTACCCTAAAATTTCCAATAATGCCAAACAAATTTTCCAAACAATTTTCAAAAATACTGGAAGTCCCATAATAATGTTTAATAGTTAAGTTTTTTTAAATGTCCCACAATAAATGCCAAAATTTGTAAACCTTCAGATTTTGTTCATCTTTTAAGGGGCTATCAACGTAACGCATTATTTTTACGGCCCGACGAAAAGTGGTTTCAACAAGGGAATGATTTTTCAGGGATGTATATTTTTTTAGGCTTAAAGTCACAAATTATTGAGGAGAATATGTTTGTTTGTTCTGTGATATGTTGAATAAGCGAAATAAAGTTATACAACAAAATGTCCTTGTTGTTTTAAAGTTTTATATTTTTACATATAAACACCAAATAACAGATAAATGTGAAATAAATATGTTCTATTTCTGGACATCTAAAACAGTGCATACCTTCCTGTTGTGACACAATTAGCATACAAAAAGAAAAGCAACAACAGATTTTTATACACTATTCCAAAGAAAAATGTCTCACAAAAATTTTGAATGAATTAGATTTTCATTTAATTTGGCAATTATTTGTAGAGAGAAAAACAAAGAAACATAACATTTTATGTTTTCATTTTTTCAACTCTATTTCACGTTACACTCATTTAAAATGTCAAGAAACCACTATTTAAAATTGTAAATCATTCAAATTAATCTGTATGCGTTTGGAGGCTTGTGTATGTATTTAGATCTTTGTTTAGAACAGCATGGTTTATATATTGTGTCCCAGTACAGAACCTCTCCCTTCTCTCTGAGCCAAATTTTATAGCCTCTCACCAGTAACTAAGGCGTAGTTATACAAAATATTCTATTTTTAATTTGGCTTCCTATATCTTAGTGTATATATCTCTACAGAAAAACAATTTTTCCTAACATGTTATGTCTATATTTTTATAAGTAAACTACGCCATTCTCATTGAATATATGTACATCTTGTTCCATCAGTGAGAATTATATTTCATATGGACAGATCCCCTTTCAATGTAAGAAGTGCCTTGACTAATGAAAACAAAGCTTTGTAAATTATTGTTACACTTAAGAAGTTTTCATCAGAATAGTATAACACTAGATAAATTTATTATATTAACAATTAAGATGATACAAATTTAGATTCAGTGTGTAAAAGAAATGCTTCACTGTAAGTAAGCAGAAAGGCTAAATAAACACGCAGTGCATGTTTCAAAAATGTGGGTTCATTTTATCAGTGCAGAAAAGACTGCCACTCAAATACAGTAGTAAACTGGCAAGATCTACAAGAGCATTATTGATTTTTCCAAGTGGGTGCTATACATATACATGTGTATATAATTTAATTTAGAAGGCAAGAGCATTATTTACAAAACGTAGTACTAAATGCAGTGTTTTATCATTCATACTGATCTTTTTCAACGGCTGAAAGAAAATGACGTAACTGTCCCTCTCGTAAATAATAGTCCGTGCATAGCAACAGTGACTCTGTCTGCTTCACCATCTGGCGGACGTTACGTAAACAAATTTTATGTACTTACGTTGATAGCCCCTTAAAATAGATTTAAAAGTTAAACGTTCTCGAAAATCAAAATGTGTTTTTTCTCACTTTTTTCTCTTTGAATTTTTAAACATAATTCAAACTTGAAACTTTTTGATTTCTCAAAATCTTTTCAAAACTTTATAGGTTTTTTTAAAATGCAATGTTTTTTTTTATTTTTTATTTTTTTAACACTCAGCTTATTGATTGTTTTTTCGAAGAATTGGCCTGAAAAGGATGTTTTATAAGTAGGTGCAGTAAGTCTACTGCTGTTTCTGCTGTATGGGCCCAAATGACTGCTGGGGGGGGGGGGGGGGGCAGCTGAGGGGGCTCTTGCTGCTGGGTGGTTGAATGAGAGGCGGCATGTTGATGTGGGATCACTTGGTGTAAATGGTTGAGGTGTATCCATCTGCTGGTAGCTCATGATTGACTGTGTATTCCCCAAAATGTTAGAGAGTCCTGAGATATTGTATAAACTTCCTTCTCCTGTGAAGGAGGCTAAAGAAGGTGGGTTGAAGGCCTTGGTAGGGTTGATGATAATATGTAGCTGTCTTGTCCTGGGTTATTGCTCATTGACAATTAAGCATAAAGTCTGCTGCCCATTCGGCTGCTGTAATCTTGACACCACTTGAGCTGGTTGCATTACCTGCTTTACTGGTATCTTGATTTTTGAAATAGTCAAAAAGTATTCCCTGGCAAAGGCTGTCACACTTAAAAGTTTAACTGTCTTGTTTGGAAAAGTCTGAAAGCCTCTTCCCTCCAAGCTTTCAACTTCAGAGGCCAGGTAGTTGCAGAACGCTGTTCTGGTCTCTGTCCTGTCGGGACCCAAGGAAAGATATGCGCATAGTCTTCATCTTGCTAAATTAATCCATGACCTGCTGATTGACTGATGATGGATGGAATGATACACTTGTATTGGCAGTTCTTCAAATGGATGGCAGGTGTGTTGTCTCAGAGTGCAGGCTGGACTCCATATTGTCATTATCTGTGGACCCTCGTGAATGTCGTGGGCTAAGACTGCACTAACACTGACTCCTCTTTGTGGTGACTTGAATCTGGAATATTTGCTGAGGCTTTTCCTTCTGATGTGGGTTTTATAAAAATTAAATTTGTCCTGAATCCAGTTCTGCCTCTTGCTATTTTCTTGAGAGCCTGGCGAGACTTCTACTAGGTTAATTTTCCATAATGAGTCCTTTGGAATTCGAACTAATTCTTGCAAACTTTTACTGAGAGCTTGTGGCTGTTTGCAAATCTTTGCCACAAGCAATCCTTCCTGTCCTTGTCCTTAAAGTGCTCATTGGTTTAGTCATACAGCTCATGATCCTTCACAAAGTCTACTATAGCCTCTTCATCTGATTCTGTTGAATAAATTTTCGTCATATGGCCTTTCTTGCACCTGAATTGACACTCTGTAGATGTGTTGTCCTCTCCTCCACCATCTCTGTCCATTTCACTTTCACTCCTCTCTTTATCTTTTTTCAACCACTGCCTCCTCCGTCTGTGACTGTGGAGTTTCCACCCCCCGCTTCCCCCCTCTCCTCCCTCTGTTGTTACTCTGCGAACACTCTGTCCCTCTGTTCTCTCCCCTCCATCCTCCTCTGGATGTCAGCAGATGCATCTTCAAACTAAAACTCAGCCAGCAAAAATTATATCTATACACTATATTCTAAGTTAATTTGCAAAAAAAAAAAAGAAAAGAAAAGCCTATCTCAACACTTCCAGTTATGATCCATCAGAGTTGAAAATTTGTCAGAATGTAGTTGCTTACGACAAGTGGGTTTCCTTTCAAGTATGGCCTCTGTAGTTCTATGGCCTGTTGTGGAGTAATGTCCTGGTACATGACTATGACAGGCCCACAAGTGTTTCCTGATAAGACGGTAACAGTATAGGATATGTCTGGAAGTGACTACAAGAAGAAGGTGTGGAGAGATAAGACAGGACAGTTTCCAGGTGGGTGGAGCCTCGCTTGGGATCAAGAGTTGGGGAGGGTTGCTGAAATATCAAACATGTTTGATAGTTTGCCGACTCATGATGACAACTGACTCTGTAAACATTACTCCTGAACCTGAAAAAATCCATAACTACTGACTACTGATTTACCAGTGGAACAGCCCCATAAGTCTTCTTCAAAGACTGGATCTTCATCAGGACTCTAGAATATTTTTAAGGATTTTCACTGACTCTTCCTCCGGCTCTCCTGGTGAGGGTTTCCTAATATTTTCTCAATCTAATATCTTTTCAATCCGTTATGTATTTAATCTAATTTTCTTAATTTATCTAAACAGCATACAGGTGAGATATGCTGCAAAATGGTCTGCATTTCAAGGATACCAGACTGGAAACCTTGGTGAAGTAGTATTAACTGAATCACAGAAAGTAGCCTATTTTATAGTGAGATATGGGACCAGAATCGACCAAGTCAAAATCCAATTAACAGTAAGTAACAAGTGCCAATAATACACTTATCAAGGCTGAAAGTACTTGTTTAATTCAGGTAAATACCTATGATAAAAATTTCTTGTATGATAATAATTAATAGAGCAGTTACAATTGCTGGATAAGCAGTTCTGTTGTTTTGCTGTCAAACGCATACACCCCAATGTGTCATTGTAAAATTATTGTATTGTATCGTACATTTATACCCAGTGCAATATCTCCATATACTACAGGACTGTCTCTTGGGGTGTGTGGGCACCCCGGATGTCAGTCCTGCCCCAAGACAGGTTTAGTATCAGTATTGTATCAACCCCTTTGGGGTACCAGTTTAATGCTGGTTTAGGACACCAGCCTAACTTACATAACACTACTGTGAGAATTTAGGGTACCAGTCCAACTTACATAACATCACCTTGGGGTGACCCCTTGTTACTAGGCAACTTAGTAAGCAATTGCCTCTGATTGCCCCCCCCCCCCCCCCCCTGGTTTACAGTGCATGTCCCCTTTGGTCTTCCCTGGTGTATAACCATTATCCCCAGTGCACAGGGTCACTTTATGATTTGACTTTGAGAGAAGGACATATTACATGGATTTAATTTCCCACCCTCCCACCCTGTTTTAAATGTCATTTGCCCTATGGTGAGGGCCTTCATATGTCACTACCTTCTACAAATTGTCATTGTACACCTTTAGGTCTCATCACCTCCAGCTGTTAGGGTGACCTTAAATTCAGGATTGAAGTCATTTTCTTCAAATCCAGCCTCGTTTACAGAGGCTATTGCTTATGTTAAAGTTTGACCTTTTACAGGTCAGGTTTGACTGTGACCTTCAACAAGGTCAACCCTTATGCTGGGGTTCTTTAGACTTTTAGGTTTTTATGTTTATTTTGTAAATCAAGTAATTTTTATCCATCACTTTCATGATCTATATGGACAATGGCTTTAAATTGATTGATCATGAATTTAACAAGTCATTTTACATTAACTCTGATACTATATTTACATACTAATGATACTGTGTATATCATTTGACTTGTATATAATTTTTAGTAGTAACTATATATCTACACATTTACTCTGTTAACTGTATTAAAATAAAGAGCCCTCAACCTGTTGTCTTACTGTCTTGGGGTGGGGACTGAAAGCACTATCTGACCCATCTGAATGCACAAGCACAGCCCAAGCTAATATTGTTATATAAAAATGTCTCACACCTAGCATTGTCTGCTGGACATATTATTATTATTTCTTATCGGTCATGCTCTCTGTTGCTTTATTTTATGCTTATAGTTTCCCCTTAACTGGTTGAAAGTTTTGTTGAATTATTTTTAAATTTTTAACTTAAATCGGGATTCCAGACATTTTGGTAAATAGACAATATATACTTAGTGATTTGTACCTATATTCCCTCTGTAAAAGACATTTTCCATGTGTGGTTTGAAACCCCATGCATGAAGCAGCCACTTTAGTTACGTTACATCAAACATGATGGAAAAATATTCGTAGCCATTTATACATAAACTTAGTCCCCATTTAATACAACTTCATATGTGTTTAGGATTTAACTTTTTATAGTGTCAGTTTTATTTTTCAGGATGGCACACTATTCGGACCTTTCGGAGGAGTAGGTGGAGTGGAAACAATTCTTTCAGTTTCCAGTGGATTGTTCTATTTTCAAGGATCCTATGGTGATAATTCTTTGAAAACACTGTCAGTGGTTACAAACTGCTAGTACACAGGAGTGAACATTGACGCCAAGTTTATCATTCACCGTTTCAAGAGGGTCAGTTAAAGTAAAAAAAAAGTCAAAATTAAAATCGGACTATATATATTTTGTCAGAGTTTTTTTTTCAAATATCAAAGTACACTCAAAATGAAACCACTGGGCAAAAATTAAATAATCATAATATTTTACTCCCCCAAAGCTTACCACATGTTGAAATAAAGACTCAGATCACACGTGCGTTTTGTTTTCGTTGTTCAACTCTAATCATATCATATGACATTTGAGGCCTCCCACTTTCATATAATACATAAAAAATCCACCACTAAAAGGTGATCAAAACGTAGTAACTACTTCGTGTGTCTTGTTGTGACTTGACCTTGAAAGAGGGAGGTCACCACGAACCAAAGTGAGAGGTGTGAAATTTGTTACAAGGTCAAGCAATTTCCTTGACCATCAAAGAAATGGGAGGTGACCCCGAATATGGCATGGCCTTAAGGACATGGGCTCAAACCCATGTAAGGAGTGAGAACATGCAACCAGTGGAAACAGTGTATCTGACTAAATACTACATGGTTATGGATAGACCCCATGGCTGAAAGGAAGGTGGATGTGAACTGTAGGTATGATAGGCTATAATGGATTTTTACTCCAAGGTGGAGTAAAGCCATACGTAAACCAAAACATGAAAAGAGTATGGCTAATGTTTATGTCAATAATTTGAATTTTAACCTGCATGGTTATGTAATTTATTTTATACTAAGTGGAGTAAAGCCATGCCACATGTAAGTAAGCCAGATATGAAAAGTGGCTGACAAGTGGTTAATGTTTTGAAGATGGAAAAGCATCCAAGTGCCATGTTTTTAATGTATTCAAGCGGAACACCATTGTGAAAAGCCCAGGAAGCTCCTGCCCTGCAAAAAGCATGGAATGTTAAAGGAGGGGGTATACCCAGAGCAAGTGATACAGACTTTAGGTGTTTTTGAGCCACTGAATCTGTGAGTGGTACTAGGCCACGTTTACGTGGAAGCAAGAATAGGGGATCATTTTGTTCAGCTGGAAACATCTGGATCATTAGTGTAAGGGTGGCAATTGGACACAATGGAGAAGACCCCAGGCAAGGAAGAGGCAATGTCACGGTATCTCTACGGTTCTGGATGGTCTTGGACCATTTAACGAGAAGCAGACCTCCCTGATCTTGTGTTATAAAATCTCCACGAGCCAACTGCCTAGTAGCATCAAATGAAGTAGTGATATGGGGTAAAATATTAGACAACCTAAGGAAGGAAAAGAAACATAGAAGATACAGGGGCCTAAAAGTAATGGTATTTTCCATGTTTTCACATTGCTGGATAATATTGTGGAGGGTTTGAATGTCAATGAGAGAACTCCTTCTACGAGTAAGAGGGGCTGAATTCTGGATGGATTTAAGAAAAAGGGACAAATGCTCATCCCTGAAGCAATGAGTGGAAAGGCCATATATGATATAAAAGGCCTTGATAGTAGCCATATAATTGGAAATATTGGATTTTGACTGGGCATTGGAGTGGAAATACTCCATGAAGGCGAGAAAAATATGTGTATTTACCTGTGAGGTGAGCAGCCCAGCTGCCACCTTAAAAGGCTGAAAATCAGACCACATCCAAATGTATTGCTTAGAGTGTTAGGCCTAAGGCCATGGACCATTCTGTCTGCTGCTGAGGTGGCCAGCTGGGCTGCTGGGGAAGGTAAATCTGAAAAATATATAACTGGTGCAGAATTATATGACATAATTAAGACAAGTCAAATCAATGTGTGTATTGACCCAAATAGGTTTTTCTATCAATTTCTGTAATTTTTGTGTGTGTTGTGAGTCATTTTTCCAATGGGATAGTAGATCAGCTACAGTATTTTTGACACCAGGAATATGAGAGAAAATGAAGTCAATTTTGAATATAGCTGCAATGAGCCAAAGATTTCTGGAACATGGGGCTAGGGTTTTATCCCTAGTCTTACCAGTTGTTAGGACTTCTACCACTGCCATGTTGTCACAGGAAACTTTTTGGTTTGACCCATATCTTGGCAGCTACCACAATGTTGAGTATCTCTAGATGGACAATTGTGTAATCAATAAAGCCTAGAGGTATGGGAAGGGAGTAAACCATTGAATCAAAATGACTGTGAATGGTCATAGTAAGTAAATGTGAATGGGAAAAGGTGGTTTGATGAAAAGACCCATGATTGCTTCATGTTGAAGTTCCTCAGTTAAATATTTGGCCACATGATCCACATTTAGAGGTGTCGAAGTATGATTGACAAATGTAGAGGTGAGTGCAGAATTCTGATCAAAGTCAATGGGAAAACCGTACTCCAATAGGACTAGGAGCTGTTGGTCCCAATAATCGAGCAAGTGAAATGCCACCTGTCAATATTCAAGTTGGATGTAACTGGGATACGACATTGAAGGAAATTAGGTAAACCACTTTCCTTAATCATAAAATGTGTTGATATAATATCTGGTATTTGTTCATAATAAACGGGATCCCCTTTTCTGAAGGCTGGAAGCCAAACTGTAGGTTGTGGACAACAGAATTGGAATAGTTACTTTCATTCTCAACACCCATCATACATGATATGTGAGTTACATTATCACGACTATTGAGGACGTAGCTTTTGTCAAATGCTTCTTTAGAATCAACAATATGAGTACGACTATGTCCATCGTTTGAAACATCCCGTACTACAGAAATTGCAGAAGTACAATTATTCGTAGCAGTCTTACCCAGCTTGGTGTGTGTGTTAGCCCCATCAGGGCACCCATTCATTTTTTCCCCACCAAAGAAAATTTTCGACTTACGTTCCAAAACTGGATAGGATTGTTCACCAAGCTGTGTCTGTAGGCTTTCTGAAATTGCATACCCAGTGTTTTCATCACAATGTGCATCTTTGTGACATACGGACGGAATATCCACCTCGTCAGTTGTATCAATAAGGTTCAAGGCATTGAATCTATTATGCAAGGTGATAGGTACGGGAGATTTTTTCTTGTAGATCTTTTTAAAGCATGTGGTTGCATTGACATGGTTGGCTGGGGTTTCGACAATTCTTGTTTGTACACCTTGTTTTACCGGATCCGAATTTTTGATGTGAATAGTTGGTAGTGGATTAGTCTTAACCTTAGCAGAAGTATCTTTGCCAAACTTTAACGCATCTGCATAAGACTTATTGGCACTTATTCTGTTACTCTGTTTGGTGAAATACCTAATGGCCATATTTTTATCAATGTTTGAATATTGCCTAGCCTTTGACACAACAGATGAGTAGTACACTTTTGTTTTCTGTCTTTGGGTGGTCATGTTTGTGTGACCACCCAAATTCATTCGTTTTTTGAAAGTTTTTATTCTTGCACCTACATTCAATCTCTGGGTGGCCAAAAGAATTTCCTGTTGCAAAGCAGGCTGCACACACATGTTTGTACAATACGCCCCTAGTCTTGTGTGTTTTACTGTGGGAACACATCCCAGCATTGTAATAATTGCATGGCACGGACTTCATTTGTTTTCAATTTGATTTTTTGTGGTTCTGAGTACCAAATGTTGTGACATTATGCCTCTGTGCATTGTCACAACGTATCCTGTCGATTTTTTCAGTTTGAGTATAGTCCCTGACTTCTCCCTGCTCCATTCTACAGAGGAGGATCTTGTGGCTGGCCTTTGCTGCATCCCAAGAAAAATCATTGGCATCATCGAACAACAAAATCATGTACTCTAACATATTTTTCCTAGTGTTTAAATTTTTTTCATCCTTCATGATGTGACAAAAGCCAGCCACCCACTGTGTGGCTGACAACTGATCATATGACACACGTTCTTTACTCAACCCAGATAACACATAATCATGTGGCCATTTCTACGGAACCTCCACGCAAAGATTTTATTTTTGTACCTGTTTTTTCAGCATCCGCCAGCTGTTTGAAGCACTGATCTACCAATGCTTGAACCGACATATCTTGCCTAAGTACATTCAAATCTGGAATTTTTTTAACTTGATCACAAGGTGACACTGTGACCGAGGAATCAACTTTCCCCTTTGTTTTTTTTACACTTGGTTTTCACGACACCTTGTTTACTAACATTACTTTCAATATTGTCAAGTCTTTTACCAAGTTTATCAAGTTGTGCAAGAACTATTTCATTTATAACATCTTGGGTTACGGAACTACTTTCCCTAGAGCTAGCAACCTTGTCTTTACGGGAACTACTTTCTGGCTGTTCAATGTCCGACTCAGGGTCAGATGCTATCAGAGCTTCACAGTCTGACTCAATAATGGACGACTCAGAATCTGACACTTGCCCATTCTGTTGCTTCAGTAGTTCAGTCAAAAATTTTCCGTCCTCCATCTGCAGCTGCACTGGGAACTGTATTGTTTCTTGGTTGCCTGACCTCAAATTATACTGTCGAGTGGAAGTACCAGCCATGTCAACAGAAAAACAACTTTAAAAACTAAAAACCTAAGACTAAATAATAAAATGTAAAATTTTTTGTTTCTCAATGTCACCTTCTTGCCCTCCAGATTTGAAATGGCAGAAGGAAAGGGCAAGCTTACACGTGAAAGAAACCTGACCAGTGAGATGACAGGACACAAAACCCATGCTGGTGCAGACTAAATTTCTACTGATCGATAATAGGACTCCCCTAGGACTGATCTGCCCAGCACCTACATGCAGGACTGAAGTTCCAAGAAATGGGCTTAAAAATAATTTAAGGAGGAAGCATGGGGAACAGTTTTGTCTTCGTTGAGAGTATGAGTATAGGGAAAAGCTTTAGACTTTTTGGGGAGCGTTTAATAGACTGTTTGAATGAATCCATTGGTTCATACCAAATATATGGTCTGTACATTTTTGTTAGTCAAGCAGCTTTACACTGTCAATATATTCAAAGCATGTCACAGAATAACTACAGTTGTGATTTACATCAGTTTTCAGTTGATAGGTATGTTGAAAATGAATTCACAAAAAATCTCTGGATTCGCTTTTGTGGAAATTTTAAATTTGATGAAAATTTATGGATCGTGATCACCATTTCATAAGATACTAATAATCTGTTCTGCTTTTTAAGCATTATACATATAAGTACATTCTTAGCACATGCTTCAGGCGTTAAAAAGTATACATATCAGTTGTAGGTTGCCTAAAATCAAGTGTAATCTAGTGTGACCACTTTTGCATTTTACGTGAAAATTTGATTAGGGTTATCATCACAAAACTCATAAATCACTGTAATTCTGTATAATAATACAGTAAAAACAGAACATGAAATTAGACACGTCCATGAATTAAATGACAAAAAGAAGAGCTGTTTTTTCTCAAACCAAGGACTGTAGGTCTCACAAACTATGACATTACATTTGCAACTATGTTTGCATAGAACATATTTTGCAGTTGCCCAGATTCAAACCCAAGACCAACTCAGTGAAGACAATGAAAGACATATTGGATCTTTTATTATACATGTTTATTTACAACACTTCAGAACATTTTAAAATTGGAAGGGTTTACAAGTTTAAAAGCACCATACCTGAGTAGAGGTCAATATCCAATTAGGTTAATAAATATAATATCACAATACATGTATCACAGAAATTACATACATCAGTTAGTGTGTTAGTATAATCTTATTAAAGTCAAATCCAGTAGGGGGTTGCCAGGGTGAGCCTGGTCCTGCCTATACTAAATGTACAGTGGTTCAAAGGTCAAGTTCAGTGGGGGATTGCCAGGGTCAGTCTGGTCCTACCCATTTTCATAATCCAAATTCAGTAGCAGGGCCAGGGTCAGCCTGGTCCTGCCTATGTCCTAAATTTCCGACATTAGCCTGGGACTAGCAGCTAATGAAGTGACAATCTGATAGGGGGACACCCAGGTTAGCTGGGCCATGCCTGTAAATCCCTAAGTGACAACATCTACATCAATCCCAATTGGGAGACCTCCCTGAAATCGGGATATATTAAGGTGGTCCAAATGTTGGAAAACCCTAGCTTCTCAAGGCCCACATCAATCCGTAGAGACCTCCCTCTGTTTGGGTCAATTCCAGAGGGGTCTAGGCCAAGATGTCGAAAGACAAACCCAACTTCTCAAGACCTAGATCATTCCGCAGACACCGCCCCCTGACTGGGTCAAGTTCAGGGGGGTCCAGGTCAAGATGCAAAAGTCTGCTTGACTAAGCTATTAACTAACCCAGCTTCCAGTGACCTATAACAGTTCGTGGAAGAAACTCCCTCTGACTGGGTCAGATTCGGAGGGATCAAGGTCAAATGTGAATGTCATAATCAGTGTACTAGAGGTGGGAGGTGGGTCAAAATCTTTTTATATTTGAACTGTTGGCAGTATGGCTGCCAAATTCAAACTGACCCCCCAAGCTTAAAATAAGTCATGTGTGATGTGATCTAAATGCTGATTTGATAGGAACCCACATTTGAGAAAGAGGCAGATGCATGGAACCTATATTGTTAAGGTAGAAGACAACTACCCCAACGGGCCCTTAACAGGACACAGTTGCCTAGATTCAAACCCAAGACCAACTCAGTAAAGACAATGAAAGACATATTGAGGATCTTTTATGCATGTTTGGTACCATTTTGAAATTTTTATCTGCATTTTTAAGACAGTTAGTGTTTGTATCATTCAAAAAATTCCATTAACCGACTTTAACAAATTTTGCTTAAACTTTATTTCTTTATTTAGATTAGTTTTAGTTGTTTCCTGTCATTAATAACATAACATAAAGTGGTTGTAGTGATATGTTGACTGGTTTATAATAATTTTTGTGTCATGTTAGTCATGATTTGACATTACAGTTGTCATGAATTTTGCTGGTTGATATACTCATCGTACAATTACAGTTGTTATTTCATTGATTTAATAAATATACTGCTGCTGATTTATTACAAGTTTAATATTTTATTTATTTATTTTGCAGAATTTTAAATAAATTGATAACCGAGTTTCTAAATTATTGCATGTAATTTTAATTTAGTGACTACTGTTTACCCAACGGTATTTCATAACAAAATCTGTTGTGATATACTATTAACAGATAATTTTGACATTTGAACAATATTGTGATAGCCTCACAGTATTGTGTAATTTTGTGTATTTTGTTTGTGTTGTAGTGCATATATATTTTAAGCAGTATTTATGATAACTTCATAATATTGTTTTTATTTGTATAATTAGTTCATCTTAACCTCGCAAGTTGTACGTTAATAGTCTTACTGTAACCTTTCTAGATCTTTACATTCAATTATCTAAATTATTTGTAACTGTACCTCCCCTTCAGTGAAACATTGTAAAATATTTGAAAATTTGGAAATCTTGCAAGTTTCTACATCTAATTTTATAGTGCTTACGCCCCCCCCCCCCCCCCCCCCCCCCCCAACATTTTTGGAATTGTGCATAATTCAAAATTTAATTTTAAAGAATTTTAAAATAACTTCATTTTGTCAACTAATATTTAATAAGTTTGAATATAGTTGGTTGTTAATGGTCATAGGAAACATTTTTCATGAAATCTGTGCATTTACTTTTGTTAAATGGATACACGCTTAATGAAATGGAAACTGTGGTTGTTTTTAAGAAATATATGGTAGTAGAGTCACAAATGACAATCTAGAAAGTAAAAATCCTGAGTGCTGTGATGATTGATGATGTCACAGGTTCATAGCGTAGTTTGTTTAGTTTTTAGATAAACATATACATACACACTGAGAGAATTAAGTGGGTGTAATTTTCTTTTTTCTTTTTTCAAAGTTTTAATTCACATAGAAGAGAAAACAGCCCATCAATCTTATTTATTCACATGTTGCTGCTTTTTATCAGCCGTCACCTAATTTTTCTCTTGTTTTACAACCATCTCAGTTAATATAAATACTAAGATGAAAGTCAGCCAGCGTAAGGAATATGTGTTCACTTGTTTAATTTGGAATATGTACTTGCATTTCTCACTTTCTTCCTTTGCTAAATAACTTTCACAGTCTTGATAAAGACTCAAATTATAAGAACAAAATATTGCAAATGTACATATATCAATTCAAAAGCTTACAGTTGGCTTTGTCAGAAAGCACTGAACCAGTATAATTCTACAATTAAAGGAAACACTTTATTGAATATTCTATGAGCTGAGGCAATATTAAAGTCAAAACTTAACTTTTTAAAGAATTTTGACAGATCTGGCCAATACTGCACTCTGCATTTCTGTAAATGGAACTGAATTGAATTTATTTGGATTTAATGCAACATATTTAGACATATATTGGTGTTAGAGGCAAAAATCAGCAACAGTGCACTTAATTACACCTTTTCAATTATATGTAAGTAAATTTCAGTTATGTAGATAGATTGTGTAAAGGCTAATCACTTACAAAGTTTAAACATTGCCTCAAAAAATACCTGAGGTTGTAACAATATCTACACAGTGAGATATATTTATAGGTTTTGTGGTTGAAAGTCTTGCAATGGGTATTGGTTACAGTGTGAACATTACATATCCTTGCTTGGGCTCAATCTCTCACACATTGATTCAGTGTTTATTGAATGATTATTTTGTGGTAAGATAAGTTTTTAAAACAAGGAAAATCTATTCAAATTTATCATAAAAATGGTCCAGCATATATGTACTATACATGTACATGTGTTATTTATGAAACTTGTTCCTACTTCCCTAAACATATAATTTTTAATGTGAGAGTAATATAAAGGTCTTCAAAGCCTAATTGTGTAGTTCATTGTTGCATACTGATATATTATAACACAACAAATAAATTGCATTCAAAAACACTGAAAAATGTATAAATGTTGATAGATACATGAAAAGACAATTTGACTACATTTCCTCTTCAAACATGCATTTTTATTTGGAAAAATATCAACAATCTTATCAAGGCTAATTTTGTAATTTACTTTACCAGAAAGATTTATTACATCAACAAAAAAACATTCCAACACACAGAAAATAAATATGTACATGAAATAGCTTACTATGGCAGTTTGTTTACAACCTAATGAACCTGTGACATCAAGGCTTGTATTTTCTAAGGAAGTTATCGAGTGAAAAGTAATGGCAACAGTTGTAAAAAGCTTAAAAAAACTGACAGAAAATGGTTGAATATAGCATGTAACCTTGTCCAGACGCATCTTATTTTTACAAAAATTGAAGTTTGACATCTATGTGTGTCTATTGACAATAGTTTTCAAAATACTTCCTATGACCTTTAAATCTGAATTCAAAATGAATCTCAATACAGCTACTGTTGATGAAATCAAAACTTTAGTGAACATTGGCAAGGCCAAGGCTAGGATGGTTGTCCTGAAAAGGGAGGAATGTCAAGGACATTTAACCATGGACAAACTATTGCCTATTCCGAGCATTCCACTTTCAGTGATGGCGGAAAATGAAGGTAACTTTGTGTTCGATTCCGTAGAACAGGAAGAAAGAGATCCGGAATCTTCAAAAATGATTGACTCAGTGACAACTTCATCCATCAATCAGGATATTCCAGTGGATACCAAGCTTCATGGTTCATCTCAGCAATAGATTTCTGACGATTCCAATGGTATCAAGTCACAGATGTCCAAAATGATGCAGTGCATGGAAAAAATTGAAAAAACAATGTACACAATGAGTGACCGTCTGGACAAATTAAATTCCAGATGCTCAAATTAGAAAACAGAGAACAGTCACCTGCTTCACCATATACTGTACCATCAGCAACACATGTTACTAGAGGGGTTGTAGACCATGGTGTTTATCATCTTGTAGGGGATATTCATCAGTCAACTCTGGTTGCCAATAAATGTAAAAAGACAAATACAACTGCTAATGGTCCACCATCCAGGAAATTGCCTACATTTGATGGTCAGAAATATTGGAATGCATTTATCTTCCAATTTGAAAGAGTAGCAAAGAGGTATGGATGGGATGATAATGAAAGTGCATACCGGCTTGGTGAGAGTTTTCAGGATGATGCATTAGACTACCAAACTCCTTGCTGTCAAATTTTATCCTGGGTGATTATCACCAGTTGAAGAACAAAATGAGCTCAGCCTTTGGCCACAAGGATACACAGTCAGTGATCTGACGGAAAATACAGGATCTGAGACAAGGGCAGGAGGAGAGTATAAAAGAGTTTTCCAGAAGAACATGGAAATTATCTATGGGAGCATATAGTGATTTGAAAGAGGCAAAGATAGAAATTTTGGCTGTAGATGTAAGGATAAATCATCTGCTTTAGTGGCAATGAATCAGGAGGCTCTACATGCTGTTATCTTGGCTTCACAAAATCACAAAAATTCTTCATGGAAATCCTAAGCCTCAAATTAGACAGGTCCATTTGCAGAAACTAAAACAAACAAGATCATTCTGCAATAGAAGAACTGAAGCAACTGATGGACAAACAGTTGAAGCTTATGTGCAAGATAGCGGACAAACTGGATATGAGAGACCTCACTCCACCAGGTAATCTAGCTAGGGGTAGATATTATAATTGTGGGCAGATTGGAAATGAGAGCCACTATGGGAAAGACTTACCAACAAGTCTAAGCCTTCTCAGGAAAGGTCTGAGTCCCCAAAACCAAACCTGAGAAACAGATCACTGAGAACAAATTTAAACTAGGAGATGCTGAGTGTGTTGGCCTACACTCAGCTAACATGATAGGCCATAGGGTGGTAAGTGATAAGCTGGGTGATGACATTTCTGTCCGTGATACAGCTATGGTGTCACCTGGTAAACTTACTGATCCTACAATGAAAGCCAGTCCATTGGTATGTGATGATAAGTTGGGTGATGACAATTTTGTCCTAGATACAACTTTGACATCTCCGGATAAGTCAACTGGTCGAAAGAATGCTAGAATCAGTCCAGGTAAATCGGGTGATTGCTTTTCTGTCATTGATACAGCTTTGCCTCCATCTGGTGATCCTTCCTAATTTAAAACAAGAAATCAACAAAATGGACATATGACATATGAAGGAGGAAAGAAGCAAAATGTTAGAAAGAAAGAAATAAAAGCTGAATCAGCTGGTGACATCAAAGAAATACAGATGACAAGAAATGAAGGGTGGAGTATTGTAATTCTCACTAAAATCAATAGAGTTTAGTGTCAAGTGGTCATTGATACAGCAGCATAAGTAACAGTTGTAACTGAAAATATCTTTCAGGACATGACACCTCAGAGTAGTACTATTTGAGTCAATCGAACGACATAAGTCGTAAAAATTGATCTAAAGTGATCGGAAAATGATCTAGATCATTATTGATAGGTTATTGCTTTTTACTGGGTGAGATCAGACGCTGATGACTCTCTTTTTTACTGGGTAAGATCACCAGATATTGCGTAATAACTGACAGCACTTATTTGAATCTGAACCCATTTTACTTGAGAACTACAGGTTGAGATCACTGGTGCAAGAACTGGTAGCACTTATTTCCATTTACTTGAGAACTCTAAATGACAATATTTCAGGTAGCATACATGAGTGTCAGAATAGTGTTTGAGAACATATTGTAATCACAAACTACTTGATGGTGCAATGGTGGTCTATTGATGGCTTATTGCCTCATTTATTTTGAAGTCAGATCACTATTTTGATAGTTTAGCAATACTGGGAGAAGGAGCTACAGGGTTTTTTCGCTGATGGTGCATACTTATATATAACATGATCTAGATCTCACTGAAGAACAGGTAGGGCTGATGCTGATGCTGCAATACATCCAATATGCTGTAATAACTCCCATAATATGTAACTCCAATATAACAAGGAATATTGCTGGAAAATATAAATTTGGACACCTTGTTAAGTTAAACTCATTCCTTGTTATAACTACAACATGGCTGGTACTATTACACTCTGGGATTTGTATCTTCAAGTAAAGAATTTCCAACTGAAGAAACCAGCTGACTTTATGATGTTAGTTTTAAAAGACTTTCCAATAACCTGTCCTGGAAGATTTGGAATTTCTGCCTATTATATGGCACTGTTTTATTGGCATTATCCCTTTCATTTTTTCTCTCTGCTATCAGCCTCTTTCCAGATATGTACACATAAAATATCTGGTACCTATCGACAGTGGAAGAATAAGATGAATACTTTTTCACCTATGGCCAGATTCTACACTGACCAAGCCCAGGACATGATAAGAAGAATAGAAGGGGGAGGAGATGAAGTTGAAGATGCATGAGACATTTACTTTAATGCTACCTAATGTATATACAAATATGTAATAAAATATGTAAATCGTATTGTGAACTCTTTTTTTTCCAGGTCATATAAACAGCACTCATAGATATACAATATGTCATAATCTTGAGAATTTTTGCATCATCATCAATAATATGATGGTAACTGTCCCATATGGTCTTCAGAAGCTGTTGCATCATCAGTAATATGTAAACCAAAATTACATATGTATGCAAACATGAATTGCCTCATCATCACTAAATATTCTTATAAATAAACCTCTACATCATCTTAAGAATTTAACAATAATCTGTGACTTTGAAAATGGAATACAAATGTCCATTCTGTGCGTGTAATATGCTTAATGCATGTTTGTTGAAAATTCACTTGAAGATGTGCAATAAGTTCATATCTCAGAGGAAAACTTCTAAACAGAAATTTCAATGTGAATATTGTCAATGTGGTATGATTAACCAATATTTGTTGAATTGTCATATGAAGATATGTGCTAAAAACAAGGATAATTTACAGAAATGTAACATATGTGACAAGGAATTTCACTCATCTCAGCTGTTATTTCAACATTACAGAAACTGTGGGAAGTTTATGTGCTTTCAATGTGACTATCCATTTATTAGTACCAAAGCTCTGAATTCTCATATTCAACGTCGTCATAGGACACAGGGGAATGCAGGGACCAAAGACAATGCAGTTAATAAAGTTTACAAATGCTCCATTTGTAAATTCATATGTCAAAACAGGAAGGAACTATACACTCATCGTATGTCTCAGCATGGTGGAAATGACGTCTATGAAATTCCACCATATGTGGAAGATCTGAATAATCCAGAACTTCAAGCTGAGTATGCTATCAACAGACACCATATTCTAGCAGGAGATGAAGACTCTGATATGAAGAAGGTCTACAACTTCCCATGCAATAACCTCCATAGAGGATTCAACGAGATTAGAGGACATTTGACACAAATATATAACGACCAAGAAAATGCTTTTAGAATAAATTTTTCATTTGGTATGATACTACAGAATACAGAAACTGGTGAATATAGGTATTATATTCCTTATTTTAATAATAAGATCTTACATTTTCCATTTACTATATCTAATAGGAACAGTATTAGATTTCTTATGTTTAAACTTGCAAAATTAGATATTATAGAGCAGGCTAGAGCTGTGAGACCTTCAACTGCCTGGACATTAGCCTTTATTACAAATATTCAATATGTAGTTTTCAAGACAGAATTCCCATTGGGACAGACAGATAATTTTCCCTCATATCTTAAAAAGAATCCTTATATCATTTCCTTTTACATTAATAGAGTTACTCGCAAGCCCTATCAAGATAATTTGTGCTTTTTTAGATGTTTACATTATCATTTTAAAGATAAACAAACTGATACATTATTGCAATACCTTAATCAATGGAACAGATATAATAATTGCCCAGAAATTTCAAGGAATTTCATTGCAAATTTTAAAGGTGTCACCATAGAAGACATGAATCAGCTGGAACAATGTTTTAATGTAAAGATAATTATTGTATCTCTGAATTCATCTACTTCTGTAAATTTGATGTACGATTCCTTATATGAAAGTGAAAAAATAATGTATTTAAACAATTATAAAAACCATCTGAGTTACATAACAAATTATTCCAAGGTAGCCAACAAATTTCAATGTGAAAAATGTAACAAAATGTTTAATAGATATTGGAATCTTAAAAGACATTATCAAAATTGCTATGAAAGAACTAAATATATATTTCCTGGAGGCTTTCATAAACATCAAGAGACAATTTTTGATAAACTACAATCGCTAACTATATATGTACCTGAATCTGAAAGATATTACCCCACTTTTATTGTGTGGGATATGGAGGCTGTATTAATGAAGACAAGTACTCCATGCACTGATCAAATGAATTTTTTGTCCAAACACATTCCAGTAAGCGTTAGCATTTCCTCAAATGTTGAAGATTTTAGTGAACCCAAATGTTTTGTAGATACATCTTCTAATAATCTTATCTCTAGTATGATGTCCTATCTCATTGAAATAAGCTCTTCCAATTTAAGTAGACTAAAACTGAAATACGACTATGTATTTCAAGATCTGGATAACCTTCTTTCAAAATATACTGTGGATCCAGAAAGTGATTCAGATTTTTCAGTCACCTCCTCCACAGAATCCACTAACGAAGAATCACTAAGTTCTAACACGAAAACTCATTTTTTAAATAAGATACTGGATCTTCAGAAGAAATTTGAGATATATCTTTCCCAAATTCCAGTTGTAGGGTTTAGATCATACCTCACTACCTGATATGCAGGATTTTTATTCTACCCTCTCTAATACGAATCCCCTGAAGTCTGAGACTGAATATTTTGAATTGAAAGAAATATGGAGTACTCAAGGAATGCAAACTTTTAAGGACTACCTGGTTTACTACAATAACCTAGATACAGGTCCTTTTGTTACTGCACTATCTTCTTTTGTAAGCATTTACACAGAGCAGAAAATTGATATTTTTAAAGATTATGTGACCTTACCAGGAGTAGCAAGGAAGCTTCTATATGCATCCACAGAATCTAATTTTTCTTTGATTAACCAACAAAATGCTGATTTATATTATACTTATAGGAAAAATATTGTGGGAGGACCTAGCATAATATTTTCTCGTTATCATGAAAAAGGGGTTTCTAACATTAAGAAAATAGAAGGTAATAAATGTCAGTCTATAGTTGGATATGATTGCAATGGTCTATACTCCTATGCTATTAAACAGAATATGCCTACAGGTGTATACGTAAGAAGACATCCGGACAATAACTTCAGACCGGAAATATCCGAAAAATATATGGATTCATACGTATGGATGGATTATATTATGGTCAAAGAAAATATCAAAATTTTGCATAAATTAAATAATTCCAAAGAAATTAGAATTGGAAATTTTCTAGTTGATGGTTACGCTCCAACTACAAAGACTGTTTATGAATTTCAGGGTTGTTATTATCATTACTGTCGGGATGCTTGTCCCATTGTTAAGAAGATTAAGTCTTCCCATTGGCTTAAAAAAATTAAGAAAACTCAAATCAAAGATATTAGAAAGAAGGATTTCATTATCTCCATGGGTTATAAATACGTATCTATACAACAATGTGACTTCAACAAAGCAGTAAAATCACTCTGCACTGAGTATTATGACCATTATTTGCCTACGTATTACACTAAGAATAAAGGTTCATTAACTGAAAATAAAATTAAATCAGACATTGCTAATGGACAATTGTTCGGTGTAGTTGAGGTTGATATATCTGTAAAAAAGGAATTTAAAGAATTTTTTTCAGAATTTCCCCCCTTTTTTTGCACCTGTCAAGTGTCAATGTCAGACATAGGTGAGCACATGACTGAATATTGTAGTCAGAATGACATTATATTCGACTACAAGAAACTTCTTATTAGTGGAACCTCAGGGTCAAAGATGTTACTTTCAACTCCGCTGTTGCAGTGGTATCTGAAGAATAATTGTGAAATTACCAAAATTTATCAGATAATAGAATATCAACCAAAACTGGCTTTCAGATCCTTTATCGAAACAGTGACCAAATATCGACTGGAGGGTGATCGAGATCCTGACAAAGCAATCATTGGGGAAACCTATAAGTTGGTCAGTAATAGCTCCTACGGATCTCTGCTCATGGATAAGTCCAAACATTCCAATGTCAAATATTTAATGGATAAATCTAAGGTTTGTAAATTCATCAATTCGCCTGTCTTTAAAAATATGAATACATTAGGACAGGATTTATATGAAGTAGAGACATATAAAACTCGAATATTGGTAGACACTCCCATTCAAATTGGTTTTTTTATTTTGCAATATGCTAAGTTAAGAATGTTGGAATTTTATTATGATTGCCTGAACATTTATCTTAAAAAAAATTCATTCGAACTCACACAAACAGACACAGATAGTATCTACATGGCTATAAATCAACCGGATCTTGATCAATGTATATGCGAAAAAAATAAAGATAGATATCAGAAAGAAATTTTTAACTCCTGTTCGGATGACTTTTCTCCTCCTTGGTTTCCTAGGAGATGTTGCCCTCATCATATTGCATTAGACCGCCGCAGGGTTGGGATTTTTAAGAAAGAGTTTGAAGGATGTCAGATGATTTCCTTATGTTCTAAGTCCTACATCATTCAAGATTCCGAAGGGAAACAAAAGATATCTTGCAAAGGAATTTCTAAAAAACAATTGGTTGACCCTATGAATAAATTTCAGCAGACGTTAAATGAGAAAGTAATTAATTCATCAACTAATGTAGGATTTCGATTAAGAGGAAGTAAAATATACACATATTCTCAAGAAAAAATTGGGTTTAACTACTTTTATTGTAAAAGAGTTGTTGAGAATGATGGTCTAAGTACAAGACCCTTAGATATGGTTCTATGTCCATGGGAGGAAGATGTGATTTTGGTTGAAAAAATTCAATCCTCCTTGTCCAATATTTTTTTTGTTAAATTAAGATATGAGGAATACCATTTTTATTCTCTTGAGCAACTTTACTTCTTTTTATTAGCCAAACACTATCAAAACAATCGATTATGCGAACAGTTAGCTGTAGAAAATGATTGTTTTAAAATAGCTGAGGTAATGAAACTGTATAAAGATGTGTACATGGACTCAGAGATAAGAGAGCGCATTATGAGATTTGCAGTACTCCAAAAATTTATTCAGTGTCCTTTATTTAGAGAGGATTTAATGATCAATAAAAATAAACATCTTGTATATAAGCAACCAACTTTTAACAGCGAAGAAACCGCCTTTTGGGGAGTTTCTACACCCTCTAAGCTGGTTTCTGTTTTGAAACCATCTTCTTTAGCTGGCAACAATATAATGGGACAAATATTAATGGAATATGTTGAAAAACTTTGTAATTTTTGATTATTTTAAAATTGAAATCGGTAAAAATGAAAAAGGACTTCCCAAACTACTCTGCTTATACAACCTAAAGAAGGAAAAACAATCCGACCTCAATGAGTAATCTATCAGAATTTGAATTTGTAACGGCAAATCTCGCTCATTGAAAGGAAATGAGTGCATTAGTTTGCTAGCTTCTCAAAACTGAAATCGGAGTCAGACAGCATGCTTTAAAAAGTGAATGGTTTTTGGTTATTGTAGTATGCTTTGCTAAATAAAATGTAAGAAATCTGAACTAATATTAATTTATTACATGCTATGTTAATTTCTCGAATACATAAATATACAACTGTTATGTACAAATCTTCAATACACATATACATTTATTAAAATAAAAAATATACAAATGTCAATTGACAATTTCACTGTACAGTCTTTTCACAATATCTTCATTACATTCCAAGTTACTGCTGAAATTTGTTAATAATATATTGTAGTCTATCTTTCTGCAACTGTAGTAACTGTAGTAGAAGCAAAACAATCCACATGACTCTGTATATGATGATTGTAACCTCTTTTTATTGTACTTGTATGTAAATCCTTTACTGCTCAATAAATTATGTATTTCTTTCGCTGGCTTTTTTCCTAATGAATCGAAATATTCCACATGCTTTCTTTGATAATGCAGAACTATCCAATGACTTCCTTTCTTCTCAGAACTGTCCAGATTCACTACGATAATCGACGGTACTGGAAGATCTTGGGGTATTAGATCTATAGGATAAACTCCTATGAATATTTTATTGATTTCTTTGTCGCTTTTCATCATTTCAAAAACTTCTGTATTCATGATCCCAGTGTCACATTTCTACTATGATCAATACTTAAGGTCTCAGGAAAACTTCCATAAATTATAATATTTATAGTTTCTGGCAAAGCCTTTGAAAATCTCATAGTTAACCTCGTATGACCTTTAATACCTTTACTCATAATATGACCTGAGAGGAAACTTTGAATGTCAAATAAAAACAAAGTATAGCCTTTGTCATATTCTAATAATTTTATAATAATCCCATTTTTCTTATTATAATCATTGTCCAATAAGGATAGGTAAGAGGTAACGAAGTCCCCTTTCTCAAAATTCAGAGTTAATGCTCTATTAGGTACAGGTTGTCCATCTACAGTCACCTCCAGGTAGTTAACGTTCATATGTTTGAAATCAAAAGGATTTTTACTGTAATCTCCTGAATAACCTGCATTGGAGACCATTCCTATTATTAATTTACTTGGAACCATACCATGATATATGTTATCTGTCATAAAATTAAGGGAACCTTTAGCAACACTGAAACTCTTAATGTCACTTCTCCAAAAAGGATATATTGCAGGACTAATTTTTAAGGCCTCATCATGCGCCACTATCATCTTTGGGTTAAGAGAAATGTAACATACTTTCCATACCGCAGCAGTGATTACTAACTTGTAATTTTTAGTTCCTAATCTCATTAATCTGAACTCGTTTAAAGCCTGAAACAACTTAAGGTTTACAGAAACTCCATTTAGAATTGCTCTATTTTCGCCTTGACAAATATCAAGATATAGACATCCCTCAACATTGGCTGAATCACCATCCTTAGTAGGTCTACCTCTTTCGGTGTATCCACTATTGCTTCCTATATATTGTAATTCATCCAAATGCCCTGCCTGGTCTTTAAAAAACATAGCTGCCTGTGCCTGAGATAATATCATATCATTATTGGACCCTAAAAAGAGGTCAATGAGTGCTTTGTAAGGATAATTAACACCCACATCCGGTGAGATAAGTTTCTGATTTAAAGATAAGTCAACTTGTCTGAAAATAGAATGTAAGGTAAAATTGACAGGTGCTACTTGATCTGTATTAGGTGTGGGGTCTCCATCAAGAGTTCTTTCATCGCTAACCTTTTTCCCTTCTTCATCTGTGAGTACATATTTTATGTGTAATTTGCTTTTTCCTAAACTTATGTAATCTACAGAGGTTCCTGGTACATTGAATTCTATAACCCCTCCCTCAGTTATGGCTGCAATAGGACTGTAATCCACCCAGTATTCCTTGACAATGGACCTATCAGTGGGAGGTGGAGCAAATAAAGATAGTGACGTCTGGACTACATCCATATGGATCTGTAGCTTGTTAACTTTTTCTTAATTTTTTTTTTTTTTGCTTTCTTCTTGGACTTTGTAACTGGCAATTTTTTTTTAATTTTTCCTTTTTTATTAACAACCTTTTTTTTTTTTTTCTTCCTAGAGGTATTGTTTAGTCTGTCTTTACCTCCTATTTGATATTTTTTTATAGCTTTCCCTCTATTTATAATCATTTTGTCTCTAACCTCACTTTTAGCCTGGTCAACTGCTGCTTGCGTAGGACTAACTATTGAAACATCTATAGAATCTTTGTTTTTATATTTTGCATGGTCATCATCACTATCTAGAACGTAATAGTTCTTTGATAGTTCTATTTTTCCATCCATACATTTTTTACAAAATTTTAAATATTTATTCATAATTTCTTCTTCTTTCGAAGATGCAAGGTTAATTCAACCACTCCAGTTAAACTACTTGCAAAACGAAGGTTCTTGTTCTTTATATATATACCAATTCGACTGAAACTTTGATTTTTAAGTGGTAAATAGTAAACATTATTAAATAATTGATATTTATTCGAATTAGATTGAGGTAAAAGCCTTAATATACCCTCCATTGAATTTCTGACATAGGAGTAATCCACAATATCTGAAAACAAGTACAGGGTTTCATTGATTACAGTACTCACATGGAAATCGCATATCCCTACTTCCCAATCACCAGATAAACTAGTTCTCTCAGCGATCTCGACTGTAAAGTTATAAGCCTTGTTATTCGGATGAAAATTTAAGGAATCTATAGAGGATAAGAAAAAGTAAATGCTATCTTCTTCCATCTTTATTATTTGAGATCTTAAATTATGAAAGAGATCCTACATTATGAAATGGTTTATATACTCTTATGCCCTATATATTTTCTACATCTTCCTCTGGAATCCATGAATTAAACTTTGGAGGCCATCCCTTCCATTTCACTAATACCTCCACCTGCCCACCTTTTTTTTTCTTTCTTTTTTTAAGAATTTCCTCAATTTTATACAAAATATCAGTACCTATGTATGCTAATTGCAGTTCAGGTTCATAAAAGAAACCCTGAATTACCTCATTATTGTAATCTTTTAACTCATACATTGGAATATTTTGATTCAATTTACGATTAATTATAGTAAAAATTTCGCCAGACCATTTTGCAGTATATTCTTTGTCGAACATTCTTTTAAGATGACTTATCTTAACCCTGTCTGATATGTCGAATTTAAATTTTTTTTTATTCAAGGTTTGTAAGAGTTTCGGATTTTTATTTTGTTTTTTGATGCTAAAGAAACTTTTGGGGTAGTTGAGATTATCATATTGAAATTTCCAAAGTAAATACTGGTTTTTCGATTTTGCATCTTCTGGACTCATATTAATTGATCTATGGATAGAATTATTGTATCCATAGGTTAAGTCAGTCAGAATATCAATCCATCTTAAGGTTTCTTTTTCACTTAAATATTTCATTATTTTGTTTTTAATAGTTTTAATAACTCTTTCAGCATAATTAGCTTTGGTTTCATAGTATGTGTACAAATGTTTTATTTTATTTTCATTTAACAAATTATTAAATGAATGGTTCTTATATTCACTTCCTTGATCAGTTCTTAGAATTTCTGGTTTCTCATCTGTTTCTCTAATTATTCTTTGAAATGCATTCACCATTTCATCCCCTCTTAAAGTTTTCAATGGTGCTGTATACAGATATCGAGTAAATATATCTATGAATACTACAAAATAACCGTAGTCATTGTTTTCTGACTTGAATTTCACCATGTTAGCTGTATCACTATCCCATTGATAATTTTTTGTAAAAGCTAAGACTTTAGGTCTTCGAAAAGTCCTTCGAGCTGGGCGAAAAGTTGTATAAGTTTCCTGTTTACTGAACCACTTCCTTAAATACTTAGGGGTTATATGATACTTTCCATCCCTTTTAATATATGGATATAATTTACTGTAACTGCTGTAAACTACTGGACTCCTGATATCATAATAAAGGTTATGAAGATATGTATCGATTTCTTCATCTGAATTAAATTTTTTTGGTCCATTTTTGAATCCATTCATTTGCTCCACTCCCTTTTTGGATTTCCCTTCCATTTTTTTCTTTAATTTTTGAGAGGTAATTATCTTGATTGTAAACCGCTTTTTCGGGAAGACCTGGTGGAGGGAGGGGATGATTTATTTCTGCCTTGTCCTTTGTGTTATCACTGAACTCACTACTTACAGTCTCCTTTCGATTATTGTCCAACAACTTTTCTGATTTCCTCTTATTATTATTATTATTATTATTCAATATCCTGCTGTCTACACTTCTGAATTCTTCTCCTTTAAGTATTTCTGAGTTACTGTCATGTATTTTTGGATGGATATCCCTGTCATTCACTGTTTCCTGATTGCTTTCTGCAATTTTATGCTCCTTTTTATCAGCTAAAAAGCTTTTGAAACTCTGATACTGTTCATGTGGTATTAATACGTACTTATTCATTCTAAAATTTTTTCTATGTAATATTTAATTGATACAAGCAAATTGGTTATTCCTTCAAAGTGTTTTCTTGCTATACTCCTCCTCCCTCTTTCCCCAGACTTTATATATTTTTTCAATATTTTTAGCCAACTTAAGAATTTTTCTCTTTTCTTCTTAGTTAAAGGAAGCTTGAATACATTGTAAAAAATTTCCGCCACTGCTTTCAACTGAGATGGTGTTGCATGAATGAATATATGTTTATTTAGGTATAAATTATTCTCCAATAACAGCAGAATGAAATGTTTAGAGTTTTTGAGGTTCCTAGACATTTTAAACCATATGTAGATAGCTCGATTTTCTATTCAAAGGAAAATGAAAGAAATTTTTTCCTATTTATATATAGTCATATGTTCACCAGGAAATATGTTACTTCTTAGCATGTAACTATCTTTATTTCCAGGTGATAAATCGATCAATAGGTAACCAAAAGGATCTGCAGTTGCATCTAAGTAAACCTCTAATAGTTTCTTTGACATACCTAATTGTCTTCCCAATAATTTAATTTGTTGAATATCTCTAGGATTTTTAAATAAAAAGAAATAATGAGTATTTAAAGATATATCTCGACAATATTTTCCCTGGTGAAATAAATTTTGCAAAACTAAAATAACACTAATGTTTTTATGATGTGATTCTCGACTAAAAAGATTTGCAATGAAAATGTTGTTTAGAGCTGAAGCCTGCATATCATCAATCACAAGTATGCACTGGTCATCATTAGGGTAAGACTTAAAATCCTTCTCTGTAGGTAGACCTTGTCTGTATTCTATATCACTAGTAATCTCTTCCTCAAACTTTTTCTGCCAGTTGTTATAAAAATAATAAATTTTCTTAATTTTTTCTGAAAAAATTGCACTGATGTTATTTAAAAGTCTCAAAACGAAGGTAGATTTTCCGGATCCGGTTGGACCACATACTATAGAAGTGAATGGGTTCTTCAATAAAAATGGATCCATAAACCCCAGTAATTTTGGCAGTGTACAAGGTGTTAATAGTTTGCAGTTGAGAGATAGCCAGCAAATACCTGTTTTCAATCTGCTGCAATAAGTCAGATGAAAGGAAATATTTCAGAGATTGTTTGAAAGCTAGCCAGAAGTGTGAGTAATGAAAGCTGTGCTTGGTTATGCATCCTCACTGCAACTCATCCATTCCTTTTATATCTGTTTGCAGACTCCAGTGGATTAGTTCCTCTCCTAAATACTCTCAATTTTTTGCAATATCTCTTTAGCTGATAAAGTTTACATAAATATGGAAAATTTCAAAATATACATATTTCTTTCTGTATTCCTTTTTTCTTTCAATGAAATAGTGAATGGATACAGCTGTGATTATGCAGAATGTACTTGCATGGAAGATATGATAACCTGTGTTGGAGTTGCAGCACCCAGGTTCAAATATAGAGCCACAGTGACTATGCTGTATATGGATAATGTACAGGTAGTAAATTTGATCGATATTCTGAAGAACTTGCCAAATTTAAAATATTTAAGTTTAGTAAATATGAAATATTTCAACTGCAAATGGGTGAAGGAAGTACCAAGGGATGTGTATGTGAGGACTAATATGTGTTTAAAATTAACAAGTACACCTCATTATTCAACAACTGGTCAGTTTTTTTTTGAAGAAAAGACACTGAATCAAGATAAGGTCTCTGAGCAAGAGGACAAGATGCTATCTAGTCGATATGGAACAAGATATCCTTCTGTCACTGAACTGCCAGAGAGGGAGGACACAAAACAGATAAGTGAGCAGATAGATAAGAGACAATCTACCTCAATGTACAATGAGGGATTCGAAACAAAGACTACAAGGTACTCAGAGTATCCACAAAGTCAGAATTTGAAAGACGGAAATAACAGGTATTTTTGGTGGATTTTATTAGCCATCTCATGTATTGTGGTTACAATAATAATTCCATCCATAGTACACCTATGCAGGAAAAAGTTACTCAGAAGAATCCAGCCTCAGGATATTGAGGATGATATTGCTATACCATTGTCTGAGGTACTTAATGAAGACAACCCCCTCAGAGATGATAATGAGTAAGTTATAAATTATTAGCGTTTGTTGCCTTAATATCTTCAATAACCTCACTTAATTCTTGTTAAAGGAAAATTCCTTCATATTGTACCCGCAAAAATATATTTACAATAATTAAAATGCGAATATCTTGGATTGCAGCTTATCTATTATCCCATATTCTTCCTGGCAAATGATGGAAGAAATTGATTGCTCTGTTGAATCAGATATAGGTAATGATTTCGTACCATTTTTTATATATTCCTTGAATGTGACGTCACTTTCCATGGACTGTGACGTCACTGATGACGTTCACTGTATTTCTACGTATAATTTTAACGTAAGAAGCTTCTGCTTTTTAGTAAACAGTGAAGATCTTGTTGTTTAATTTCATTGAGTGGATTATAAGTTCTAAAGATGAAGTTCATTTCTTTACTTGTTGTTTTTTTGTAATATCTTGTATTTATCAAAATGTGGACTCCAACTTAATTGAATGTATGACTGAGGGTCGTGAGGTTGTGATTTAGACCTTTGATGGTCGCGGACCAAAGAATAGTAATATTTTCTTCTGTAAAGATGACAAAGTTATCAGGACATACACAAAATGCCATGTAAATTATATCAAACTACCTGTTGACAAAATTATGAGAAGTTTCCCTTCAGTTAGAATAATAAACTGGGCTTGTACCGGAGAGTGTTATGTCCTACACTCCACTGATGGGATTACTGTAAAAGGATGCACCAAAGGTAAATTTATTTATTTTTAAAAAAATTTTTATATAAAATATTACTATCCAGTAATCCAGTTACTATTCAGTTCACAGTTGAATTCATTAAAAAATCCACCATTAACCTGATTGAGGCTAGGAGGCGATAGACAATTGTTATTACCCGGTATTAATATTTTTCCAGGTCAGATCCTCGAATCTATGTGTGTGATCTATTTCTAAATTTTTTTTTTTATTTTTTAGTGAACATGAAGAATCCCGAATCTGATTCCCTCTCAGAGGAGGAAACTGGAGAAGAAAGCCAGGTGGAATTTTCTCAAACTCAGCTGAGACTCAATTATGTGTTATTTCTTCTACCACTAGTGGTAGTATTTGGTGTTGTCTCAATAATGTATATCAAGCATTATATTCGGAATAGAATTCGGAATCTTATTCAATTACTGGACAATCACATGGACATGGAGGATGCAGATCAAACCCCAGTAAAAGTTTTGGAAATGATGGATGGAATTGAAAGTGATGATGGTGATCTGACATCTGATCTGATATGGGACGATTCGATTGAGAAAAATGCTCAAATATTAATTGATGAGATCAGTGATCAAAGAAAGGAAGTGGATCCAAAAGATCAAGATAATGACCATTCAAGCATCAGTTCTGTTATTGCTGTCAATCTTGAGGATTACCTCAGTCTTTTCAATGCAGGAAACACTTCCATTCGAGATGATTTGCCCGTTACTAATAATCAACTCCCAATTTCATCCTCAACCCCAATAATTGCTGAGAGGAATTCCAATAATTCCAGAAGTGAGGATTCTCAGAGGAATTCTTTGTCTAAATACCTTAGCTCACCTGAACATTTTCCATCTTTCAATGTGAACATCTTAGGCTCAGATTCAGAAAGTTCACAGGATGAATGTGACCTCAAAGTTCAAAGTAAAACTAGATCTGGTAGGATTTACAAAACTGTGTAATTGAAAGATATTTTCCATAATTATGCATGTACATTTATTTGAAACTGAACATTAGAAATCATGTGTTTCATGATCAATGGGAACATATAATTATGTAACTTGACTTTTTAAAGTTTTGGATGTACAATAGAAAATTCAAAACACATTAGAGTAATTTTAAAGATTACATGATGTATTACACGCATAAGAATAATTTTTAACCTGTATGTTACATAGATGTTGTACTGATAGTTTAGAGATTTATAAAAAGTAATTTTAAAGATTACATGATGTATTACACACATAAGAATATTTTTTAACCTGTATGTTACATAGATGTTGTACTGATAGTTTAAAGATTTATAAACAAATGAAGTTGATGAACACACTGTAATTCCACAAAAATTTTAACCTGCATGTTACATAGATTTTGTACTGATATTTCCGACGTTAATAAACACATTGTAATTCCACATAAATATATACAAGTGATTACCAAGATATTTCAGTAAATTAATATATATGTATATTTCATTTAATATATACTCCTGAATATATAATTTTTACATTAACTTTTGTGTATCTTTGACTTTTGCAGTAAGTACAATGCACTGATATTATAATAACACGTTATTCTGAATGAGGACATTGTACTTGGGTTTACATTTCTTTATTTCCCTGCAAGTTAAACCTATAAGAGTACCTCTTGAAATTATTTTGTGGGTATAATTATTGCTTCATAAAATGAACGTGATTCTAGTGATTTATATTTCCTTATTCTATAACTAAGTCAATACATGCATTAGCTGATGGAGGCAACAAATATCTGAAGTAAGTACACCGCATTTGATGTGTATCATTTCACACAACATCTTTGAGAGTTTCTAGTAGGCGCTGCCTCACCTAGTTACATTTTAAGTATCTGACTGGTCAGAACTCACACAAATGTGTGCAAAGAAGGAAACAGAGTTAAATGCGAGTTCTTAATAACATCTAATGTATTGTACAATGGAGTGGGGGTAACAGATTTTACCACACTTTTCCAATGTGGAATGAGGGTTATCTTAATTTATATTTCTCATATCAATGTTACTCCATTGTAATGCATGTATGATTCTTAGTTATACTCTTATATAAAACCAAAAAAAATTTAAAGAAATAATTCACAGAGGTCTCATAAATATGACAGGTGAATCACCTGTTTCAATTACAGCCATACAGGATGTACATTCCAATGCCTCTGACCTTTCTTTCTGCTTCAGAAATGCTGCACATATAGTGCAGTACAGGTGCCCACAGATTGTCATGAATAATACACTAATTTCGAAATTAATATTGCAAGAGCAACATGAGGCATTTCTTGCCTTTTCATAGTAATATGTCTCCCATTCGTTACACAATGATAAGTCAATGTCATTCGGAAGGTGATTTAGCATGAAGGCAGCTGAGAAGGCTTTGAAAAGGTTACCTTCAGTTAGGTTATCAATTAAATCCTGCTCATAATTCTGTCTTATGTATGTACCTGTGGGCACCCATACGAAAACTGAGGTCTCAGAAGATTTTGACATGTTACAGGTGAATGATTTAGTGAATAAATTGCCCTTTAGATGACTTCTGCACATTGGACACTTTTTTTTTTTTCTTCCATCATTTCGCCAAATTCTTCCAAACTCACAGGAGCACTCAGGACAGAGGAAATGAGAGCAAGGATTTGTTATAATGATCCTGTCCTTCTCCAGATACTCGGAGCAGACACAACATCTCATTGTCTCCATTTCATCTGACACGTAATGCACAAAATCTGGGTATTTCTGGCTGTATTAAAAAAATTTTGTTTTAGGATTGAGGATAAAAGTATCTGATGATTGGTGATATCACTTATTCTTAGAAAAAAAATATACACTTTCTTAATAATTTCTAATTCTAAATAAGAATGAGGGGTTAAAGTGCTCTAATAAATGTATGATTATAGTCAATGAGGAAGATAAAATACTGAAATAAATTCATATTTGAGGCTACAGTTCTTAAGTTATGACTACAATTTTTTAAATTATTATGTAAAAAATGCTACTCACGCAATATAGTTGGGTATAGCATCATTGAGCAAAAGCAGTACCAGAAATGCCTCACGGTAGTTATTCTTGTCCACTAGTGACACCAGCTCCATTAGTGTGACTGTAGTACTAGATATCAAATCCGGATAATAAACATCCCTCTTCTTCCCAAGGAATACGTTGACAGCAGTTTCCATCCTTTTTCGACTGTTAACTAATTATGAAATTCAATCAGAGAAAGATCAGATCCAATCTTCGAAAGCTGAGACAGTTGACTGTAGATAGACATATTTTCATCAATATTTATAAACAAAAAAGTGTGTCATCCCATTGTCCATGTAACGAGCATATGTCCCCATCTGTATTCCCATCACCATCAAAATGTTAGAAAAAAACTAGAATATATCACCAGACAATAGTTCTGAAAATTCTGTACACTTCATTTGATCCACTTTCATGTCTTCAAACATTTCTATATTATATATCTTCTGTACAAATTTAAAGGAAAAAAAAAATCCCAGGAGCTTCAATTATAATGGAATATTCTCTGAAACCTCACCCCTGCAGGAGGTTTCTGTATCAGTCTTGCACTCTTCACATGTGTTGACATCATGCCCTGATCTATCTTGATCCAGAATGCAGGGTTCACAGGTATATATTTCTGAATATTCTGAATACATTTTTTGTGCCACTTTTATGAATTCATTCCACTCATTAAACCTCAAGGAGATGCCTTGAGGAGAAGCATATTTCCTTCCATTTGCCATTTTCCATAACCTTATGGATACGTTTCTATAGGGAAATGCACAGGTGACATATATACCAGATCCTAAATAATAACTGCAGTCCACGTCTTTTTTACCATCAGAAATCTTCTCAATAGCAGACATAATGAACTCAACGTAATGTAAAATTACAACTAATTTAGGTACGGTGAGTTTAATACCTTCATTTTTGACCTCACCTTCTTCCCATTCCTTCAAATATATATTTTCAATAAGTCCATGGGAGCCTTGATATATGACGTACTTGGGTCCTCCAAGATGAAATGTCCTTTTGATCACAGTTGAACTACATTCATTAATACCTGATACAGTAGGTTTCTCAACAGAAAAATCACTTGTGGGTACATTACTCATCAGAAGACTCGAAAGCGAGTCCTCAAAGGTTTCTGAAATCTTGCTAGTAGTGGTACTTGCTAAAGACCTTTTATTCTTGCTTCCACCCAAACCATCACTCTTCCTTTTCTTGGATCCATTGCTAGATTTAACTACTGCTGCCTCAGCCATTATTTGAAGTTCAGCTAAGATAAAAGTTTGAGGTTACAAGTATCATATAACTGTGAAAAAATCTTCAGTGACAATCAGCGTTATTAGGGAGTTTATATAGATTTAGAGGCAGAGGTAGTAGCACAACTTGGACCAATGAGATTGTAACATCTAACAAAAAAGAAAAGGCTGATGAGGCAGTTATTAATTGCAATACAAGCAAAAAATTCAGACTATAATGCATGTAGAGACTTGTTCCAGGTTCATCAAGGATATATGTCGAAATATGACCTAAAAATTAACATTTTCATTCATATGATGCAATCATGTAAAAGATTTCACAAGTGATCTGTTACACTTAAAAATGATTGAATCAGATAGCAAGACATATGGACCTTGTTCTGATGACTGTTGTGCCACATATTATGCTGAGCTGTTTTGTTGTCTGTTGTGCAACATATTATTATTCTGAGTTGTAGCATGTGGATTGAAAGTGAACACGTGTTTGTTTACATATTGAATAAATTCTAGATCATTAGCCTCAGCAAATTATTTCTCAATCATCCAGGCATTTGAATCTAAGACAATTAAGCAATGTAAACATATTGGTGTGTCTAGGTTATAAGCATTGAACTGTCTAGTTACATGCACTTAGTGACTAGATAGATCTTTGAGAGATGTATTGGAATGAAAGACATAATATAGGCTTCAAGATATTTTATTACTTTTTCAATTTTTTTTTTTTTTTACAACAAATGATAATTGAGAAATGGATTTAACATTAACACAAAGGCACAGTAAGGAGAATGCTTCTGGTGCTCTTCCATTGGGGTGTCGTAGGTCTCCCACTCTATAAGGTTAAGATTACACCAGGGACAGATAACTTTATCTCCTTGACCAGAATAATAGAACCCAGCTTTCACATATCTCTGAGCAGGAATTGGATGCGACTTGGGCCAGGTCGCAAATGTAGATATTCTGTCATCATATCTGAAAAATCCATCTGTAGGATGAACTTTGGCTTTCGGATCTGATCTGGGTTCTCTAAGATCTGATGATCTGTCAGCTCTTACATCTGTTCTATCACGCCTTTCAGCTGAAAGATGTAGGCCTCCAACATGACCAGTTTTTTCAACTTTACTTCTACTACATAGAGCAAATCCTGCAAATCCTGGCCTCATACCACCCCTCATAGCCTTAGAGTCAGCTGCATCATTTGATTCATCACCAGTCAATCTGAAAGAATAAGAAGGCTCGGAAGCAGCCTTACAAATATCTATAGTTGAATCAGATTGGTTGGACATTTTTTGAGGTTGTTGATTGCAGAGATTTTAAATTAAAAATGATATTTGAGATTTCTTGGAGGGTTTATATATATTCTTCATACATAAAATATTGCTGAGATTGATTAATAAAGGAAAAATGATGAAATGCTTCCATTAATAGCACCTAAACCATTTAATTACACTTCGAAGAAGAGATATCATACAAATTGAAAATTTGAGAAAAAGGGACGCTTCAAACTAATGTAGTTATCCTACTAGTTGATTATATACAATCCGAAAATTGACAGAATATTGGGAAAAGAGTCGGATGTAAGAGTATTTGGATGCGTTAGATCGAGGTCTTTCCTAATTTGAAAAACATATTTGTTGTAATGTGTGCAGACCAATTGACAAATAAATGTGTGGTGTTCAAATAAGTGCTATCAGTTATTGCACCATCAGTATCAGTTATTGCACCATCAGCGAGGTGTATCAGTTATTGCACCATCAGCGAAAAGGCTGTAGCACTTCCTCAATAGCAGATATGTACCAGCAAGTCCCCAGTATTGCACCATCAAAGAGGCAATAACCTATCAATAGTGATCTAGATCATTTTCCGATCACTTAAGATCAATTTTTACGACTTATGTCGTTCGATTGACTCAAATAGTACTACTCCTCAGCCATGGGTGGTAGAAGAAGTAATCTTGAAAGATGCTACTGCCATAAATAATATTCCAGCCAAAATGGTTTAGTTGGTTTCTGTCAGATTAGGTAAGAAGTTCTATGACTGGAATATTTATGTGGCACCACTTACAGATGAGGTTATTTTAGGCATTTATTTCTTGAAAGAGAACAAGGACATAGTGAACTTGCAAAGTAACCAAGTTACCATCAATGCTGAAATGATATGAGCCAATTTAAAGAAAAAATGGTCAGGTGCTCAACATAAAATCAGCAGAGTTACAACAAAGAAAATGGTAGTACTACCACCTTATACCCTGAAAATTGAGAAAGGCATATTTGAATATCATATGGAAGACCTTTGCAGTTTTTCACCAGTAGTTTCAGATAATTATTGCTCACCTTATGCATTGGTGAAAGTCAATGGTGACAAAGAAATTCCAATTAATTTTTGGAATCCTACTGGCAGGTACCATACTCTGAAAAAAGGATCAGTCGTAGGAAATTGCATGGAAACTCAAATTTTGACTAAAGAATGTTCACCTGTTTGATATGGTCAATACAGAATGCTAAATGTTTTGATTCAGTTAATGAAGACATTGATGTGGGCAGAAATAAAACTGAAACTGATAAAAATAAGTATCTTTGTAACAAGATTCCATGTCACTTGCAAGAGATGTTCAGGAAATTATGTAAGCATATATCTGACAGGGAGTCAGAACACTTTGCATGTTTATTTAATGATTTCCAGGATCTCTTTGCCAAAAGTGATACTGATTTAGGATGCTTTATGGCCATAAAACATTCCATTGACACTGGAGATTCAAAACCTGTGAAATAATGAAAACGTTGTACACCTCTTGGATTTCAGAAAGAGGAAGAAAAGCATTTAAAGTCCTTGTTAGAGTGTCATGTAATTACACCCTCCATTTCTTAATGGGCATCTGCACCGGTTTTAGTGCGGAAAAAAGACAGATCAATTGGTGCATAGACTACAGAGTTATTAATGAGAAATCTGTCAAACAGGTTTGGCCAATCCCATCATTTTCACTGCAGAATTATTTTCAAATCTGAGGGACATATCCACTGTAAATTTAAACTCTGGTTACTGGCAAATCGAGATCGATGAAAATGATCAACACAAGGCTGCTTTCATCACTAAGTATGGGTTATATGAATACTAGCGCATGCCATTTGGTCTGACAAATGCTCCAGCTACATTTATGCGAGCAATGACATTGGTACTACAAGGCCTACAGTGGAAATAAGTCATATTTTATTTGGATGATGTTTGTATCATTGGTGGTAGTTTCCATCATCATCTCTCAAATATCATTGTCATGATTCTGTAAATGCAGGCCATGGAGGAATCAACAACACCAAAAATAACATTAGAAGGTCATATATCTGGTATAGCATGTCATCTGACATTGACCAGTATGTGAAATCCTGTGGTGTCTGTGCGAATAGCAAAAAAGCAAATAGGAAGGCCAAGGGGCACCTAAAAAGTTTTCATTCAGGTTATCCTATGGATATTTTACGGCCCTTTAACAAAAGCAGCCCAGGAAATCAATACATATTAATGGTGATTGACCAGTTTACCAGGTGGGTGGAAGCATTTGCAATTCCAAATCAATCAGAAACCATTGCTGATGTAGTATTACATGAGTATTTTCAAGATTTGGAATACCGTTAAACATAAATACTGACCAAGGAAAGAATTTTAATGGATGTTTGATGAATGTTGTCTGTGAAAAGTTAAAAATTAATAAAACAAGAACAACACTATACCATCCATTTTCAAACGGACAGATAAAATGCTATAGCAGAACACTATTGAAAATGATTTGATGCTACGTGGACAAAGAACACAATGAGTGGGACAAATACCTTTCTTTGTTGACATCACCTATAAGACCATTACAGAGAAAAAGGATTTACAGCTAATGAACTAATGTTAGGAAGAGAGTTGAATATGCCCATTGACATTATACTGGGAATGGATGAATTAAGAGCTGAAGAATTAGAACCTGAAAATTACATTGATAGACTCCAGAAGAAACTAGAAAAGGTATATCACTTTGCCAGAGAAAATATCAATGAATTCCAAACAAGACAAAAGAGGGACTATGATGTTACACTGTTTGAGCATCAGTATTCACTTGGAGATTTGGTGTATGAAATAGATTCCTCTACCAAACTTGGAGTAGGAAATTGAAGAAAATATGGAAAGACCCATATTTGGTAGTTAAAATAATAAGCCCAGCCTTATATCAAATAAAGGGAACCAAGGAACCTAGAATAGTTCACCATGACAAACTATGTTTGGACAGAGATGTTCTGATCTGGGTCAAGCGACAAAGAAAATTCTTGTTTGAGGATAAAGGAGATACTGAACAAGGGAATAATGTTTCAGCAACAAAACCAAATCATAATACTGTACAGGAACAAAGAAAAAATCCCAGACAGAAAAACAGTGACATGTGTTATGATGGTATTAAAGAATTATTTGAGAATGCAGAAGCAATAGTTACCACATCAAAAGGGGGAAAAATTAAGAACCGCCCCCCCATCTCCTTGATTTTGAGTTGTAAAGTCATTATAACTGTGGTAGTTCATAGTTAAATATAGCTGGTTGTTCTGTTTTAATTCTTAAAATATGTAAGGAGTTAATGCTAAGGAAAAAGTAATACTTGTATGTATCTTGAGTTTTGCATTGGAGTAAAACTCAAGATTATTGTTCAACATTTTAATAATAAATCATTATCTTTGACTTGTAGAAAAAGAGGCAGTTACAATTCCTGTGGCTGAAGCAGTTGGAACTTAATGACACATCCTTTTATAATTTTCTTTTAGGTCTCTGTATCGAGGGCATTTTATATTCAAGCAATGTTTTACAATTGACATAGAACTGGATTATTATAAGGAAGGATATATCCTTGCAATGTGATTAAAGATGTGCCACTTCCTCTGAAAGATAGCACTGATAGCCTAAATGTGGGAGGCCAATCTATACCTGTTAAGACTGCATTCTTGTCCAGTGTGTCAAGGCTGTGCTGTAGTTGTAAAGAGACAGGTCATGATATACCATTTCCCCAAATTATTAGATGTAAAACATGCAGAAGATAGCATATTGCTGAGTGTTTATCGGGAAATTCTGTCTTTCTTATGTAGGGAATTAGGATTGGTAGATTGCTTAGCTTTAGCCATGTATGTTAAAAAAGAGTATCTGCACTGTGCAACCTCATGTGATTGACAAAAATATTACTTTAGTTTCTGAGAAACTAGTGGATGAAATAAAGGGTATTTCTCAGATTTATTTATTTGTTTAGATTTATTTCTTGTTTTACGTCGCGTTCAACAGCCAGGGTCATATTGCGACGGGTAGTTTACAGGTGGAGGAAACCAGTGCATACTGCACTGTAAACCACCGGGCATCAGCAAGTAACTACCAACTTTCCAACATGAAGCGCCCGGCCTGAGATTCGAACCAGCGGCCTCAGAGGTTGGAGGCGAGAACTCTAACTGCTACACCACTGAGCCCCCTAGGGCATTTCTCAGAGTGAATTGTAGGAATTTTTGCATTGGAGAACTGTGACTAACATTCTCATGGTAATGAGTCTAGATAGGGTAATCCTGTTCAGGGAGATTGAAAGTGTTGGCTTTAATGATTCAAATAACAAGGTTCAGGGTTGTGACTGTCATTTTCATCCAGAAATGCTTTTGATTTATTTATTTGGGGTTTTACATCACTTTCAACACTGTACAGGTCATACGACAGGTAGTTGGAAGGGCAGAGGAAACCAGTACATACAGTTCGTCAGGGCGAAATGCTTTTGAAGATATACAGTGTTTCAAATCTGAAACAAGTTGATTCTAAAGTAGGTGAGCCTCGGCCCATGGGTTGTCTCATTGGCAATTTGTGTTTTCCAAATAAATGGGTGTGCCATTCAGAAATTCAGGACTCAAGGTTATGGTGGGCATTTGGTTTCCATCCTAGACTAGTAACTAGTTTTGAAAGTGAGCTTTACCATATTTTGGATAGGTTGTTGATAGGTAACAGTGTGGTTGGATTATGAGAGGTAGGGTTAGACTACACTCATGCAAAGAACACTTGGGGCGCTAAGGCTAGTGTTAAAGACTTTGTTACCTCTGGCAGTCATACATGATAAAGCAGTTGTGATACATTGTAGAGAGAATGCAGCAGGTCATGGAAAAGCTGGTAGAGATTGCAGGCACATTTTGAGTAAAGTTTTACCAAGGTATAATAGGATACATGTACATTGTTTTCGAGGGGATATGGGAGAAGCACTGGAATGGGTAGGATTATTTCCCAATGTCAGGTTTGGGTCAGCTCCAAAGTGTATAAGAAACAGAGCAACCAGGGCTTTAGTAACAACTCTTCAAATGAGTCGTTTTGTGTTGGAAGTGATTCTCCGTATCTGTGTGTTCAAGATGGGGGAGAAAGTCATCCAGGGTTAGTTTTAATAGTAGCAGAGGAAGTTTTGAAATTACTAGGCAGATCATATCAGTGGGTCCTGCAGTCAACTTTTAGAAATACCGAAGCGTTGTATAAAATTTGAGCTAGGAATTCAGTTTTTTATAAGGTTATGTATTGTTATGTAAGGTCATGTATTGTATAAAGAGTAATTATAAACTGTTCGGTTATTATCTGTGGTGATGCCATTGAGATTTGTCGACAGTTTGTATAGGTATCTTCTTGTAAAAGTAATATTTAAGCATCCCGCAAGGGGCGCTTGTTTGTACATGGGAGGATATCTGGCTCCACCGGCTCCGTGAGCTATGTGTTTTCCTTTCCTCATAACTCTGTGACCGTTCGGCGGATTCCTTTCAAATTTGGCAGGTGTATGCAGGAGCCCGGGGGAATTTTTTGGATATGCTGCATTGACATTTTGACCAATCAGAGAGGTCACATGACCAAAAATGTCTTTTTTTATGGGTAAGCTTCTTCGGATGATAACTTGAAAAGAATTTTATCAATTCACCTGAAACTTGGCAGATACATTCATTCTATTAAAATCTGGAAATCATTCAATTTTGGCATTGATTGGTTAAGAAATGGCCGAGTAATTAATGATGAATTAATCATTACAAATTTTCCTAATAAGGAAAATACAAAAATGCTTATATCTTGAAAATCTGTGAGATAGAGCCATTTCGACAAAATGTTGGACCCGCAGGGTATCTCTGAAGAGTAGCCATCACAATTAAAAAAAACACAAAAAATGCAAAACACAAAAATGCTTATATCTTGTAAACCGTGCTAGATAGAGCAATTTTGACAAAATTTTTTACCCATAGGGTATGTCTGCACAGTAGCCATCTCAATTTTGAAAAAAAAATTTTGTATCGCCAAAAATGGCGGCCATTTTAAATTTCCAAATTTTTCGCAAAAATTCCAAAACACAAAAATGCTTATATCCCAAAAACCATGCTAGATAGAGCAAATCACACAGACTTTGGTTGCCACAACCGTATAAGGCTAAAAACAGAGCATTTTCTTAATACTTTAGCACTCATCTTTATATCCTTTTCGAGGGGGCCATGGTTGCAGAGTGGTAACACTCTCGACTCCCACCTCAGAGGCCGGGGTGCGATCCCCAGCATGGCCTCAAGTGGGAAAGCTGGTAGTTGATTGCCGTTGGTCGGCAGTTTACAGTACAGAACCCTAACGAACTATATGTACTGGTTTCCTCTGCTCTTCCAACTACCCGCCGTAATATGACCTATACAGTGTTGAAAGCGATGCAAAACCCCAAATAAATAAATAAATATATCCTTTTCGGGATGCTTTGTTTTTGCTGTGCAAAAACATTATCTTTTTTTTGCAAGCGATCCTCTAGTTTATTTAGATATTGTTAAACATCATAACCACTACGGTTGTCTTGTTCTGAGTTGTATATATTTTCTAACATGCAAGGTAGTTAGGGATTAAATTGTATTGTGATGTTTTCTTACAAATATTCTGTATGTTTAGTGACTAATGTTCACATAGATGTTGTGACACTATAAGTAAGGGCATAAGCATCATTAAAGCCAACAATCAATTACCGATTTTCAATATATATGGTTGTTGGAAGAGTGTTTATGTATTTAGTATTTGTATGCTTGTACATTCATATGCATTTTTGTATGTAATTTATAGTAGACATATCAGTTGCATGGATTTGAAAAAGTAAGCTGTGAGTATCCAACCTTTATGTATGTCTTATATATGTGAAAGTGTGATAGCATTAACAAAAGGGACTTACATAGGGTTGATTTGTAAAGTACATTTTGAGTTTATAAATTTATTTTTGCATGTGCAAATTTTTGTGTAAAATGTATTAGCTTAGAGGCTTTTATGCTGATGCAGATTAATAATGCTTGATAGATTAGTTCTGTATTTAGAGTTAGTATGTCTAAAAAGGTATTTCTGTAGATGCAAAATTAATTTTTGTTAAAATACATGAACTTAGATGGCTTCCTGCAGTAATCTAGATTATTAGATTAGATGCTAGCTAGAGTTTAGAATGTATTTAGAAGTAGTGTATCTCCTAAAATTTTAAAGGGGTACAGTGTAGTAAATCACAGAGATTTTTGGGATTTATGTGACAGATGTCACAGTGAAAGATTTTAGTACTCGCCGAGTGTTCATTTACATTTGTACCTTATGGTTGCTTCTCACCAGAAGTCTTCCTATTTCCTGCTGTACAGCTGATCTACCTGACTTACTACAGTGACACTCTCGCCTCCCACCTCTGAGGCCGGGGTTCGATCCCCGTGATGGCCTTAAGTGGGAAAGCTGGTAGTTACTTGCCGTTGGTTGACAGTTTACAGTACACAACCCTAGCGAACTGTATGTACTGGTTTCCTCTGCGCTTCCAACTACCTGTCATGATATGATCTGTACAGTGTTGAAAGCGACGTAAAACCCCAAATAAATAAATAAATACTACAGTGAGCAAGTGACCAGTGAACACTCCAGAAGTCTTAGCACAGCCTGCTACAAGGTATTTACACTATACTATTAACAACAAATTCTTTTGGTAAAACCCACAAATTAAAAACAGCATTGTGAAAAGAATGAATCAAATTTTTTCTTTTGCTAAATAAGAATCTAATTTTAAAGTGCTCACACTTGCTCTTCTAACATATGGCTATTTTTTTCTGTTTCAAATCTAACTTAGATTTCATGGTTAAAATGCATACATAAATGTCGGGATAACTTTTCAATACCAAATCACCATGTATGATTTCTATTCTAAAATATGACTATACATGGGTGGTCACTGAGATATATGGTTACAGAGAGAAACAGGCTTCAGAAGTTATCGCATAAGCGGTTGAGTTTAAACAACATTTTATGCTTAAAATGTGTACATCAACAGGATTTCAAGGGTGTGTGTCAGCCATAGTGCTTGCTGTAGATTGACTTTGTATTTCAGTTGTACATATAAAATTGAAGGAGAACCAAAATATAAAGGCTGTGACTGTGTAACCACCAACGGTTACAGAAACTTTTACTTTGCGTGACTGATGTCGGTAAAATATGCCACACTCTGTGCATATTGACTAGCCTGACCTTCCAGGCTGTCTGAACTATAATGCAAATGTGAAATAGTTTTGCCATAATGCACACTGTATCAGAGGCAATCAAGCAGTTCTTTTTATTGTGCCATTATACATATAAATACCTGTGACAAGGCTACATATTGACAGGCAGTAATTTTACTGACATCAGCTCAAAGTATAGTAAACTATACAGGCAGGGCCCCCCTCTCTCACACAAAAAGTACTATACCAGCCACACACACACAGACACAAAGCTCACTTGAATGCTTGACAAACCCCTCCTGACTCATGCAAAGCAGCTAGTGGAGTAGTACACTCAACCATACAGATACACACACATAGATCAGACTTGAAGATAATGCTGGGAAAAAAGGCCTTTTTAGCTGATTCAGATTTTATTGGATGCATTAAAATTCAGCTATTGTAAGTAAGGGATACATATGACAAATCACATAAGTAAATTCACTTATTTGATTGACAGTTGCATTTAAGATGTTTATTTGTGTAAACTTTTTAAAACTGAATAAAGTACTTATATGTCCATGACAGTAGATATGTACGATAGTCGTGAGAAATACAAGACGGTAGCCAAAAGCTGTGTACTGTGAAACCCACCATTGTCGGTAGCCAAGTCACTTTGAAATATAAATATGAAATATTTACGATTATATTTCTACACTTGAAGATTCATGTTGCCATTGTGGTTTGATGTTGTGGCTATATTGGATTCATGCATATTTAACAATTTTCTCCTCAGATGCAGCAGCACTAATAGAATTCACATAAAATAGGTGATTTCTATGGATGCACTGTTAGAATGCTGAACAGAAATGATGCAGCTTCACTTTTAAAATGTTGAACATAATTGCATTCTGAAGAAAGAAACAACTAAAATTTGTGGTGGTGAACCATTTTGATTGGACTGACCTCTTTCAAGCCTTTCCTATTGATAAGGCGATATTTATGTGATTTTCTGGTCGCTGACCGAATTCTCTGGATTTTGTAAACTACCTTATTTCTGATGTTTAGCATCGTCATTTTTGGTGCAGTTCATGTTTTCATGTTTTATTCCAAATATGTCCTATATCTGCGATGTCAGCTTCTAATATTCGTTGTTAGTATAGGTTTGAAAATGATACATCAACATAATTTAAAGCTAATAAATCCGTTCCTTTCAGTTCGTTAGAACTGGTTGTAAATGGGCGATAATACAGTTTTTCAGCCAGTACTTGCTACCAATTCTCGCCGGGTACTGCTCAGCCAGTGAATTTCGTCACCCCAGTGAAGTTCGTCACCTGCATTTTATGGCAATATTAAAGAGTTTTTACTATGAAATTTCAGCATACATGTGTACCTTGTTGTTGAAAGCAGCTATTCCATTTATTTAAATGCGAATATTGCCTATCCTTGAGCATTTTTACGGCAGGTGACAAACTTCACTGGGGTGACGAAATTCACTGGCTGAGCAGTACCAATTATCGTCGGACAAAATTGAAATAGACATAACTTGTCCAAAAGTACATCCCAAGTCCAGTAAATAAGGTAAAACTTAATTAGACGTGGTTACCTCGGCTCTAGTTTATTTGCGTGTAGAGCCGTACGTGGCACGACCTCACATGAAACTAGAGATTTGCATAAAACACAAATACCATAAAAAATATACACACAACTGTTACCACAACTAGTTTGTTACATTAACCTCAACAGTCAGTCAACTTGCAAACATATTTGACCAAAAATAAAGTTCCTCATTTTTAGTAGTGGTGGCGGACCAATTCACACCCGTGTACCTATTCATGCCCACCTCTAAATTTATCTAAAACCACTACAGTTACACAATAAATTGTCAATGTATATGATCAATTTGATAATGATCTATGATGTAAACATTTTTTCCATATAAAAGTACAAATCTTTGAGAAAATTGAGGGTGGGCGTGAATATATAGGTACACGGGTGTGAATTGGTCCACCACCACTACTTTTTGGACCATTTCTCAAAAAATTTGAAAATACTCTTTTGTTATAAAAGCTGTATAAAATAGCATATATATTATACACATATTGTATTTGTTGTGTTCTTGGCTTAATATCAACTGCTTTTAAATAAATCAAACCATTTTGAGTCATTTTATCAAGTTTTGTTCAACAGAAAATTATTTTTTGCAAATCTCTAGTTTTTTTAAAAGTGTCCTGAGTTAAAAATAGAATGAAATTCCCAGGAATATATATTTGTTGTTGTTTAGTTGACAAGGAGGCATTTTATGCAGGATAATTTTCAGTGGTGGCTAGACAGCCACTGCTCTTCTCATATGGTGCGGATAAGTAGATATTCTAGTATTCTTTGTTGTGCATTTACACGATTTGTTCAAAAAGTTTCCTGAGTTCAGAACACATTATGGTGATATTTTTAATAATGGGCTGTGAGTCTTCTAATATGGTCAGATTTGACCTTGGTCCCCTTCTTCAATGTCAAATGAGGACAGCCAAACTTAAAACTCCTTGATATAATATTTAAAGTTTATAATATATTAACAGGCTATAATTAAGCTTATATTCTTCTTTAACCAAATTTTCAAATGATATACAGTAATTCTAATTCTAATAGTACTTTTATAGCGCTTAATCTCTATCTAATGATAGACTCTAAGACGCAGAAAGCCAAAATCAGAGATCGTAATCGTTAAATCAGGGACATTGCAGGGGTCGACACCACGGAGAGACAAAATGAAAAACTAGGGATAATCTAGGGTGGGTAAGCTTTTTCAAAGAGGTAAGTTTTCAACTTTTTTCTGAATAAGGAGAGAGATTTAGCTGAGCATACATCATCAGGGAGATCATTCCATATCCTTGGGGCATCATATGCAAAGCTAAGGCCAAAATGCTTTTTAGACTTATATATTGAAGTACAATGTGGGACCTCAAGCAGCACACCATCAGATTGACTTCTACGTGTTCTATACACACTATGTCTGGGTTTAAGGAAAGGATCAAAGTATTTTGGATGGCCACTATGTAGAAACTTGTACACCAACAGGACTGTCTTAAAGACAGAGCGATGCAAGACAGGCAGCCAATGAAGACTCTTTCTTACAGGAGTGATATGTGAGTACTTGGTAGTATTAGCCACAATTCTTGCAAGACTGTTCTGAACACATTGGAGCCTCCGAATGTCTAGAGCAGAGAGACCTCTGAACAAGGAATTACAGTAGTCAAGACGACTTCCCACCAAGGCATTTGCAGCCAAAAGAGCAGCTTCACGTGTTAGATATCGTCTGAGTCGCTTTAAATCCCTGATATGAACAAAACTAGCCTTACAGATATTCCTGACATGGCAAAAGAAGGAAAAATCAGAGTCAAACCAGACACCTAAGTTCTTAATTGCATCAACAGGTGAAAGGAGGTTACCAAGTATATTAACTGGGAAAATTTGCTGAGTTTTGTGCGGACATTTCTTGAGCCAAACAGAATAAATTCTGTCTTGTCTGGGTTTAGTTTAAGCTTATTTGCAGAAAGCCACTTTCTGACATCATCCAAGCAGTTTTTCAGTCTATCAAAGGCCTGAGTGGCATGGTTATGTTTGAGATGAATATATAACTGTGTGTCGTCCGCATAAAAGTGGAAACATATGCCAGGATGATTTTGAATAACTTTACTGAGGTGGGTAGTGTATAATGAGAACAAGATCGGCCCCAGGGCAGAGCCCTGGGGCACACCGTACAATAGCCTTTTAGCATCGGATGAAACAGAACCAATCTTGATGCACTGATAGCGGTCCCAGAGGTACGACTTGAACCAGTTCAGAACCACGCCTCCAACACCAAACCAGGAACTCAAACACTCAATAAGCGTACCATGATCAATGGTGTCAAATGCTGCTGATTGGTCCAAGAGAACAACAGCAGTAGCTTCACCTCTAGCAAGAGCAAGGTGGACTTCATTTTTAATAGACAGTAGTGCAGTTTCGGTTGAGTGACCTTGCTTATAGGCTGATTGACTGACATTTTCAAGTCCGTTAGAGGCAACATGGTCATTTAACTGAGAAGCCACTACACGCTCAACAAGTACAATTTATGTTTTGATTATGCTGTTTAATTTTTCCCCGAAAGTGTTATATTATGACAATATGTCTCTTATTTGCCATTTTTACTGGAAATACCAGGGAATGCCCATTTGGTTTGCAACTAGAAGCATATGTCCTTGACCTCTAATAAAGATATATAAGGCAGGTGTTCACTGGTAGAATGCCACTATAATTGGCTTATTATTACCTTTAGTCAGGGATTTGCAATGCCAAGCCAACCTAGGTAAACATGGATTTGGAAGGAATCTTCTGAGGTGGATGTGAAACTGATCTATAGGAAATCATGGGCTGGGATTCTTCTGATGTGATGAGATTTGACCTTGGGCCCCTCCTTCAAGGTCAGACAAGGATAGCCAAACTTAAAAGTGCTTATAACTCGCTAATTATTGGTTCTAGAGTTTTGGGATGTGAAACCAACCTATAGGAAGTCATGGGCTAGGATTCTTCTGATGTGGTCAGATTTGACCTTGGAGGCCCATACTTCAAGATCTAACAAGGGTAACCAAGCTTAAAAGTGCTTGCAACTCATTTATTATTGTTCCTAGAGTTTTTGGATGCGAAACCAACTTGTAGGTATTGATAGGCTAGGAGTCTTCTGGTGTGGACATTTTGACATTAGGCCCCTCCTTCAAGGTCAAACGGGGATAGCCAAACTTAAAAGTGCTTATAACACACTTATTATTGGTCCTAGAGGTTTGGGATGTGGGATCAAACTGGGATCATAAAGACATAGATTTTGTGTTTTTTTGTTATATCACATTTGTTACTTATTTTATGCAATGTTTATCTCACTGTTTGTGTTCCAATGGGAAATATACAAATGCACATGATGTTTTTTCCCCTAGTCTTCCTTTAGGCTAAAGTTTTACCATATCTTTTTCAAACATGTACACTTGTATTTTTTATTCATAGCACACTCGTACGTGTTAGATAGTAGCTGATGTAATATCCAGTATATGTCATTGTACATAATGCCAAGTGAAAGTTTTTAATGTATTTTTTCCATTATTTACAAAGGAACCTGAACCTTCAGCAAGGGTGTTATTCCCTCTTATGATACATACCTCAGAGAAAAAGTGCATCAAAAACATATCATTTTGCAATATCTGTTCTACCCAGTTTGATATTTAACAATAACTTTACCAATGGGCCTCTGTGGTGATTATCTCTGTATGAGGAAATTTTCAACAACATACTATTTCCTTTTTCTCTTCCTTCAATCTTAAACACATTTTGATTTTTAAGCTTATAGGGACACTCCGTTTTTGTTTTCTAAACCTCTTTCTAGTTTTTCTTATGGTATACTTAAAAACTATAACTTTTTACTTGATTGTTATACAGTATATTTATGCATATGCAGAAATGAAATAAACAGTATCTTATAGATTTGATATTGCCTTCCCACCAATTATAGTCCTGACAAAGAAGTATTGCACCCATGTTTCTCCATTATTGATCTATTTGGTCAATTAACCCAGTTTTAAATTGGTAATTGTACTGGAAATTAGTTTATATTCATGGCTACCACCTACTGACCAATGTCAACCACCCAGGTCAATACTGCCAGACACTGGCAGACAGTTCCTGTAGCTATCCACTACATCAGCTGACTCCCCTAGTACTGAAAGTCAATCAATACCAATATCCATCATGAACTTCAGGTACATTCTAGGATGCGTTTTACGTGGGATTGGGCATCAATTCGCCTACAAACGCATATTTTCTTGGAGTTCGTGGCGACAAAATTATATAAGAACTCATAGTTCACAAGGTGATGCAGGAAATATATAAAGCGAAAAGACGAGATCTAGAAAATCGAAACAATGCACAGATTGAGAGTTTGTCCAGGGTTTGATTTCTTCTGTCCAAACGTTTTTCGGATAATGCTTGTTGACAATGTGGTTTCATGATCATTATGAAGTTATGAAAGAACAAAAGTAAATGTGTGCTACAGACACTATTTATGTCTATTACACCCAAAAATAGAGATAAAGCCAGTGAATTATTACTTAAAAAATGGAGGCAAGAAAACGATGTTGACAGTCGGGATTGTAGCAACAATGGGCCAGTCATGCTCATGCTGACCCTACTGACAGTGAACTGCACCAGTAAATACCCAATAACAATACTTTGAGCTAGCTATGTCTATCTGTACCCTTAATACCCTTATCCCTTTGCGGATGGAAGGGTTTCTGATTGTTCTTTTATGGACACAAGTGGGGGACCAGTGGGGGAGGGGGTAAATTTCAACATTGCTTTAGGATTACATCAAAATAACTCCCAATTACATCAATATTTTTATTGCACCAGACGATCAACCATAATTTACTTTTGTACATAGCTGTTCATAGTTAGCCAACTGGCCTTGATCAGTAACAGAAGTCCATCGTTAAAAATGACTGAATAAATAGAAAAAGTGTTTTTCATTAGTTTAAACTTGTCATGAAATTGTCCCCCAGATTTTTTAGCCCCTCCCCCCACATTTTGTGCACTGGTGAGATCGCCTAACCCTTTGAAATTCCTAGAATCAACACTGCTGTTTGAAATAAAGCCTAAATCGGAAGAAATTGTACACTTTTATCTCACGTTTTTGTTGTTTTTGATGAAAACTGTCATGTTTTGATTTGGCAAAGTTCACTTCCTGTTAGCGGTTTGGGGTATGCTAAAACAAAAATGTTTTTGGTTTCCCAGATTCAGACTATTTAGTGGAAAATTTCAGCCTCCTGATATTGGCCGATCTTGAAACATTTTTGCATGCAATATTGATATCCACAAAGCCAGACGATTTAACCACTAGTGGTTAACACTGAACCATTGCAGGTATGCATACACGTAACATCAACTGTTCAGATCTTCAATAAGTAAAGTAATATTTACAGGAAACAAGAACATCAACTCTTACAGTATAATGGCATTGCCCAAGCCACACTGCGGAGAGGGAAAACATGAGTAAGGTGAGAGGTTTGCAGCTATAGTGACTTTCTATCAGTAAATGCCGACCTAATAGTGAATGTCCACCTAAAATCTTTTTATAAGAGGTCAAGGACAAATGCTTCTGTACGTCTGAAAAATGGGTGTTCACTGGTATTTCCAGTTTGCTATAAAAAATGGCTGGTAATACAGATATTTTGTCAACAAATAAAACTTTAAAATGAATGTCACAAAATAAACTCCAATTATTCTAACTTCTTCAGATTCTAGAAGAATATAAAACCAAACTGTTAATAGAATTTAAAAGGAAAATGTTAGCCACAGCATGGCCATTTACTGGTAGAAAGTCACTGACAACTGCAATGATTGAACCCATGAAAATAAGACCAAGATTCAGCCTCACAGCAGTCCTAACTAAGCGTCCCTTAAAAAGGGTGCTTATTGATATTCATGTTGAGTTTCCCCGCTGCCGCATTATCATATCCCTTGAACATCACCCTTATTAGTGGGCAGATTATAACTATTTTTAACATTTATATACCTAAGGCATGGGAAAATTTTTCCACATGCCTTTTTTCACCTTTATCAAGGTCACATTATCAAAACTTAATCAGTACACCTGCTGGTCATTGCCGCTCAGCCACAACTACTTACTTTAGGAGGGTGTTAGTTTAACAAAATGTCAATGCAATTGAAATCTTGAGCTGATTAGATTTTGGGAACGATTAGATATAATTGAGCAATTTATGAGAGGTTTTATAACAGATATTAATGAGTCGATCTGTGGTGATAAAATCACAGATTTTGAGTTTTGGGCTTAATCTCTTTCATTTTTACATTTAGAAGTTTGTATTGGGAGGTAATAGGAAACCATATGCATGGAGTCGAGAAAGCTGGTCAGATTTCCCCTTTATGGGTCAAAGTTGGGTTATATAATCACAGATTGTGATTTTTTCATTTTATGCCCTTTATTATTGCTTTCAGAGCTTTTAAATGAATTGGGAGGTCATAAAAATTCAATTGCATTTGTCTCGATAACAGTGTGACATAGAGCGATTTCGATGAAATTTTTGACTGTCTAGAGCCTACTGGCGTCTTTTAGCAAAAATTGTTTTTCCTCCATTTTTGGTGGCCATCTTGAATTACTGTGTAAAACACAAAAAACAGCAAAAACAAAAACAAAACAAATTCATCCACAAAACTTTGTATTTTGGCATAATGTAAAAAATATATTAATCACAGGAAGATGGTCATTTCTACAGAATCATTAATACTCATTGGGACGTTTTGCTTGTGCTATGCAGAAACAATTGTTTTTATCTTGCGAAGCAATACTCTAGTTTTGTTTTGCCTTTAGCTCCTTTATTATTACTTGTAGAGGTTTTATATGTATTGGTAGGTAATAGGAAACACTGAGTCTAGAAACGCGGTCAACTTTATCTCCTGGCCTCCCATTATGGTCAAACTGGGGAGGTAAATCAGGTAAAAGGATACCATATGCTAAGAGTATAAAGATGCGATCAGATTAACTCCCTTCTGGGTCAAACTGTGGTCATAAAACCAGTTTTTTTTATGTCAGCTGACTTGTAAGTAAGTAAGTAAGTAAGAAACACTTATATAGCGCCGAATTTGATGTAAACATCCTCTAAAGCGCTGATGTGCAAAAAGGGATAGTCCAGTTCCAGAAAGATGTCAGTTTCCATATTAGCGTCCGGTCGGGGAGATAGGCTATGGTGGAGGATAAGCCAATCTAAAAAGGTATGTTTTCAACTGTTTCCTGAAACCAGAAATGCTTTCTATGGTTCTGATGGCTTGAGGAAGCTTGTTCCACTCTGTGGGAGCCCCTGCTATGAAACTGCGTAGCCCTGAGCGTTTATTTGGTTTAGATGAGGAAATTGATAGGCGATTGCCCCGTGTGAGATCACTCCGTCTAATTAGAGCGGAGAGATATGGAGGTTGGCTCAAATGTATTGCTTTATAAATGAGGAGATTATATTTGAACAGTATACGGTAATGAATGGGGAGCCAGTCTAGTTTGTGCAGGAAGGGTGTAACATGACAGTATTTATTTAGCTTGCACACCGTCCGACATAAGGCATTTTGAACTCTCTGTAGTCTACTAGTATATGCCTTTTTTGTGTTGTAAAGCAGTGAGTTACAGTAATCCAGACGACTGCTTACCAAGGCATTTGCCACCTTTACAGCTGTTTCATGATTTAAGTACCTGCGGACCCTTCGTAGTTCCCGGAGATGGTAGTAACTTATGCGACATAGATTAGCCACGTGTCTTTGCATTGAATTTTCAGCATCCAGGATGACACCAAGGTTTTTTTACTGATTCAGCTGGTTCCATGGTGTTGCCAAGCAAACTCACTGGGAAAAATGACTTCAGGGAACTTCTAATTTGATCATCACCAATCACTATGAATTCTGTCTTGTCAGGATTTAATTTAAGCTTATTATTTCCCATCCAAGCCTGGACCGCCTCAAGGCAATTTGTTAATTCAGTGATATTGGAATCGAAGTTCCTAGAGTCAAGTTCCAAGTAAATTTGTGTGTCATCTGCATATAAGTGGTGGGTGACTTTGAATTTAGATATGACTGAACTGAGAGGGGTTGTGTATAGGGTAAAAAGGAGTGGCCCTAGAACTGAGCCCTGGGGAACCCCGTAAGGGAGTTGAAAAGCATCTGAAAGATGTCCATCTATTTTGATGCGCTGCTTGCGTGAGTGGAGGTATGACTGGACCCACTTAAGCACTACCCCATCAATGCCATACCACTGCTAAAGGCAGTTGAATAGGATTGAGTGGTCTATTGTATCGAAAGCTGCAGATAAGTCCAAAAGGACTAATCCAACAGCTGCACCCTTGTCCATTGATGTGGCAATGTCATTTTGTATTTTGAGCAACGCCGTTTCAGTTGAGTGAAAAGCTCTATATGCGGACTGGTTTTCTTTAGATATACCCTCGTGAGCAATATGCTCATTTATCTGCTTAGCCACAGCTTTCTCTATGAGTTTGGAGATGTAGCTGAGGTTGGACACTGGTCGATAATTCTTGAGAATATTCTTGTCAAGACCAGCTTTTTTCAACAAGGGTGTAACATGTGCAGTCTTAAAGCAGGAAGGGAAACTGCCCTCCTGTAGAGAGTAGTTCACAATATTTGTGATAGGAGTCAGGAGCACACTGATACATTCAAGGACCAATGATGTTGGGATGGGATCCAAGTCACATGATTTATTTGATGTGGACTTTATGATTTTAAGAACTTCTTCCTCTGACATGGTCCGAAAAGAGACAAACTTGTTTTTGTAGGAACCTGAGACAGGGGGATCGGCATCAGTAGACAGTAATCCAGATCTTAATTTAGTAATTTTGTCTGCAAAATACCTGCCAAAAGTGTTGACTAGACTGTTCATGGTGGTATAATCTGGAAGTCAGCTGACATTACAGCATCACTCTGCAGTATCCATGTCCACGTGAACAACTTCTCCTCCAAAACTACAAGACCCAGAGACATGCTGTTTTTTAAAAGATACCTTTACTATTGAGGATGATAAATTGTTCAAGGATGCAGATCTGTCTGTTCTTCTGTTCTCCAGAGTCATTACAAGTGAGGTACCCTCACCCAAAGTATGAAAATTTCAAAACTTTTTCATAATTTTCTCATTCACTGTTGCAGGGATTTTTTTCTTACCTTGCATATAATTATGTACTAGGCCACAAGTAGATGCCCTTGTTGAGTATCAGGCCTGGATCTTTCTTCGTTATTTCTTTATGAATTTTTAAAATAATTTTTAATGCATTAAAATTCAGGAAATCATGCACTAAATCACTTATAACTTGAAAAGTATTGTATTTAGAGCATTTTGTTAAAATATGTTATTTAGCTACTTTTTCCAATAACATAGTAAAATTGCAGACATGTAGCTCATCACATAGCTGAGTAATAGCTACCTGAGTAATAGCTACTTTTAGGTTATCACTGTTGAGTAAATTGCTTGAAACTTGAAAACTGTTGCATTTGGAGAATTTTGTTTAAATATTTTATTCATGTACTTTTGAATCAGCTATAATATAGTGAAATTGCAGACCTGTAGCTTATGGCATGGCTGAGCAATAGCTTTTTTCACTGTTGAGTAAATCAGTTGTAACTTGAAAACTGTTACATTTACAGTAGTTTCTGTACATATGTTATTCAACTACTTTTCTGTAAACTGTAACAAAGTGAAATTGCAGACCTGTAGCTCATTCCATATCTGAACAATAGCTACTTTGAGGTTCTCACTGTTGAGAAAATCAGTTGTAACTTGAAAACTATTGCATTTACAGTATATTGTTTAAATAGGTTGTACACCTACTTTTGGGTCAGCTATAACGTAGTACAATTGCAAACCTATATAGCTCATTGTATAGCTTAGCTATAGCTACTTTCAGAGTATCGCTGTTGAGTAACTTGAAAACTATTACCTTTAGAGTATTTTGTTGAATGTGTTATTCACCTACTTTTTGGTGAACTGTAACATAGTAAAATTACAGACTTGTAGCTCCTTGCAAAGTGGCACAATAGCTACTTTGAGGTTCTCACTGTTGAGTAAATCAATTGAAACTCAAAAACTATTGCATTAAGAGAATTTTGTTTGAATATGTTATTCGCCTACTTATGGGTGAGCTATGACATAGTGAAACTGTAGACCTGTAGCTCATGGCATAGCTGAGAAAGAGCTTCTCACTTTTGAGTAAATCAGTTGTAACTTGAAAAATATTGCATTTACAGTGTTTTCTTTAAATGTGTTATTCACCTACTTATGGGTCAGCTATAACATAGTAGAATTGCAGCTCTTTAACTGATTGCATAGCTGAGCAAACATGCTTTTCAGTCAAATGTAACATAGTGAAATTGCAGACCTCTAGCTCATTGCATAGCAGATCAATAGCTACTTTCAAGGTTCTCACTGTTGAGTAAATAAGTTGTAACTTGATAAATATTGCCTTTACAGTATTTTCTTTAAATGTGTTATTCCCCTACTTTTGGGTCAGCTATACCATAGTAGAATTGCAGCTCTTTAACTGATTGCATAGCTGAGCAAAAGCTACTTTGAGATTCTCACTGCTGAGTAAATCAGTTGTAACTCAAAAACTGTTGCATTTACAGTATTTTGTTTAACTATGTTTCCACCTACATTTTACTCCTTGACAGTTGACTTGGTAATTTACTTCAGAATACATTTGCTAAGCACAACTTTTGTGTCTTTTTCTTCTTTCTTCTACTCTGAAACCCAAAACACACAGTCAGGTGACAGTCAGAGCCTGTTCACGGGCACTGATTGCCTATTTTGTTTTTGCCATGTGTCTCCTTAATTATTTCTTGCAGAAGTTTTGAATATATTATGAGGTAATTTAAAATCAAATAAAGGGAGTCTAGTAAGCTGGTCAGATTTACCCCCTGGCCCCACCCTTTTGGGTCCGGTATGGTCATAAAATCACAGATTTCAAATATTTTGTGAGGGCATAGGAAAGCATAAAGAGGAAGTCAAGATTTTTTTAATAGCTGCTAATGAGTAACTCACTTGTAAATTCAAAAGTATTAAATTTAGAGGTTTTTTTTATCAAATATGTCACTTACCTGCTTTTTGATGATCTTTGTCATGGTATATTTTCAGAACTGCTGTTTGGTAGCTGACTGAGTAATAACTAATTTGATAGTTCATATTTGAGTAAATGACTTGTAACTATAAAACTATTAAATTTACAGCATTTTTGTGAAACAGATTGTTTAACTACTTTTTAGTTGAATCTTTGATTCGAGTTATGTACTGAGTTGCGGCTGCGATTTTAAATTCGCTGTTTAAGCCCTTAAATATCAAATTCTGCATAATATTTGTTCACATATTGGTACATTAAGGTGTCTATTATACACTCTGCCATTTTGAATATTTTTACTGCTTTTATTCAGTTATATTTTATAAAGTAAAAAGCTTGTCTAGCACAACGTCTGGCTTTCTATAAAGTCCCGGATGTCCTAGAAACTATTGTGTTTGCTATTGTTATGGCCAACTCGAACGAGTCTTTTTTAACGGTTTCGTCTGCTGGTTTCTAGAGGTGAAACCCCAATTAATTTATTTGTCTGCAGGGTTTATCACGCAGTCACTGTTAATGTAAAATTGTTGTCTGCGCATCTACAGCCTATTACTAATTTGTCAAACAGATAAACCGCAGAGAAATTAATGAATGAAGTGACGTCACGGTAGTACTACACATTTGTTGTTCAGCCAATCAGAATCGAGTAAACCTCTGGCAGAGACAATGAAAATATTCAAACTCCGTGGTTCTATATTCAACCACTCGAAGGCGCTTTTGGCATGTCCTAGAAGTTGTCACGTGATTTCATTTTTCTGTCAATCCATTTCTTATTTTGGAAGAAGTTGTCTTCCAAATTGTTTTACAGTATATTTACAAAATAAACCAATTCGCTAATCTTATTTCCTGACAATATTTTATAAAATGGACGTTTCGACCAAGATCGAATACTTTAAGCTACAGAACTCACGGCCATAGCACCCAAGTCATTAATATTCATGAGAAGATATGAGGTCACGGATTTCCCCTGGTATTTCCTGACAATATTTTATATAGTAGATATGTAGATCTTTTACTGACGAACTGGTTTATTTTGTAAATATAAAACAATTTGGAAGACATAGAACGGCTGTGCGCATATTTGCTCATTAATATTAATGAGGCAAGTCCGTGAACAGGAAATATGCTAGTAGTTTTCATCTTAAACCAGCCTTGTAAAATATTGTCATCGGTAAAATACAGCATAATCTGTGGCTCCCTATTTTCGCTCACTGTACAAACAACGAATATTTTATTTAAATACTTACAATTTGCTTCTGTAAAATATCCATATACAGTACTATATATCCACGCTTCAAAATTGAAATATGTCTTCTCATTTCAAAATCAAATTTCAAACTGCAAGTCCGTGAACAGGAAATATTCTATCCCCTCAAAGAACTGCCGTGACTGCGCATGTTTGCTCATTTATATTAATGAGGCAAGTCCGTGGACAGGAAATATGCTGGTGGTTTTCATCTTAAACTAGCCTTGTAAAACTGCGCATCTACAGACCCTTTATATTTATAAACCTTTCACATCACGTCACTATAAATACCCATCTCACTACACAAATCTGAAAACAACTTCTATGGAAGTGGTTTCCAAATGCGGGCGATAATACCGAGTTTACAGATTTCAACACCCAGTGCTGTCCTAAGATTCGATTTTGTGGTTAGGTGAAGGCTAACCACTGGACCCTTGTTTATATTCAATGTCATGGCAAATTTTCACAGCTATAGCTTCAGTGTAACTGAGTATTAGCTTTTTTGACTTTCTGCCAATGAGTAAGTTGCTTGTAACTTCAAAACTATTCAATTAGAGGTTCTTTTTATCAAATATCTTGTTCAGCTTCTTTTTGATATTCTGTGTCATTGCAGATTTTCAAAGCTAAAGCTTCAGAGCTAACAGAGTAATAGCAAATTGCTATTTTGCTAATGAGAAATGACTTGTAACTTCAAAAGTATTAAATTATGTCCACCCCACTGGGGGGTGGACATATTATTTTTGCTTTTTCCGCCGTCTGGCGTCCGGATGCTTGGTTTCCGCTCATTTGAAGGCAAAGTATTTATCCTATCTTTACCAAATTTGGTATGGGTGTTTATTGGGTTAATAGCTTGCATGGGGTTGCTTTTGGTGAAGATAGGTGTATAGCTAACTGAGTAATAGCTACTTAGCTACTTTTGAATACTTCTTTTGTTTCCGGGCATTTTAAGGAAAAATATTTGACATATCTTTACCAAATTTAGTATGAGCATTACTTAGGTCGATAGCTTGCTTGGGATTGCTTTTAGTGATAATAGTTATATAAATGACAGAGTAATAGCTACTTAGCTACTTTGCCAAAAATGGCAAAACACAAATTTGCTTCTATCTCCTTAACCGTGCGAGATAGAGCGATTTCGTCGAAATTTTTCACCCCCAGGGTATCTGAGAAATGTACTCTGGGCAATTTTCAAAAAAATTTCCTCTCCCCAAAAATGGCGGCCATTTTGAATTTTCGCCAAAAATGGCAAAACACAAATTTGCTTCTATCTCCTTAACCTTGCGAGATAGAGCGATTTCGTCAAAATTTTTGACCCAAAGGGTATCTCACAACTGTACACTTGGCAATTTTCAAAAAATTTTCCCCTCCCCAAAAATGGCGGCCATTTTGAATTTTTGCCAAAAATGGCAAAACACAAATTTGCTTCTATCTCCTTAACCGTGCGAGATAGAGCGATTTCGTCAAAATTTTCGACCCACAGGGTATCTGAGCAATGTACTCTGGGCAATTTTCAAAAAATTTTCCCCTCCCCAAAAATGGCGGCCATTTTGTATTTTCGAATTTTTGCCCAAAAATGGCAAAACACAATTATATTACGCTACAATAGCTTACCATGTGGGACTCATTGCTGTTCTCGGATGACCACAGGGCATCATGGCCAACGTCTAAGAAAAATAGACATTTATAGTTGGCCATAGCCTCCAGTTGTCGTCATGTGATAACTTCTGACCAATCGCCCTACTTTCTCGTTGACCTGGTAGCTTCTGTAAATAATACAGCCATTTTCATTTATATCTCGACTTTACGTATTGTTGGAGGTTCATCTTTGGTTTATTTCCTTTATTATATATCATGGATTATTCTGTAAAATTTCTGTTTTGACAGGATAAGTATGTTTCTTGTTTTCGCGTGTTTTGAGTTTTCCTTGGTTCCTGCTTTTTTATATCTATGTCTTTTATTGCTTTTAAAATGTCCACCCATCAAACGAATAAAGACAAACTGAGAGCACAAAAATGCCGCCATTTTTGTTTTTCCTTTGATTTACACAACTATTGCCCTACTTGTAGCGAATCTGGCAAGGGTGATGACCCCTGTGTCATCTTTGAAGCGCCCTGTGATATCTGTGCATCTTTCACAGATGACCAAATGAACAAAATTCAACACAGGAAACGCTATATAAAGAAACAAAAGGCGGACGCTTCTAATGCAAAAGATGATGAACTTGATCTTTTGGGTGAGGGCGACAGGGATTCTTTCACTGGTTCAAATGCAGACCTTGAGAGTGCTGCAGACAATCATTTTACCTCACCCCCCCATCCTCAGCCCCTACCCTTCAGTTCTTTGGCGCTTAAAACACCAGCCAAAACTGTCATAATACTTCGGATCAGAATGCTAGTGCATCCGAGGAACCTTCTAAGAAGGTCTCGGATAAACCCCAAAAAACACTGCCACTCTCTCAGTAGGCATGAACTTGAATCCAGGTCTGCCTCGGATCAATTCAATGAGGAATCCGATGAATCTCGGATCCCATCTACTAAACCTAAAAAACACTGATAAGAGTAAACATAAATCCAGGTCCAGATATGTGTCATCTTCCTCAGAGGAGGATCAGTCCTCTGTAGCCAGACACAGGTCTTCTAAGCCCTCTGGGGCTCAGCTTTCACGGGCTGCTTCTGATCAAGACCTCCCTCAACATGATCCAGACCCCCCGTATTATAGGGAAGTAGCTCTGCCTGACATTCCCTCACAGTACGCTGAAGAGGTCGACACTTTTAGGCACATTCTTTCCCTCCCTGACCCCAGGGAGTCTATGCCTAGGTCCTCAACTTCAGTCATGGGTCTGGACGATGAGAAAGGCCGTCAAGAGCTCAGACCTAGAGGTCCTCCCTTTATACTTCCACTTAGCTCAGTTATCAAAGACGCCTTTGATAAAGTTCAACATGACTTTAAGGCCGCTAATTTACCTGAGGGTAAATATATCAAACCTCCTTCCACTTCCAAGTGGTACAGGGTGGGACAGCCCTGTTATCAGGACAAACATCAGGAGTTGAATACGGATTTTGCCAAAATCTGTATTATTCCTAAACCCCCTGGGGCTCCTATGGGCATGAAATTTTTTTTTTTCATTATTGTACAGATTATGTGTGTAACAACACACCTGCCAAGTCCCATCTTCAAACTCCCACTAGAAAGTCCATTAAAATCCAGTTAATGTGGGTGTTCCACCACATGACTAAGGCTCCCGATTAAGGGTTTTTGAGGGTCAGTTTGAAATATTTGCTTAGTCCCAGACCTTCTGTAAGGGTCGGTTGTTGTCGGTTGGGGCCGTGTGAAAAATCAAACATGTTTGATATTTCTCACGACTCAAACCGATTCATATTTCCCGCCGTCAACAAAATGTCCAGTCCCAGGCGTCCTCAGGCCTCCTCAGACCCAAATTTACACAGTCGTGTGTTGTCCCAGGCTGCCTGCGACCCTTAGTCCCAGGAGGCCGGTTGTTAATCCCAGACTCAAATATGATGCGTATGAATTTCATGCGTGTGAAAGTGGGTCGGTTGCATTAGTCCCCGGTAGCCTCAGACCATCTGAGGTGTCCTGGGACCCAAAAATCAAGGTCTGGGACTAAGCCCTGACTAAGGGTAACCGACCCTAACCGATCCAAACCGGCCTCCCCAGGACGCCTGGGACAGCACAAATTCAGTCTGCGACGGTCTGAGGACGCCCCAGGCGGCCTGGGACTAACAACCGATTAAGAACCGACTGTTTTCCGCGCGTCTGAAATGAAATCGAGGCAATGAGCAGGTCTGGGACTATATATAAGTGACCGCGCACACATTCTCGTTGTTACTGACTGTTTGGCTACTGAGAGACGTGTGTCACTGATTTGTAGGGGTTTTCAGTTTTTATTTTATACATATTTTACTTGAGCTTAAGGCAAATTTCACAGTTAGGAGACACATTTTACTATTTTTTTATTATTTTGTCGACTGGATTATGAGGAAAGAGAGTTATTACAGAAGAAGGAACTGAGAGGAGAGAGGAGGAGGAGATTCAGGAAGGTCCAGCTATTGGGGAAGCTGTGGCAGAAGAAGAAGAGAGGTGTGAAGAAGATCCGGAGTGCCATTCTTCAGCCAAGAGAGCCAGGGTGTGTGCCACTTTTACAGACAGCCAGGAAGTTTCCATTGTGGAATTTGTAAAGCTGCACCCTGAACTGTATGACAAGGAACATTCAAGTTTCCACGACAGGACCAGAAGAGAGGCTCTCTGGGCAGAAATATCTGCAGAACTCCAGCTCCAGCCCTTTGATGTGAGACGTTGGTTCGAGTCCCAGCGAACCCGTTATGGGAAGCTGTCTAAGCTCCAATCTGGCCAAGCCCCGAGGGAGATGACCAAGAGACAGTCCTGGGTCTACCAACAGATGGGTTTTCTTAAAACCCACATCAGAAGAAAGGGGGCCAACAGAAGTTCAGGTTTTGAGGCCAGTCCAAATACCAGCAGGCAGGACGAATCACGTGGGTCAACTACTGACACAGAACACCTCGAGTCCAGTGTCCTGAGGGAGAGGAGTCAGTCCATCATTACATCAACGCCCATTTCAACTACAGACTCCAAGATTCTCGAACACTTTGAGCAGATGAGGACACCTATCTCAGGTTTTCTGCATCAGAAGTCAGACAGGCAGCCCTTCTTTGACTACGTGGCATCAGAGGCCGAAAAGATGACTCAAGAAGAATTTGAAGAATTAAAGGGCAAGATATTTAGAGACATCGAAACTATTAAGAGTAACCGCAGACGTCAGCCATTGCCCAGAAGATCAGCCACTGTTACCACAGAGTCACAGAGGGTCGGCCTATTGCCAACAACCACTCCACAGGCGTCTAGTTCCACTCAAGCAGCAGCTAGCAGCAGTTTTTTTGTGTACTACACACCAAGCCCCATTGGCTTCAGCAACCCGACATCTGTCCTAACTGTACAGGACGAAGGGAGCAGACACAATCTGAGTGGAATCTTAAGCCAGCTACCAGATCTGACATCAACACAGATCGTCGAGTAGCCTCAGCAGCAGCAGCAGCAACCGCAGCAGCAGCTCTTTACTATCACCACTTCAGCACCGCCTCAGCAGCAGCAGCCTCCTCTGTAGCCATCCAGTCAGGGCGGGTCTTTGACCTGCCAGTCCCTTTTCAGGGCCACCAAATCTTCCAAAAACAATTATTCAGCTACATGTTATTCCAATTCCCCTCCCAAAACAAAAAAGTTCAGTACAAATACTTATCACAAGAAAAAAAAAGTTAAAGTCCAACACCTACACCACCCCAAACATGAAACAAATAACCCATGGTACCACACATAACAAAAAAGGCCACATAAAAAAAATTTAAAAATAACTCCCAGTATGGCCATTAATCAGCCCATTTTTAGATTAAAATCCATGGGATAGTTTAAAATCTGTAATTGAAAAGTCCAACACTTACACCTTCCCTAGAGTTAAAAGGCATTATTACATACTTGCCAACCCACAAACAGACAAACCCAATACCAAACATAACCCCCAAATTACAAACCCAATAAGAAACACAACATCCAACTAGCAATAATAAACCCAACCCCAGTAACCACCAACCAAGAAACACAAAAACCCAAAATTAAAAAGAACCCATGCCAACGAACTGACAAACTATTTTGCAAACACAATCCCCCATTATTGAAAACAGAACTAGTTTTATGGTTATATTTTCTGCATTTTTGTGATTAGAAGTGAAGAGTTAAAATTGAAGATTTCCATAAAAACATTTCTGCTACAAATAAATTTCCAACCCAGGAACAAAAAAAATTGTTGAAATTAGGAGGTGTATTTCCAAATATATAAAAAAATTATTCAATTTAGGATATTATGTGTGACTTTGTGTTTTGCTTTTGTTTAACACTGGCTTTGTCTGTTTGTTGGGTGGGTAACTTGTGCTTGTCTGTTTGTCGGTCTGAACAAGTTATGTTTGGCATGGGGTTTGTCTGTTTGTCCGTCTGAACAAGTTATGTTTGGCATGGGGTTTGTCTGTTAGTCCGTCTGAACAAGTTATGTTTGGCATGGGGTTTGTCTGTTTGTCCGTCTGAACAAGTTATGTTTGGCATTGGGTTTGTCTGTTTGTCCGTCTGAACAAGTTATGTTTGGCATGGGGTTTGTCTGGTTGTCCATCTGTACAAGTTATGTTTGGCATGGGGTTTTTCCGTCTGTAGCAAGCATAGCTGATTAATTGTTTTTGGAATAATTGGTAGTCCTGAAAAGGACTGTTTGTTAGTCCTGAAAAGGACTGTTATAGTTAGGACTGTTATAGTTAGTCCTGAAAAGGACTGTTTACTGCAGCGGGACTTATATTCTGCCATCTTGCCAGGCCACTGCTCCCTCATTATTGAAGTAGTCCTTCAGGTAATCCCTCTGTCTTTTGGCCTCTCTAGCAGGGTTTCTGTCTTGGCCACCACCAGCAGCACCACCAATCAATCCACAACAACCGTCACATCATCATCATCATCATCCTCCCCAGGCTGCTGACCAGCAGGTTGACCTTGATACTGACTTCTGAGTATGTTGTGCAGAACCACACAGGTCATGACCACTTCTCTAACTGTTTCTGGGGGTAGTTCAATTGTGGTCCTCATCACTCTAAATCTTGAGACCAGGATGCCAAAAGCGTTCTCCACAACTCTCCTGCCCCTCGATATTCTATAGTTGGCAATCCTTTCCTCCCTTGTTAACAGCCTTCTGCCATAGGGTTTCATGAGCCAGGTCTTCAGGGCAAAAGCATCGTCTGCCAGAATGAAGTAGGGGACATCTCTACCACCCTGGGTTATAGGAGCTGGGTCAGGGAAGCCTATCCTGCCATCCTCAATTCTCCTCTTCAGCTGAGAGGCATTAAATATCTGGGCATCTGAGCAAGATCCAGCTGTACCCACATCCACCCATCTGAACTTATGCTGTCCATCTACCAGGGCCAACATCACAATGGAAAAGAAGCCCTTGTAGTTGTGGTAGAGGGCTCCAGTGTTCTTGGGTTTCTTCAGGGCCACATGCTTCCCATCCAGGGCTCCCGGGGCATGTGGAACATTCCACCTGATCCTGAATTCCCTCTCCAGTTCTTTCCACTCATCTGGGGTAGTAGGACATTTGAGGTACTCTCTGGTGAACTCATCCTGGATGGCCCTGCAGACCTCTGGTAAAAACTTGGAAATGGTGGATCTTCCAACCCTGAACTGACATGATAATGATGTGTATGACTCTCCAGTGGCCAGATATCTGATGGTGAGGGCTAACTTCTCCCCAACACTGATTGGTGCTCTGTAGTTGGTGGCCTGCCTGGCAAGGTGTGGTTCCAGTCTGGTCTTTATCATTTCAAAAAATTCTGGGGTCATCCTCATGTAGTTGGTGAATCCTGGAATGTCTGTGGCATACAGATCAGCCATAATGTTGTGGTAGGCCCCCTTCGCCTCTCTCTGCAGTAGCCATGGCCTGACCCACATCTTGTGCCTTCTTCTAGGTCTCTGTATGGGTGCTGTTGGTGCTGGTGGTGGTTGCTGTGGTCGACGTAAAAAATAGAAATACATGATTATTTGTAACTGAATAAAAACCAAAAAAGCCCTAAGTTGTTGTTGAATCTGTCTCCCAATAAAAGGTGGCATCCTGCTGTGTTCCTAGAAAAGCAATGGTGATTAGATCGTGAATTTCATATATATATACCCAGAAAATCCAGCAACTTTGGAAAACAAGAATCGGGGATCCTGGTCTGGGGAAGACTGAGGAGGCCTGAGGACGCCTGAGGACGCGGGTAGTTAATCGTGGGTTAGTCGGCTCTTAATCCCAGGAGGCCTGAGGCGTCCTGGGACCCAGTCGGTATGTGTACGACAGGATCGTGGTTGAAACCGACCTGAAAACTGGCTTAGTCGGTTCTTAGTCCCAGACCAGTCGGGGACTGTCTGGGGCCGCCTGAGGTGTCCTGAGGCGTCCTGGGGACGATCTGTTCTTAATCCCAGACTTCAGTACCGACCCAGTATTCCCGCCCATTTTTGTTTTTTTTCCACCGACTGTGCACGATTAAGGGTCCCAGACAGGATCGGGCCTTAATCTTTTGGTGGAACAGGGGCATAAATCTGACAGTTGGAAAAAAAAACAGATCCCTCTCTGAAACTGTGCCACATCACACAAGGTGATTTCCTCTCTGATTTCTGTAGAGTTTAATACACTGGATACCTGAACCACATTCTGACATTTTATTGAGAACAGTGTGTCTTTCATGATATCTATTTTCAATAGCTGTAGGGATAATATTGCAATGTTCATGTAAATTTGCACCTGAAAGTTAGTATTTTTAAAGTATGAAATTCTTTTTTTCATAAACAATATTTTATTGATCAGGCAAAATCAACAAAGATTATAATAAGCCTTCTCGCAGGAAGAACTATTTACAAAAGAACATGAATAGATGATAATGATGATGAAGTTGTGGACATTTGACTAATATAAAACTATGAAAACCGCCCTGATTTCTTTAAAAATTCTTGTACTGCTTCAAAAACTACCTTTTTTGTTCAAAAGTCAAGTTATAATCTCCATATAAAAGAAAATCAGTGGTTATTGTTGGTAAAACTTGTAACTTGTTAAGCATTGACTGCCTATGTTGAGTAGTAGTCTGCAGCACCCCTGGGGCAGTTAAATGAAACACAGTGACTTGGGTATAAAATTATATTACTTTCTACTGTTTCTTGTATCTGGCACAATAATTTTTATAAAACTTCAGGAATGAATCCTGTTCATAAAATACATAAAACCTCCCATTATAAGTGAGACCTGACTGCAATATTACTTGTAAGAAAAAAAAAAGGGGGGAAAAATATAAGTTTTGATCGTGACCTGCCAGGTCAAAGGTCATAAAGGATTTTAACCCAATACAATTGAGAGTCAAGTCAAAGGTCAAGAGCAAGGCAGGTCAAGGTCACAGGTGACCTGTAAGGTCACTGTGAATTATGCATTCAAGGTGAAAAACCTACAAGTCCCCAGAAATTTTTCTTGTTAAACATACAAGCAATCAGGTCTCACTTGTTCAGTGTGTTTTTTTTTTAAACTGAAATGTTTGTGGTTCAATTTACACGATTTTAACATGACCTTGAGAATTACTGGTTTAAAGGTCATGGTCCACCTAGGTGGATACTATATGATCTCAAATTTTATTTTGACTGAACTACTGAGCAGTTGAAGGAATGAAAAGCCAACTGGTGATGAGACCTAAAGGTATAATTATAATGAAATTTAAACTAAATGACCCGCTATGTACGACCTTGGAAGAGTTGATACAAGGTGAAAGGTCATGTATGCAATGTTGTACATACGATTATGTTCACTATAGGGTTGTAAATACGTCATGATATCACCCAAGCACCAAGTATGGAGCTAGGCGTGTAGGGCAGTTTTGAAAGCCCTGGAAACAGGGGATTCTAGGGAAGGGGATGAAGAGAGATATGACCATATGGCGTCCGAACGCCAGGTGCCATGCTTCATTATGTGTTCAAGAGGAACACCATTTTGGAATGCCAAGGACGCCCCAGCCCTACGAAAATCATGAAATGTGAGGGATTTTTGAAGACATAAGTGATGGGATATATCTTTAAGATGTTTTCGAGCCACTGAATCAGTATGTGGGACTAAATGCTGACCTTTGGGTATGACAAACAGAGGCTCATTGTCAGATACTGTGTATAACTGTGTCATTCTGTCTAGTGCTGCCATCGGGCAGAGGAATGACCTGCCTAAGGAGGGAATTGGAATGGTCACAATGTCTTTCCTGTTCTGAAGAGTCTTTGACCATTTTATTAACAACACTGCTCCATTTGCTGCTGGGATATAATCAGCTCTGGCCAACTGCCTAGTATGATCAAAGGCTGGTACAGAATGGGGAAGAATATTTGATAATCTTAAAAATGAGAAAAAACCTAGCAAATAAAGCGATTTAAAGATGATAGGAAACCTTAACATGTCACACGCCTGAACAATGGCTTGCAGGAGATGTATATCCAAGGAGGAGCGTCTAACTGGAGCTAGAGGAGCTTGGATCTTCAAGGATTTCAAGTACAAAGACATTCTCTCATCCTTGAATGGTACAGTATTGAAACCATGAACAATGTGATATGCTCTGATGGCAGCCATATAATTAGCTATGTTTCTGTGGGATTGTGAATTTTGGACAAGGTATTCCATAAATGATAATAAAACAAAAACATCCACCTGATTGAAGGACAGCCCAGCTGCCACCTTGAAGGCTTGAAAGTCCCACCACATCCTGGAGTACTGACGCTTTGTGGCTGGTCTGAAGCCGTCTAGCAATCTATGTGAAGCCAAGGTGGCCAACTGGGCTGCCTCAGGTGGGTACTCTAAAACAAACAACATTGTGTAGGATTTAAATACAAACATTCAAGGCAGTGAGGTCTATATGAGTAGGGATCCAGATGAAATCTGGTACTAAATTTTTAAGCCTGTCATTATCCAAGCTTGAACCTGTCCACCTGGACAACAAATCTGCTGTGATATTTTTTTTGACCTGAGATGTGTTGAATTTTTATTTGAAAATTATACATGGCAGATATAAGCCAGATATTTCTGGCACATACTGCAAGGGTATTGTCTTTACATCTGCCTGTGGTGAGAACCTCCACCACTGCTTGGTTGTCACACCAAATTTTTATTCTTTTATTAGCCCAGTGACTGGCCCAAACTTTACAAGCTACCACTATGTTGAGTATTTCTAGGTGCACTATGCTATATCCCATAAAACCTTTGGGTAATGGCAAACTATAGCCCATGTTATGAAAAACGGCACCTAGGCCTGTAAGTGATGCATCCAGATGCATTTGAAAGTGACAATTTGAGTGGTCATAATAAGTAACTCCATTATAATGCGTCAAGAAGGCGTCAAACCAGCCCAGGTCTAGGAAAAACTCCTTTGTTAAGAGTATTTTCTTAACATCATAATTATCTCTAAGAAGTTGTAGCATTCGATTGAGAAAAAACCTAGCAGGTTTGACACACTTAGTGATATAGAGTAATAGTCCCAGAAGAGACTGCAGATCAGTTTTACTACAATATGTTTTATCAAACCAGGATTTACATGTTGTTATAATTTCTTGTAACTTTTCCTGTGGTATAGATATAGTTCTATTAATAGAATCCACTAATATTCCCAGACAAGTGACAGAGGTAGCTGGAGGAACTAGTTTTTTCTGACTTATGTCTAGACCAAGATCTTGAAGAAGATCCAGTAAAAACTGATACGAATTCATTATTTCAGAGGGTAAGCCAGTGTATATGAGGTCGTCAATGTAATTAAACAAACCTGTATGACCATGTGACGTCATGATATACCTGATAGCGTCAGAACATCTCTGAAAAAACAAAGAACCATGACGAAATCCGAACGGCGTCGAAACGTCAATATAATGATGCTGATCCACTTGGAAACCTAATAAGTCAATGTCTACTGGGTCGACCCTAAGATGGCGAAACGCCCTGCTAATGTCAACTTTATATAACTGAGCAGCAGGTCCTAATTTAACCAAGGAATCTGTAATGTTAGCAATAGAAGGATAGTGAAGATCATATATAGTATCTAAATATACATTTTTCTTAACTCCAGCATTTACAGATAAGTTTTGGGGCCAACTTAAATCCATGATTGTTCTTTTCTTGTCTGAATCTTGTTTTGCCCTAGTCATCAATGGTGACACATGCAAATCGCATGGAATAGTATCAAAAGGGCCAATAATCGCCTCATGCTGAAGTTCTTCCTCCATATACCGCCTAACATGGTCAATATCTGTGAGAGCCGAAGTGTGGTTGTCACTGGTGGAGGCAAGAGGACACGTCCTATCAAAGTCTAGAGGAAATCCATAGTGTAACAAGTCCACTAACTGTTGGTCCCAATAATCCTTAAGATAATATTGCCATCTATCTATATTTAAGTGGGAACTAACTGGTATTCTACATTTTAAATAATTGTGAGTACCACTGTTTTTGATTATTAGATGAGCTTGTAATACGTCTGGGATGTGTTGCTATTGAATAGCGGGACCTTGATATAATTTAAGCGAAGTCTGAGGTACAAAACCAAAGTATCCACCAGTTTGTGCAATGCATCTTTGTTTTTCAACACACATTCCATTTGTTTTGCATCCCCAATTTACATCAAAGATGTGTATGGGTTTAGAACTTGTCTCATGAATACTATTAAGGCTACAGTTTTCATTTAAATTCATGTTCAAATCAGTCACGTGATTATACACGTTTTTCTGTTCATGACCCTGACATTCACTGCCCCCTTTGTGAATCATTGGATTGGTTTTCTTAACTTCCATGGAGGTTTGCTCCATGCATGTGTCACTACTTGGTTGTATGTTGCAAGTTTCAGTTTTGTCACCATTGGTAACCCGTTGGCCATCTGAGTTCAAATTTTTAGATTGACTAACCATGTTACGAGATATTTCAACAGTAGGGCCTGAATGCACTAGCTTTTGAGTACAACTACCGTCATTCTGTATATCTTGTAATGGAAGAAATCTATTCTGTAGGGATATTTGAACTTTGTCGGGCATTGGGTTTCGCTTACCCCCGGTCACACTAGCATGGAGTTTTGCAGAAATAAGTTGCTGTTTTGGTATGTCATCATTTGCCTTTTTTACAGAATGTTTTACAACATTTTTGTTGCCTAAACCTGCAGGAGCTTGATGAACCACTTTTGATTTTTTTACAATATTCGAACCCAAACTCTGAGCTACCTGGGTACCTTTCGTGCCTAACGCCAAGGCTTGTGCGTACGTTTTTCCAGGAATTGTCTTTTGAAAAGTTTTCCAACTGTGGAACCATTTAAAAGCTAAATTCTTGTTTGCCTTATATTCATGTTGTGAATTAGACAGAGGCTTGCTATGAAAAATCCTACTGTTTTGAGTCAGGGCATGTCCCGGAATTTCCATGCCCCGACCTAGTCGTTTTTTGTTAAATTTTTTCGATTTTTGCTTCGACATTCAATTTCTGGGTGGGGGTATGTCTTGCCCCCCATGGCAAAGCATGCTGAACAAATATGCTTGGTATCATGTGTCTTACTAAAAGAACAAGTTCCTTGATTGAAGTATGTACAAGGCAATGTCTTGTTGGATTTTTGAGTCTGTTTTCTGACGTTTGAAATATTGTGGGATGGAGCAAGGTGCCTCTGTGCATTCGCACGCCTAATCCTATCAATCTTATCAACATCTTTGTAATTTTTTACATCACCCTGCTCCATCCTACACAAAAGTACGGCGTGGCTGGCTCTTGCCGCATCCCAAGAAAAATCTTGGGCATCTTCTAGAAGTGATATTAAATAATCTAACATTGAATCTTTATTTTTAGCATCTGTCTCATCCCTCATGATGCGACAAAAGCCAGTCACCCATTGGGACATTGATAACTGGTCATACTGTACACGTTCTTTCTTTGATCCCGCCAAAACATACTCTTGAGGCCATTTGACCCTGTGGGGAACTACAACTTCAACAGACCCACCCCTAAGTGATTTAATTTTTGTACCTGCCTGGCTATCTTCCACCAAATTTTTCAACCGTTGCTCAACCTGTGCTTGGATGTATGCATCCTGTCTTAACACTTAAATTTGGAAGTGTTGGAGCAGATACTTGTGACGGAGGCAGTGTGACCGGGGGTTGAGGCACAACAGTATGTTTTTTAGATTTATTTTTCAACTTTGTAACATCGTTACTTTTTTTACATTTTTTCCTACTTTCTATCATATCTAAACTTTCAGTAATACTACCTAACTGTGCCAATATTTGCAAATTTATCTCCTGCTGAGAAACCCCTGCAGAACTGGGGGTATTGGAGCTACTTGAGCTACTTGGTACTTGTTTATCAACCCCAGTACTCTCACTAGCCCCTAAACGCTCAGTTTCTGATTCATTATTTGACATACTGTCGTTACTGTCGCTACCAGAGTCGGAGTCGGACACCTGACCTGTTTTGGAAGTATTCTGTTTACTCTGCAAGAGACTTGAAATAAATCTGTCATCTGACACTTCAAATTGGATGGGTATAACAGCCTCACTGCCACCAGAACGCAAGTTGTAAGCTCTCCTGTCGTTCATGACTATCACAGTAACATAAACAATAAAAACTAAAAACCCTAGACACAGAATATAAATATATTCTATGTAAACTGGTAAAAAGTAATTCTTGAGTTGTTTCCTCGTGGATGGTCAGCATGCAAATGGAAGAAGCGTGGTCGCTTTTTTTCAATTGACCAGTGGTCAGCCAATCACAGCCTGCCACAATGCAGTACAAGGAAATTTCTAAATTTTTTAACATTTTCTTACCAAAGACCCCCCCAGTGCTGACCTTGTCAACACCCACATGTCGACTCGTACATTCTAAAAGAAAATGAGAATGTTTTTCTACTGAAAGGGCACAGTCACAAGTTGAATTTTCTATAACATATAAATATGTGCAAGATGTTCTTTAAGAGGACTACAGTTTATTCGCATTTTTGAGTGTATCAAGTTCCAAAATCTATCACCTGTACTAGATAATGTATTAACACGTTAAAAAGAATCATCTAATGTATTCCATAATTTTATTCCAAGAGGAAAGAATGAATTTTGATGAAATTCTTGTTTGTCATAGAGAAGAGTTGTGTACTTTGTTGATTATAAAACATTTTAATGTACTTTGGTGGAATTGCATGCAAGAAATAACCAAGTTAAAGACTATACTCAAAAATTTCATTAAAAGTTTTACAACCAAAGCCAAAAGAAAAAAAAGTAACACTTTACTAACAATGATTGATACACTTTAATAAATGTATGACTGTAACCCAACCTGCTCTTAGAATTACATTATTTGTGGTTAATATTTAAAATGTTATCTGTATGGAATCCTCACTCTCAAACACTCTATCATTGACAGTTTTAGATGGAGTCTGATTGAGAGCTTTCATATTAAAGAATAAATGCTAATTATCATATTAAATTGTAAAAACTTTTCAAACAAAATGATCCTTACTCAGTTAAAGTTAAACTTAAAAAAAAAGTCACTTCCAAATGCAATTAAATCGGCTACATATTCAGTCACATCCAATTCTTCCCAATACATTTATAACAAAAACCACAGCAAATCTACACTTGTGTTCCTTGTGTTTCATCACAACTCCACCACACATGTTTTCAGGGATATTATTCTATATGTCACTTTGAGAGGCTGTATCTCAGTAGGGGATGCTCTGATTGATGTCTAGTTTTCATTGTTGGGATTGTCTTACTCACTGGCATACACATACAAAATTTTAAAGAAACTTTTTTTTTCATGCACTGTGGACTTTAAAGAATTGGAACACCAGGCTAGGCAAAATATCTCCACGCTCAGCTTCACTGCTGCCTTTGCCAAAACTTCATCTTCTTGCAATGCTTCTCTTGGGAAGTGTCAACATAGCATTAAGTCAACTGTCAACAAGGTTAAGACACAGATCCAGAAAGTTGCCAATCCTGAAAAAGCAGTAAAGTGTGGCTATGAGCGAGTCTGTGAGTATCTAGATTTTTGGAATAAGACGGTTCTTATAGAACACAGTGCTCTTACATGCTTCAGCAAATCCCTAGCCCATATACTCCAGAGGGAATTATATTCTATGGGTAACACTGGCTTGCTTAGGCGCGAAGCCGAAATGACCCTCTTACAACCACAATCAGGGGAAACGAGATGCCAAGAACTCAGGAACTCCTCCTTTTTGGACCTCTCCTTGTTCCAGTCTCAACTTGTGAAGGAAGGTGAAGACTTCCTCCTCAAAAAAAGCACCTTTAAAGACTCTCAGGGTTTCGGACCCTATCAGAATAAGCCCTTTGGTGGCCCCACAACAACAAAAGAGGCTCTTACAGGAAACACCCCTATGGGAGCAACTCCTCACAAAGCAGTAACCAATCGTTTTCCTCAGGAAGGGGGAAAACGTACTGCCATTCCTTTCAAAACCAAGTTTGGTCATATTCCCTCTGATCCTGTCAGAGTACAAGGCCCGTCGAAAAGGCCAAGCACTGGCCACTTGTATCCAGTCTCTTCTGTCAAAGAACGCAATCGAAAGTGGAAAATGTAAAATCTCTTGGGTTTTACAGTCACATGTTCCTAGTACCCAAGCCTCACCAAAGGTGGAGGCCAGTCATAGACCTAAGCAGGCTCAACACTTTTCTACACATAGAAAAGTTCAAAATGGAAATTCCAGAGTCCATCAGGACCTCCCTGATTCCAGGGGAATGGGTATCGTCGATAGATCTGTCGAACGCTTACCTGCACATCCCCATCCATCCAAACTCAAGGAAATACCTAAGGTTTTGCTACAAGTCTCAGGTGTACCAGTTTACCTCCCTCCCATTCGGACTAGCCACAGCCCCCAGGTCTTTACAATGATTGTAAAGGAAGTGAAGCTAATGGCCCTCTCCAGAGGACTCAGACTTCAGCAATACCTGGACGACTGGCTGATCAAGGTCCCAGTCTCAGGAGGAAGTCCAAGTGAACACTCAGGCGGTGGTAGACCTAACCCAGTCCTTGAGTTGGATAATAAATCAAGAAAAATCAGAACTGAAACCTACTCAGGTGTTTTCATTTGTGGGCTACGAATACCATCTAGATTCAGCCCTTGTAAAACCCACTAAAGAGAGATGGCTCAAACTTCAGGATTTGATCCTACGACTCAAGTCAAAACATGTTTTGACTGCAAGATGTTTGATTTCGCTAATTGGGTTGCTTGCCTCAATGGAGAAAATGGTCCCGGAGGGACGCCTTCACATGAGTCCCTTTCAGTTTCATCTCAAGGAGCACAGGATATATCCTCAGTCGCTGGACAGCCTCCTTCCTTGGACAGAAGCCATTGCAGCCCACTTAGACTGGTGGCAAAATCCCTCAAACGTGATGAAAGGTGCAGACCTTCATCCCAAAGACCACAGTATTCATCTCTTTACAGACGCCTCAAACGAAGGTTGGGGCGCTCACTTAGATCAAAATTCTACAAAGGGTCTGTGGTCAGATCGGGAAAAAAGGCTACATATAAACATCCTAGAATTGAAGGCGGTCTCACTGGACCTTCGAAGCTTCAAGGATCAGTGCCAGAACCAAACAGTGCTAGTTGCAACAGACAACTCAACAGTGGTAGCCTACATAAACAAAGGAGGAACTCACTCAGCAGAGATGTGTCCTCTCCTGTGGAAGATCATGACCTGGTGCCATCACTATCACATAACATTGAAAGCCAGACACATTCCAGGGTGCCTGAATGTGATGGCCGACCTTCTGTCCAGGTCAAACCAAGTGCAGTCACCAGAATGGTCACTGCATCCGCAGGTGTTCAAACAGATCTGCCAAAAGTGGTTCACACCTCATGTACACTTATTTGCCACTCATCTGAACCACAAACTTCCATTGTACGTATCTCCTGTCCCAGACCCAAAGGCTTGGGACATAGATGCTCTGAACATAAACTGGACGGGTCCCACTGCCTATGCTTACCCTTCGACGGCTCTACTTCACAGGGTGATCCAAACAATCAGGCAGTGCTATTGCCTGATCATCGTAGTAGCCCCAGGGTGGCCAGGGATGCACTGGTTTTGGGACCTAGTGCAGCTCTCAACAGAGATCCCACTGCAACTTCTGGTGTCAACGACTCTTCTCAAACAGTCCCACAATTATGTGTTCCACAGCAATCCACAGCATCTCAACCTCCACGCCTGGTGTCTAGGAGTGGACAGCGCCATGAACAAGGCTTCTCTGTGGTGGTGGCAGAGAGAATTGCTGCACCTCAGAGGTCATCAACAAGAACCATCTACAAGTCAAAGTAGGCCTTATTTGAGAAATGGTGCAGAGAAAATTCGGTGGACTTCTCCACTCCATCTGTGAAACAAGTCTCAGACTTTTTCATGTACCTGTACCAAGATCTCAACAGGTGCCCCCCGACCATCGATGGTTACAGGACGGCCATTGTTGACACTTTGGGCCCAACGGGCCACCATATTGCACAAAGTTCAGACCTTCATAGGTTACTCTCCAGCTTTCACAGGGATCGTCCCAAAAGTTCCAGGAATCTTCCTAAGTGGAACCTTTCTGTTGTTCTTAATGAGCTCACAAAAGCACCCTTTGAGCCTATGAAAGACACAGACCTCAAACATCTTACTCTCAAAACTGCTTTCTTGCTAGCTTTGGCCTCTGGCAAGCGCCGCAGCAAATCCATGCCTGGGTTGCAAACAAAGTAATATGTAATCTAGGCCAATGGGAAAAGGTTGCCTTGTTCCCTTCTTCTGACTTCATAGCCAAAAACCAACTAGCAAGAGAAGGTTCTCAAAGTGTGTCTCCGGTGACTATTCCTGCTTTGACTACCATTGTAGATAGACAATTCAAAGAAGACAGGACCCTGTGTCTGGTACGGGCCCTGAGGTACTATTTGGATCGAACCAAAGACCTGAGAGGGTCTCGATCCCTCCTTTTCATCTCCTTCAAGAAAGAACATACCTCAGACATTAGACCCACTACTCTCTCTTCCTCGTTGGAACAGACCATTCTACTTTGTTATAAACAAGCAGACCTACAATCCTTGGACTTGGTCCAAGTTAAAGCGCATGACATCCGGGCCTTCGCGGCCTCTAAGGCCTTTTACGGTGGGGTATCGGTGGACCAAATCATGCAAGCCTGTCACTGGAAAGCTCACAACACATTTACAAATTTTTACCTAAAAGACCTTACTTGGTCAGACAATGACAAGAATATATATCTGGGACCCGTGGTGGCGGCACCAAAAGTCCTAGATCCTTCCCCTCAGATCAGTTGTCCTCGGAAAGAAAAGGGGGGGGGGGGCACATCCGCTACAACCGAGTCTTCAGGAGTCTAATCCCAGGATCTAGGTATTCTTTTACCTTCAAGATGTTACGGGTAAGGTCATTTTGTTTTTTAGTTTATGAAAATAATATGTGTTAAGGACTTATTAAAGTTGTCATTAATCTCATATTCGGTGGCCCAAAAAAATTATGAGAATTCCAACCACGTCTGTCACGCGTGAAGGGCCCCTTAGGACCCTTAGACCTCTAAGTGAGCACTGCTGCACTTCCGTCCTACAATCAAAATATCTAGACAGTTTTAGCACTGTCTTCCATTCTATTTAGGTTTTTGGCTCTTTACAGGCCCGGTCTTCGGGATTGGGGCACTGTAAACGGGACCCAGACTGGTATTTCGAACACTCTTTCTAATATATATTACTTCAAATCTCAGAAAAATTGACATATCTTCCAGTCTCAGCTGTAATCCCGCCACCGGGCGGTTGGATTCAGCAATGAGTCCCACATGGTAAGCTATTGTAGCATAATAAAATTGAAAATTTTAATTACTTAAATGTAGCTTTTATAAGTTAAAAGCTTACCATGTGGGACTCAGAAGAGTCCCACCCTGCCTCCCCGCTGTTTACAGCTGAGGGGTAGGTTTAAAACATTTCAGCGAGAAAGTAGCGCGATTGGTCAGAAGTTATCATGTGACGACAACTGGAGGCTACGGCCAACTATAAATGTCTATTTTTCTTAGACGTTGGCCATGATGCCCTGTGGCCATCCGAGAACAGCAATGAGTCCCACATGGTAAGCTTGTAGCTTATAAATTTGCTTATCTCCTTAACCGTGCAAGATAGAGAAACAGGGTCTTGTAAGACTACTGTACATTTTTTGCAAAAGGTTCATGGGGTGGACATTACACATGATAATGTGTGTTCTTCTATGCTATCCTGTTTCTATTCATATGTCGCAGCTACTATCAACAGGGCGTCCTATTTCTAGTTTAGTGTTATTTTTGGTGAAATATGTTGTTCATGTACTTTTCGATGTTCTGTGTCGTGTCAAATTTTCAGAGCTGTAGCCATGATATTAACTCAGTAGTATCTAGTTTTACATATCGCCAATGAGTAAGTCACTTTTAACTTCAAAAGTATTCAATTTAGAGTTTTTTTAATGAAATTTGCTGTTCAGCTACTTTTTGATGTTCTGTCTCATGGCAAAATATAAAAATATTGTTTATCTTGAAAACTGTCACAGAGCGATTACTCACAAATTTTGGACCAAAGGGTACTAAGGACCTCTCAAAATTTTACTTTTCCTGAGTTTCGGCCGCCAATTTTTGTGGAAATGGAAAATATTGTTTATCTTGAAAACCCATCTGTGAAACAAGTCTCAGACTTTTTCATGTACCTGTACCAAGATCTCAACAGGTGCCCCCCGACCATCGATGGTTACAGGACGGCCATTGTTGACACTTTGGGCCCAACGGGCCACCATATTGCACAAAGTTCAGACCTTCATAGGTTACTCTCCAGCTTTCACAGGGATCGTCCCAAAAGTTCCAGGAATCTTCCTAAGTGGAACCTTTCTGTTGTTCTTAATGAGCTCACAAAAGCACCCTTTGAGCCTATGAAAGACACAGACCTCAAACATCTTACTCTCAAAACTGCTTTCTTGCTAGCTTTGGCCTCTGGCAAGCGCCGCAGCAAATCCATGCCTGGGTTGCAAACAAAGTAATATGTAATCTAGGCCAATGGGAAAAGGTTGCCTTGTTCCCTTCTTCTGACTTCATAGCCAAAAACCAACTAGCAAGAGAAGGTTCTCAAAGTGTGTCTCCGGTGACTATTCCTGCTTTGACTACCATTGTAGATAGACAATTCAAAGAAGACACTGCTGCACTTCCGTCCTACAATCAAAATATCTAGACAGTTTTAGCACTGTCTTCCATTCTATTTAGGTTTTTGGCTCTTTACAGGCCCGGTCTTCGGGATTGGGGCACTGTAAACGGGACCCAGACTGGTATTTCGAACACTCTTTCTAATATATATTACTTCAAATCTCAGAAAAATTGACATATCTTCCAGTCTCAGCTGTAATCCCGCCACCGGGCGGTTGGATTCAGCAATGAGTCCCACATGGTAAGCTATTGTAGCATAATAAAATTGAAAATTTTAATTACTTAAATGTAGCTTTTATAAGTTAAAAGCTTACCATGTGGGACTCAGAAGAGTCCCACCCTGCCTCCCCGCTGTTTACAGCTGAGGGGTAGGTTTAAAACATTTCAGCGAGAAAGTAGCGCGATTGGTCAGAAGTTATCATGTGACGACAACTGGAGGCTACGGCCAACTATAAATGTCTATTTTTCTTAGACGTTGGCCATGATGCCCTGTGGCCATCCGAGAACAGCAATGAGTCCCACATGGTAAGCTTGTAGCTTATAAATTTGCTTATCTCCTTAACCGTGCAAGATAGAGAAACAGGGTCTTGTAAGACTACTGTACATTTTTTGCAAAAGGTTCATGGGGTGGACATTACACATGATAATGTGTGTTCTTCTATGCTATCCTGTTTCTATTCATATGTCGCAGCTACTATCAACAGGGCGTCCTATTTCTAGTTTAGTGTTATTTTTGGTGAAATATGTTGTTCATGTACTTTTCGATGTTCTGTGTCGTGTCAAATTTTCAGAGCTGTAGCCATGATATTAACTCAGTAGTATCTAGTTTTACATATCGCCAATGAGTAAGTCACTTTTAACTTCAAAAGTATTCAATTTAGAGTTTTTTTAATGAAATTTGCTGTTCAGCTACTTTTTGATGTTCTGTCTCATGGCAAAATATAAAAATATTGTTTATCTTGAAAACTGTCACAGAGCGATTACTCACAAATTTTGGACCAAAGGGTACTAAGGACCTCTCAAAATTTTACTTTTCCTGAGTTTCGGCCGCCAATTTTTGTGGAAATGGAAAATATTGTTTATCTTGAAAACCATAAGAGATAGAGCAATTTTGTTCAAATATTGGACTGCTAGGGTGCTATGGACTACCGCTCTAGGACCTCTAAATTTTTTTGCGGAAATGAAAAATGTTGTTTATTTCAAAAGCTGTAAGAAATTTTCAAACCCCCAGGGTGCAAAGGCCTACTCCTCTGGGACCTCTCAAAATTTTTTAATTTTCCAATTTTCGGCTGTCATCTTGAATTTTGATGGAAATGGAAAATGTCGTTTATCTCGAACCATAAGAGATAGAGTGATTTCAGGCAAATTTGGAACCCGAAGGGTACTTAGGACTACTCCTCTGAGACCTCTGAAAATTTTTGGCTTTTCCAAGTTTCAGCTGCCATCTTCAATTTATGCGGAAATGGAAAATGTTGTCTATTTTGTAAACCATAAGAGATAAAGCGATTTTGGGCAAATGTTGGACCCCAATGGTACCAAGGTTTATTCATCTTGGACCTCTGAAATTTTGTCACTTTTCCGTTTTTTGGCCGCCATCTTGAATTTTGACCAAAATGGGAAATGTCTTTTATCTCAAAAACTGTAAGATACAGCGATTTTGGGAAATTTTAGACCCCCAGGGTACTAAGGACTACTCTAGGACCTAACACAGCTAACCAAGTAATAGCTACTTAAAGTTTGCTATTTTCCTAATGAGGAAATGACATGTAGCTTCAAAAGTATTTAAATTTAGTGGGTTTTGGTGAAATATGTTTTTGTTCATCTACTTTTTGATGTTCTATGTCATGGCAAATTTTCAGAGTTGTAGCTTCTGGTGGATACATCTTTCATCTGGTGACAAGTGCGTCCTTAGTCTAGTTCTCATTGACTCTGGCCCTTACATTTAACAACTCACATTGAAAGGTTCCATAGCTTTAGTCCTACGGACCTTGGAAAACGCACTCACTGCCAGGTATCATGATTTGGGTCAGTTATAGCTTAAAAAATTTCTGCTCCCTCTTTTTAACCCGGATTTACACCCCTAAAATATAATTTAAGCAAACACGGACACACTTGTGATCCATTACATGTACTAGTGCGAGGTCCCCTTATTATCACTCCATTTTACTGTGAAGAAGCAACACAAATCAATATCCTATGCTGCTGTTTTTACAATTTATATGATATTAGTATGCCAGTGCAAAGCATGTAACCTACCAGTAGGCTTTCATTGTTGTATGGTGTTAGAACTATTGCTTCCAAGGTTTAGTATATTTCTGGCACTTTTAGCAGTTTATGGTGTATTGTTAATATTGTATTTTATTGCTGGTTGAGGAGTTTTAAGTTAAAATTGGACCGAATAATGCTGTTGCAGTATATCTGCAGAAATTGAGAGACAAATATCTCACAAAAATTTGTTTTTGTCATTTACAATTGTGAATATTTTTATTCTAGCGAACTTTGAAGAAACTACCTAATGATGCACCAAGACTCACATGTTATCCATTCACCATTCAGAGATGTGGATGTACCACAGATAGATATGTGGAGCTTCATTAAAGAGGCATTAGAGTCTCATGGAAACCACACTGCCATAGTAAGCCAAGTCCTTTTTTTATATGTTGGGCAACAGAGTTTTTCGAATAAAAAAATTTTGTAAAGGATTTGATATCTGTAATTACCTCCACCAAAGAGATATTATTTTCATTACCATTTGTCTTTTTGTTTGTTAGCAGATGGGTCTTGTTTGACCTGAGATCACATTAAATGAATTGGATAAAGTCCCAAAATTTCAGAGGTCCAAGAGGAATAGTCCTTGGGGTCCAATATTTGCCCGAAATCACTTTATCTCTTATGGTTTACAAAATAGACAACATTTTCCATTTCCACAAAAATTGAAGATGGCAGCCAAAACTTGGAAAAGCCAAAAATTTTCAAAGGTCCCAGAGGAGTAGTCCTAAGTACCCTTTGGGTTCCAAATTTGCCCGAAATTGCTCTATCTCTTACGGTATTCGAGATAAACAACATTTTCCATTTCCATCAAAATTCAAGATGACGGCTCACAATTGGAAAATTAAAAATTTTTTGAGAGGTCCCAGAGGAGTAGTCCTTAGCACCCGGGGGAAATTGAGAGTGATTTGGATCACTGTCTGGATACAAAAGATAATCTGGATTATCCAACTTACTTATTATAATTATATGCCGTGACAGAGTTAGGCACTCTCCTGAGTGCTCTTGTTTGTAAAATATATTTATGAACAAAAATTATTTATAATTTCTAGTTGCATGCCTGGAAGATTGAAAAGTATAACTTTAACATTAATGTGTCAGGTTTCCTTTCCTGGACCTCCATATTAAAATTTTTTGTATTATGGGCTTCAGTAATTTAGAACAGAAAAAAATTTGCTCCTTCCTTGTCTATTATCTAAGACTTCTTGGTTGTGACGGGCAGGTATCTATTGTTTATCGATATTGCTGATATTTATTGTTTTGATTGGTTTGCCGATATCTAGATCTGGATACGTATATCAATATCACCATTTTTAGTAAAACTGTAATCTTACACTTCAAATATTTGAAATAAAGCCTAAATCTGAAGAAATTGTACACTTTTGCTTTTCTGAAGTTTTCAATGCAATTTTGATAAAAACTGCAATGTTAAAAAAAATTTGCTTCCTGTGGTTGATGATATTCTAGAACAAAACGTTTTCAGTATTCCAAATTCGGATTATTTTGTAGACAATGTGACAACCCCCCAATATCAGGTTAATATTGAAATATTTTTATGTTGAAAAGAAGATTGAAAAAATGATTAAAAACATCCCCAGGCAAATAAGAATACTCGGAGAGTACAGATCTCCACCAAGGCCCAACAAATCCTTGTGAAAATTCTGGATCTAGAATTAGTTATTTTTGTTGTTGGGCGGGTTACGTGAAATCAACCTGCAAATTAGATTGATCTGTCTGACATCCGTACGTCTGTCAACATTTTGGTTTCCGGACTCTAACTGAAAGATGCTTATGCTGATTGATTTTAAACTTAACAGGGTGATAGGGCACCACCTAGGATGAGTCCCTTTCAAAAATGGCGCCACTTTTAAGAACAAGATGGCCACCATAGCTGCCATCTGGAAATGTTTTAGCTCAAAGTCACTTCTGCTACAACCTAGGCTAGGTTGCTTTGGGAATTGCACCAAATTTCGAAAACAAGATGGCCACCATGGCACTTTCTTGAAATTCCGTTTCTAGGCTCTAACTCTAAGATGCTTCTGCTGATCAATTTGAAACTTAACAGGATGGTAGGACACCACCTGGGCTAAGTTCCTTTTGAAGTTGGTGCCACTTGAGAAAACAAGATGGCTGCCATAGCCGCAATCTTGAAATTCCATTTCCAAACTCCAACTCCAAGGCTCTTTTGCCAGAAGCTATGAAACTTAACAGGGTGGTAAGACATCACCTAGGCTAGGTTGCTTTTGAAATTGGTGCCACTTAAAAAAAAAGATGGCTGCCATAGCCGCAATCTTGAAATTTCATTCCAGACTTTAACTCTAAGATGCTACTGCCGATCAATTTGAAACTTAAGAGGGTGGTAGGACACCACCTAGGCTGGGTTTTTTTTTTCAAAAATGGTGCCACTTTAGAAAACAAGATTGCGGCCATGGCCATGATGTCTCTAACTCAAAGATGCTTCCTCCTATTGATTTCAAACCTCATGGAGTGGTTGTCTGGTTTCCGTTTCCTCTTTTTGGGGCAATGAAGTGTATATAGAAGTGGCATGCAGATGTCCAGGGCTCAGTGTGACTTTTTACCCTAATTTCCATTCCCACAAGAGTATCCTCCACCCACAGAAAACAATTTGATTTTTTCCATTGACCAATAACAATGAGGTGGCAGAAGTGTACTTCTGTATGTCAAGATCGTTTTGGCTGATACCAGTTCCTTTTGCTGTGAAAACAGGCTGATGTCTGGTCTACACAGAGTGGTATCACAGGGTGGTAGGACAGCACCCAGGCTAGTTTGTTTTTGAAATTGGTCCCATTTGGAAAACAAGATGGCTGCCATCTTGAAATTCTGTTTGTACACTGTAACTTGAAGATGCTTCTGCTAATTGATTTCAAATTTGACAAAGTGGAAGGACAGAACCCACCACTATTTTGATATGTACAGGACCAGTATCACAGCTATCATGTTACATACTTCTGACATACATCCATCCTGAAGTCATGGAAAGTATTGGTATGTGTTGCCATCCACTGTTTGCGCAACCCGATTTTTTGGGTGTATAACCCCTGTTTCTTGTTCAAATTTATCCCATAGTTCCAGAGGGACAATTTTCTTGCTTGTTAAGCGTCCCTTGCGGGACGCTTGTTTGTGTATGGGAGACCTTCAGGCTCCGGCAGCTCCGCCGGCTCCGGCGGCTCTGCCGGCTCCGCATTTTGTTTTCCTTATAACTCTGTAACCGTTAGGCGGATTCTTTTCAAATTTGGCAGGTTTAGGCAGTAGCCTTGGGGAATTTTTTTGAATATGCTGCAGTAGTGTTGGGATCATATATCGATATTTCAATATCGATCGATATGTCTTTCTGAATTTCAATATCGATACTGAAAGATGGAATTTCAATATCGTTTCTAGCACCCACCGGGAAGAATTTTTAAAGTAGTTTTTCAGTTTTTCAGCTTCCTGTAGTTTGATCATCAATATTTATGCATCAAAAGACTTATTGTGAGATTTTTCATGAAATTTAATTGCTTTTATGGGCTGCTTTAATTAAATTCGTGATCAGTTTTGTATATCTTATATGTTAGCAAAATGATTTTTGATAACTGAAGAATCAGTAGATGCAAAATAACGGATTTTACGGCATGAAACGATATTTCAATATCGATCGATATGCAAAGCCAAATTAGAGTTTGATATCGATATTGATATTGCATTTCAATCCCCACACTATGCTGCAGTGACATTTCAACCAATCAGAGAGGTCACATGACCAAAAATGTCTTTTTTTTCGATGGGGAAGCTTGTCCGGATGATAACTTGAAAGGAATTTTATCAATTCACCTGAAACTTGGCAAATACATTCATTCTATTAAAATCTGGAAATCATTAGATTTTGGCATTGATTGGTTAAGAAATGGCCGAGTAATTAATGATTAATTAATCATTACGAATTTTCCAAATAAGGAAAACACAAAAATGCTTATATCTCGAAAACCGTGCTAGATAGAGCGATTTCGACAAAAGTTTTGACCCACAGGGTATCTCCGCGTAGTAGTTTTCCCAATTTTCAAAAAATTTTTGTCTCGCCAAAAATGGCGGCCATTTTGAATTTTCGAATTTTTCGCAAAAATTCCAAAACACAAAAATGCTTATATCTCGAAAACCGTGCTAGATAGAGCGATTTCGACGAAATTTTTGACCCACAGGGTATCTCTGCAGAGTAGCCATGCCTATTTTCAAAAAAATTTTGTCTCACCAAAAATGGCGGCCATTTTGAATTTTCGAAATTTTTCGCAAAAATTGCAAAACATAAAAATGCTTATATCTCGAAAACCGTAGTAGATAGAGCGATTTCGACGAAATTTTTGACCCACAGGGTACCCCTGCAGAGTAGCCATGCCTATTTTCAAAAAAATTTTGTCTCACCAAAAATGGCGGCCATTTTGAATTTTTGAATTTTTCGCAAAAATTGCAAAACATAAAAATGCTTATATCTCGAAAACCCTGCTAGATAGAGCGATTTCGACGAAATTTTTGACCCGCAGGGTATCTCTGCAGAGTAGCCATGCCAATTTTCAAAAAAAAATTTCTCGCAAAAAATGGTGGCCATTTTGAATTTTCGAATTTTTCGCAAAATTGCAAAACATAAAAATGCTTATATCTTGAAAACCGTGCTAGATAGAGTGATTTCAACGAAATTTTTGACCCACAGGGTATCTCTGCAGAGTAGCCATGCCTATTTTCAAAAAAATTTTGTCTCGCCAAAAATGGCGGCCATTTTGAATTTTTCGCAAAAATTGCAAAACATAAAAATGCTTATATCTCGAAAACCCTGCTAGATAGAGCGATTTCGACGAAATTTTTGACCCATAGGGTATCTCTGCAGAGTAGCCATGCCAATTTTCAAAAAAAAAATTTCTCGCAAAAAATGGCGGCCATTTTGAATTTTCGAATTTTTCACAAAATTGCAAAACACAAAAATGCTTAGATCTATATCTTGAAAACCGTGCTAGATAGAGCGATTTCAACGAAATTTTTGACCCACAGGGTATCTCTGCAGAGTAGCCATGCCTATTTTCAAAAAAATTTTGTCTCGCCAAAAATGGCGGCCAGTTTGAATTTTTGAATGTTTCGCAAAAATTGCAAAACATAAAAATGCTTATATCTCGAAAACCCTGCTAGATAGAGCGATTTCGACGAAATTTTTGACCCACAGGGTATCTCTGCAGAGTAGCCATGCCAATTTTCAAAAAAAAAATTTCTCGCAAAAAATGGCGGCCATTTTGAATTTTCAAATTTTTCGCAAAATTGCAAAACATAAAAATGCTTATATCTCGAAAACCATGCTAGATAGAGCTTTCACTTGGTGAAGTTTCAGACCCATAGCTAATTGCTCACCTACTCAAAATGAGTAAATGCGAATTACCTCTAAAAGTATTGCAGATAGCCAATTTTTCTCAAATAATTCATTCACCTACTTTTGGAAGAGCTTTCACTTGGTGAAGTTTCAGACCCGTAGCTAATTACTCACCTACTCAAAATGAGTAAATGCTAATTATCTCAAAAACTATTGCGGATACCCAATTTTTCTCAAATAACTCATTCACCTACTTTTGGGAGAGCTTTCACATGGTGAAGTTTCAGACCCGTAGATAATTACTCACCTACTCAAAATGAGTAAATGCGACTTATCTCTTAAAAGTATTGCAGATAGCCAATTTTTCTCAAATAACTCATTCATCTACTTTTGGAAGAGCTTTCACATGGTGAAGTTTCAGACCCATAGCTAATTACTCACCTACTCAAAATGAGTAAATGCGAATTATCTCTAAAAGTATTGCAGATAGCCAGTCTTTCTCAAATAACTCATTCACCTACTTTTGGAAGAGCTTTCACTCCGTGAAGTTTCAGTCCCATAGCTAATTATTTACCTACTCAAAATGAGTAAATGCTAATTATCTGTAAAAGTATTGAGGATACCCAATTTTTATCAAATAACTCATTCATCTACTTGTGGGAGAGCTTTCACATGGTGAAGTTTCAGACCCATAGCTAATTACTCACCTACTCAAAATGAGTAAATGCGAATTATCTCTAAAAGTATTGCAGATAGCCAATTTTTCTCAAATAACTCATTCACCTACTTTTGGGAGAGGTTTCACTCTGTGAAGTTTCAGACCCATAGCTATTTATTCACCTACTCAAAATGAGTAAATGCGAATTATCTGTAAAAGTATTGTGGATACCCAATTTTTATCAAATACTCATTCATCTACTTGTGGGAGAGCTTTCACATGGTGAAGTTTCAGACCCATAGCTAATTACTCGCCTACTCAAAATGAGTAAATGCGAATTATCTCTAAAAGTATTGCAGATAGCCAATTTTTCTCAAAGAACTCATTCACCTACTTTTGGGAGAGCTTTCACTTGGTGAAGTTTCACACCCATAGCTAATTATTTACCTACTCAAAATGAGTGTGAATTATTTCTAAAAGTATTGCAGATAGTTAATTTTTCTCAAATAACTCATTCACCTACTTTTGGGAGAGCTTTCACTCTGTGAAGTTTCAGACCCATAGCTATTTATTCACCTACTCAAAATGAGTAAATGCTAATTATCTGTAAAAGTATTGCAGATAGCCAATTTTTCTCAAATAACTCATTCACCTACATTTGGAAGAGATTTCCTTCACGAAAATGAAAAATTGTGAATTTCTCGGAAAAGCTATTTCTTCTCCTTTAATGCTCGGCGGGAGATACACACCGCGGCAGTGGTCTTGACAAACATTTTTGTCTCCCCAGAAATGGTGGCCATTTTGAATTTTCAAAGTTTTTGCAAAACACAAAAATGCTTATATCTCGAAAACTGTGCTATATGGAGCCAACTCAACAAAATTTTTGACCTGCTGGGTATCTCTGCAGAGTAGCCATGCCAATTTTCAAAATATTTTTGTCTCGCCAAATATAGCGGACATTTTTAATTTTTTGCAAAACACAAAAATGCTTATATCTTGAAAACCGTGCTAGATAGTGCAGACTGCGCTGACTTTGGTTGCCACAACAGTATAAGGCTAGAAACGAAGCATTTTCTTAATACTTTAGCACTCACCTTTTTATCCTTTTCGGGACGCTTTGTTTTTGCTATGCAAAAACATTATCTTTTTTTTTTGCGAGCGATCCTCTAGTTTCAAATTGTTTCCAGTAATTGCATTTCACCTGTAATAATTTAAAAGGTACCACGTATGCTAAATACTTGGTAATTTCCTTACTCATTAAAGTTTGTAACTTAATCCATTATATTGCAATCTGCTTGTTAAAGGTTTGATGCTGGGTCATGTTTTGAAATACATGTGCATGTCACTTCTATATACACTATCTTGATCTTGTTCGACTACTTTCTTCTTTTTCAGTTACGTTCTGAGTCTTGTGATCACATCACATGTACACAGCTTCTTAATGCCTCACACCATGTAGCAACATCCTTTCAGTCCCGAGGTTTGCACACAAATCATCCAGTGATGCTATTCATGCGGACATCCTTGGAGTTCATTCTCACATGTTTGGCAGTCTGGAGGCTTGGTGGCCATCTTGTTTGTGTGAACCCACTGTTAACTTCAGGTAAAACCTATCATTGTTTTTTTCAGTGTTGAACTTGCACATATTATGGAGAACCATTTGTTGCCTGAAATTATCAGTCCCGGCCTATAAAGGCTCAGATAGGTCATTCTGGCAGCACTTTTTACCCCACAGCCCTTATGGGCTGTCGGGGTATTGTTTTCACCCTTGGTCTCCAGATGGGCAGGCGGTGGGAAAAAGTTTGTCCGGCCAGTATCTCAAAAACCGTAAGGTGTAGGAAGTTATACTTGGTAGGGACATTAGTTAGGGGGTGTAGGTGTGCAACATCATGGTCTGACCTTGATTTGACCTTTGACTTTGCCGTAGTGATCTTGAATTTGAAAATCCAGGCCATATCTCAGAAACCGTAAAGTGTTGGAAGTTGATACTTTGTAGGGACATTAGTTAGGGGGTGTAGGGGTGCAACGTCATGGTGTGGCCTTAATTTGACCTTTGACCTTGCCGTAGTGACCCTGACCTATAAAATCTTGTCCGAGCTATATCTCAGAAACCGTAAGGTGTAGGAAGTTGATACCTGGTAGGGATATTGGCTGGGGTGTATAGATGTAAAACGTCATGTTGTGACCTTGATTTGACCTTTGATCTTGCATATCTGATGCTGTTTTTACCCCACAGCCCTTAAGGGCTGTTGGGGTATTGTTTTCACCCATGGTGTCTGGAGGGGTGGGTGGGCGGGCTGGCGGGCGGTTAGAAACAGTTTGTCCGGGCTGTATCTCAGAAACTGTAAAGTGTAGGAAGTTGATACTTGGTAGGGACATTGGTTAGGAGGTGTGCAACGTCATGGTGTGACCTTGATTTGACCTTTGACCTTGCCGTAATGACCTTGAGTTTGAAATCTTGTCTTTGCTATATCTCGGAAACCGTAAGGTGTAAGAAGTTGATATTTGGTAGGGATATTGGTTAGGGGGTGTAGGTGTGCAACGTCATGGTGTGACCTTGATTTCACCTTTGACCTTGCCGTAGTGACCTTGACCTCTAAATTCTTGTCCGGCTGTATCTCAGAAACCATAAGGTGTAGGTAGGTGATACTTGGTAGAGACATTGGTTAGGGGTTGTAAGTGTGCAACGTCATGGTGTGACCTGATTTGACCTTGCTGCAGTGACCTTGAGCTTAAAATCTTGTCAGGGCTATTTTTATTGCGTTAATACATCCTATCCAATGGACAATTGCTAATCCGGTCGGCACAGACCGGCCCGCCAAACGCCGGAAAAAGACTTCCTGTGTCTCCACCGGCTGGCCGGTCCGTAGTACTGTGCACTCCCCTGACGTCATAGCATCTTTTTCGTTTGGCGCGTGTACTGTGCAGACGTGTTTTCAACATCTCCAGATTTATTTAAGGAAAAGTGTGCATTATGACGGATTTTCAACCTTATATGTGGATATTTTCAGTGTAGAAGTGTTATCTACTAATCAAGCACGGATATACATTTATAAGTCTGCTGGAAATGCTCCCTAGCTGACTCAATTTAGTGTTGACGATAGGGCAGTAATCTACGAGAAATATGAAGGCAGCCATTTTCTAGTTTCCTCCCATTCAACAATTGTGTTGTTAGGGGCAGATCGACAATTTTTAGAAATATAATGGATATACTTACAAGGTATTTTTATCCGTGTTTTTGTTTGAATGTACCTGCTGTAACCTTCCAGCTAATATCACCATAGAAACATCTTTTCTAGTGCTACAATAGAAATCACGGGAAACTTCAGTCTACGTAGTTTTGAACACTGTTAAGAAGGAATTCCCAGCAAGATGCATTCTTCATCTTCAGAGCACACTGGTACAGACTTCTCTGCTGTATAGCATCAGTCACACCAGCCTAGCTCGAGTATTTAGTGTTTTTTCATCAGAAGCAAGAGATGAATTCTTCAGATTTCTTCAGAGCGCACTGGTCCAGACATCTTTGCTTTAATGCATTAGTCGACCGGCAAGCTCGTATTCAGCCGACCTCAACTAGTATTTACATAGAAGGAATGTCATCTTGATCACTCTCAGTCCCACCCTTGTGGACCCGGCACTTGTGTCGGTAGTAAGGGCAGTGGATGGCCAGGACACTGGTTTGAGTGCACAGCCGGCTGAGCAACCGACTTCAGACCGCCATCGACCAGGACTTTCATCTTCAGAGGGCACTGGTCCAGGCTTCTCTGCTTTTAAGTATCAGCCGACTGGCCAGCTCAAAAGAACGCAACCTCTGACGTCATATCCAGTCAGTCAATCGCGTGTCCTTCCGACTAATCACGAAGCAGGTCACGTGTTTTCACCGACCAGGAAGATCGGAAGTGCGTTCTTTCAGAACTCACGTCTACTGTGATTCCAGTCCCTGCTTTGCAGACCCGACCTTATTGTCGGTAGTGGGGTTTTGTGGACTGTAAAGTTGCCGGTAAGGCATCACACAAAGAACGTGAATACTGACGTCATCTCCAGTTAGCCAATCGTGTGTCCTTCCAAATAATCACGAAGCAGGTCACGTGTTTTCACCGACCAGGAAGGTCGGAAGTGCGTTCTTCAGAACTCACGTCTACTGTGATTCCAGTCCCTGCCTTGCAGACCCCGCTTCGTTGCCGGTAGTGGGGTTTGTGGATGAGCAGAATACTACGCATTTGCATGTTTAAGTATCACAAAAGAACGCTTCAACTGACAAGCTCCAATCAGCCAATCGCGTGTCTTTCCGACCAGCAAGCTGGTCACGTGACACACCAAACACCAAGTGTTTCTAAAAATAGTTCACAAGGGCTTTCCCAGCAACTGTCAAATCTACAAATAAGACGTGCGATTAAAGAAATACTTTAATTAATGGAGGAGACCTACAGCAAGCTGAATTCAACACACAAGATAGTTGTAAAATTGATTTAGCAACTGCTTTTTATTACTGACTACAACTGGTTACAGAGTGTACCGGCTGGTAGTGGCTACACAGCCTTGTACACTTGCCTCAACAAACTGGTTACAGAGTGTACCGGGTGGTAGTGGCTACACAGCCTGGTACACTTGCCTCAACAACTGCTTACAGGTTACAGAGTGTACCGGCTGGTACTGGCTACACAGCCTTGTACACTTGCTTCAACAACTGGTTACAAAGTATGCCGGCTGGTACTGGCTACACAGCCTAGTACACTTGCTTCAACCTACGGGTTACAAGTCTCCTAACAGGGTGCTGGCTACACAGTCCTTACTGAAAAGTGCTTCGACCCAACTGGTTACATATATTAAAAAAAAAAAAAAAATAAATTTTGTCATCATGTCCGGCCAGGGGTCAGACATCTCACAAATGACAATTGCTCTGTAAATGCTGCACCTTGCAGGCTGCTGGCCCGGGGCGAAGAGTCTATTAATATGAAAAGTTGTGTCAGCCCCACCAGACCACAATAAGAACAGAGAGACCGTTAACCTGGATCATTGTCACCAGACCGGACCAGTGTCCGGAGGGACAGAAAATGTTTATCAAAATACCAAATGTCCCAAATGTGGCACACAATCTGCCTGTAGGGTCCAGACTAAGCCCTTTTTCGGGAACTTAGGAAGCCTTGGGGGCTGGACCCTAGGTATTACAAATGTTCAAGGAGGGATACCTACTCCCTATACCTATACAAGAACAATCCAGGTAATGCCAGCTATTTGGTTTGTCCACAGCACCTTTGGCGTTCACTGTGATACCAAAGGAGGTGAAATTTGTGACCATACACAAGGACTTAAGAAGCCACCAGTACCTAGACGACTGGTTGGTGAGAGCCAGATCCCAGGCTTGTCTCCAACATCCACAGGAACTAGTAAATAATGTGTCAGCAACTGGGTTGGCTGATGAACTTACAGAAATCAGAGTGGGAGCCCAAACAAGACTTTGATTTTGTAGGCTACCAGTTTGACTTCAGGTCTGATCGGTTCCGACCGACTCTGGACCGGTGACAGAACCTTCAAGAGACTATGTTAAAACTGCTATCCCTACCGGCTTGCCCGGTCCGGGAATTCATGTCCTTGATAGGTTACTGACGGCTACAGAAAAGCAAGTTAATCTAGGTCGACTTCATATGAGACCCATACAGTGGCATCTCAAAACAACTGGAGGGTACCAGAATCACTGGAAAAGGTGATCCAAGTCCCCAGGTCCCTGCACCCGGTCCCCCCATTTACAATGGTGGCTGAAGGAAGACAATGTTCTTACAGGCCAACCATTACACTCAATTAAGCATGCTCTGCAAATATTTACAGATGCATCAATAGAAGGGTGGGGTGCTCACGTAAACGAGCACACTGCAGAAGGAACCGGGTCCCTTCCGGGAAGCAAGCTGCATTTAAACTATCTAGAGCTTAAGCAGTCTTTCGGGCTTTAAGAGTTCCAAGACCTTTCCTCAAACAAGATAGTACTTGTAGCAACCGACAGCAACCGAGGTCGGGCCCACTTGTGCCCTGCTATGGAGAATCTTGACCTGGTGTACCAGGAAACAAGTGACTCTAAGCCCGACACATTCCAGGCCGGCTGAACGTGGTAGCGGACAAGCTATCCAGGCTAGGCCAGACCATCCAAACAGAGTGGTTTCTTCTTCCAGAGGTCTTCCACTCAATATGCAACAGGTGGCACCGGCCCAAAATAGACTTAATTGCCATGAGGTTCAACAACAAGTTGCCTCTGTTTGTGTCACCGGTACCGGATCCCCCGGCCACAGCAGTGGATGCGCTCAGTCGGCCATGGTAGGATCTGGAAGCATACACCTTCCCACCATCAGCCATATTGGGCAAAGTGGTGGAGGAGTTGCAGGACTCCCCATGCAAGAGAATCATTCTGATTGCTCCGGGGTGACCCAACATGCCTTGGTTTTGGGATCTAGTGGCCATGTGCAGCCAAATCCCACTGAGCCTGCCCATCTGCCCAACCTGTTGTCAGCCACTCAATCAGATCCCTCACAGAAATCTGACAAATCTTTATCTTCGTGCATGGCTCCCAGAGCCTCAGCAATCGAGGAGCAGGGCTTGTCTGAGGCAGTGGCAGCAAGAATTGAGGCTCCTCAATTTGACCTCAAAGGAAATCAGTCAGATCAGTCTATGAGGCAAGTGGTCCTTTTTACAAAGTGATGTATCACTCCTCAGGTGGACTTCGGGCCCCTCCTTAGGTGGACTTCGGGCCTCCCCCCCCCCCCCCCATAAAGTCAGTTGCTGACTTCCTTATGGACCTGTTTCAGGACAGGAAGTTGCAGCCCAGCACCATTGATGGTTACAGGTCAGCCATTGCTGATAGACTGGGAAATTCGCCCATCAATATCAGTAAGGATGAAAATCTCACTCGTCTCCGGGATAATTTGCACTGAGACATACCCAAAGGCCAGAAGGGAATCCCCTCCAGCACCAGCTGGCAAGGTTCATTTTGAACCAATTAAAGAGGCCTCCTTGAAGCATTGGACCTTCAAGACAGTTTTCCTCTTGGCCCTGGGGTCGGGCAAGTGTAGAAGTGAGATACACACAATGGACACACAAGACCCTCCCACCGACCCCGCTATCAGCTTACTAGGGGCCTAAGAGGTTTAGACAACGAAAAAGATGCTATGACGTCAGGTTGTCTAGACAGGAAGGAAGTACGAGGCGCCATCTGGGGAGTGCACAGTACTACGGACCGCCAGCCGGTGGAGACACAGGACGTCTTTTTCTGGCGTTTGGCGGGCCGGTCTGCGCCGACTGGATTAGCAATTGTCCATTGGATAGGGTATTAACTTATAAAAATTTAATTTACTTATTAAATTTGCAAATCTCAGAAACTATAAGGTGTAGGAAGTTGATACTTGGTAGGGACATTGGTTAGGGGTGTCAGTATGCAATGTCATGGTGTAACCTAGATTTGACCTCTGACCATGCCGTACTAACCTTGACCAATAAAATCTTGTCTGGGCTCAGTGTTGCTTCTAGGACACTCATTTTCTTGGAGTCTGCAGGCACAAAATTATATGAGAATGTGTAGTTCACAAAGCGATGTGGGAAATATATCAAGCAAAAAGTCGAGGGATCTAGAAAATCAAAACACTACTGTTCAAACGTGTAAAGCAGTTGTCCATTGAATAGGGTATTATGTTATAAATATTTAATTTTGTTCAATGCAGTAAAAGATGGTAGAAGGTTTGAATCCTTCAAATATTGTTGAATAAAATAAGTTAAAATCCAACAACAGCCACGTTTTCTGTTCTGTTTATGCATCTACGTTAAACCAAAAGGGTACCATTTACCTCTTATATCGCCCACTTTCTGTATAAGAAAAATGCACCAGAAGTCACAGAAAAATGGCAAATTTAATAATTTTTACAGATTTTGGACATACATTTTCACACATATTTATCATTTTTGTTGTCCTTTAGAATACCAGGCTTAAGATTTTTTGTAGTTTTATAAATTTGACGGTTATTCTGTGCTGACACGAAAAGGACTTAGCGATTAGCCGACGTGAAATATTTGGAGTAGTGACATCTCTACCAGAGACCCTGGATATAGTGCCTCTGAGAAATGTTTTACTTTTTCCACTTCTGTCTGCCATGTTGTATTTTGACCGAAATAAAAAATATCTCAGTTATGAATAGCTGAATTTTTCATTTGACAGATCATACACTGTCCTGTCAGGGAATGCACTGCATCAATTTATGCAGTTCTGGTTAGTTTTGAAACTTCAAATGTAAAAACAAACTGTAGGAAATTATGTCCTGCAAATGTTTTGCAAGTGTCAAATTTGATCTTTGACCCCTTCTTCAATGTTTAGTTGGATACTTGTATTGATAAGGCCTTTTATCATCCTTATCATTGGCTCTTTGGCCTTTGAACCCCTTTTTGTGATCAAACTACTTCCATTTCTGCTTAATACCCTGTGGGAGATAAATGCCATGGCAGTGGTCTGGTTATCGGTATGTACAACATGTACCGCAGAAATATATGATGTCAGAGCACATGTTAAGCTTCCATTATGAGGTTATGTTACTACTTGGGAGGAGCAATGTTTGATTTAAAATTACCACAAAGTTTATGCAATTTCAGTAAAGATAAGCTTTGTATGACTGAGGTTTACTGTAAGATCTTACAGATTCAGAATAAGTAAACCTAAAGTAGTTAACTATTTGGGTGTTATGGTTGATTAAGTACATTCTGGTAGGAAAGACTGGATGAATCAGAGTGCAAATAAGAAATTATGTCTGATTTTCCCCAACAGATGCAGTTCCAGCATCATGGAAGTACAACAATAAACATGGTATTGACTACAAAAATAAATTAATCTCAGAATTATTCAGAGACTGAAACACAGAAAAGGCTAACATACATTTGTTAGATACATGTTATGTTATAAATGTTGCATCATAAAACAGCTATGAAACATAATGTAACACTTTTGAATATTATGCAGCTGGTTTTATAAGCTAAAACCCTGAAAATATAACACTGTACCATGTGTTAATATATAGTTTTAAGGCAGGTTACAGGACTTCTAATATTAGCAACAAGATACGTTAGCACTGTTGCAGCTATATGGTAGCAAAGAAACACGAGTGAATCACATAAAAAAATACATTGTAACAAGATGATGAATCAAAAAATCTGATTTAAAAATTTAAAAATCTATTTTATTGGTGTTTTTTGTCATGTAATTGTAATATACTATAATACCAAATGTTGTATATATGAATAATTATAAAGACCAGTAGTGTGCAGACCACACAAAACAATGCAGTGCGCATATTTTTGCGTACAATTATCTGAGGCAATAACTGGATGATCGCCGATAATAGAGAGTCAAATGATACAGACAAAATATAGTGCGACAACTAGGTGTGTTTAGAAACATATTTACAATAATATTTATGGATTAATAAATTAAACCGGTCTTTATAATAGAAATAAAGTCCTCAGTTGTCAAATTTCCGGCTCGTCCGTTATTCGCCTGAAATTTGTGAATTATATGGGGTTATAAATCACAAAACCTCGGACTTTATTTCTACAATAAATGGATAGATTGATGGATTTGGGATTTATTTTATGAACCACCATTTTTCTTCAATAATAAGTAAAATAACACCAGTTATACACAACAGTATATTTTCACAACTTGATATTTTATTTACTGACTGAGTTGTGGTCTTTTAAAGTGATACATATGTGATGGTTTCATAATTAATAAAATATTTTTAAAAATCAGCAGTTGTGTAAGAAAAATCATCCACGAGCTTACACTTTGTAAGGGTGACCAGTGAAAATAAAAGCTTCAATTTTTAGCTTATGATCCCTCTCTCATAAGACATATTGGAGGTATTAGGCCTGTAAAGTTGGTTTCAGATTAAGGCATATGAAACCATCTGCCACTGGTCCAGGGTCTCACCTAGGAACACAGAGGACATTGTTTCGATCCCAGATATGGACTGATATATGGTGTCGCAAATAACCATTTAAAATGGCAAATCTCTGTCATGGCACCTTACTCCCTGTGGCAGGCCTCCAGGTCGTTGGTAAATAGTTATCCCAGATATTCTGTATATCAGTTAGGGAAATGTCAGTCACTAAATAAGCTAGAATGAAAATACTTTTGCAAAATTGTTTGTTACACAAAATTTGTAAAATAAAATCCACAGTAGCATTACATTATCTATTTGTCAAGATATTTAAGTTAAGTAACGGAACAGGCCAGGTAAGAAGGCCTCATGTATTACAATTAGGGCTGTATTCTAGTGATTTAACACATACTTGTGGGTTATACTGGATAACTGTTGTCAATGGAATACAGGTATTGAGCTTTTCATTGGTGATAGGAGAGACAAGCAAACCAGTTGACATTTTGCATTTAGTCTATTTTAAATTTGTTGCTTCATCCAACCATGAAAAAAGGATGTGAATTCGGTTAATTATCCCGCATTTAAAAATATTCTGTCAGGAAATGTTTCCTCGCTGATGATGAACATTGGTGTAACGATTACAGTTATGTCATTGTGATTACAGTTATCTGATTGTCTGATTGTGAAAGACAAGCTGTGTCAACTTGTTTCAGGGGAAATGATCTCAGTACTAAAGCTGGTTTCCTGTGATCTGATAGTCTGTGATGATGGCAATGCTAAAGTTGTACAAGATGCACTGACAGGACTCGGCCTTCAAAAGGTGACGCAATATTCTGTATGGTTATTACTAGTGGTCCTACGATTAGACGGAAAATCGATTCATCGTCTATTTAAAACTTTCGATGTAGAAAATCGATTCTCATTTTAAGAATCGATTGTGAATCGAAAGTAAGACTTATAAAAAACCTAATTTTCCCTTTTTCTACAGATGTTTAACATTTTATTTTCGTAACATTTGTTTACATTATCTGCCATGTTTCTTTCACTGGTATCTACTTCCTGTTGGTTACAACTAAAACTCAAAATTTCTGTAGGTATTTAGATCTTTTAATACAATAAACTAAGTTCAACCTAAATTAAATTTAACTTTCACTGCTTCACACACAACATGTATACTCCCTATAAATGGGGAATAACAACCTTGGCCATAAATCAAGTGGAGAGAGATCACACTACTGTAATACTTCAGCAGTCTGCCATGAATATTTTTGACAAATTTTGTTGAACAAGAAAACTAAAATGTTTACTACATTGCCATACTTAGAATTTTACAGTATCTAAGAAATTATAATTATATGAAATGAATAGGTCATGAAGATCTGCTTAAAAAAGGAAATTCATGGAATATTGTTTTCAGGATGAGAGAAATTTAACAGAATAATAGACAAATGCTTTACAGTAACATAAACAGGCAGAGAGAGAGTGAGGGGGATCTGACTTTGTTGAAGCTGGTGGGAGATACTTAGCCTTGCCACAGGCATTTATATGTATAAAGAAGGCACAACTGTTTGACTGCATTATAAGTATTTTTCATAATGTTCTCATACACTTACTTAGACTAGCTTGCTGAGGAGACTTCCAGACTAGAAAGGCCTTTGATACAGTGTGCATTATGGCAAAAATATTTCACGTTTGCATTATGGTTCAGACAGCCTGGAAGGCCAGGCTAGGAGATACTTTCAGTTTGAACTACACCTGTGTTGCTAACTGGGGAAGGTTTTAACTCAGGACACCCATGCACTGAAACACATACAAGTGCTAAATACACTTGATAAAATAACTGCACCATCCATTTATCAATGATACACAACTATTTATGTCATATATATGCTGTTTTGAGAAATTTTCATCATATTATTCCTGAGATAAAAGTCAGATTTTCCAGACCCCATCCAATACACATAAACTTGAGTGACAATGCTGAAATACATGTTCACTTGTGCCAAACTGTTTCATATAACCTAGTATATATTACAAAACATCAATATTGACCAGAAACAATAAAAGTCACTCTTCCATTTGATTAATGAAAATAGCATGTCTTGGAAAAGTGTCCTGAGTTAAAAATGGAAGGAAAATTCCATGAACACATGTCTATGTATTGTTTAGTTCCCAAAGAAGCATTTTATTCAGGATAATTTTCAGAAGCTGCTTGGCAGTCACTGTTCTTGACATATGATAATGATAAGCAGATATTCTATTCTTCTTTGTTGCATATATACAAAGTGTCCTGAGTTCACAACACGGGTGTACCACATGGTGATGTTGAACAAAAGGGGTTGAAATAGACTTGCACCAAGTCTTTGTATTTCTCATCCCACTAAATCTGACATAGATGAAAACATTATACATCCACTTAAGGAGGGAAAAATCCTTCTCTATGCTGAAACAGTACTTTTGTCAGCCCCACATTCTAGTATAAAGTCATACAGTCCTCATATAATACCTTAGAAAAAAGGACTTGAAGAAAGTCTAGGGTTGAAATATTGTTTATTTTAAGCATGATTGGTTGCTAATCTGCTGATGTTACATTCAAACACTGTAAATGATTTAGCTGATGAAAAGGGAGAATGAAAATAAATATTATTTTGTAACTGTTAAGGCCACCTTAATAGATTATTATATTATTGCTGATACACATACTTGTTGACTGTTCAATCTACTGGTTTCCTAACATACCCCCTTCCCTACCCCAAAATGTAAACAAATAACCTAGATTTTTTTCACCACTGACCTATCGGAAGACTACTGTTATTATATTTGGTAAAAAAGAATATTCTGTCTTTCTTACAAAGCAAGCAGAAAAACGATAATTTATAATCGATTGCTCAGAGTTACCGATTAATCGATTCTGATTTTTTAGACCGATTCCTAACACTAGTTATTACTAAGTTGTCTTTTCACTAATGCAGCCAGTACATCATAAGAAAACTGTATAAGTAGTAAATTCCACTTGACATTAATCTTAACCTGTTTAAGCTAATAAAATTGGATTGTGAAAAATTAACTCTTAGTGAAATTTTAAATCTGTATTAATATCTTAAGAAAAAGCTAGCCAATGCTGAAAAATAAATTCTGGTAAATTTCTTTAAAATGAAGATTTTATTGCGCTACAATAGCTTACCATGTGGAACTGAATGCTTACTCGGCTGGCCGCAGGCAATTTGCCAACGTTAGTGTTAGGAATCGGTCTAAAAAATCAGAATCGATTAATCGGTAACTCTGAGCAATCGATTATCGATTATAATCGTTTTTTTAGTGGGATGAGAAATACAAAGACTTGGTGCAAGTCTATTTCAACCCCTTTTGTTCAACATCACCATGTGGTACACCCGTGTTGTGAACTCAGGACACTTTGTATATATGCAACAAAGAAGAATAGAATATCTGCTTATCATTATCATATGTCAAGAACAGTGACTGCCAAGCAGCTTCTGAAAATTATCCTGAATAAAATGCTTCTTTGGGAACTAAACAATACATAGACATGTGTTCATGGAATTTTCCTTCCATTTTTAACTCAGGACACTTTTCCAAGACATGCTATTTTCATTAATCAAATGGAAGAGTGACTTTTATTGTTTCTGGTCAATATTGATGTTTTGTAATATATACTAGGTTATATGAAACAGTTTGGCACAAGTGAACATGTATTTCAGCATTGTCACTCAAGTTTATGTGTATTGGATGGGGTCTGGAAAATCTGACTTTTATCTCAGGAATAATATGATGAAAATTTCTCAAAACAGCATATATATGACATAAATAGTTGTGTATCATTGATAAATGGATGGTGCAGTTATTTTATCAAGTGTATTTAGCACTTGTATGTGTTTCAGTGCATGGGTGTCCTGAGTTAAAACCTTCCCCAGTTAGCAACACAGGTGTAGTTCAAACTGAAAGTATCTCCTAGCCTGGCCTTCCAGGCTGTCTGAACCATAATGCAAACGTGAAATATTTTTGCCATAATGCACACTGTATCAAAGGCCTTTCTAGTCTGGAAGTCTCCTCAGCAAGCTAGTCTAAGTAAGTGTATGAGAACATTATGAAAAATACTTATAATGCAGTCAAACAGTTGTGCCTTCTTTATACATATAAATGCCTGTGGCAAGGCTAAGTATCTCCCACCAGCTTCAACAAAGTCAGATCCCCCTCACTCTCTCTCTGCCTGTTTATGTTACTGTAAAGCATTTGTCTATTATTCTGTTAAATTTCTCTCATCCTGAAAACAATATTCCATGAATTTCCTTTTTTAAGCAGATCTTCATGACCTATTCATTTCATATAATTATAATTTCTTAGATACTGTAAAATTCTAAGTATGGCAATGTAGTAAACATTTTAGTTTTCTTGTTCAACAAAATTTGTCAAAAATATTCATGGCAGACTGCTGAAGTATTACAGTAGTGTGATCTCTCTCCACTTGATTTATGGCCAAGGTTGTTATTCCCCATTTATAGGGAGTATACATGTTGTGTGTGAAGCAGTGAAAGTTAAATTTAATTTAGGTTGAACTTAGTTTATTATATTAAAAGATCTAAATACCTACAGAAATTTTGAGTTTTAGTTGTAACCAACAGGAAGTAGATACCAGTGAAAGAAACATGGCAGATAATGTAAACAAATGTTACGAAAATAAAATGTTAAACATCTGTAGAAAAAGGGAAAATTAGGTGGTTTATAAGTCTTACTTTCGATTCACAATCGATTCTTAAAATGAGAATCGATTTTCTACATCGAAAGTTTTGAATAGACGATGAATCGATTTTCCGTCTAATCGTAGGACCACTAGCCAACGTCCAAGAAAAATGGACAAAATAATGATGGCTTGATGCCTTAGTACTGTAGGTGAACCCTGTAGTGAAATACCGCAAAAATCTGTAAATCTGGCAAAAGTTTCTGCTCACACAATAATCTCTGATCAAGCTTTTGTACATATACCGGTACCGCTCGTTGTTTTGCCCATAGTTGCCCCTCCCCAACTCTCATCAAATGAACAAAGATAATAAGAAAAAATGATCCAAAACCAGATATAAATCATGCTATTAAAACCAGCCTTCATTGTTAAATGCAATGAAGGCTGAAATGCAATAAAAACCCAAGGAAAACGACCTGTTAAATCCTAGGTACACCAAAATTAAGGTATTAGTGCTTTATTTGATTTATTACAATCAATTAAACGCCCGTCTCCCACTGCTGCAAAAATCTGCATTAATTTAATGCATGAAGTGTTATAACTCGTTTCACAAATTTACTCTGATATGTGTGTTTCAGATTGTAGTCAGCAGGACATGTGTAGCCTCTCACCTATCATTTGCTGACCCATCAAATTCTGCACTGGATTTTGTAAAACCCCAGAGAAAGCCTGTACCCTCAGACATGGCTGTAATTCTCCTATCCAGTGGCACAACTGGCAAATGTAAAGCAGTGGAGATTTCACACAGGGCTTTAGTGGGACAGACCCTAATGTGGAGGTAAATAATACTGAACTTTTTCACAATCTAATCTATACTAAGAATAAGACATTAGTGTAGGTATCACAGTAATGAGGCCACTTAACTGAAGTTGTGTACAAATCAAGTCAGTCATAAATTTAACATGAGTAGCGCATGACACTAGCAAGCCTGTCACTGGAAGGCTCACAACACATTTACAAATTTCTATCTAAAAGACCTTACTTGGTCAGACAACGACAACAATATGTATCTGGGGCCAGTAGTAGCGGCACAGAGGTCCTAGACCCTTCCCCTCAGAACTGTCATCCTCGGAAAGAAAAGAAGGGGGGGGGGGGGGCACATCCACTACATCTAAGTCTTCAGGAGTCTAATCCCAGGGTCTCGTTATCAGTTTACCTCATCAGGGTGTTTCTGGTAAGGTCTTTATGTTCTTCATTTTCTTTTAGCTTTAGCTGTAATTGTATAATGTATTTCGGACCTTAATGTCATTAATCTCCTTTAGGTGGCAATATTTTTGGTACCTCTGAGCCTTGGGTTCAGACTCCTTCCGTGATGGCCCTTGGCTTTACCCCACCTAAGTGTACTTCAGTTACACCTCCTCCTGTCAAAACACCCAGACAGTCTATTAGCACTGTCAATTATTTTTAGGGTTTTTGGCTTCTTACATGCCCAACCCAGGTTTGGGGCACTGTAAATGGGACTCAGACTGGTATTTTCTATCCTCATTGTATTTGTATTTATACTCAGCGTAATATCTCCATGTACTACAGGACCCATTCAACTGTACAAGTACAGTTCAACTACTTATCTACTTATTCTATCAAAATCTAAGAAAAACAGACATATCTTCCAGTCTCAGCTGTAATCCCGCCACCGGGCAGTTGCATTCAGCATTCAGTCCCACATGGTAGGCTATTGTAGTGTAATAAATTTGAAAAGTATAATTACTTAAATGTAGCTTTTATAAGCTACAAGCTTGCCATGTGGGACTTAGAAGAGTCCCACCCGACCTCCCCGCTGTAGTACTGCTGAGGGGGTATGGGTTAAAATTTCAACAAGAAAGGAGAAGACAAATGGGGAAGGTCACGTGACGACAACCTGAGGCAACGGCCAACTATAAATGTCTTTTTTTCTTTGACGTTGGCCGGGCCTGGTGGCCATCCGAGAACGGCATTCAGTCCCACATGGTAAACTTGTAGCTTATAAGAGCTACATTTAAGTAATTAAAATTTTCAATTTAATTCTATAGTATTTGAGAATATTTCAAGTAGTATTTTATCAAAATATTTGAGAGGTACAGTGGCTCAGTGTCTCTTCTATTATAGCAGACATGAATGAGTACATAGTGAGCATAGAGTTAAGATGAATTTAAAGTGATATTGTCTTATAATGTGGCCGGACGTTTCTTTGATTACAAATTTAAATAGGAGTGGTCGTCCAATTAAAACTAGAATCAGAAGAAGTCACTTTTAATTTAAAATTGAATATCAAGTAAATATCAATATATTGAGAATATTAAAACACTGTGTAGTGCATCAAACCAAAATATTGTTTGTTTTTAGTAAAACCAGTTTGAAGTGTTATTGTGTCTTTTATGTAGTTGTAGCTTTGTCACTTTTAGACCATCTGTGAACTATGCATTGACACTTTCTTTCACATTTTTGCATATAGTGTATCAAACCAAAAATTTTATTGGGTTTTAGTACAAGCAGATTGACACTTATTATGTTTTTACTTATAGCTTTGTTACTGTTAGACCATCCATGTTTGAACTACGCATTGGTACCCTTTTTACCCCACAGCCCTTAAGGGCTGTCGGGGTATTGTTTTCACCCATGGTGTCCGGATGGGCGAGCGGGCGGGCAGGCGGGCGGACGTCCGGGCGGGCGGGTGGGCGGGCGGCGGGAAATAGTTTGTCCGGGCTGTATCTCAGAAACCGTAAGGTGTAGGAAGTTGATACTTGGTAGGGACATTGGTTAGGGGGTGTAGGTGTGCAACGTCATGGTCTGACCTTGATTTGACCTTTGACCTTGCCGTAGTGACCTTGAGTTTGAAAATCTTGTCCGGGCTATATCTCAGAAACCGTAAGGTGTAGGAAGTTGATACTTGGTAGGGACATTGGTTAGGGGGTGTAGTTGTGCAACGTCATGGTCTGACCTTGATTTGACCTTTGACCTTGCTGTAGTGACCTTGACCTATAAAATCTTGTCCGGGCTATATCTCGGAAACCGTAAGGTATAGGAAGTTGATACTTGGTAGGGATATGGGTTAGGGGGTGTAGGTGTGCAACGTCATGGTCTGACCTTGATTTGACCTTTGACCTTGCCGTAGTGACCTTGACCTATAAAATCTTGTCCAGGCTATATATCGGAAACTGTAATGTGTAGGAAGTTGATATTTGGTAGGGACATTGGTTAGGGGGTGTAGGTGTGCAACGTCATGGTGTGACCTTGATTTGACCTTGCCGTAGTGACCTTGACCTATAAAATCTTGTCCGGGCTATATCTCGGAAACCATATGGTGTAGGAAGTTGATATTTGGTGGGGACATTTGCTAGGGGGTGTAGGTGTGCAGTGTTATGGTCTGACCTTGATTTGACCTTTGACCTTGTCGTAGTGGCCTTAACCTATAAAATCTTGTCCGGGCTATATCTCGGAAACCGTAAGGTGTAGAAAGTTGATACTTGGTAGGGATATTGGTTAGGGTGTGTAGGTGTGCAATGTCATGGTCTGACCTTGATTTGACCTTTGACCTTGCCGTAGTGACCTTGACCTATAAAATGTTGTCCGGACTATATCTCGGAAACCGTAAGGTGTAGGAAGTTGATACTTGGTAGGGACATTGGTTAGTGGATGTAGTTGTGCAACGTCATGATCTGACCTTGATTTGACCTTTGACCTTGGCGTAGTGACCTTGACCTATAAAATCTTGTCCTGGCTATATCTTGGAAACCGTAAGGTTGAGGAAGTTGATACTTGCTAGGGACATTGGTTAGGGGCTATAGGTGTGTATTATCATGGTGTCACCTTAATTTGACCTTTGACCTTGCTGTAGTGACCTTGACCTATAAAATCTTGTTGCACCTTTGGGTCTCTCTTTTGATGCAGATTAAGCACTATTAAAGTCATATTAGAATTTATTAAGAATTTTACTTTCATAACTTCCCATTGTAAGAGATAGAATTTCATCAAGTGAGCCACAGATTTTGCTCCAACACCACACATAAGCATTCATTAAATGTATTACCACTTCTGTATGCATGGTAATATTCAAACCATCTAAACCATAATTCGGGCCTTGCAGATGTAGATAAAGAGGGTTGAATTTTAGTTTGCTGATTAATGCTGTCATCTTGTTATTGAATTATCTTGTTTTAATACTTCATCTTTATATGCATGATCTTTCTTTTAAACATTATTTCTCCATTTAAACATTGTTTGGACCTTTATATAACTGACAGTGCTCTGAAAGTATCCTGAAGTTTGTACTGATACAGTACTTCTGTATCTCATGGTGTTGAAAATATTTCCCTAGGCTGTGGGGTACGGGCATCTCTGATGCTATTTTTGACAAATATAATACACAGATTCATAATACACAGTCCCCAGAAGCCTGCAAATTTATTTGTTAAGGTTGTATCAGTATAAGATTTTCAGTTGACTGTGCTGCTGTGGGTGCTTCTTTGCTTGTGACCCTATGAAGTCTGTTTTCAGTTCACCAGAGCTTGGCAATTTACCTCGCGGTGTGTCAATTCTTTACCAGCCTCTGTCTCACTCCTATGGTTTCACACTAATGATCATTAAGCTGACAATGGGTGTTCCAGTTGTGTTAATGGAAACATTTGCTCTGAAGACGTTTATTGACCATATGTTAGAGTACAAGGTAAGGGGTTCATATTTAAGGCGACTCTGTATAACTAGAATCTCTAATATACAATAGACTCTTAATAAGAAGTACCAGTGTAAGTTGATGTTGGTTGTAAATGTACCCCAGTACCAGAAAATGGTATATCTTTGCAGGAATAAATAGAAGTCAGCCATAACTAGATGTAAACTTTATCATTATTGGAGATTTTAGTTTTACGGAGTTAACTATATAAATATAGAAAAATAGCACATTGTCAATCTCTTTCATCAAAAAGTCTGTATATTTTATAGTAAGCCAGTTAAATCCTGAAAATCTACCATGTGACAAATAGACAAAATAACTGACCAAGACCTTCCATTTAAAATCAGTGACCGCCGTCCCATTCTGTGTAGCTTGGGTCAAGCTTTGGTTTATATGTAAAATGGATATATATCTCCTCTTTTCATATGGATAAATTTTACCTTGATTCTTCTTGCTTCAGGTTACCCAGTTGGTGCCAAGACCCAGACAATGTTTTAGCATATTTTTGCCTGTAATTAAATACAAGTCATTCTAAGCTACATTGGAGCTTAAGAAGTATTGATACAGAGATCCTTAATCTTTAGAACCTTTGTTCATCAGACCTTTGACCTCTGTCTCAAGGTCAATCAGGATTGAATAAGAATGCATCATTTCTCCCTCATTAGCTGGATGACCTGCGGCTTTAGAATATCAAAAAGAAATAATAGAAAATCATGGGCTGTAAATCTTTATGTTTGGTTATATTCGACTCGTACTTCATAATTAAATGGGGTCAACTTTCAAAAACTCCTTGTGTCTACTTTTAAATTATTTCCCTGTGGGTTTTTAATTTAAAACTACTAAAAGAAAACTATGGGCTCTAAAACTCTCTTCTGTGTCCGATTTGAGCTTTGTTTCCTAATTTCATGTCACATAGGAAGTCCCTTTAAGTCCTTTATTATTAGTCCCAGGGGTTTTCATAGGAACACTGCCAGGTGATGACGGTAATGGGCATAGAACTTGTGGGGGCCTGAGAGTTCAAATCAGTACATTAATTTTTAACAAATTTTTAGGATATGTTAACCCAAGAAGAACTAGAAATGATTAAATTTTAGTCAATATCTGCAATTATCTGGTAACAACTGTTGCCATGATAACACTGTTTACCCCACAGCCCTTAAGGGCTGTCGGGGTATTGTTTTCACCCATGGTGTCCGGATGGGCGGGCGGCGGGAAAAAGTTGGTCCGGGCTGTATGTGAGAAACCGTAAGGTGCAGGAAGTTGATACTTGGTAGGGACATTGGTTAGGATGTGTAATTGTGCAACGTCATGGTCTGACCTTGATTTGACCTTGCTGTAGTGACCTTGAGTTTGAAAATCTTGTCCGGGCTATATCTCAGAAACCGTAAGGTGTAGGAAGTTGATACTTGGTAGGGACATTGGTTAGGGGGTGTAGGTGTGCAATGTCATGGTGTGACCTTGATTTAACCTTGACCTATAAAATCTTGTCCGGGTTATATCTCGGAAACCGTAAGGTGTAGGAAGTTGATACTTACTAGGGACATTGGTTAGGGGGTGTAGGTGTGCAACGTCATGGTCTGACTTTGATGTGACCTTTGACCTTGCTGTAGTGACCTTGACCTATAAAATCTTGTCGGCTATATCTCAGAAACTGTAAGGTGTAGGAAGTTAATACTTGGTAGGGACATTGGTTAGGGGGTGTAAGTGTCCAATGTCATGGTCTGACCTTGATTTGACCTTTGACCTTGCTGTAGTGACCTTTACTTATAAAATCTTGTCTGAGCTATATCTCGGAAACCGTAAGGTGTAGGAAGTTGATACTTGGTAGGGACATTGGTTAGGGGTTGTAGGTGTACAGCATCATAGTGTGACCTTGATTTGACCTTTGACCTTGTCGTAGTGACCTTGACCTTTAAAATCTTGTTGCACCTTCGGTCTGTCTTTTGATGCAGATTAAGCACTGTTAAGGTCATATTAGAATTCATTAAGAATTTTACTTTTACAACTTCCCATTGAAACAGATGGAATTTCATCAAGTGAGACACAGATTTTGCTCCAACACCACACATAAGCATTCATTGAATGTATTACCACTTCTGTATGCATGGTAATATTCAAAACATCCAAACCATAATTCGGCCATGCCAAATGTAGATAAAGAGTGTCGTAATGTTTAGTTTACTGATTAATGCTGTCATCTTGTTATTGTGTTGTTTTAATACTTCATCTTTACATGCATTATCTTTCTCTTAGACATTATTTTCTCTGTTTAAACATTGTTTGGGCCTTTATATAACTGACAGTGCTCTGAGACTGAAAGTATCCTGAACTTTGTACTGATACAGTACTTCTTTATCTCATGTTATTAAATATATTTCCCTAGGCTGTGAGGTACGGGCATCTCTGATGCTATTTTTCTTGATTTGGACTTGAAATGTTATGGGTTCCATACAGTCCCAATCTATGCATAAATTTATACTAGCTGATTAGGTTTGGGGAATATTTTATTTTTTTTCCATTTTTTTTACTTGTACATTGTCAGTGTTCAACAGTTAATCCCATCAAGGTCACAGGTTTTGTATCACCTCATACATTTAAAATGGTGGTTAATTTCCTGATTGACCACTTGGTGTTATTCATGTTTCAGCCATCATCTTTTGCAACAACTGTTGCCATGACAGTATTTTTGTATGTTTTCCAATGTCAACTTTGTAAGTCTGAAATTTTGTAATTTCCATTTCATGTTACTCTAGTTATATCTACAAGCTGGGTTTGCTGTGGACAAAGCTCGCTGTTTTTATTTTCATTAAATTTTAGTCACAAATAAAGGAGAGACAAAAATAATCAAAGAGAGTTTTTCTCTGAAGTTACTTACTTTGCGTAATACTTCTTATGTTAACTTAGTGATTTGTAGCTGTTGAGTGAGATAATTTTTTCAAGTGATAGCATCTCACCAGGTGAAATGTAGCTGGAAAATGAAAGATTCTCAGCACATTTAAGTGATCATTTATCTGCTTTTTAGAACTGTTTTGATTACTTGAATTTAATATTTGGGATATATGTCTTTAATACCATACTTAATCCAAAATATCATGCTTAAAAATATTCAAAACTGGCAACACTTTTTGTGAGAAAGGTCTAACCGTGCCAGCATGCACTAAAGCAAGATACATAATAATTAGGTATTTTGTTTGAGGTAGTTCTTTATTCGGAATTCTTAGTGCTGAGGCCAAGAAAAATGTCTACAGACAGGAAACATGTCACGTCTACAGTCTGGACTAATCAACATTCAAAAGAGTGTGAAACTGCCCTGTGATAGCCCAATGTATCTTTCTGTCGACTTCAAATGAGACTTGTTTCTCCACATAGGCAAATTTATCTGTAGAGTAATTAGGCCTTCATCTTGACAAGAGTACAGAACAGTAAAAAGATCCCTTTTTGTGGTGATTGTGTTTCATGTTCAAATATTTTATGGGACACATTAGTCACAATGTCACATTTCTCAGCTAGTTCACTTGCTCTCTGGTCAGTATATATCACTTTTATGATGATTGGATGATGTCATCTGATGCAGTAAGGTAATTTCAGCTTTTACTCCATTTTATCATTGCTTGTAAAATTAATGGGGGCAATCATAATCTCCTGGTGAGGGATCTGGTTGTAAAATGTCTTCAGTAAAAATAATGGTAGCCACCTTAGCTTCAGTATTGTTAAGTTATCAATTGGAATATTGTTTCCAGTGTTCGACATTGGTGGTTACCTGGCGGTCAGAGTCCGCAAATTTTATCTCGGGACCAAAAACGTTGTGCACTACATCAGTCCCGATGTCCAGAAACTTTTAACACAAGATATATCCACATATATTGCTACGTTTTTCAACATATTGGGGGGTTTTAAAGTGGTAGCCATTATTGTAAAGAAATATTGTCATCATATTTCTTATCTCTCGTCTGATTGGTCAACGTCCTCTACCATCAACCAATCAGACCATAGCTTTCAAAATGTAGCACTGCTGCAGTGCTTTTTGTCGAATTTTTAACTCGTCTTCTGCACATGATGTACAGGCAAAACAGTCAAAACAACTACTGACCAAAGAAATTTGTTTATTATCGGAAGCGACAACGTACATATTTCCTCATAGAAATGGGTGAGATGGAAGTGAGTTTATTGTATCCACCGGATATCATTCGGTGGATACTGTGGATTTTGCTTCGTTACACCGCCACCGCAGTGTGTAGAGAGATTTCACCGTTACCTCTCTAATGAAAAAAAATATTATAGCTAGCCTTCTCAAATTTGCAGAATATATTCATAACCATAAAATCTTGCCTGGGAATATTTTTGGCCTCATTTTGACAAACAAGATGGCCGCCACTGGCATTTTTTTTACTTTCAGCAAGGACTTTTGTTGGCCTTCTAGAGCAACGGGATTATAGGTAGAAATCTCAAATTCACAGGATATGTTCCTCATTACAAATTCTTGTCTGGGAATATTTTTGGCCTCATTTTGCAAAAAACAAGATGGCTACCACGGGCGTTTCTTTGTCAGTCATGAAAAGTGCTTATATCTCCCTTATTATTGGTCCTAGAGGCTTGGTATGTGAAGCCAATCTATAGAAAATCATGGGCTGGAAATCTTTTGATGTGGTCAGATTTGACCTTGGGCTCCTCCTTCAAGGTCAAGCGAGGATATCCAAACCTAAAAGTGCTTATAAATCTCTTATTATTGGTCCTAGAGGTTTGGGATGGTAAACCAACCTATAGGAAATCATGGGCTGGGAATTTTTTGTGTGGTCAGATTTGACCTTGGGGCACTCCTTCAAGGTCAAACGCGAATAGCAAAATCTAAAAGTGCTTATAAATCACTTTTTCTTGGTCCTAGAGGTTTGTAATGTGAAACCATCCTATAGGAAATCATGGGCTAGGAATCTTTTGATGTGATCAGTTTGACCTTTGACCCCTCCTTCAAGGTCAAATCAGGATAGCCAAAATTAAACGTGCTTATAACTCACTTACTATTTTATCCACCGGATGCCTCCGGTGGATACTTTACTTTAGCGTTCCCTACACCGCCGCCACCGGAGAGATTTTCGGCGATAACGCTCTAAGAGGAAAACTACACCAGCTAGGTTAACCAAATTTGCAGGATATTTTCATTGGGGGTAAGCTTCTCTGGGACTGAAAATAGCCTCATTCTGAAAAACAAGATGGCCGCCATGGGCATTTCTTTGAAAATACTCTACATTTTTCTACTGGCTCTTTCTCATAGGTAGAAGGTTGAATCTCTTCATAGGTGATATGTATAACAGATATACATGTCCTCTAGAACCTTGCATACATTTGACATTGGAGCTCTTAATTCAAGGTCATCCACGAGTGCCGAAGTAACCCAAATAGCGGACTTTAAAAGTGCCTATATCTCCCTTATTATTGGTCCTAGGGGTTTGCAATGTGAAACCAGCCTATAGGAAATCATGTGCTGTGCATTCTCTGATGTCAGATTTGACCTTGGACCCCTCCTTCAAGGTCAAACGAGGATATCCAAAATTAAAAGTGCTTACAACTCGCTTATTATCGGTCCTACAAAGTTAAAAGTTATTCTTAGCCAAGATTCTTAGCCAATGATTTCCTATAAGTTAGTTTACCATGCCAAACTTCTACGACTAATAATAAGCTAGTTATAAGCACTTTTAAGTTTGGCTATCCTCGTTTAACCTTGAAGGAGGGGTCCAAGGTCAAATCTGACGACACAAAATCTTCCCAGCCCATGATTTCCTATAGGTTGGTTTACCATCCCAAACCTCATGGGCTGGAAATCTTTGGTGTGGTTGGATTTGACCTTGGGTCCCTCCTTCAAGGTCAAATGAGGATAGCCAAAGTTAAAAGTTCTTATAACTCGCTTATTATTGATCCTAGAGGTTTACAATGCAAAACCAACTCATATGAAATCTTGG